>OW284512.1:22281220-23591205 GCA_935413205.1 Polydrusus cervinus
AATAATATATTTGCGTTAAGTATTTCTTTTTGATCAAAGAAACGTTTTGGACTTGCATTGTCAGGGCCGGCTAAACCCGGGTGCAGCGGGTTTAAAACACCCGGGCGGCAACACAAGAGGGGCGGCAAAACGAAGCTAAACTCGAAAATGGGCATCAATCAATAAAGAAAAAATCAACGCCAGCGGCACATACGAAAATTTGGTGACTTTTCTTAGGTCGGAAATATCTTCAACTTCCACTATTCTATTTGTTGATTGCAATTTCTTATTTCGATATAATATCTGCCTGGAGCGTGGACCAGTTTATAAAGAATTAAAAAAAAAACAGATTTGAACACCTTGCAGTGTGGTGTGACTGGCGGCGATGGCGGTGTCGGTGGCTTTGAAGCCAAGTCGGTAAAGATTAATAAAGCACTTTTTAGCAACCATTTGTTTTTTTTTGTTTTTTTTGAAATATTGGACATAAATATATGGAATTGAAATAATTATTCTTGGCATTGGCATCATTGGCTTAGCATTCTACTAGTCAAGACGATAAGTAAGATAGCATAAGATAATGTTTAATATAAATTAGATTTTATTAACGCACATTTAGAACAATTTTAATTTTGTTTTTCAAGGTAAGAAATTTTAGTTTTGGTTTTAAACTTGCTTTTAATGCTTTTAACGTATACAATTTTCTTACAATACATACTCAGTTCAAAAAAGTCATCGTTTTGAATTAAAATTGCATTTTTAATGGTACGTCCTAAATTTCGACAGATAGCTTGATTTTAAATGTAACTTGTAGATAAAAGTAAGACGTAAATGAAAATGGTTATCCCTGAATGCTAAATATATGTATACATAAATTTTACAACGCTATTCCTTAATTATAGATGTCAGATAAACGCAAACGTCTATCAGGTTCGCAGTATCGGAAAATTAAATCGGAAAATAACAAAAAACTAAAAAAACTGTCAAACCCGGGCGGCAAATTTTGACTTGCACTCGGGCGGAAAATGTGTCCGAGCCGGCCCTGTGCATTGTATTTATTAATTTTTAAATCACAACGTTTCAACTGTTATGTATCTCCAGTCGTCTTCAGGTGAATACTAAATGAGTACAGTAACTACAGCTCTATCTATACTAGCTAGATGCACTGGAGCTTAACTGAGATGCGGTCAGTTTGTGCGCGGTATTTTAAGTTTACCTGACAAAGGTTTCCAGATATTTCTTAAAACTAGTGTCCAAAATTTTTTTATTTATAAATAGTTACTTTGATGAAAATACTTTATAAAAATATTTTACTTACGTAGAATCAAGTATAAATGTTCTTAAATCAAGCTGTTGGCTGTGCTTTACATAAGAATAATAATACTTATTTTAAATTTGTAATCGATTTATGTGAAGTATAACATATATTTTCAATCAATAAAATATGAACTTGGTTTAATTATTATACTGCTTTTTTAGCTGTGTATTGAAGGCATTAAAATAAACAACATTTTCAAATATCTTTATTCAAAAAAACCATATACAAGGTACTTACATTCATTTATTACACTATGGATCAAATGCGGTTTTGCCTAACTTGCCCGTTGAATAACATTAAGAAAACTTCTGGGTGTAGGATGAGCCCGCAAGGAAAAGTGTTCTGCGTATAATCTCGAAGCAGCCGCCGCACTTTGACGACACTCACCGTAAATTAGCACCATATCTACTAGTTCATTGTTTTCAAATTTTACCATTTGACGTGTCACCAATTTAAAATTAACTTGCTTCAAAAAAAACCACCGCAGCGGATTGCCAAATAACTGACGACCGACCCATATATTGCATGACTAACAAGACGAAAACAACATAAAGTATAGCAGTATACATTTTGATGACTAGGCTCGCACTTAGATTTTTTACTTCTGTCTCTCGATTATTTTTAAGTTTTTTGAAAAAAGGTATTTGAAAATGTTGTTTATTTTAATGCCTTCTATACACAGCTAAAAAAGAAGTATCAACTTAGGAATCACCCTGTATTAGGCGGTACAATAAGAATACGGGTTAATTTAATGTAGACACTTAAAATGAGACGTCGATTTTATCTTAAAATAAATATCTCACTATTATAATTATATATTTATTACCATACATTATGTTTAATTTTTGGATTTAAGAAACCCTAAATCTTGTATTATTTTATTTGAAGAATGACAAAACTAGCTTATACTAGAATTAAGCGTATATTCATATTTATATTAATGTTGCTTTTTTCCATGAACTGTCACAATTACATAAATATAAAGAATTATCTTTCGAAGTTCGCTAACTTATCTTCCGAATACCCTGTATAAATAAAACAATAAATGAACCAGACGCATAAATCTTTATTTATTAAATAACTTGTTACAATAAAATCGTTTCGTTTAGAAGTATTCGTCTCTTCCCCTGATGATTCTTTTGAATCCCCCGGTATCCGGTTGGGAACGCTGCGATCTATATCGAAGTCCTTCACAGCTCGTGTCTAGCGAAGAACATTGTTGACATTTGCAATCTGCGGCTTCATAGTATTCATACCTGAAAAATTAATTATCTATTAATTGGACGGTGCTTATTATTATATTCCAGGCGTTAGTGAATTTTTTTGGTACTAATTTTTTCAATAGCAAATATAATAGGATTGTTTCAATTTTCTTTACACTAATGAAATTGTCTGTTGGCGCGAAAAAAACAGCAAAATAGCTGTAAAGTTCGTTTTAAAAAATTAAATACGGCTCTTGTGAAGTAATATTATTTTTTAACGTTCCTTATGATAAAGTTTTTTTTAATAATAGTTTATTTACGTGCTAGCAATACTACAAACGTGGAAAGATAAATGGCAATTTTGTAATAAAAAATAAATGTTTTTTTTTCTAGAAATCTTAAAAAAAAATTTACAATAGAAATACAAAACTTGATCATGATTGACATGCTGTGAAATTAATTTTTAAGGAAAATTTTCGCTTATAATATCCCTAAATTTTTGAAAATTTTGCTGGAACAAAAATTTTTTACCAACTTATGCCACGTTACGTTTAATTTAAAATAAAAAAAATTGATAGGTTATACGTTTTCATTGTTGTAAAACCGTCAATGTCAGAAAATTACAATTCTGGAAATTTGCCAGGGAGCTTTTTAAAAATGTCAACTTATTAATTTTCGACTAAAATTGTCACTTATAATCTTCCTAGACCATGAGTTATTTTCGGAAATTTTGTCGAGGTCTCGAATTATTTGAAAATTTCACGAGGCGTTTTCTTAAAAAATTCGCGACTAAGGAAAAATTTCCGGATTTATAATTCAAGCTCGATGGAGATTCGGTAAGAAAATTTCGCAACCAAAAATATGCCTTTTGCCTTGACAAATAATTTAATCCTGTCATTTCGTGTCATTATTTGGACGAAAGTGGAAATTTCCAGTGTAATTTGGCCGCAGGAAGTATAAAGAGCATGAGTATTTCCGGAATTTTTCTTCGTTGCCATGATAATGATTCAAAATGAAATCTTTTTTTTTGGTTAGAAAAAGGGGGTGTGAAATTTTTGCTGTAATTTTGAGAAAAGACCACAGCTCTTATAGAGTTTTTAGTACATGAAAAAAAAATGCGATAATGAGATTTAACGGCATTAAATAATAAAATTTTAATGGTTAATTGGTAAAACAGTGATTTTTAGAACTGTATGAAATTCAAAAAATTTTCGTATTCTGTTATATTAGTGACCCTCGTATGATTAATTAAAACTCTTTACACTTTTATTTTAAATTAAAGTTGTATACCACAGCAATCAGTAAGCTCTAAGCTACACTTTTAAAAATCATTAGTAGTTTTAAGGGAGTTTACTAACCTTGCAGCTGAAGGTAGTGCTCCGTCTTCGCAATTTCTTAAAATTACGAAAGCTTTGTTTCTTCCATAGTGGACGCACACAGGATGATTGGACTTCTTATACGGAAAACGAAAGTCCGATATCTAAAAAATATATATCGAAGCAATTATATTAAGTTCTTTTCAGAGGGCATTACATCGTTTTTTACTATTTTAGGTCTATAAAATAATTTTTCTTGCCTTTAACAATATTTTTAATGTAAAATTCTTAGTGAACAATTCCCGTAGTTAACCATGTCGTTAAGTTTTTATCTCCGAATTAGAGATACGAATCTATCGATAGCGTTATCGATAATAATGGATAGTAAAGATTATCGAACGGTATCGATAGTTTTCTTAACTATTCTCAACTATCTACAGTTTTTCGATATTACATCCCAATACTTTACAAACTTCACTATATCGATAGTTAACCATACCGCTATCAATATTTTTTTATCTCTCTGCATGATTTAAACCATATATATATAACAATCTAGCTAATTGGCCTCTGCCTCTCTGCAGCAGAAACAGAATCAAAGTCAGAAACAAGAATTGCGAAAAAAGTTGGGTTAAGATTACCCTAAATTTAAGATAGCTGTTACCGAACCTAACTTTTTCTTAGTATCGAAAACTATCATCGATTCGGAGCGATTATCAATAGTCATAATTATATACTAGATACTAAACTGTTTGGTGAAAATTTTACAATATTTCAGATATAAGCAAAAACACTAAAAATGGAAGAATTACAAGTGACAAGTTGCTGTTTTTCAGTCGAGACATTTCAGGTGCGCGGTGAACCGCATAGTCACAAGCAAATTATGCTGTTCTTATATTTAAAATTAGTTGTATTTGGTCCGGTTTCTAATAAGCTAAAAAAATTAATAATATGGTCTATAGTATATTTTAGAAAGGTGTAGCGTAATAAAAACTCCTTAGGTATTCAAAGGGATTATAGAGTGACCCAACAAATATTTAAGCTACTTTCATAATTTGGCATTAATTTCATTGTAAAATTCTTTCTTTTCATCCAGTGCAGGTAATACCACCCTAGTTTGAGTCAATTTATGGGTTTTGCCTATTGTTATCCATTCACAAACACTGAAAATGGTGTGACAAAGGCGTGCATAGTATTAGTTACACTAATTTTTTATTAAACATAATAAAAAAAATACATTATTATAGAGAAATTATTGACGTTATAATTAACGGGTCGACGGTCCGATCGATCAGGTGGTCAAGATCCTACATTTTCTCCTCCTCATGATGGACTGCTTTTCGCCAGTTCTGTAGTGTCACTTTCTTAATGGCTTGATCAAACAGTAGCGTTACGTCTTTTATTTTGAATGTCGTGTTGTGTCTTGCTTTAAATCCTTTTACTCGCGACTATATAAGTTCTATAGGATTTAGTTCGAAATGATGTGGCGGTGTGCGCAGCACAGTTACACTATGTTTTTCAGCTATATCTTTCACGGCATATTTCATAAAACGATATTTGCGTAAATTTGCTATAGCTCATAGTTCCTTTTTTATCAATTATCTTCTTTTCTTTATATATTATTATAAATAATTTAATGCACAAAATTTACCTGCGCCTATGGCCGGCACCGAAATTGAGCGGAATTGGACGGAATTTCCCATTTTATTACTTTCCTTTCTGAAATAGACTATAGCAGAAGTTTTATTGATAAAAATAACATTGGTGAAAAGACCCTACTAAGGGAATTGTGTTGAACGATCACCACTCCCAAGAAGCCTCTGCCTTTGTTTTGTTATAATTTTGGATAATATATTTATGAATTGAGAAAAACCATCTGCTTTTAACAAAAAGTTTGGTTGCAGCACTATTTTTTAAAGCGTTGTTTTAGTTTTGATGGGTTGACACGGAACAACAATAATAACTGTTTATTACCTATACTTACTATCCGAGATTAAAGGCATAACCCTCCAAGGGCTCTAACTTATAAAATGCCAAATTGATCGAAAGTTATTGCCAAAGATTAAAATTTGTGTATAAAACATAAGAAATCTTATCGATAAAAGGAAGCTTGCTCATGTGCTCATCTTAAATAAAAAAGAGAGCATATAAAGTATCAAACAATTTTCTTATTTTAACAGGAACTACTGTAACTTTTTTCTTAATCAGGGATATACTTTATTAAATCCACACAGCTACATTACGGAAAATGATATTTACCCAGGGTGATGATCGCTGTAATCAGTTTTTAATTGGCCGAATAAAAACAGCAAAGCGGTTTTGATTAGTAAAAAAATAATATGTACTTTAATTTAATATTTTACTAACAAATAACTAAATCCAATTTGGTGCAACTAGATAGTATAAGCATCTCCACATGAGACCTTGCAAACAAAAACTCTTGTTACCCTACTTATTACAAGCTAACCCTACATCACTAAATGAAAAAAAGTCAGGCAACAAAGTAGAGAAAACAGCAAATATCACCGCAAATTAGATCATAAAGGATCTGATATACCGTTTGTTAGGTAAGACCTGGAACGGTTAAGCTAATGAAGGAAATCCTACGCGAAACCTGCATAAGATTTGAAACTATTTGCCTGGTAAAAAGGCGTGAATAAAGATGGATTAAGGTCGACTTTATTAGTTTCTTCTCTACCGCATTGATATATTAATAAAATATTTCGTTATTTATATTACTACTGAAAAAATTATATTGTTCTCGTTAATATTAAGACATTAGGAAAAAATATTTAGTTGCTCTTATCTACAATTTTTATTGTTATCTATCAATTTTCAAAAAGTAAAATTGTTATCGTGGTCAAATACATATCGTCATTTTTTATCAACAATATTTTATGGTAACGGCATTTACCATATTTTAAATTTGCTTTAACAAACCTAGTTAGTTAAATTGTATAACCGTGCATTTTAATAAACTAATTAAAGGAAATAGGTTAAATTAAAAAAAAACTTTTTTCAGATGAACCTAGAAGCACTCGGAACTTCCTCAATTTTTAAAAGACATATTTGATTTAGCAACAAATTGTGCAACTTTATCACAATTTTAACTCTTAGTATATTTTATAATTTCCAAGATCGATCCCTTCCATCAATTTATGAATCCCTGTACATTTTAAAGTATCATACTTTTCCTAATATAAAGATTGAAGATGTTTTATAGGGTCGAAACCTTGATATTTGTTTAACGCAATATTGCACAAAGACTTTAGAAGAAGCAAGATTAACGTAACCACAATAAAAATAACAGGTTTATATTTAAAAATAAAATCCTGAGGATGGTATCTAGATAACGAAACGTGGTACTCGAAATCTGATGATAGGAAACAAAATGTCGCAATGGAAAAGTAAAATTATTTTTTCTTTATCTCTACAAATAAAGTCACAAGAAATAAAAACTCTGAACAAATCTTGTCTGTGTCTTCAACTTGAGTCTTAAAAGATTGTCTGGTGTAAGGTAATGTACAGGATGTCCAGTTTTCGTATGTTTTACGGGTTATCTGCGTTATTAGTAAAGATAGTAGGTTACGGTTTTCGCGGTACTGTGTTAATTTTTTGAGAAACAAACGATGCCACAAACAGAATTTTCATAGCCCCCTTAGGTTTTTAGATACGGGGTATTTTTGAAAATTTTGCATTTTGTGACACACCCCGTATCTCGGTTACGCTGCAACTTATCAAAAAAGTAAAAAATGGGCTTATCAGTTTTTTTTACATAAAATTCAGTGGCTTAGTCAGATTTTTTCTATGTTTAGTTGTTTTCGAGAAAAAAAAACACACTTGTATTTTTTTAAATGGGATACCCCATATATTTTTAAATATTATGATTCAGTTTATCACAAGCTTTTTAAAAATATATAATACTTTAAAGCTGTTTTCTATGTAAAGCTCAGAATTTACATTTTTCAACAAATTTACATGCGTGAGGCGTGAGGAACCACGAGTATCGAATTTTCATTCTAACCGAGTAGCAGACTATATTTTCTCCATGACCAAAAATACTATTCGCAATATTTGTAATTTCAGGTGGAGTATTATCCAGTCTCATATCTGATTCATCCGATTTTTCACTCATATTTTGACTTGCACTAAAATTTGTCTGCTGACATTGACAGTTTCGAAATTCATGGCAACCTATGTCATTTAGATCAATTACAGAATTCATTCCGTATCTTGTTATGGAATGAATATACACACAAAATGCATAAGAAGCAAGTGTTTGAGAATAAATATTCCAACTCAAGAGCGAGAATTTTTACATTCTATTATCAAAAATGATTTTGGAATTATTGCATTCAGTAATGGTCGTGGAGAAAAATCTTTCTAGAGTATCACAAATATTTTCTAGAAACAATTAAAAACACGGCACACTATATACTACTCTGTATATTTTGGAGTAAAACGGTATTTACATTTTTCGAACAATAAAAGACGAATTTGTACCCTTACCTCGTTAGAATCACATCTTCCCCAACAAGCTTGGACGCTTAAAATATCCCAACATTCTTTTCCATTTTGGTCCAATTGTGATACCCTGTAGTTATATACTCTTTTATGACACTGTAGAGTTAAATTTTCGTCGACGTCATTCAAAGGCCCTGCTTCAATGATACTTTGTGATTTTGTTATTGAGGAAATTGTAAGTAGAAAAATTAATAATTGAAGAGACATTCTGCAATAAAATATTATTTAAAACTAATAGATTCTTTAACTTCATTCGTTTATGTCACGGTCAAACTTGCTGGTTAGTTAATTATGGTTAAGAATCTTTGTGCAACCCAACGTTAATATATACATATTTCTATTTCTTTAAGATGAACCGTTCCTATGTTACAGACTATCAAGTCTGAAAACGCAGTATTTAAAACGTCAATATTTTAAAAACAATTAAATTTAGACCTATGACATTTAATACAAAATAAGCGTAGAATTTTGTAGAAAATATATATTTGATATACCCTGACTATTTGAGACACCCTGTATAATTTTAAATTGTTAAACGAATGCTCTGTTTTTGAAACATATTAAAAAGTTAAGTAGTACTGATGCTACAAATCCTGTGTTGAGATCGGGCCATCCTGTATATTACATAGTGAATTATAGAATAGTTTGGAACTTGCACTGTCTTTATTAAGAAACATCCTCCACCCTTTAAAAAGATACTAGAAAGAGGTTTGCACAGATTTCTTTACAGTAAAAGATATTTATTACTTATAAACTTTAAAACAATATTCTTAAATAGTGCAGTAATCTAAGTGAGAGAAATATATTCTACATTTAAAAAATGCCAGCAATAAGTTTATCAAATGGTTAAGTTTAAATTTTTTCTTGGAACTAGCAAACACCGAAAAATTAATTTGTATGCGAAAGTCTTCCCACTAAAATCATTTTGTAATGGAAATAGAAAAATAAACGACTAAACTTTTTCAATTACTTTTAAAGAAGAGTATGAGTAAAGTTAGGTCTCTAATTAAATAAACATGCTGTTAGTGTGGGAAAAGGCATTAGTAAGAGTATCTAATGACATTTTAAAAACTTAGATTGCCATGACCGTCCGAAGGAGAGAGCAAAGGAGGCGCTTGCCCCCTCTTATTCTCTTTTGTGGAAAATAAATTTACTGGTAAAATGGCTTTTATTGTGATACGTACGTATGGAATCAATATGATGTCTGTCTATGTGTCACATGCATATTTCTGATAGAAACGCTAAAAAGGATACAGATTTGGTAATAATTTTGTTTAAGTATAAAATATGAATATGCAATTTTTCAAAAACAGACTTATAGGGAGGTATTAGTTCTACAATTTCAAATTATTTTAAATTAGTCAGGGAGCCCAATAGTCAGGGCATATTAAAAATATTTTTTTAATATATAGTGTGTCCAAAAAAGTATGCAACATATGTAAAAGTTTTTTATTACCGATTTCTCAGAAAATTTTATTCTTGATAAAAGTTGGTGCATGCCTTGAAACTATAAATGCATATTTCTCATTTCACCTGCGGCTAATAATAAGGAAGCATATGCCATTTTTTCGAAATTGCATTAAGAGTAAAGTACCTTAGTTATTAGAACTACAGCAAAATTCTATATGAAAATATTATTGCAAATTAAAAACATAGCCCAAATACAAAATTTGAGTTACGTGTTGATTTTATTTTTTTCTAATCTCTAATTTCCCCTAAACGGTACGCCTCTGGTCGATTTTTCGTTTACGCAATTTTAATATATTTATCAAATAACTTAAACGTGGGTTTATAATAAAAATGCATTAAGTAGTTGCAAACTTTTAAAAACTTTTCAATGAACCGGGTCGGTTTAGATATAAGCGTGTTGCACGCCTACTTAAACACATTTTAGCCAACTTCTTCTGTTCGAAACTAAATTATAATAAAATTCAACCCTATTCATAGTACTGGAAATAACTACTAATTTATTTGTTGTTTGTTGTTTATTAATTTGTCATTTTCACCCTATACGCTAAAGTCCAATCACCTACTTTAAAAAAATGCATATAAAATATTTAAAAAAAAAATTGAGACACGTAACTCAAATTTCGTATTGGGGCTATGTTTTTAATTTGCATTAACATTTCCATATTAAATTTTTGCTGTATTTCTAATAACTAAGTTACTTTACTCTTAATTCAATTTCGAAAAAATGGCATTTGCTCCCTTACTATTAGCCGCAGGTGAAATGTAAAATATGCATTTATAGTTTTAAGGCATGCACCAACTTTTATCAAGAATAAAATTTTCTGAGAAATCGGTAATAAAAAACTTTTACATATGTTGCATACTTTTTTGGACACACTGTATATTATAATACCAGACAAAATTCTACGCTTATTTCGTAAGAAATTTCATATCTCAATTGAATTGTTTCTGAGATATCACGTTTAAAATATTGGTTTTTGAGGTTTTGACAGACTGTAACATTGGAACGCCGCGACGTATGCGGTACCGCGACGGATCGATAAAAAAAATAAATTGTCGTTGCGGTCTCACGTCTGTTCTAGGTCGCGGCAGCGGAACTTTCGCGGCGATCTGGGTGATCCTTAAACGTTACAACTTCCGCTCTAATAGGTTAAACCGTAAAACCTCTTTTTTAGTTTAACATGTTAAACCGGAAGTTACAACTTTTAGAAAGCGAATAAAAAACTAAGAAAGTGACAATCATTTTTTTTTAAGATAAACCGTTCCATAGTTACAGCCTGTTAAAGTCTGAAAATGCCATATTTTAAATGTCAATATCTCAAAAACGTTTGAATTTAGAATTCTACGAAGAATTAGAAAAAAAATATAGGGTGTTCCATTAAAAAAAAGTATATTTAATAAGCCCTGACTATTTGTAACACCCTGTATAATTAAAAATAATTTTAGATTGTAGTAGTAATGCCTCCCTATTTATGGATCTGTTTTTAAAAATATTGAAAAGCTACGTAGTTTAGATGCTATGAAATCCTGCGTTGAGAGTGGGCCACTCTATATTATGTTTGTAGAAAATTTCATGGAAAAAGCGTGTAAAAGATGAGGAAAATAAAACACAGTTCTTCTCTTACTTATCTAAAAAAAAAGTTTACGCGTTTATGTAATAACGTAAATGAGGGAGCTATTATTTCATTTATTTAACAAACATCATTTGTCGTTAAAACTTTCGCTGTTCTATCTCATCTCTGAATTTTATAAAATAACAATTTAAACAAGAGAACGCTTTAAACAATAAAACTGATCGCATATCGAACTTTTCAAATTTCATAAAGATAAAATAAAATTTAAAAAAAATCACACACGTACTGTAATATAAGAATAACAGAAAATGTATGGACTCACCTGTTAAAAATAATTTTAAAAACTTGTACAATTATAACTTAAATTTACTGGATGTCAAAATTGCAACAGTGTTGTATAGAAAATGAATGAATCGACGATTAGAAAAAGTTGATATTCAATTTTGTACGTCACCGTGGGATGCGTAACGAGCTCTAGGAGATGCGCCGACGACGACGGAGGCGTCCAGAAAAAATGCAGAAGGTATTGCAGAATGATATTACAGTTTTGATATTTTATACGTATCTTCTTTTATACCTACTACTTGTTGCGTATTCTGCAAAGGTCCGTACTGAGAAAATGCAATCATCTTATACGAAAATAATACGTTTTAAAAACTCTTTTGTCGGTATTACAATTCAAATAAATTTTTGTCAATTTAAAAAATATATTTTTAGAAAAATATTACTCTTTACCCGCCTTCTTGTCTTTTTAGAAAAGCCTTCAAAAGTTTAGTTAGTGATATTTTTATATTCTATATGCGTATTACTTTTTAGGTATTTTTTCAGTTTTCAGATATTATTACTTGAATAACATTTATAAGCGGGTTAGAATCATAGACATTTAACAAAAGGGAGATATAGTCGTATCTGGTCTTATCGTGCGGGTCATACGATTCAAGAAAGACATACTCTTAGTTTTTGTTTTCTTTACTTGCGTTTAATTTTACCCTCTAAATAAAATACGTAAGATAAATGAGACAGACTTATTCTATTTTGACATGAAAGAAAAGGATATACCTATATGTATTTACTTTCCAGCGATTCTAAAAAAGCTTATAATAGCACCAGCTACGTTTTGTGACTTTGACAGTTTGTGACAAAATGAAACAATTTATATATTTTTATATCATTGCCAGTTTAACGCAATAGAATTAATATGGCTGGTGCAAAGTCTTATTATGAAAAACCTGTAGGTGATGGTCTTAAATGCGACCAAGTACAAATAGTTTGGCAAGATTCGTTAGATCATATTACACACGAGTACTAAAGAAATCGGTGGAACATACAGAAATATTAATAAGGGATTGGTGGGATCGAGAACAAGTACTAAATGTCGAAGTAGCGCCAATCATAATTGCTCCATTCGAAGACGACTCAGACGACGAGGACTTTTCAGATTTTATAAGTGACGATGAGAGTTTTTAGGCTATAATTATAAACGGTGTTTTTCGTTTACATTTTTTAGTATTCTTGGATATTATATTATGCTTTTTTTTCATGCACATTATTCTGCATAGTCCTTAAACTAATTCCCAGTGTTTTCATTACGGTTTCCTGCATATTGGTTCGCGAATTTCCACTTTTTCTTTCATTATCGAAATAGTTTATTAGACTAAATGCCATTGTATTTTTAGGTTTTAGTAGTAAAATTGTTAAAATAAATTGCACTGTTTATTATTGTCGTTTTTAATTAAAGGGTACAGTAGGTATATAATTAACGATTATATAATTTTTTTGTAACTTTTTCAACTCCCCTGTACATAATTTTTACAAAACTAATAATATTAGGTATATGTGGCTATCTTCGCGATAGCTAAAATAATGAAACTATTTTTCCTTCCTTCGGTATATTTGTAAATAATCTCACAACATTTTGATAGCCTCTTTGTTGTCTGATTTGACGCATATGATCAGTGACCTTTGGACCCGCACTTTAAGACCAGATCTGACTATAGCTGGCGTCCCATAAGACCTGTACATTTAAAAATTGTACCAATCTGGAGCGAATACGGACTAGTGCTATTCTAATGAAACAGTTGGTACAGTTGGTAGTGTTGTAAATCACTAAACCATAATTAAAAAGAGTACTCTCATTGCATAAAAATATTACTACAGGTTCGACAATCTTTTAATTTCTTTGACCAAATGCGACTGGTGTTCATATTACCCTTATTACACACATTATTTTGCCACCAGTAATAATAAATTAGGTAAATGACAGTGATTTTTAACTTTCGCTGTTATTTTTATTTTTATTTTGATGTGTGATTTTTAATTTGTGCTCGAGTTAAAATGGTGCACCGCAACGAGACTGTCTGCGAGTTTTTTGGCGGACTCCTGGCCTAATTGTAGCGATATGTCTATACCTTTGCAAGTAACCCAACGAGTTTTCAAAACTTTCTGCCTTTTTCAAAAAATAATTTAAAACGGAGGTTACTTCTATATAATAATAGTATATTGTATACCTAGTAGGAAAAGCTGAACATTCCTGGGCGACCGTAAAGATTGTATGTCGAGGCGCAAGCCGAGACTGATAATACGGAGTCCGGGAATGTGGCTTTTTCTACGAGGTATACATACTATTTTGCCGTAAATCGAAAATTATTAAAAGAATATAACTTGTTACAGTCAACTTGTTAAAATTTTGAAATAAATATTATTAACTTTGTTCACAAATAAAGGATGCCATTAAATATTTGTGTTGTAACTATGGAAACATAATAATATTGAATTGTCAAGCTTAACATATATAAGTTTACAAGTAGCCGTACAGAAATAACATTTCCTTACAGTACAATAATAAATATTTCCTAACAGTTATTTTCCGTTGCCTAGCAACGACTAAGGGTAAGGAAATATTGACTTTTTCTTTCAGAAATGTTATCAAAAATGTCAATATTTCCGATCGATTTTCGGAAAAAACATTTTTCTTGATGGCAATTGCTTACATAAATCTCTAATAATATTAATTATTGTAATTACATATAGTTACAAAACTTAAATGTTAACTTTGATGGCAACCAGTTTTATTTTTATATAAATAAAAAATTAGCATTGTGTAATGTATTATTTTTTCTACTCCCACATGGAAATTTGCTGTTTCCTTTAAGTGTGGCGAGTAAAGTAGGCTATTCGAGTAAACTGTGCGGGAAAATCTCATATCCTTCCTAGATATGTAATGAAACTGACCAATCACAGTAGTCAATTCTAAAATATTTTAGTTTTAGTATTTTCTAGGCATTCCTAAAATCTGTATAGAAAAACAATAACTGTTCGTATGTATAAAATGAATATATTAGTAGAAAAATGTAAAAAGTTCATAAAAATTAAAGTATATACAAGAGTATCACAGACTAATATAGCTCTATCATATCACTGGCACTGTAAAATTTTAAGATCATTCGGAATAACTTAAGTAATTTTAAAAAATCTAGTTACTAACTTAGCACTTATCCTTTAAATGATAACCCAATTACATATTAGGAGCATTGATTGGTAACTCTGTGTTAATGTGGGCTATTTGTCACCTCACAACTAGAAATGCATTTGCCTCCAGTAGTATCAGATAGTATGACACATGTAATAAATAAAATTTACAAATAGTAAAAAAAACGAATGTCTGAGATAGCTGGAGAGTAAATCAGTTCTGGTTTTGAAATGCAGGGTCCCGTACGTTACCATATAATTACCTTGGCGATGGATTTTATCAAAACTTTATTATTTTAACCATTAGTTCATGTAATAAAATCGGGTTTTGTATATTCTTAATAATATTAAAACTTAATATCTTCCCTAGTTACGTGGTGATTTTTTTTATTACCAAAAAGCGCAATGCTCGATTTTAATGAACAACAACTTATTGAAATAATTGCCAAAAAAGTAAACTTTTGACTGAACCAATGCTCCTTGAAATTCTTTTTATCTTTTTAAAACCGAGTTCTAACCATTTGTTAACATCCCCTAAGAGTTTTGCACACATCTTTAAATACACAAATTGCTATTTTATTTTCTAGTGCCTTTAAAAATAACTACATAGGACATGGATTAAAATTTAAAACAATGCATTATAATATATTGTCCGAAACAGTCGAAATCAGACCTTTAATTTACCATTAAAGTAGTGGACGAAACCAGAACAAATAATGCATTATACTTTTATTTAACTCCTCCTACAAATCACGAAAAGGTTTGAATATTATTTTATTACGTTGTTGTAAATAAAACATGGAACAAACACTAAAGTAGAGTACAATTATAGTATCCTTTTAATTTGACACTTTATTTAATACTGATGTCATAGTTAAATATGATATAAATTGCAATTGGCTTTAAAGAAGTGCTAAAATAATTGACATTTAATCAATATTAAAAAACACAAGTAAAATGCTCCAGATTGCTACTTTTTTGACATATAAAACGTCTTAAAACAATATTAACAAAAGGTAATTAGATTTAGATCAAAACAATTTAGATCAAAACAATTTATTTAGCTGTTACTAGCTCGCTTATTTCCAAATTTTAAAGATATAAAGGATGGTGTAAGGTTAAAAAATTACTGAACAAGCTGTATAATGTCTATTTGTTCTTACATTTTTTAAAGATTTTTTTTTTAACTAGAAACATTTTGTGAACAACACATCATTAAACTTTTTGAACTATAAAAAAATATCTATTTATTTCAGTTTAAGTTGTAAATTTCAATTCAATCGATAAGTGCTAAGTTAGAAAGATATATAATTATTGGTCTTAAGTATCTGTAGTTAAAGTTAGGTGTTGCCTATTTTTAAACCTATTGTAATAGTTGGCTCGTATATTTGTTCATTTATTTTTAAAAGAACAAAATATTTTTAAAATTTGTTGATTGTTTTTTCAATAAAATTATTACAAAAACTTTTTAGATTGTGCAGTTTCTTAAATATATTTACCTTTTGACACCCTTTTAGATGAAATTGGTATCTGCTTAAATTTTCTCTATATTTTTGTTCTTTGCTCCGTTATTTATGATGTCAAAGAGTAATAACCATTTATCCAGAAATAATGACAACTATTTGAAAAAAACAATAAATCTTTTTAAAAAATGACCTACTTCAATATTAACCTTTCCGGGATCAAAGAGTATTAAGTACATTTTCTAACAAAATGGTTAAAATTTTATGAAAAATCGATTCTCCGTTAAAAGCAACTTATTCCAACAGTTCATCATTTACAAACTACTGTTCGCTCAAAATTATTTATTTTTGGAATGAAACACGGTCTTTTTTGCAATAAGGACAAGTTTTGGCTGTAGTGATGGTAATTTTCAACCCTAGCTAAGACGTGGTGAATATTTATTTTTATATATTGAATGGCTCAACTCATAATAATCCAAATTTCTGCATGTTACTTGGTTACATAATATCTTATACAGGGCACCACAGGTAAGGAGTCTTAATAAATTAAGAAAATAAAAATGCTTTACCAAAGAAATACTATAATTTATTATTTTAGACAAAACGTTTATAATCCAAAATAGAGTATAAATATAGAATTTGGCCTTATAGCATAAAATTAATGTTTATAATTGAATAAATTGTGAGTTGAAATACATTTTAATATTACAATTCGAATTTTTAATTTTGCATTTAGACTTTATTTTAAATTATAAACAACTTTGTTTTATAAATATTTTATTTAAAATAATAATTAATAATACTTTTGTCTTGAAGCATTTCTATGTTTTCTTAACTTATTTTTTTTTATATTGGAATAACTTTTCGACGTAAAACCAATGATAAAGATTTGTTTCCACTTTATCCAGGGACACACTGTATATTTGTATTTTTTTTTATTAAGCAATACATTTCTTAAAATTTAATTTAAATATAAGCTACGCCTTAGGAGGAATGAAGATTTATATAATTTATATATTTATAATTATATTAACATCGCCGACACATCAAGTATACAAATACACTTGGTGGTGCCAAAGCATAATTTAATTTAACCTAACTTTTTTCGTTTTATAAAGATGTACAGCAACTATTATAACAAGATATCTTGGAAGAAAAGTGAACCAAATGTGTGAAAAGAGAATAAATGTAGTAACTCAGGTATTTTTCAAATATAAATAATAAAAAACACTTTAGTTGGTTAATTTCAGTTAAGGCAACAATATTTTGAAATAAGGGACTCGTAACGGAGACATTTTTGCACTAGTACCAAAATTTTACCTTTCCTATATACAGTAAAAGACAACCAGAACAGAGAAATTAATATTCTACATTCATTTACATTTTCAACCAAATAATTTACCGTATATTTTGTAAAACCGTATATTATTACGTTCGTTTAGGTGCAGAGAACAAATACGTTTTGCATAGTATTTTTGTAAAACATTTTTTATTTAGATTTCATTAAAGGTGCTAAAAGGAATCAGCGTAAAAATTTGAACAAAAATAAGTGTTGAATTCATATAGGCCAAACAGTAATCACAGAATCATTGCTCTTTTCGTCTTAACGTACGTCTTTGTAGTTTTTCCTTCTGTAGGCGATTTTAAATCAGTGACGAATGTATAGCTTTGTCAGACCATATCCTCCGTTATATGTTAACTTGGCGGATTGCCAGATTGTCAGATACGCTAGGCCTGTTCATCAACAGCGTAAGTAAAAAAACATTTAAGTAAAGTAATTAACGTAAGGTTGGTAAAATTATTATAAGTTTATTAACCCTAAATTTCTTTTCTGAAGGAGAGATTTTTCCATACAATAAAAATTAATTTACATACGCCTAGTAAACTTATATAGAGAAAATCTTTGCCTAGTTGATCAAGGTAAAAAAATTTACCTTCTATGATCTAGGATGCCCAGTACAATAGGGAGGGTTGATCATATTCTATGATCTAAGCAACAATGTATTCATTTTTATTTGTAGAAGTTGTTATGTCGCATAATAAACAGGCCTATCGTATTTAATATCCAAACAAAATGTCAAATACTGTAGCTTAATAAATTCTACCAATTATCAATAATGTTTAAATTTTGTGGACTATGGTATGACCTAGTTATCAATAATTGGTCGCTGATATAAAAATATGAAATTTATTCAACCTTTTATTTGCAGTTTATTAGGTTGACACGTACAGTAGGCCTGTTTAATCGCCGTAAGTAAAATAATTTGCCTTGTACGATATAGGAAGCCCTCTATCAACAAAATTTAGGATTTTGTAATTTTTAATTTTATATTGCCATGTCATACAAGCTAAGTTGTTTTACTTACAATGATTATTTAAAGAGGCCCGTTGTACATGTCAACCTAAAACCCTGAAAATTGGCGAAGGCCTTGAACACGATTTGGACTAAAAACGTTCAATGTTATCAACTTTTAAAAATATTTCGTTCTTTTTTATTATTCGCGCCCTACTGACTGTCGCAATGGGCTGTAATCCCTTTTTCTTGTTCTTCATTCATCTGAATACCAACCATAGGATGGTGCAAGTATGTAATTGCCTAATATAGAATTTTACATATTTTTTGCTAGTTCTTTTCTATAGTTAGCGGCTTCTCAAGTTAGTACAGAGATGGATCCAAATTTTATTTTACACTTACTTTTTAATACTAATTATTTTACGATAATAGTACCCTACAATTCCTACAACTTGCATACCATAAAACTAATAAATAAAATTTGATTGGTCACAAATCTCGTTTTAAATGGAAGCCTATTCAATATTTAGTTGTCATAAATGAGCAAGCAATATGTAAAATAAATTATCGGTAATTACAGCTTTATACTCCTCACTATTGGATCCCATCCTCCTCATGATCATCGATGTCCATCGGTTGAGGATTTGGTACTGGGGCGGGAGGGATTTGGGCTGGGGGAGCGGCGGGTGGTAAGGCGGGGTTGAGGTTGGCATTTAGTTGCTGAAGTATATTAAGCTGCTGCATATTAGCGTTAACAGCGGCAGCAATGTTCTCCTAGAACGGTCCAACAAAGAAATTAATTATCTACCATACAAATCTGAATATACAGGGTGTCCCATAACTTATGGGCCGTAGAGGAACTGGAGATACTAGACATCAAACTAAGCCGATTATGTCATATAAGTTTTTTTTTTGATTATTAAAATATTAGTTTAATTATGTAATATATTTTTTATGCTTTGGGATGTTTAAAGGGAAATATCTCGAAAACTGTTAAAGATATTAAGATCAATCAAGTACAACTTTTTGACTCAGAACATGCCCTTCTTTAAGAAACTATAATTGAAAAACAGCTAATATCACAGGCAAGAAGAAAATCATAGATTTATGAAGCCCAGTGTATGCAACTCGCGCCCTCTAGTTTGAAACTTAAAAAATTCTACAAATTCTTATTTCTTGGTCACAAAAACATAATATTGCCAACTTTCAATTCGATTCATTAAACCGGTTTAAAATTATGGCTTATTTTCGAGAATAAACTTTTACTTTTAACATCCTGTATCTCTAGAGCAAGTAACAATCCGAAAAGACTTAATCGGCTTAGTTTGATGTCTAGTATCTCCAGTTACTCTATGGCCCATAAGTTATGGGACACCCTGTATAATGCTATATTATATTTCGCAGATATCATTACACAAAGTAATGCATTATTAATTTATTTCCTTTAAAAAAATGAATTATTGTAATTGCATTATTTGGTTACAGTTGTATTGTAATCTGTAATTTCTGTTATCTGCAGAACAGTAATGAAACATTTCTCTTATAAAGAATTTAATGGGCTCTTCCCCTAAATTTTGATTTTGATTGTAGTGTTTAAAGGAAGAAAGAATAAAAATTTTCGTACTTTTTGATTTTTTTAAGCCATTACTGAGAAAATAAATAAATAAAAAACTATTGGAACAAAAACACGGACTTTATCGAATATACGTCAGCTTGACAATGTTGCCAATGTTCTTTAAAAATTTTATATTATAATACAATGACAAAGTCTGGAAAGTAACCCAATAGAAATAATTACCCAAAACGGACTTATGCGAAAAAATAATCATATTATTTCCAAAACGTTATTTATCTTTTGTCTTAAAATAAGTCAATAAAGTTCTAGGAACAAAATATATTATTTAACTAGCATAAAATGTTTCACACGTGACAACGCCGAAATTATTAACAGAAGACCAAGCTAATGAAATTATAGTTGAAAAAAGTCTAACCTAAGTAATTTGTCGATCTTTCTGCTCTATGCTCAAATAAATAAAAAGAACAAAATTTTAAACAAGAATACATCAAAATTTCATAATAATTCGGATGTAAACAAATACACCGACATGACAAGTAAAAGATCGGTAACGATGCTCATTGTAAATTTTGATCGGATCGACGTCATCGAGTAATCCAGCCAGTTTTGCGTTTTTAAAATTTGTGGAAATTGTGCATATTTTCAATGAGCTACTAAAAATTCATGGTATAACCTAGCAATAGTTTTATTGATGATAAACTCCTATTATAGCATCGACTAAACAATTTAAATGCCTAAACTATCAAATATGAGAATAGTGCAAGAGCGGTTATTCATTATGTTTACTAAATTACTTTATAATAAGGTAATTTAATTACTACAAGTCATTAAAATTTCAAAAACGTTATTAAATTCCTTTCGTAAGTTCAATAGAATGAGGAATGGCACTAATTTCTTGTATCGGATATTTCGGACAGACATAAACTTGTAGAATCACAGTTCTAGACCATTTTGCGTGAGATTCGTTGTTACTGTTACCAACACTTTGTTGTTAGTTATATAATATTGAGTTAAACCATAACCTAGACATCCCACCTAAATATACTAAAGCGATGCTCAAGGCGGCGTAAATTCCAAGAAACGATAAGCCATGATATAACGAACTGGACATGGATCTGACGTAATAAAAGGAAGCTTTTAATCTATTTTAAAATACCTGTTGGTTGTTATTATTGTTGTTAGCCATCCCTGCCATGTTCCGCTGATTTTCAAGTGCAATCATTTTTTGCCGTTTCTCCTCCATCAAACGGTCCCTGTGTTTATGGATATAGTCTTGCACATTCGGCAAACCATCTATGACACAGGCTGAAAGGGCTGATCTGTAGATATTCATATCGGTGGCCTCGTACCATTCGTTGGTTTTTTCATCGTAGCACTCAACGTGGTAGATTGTCGTAACACCTACAACGAAAACATCTTAAATGAATAAAAATTTGCACGAAATGACAGATATTATTCATTGTGTGCAGTGTTTTAGGTTACTTTGGAATAATCATTAATAAAAAAATTACTTTTTTTAGTATTTTGAGCATTAAAGATTTTTTAATAAATTCAACATACTTTTTAGGTGATCGATATTTGATAACCTCCTAATAAAAATGTGTTTATAAGTTAGGCGACTATGGGAATCTGACGTCAAAAAATGTAGGTACTTTTTTATCATTTGGCAGTATCGAGTACCTGTAACCGATTTTACATCTTAAGAAACATAATCTAAAATTACAGATATGTCTCACAGATGTCATATTTTTCTCTAGCAGCATGGTTAAAGAGATATAAATGTAGTTTGTACAACAAGAGGAGAAATTATGTCCATATCGTACGACGAAGTAAACAACAAACTTTTGAGCGTAATATGAACTAATCCACTCGATTTTGAATTTTTTTATTTAAACCAGGCATTATAACTTGTCTTTTTAAATGGCAATGAACTTGTCAGAAAGATAATAAAAAACAATTAAAGAAAAGTTAATGTCGTTGGAAAATCCATGGACCAAATTACAATTCGGGTCATTTATATTTACATAGAATCACTTTTACATTCGGTATGTTGCAGAATAACAGACAAGGAGCGATATAATTATTTGCAAAAATGGAAAATTAAATTTTCGTACGACCACCTATGAAAATGAGAATAAAAACACGGTTAACTTGGCTCGAAAGCGCCGAATATCACACGCGTGTTGAAAAAAAATATTTCAACTCTAGAGTGGAAATACAAGGCACACTATTTAATTTAAACACTATGGTGCCAATTTGACAGACCACACCTATTTATTAAAAAGAATAAATTTTAGAAAGCAGTTTATGGTCTAACTTATTTATCATGTATTTGTCGACTGATTTCGAATTAGAGTGTGAAAATACGCCATCTGAAATTATAAAAAAGTTTAAAATATACTAGAAAATCTATTACCAGTCAAAACAAGCCCCGCTGAAGAAAATGTCATATATTAAACATAAAATTTTTATGTGTTGCCATAGCGTATAGACTAGAACTATGGCCTACAGATCGAAAGGTCACAGGTTCAAATTCCATCAGGAGTATATGACTTTTTTTTATAAAAACATTAAACAATTTATAGAATTAGGTATTTTGAATTGAAATATTCCTTGTTGGATGATTTTTTTTAATTTATATTTAATGCATCTTTCCTTGATTAAATTTTAAAAATTCATCCAATAAGGAATATTTCAATTCAAAATACCTAATTCTATAAATTATTTAATGTTTTTATAAAAAAAGTCAAATACTCCTGATGGGATTTGAACCTGTGACCTTTCGATCTGTAGACCATAGCCCTAGTCACTACGCTATGGTTACCAATAAAAATTCTTTGTTAATATAATATATGACATTTTCTTCAGCGCGGATTGTTTTGAATGGTAATATATTCAGGTTCAGTATATTATTAATATTTTTTATAATTTCAATTTTCACACTCTAATTCGAAATCACTCGAAAAATACATGATAAATAAGTTAAACTATAAACTACTTTCTAAAATTTGTTCTTTTTAATAAATAGGGGTGGTCCGTCAAATTGGCATCATATGTTTAAATTAATAGTGTGCCTTGTATTTCCACTCTAGAGTTGAAATATTTTTTTCAACTCTAGAGTTTAAATATTTTTTTTACAAATCAAAGGTTTTTTTAATAATTCTTTGTGGTCGTAGGAAAAATAGTGTACATTACTCGTGTGAAAGTGATTATTCTAAAACTCGGAGAATTTTCGCACTCGGCTAACGCCTCATGCTAAATATCTCCTCGTTTGAAAAGTATCACTTTCATAACTTGTTATGTAATATACTATTTCTAAACCATAGCTTTTACCTGCTTACGGAACAAACCCGAACAAATCCTTTTTCTTCTGTCAAAACAAAAAGAAAATTGCATTTATTTAAAATAATAAAAACATTATGTAGGTATTTGTAATAAGACGCCGTCATAGTCTAAGCACGTAATAGTAAAATGTCAGTTTTTATTTCAGTGAAGTTATGTGATTCTTCGTTTAAACTACTGTCATGTAGATGAAGAGACACAATAAATTATTTTTTTATTATTCCATATCACATATTAATCGGTATTGTATTTTAACTGCTGCCGTCTGATATCATTAAAGTAGACTATTTGACACGAATTAAACGTAGCTAAATTAAACACCAAATTCATTAATAATCCGCACTTGTGCAATTGCTTCAACTGTATAATTTTAGTGCTGTGGCCATACATTAGTAAAGTATAAAGCATTTAGCTTGGTATTAAATAGAATGATATTCAATTATTATTCCTTTATATTATATTAGATAAATTGATATAACATTGAAGGTAGTATAGTATTTAATGTCTACATTTAAAACATAAAAGAAATAAAATAAAGAATTAATATAATTATTTTGTTACTTATTAGTTAATTAATAAATATGTCGAGCTACTCAGATCGATAAAATACAGGGTGATTCCTGAGTTGATACTTCTTTTTTAGCTGTGTATAGAAGGCATTAAAATAAACAACATTTTCAAAAAACTTTAAATTAGGCGAGATACAGAAGTAACAAATCTAAGTGCGGGCCTGGTCATCAAAACGTAGTTTGCTATATTTTATATTGTTTGTGGTTCTTATTAGTCATGCAATTTACAGGTCGGTGGCGAATTATTTAGCAATAGCTGCGTGTGTTCTCTAAGGCAAGTTAATTTTAAATTGGTGACACGTGAAAATGGTAACATTTGAAAACAATAAACTAGTAGATATGGTGCTAATTTACGGCGAGTGTCGTCAAAGTACGGCTGCTGCTTCGCAATTGTACGCAGAACGCTTTGCCTTGTGGGCTCATCCTACACTCAAAAGCTCGCTTAATGTTATTTAACGGGCAAGTTAGGCAGAACCGTATTTGATCCAAAGTGTAATAAATGAATGTATTTGAAAATGTTGTAATAAGTTTTCGTTATCTCAATCACGCTTTTCATTGTCAAGGCTAATTAATGCACTGTTGAGTCCACTTTGAAATAAATTCTTAGTTGCCGATTGAATTAAAATCATTATAATTATTCATTAATATCTTACTATGGTTGTTTTTATAAATTTATGCTCATATTATTGAGTGTGCCTTTATCATAAACTTACCATTAAATCCACCTATGGCAAATATCATATCATCAATTACTTCAATAGCGAAATTACTTCGAGGGTTGTACATATCTGGAATAGCGCTCCAGGTATTGTTTTGGGGATTGTACTTTTCTCCACTGCACATTCTAACCAAAATAAGAGATCTTGATGTTTATAAAGAATGAAATTCATCAAGGGAACCAATAAAATAGTCAAAATTAATTATTTTTAAGGAAAAAAAATATAAAACCTATTTAAAACTTTTTGTTACTGAAAATAAAAGCTCATACGTTAGAAAAATTACCTGGATATTCCATTAAATCCCCCTATTACATAAACTTGATCGTGATACGATATACAAGACACGCCAGATCTTCGGGATCTCATTGGTGCAATCAAAGACCATTGATTAATTTCTGGATCATAAACTTCTGCTGAGTGCATACATTCTTGACCGTTGAAGCCTCCAGTGATGTAAATTTTACCTGTATAAATTAAACACATTTAACTTTAGGTGATATAATACACGTTTCTTCGGACACAGCACGTTCGCACCACTTAAGAAACTATGATTATCTAATTATTTCTACATAAGAAACTACACCACTTCGATAAGTATGATTCTCAATATTTGATAACAAATAAATATATAAATTAGTTCATTAGATAGTAATAGTAGACTAGTAACAGTTTTTTATTTATTATTAGTATCAAAAGGAGAAAGTAAAAGTATAAGGTCATTTCGAAACGACAAAGAATGTATATCTTGAAATACCACCTACCATGAAGAGTACAAGCACTCGCATCAGACCTTTGCATATTCATTGGTGCTATAAGTGTCCACTGATTCGACTTATAGTCATATTTTTCAGCAGTATTTTGTCTATGATGTCCATCGTACCCACCCATGGCGTAAATATGGTCATCCAAGACTGCAGTACTAACATAGCATCGTCTAGCATGCATTGGTGCAATTTCTCTCCACGTTTTGTTTACTGCGTCAAAGCATCTACAAGAATTGAAGTAATCCATTCCTAAGGATTACGAAAAATATTTTCTAGAGAATATAAACAATTTATAGCGGACTTTGCAAAACTTTTAAATATCTCCCCAAATAGGTCCCAAAATGTAACCAACTGTGGTATTTATGGGTAAGAGATAATATTGCATACAGTGGCAAAGGTAATGTTGGGTATATAAGGCCTTAGACTTGAGTAGGTCGAACAAAGATTTTAAAAAATCTTAGTAATTCTGCAAACTAACAGAATAATGTAATATACCACAGTTATTATGATATTAGTCCAGCATTCAGTTTAACAAGGAACACCATAATCTAACCATCATGGTGCCGAAATAGTTTTGCCATGAAATAGTGTACTTATTTGTACTTGTAAGTATGAACATGCGGTAATACTAACCATCAAATCCTCCAATAACATAGATATTAAACCCCACCACTGCCGTTCCATGGTAAGCCCTGGGCCCAGTTGGATCTACTTCTTCTACTTTAACCCATCTGTCGGCCCTGGTATCATAGGTTTCAATAAAATTGGTGGGAGATCCACCGCTCCATCCTCCAATAGCGAACAAGATTTCGTGTGGTACCCTTGGTCTGGCTATTTCTGGGGTTACAACTTCTCCATCCCTGGGAGACCAAATTAATAAGTATTGGGAGCCACTCGCTTTTGCATTTTGACTAAAAGTCGAATTGGCTCTCTGTAGTCTTTTAGTCAAAGCAATAACTTCGCTTGGGCCGATATATCAATGTACTGCTAATTAACCAGTTATCATTTTCAACGGAATAGGAGTGACTTTTAGAATTTAAGTTTTTTATTTTTAAAAATAAGCTAAGTCTTTAAATTTCTATAATATTTAATTTAGTTTTTCATCTCCTAAAGAGATAGGATGCTACTTTTTATGTATTCATATTTTTCTCTTAATCATTATACCATAGTTATTTATTGATATAACCCTAAAAACTGTCTACGTTATGCCCGAGTGATCGAGATTTATAGACAGGTAGATTTATATAATAATATAAAATAAAAAAGATAAGAAAAAATAAAAAGTAGGGAAACTGGCAAATAGTAAAGTGGTCTATTACCTATGAGTAATCATTTCCAAATCGTACAAGAACTTCAGAGTTTCAATAATCATAGGCCGACTTGCTTCACAACTTGCGACATAAGGATGATCTTTTACCCTTTCTAAAAAGAACTGAGTATCCAGTAGTCCCAATCTAATGCATTTCATCAACTCTACTATGTACCCTTTCCTGGCTTCAGTTGAATAGTCAATCCATCTGAAATGGCAGATTTTTAAAATTACAAGAACGAGTGGAACTAATGTTAAGTCAGGTGATTGTAGAGAACTGAAGAAATAAAATTCAAAAAAATCGTGGCCAGAAACGATAAATTTTTTTCATTTTACACAATCCTTATATTTAACTTAGACCTAACACAGGTCTAAGAAATACTTCTCCGACTGATTTTTATCTAATGTTGGCTTGCAAAAATTTTTTTTAACCATAATTAACTAACCAGCAAGCTTAACTGTGACATAGATGAGACTGACAGGCATTATTTACTTACAATCAATGGTGCCTGATTAGTACTGGGCTAGTATGATTGTGAGAAAATTTATTCAGCCAATGTCATATAAACTGCTGGACAATTGCTTTCGAGCAAGAAAAATTTCGCCTAAATCTAACAGTTAATATTTTCTGAACCAGATATGATATCGACCTACGGTTTTGAATGGTTGATTAAAATAAAGCAAGGTTTTCCAAAAAAATCAGTATTTCTTAAAATATAGCAGATTACAAAAATTTGAGAAATTACTTTCTTTGCTATGAACCAGTGATTCAATTGACATAGAGTGATACAATTAAAAAATATTATTCTGAAAGTTATACGCCATTAAAATGAGAGCAAAAATCATCGTCTTCTTTAACAACCTGTATATAAAATTTTCTGATAGTTAAAGAAAATCCAACATTGAAAATTGTTTCCCAAAAGATGAATCTATCAACCATTCAAAACCGTAGGTCGATATCATATCTGGTTCAGAAAATATTAACTGTTAAATTTAGGCGAAATTTGTCTTGCTCGAAAGCAATTATCCAGCAGTTTATGTCACAGTCAAACGTACTAGTTAGTTAATTGTGGTTAAATATTTTTATACAAACCGACATAAGAACCTTTAAACCTTAAATAACTTATCAGCCAAATAGGATAAATCAAGCATCACCAGTTTATTTATTTATTTAATACAAGTTTAGGAGGCTACAGAATAAGCTTCCGCTGTTTACAATATGTTAATATTGGGGTTTTTGACTAATCCTAAATAAATTTTAAAAAAATGAAAAATGACAAAGATACAATTCAGACAAAAGTCAGTAAATTAGTAACTGTAAAATTATATTAGAGTGATATATATAACCTATATAGAATATGTCAATTTGAATTTTTAGTTTTTTACAATTTGCTGATGGTCTTCGACTTAGAATATGTTATTTATTAAAAACTACAGAATACATCTATACATTCTTATAGAGATAATTTCAGCATAAATGTAGTTACCAAATTTGTTATAACTGCAAAACAGAATCCAAAGTCAGTCAAAATTTAATAACATTTAAATGGAGTTATTTTTAAACACGTTTCTTGTTGATGTATTTCCAGACTTCAAGACATTATATCTTCACTGTATAAAATCATATAAAAACTAGATCTATATGAAAAAAATATTAAGGGCTTTTTTGCATAGATAAACTGATTTTTACCCAAAGCAGGATCACTAATATTAAAGAAATTAAGCACCTTCTTAAAATATCCAAAAATTGACACATTAGAATAGCTATTTCGGTATAATATAAAAGAGAGTTGAACTTTACATTAAAAAGAAAAAGAACATGGATGTACATGCTTCAGCTGTTAAGAACAAATTAGGATCAATCAGTTTCATTACTTGTGATGAGGAGGGCAGGAAAGAATTTCATTAAAACGTGTTTAAATTTTAAATGAAACCATACACTTAAAAATAACTTTCTCTTGTAATTGCTACATTTTTTCTTGATGACGATCCGAATTTTTAATACTACTGAAATACTTTTTGTAAAAAGGTCAAAAGAATGGCCAATAAATTGTATATTTTTCATTTGGTTGTCGAATCAATAAAAAATCATTCTAATTCCATATACAATATTACAAAGAATGTCAATTATTTTTGCACTGGTTCAAAAAATGTTGTTACTGACAAATAGAAAATAAATACCCAGAAAATTCTCAAGTTTCATATAGATTTCAAAAAACGCTAACACTATTTCTGCAACTTGAACAAATCGTTAATAAATTTAAAGAAAATGCAGCATATTTTAGGCTTAGGTAAATATTTTGTTTTAATATTTATGTAGGTTATTAAATTTGTTAATATAAATTCTAAATTTTTTAAAATTTGTACTTGTCGTAATTGTTTGTTGTGTAATAAAATCAAGTATAAGTGGTTAAGGGTTTTTTATTTTAGAATACGTTTTCATTTGTCATTTCTTTTTTATCAATATTTAATAATTTTTTCATTTTATTCAAGAAAATGCAAAATAACGGTACCTTTAAATATATATATATTTATATATAATAAATTTCATATAACCTTCATAATATACAGTTACAAGCTTCAAAAAATTTTATTTATCAATATTATTAATAAATTATTACAATCGGAAAGGAAGTTGTGTTAATTTTGATTATTTCGTTTTTTGCTAAATTTATAAACAATATTTTTTTAACTGTAAATTCTGGAACCACGCTATTTGGCCGCTCTATGGAAAGAACTATAATAAAATATTAATTTAAAAAATGTTATTGCTTGCAACGTACTAGTTAACAAATACCTAGAATTACTCTCTATAGTTAATAAAATATAATTCCTTTTCTTATCAAAGTAGATTGTTTTTTAATGACCTGTATATATTTTTAAGTATTTTTTTTCGAAAGAACGCCACTAGGCCTCCAGAAATGAAAACTGCTGCGACCAATAGGACTATGGGGATTTCAAATGAAAATGTATTTTGGCGGGAAAATTTGTTGCCAAACTGTATAAATTATTTTATAAACAAAGATTTTCTTGTTAATGATAAACAAAAATATATCTTCAATGCAACTGATTTTTGTATAAAATAATTTGACATAACTTAAAAATTGTGTCAATTTTATTACAAATTTAACAGGCCTTTACAGAAAAATATATTAAGGAATGTTATGGTATGATAATTTGGCAATATCTCAAATTATGTTTGAGCCAAATAATTTGCCTATGTTCTCAAGTAAACGCTGAGTCTAATTATACAGGTCGTTAGTTACCTCAAAATTGTCTCCCAAACAGTTTCTTCACTTTTGACATTTAAATCATCAGAGTTTATGATTTCTTGAAGCTCCTGAAGAGATAGATTCAAAATTTCACTACTTTGTGCAGCTATTAAAGCGAAGTTCCTCATTATATATTTCCAGCAATTCTCGGCCAATTGTCGACAAAAATGATTTCTTGAAAAAGCCTGGATACTTATGCAATTTGTTGGCTTTAAAATTGACTCTAGATATTTAGAGCATAGTTCTAAAGCACCAAGAATACTCAAATAATCGGCTGCTATAAGAATAGAGTAGACATTTTCGTCAGTTAATTCCAATTTCCTAAGGTAGACGTACACTAGGAGTGTTTGCAGCATGTCTGCAGAAATTCCCGGTAAATGGACTTGGTTTTTCTCCTTGTTGTGTAAGGTTGTCGTAAATAGGGCCCTAAAATATTAAAATGTTTTTTAGAACACTACAGTATCTACAGAGTGGCCCATTTATGTGACAAAAAAAATGTATGCTCTAAAATTGTATTTAAATGTACAGGATGGTCCAGAAAAGTAGGACAATAAAGAGATATATTATGTTAAATGAAACACCCTATATATTTTACAATTTTTAGTTTCCTCAGAAAATTATCCATATGACGCCATATTTAGTTTTTTAATTTTTTGCTACGTAGCCAAAAAAAATTAAAAATTATTAAAATCTTGGAAAAAACATGATAGTATTATGTATTTCTCAATTAGAGTATCGAAAATCGAAAATTTCTTGTAACCTCTTAAGTTTAGGAATAGAAAAACTGTCTCAAATCTTCAAGTACTTAAAATTGTGTACAGGGTGTTTTCTGTTGATATCCGGATATGGAAAATTTTAAAATACAATAACTTAGATTTTTCAAATGAAAAACCCTATATTTATGAGGTTCCTCTGATAGATATCTTATATATCTTTTATTATTGTTAAGTCATACCTATATCTAAATTTTGCATAACAGTATACAGGGTACAAGGTGATTCCTAAATTGATACTTCTTTTTTAGCTGTGTATAGAAGGCATTAAAATAAACATTTTCAAATACATTTTTTCAAAAAACTTAAAAATAGCCGAGTTACAGAAGTAAAAAATCTAAGTGCGGGCCTGGTAATCAAAACGTAGCCTTTTACTTTATATTGTTTTTGCCCTTTTTTATATTGTTAGTACGTTAGTCATGCATTTTACGAGTCGGCCGTCATTTATTTATTTTGGCAAATCGCTGCTGTGTGTTTTTCTGAAGCAAGTTAATTTTTAATTGGTGATACGTGAAATATGGTAAAATTTGAAAACAATGAACTAAAAAATATTGTGCTTATTTAGAAAAAGTGTCTTTAAAGTGCGGCGTTTGCGTAATGTTATTCAACGGGCAAGTTAGGCAGAACCGTATTTGATCCATAGTATAATAAATTAATGTAAGTAACTTATTTTGAGTTTTTTGAAAAAATTTATTTAAAAATGTTGTTCATTTTAATGCCTTCTATACACAGCTAAAAAAGAAGTATCAACTTAAGAATCACCCTGTATTTGTCCATTCTATCAGGATTTAATTAAACTTCAAAATAAGCATTTCTTCTTTTGCTGAATAATGAGGCATATTTTCATAATATGTTCCAATTAATTATTTTTCGATTTTAAAATACTTTTAACATTTACATTAAAGTTCTTCGACATGAAGAAAGTTTTCAAAACGAATTTTATGTCGGCAGAACCCTTGAATTAATAACCGACCTACCTTATTTTTTGTTTCTGTTATGATTATGTATTTGCGAGTTGTTACGTGCTTTTGGCCAGTCATTGGATGAACTTTATGTTGTTTTTTTATTTTCTATATTATTATTCAAATATTCTAATTTCCGGTTTAACTGAACATTAAAAGGTTGACTGTAAGTACATTTTTTAATTAAAAATAGGAATGCGAAAGCCATCTCCTCTACGATGCCCTGTTAGGGTACTACAATCTGTTAAAGTGCTAAAAACGTCACTTTCAAATGCTAACATCTTCGAAACTATTTATTTATTTAGCTTAGAACCAGAAAGTCTACGCGCAAAATAATAGCAAAATAAACTCTGAAAATACCAAATACAACAATACTGCACTTATTATTCAACACGTGAACGAATAAATGCCGGCTCTGTGATATTGAACGAATGGAGAGAAGACAATTGTATTGATGAAGTACGGAAAGAGATGTGCGAGGGCAAAAGCGTAAGAAAAAGATCACATACTAACGGCAATTTCATCGAAGAAAAAGATATAAGCAAATGAAAAAACGAATTTTTTTGTTAATAAAAATACCTTTCTCACATTTTCCCATATCTGTAGAGTCAAAATTTAAGAAGTTTTTTAAAATCCATTAATAATAATGGACAGGAGTCGCTTCAAGAGAACGCAATGTTTTTGATATATAAAGATATAATTTTGCATGGAGCTGTTAACTTTGGAGAGGAATTTAAAAATATGTTTTCGGATGAATTGGACTTTATATTTTAGAGTGTGTTTCCACATATTTTATTTTGCGAGTTGCTTATGATCAATCATGATCATAATACAAGATACCAGTCAAATGCACCATAGGTATAAAAATGTATCTTACCAAGAAATTACTACTACTTGGGTTCGAAATTATTTAATATTTATACCTCCCAAAATTAAAATTTTGGATAATTTAACTATTAAAAAAAACTAAAAAACGGATATTTTCAACGTCCGGATTTCAGATTCACAAATATGTTGATTTTCGGAATGTTCACCATATTCCCGTGCGTGATTAACAAAGATTGCTGCTTCTCTGTTGTGCTTGTCATACATACTTAAGAATTATACTTATCCGTTATTTTTTTATGTAATTAGTACTTACTTTTAAATTGTTGTAACATAAAATAATATAGTATAAATATACTTTTCCTTTTCCTCTATAAGTACTTAGTTATTTATATGTTCAGTGAGTTTGCTTTTTTCTCTAATACAATATTAGTTAAAAGAAATATTGTTTGTATTGTAATTTGAGTTTGAATCTGGGCTTACAACGAATTTAAATAATATTCACTCAAAAATATCTACCTGAAATATGCACTACAAGCGCATAAAATGGCTCTATGGACAGGAATTTCTGAGCCATCATCAAGTACAATAGTAGCGTCACACAATTGGTTGCTTTCTTTCAGTTCGAACAAGGCCTGCATAGCCTGGATACTCATACATCTTCCAGAGCCTAAATCCATGGGTCTGCCCACAGTTGGATTCGTCTCTCCCATTTCATTGTTCCGAGCCAGGTTGTAAAATATTTGGGCAATAGAAGAAAAACACGGGTAATTTAGTCTAGATTGTGGATGATTATCAAAAAAATGAGGGTGAAATGTCAAAATGATTGATTGAAGATGGACAGGGTATTTTGGTTTGTGGCTAAATAACAACGAGGTAAAGGTGTTGTTATATAGATTTGAGGTGAATTTTATGCGATAAAACTAAATAATTAATAAAGAAAAACAAAATAGAGTCAATTAATATAGTTCTACTTCTTTATTTCATATTTGATTCAGCAAGGGTTATTTTTTTAATACTCTAAAAACTCTATATAGTTCATTTTATCATGGATAAAAAAAAAACTGCTATACAGAGACTCTAGAATTAACCATAAAAATAGTTTAGTTTATGTATTCAATCATGATATATTCAATCAAAATTAAGTATTAATTCACTTTTTTATGAACTTAAGATTCAATACACGATTGTTTAAATTTATTACAAACAGTGTAATAAAATTAGCCCACACCTTGATCATTGCCAGTAATTTTCGCCTTAGGGTATACACAGAGTGTCTCAGATAAGGATACACTCTACAGGGATCTCGTAAATCATATAAGATTTAAAAATGGTTAAATTAGAACAGTTGCGCCCTACCAAATTCTGTAATATTGTGTTTTCAAATTAGAAAAGCCCCGAACCCTCTATAAGTTAGTGTAATTAGAGTTTTATTCCAACGTTTTGTTTTTAAAAACCATCGTCAACTCTGCTCTTTTAAATAGTTGTGAAATGTATTATTTATATTTTAAATTAGCCACATGGTCGATTACAGAAACCCTATTCATTGTCATGTATGATCAGTGGCGGCTCGTCAGGTGAAGTAGATGAAGGGGCTCTTCACCAAAAAATAAAATAAAATAAAATAAAACCAGGAGGAAACTTTTTCGACAATATTAAATATTAATGTACCAATACAGCTACTATTTTAGCCCGTAAAAAATAATTATGTTCGAATTAATAATATTAATTTAATTCGAATGTAGCTATGCATAATAGGACCACGGTTAACTCCGATGGACAATAATTATAAACACTCGTGCATTTTGGCGCGCCCCAGCCGACCGTGTCCGTTAGCTCAAAGCAAGTGAAGACCCAACGCCCAACATGGCTTTGATATTCACCATTGCTGCGGTTACGTGACGTCAGTCTCGCAAACAGCATGTAACAATTTGCATTATGATGAAGAGAAATTTAAAAATAGATCAGTCGTATGCACCATTGTTTTAGCATTGGTTCGCGGTATTTATTTTGAGGCTTCGCGAAACTTACGGTTATAGATATCGTTTTTACGTGATTTACTGGGTGATTAAATAGTTTTTATTTTTTAGTTAATTCAGTAGTGTGCGTTTAGTACCTACTTAGTTGTGTGTTTTAAAAATGAACCCAATTAATGACATTGTTTGTAATTTGTTGGAAACTCCATCAGTTGGTGGACAGATGAGGATAAGAGCGACGTTTTGTTACACGGGTTTTTAGTCAATGTTTGTTTAAGTACCCTCACTATACCTAGCTCTTCACCATTGTTTAAGACGCACGCGAGATATTAAGGAATATAAATAATCACTCAAAAACTATTGGAACGAGATTAAGCATAGCAGGAAAATGTATATTTATTTAATTATTATTTTTTGCTACCCTTCTTTCCAAATTTGGCCCAATTTGGCAACAACGTGGTGCTTGCAAAGTTCCTGCATCCCGCTGGCCGTCGACGCGGCTGTATCCGCTGTTACCGAATATTATTTTAAGTTTCATATTTGCAGTTATTTATTAAATATTAGTTAAAAACTATAAACAATTATTTTGGTTTGTTATAATGTTTGGTGTTAAAAATAAAAGTTTGTTGTTACTAACGGATATAAATATATATTATTTTTTGAGTTGAGGTATAGGGGGCCCCAACATTTTTTTGCCATGCGGCCCCATGACTTCTAGCTATGCCACTGCCCTTTTCTTTAATTTTGTATCTTAGAATTACCATTGTATAACATAAAAAATAGTGATTATTTGCAATAAAGGAAAATTCTGCGCCGGTGACATAACTTCTAATAAAAAGAGCCTTTAAGAATGAATGTCTCAAAATCTAAGCGTTTCCAAAAAAACGATTCGTAATCTACGTCAAAAAATATAGCATTCATTCAATTTTGGCGTAGTGAGCGTATAATAGATATTTATCGAGATTTCTTTGAAAGAATTTTTTGTAACTGTTGCATTACCTTACTTTTTAATTCTTGTTATTGGGTGTAAATTAATTAGAATAGTGGAAATTTTCAACATCCTTGTAAGGTTTGCAACAACTTTTGATCCGGTCAAATTACACATTCGAAGATACATAAATTTACAAGATGAAAATCAGTGCAAATTTTCAAAATACAATTATAAATAAAATTTGAAAGTTCCCCAACATTCCCGTGTATGGAAAAAATTTGACTCGAGGTCAAAGGTCAACATTTTTAGCAAAACGGTAAGTTTTATTATAATAATACATAAGACAAAAATAGTAGATCATAAAATTATCTATAAAAAATGTATAAATTCCTTTTTTTCCTACGAGCCACCGTTTCTGAGATATAGGTAACGATTCAAAAAGTTGTAAAAGTTGTAATCGTCATAATATGCATGAGTACGCCACGTATTACATCTCTAGAGTTGTAATATACAAAAAAAAATTCTTAAGCCAATCTTAATAATTTTAAAAGCAAAACTTTTTATAAGGAATAACTTTTTTGCGATTCGACGACTACAACTTTTTGAATCGTTATATCTCAGAAACGATGGCTCGTAGGAAAAAAAGTTAATACATTGTATAGATAATTTTATGATCTACAATTTTTGTCTAAGGTATTTTTATGATAAAACTTACCGTTTTGCTAAAAATCGCGAAAAAGTAATTTTTTTGACCTTTGACCTCGAGTCAAATTTTTCCATACACGGGAATGTTGGGGAACTTTCAAATTTTTTTTATACACTCATCAGCAAAAAAAAACGGATAAGGAAAATTATTACCAATTTGATATTAGTTAACTTTTCTGATTTTAAAATATCTTTAATGAAATTTTCGAAAGATGGTTGCCGCATGTAATAAGATTATTACCCGCTTTTCGATTTAGGAAAAATGTTGACATGTGTAATATTATACCGAGGGCAACAAATGATACTTTTTTTGCCTTACATTCCTAACACCCTGTGGAAAAAGTAGGCAGTGCGATGATATTGCAGTGCATTTCATATGTAAGTCGCAGGTTTTCTTAACATTTTGTTTTTTGATTTATCCCAATAACTGTTCTTTTTAAAAAAATATAATCTTTTTAAAAAATCATTTTAATTTTTCCAATGTTAATGAAAAAAAAAATTAAACGTGATAAGTTGCCTAAGTTTTATTTCATTATCATGAAGCTTGAAATATTGCCCAAACATGCGCTCAGAAGTTGTTGCCCGTGCTATGGCACTAAACGACGATGGCCGAAACATACGATATATCGCTACCGTCTTGGGTGAAGCTAAGAGTACTGTACAGGATGCAATCATCCGCTTTCGACAAACTGGGGAGTATTCTAGGCGTCAAAGATCAGGGAGGAGACGTAAGACTACGCGATCGCGGTTTACCATCTTCAGCCATTAGTCGTCAAACAACCCCAAACTGTACTCCCCAGTTTGTCGAAAGCGGCTGATTGCATCCTGTACGGTACTCTTAGCCTCACCCAAGACGTTAGCGATATATCGTATGTTTCGGCCATCGTTGTTTAGTGTCACAGCACGGGCAACAACTTCTGAAAGCATGTTTGGGCAATATTTCAAGCTTCACACTGATAATGAAATAAAACGCTAGTTGATAGGCAACTTATCACGTTTAATTTTTTTTTCATTAACATTGGAGAATTTAAAATGAGTTTTTAAAAAGATTATATCTTTTTAAAAAGAACAGTTATTGGGACGAATTAAAAAACAAAATGTTGAGAAAACATGCGACTTCTATATGAAATGCCCTGCAATATCATCGCACGGCCTACTTTTTCCACAGGGTGTTAAGAACGTAAGGCAAAAAAGTATCATTTGTTGCCCGCGGTATAATATCACACATGTCAACACTTTTCTTAAATCGAAAAGCGGGTAATAATCTTAATACATGCGGCTACCATCTTTCGAAAATTTCATTAAAGATATTTTAAAATCAGAAAAGTAAATTAATTTCAAAGTTGGTAATAATTTTCCTTGTCCGTTTTTTTTTGCTGATGAGTGTATTTGTATTTTGAACATTTTTACTGATTTTCAGCTTGTTGTAAGTTTATGTACCTTCACTATCATTTTTTGGTTTAATTTGACCAGACTATTTAATAATGTAAGAATTATCTTGTCATATCTAATGGTAAAATTGGCAATAATTGATACGCTTCATCCAATGCGCGAATGCTTATTATACAAAAATTAACTTATTACTTAGCAAATTACCTATGAATGAATGTTTGGTGTTTAATGGAAGTTTTCGTTTCTGCACCCGAGCCAACCAGAATTCTGTTTTCTGAAAACAGAGATCACCGTTTGCCATTTCATGATAGACTTCTGATGATGTAATTCATGGAGATGATAAAATAATATTATTAGTCCTAATTTTAATCATGAAATCAGACTTAACACTAATAATTTTGCACTAAACTATTTGAAAATTGAATTAAAGCTACGTCAAAATACGTCAAAATTGGCACAAATGATGACAAGCTGGTAGAAAATACCTTTTGAAATTGTTTGAAAAAATATTATAGTAAAACTGTCCAAAAATAGAGAGGCATAATATTATTTTAATTCTAGGTTGAATTCGTGACTTAGTCAATTCTGTCAAAACACTTGACTATTTGACTTATACATTTGAATTTTGATGCAGTGGTGGATCGTGGTCAGTTGTAAATGCGAAACAAAATAATAATATGAGGTGAAAAACGCTAGTGAAAAATGTTTAATGATTTTGTATAATTATTATTTTTAGTAGATATTATAAATATTAAATAAAATATTGAAAATGGAGTTTCTAACAGAGGAAACATCCAACTCCAGGGCCAAAATTACTGTCGACTAATCGCTTTCATAAAGAGAGCATCGGGTTATACAAAGTCTTATTTTATTTTTCTATTTTTATATTCTTTTTTATTTTAATTTTTTTAAATTTTAATTTCACTTTACCTAGAAATCGTTATAATCCGGACCCGAATATAACTACTACGAATAAACGGGTATTTACGACAGCACTTAGCACCCATTTTTTGCAGTCATTATATCAGGACTTTCTTTAAATCTCTGTTTTGAAAACTTAAATAGACAAAAAGAGTTTAGAAACAACAAACCAGACTCGAGCCCTTAGTCACGTAGGAGTGCGTCATTTGCAGATCGATCGGCTATTTCCATTGTGTGGAAATGTTGGGACGTCGGTAAGTTGGTTCGCGTGCTTTTATTAGATTGAAGATGGAATTTTGTTTAATTATTTTCTCAGTAAATAATTGAGGAATTTAAAAACTGAAACGCAGAAAATTTTATTTTCTGCGTTTCATATATGAGGTGAAAATCAAAATTTAATGAAAATGGGCATTATTAAAAAATACATTTATAAAACTTTCTTGGATATATTTTTAGCACAAACTGTTTATAAACCATACATGGCGGCTCGCGGTCTTAAAAAAATAGTGAAGAGCTAGGTATAGTGCGGCTACTTAAACAAACATTGACTAAAAATCCGTGTAACAAAACGTCTCTCTTATCCTCATCTGTCCAACGACTGAATGGAGTTTCCAACAAATTACAAACGATGTCATTATTTGGGTACATTTTAAAAACGCACAACTAAGTAGGTACGTGTACACTACGTGTACACTACTGAATTAACTGAAAAATAAAAACAAAACTTAATCATACAGTAAATCACGTAAAAACGATATCTATAACCGTTAGTTTCGCGAAGACTCAAAAAATTACCTCAAGGTTAGGCGAACCAATGCTACGACGATCTATTTTTAAATTGCCCTTCATAATAATCATAATGCAAATTGTTACATGCTATTTGCATGACTGACGTCATGTAACCATAGCAACGGTGAATATCAAAGCCATATTGATCGTTGGGTCTTCACTTGCTTTGAGCTAACGGAGACAGTTGTCTGGGGCGCGCCAAAATGCACGAGTGTTTATAATTATTGTCCATCGGAATTAACCGTGGCCCTATTATGCATAGCTACATTCGGATTAAATTAATATTATTAATTCGAACATAATTATTTTTTAAGGGCTAAAATGGTAGCGGTATTGGTACATTAATATTTAATATTGTCGAAAAAGTTTCCTCCTGGTTTTTTTTTTGGTGAAGAGCCCCTTCATCTACTTCACCTGACGAGCCGCCACTGACCATACATAACAGTGAGTAGGGTTTCTGTAATCGACCATGTGGCTAATTTAAAACCGCTTCGAATCCTTGTATTTTTTTGATTACTCTAAGATGATTCTTAAGTTTTTTTAACAGCTAATTATATGGTGGTACTTCTTCTCATATCAGTATAATTAAGTACTCAGGTCAGTGGGTTACGCTAAATTTATAAAATATTAACTGATTATAAATAAACATAAAAAATTTGGATTAGATTTGCTATTAAAATCGTAATTCCTAGAGAATGTACAAAAATTTAACACACGTATTAATTAAACTTATCTTGTTAAATACAGTGGAGGCTCGCGGTCTTAAGAAATTGTGAAGAGCTAGGTGGAGGGCTCAGAAGCCAATCAGTGTAAATCAATAAAAGTTAAAATTGAGATTCAATTACTTTTGGAAAAATTATCTGCAAAAAAATACGAACAGAAGAGAGGTTCCGAAAAATACTTTTATTTAAAGAACAACGTATAAAAAACATTAATTTACATCAGAACAACAACCTACACTAAGTTAAATATAGAAAAAAAAATGACTTAAGTGAAATGACCACTCAAAGGTTCTTCTAAAATAAAAAAATAATTTCAGAAGTCAATCAGTGTAAGTCGGCGGAACCAAAAATCTGAGAACTGTTACAGGGTTTAAAAAACTTCATAATTTTAAAATTATTCTTTCAACTTACAAAAACCACCGAGATTTAACTTTAAAACTGTTAAAACTTATTCACAATCGACTTACACGGTTTGGCGCCCGAAAAGTTTTGCAACCTATTCTGTTGCCAAAACAAGTGTTGCCATCTGTGAGGGTAATATCAAAGTAATGACTTAAATCTTTTGTGAACAGAAAGTTTTTGTAATCTAAAGGTTATTTTACTGTCTAAGTCAATTTCAGTAAATTGTTGACTTACACTGATTGGCTTCTGAGCCATCCAGGTATAGTGCGGGTACTTAAACAAAAATTGACTAATTTTACACTACTGGATTAACTGAAAAATAAAAACAAAACTTTTTAATCACACAGTAAATAACGTAAAAACGATATCTATAACCGTAAGTTTCGCGAAGCCTCAAAATAAATACCTTAAGGTTAGGCGAACCAATGTTAAAACAAATAACAATAGTGCATACGACTGATCAATTTTTAAATTGCCCTTCATCTTAATGCAAGTTGTTACATGCCGTCGCGTGACTGACGTCACGTAACCATAGCAACAGTGAAAATCAAAGCCAATTGACTGTATGTTGGGCGATGGGTCTTCCCTTGCTGCTTTAAGCTCACGGACACCATCGGCTGGTGCGCGCCAAAATGCACGAGTATTTATAATTATTGTCCATCGGAGTTAACCGTGGCCCTATCATGCATAGCTACATTCGGATTAAATTAAAATTATTAATTCAAACGTAATTATTTTTTAAGGGCTAAAATGGTAGCTGTATTTACAGATATTAATATTTAATGTTGTCGAAAAAATTTCCTCCTGGTTTTATTTTTTTTTGGTGAAGAGCCCCTTCACCTACTTCATCGGACGAGCCGCACCTGGTTAAATACTTTGAGTAGCCGTATCTGCCAATGACTTAATTTTCTTAATTAAAAATGTTGACTTATTTTAAGGCCAACATTTATCAATAATGATCAATCCATTATTCTAATTAGTATAGCAGAATATACAATATTAAGTATATTTTATGGCAAATGCTATCAAAGATTTATCATTAAATAACAACATTATAAACATGCGAAATGTTTTAGTAATTAACTGTTTCAGATAACCAAGGACGCATTGACGTATTTATAATAAACATTTTAAGACTATTTTAAAAGTTGTGATTTATGAATTTTAGACTGTAGGTGTTGTTCTACGACTTACTTACTGACCAGTGGCATAGCTACGGAGGGTGCGATCACCTCCCGCCCCTTTTATTTGGCTCCCACCCATGGATTTTTTGCTTAGTTTGATCCTTTATATTTGGATTGTTTTTAATCCTATTTTTACAGTTCTTTTATCATTTTATGCCACGTTTAATATAGCTCGACTCACATCTAGAAATTGGCTACACCACTGGGTAAAAATTGATATATATTTATTTATTAAGACCTATAAATAAAACATAAAAATTAATTTAATGTATTTAACGTGCAATCATATTTAAACTGATTATTACAATATAGTAACATGCATTTTAAAATATTTAATCTAATTTGCAATTCAGCGGTTATAAAACATACAAATTTAAAAATTAAAATACAAATATATTTTAGCAAAATAAAAAGAAATATGTAAATTGTATTAAATATAAAATTTGTCTCAATTAGTTTTTACATAACACAATATTATTTGATTATAATTATATCCTTAGGAGTTAGAATGACTTTAATTTTCAAATTGAGCAGATTTATCGATACTTTTAAAAAATATACCATGTACAATAGAAATTCAAGATTGTTTCATTTTCCATACCGTTTATGCACTAATCTTACCTACATCGAAAAAAATGCAGATGCAGAAATTGAATTTGTTGCTACTGCACCAGCAATTCGGAAAGCAGCAAAAAAAATAATAGAAGATCTGCTGCCAACTAAAAGTCGTTTGAGATATGACAAGGCTTAGGGGAGAGTGAGGCAAGAGTGAACACTTAAGATTTGATACTTTTTTTTATTATTAGGCAGAATTTGAAATAAACTTGCTTAGCATAGAACAATCTTTGGTAAACCAGTAACACAAAAATATATGTATAAATTCTTTAAACTATAAAATAATATTAATACAAAAATATTTTGAAAACTCCAAAAGTTTACTCTTGCCCCTCTGGTATGAGGCAAGAGCAAACAACAAGAAAAATCCTAGGTAGGACGAGAAAATTACAAGTAAAAACGTCATCAAAAGGTTCAAAGTCTGTAGGTACAGTCTTCATGTGACCATAAACCACAGGTGACACATCGAATCCATTTCTCATTTGACTGACTATATTTAACGCTACAATAAATACATTCGCAATAATCCTCTTTATCAGTTATTTTTATTTTCTTCACTACTTTCTTTTTTGTTTTTATACCAGATACACCAGCTGCTTCTCCATTACATACATTTATTTCATCCTTGGTCCCACTTTATTATTTGTTTAATAACAATTTTATTTTTTGATTTTAAACCCGACCCACCCCCTTCTTCATCACATATTTTTCAAGGGGCAAGCAAGAGTAAACACATGTGTTCACTCTTGCCCCAAAAAACGAATTTTTTTTAATAAGCCAGCTTTTTTAACAACGCGCCACTTGGGACGTTATATACCAACAGGAATTGATAGTTTAGATTTTAAAGATTTTGTAAAAAAATGGTAAGAAGTAAAAATGAACTACTACAAGCGATTAAACGATCTAAATTATCTCTTTATTGTTACATCGTATATTATTAAAAATATATTTACCTTATTTTCGGCTTAGTTTTTGAGGAAATTCAAACCAAAGTTGCACAGAGAACTAAAAGCACATGGTTTACACTACTGTGACCATTGGCAACGAAAAAATTATTAATTAGAAATGTTATTGCATTGTCTACTCTTGCCCACCTGTTTACTCTTAACCTCCTCTCCCCTATAACAGTTTTAAGGAAGAGTGTACGGAACACAAATTTCAAAATCCTGGTTCTGAATCGGAGCTACTAGCATATTTTAGCGAAAATGTCAAGACAAACAAAATATTAACGCTTTGGTCAGTATATTCAATGCTAAAAACCATGTTCATTTTATGTTTTTTATAAATATCATTATAATTCATTAAAAAAATAAACAAATACATTTTTTCTTAAATTTTAATAATGAGTGGAAGGTATTACGGTTCGTATGTTGGTGTGTTCGTATATTATTTTGATTTTTCATAAAATTACAAAAAAATAATAATTTTACTTTCCACCCGGGTGGAAAGCGACATTTATATATAAGTTAAATTGAAAAGGTAAGTAGATAAAGGTGCTAAGTGACTAATTTTTAATTCATATTTTTAGGGGATAAAAGTGCCAAAACTGTTTTTTTTCACTATAATTCTGTGAAGAATAATTGTAATTCACAGAATCGTTGTGAATAAAGGTCAGAAGTTGGAAACCAGTTCTAGCACCAAAAATATAACACCCGTATTCACTAAAATTTAGACCATCGAAATATTTAGATCTATTGTCTCACAGTTGTGTTTTCACCGTGACATTATTTTATATGCCATATGTGTTAATTTGCTTTTTTTGTAATTAAATCGTCTTACCGATAAATAAAATTTGCCCGGGATGTTGTTACAATACAATGTTAAAATACATTTTTCTTTATAAATTTAAAGAAAAATCATAAAAAATATATACAATACAAAACTTAGTTGACTTATTCTGATACTTATCATTTTAAACCTAGAACTGTCAGTTTAGGACGGTTTTAACTTTAGATCCCTTTAGTGAATACGGCTGTTAATGTTTAAAAACTAGTTAGTTAGCACCTTCATTCACTTACCCCTACAATTATGACATTGAGGGACAAAATTAATTAGGGCTACAATTAGTGGGGGTATCTGCTAACCTGTCGTTGATATACATAAAAACTTTTAATCAATCACAATATTTGTGATCCAATGGACTTCTGCCTACTCCGTGGACAACGTTATCATAGTTACCTTAAATACACAGGTATAGGCAAGCGAGTATAATGAACAGGTATTGCTAATTCCATAGCTTCAATTAACTAAGATCGTAATTAGTAAGGAAAGTATACTAAGTAAGAATGTAAAGAAAAAGTGTAGGTGATACCTATAAGTAATAATAGGTATTATCATTATAACCAAATTGTGTATTATGCCTTTTAAGTGTTTTTATTAGGGCAACATATTTGTTTAACAATTTTCTCAGTAAATAATTTAAGATTTAAAAAAATTAAATCTTAGAAAATTTTATTTTTTCTTGCTCTGGGATGTAAGGCCAAAACATAATTTAGTGCAAGAACCCATTGCCAAATTGTTTACGAATCCATACGAATGCAATGTTCTTAAGCTTAGAAAGATTATTAGAAAATTAATATTTTTTTTTTAAATATTCTGAATTTTTTATAATTAATTCATTTAATAAATTTTAAACTAATTTCGAAGAATTTATAGGTATATAATATTTTAAATATTAGTTTATACTTTTAGTAATGTCAATATGTATGTAAATAAAATGACAGGTAAGGTATACTTTGACTTTGAGTTAGATATTGCTACTAAAAAATGTATATTAGGAAGAAGGAAAACAACCGAAGGCCGAGAAAAAACGTGTTTTCCCTTCAATATGCGAAAAGTTGATCGTAAACTAATTGTCTGGAAAATGTATTCGGTTATAAAGAATGTAGATTTGGGTCTAATTCTAAAATTATGCAAATAACATACTTGCCTTTTCCTAAAATGAAAACTTCATGGAGAAAAATCTAATAAAATTTCATAATTTTTTCTTCGCTCCGCTTGAAGTGGGCTGTATAAATTATCTCTAAACAGTTTATAGTCCATGGTAAAATAAAATTATGCAGGGTGTCCATTCTTGGTACTATTTTCGAAAATATAAAAACTCCAACATCAATTAAATTTAGACAGATATGGCTTTTTAATGAAGATATATTTTTTTAAACCATTAATAATATCAGTACTTTTCTGTTGATTTATAGATCAGAAAGTCGCAGGTTGAAAAATTGCAAGTAAATAAATGCATTTTACAATGTATAGATTTTGTCAACTTACACAAACACATAAAAATATAAGTTAAAAATAAACACCAAAACAAAGTTAGGTACTTCTCGAAAAAAATTCGTCCAAACTATAATTAGTCTTGCTGATTAGAAATTTTTTAAGGCCGTTTTTAAAACTCACTAAATTATTAGTGTTTTTTAAATCAGGAGGAAGAGCGGTAAATAATTTAGGTCCCAAAATGGTTGGAGACTTCCTGGTAATGCTAAGATTACAGTGCGGAACACAAAAGTTCGATTTATGTCTGGTGTTAAAATTATGAATCATATAATGTTTCTTAAACTTTGTTTGGTTTGTAAACACATAAACACACATTTTAAAGATGTATGTGCACAGATATAACAGTCAAGATATTATAATTTGCCTTAAAAAGGTTTTTACATGAATTCTTAGCAGGTACATTATTAATAATTCTAAAAGTTTCCTTTTGGCATAAAAGAATATCAGAAGCCATAGGTGACCCATCCCAGAAACAGATTCCATAGAAAATTCTGCTACTGACTTATGCATGTTAAATTGCCAAGAGCTCTTGGGTAGTTAATACAGGGTGTAACATTTTAAACTGGTAGGAAATAGAGTTTAGCATAGCGCAAACAGACTGACAATGTCGTTTCCACGAAAAAAATATGTCAATATTAATACCCAAGAAATTGGCATTTTCGGCAAATGAGATGGGATTGCCGTTGAAGTGCCTGAGTTTTATAGGAATTTACGTAAAGATCATTACTACTGAACCATTTAAGCAAAGCTTCCAACTCACTCTCACACTCTTCCTGCAAAACATCTAGAGATTTGTTAGATACCACTATAGAAGTATCGTCCGCGTATAAAGTCAAATCGATGTTTGGATTGACTGTAACTAGGTCATTGACGTACAATATAAAAAGTATTGGACCCAATATGGAGCCCTGCGGTATGCCAGTTTCCACATTACATGTGTGACTCAAACTAAGTACTTCCACCGTTGATCATATACTGAATACTGCTTACGGTTTCTTAAAAATGTTTCGATCCAGCTTAAAGTGGTGCCTCTGATGCCATATTTAAAGAGTTTATCACATAACTTCGGGTGATTGACGCAGTAGACGCTTTTATCTGCTTCCTACAGGATATAAGAGTCTATTTTACGTCACTTATTTTGGGTTGTTTAAATGACGTAAGAAGATCGCATTAGTTATTTAATTAACTCATTATTAATATTTTGTCCCGTAAGTTTCAAAATTAACATTTTAAATGTCGATATGTATTCAATGCCTTTAAATCTTTAATTATTTTTTTAATAAATAAAATGTAGGTAGGGGAGAGTCCAGTAGTACCGCCAGTCCAGTAGTATCGCCAAACCATGAACTTAACATGCACATTCTGATAATACAACGCAGTTCCCCTAGTTAGTTGCTATTTGATTGAGAGATACGGTTGTTTTTATGATTTTTTACCAAGTGTTGACTCTTTCGATAATTTTGTGAGACGACACTGCCGCCAAGGTAAGAGCATTTATTATTTTAATTTTGGGCAATTCTGCACGATATACAGTTAGGTTATTGCACAGTAAGCATTGTAGGGTGAGATATTGGACTCAATTTTTTTTTGCACATCCGGTATTACCGCCCTCTATTATTTCGAGTAATACAGCCCCTTAGCGTTTTTTTGTTGGTTTATAGTTACAAAAATGCCAAAATTTAAAAACAAGGTAATCATGGGAAAATGGAATGAATAAAATATGAACAGGTGTTTTCCAAAAAAAAATAGTAGTAGAGCAGCAGCGAATTCATACTACGTTCCCAGATATACATTTAGAGATAAACAAGTTAGATGTGGCATTGTAAAAGTGCGATTACTATTCTTAAGGCCTTTTTACATTGGGTGCAATTGCAAGAAAAATGGCCTGGAAGCATGCGCTTCGACGACGTTTTAATCAGCTGATGCACGTTTTCCCATTTAAAACCTGCATCAGCTGCTTAAAACGTCGACAAAGCGCATGCTTTCAGGCAATTTTTCTTGCAATTGCACCCAATGTAAAAATGCCTTTAAAATGAAGAATTATTTACGTGGGCGGTATAACTGGACATGTTTTATGATTTATGTAAATAGAAAAAAAATTGCCATTTATGAAACTATGCTATATATTTTTATCTTTTTTTTTTTCAACAAATAAACTTAGAGTTATGTTCTTAACAAATTGGAATCTTTTAATACTGAATAAGATAGTCGTCGTTCGACGAATAACTGAGACGAGTCTACGTCCCTGTTGAGACACTATTTATTAACTTGTGGCTGCACAAATGCTCATACAGACAGGATGCAAACAACCATGGCCATTTTGGATGACATTTTAAAATAAACTTTATAAGGGGCAAGCGCAGAGGGAAAAATGTCCAAGAGGAATAAAGGACCACAGTAAAATCAAAAGAATAGGTATATGGGTCTAAATTAAATAAATTGGTTACAAAAATATATCTTTACTAAAACTACAAAATATTACGGAATTTTGAGTGTTTCAAAAAATCCAAAAAAAATGTTTACAGAGCTGCGTAGGCAGCATACTCTGCGGTACTTAATAAAACTACATCTGCACATTTCTCAAACATCATCTCTGTATCTTTGACCCTTTCTGTTACGTTGATGCTCATGCTTGAACATAATTTCATGGTCCACGTCACTACTGTGAATGTAACTGCATTCACTGGAAACGCTCTCAATAAAGTTGGTGCTAGACCTCTAAATAAACATGAGACTCCTTCTCCTTTAACACTTTTTACTAGACAATCATAGGAACTGGTGTATTTTGTGGATGTAATTCCGTCGATTTGGTATCGAGATTTTAATAAATCTACAGGGTAGACTATGGCCCATGATACAACACCTGAAAATTAGGAATAACAACTTAATGAACATAAGGTCTAACAAGATTTTTCTTTTATTTCTTCAGATATATCCTTAAAGGCGTTTCGCCGTTTCATGAATCATCAGTAGGATGAAGATCTGACAAAGAACGCAAATATGGTTTATTGTTTAGGTAGTCCATGGCAAATCTTATCAGAAGGATATAACATGTAGTGACATCTAGTATCGTTGATATACACTTCTAATATACTTAAATAGAAATAAGCAAAAAAATCACCTTTAGACATTCGTCATAATTACATTACTCATAGGGCTAGTATATGAAGGGATGAAGGGATTTTATCAGGTCAACCACCCTTATTTTTATCTATCAGTCAGTGCTCTCAGAACATCATCAGGTTGAACACGAATCTTTGAAAGAATACAAGTATTGTTGTTAAAGAGTAAAATTTATTTGTAAGGTTGATAAATGTCCCGATAGAATTCCGAGAACAGAGCGCTCACTTCAGGCCCCTGACCTTGCTTATTCCTAAAGTTCATTACATTAGGAATACCAAAATGCTTATTTTAATTGACACAATTTAACAACAATGCTTTGAATTATTGGGAATATCGTCTTCTAATGAAGTGTGCTACATAATCATTACGATCATCATCTTGCTCTGTAGTCTAAGTTGACAAAAGAAAGTTGTTATATACAGGGTGTCCCATAACTTATGGGCCGTAGAGTAACTGGAGATACTAGACATCAAACTAAGCCGATTGTGTCATAAGGGTTCATTTTTTGATAATTTAATTATGTACTCTGTTTTTTTATGCTTTGGGATGTTTAAAGGGAAATATCTCAAAAACCGTTAAAGATATTAAGATCAATCAAGTATACCTTTTTAACTCAGAAAATACCCTTCTTTAAGAAACTATAATTGAAAATCACCTAATATTACAGGTAAGAAAAAAAATCATGGATTTATGAAGCCCAGTTTATGCAACTAGCGCCCTCTAGTTTGAAACTTGAAAATTTCTACAAATTCTTATTTCTTGCTCATAAAAACATAATATTTACAACTTTCAATTCGATTCATTAAACCGTGTTAAAATTATGGCTTATTTTCGAGAATAAACTTTTACTTTCAACACCCTGTATCTCTAGAACGAATAAAAAACTTATATGACTTAATTGGCTTAGTTTGATGTCTAGTATCTCCAGTTACTCTACGGCCCATAACTTATGGGACACCCTGTATATTAAACTTTGACCTTTTCAACTTTTTATGGACCTTGTTTTTATAGTATTAGGTTTAAACTATATTAGGATTTTTTTTGTATTAATATTTAAAGCATTAATTATTAGGTTATAGAAGTATTTAACAGATTGAATATTGTGTGGGAGTTTAAGCTTTAGCTTCTAATCTATTTCAATTGACCCCTTCATAATCAACAACAAGGGCTAGCAGTGGCAGTGATGAACAAGTAACATTAAATTCAACTGACTTATGGTGAAGATCTTTTGTCATAAAGGGTTGACAGGAACTAATGAGATCTTTAACTAGTAAATCATTAAATAAAATTAAGTCAACTATTCTATTATTATCACTTTTAAACCCATTTAATGAAAAAATACGACAGAGCATGTGCGGATCCAGTAAGGCGGGGGAGGCAGTATCATCCCCCCCCCCCCTCCCTCCCCTGAGTCTTATAAAATGGGTGTTTTATTTACTTTGAGCCTTAAAAATAGTAAATAGTAAGGTGTATGAACGGTCAGTATTTTTATATAGTTACTTTTGGGAATAGGAAGATTTCTAGATGCGGGATACGCTCTTTTTTTTTAGTTGCCCTGGATCCGCAACTGCCATAGAGATTTAATATGTCATAGAAAGTGTTGATTTAAAACCAAAATTAAGTCGAGAAGTCCATATTATAATATACCTAATATTTTAATCAAAAAACACCAGTACATTTTAGGTAAAATTTCAAAAAAATTATTCTAAAAATAGTTTTCCAGAATCAATTAGCAAGAGCCCAAGATTTCAAAACTTTTATATCATCCGTTATTTTTTTTCCTGGTCATTGTCATAAAAAATATTTACATAGTGTTGCAATACATAAAATTATCTATTTTAAAAATAATTGTAGTTACGATAAAGTATTAATTAAATTATTTTGAAGTTTTTCAACAATCTAGACCTTATCATTGTCAAAGTACGATACCCCTATGTGTCGTCATTATGACCTGATAGAGACACCCCGCAGAGATAAAATATATTATGATATTATATTTATTGTGAATAAATTAATTCTTTAATGTTTTTAATGGCAATAGAAAAAAGCATATTCTGACATTTTCAAACGGGCGATAATATTATGGAATATCACAATATCTCTAAAATGTGTGCCAAACTCAGTGACATTAGAAATATGTAGAAAGACATTATTATCTTTAATTATAAAGTTGATTTTTTTTTGTTCCAGCATGTAATTTACTAAATTTTATACTTTGGTAAATTGGAATAATAAAGTACCTAATAAAAAGTATAGAGCGTGAACATATAGAAGAATTACCAAAAATATTTATTTTAAAAAACTGGGTTAGTTTTTGTTTATTATTATTATTATTGGCAAAAGCCGCCACTGCTTCTAGCTAGAAAATCGTATAAACTAAAGATAATAGTAGTTTGTACAACAAAAGTGGATATAATATATCGCATAAGGAAGGAAATGGTGCACAATGCCATAGGCAGAGTGCTCAAAATTCCTAGTGCTATATGGACAATCCCCTCGAGTAAAACAGTACATTTTTTCTACGACCAAACTTACGAACCTTTTGTTAAAAACTATTTTAAAAGTTTGCCGCAGCCTGCCTGGGCTTGGATTGGATCCAAAGTTCACCGTTTTGCGTTTCGGCCAAATGATATTAGAACTTATGGTAAAACCACAGACATAAAAAAACAATATGTATATGGGTAAAACCAACTCAATAATAATGCTACATGAAATTAATTTTCTATACACATTCATTATAGATGTGTATATATTTTGTTGTTTTTATTTATTTATTTATTTGCACAAATAGGATGCCAACAGGCGTCTGGCCCAAATTCGGCACCCACGAATTACAATTGGTGTACAGATTTTGATTTCTTAATACTAAAGTTATATTTTAATAATAATTATGAAAAACCGCGTGATTTCTAAGCTTTCTCCTAAAAGTTAGTAGAGATACATTAAACAAATCAATATCATGGTATGTAGCGTTATAAAGTGAGGTTATACGACTTATAGGCGAGTGTTTACCTAAATTAGTTCTATAAAAACAGTTTGCAAATAGGTGAGTATTACGAAAGTTACGTGAGGGGATATTAAAACCTATACTGGATAGCAAATTTGGAGCATCTATATGGTTATTGACGATTTTAAATAGAAAACGAACATCAGCTTGAATACGCTGGCGCTCAAGAGGTAATAATTGGAAAGTCCGTCGTAGTTCTGGTAAATTAGCATGAAGATCGAAGACACCGGTGCTTTTAAAGTTTAAAAATCTAAGAAATTTATTCTGAATAATTTCCAATCTGTTTTTATATACCGCATACTGAGGCGTCCAGACGACAGAGGCAAAACTAAGTTTACTATAAACATATGCAAAATACAGAACAAAATTTAAAGCATTTTTTCACATCGTTTAAGTATAATGAAAAATAAAGGCCCCAAATGGGAGCCTTGGAGCACACCAGAAGTCACGTTGTAGACAGGAGACTGGTGACCGTTCACTGCAACAAATTGTGATCTGTTTTTTGAACAAACTAATAACATATTCTACGATCAAAATAAAAATTTGCATAAACCCAATGGATATTTGGAAAGCAACGCATTTAAAGATTACACTCACACAAAGTAATTCATTACATCAACACAATACACGTAATAATCAGGAACTCATTACTTCTTGGGTAAAGAGTAGTTTTGGAAAAAGATAAATTTTATATAATGGAATACAATCAAAAAATTAAGGAAATTTTTAAATAAGTTTTTTTCTGGAAAAGTAAATTTACCTACCTACCAAAGTATTTTATTTAAGTATTTCGTTTTTTTTGATACCTATATTAATATTTAAAATTATTATTTGTTAAAAATATTTTATAGAGATGTAAGTTAGTTTAATATTCCCTGTAATGAACTTTATAGTTGGTTGGAAATAAAGATTTAATAATATACATAAATTATATAATTTATCTTGAAAAAGTAGGCGAAACCCCAGTAAATACAATAAACTGTGATGGGTGAGTACTTATAAGGATGCCACAGAGAAATATAATTTTTATAACAATGTGGCCAACTAATGGGAAATTTCCGTATTCGTGAAAAATAAAGATCCAAAGAAATGATAAGTCGGTCCTGTTTTCAAAGGGAAAAGATAAATTTTTACGCACAGTGATATATTAGTAGGGTATTTTTTAGGATCACATGTGGTCGTGATCTGCTAAAAATGACTTTTTCAGTATTGTGCACATTCGTGGAATGTTGCAACACTTTGCAGAACTGACAGTAATGAATATGAAATTTTGCCGTACAGTTGACTGGAATAACCTATTTTCTAGTCACTTAAGTGTAAAGAAGACAGCAAATATCTATGTAGAAGTAGAAATATAAATTTTCTTACCAGCAAAACCACCGCCCATCAACATCGCAAAAGTGGAAACTGGTAAATCGTCATTTCTTCGAGTCAAAAGTTCATAAGTAAGGAAGTAGGTACTAAAAGCTGGAATTTCTCTTAGAATTGTTAGGCCCAGTCCTTTGAATACACCTCTTGTGCCATTACTTCTGTAGATTCTTTTTAGACATTCTACTGGGTTTTTGCTTGTATCGCCAGTCTTTAAAATAAAAACAAAAAAAGAGTGAGTTGGAATTTCATTCAGTTAGTTTTTCGTCTTTAAAAATGGTTCACACAGAAAAGTAATAACCTTCAATTTTCCTCGATTTGGGGCGTATATCATACGAACACTTAATCATATTTTCATAATTTCATTCATTTCAGTTATAACCCGATATTAGTCGTGAAACTTATAATAAACCTTCTTTACAATATTTTTCGACATATTAAGCAAGGGTTCCCGCAGATCACCGAAGTTAAGCTGTGTCGAGCGCGGTTAGTACTTGGGCGGGTGACCGCTTGGGAACACGGCGTGCTCTTGCCTCAGGGAAGAGTGTAAAATGAATCGACACCTAGCCATCCTATTCAGGCCGGACAGGCCGGATGAGATCGGATATCTCGTAGGATGAAGGTGGCGTTTTACACTCCCCAGTCGGTAGATCACATTTGTGGTCGATGACCGGTTCAAGATGGCCTACGTAGTCGGCGAACCGTAAAAAAAAAAAAAAAAAAAAAAAAAAAACAATATTTTTTATATAAGTTTCAAATGTCAACTATTTATCAAAAATGATATCAAGATTTCTAGCTGATGTTACTATAGGAATCTCATAATCATTAATAATATCTTTGAAATTAGTGTTGATTATTATTTTAGAATTAATATTTTTTGAACCGATTAAAAGTAAACTGGTCTTGTTTTCATTAAGTTTCAAGCCATGATCCTTTATTACTTTAGACACATTAAAAATATCTTCATTCATCAAAGAAACCCAATACCTAAAATTTGAAGAATTCATCCATTTTTTATTCAAAGAGATGTGATAATTGATATTTTGTCAGAAAAAAGACATAAAGTCTCGGCCTCAAAATTTTTACGGTCGGGTCTGTTCGGTTTATTTTGTTGTATTATGTTTCATCTTAAAATGGCATTATCAGACCTTATAAACAGTTAAAAAATGTTAAAATTATTTTTAAACCAATAATAAGTACAGCACAGCAACATAACTATACTTTTACTAGTAAATAAAGGACCCAATACAGATCCTTGAGGAACTCCTTTTAAAATTTTTGATGATTTTGAAACATCATAAAGAAATATATATAATTTGAAATATATTTGATAAATAATTTGTAAACCACGTACAAGTGTGGTTACTAAATATAAAGATTGTTTTATGTTATATTTTTACTACTTTATTTTGGTTATTAAAATACACAGAAAATATATTTTTATTTTACTATAATTCCTGTGGGAAGAGGGAAACGTTTTCCCTAAACACCCAAGCGGTAAAACAGAAAACCCACTTTACGGTGAAAAATCTTTTATTATTTTGGCTGTATAATGGGTAACCTAAGTTTTTGTTAAACCCATAAAAATAATTCCCTTGTTGTTTAATAAATTTTTGTACAATGTTTTTGAAATGAAGAATGATTGAAATCAGAACAAATAACACATTATTTTTAATTTTTAATTACTTGTTTATGTTGGTAATTTAGATTTTAACTTTTTGATATATTTTGAAGAAGTAGTCCATTCTTAAAGTGGAGTTAATTTATAGAAATAAATAAAAAAACATAAAGTCTTTCTCCACTGGTTTATTAGAAATAAAATTAATAGGTGGCGGATATTCTACATGTTTCGGGTGTAGTAACACCCATCATCAGGAATAAAATGTAAAGAGAAAATATTTAAAGTCAAAGGAACAGACCTAAGTGGTGAGTGGTAGGTTTTTGATATATGTATTCTTTACCTGCTTACCTGCATTCTAGATTTTATTAATTCCATTGGGCTACATATAAAACTCTGAATAAATCCAGCTGCACCACCAGCAAGTGCATGTGATCTCAACGAATCTGAATCATTCATCCATCTTTGAGTATTTCCATAAACACCAAATACTATGGCATTTATACCAGCAACGCCTTAATAACAAGAAAATTTAACTTATATATCGCTTATGTACGGTTATGAAATATATCCCACCCAGTAAAAATTCTTTGCAGAATTATCTATATGAAAATTGAACATTCTTAGAGGTTTAGCTATATGCTCTATCTCATAAATACTGATAAACTTCCAGAAAACCAAGATCACTTTGAAAAAATCTACTTGTATCAATATGTTAAATATTGGCTTACCTAACAGTGGACTGGTTACTCCTCTATAGATGCCTCTTATGCCTTCCTTGGCAAAAATTGTCTGAAGACAATGAAAAGTATTTTTATATCTTGGATTCTGTGAATCTTGAGTTTGAAGATAGACTTTTACTGTATCAAGGGGATGACCAACTGCTATGCCAGCACAACCTGAAATGAATAATATTTAAAAAAAAGTGTACACAGTACTGTGTAGACTAGTTGAGTCACTGGACGAGGCAGTTCAGAATTTATAAAATCTATTTGGTGCAGCCTGGCAGGCACTATATATTGGGCAAAGCAATGGTGCACCAGGTTGCCTCGTGAAAGTACCTCAGTCGGTCTGAGGCTAAAATTTTAACAGGCATTGGAAAATATTAATAATAATAATTGAAGGCAAAACAGGATAGGTCATATTAGTACTATAGTTGATACTGCTTTTGTGTACTTATATATTTAAACATAGTAAATCATAATAGTCTGCCCAGAATCTCTCATTCAACACCAATATAGATTATATTAATTTAACTAACTGAGAGCTTATTAGATCGGGCTTGCCAGATCTCAGTCTGCTAGGTGAGCTGTGTAAACTGTTGCGTTTTATTTCTTTCTTACCTCCCAGACATCCAGCAATGAAATCAAGAGCCATTACCAGGACTTTCAATGTGATAAACGTCTACAAATGTACTGATTTTTTTGGTCACCGAGTTGAATCTCTCTATAAGGCGAATGTTTTCGTGCACTTTATGAGAATTTTGTGGGAAAGATAATGACTCCATGTACTATCTGGGAAAGATCTGCAAAAAAAAGTGATTACCTCTAGCAAAGTTTTACTCACTATTAGTATGTTTACTTTACCTAATATTTAGAACTTTACATACACTTTAGAAATAACATACTTGGTTAAATGATCAAAAGTACTGCCTTAAAAAAAATGTTGTGTAATGTATTTTCAAAAACCTTTGTTATGGTATTAAAATTTCCATGCGTATTTTGGTCATTTCACAAACATCTACATAATTTAGATTAATTTATCGTATTATTTAACTAAGAATATGTGATGCCTATATTTTCACGCAATGGAAATTTCAAAATCACCGTTCGTTTTGGATTCTAGTTGTTTTGGATTCAAGATTTCATGCATGTTATTGTCATTATCCACAAAGAGATAAAATATTTTTATGTCACTATGAGAACGTAATAATATTATTTTTATTTAAAATTTTGAAAACATAGTGAAAATCTATTGACGTTGTTTTTTGTGTAAATATGGTACCTATCATATATTAATCGAACGTTTGCTGAATATTATACTAATATAAAATTGAAATTTCAATACGTAGACAAAAAATTTAGGTTAAAAAAAAGTATATGCAGACTCTGGGGGCGGGAAAGGGGCATTTGCATATTGTATTTTTCTATTAGATATTTAGTAAGTTAGTACCTAATAGAAATTGGTAAAAGTGCCAAAAAAAAATGTTGATAAGCGCAAAAAGGCATTTTTGGTGAAACATTTTCGCTAACGGTGCTTTTTGTTTATCCTACATTCAGCTAGCAAATTCAGCATCGTCTTTAGTAATGGAGTTAAGTTTATTTCAGAAAATGGAATACCTGAGAGAAGCTTCTTAAACAACCCTCAAAAAGATTTTTGGACTAGCCCAACGTTTAAAAGTGCCCCAGGATTTTTGAAATTCGAAAATTTTCGTAAATTTAGGTTTTTCATTTTTTTGGAAAACAAAGGAATCGGTTACCTGAGGAAAGTTTAAGAGTATTTCTCAAATCAACTGTAAAAAAAAATTGATTGTTTCAACGTTCAGAGTTGCCCCAGGTTTTTTTTTAAATCGAGAACGTTCGTAAATATCGTTTTCTTGATTGCACATTTTTTTTATAATTTCTTCGTTCTAATTATTGTACCTTTTTATTTTTTCAATACTTTGGTCACATGGGGCCCCTCAAAACTTTAATTTAGGAAATCGATATTTTGCATACGTCTTAGTGAATATAGCTGAACATCTTTTAAAAAATCAAAGTTCATTATCGTTTCGAAAAACAACGAAAAAAAATCGCCAAATATAATTTCGCATTAAGTTATTGTTTTCAAATGACTTATTTAATATAAAATTTTAAAAACAATATAATAATTTTAGGTTACCAGGGCGGTTGGGCCAGTGGCGGCGCCAGGATTTTTGGGATGGGAGGGCACAAATGGGCTCGGTGATTTTTGAGTGGGCACTACCCAAAATAAAAGTGACTTCTAAAAAAAAAAAAAGGTCGCGGCCTCCCGCCGCTCTAGAACGCTATAGGCAGCGACAAACAAAACCTTCCTCTTGTTTTCTAAGTGATGTCTAAAAAAAAAGGGTCATCGTTCTCTTCAAAAAATACCATCCAACCACTCATCAAAACTTTTATAGCCAAGTCCCTTATAGAACGGATCCATCAATTTTGGGGGGGGCACCAGGGTGGGCACTCATGTTTCTAGAGTGGGCCAGTGCCCACCCTGCCCCCCCCCCCCTGGCTCCGCCGCTGGGTTGGGCGCTGAACAATGGGGGTAGGGGCATTCGCCCCTCCTTTTCCTATGGGAACACCATAATAATATAAAACACCAATATAAAAAAATATATACCTTATAATGATCCAGAAGACCATGGTCACTAACCGACATTATAAGCGGACACGGACAAACTTTTGACTAACTTTTAAATTTTTCTATAACTTTCGACTACGATTTATTTTTTACTATATCTTAAAGTCATAGTTTATCGTTCTATGGATTCGGTTATATGTAGATTAAATAACAAATAAATTAATTTATACAAATCTCTACATTATTTCGCATGGGGTATTTGTTTCGTACGGTATTATATACAGGGTGAGAATAGTATTATATACAGGGCGTCTCTAAAAGGTGCTGAAAAAAAGCTATCACAAGTTTCTGAGGCGTAAATATGACGATCTAACCCAATTTACCTTAGTCCAAAAGTGGATGATTTCGGAGATACAGGGTGTCAAAAGTTCCTCAACCTACCTAATTGTTGTTTTTTAGTTTTTAGTGACGTTATTTTAATTTACCGCCTACGCTTTAAATGTGTTCACTTAATACAATAATTTAGACCTGGCCATACACGAAGTGAATTTTTTAAATCCAGATATCTCAAAAACAGCTGCTCAAATCTACTCTTACCACGTATACCTTTTTTAGGTAAAAGACGTTGGAGAATCCGAATTTTTATTTAAAAGTAAATATAGGGTGGCTCAAAAAAGTTATTTCGTTTTAAATGTGTGCAAGGTACCGCAGATGGCGCCCTCTAAACTTTACAATAAAAATGAGAGCAGATTCTAATTTCTCACCCCGCAAACACTCGTCTCGTTTATGATACTAATGCGACATTTAAAAATATTTTTACCTGGAATGTTCTCATATCAAAATTTAGTTTAAATTAATATAATGCGTCAATTCCATAACACTTCGTATACTGCAACAAATTCGCTAGAAAGTGAGGAAAAATATTTGTGAAAAATGCAAAAACATGTCCGTTGAGTGGTTTTGTGGGTTTCACACTCATAAGAAAAATTTGTTTTTTCATATCCCAAGGAGTGAAACCATAATCCAACTTACTTTTTTTTAAATGAGAATATACAACTTGCCGTACCTTTTTGGAAAGTTCTTCCTGTGCTATTGTTAATAACTTTAATGTATTTAATATTTTATTTTAAAAATTAAATCCGTTTATAATTTACCCTTTAAAAAGATTAAAAAACACATCTTTGTTACGAGTATAAAAGCCACAAATCCTTTCAATCGGGGTTTATTACTTTTTGCACAAATATTTTTTCCTAACCTTTTAGAGAATATGTTCGAATTACAGAGTTCCTCTCCCCTGGGATTCTAAAATTAAAAACAATAGCAAAGTACATTTTCTCTCTAAAAGAACTTTTCAAAAAGGTACTACAAGTGGTATCTTTTCATATAGAAAGGTTAAGTTGGCTTATATTTCATCCCTTTATAAAAGGTTGGCAAAAACAATTTTTTTTGTGAGTATTAAGCACAAGAAAGATCTCAATCGACGTGTTTTGCAGTTCTCATGCACCCTAAAAATGTCACAACTATTCTGCCCTCCTAAAATAAAAGGTCCTATCTGCAAAATTATAGTTTCGAGATATTTACCTTTTTAACTTTTTTTGACATAAAACTTTTGCCATTTAAGATACAGCCATTAAATTTTAAAGGTATGCTACGATATTAATTACAATATAGTTGGGCATTATAATCTTGACAAAACTATCTTTGAATGACTTTTTGACCATAGGACAGTTTAATTATCTAATAGTTACTAAATTTTACCAGGGATGCCTACACAAAAAGTTCTAAATAATGCTAATTAGTTATTACAAATTACATTATTTATTATACATACTTATGAATTGAACATATACGAAATAATATTGATGAAATGGCATATCAACTGACTTATTCATCATTGTCACTATCACGTCTATGCTAGTTCAATATGTCCTATCTGCATTTTTACTGGTATTATATAGGACAATTTGTTTAAGTATATGTTCCATAGGACAATTTACATTAGCAACATAGTATTGTCTGACGCACGGTTCTAGAGCTACAATGCCTGATAAGGCAGGGAGATAACGACCTAACTCGACTCAAAAATTACGTCAGAAGCTGTGATGTGCATCCAGACAGTAATTTTATGGACTTTACCTTATTTTAAGGGGAATTGCCTTTTTAATGCGGCCGTTATCTCCCTGCCTTATCAGGCATTGTAGCTCTAGAACCGTGCGTCAGACTATAGTTTATTCACATAGGACAAACGTTTTAGATATATAACCCAGCATTTGCGATGCTCATGGGACATTTTAACTTTACACACTGGTAAAAAAACGCGAGCGAATACTAAGCGCTAAAAAAGTCAATTTATGAAATTTTGCAGATAGGACCTTTTGTTTTAAGAGGGCAGTATTATAAAGACATGTTTTACTCTTTTTAATTGAAAAAAAAAATAACTAAATTTAATATTAAATTAAAAAGAAAACATTTTAACAAACTATTTTTAATTAACTCTGTCATCATTAAATTTTCTTTTTATAATTATTCAAAAATTGTGGGAAATAGATAAATAATTGAAAATAAGATATTGGACATGCTAAGATTAATCGACGCTTCCCCAAATCTAGAATTAAATATTAAATTTCATTAAAAAAACTATAATATGTCGAAACAATTTTTTTACAGCCGTATTCACTAATTTCTAAACTTAAAATCGTTCTAAATTGACATTTCTGGGTTTAAAATGAAGTGTCAGAATAAGTCAACTACGTTATATGTATTGTAAATATTTATTTGGTTTTTCTAGAATTTTATAAAGAAACCCGAATATTAGCACATAGCACGTACTGTGTCCTTTAATAGAACTAAAACTGTATTTGCAACAAAATCCCGGTCAAATTATTTATCGTTAAGACGATTTAATTACAAAAAAAAATCAAAACACAAAAGCGTCATAATTATGGCAAATAACATAATGCCACGGTGAAAACACAACTGGGAGACTAAGATCTAAATATTTCGAGGGTCTAAATTTTGTACTCCTTTAGTGAAGTGGTCAGTGGCGTAGCCAGAATTTTAGTTCGGGGGGGGGGGCAAATGGGTAGGGAAAGCGATGACCTAGAGCCGTAAGCAAATCAGGCGAAACATTTTTTGGGTGCCACGCCCAAAAAACCCTTTGTTTGGACAACCAAACCAACCAAACTTGTAGAGAGTTATACAAATACACTAATATAGGTAATCTAAAACAGATAATATATTTACTTAATAAAAAAAAATTTGATGAAATAAGCATAATTGAGCAAAAAAACATTAAAAATAAGGTATATTTTTTATATATTGAAAAAACAAAAATTAACCATATTCTATAAAAAAGCACAACATATTTTTTTGCCTAAAACTAAACCGTAATTCGTCGCCTTTCTTGACAAAATATATTGATTATTTTCATATATCAATGTGGATTTTTTGATGAATACTTATTAAAACTAAACTTGAACGGCAGTAGAGTTTTGGACTTGCATTGTCTTTATTTGTTTAGAATCACTACGTTTCAACTGGTAAGTATCTCCAGTCGTCTTCAGGTGAATACTACAGTATTCACCTGAAGACGACTGGAGATACTTACTGGTGAATACTACAGTATTCACCTGAAGACGACTGGAGATACTTACCAGTTGAAACGTAGTGATTCTAAACAAATAAAGACAATGCAAGTCCAAAACTCTACTGCCGTTCAAGAAACGTCATTGTCTCCAACCTTTAAACAGACAAAACTAAACTTGTTGTACGCTCTTCGTCTGAATGGTTTCTCAGATATATTTTTAATCTTTTTAAAGTGGAAAAACTTCTTTCTGCTGAAGCTGTAGTTACTGGGAGGATGATTTGTTATTTTATTTGGCGCGTTATAGATAGCGTTGCCGTCAAAGATTTTTTATGTTGCCCAATTATATTTTATATTTTTTTTTTCGGATTTCACGGGAAGCGAGGCCCCCCCCCGGGCTACGCCACTGGAAGTGGCAGTACCCTAGTCGAGCAATTAACTTAGCAAGAGATTGTCAGCTGCAGTTTTCCCTTTGTATAGGCTTGTCTTCTGTGACGTAACATTTTAATTCATAAATCCTGACCTTTATAATTTATAATCATACATGCGTAACTTCATGATATTGATTAAAATATGACCTCTGGACCGCATGGATGTGGCAAAATCATTAATTTATATTTTTATAATTAGGTATAAAAATGTTTTTGTGGCTTACATAAAAATGTATTTTCGTTATCATAAACACACTAGAAATGTGTGTTTACCAGATACCAGGCTACCATCTTTGACTTTGTTGAGATTTATTTTTTTTATATTTATATCTTTATTAACACACATTTCAAAGGAAATTATTGGTATTCTATGGATATATTCCTAATAAATTTGTTAATCTAACTATATCATATTATTAATAACCTTTTTAAGCAGCCCCATGCAGAAAATATTGCTATAATTGATATTGACCCTATACGATCAGTATTACTAATTTACCTATATCATAAAATAAAATCATAAATGCCTGATAAAGGTAACTTAAGCTATATTATGGACCATGGAATGAATTACTGGCAATACAACTATTATTTAAAGTTTTTTCAAACGCCACTAGGCCCCGCCTTTTAGCTTTCTGCTGCCCAGTGCCCACCTCCTAGAAACGACCCTGACTGTCAGAATTAACAAAAATTGTATATTGTATACCTAGGAAAAGCTGAACATTCCCGGGCGACCGTAAAGATTGTCCACTTAAAACTAGGGTCAAGGAACATAGAAACCACACGCTTAAAGGAGAAACCGAAAAATCGGGTGCAGCTGATCATGCCTGGACACACGGTCATCACATCAAGTGGAAAGAAGCTCAAATCTTTCATAAAGAACCACATTGGAGGAAGAGGAAGTTCAATGAAGCTGCTACCATATATCAACACTCAGATTAATTTAGTAAGCCATCATTAGATATAAGAAATATCTGGAAACCTTTGCTAAATAGATGTAAACTTAAAATACCGCACACGAACTGAACGCATGACTGCACCCATCTCAGTTATGCTCCAGTGCATCTAGCTAGTATAAATAGAGCTGTAGTTACTTTACTTATTTAGTATTCACCTGAAGACGACTGGAGATACTTACCAGTTGAAACGTTGTAATATAAAACAAATAAAGACAATGCAAGTCCAAAATTCTGTCAAGAAACATCATTGTCTCCAACCTTCAAAACAGACAATTTTAAAATAAGTTCCATTATTTGCAGATATCATGCATAAGGTATTGAGAAAAACTTGCCTCTAGATTAGCGGCACTTTAAAAGTTAGATATGACCCATATTTTTATTCCATTAGAGAAGGATTTAACCAAATAAACATTTAGAAATTGTGGTTATTGGAAGAGGTAGGTAATATCCTTGTTCCTTTTTAATGGGTGGTATAATTTCAAGAATATTTTGATCATTGATGACCACAATGAACTCTCTGTGACCTTTTAGTCAAATAGGAGTACTTGACCACACACAGAAGATTAGTGTGTGGTCTATCTTTATTAAAACACTGGAAAACTACGAAGAACGTAAAAAATTCTTATCATTTATTTATCCTTGTGTAGCATAAATATTTTGTACTGAAAGGAAAATTTTAAAATCGGTATAATCCTTATGTATAGGGCGGGGCCTAATAACAATTTATTTCAGTTTTGAAATTAAAAGACACTAACTAAAGTTTTCAAATATTTTAATTGCGTAACTGTTAAATTAATGAAATTAACTTGCATTCGGCTACAAAGTCTGAGTAAAACCAAAACACATGTCAACTGAATAAAAAATAGTGAAAGATAATAACGAGGTACAACTTTTATTTCCCTACCATGGTAAAAACTCGTTGAATAAGAATGTTTTGTTGACGCTGCATCCTGCAAAAATATAAAACTTCGTCTTTTTCAAATAATTTTTGTTTTTATAGTGTCCCAGTGGTATTCCAAATACTTAAACAAAATAAAATAACCCTTTTGAGGTATAAAATAGTATATTACATGTGATAAAAGTGACTTTTTAAACCAGAAGATATTAAAAAAATTCTCCTCGTTTTAGAATAATCACGTTCACACGAGTAATGTACACAATTTTCCTACGACCACAAAGAATTATTAAAAAATACTTTGATTTGTATTTTATATATTATAGGTTGCGTTAAAAAAAAAAGGTTTTAAAACGAATGAAAACAAATAGAAAATAATACACCTTATTTACATATTTTTACTTTAAATAAAAATACTAACTTTTGCTTCTATTTTATACGCCCATTACTATCATACTATCTATGTTGGTACTGTGTATAAAACTTAGTTTCTTATTTTTTATCTGCTTACGTCCTTTCAACAAAGGCAATAATATTATAATAAAAATCTTACAAACACCAAAACTCAAAAATATATAAAATTCAACCTAAATCAATAGCGAATCAGTTGCGAATTAAAGATGGACTTAAATATCGCTAGCTTGTTAAATTATGCTTGCTTTATTAAAAAAAAATTGATAACAAAAATTAGGAATACCATTCCTGGATTGACCTCTAGATTAACCAGAATTTAAAAAAATTAATTTATTCAAGGAAAGATGCATAAAACATAAATTTAAAAAATACACCCAACTAGAAAGTATTCAAATCAAAACAATCCTATAAATTTATTGTTTATAGCTTTGTTACACACAGCACAGAGTTTATATACCAAGATATTGATTAGGTATAGAAAATTATTTTTTCTAAGAGATTGTGGAAATTTATCATGGCTGGATCCAGTGGCGTAGCCAGAAAATATGCTCGGGAGGGGGCTCAGTGGGCGGAAGTAGGACATTTTTTTTGGAGAGGAGGACAGTCGGGACTACATATATTTCAATAAGGTGAAAATGCGCCTCAGGCGAAAAATTTTTTGGTCCACGCTCAAAGTTCGTATAATTCACCTAACTACTACCAAATTTCGAAAATTCAATTATTACCTCTGCATGGTTGGATCAAATTTGTTTTTGTAAATGTTTTTTTTTTGATATTTCTAGCTGGGTTTTAATTTAAAAAAAAAAACCATTTTTTATATTTGTGAAATAATGAATATTGGTGTTAATCCAAAATTTTAACATAAGACGTATGTATGACTCTAACCAGCGTTTTTCGGGCTCGGTTTTTCATGATTAAAAATAAAGTAAATATCGCTTACCACGCCAATATTGATGATTTGTCAGAAATCATATATTTTAGGAGCGTAAAAGAGCAGTTTTTGGTGCAAATGCTTAGGTTTTGAAATACTTCTTCTTTAGTGCCGTTTTGTATATTCATAATTCTCGTTTCTACCCGCACTATTTCTTTTATTATAAATTATCTTATCACACTTCTTCCATAAAAAATGTTTCAATTAAAATTTGTATTTTAATTTTTCTCTTTAAAAATAAATACCTAATGGTTTTTTGTTTTTGTTGTAAAAATATTATATTTTTGTTGATTTAAAATAGCTCTAAAAAATAGAAAACGGAACAGACAAAGTATATAATAGAAAATTACTATAAAATATTGTTCTTTTTACTCGTTTTCCTTAAAAATTGCATTATAAATAAATAAATAAATAAAACGATATGCATCTAAAAACCTTAATCTCTATATAAAACAAGACTTTTAGAAGGAGAAGTTTAAAAACTAAACGTTTTCTACAAGACCTTTGTAATCTAAGACGAGTCCAAGCGTGAGACGAAAAATTAGGTTGCAATTAGACTTTTAGGCCCGAGCTCCGAGGTTCGGAAGGGGGGGCAGCCCCCTGTCCCCCCTAAATACGCCGTTGGCTGGATCTTTACCATAGATAAAAGATAAATAATAAATGGTCGTCAGTAAGGATAATTTTTTAACGTTTCTAAAAATAAGTAAAATTAAAATTACTTATTCAAAAAATAAATAGTACGGTGTATTGTTTCTAACCAATCGCAGATAAAATTTTGATTCATTAAAGATAAATATCAACTAAAAATATAGGTAAATAAAACCAACTCACCCTATTTGCAAAAATGTTCTTCTCGAAGATGTAATTTTCCCATTAATAAATATTTCTTGAAATTACAGCAAGACTTGTGTTAACCACAGATTTTGTTTACTTTAAATAATCAATATTACTTTATAAACAAAAATGTATAATAATTATTAATGTGCCTTCTTATCGAAACGATTCCGACGCTATGTTTTAGAAGATTTATTCTCATTTGTTGTTGAAACACTAATGAACGGTCTTCGACTAACTAAATATATTTTAGTAAATTAAACCAAAAGCTCTACCATTATCGCAGTCCAACAAAGGTCAATTTGATGTTTTCGAAAGTTGTGCAAATTTAAGGTTTTGCGATATACAGTGGGCTCCATTATTTGCTTGTATAAAAACACTAGAAAAAAATTTATCGATGAGTCGTCACGAACAAATGCTGCATTTCCACCACATCGCGTATATTTTTCCTGCGTCTGGCGATGGCAATAAAATGCCTTTTTTTATATAAAAACTACTTTCACGAGAATTAAGTGGCGCGGCGTCAGTGGAGATTTCGAAGATAATATCTGGGCATTAACACAAATAGTCTTAATATTTCTATTTTTAAGTTATAAATAAAACTTTGTTTCCAGTGGCGTAGCCAGAAAATATGCTCGGGGATGAGGGGGGGGGGAGGGACAATCGGGACTACATGTATTTAATGATATTGCATCTAGTGAAAAAGGCGGACCTGGTTCATTTATCTTAACCAGGTCCAATATATTTAGGGCTGAGGATGACACTCGCTAGTGTCGAAACATGTCCCCTATAAGATCAAGTTTTTAAATAAATTCATAGTGGTGTATGACAGACTTTATTTACTTAAACCTATTCACCACAGAAATGGACTACTTCCAAAAATACCTAATTGTTTTCTGTTTTTGTTGTAAAAATGTGTTATTGCATTGGATATTCTTGTTGATTTAAAATAGCTCTAAAAAAGGGAAAACGGAACAGACAAGTAGATAATAGAAAAATACTTTAAAATATTATTCTTTTTACTCGTTTTCCTATAAAATTGCATCATAAATCAATAACTAAAACGATATGCGTCGGAAACCTTAATCTCTATATAAAACAGGACTTTTAGAAGGAAAAGTTTAAAAACCAAACGTTTCTTACAAGACCTTTGTAATCTAAGCCAAGAATACATTATTTAATGATTTAAATTAGGAGTCCAAGCGTGAGATCAAAAATTAGGCTGCAATTAGACTTTTAGACCCGAGCTCCGAGGCTCGGGGGGGGGGGGGGGGGCTGCAGCCCCCATCCCTACATACGCCACTGTTTGTTTCATTTTTTTTTTTTGAAAAAATAAGGTATCATCCGCCAAACTACGAGTTCTTGTGAGCCCCTTACAAAAATTTTTGTATTTAATTTTCAATTAGACAAGCCAGGAAACGATACCGCGTATCACGCTGGTATGGAAGGCGCGAAAACAATTTTATTATATACAATTATAATGTACCATCCTAACTCTAATTTACCCAATAAAATATTTTTTTTCCTGTAGAATTTTTCTTGCTTGATTTTTAAAAAAATTCAAGATAGGGCGGGTAATATTTTTTTAAAAAAATTTAAATAGTCTCATCGCAACTGCATTTTGTAGGGGTAGAAGAGTTCTAGTATTAAATTATATAGATTTCATTGAGTCTAGTCACAAAACTATTTTACCGGTTACAGGTAAATAGTAGATTTTAAGAATGTAAAAGCCATTTTTCTCCAAGCTGTATCATAAAGATTATGGGTTTTTATTATACATTATGTGTCAAGGTATCTGTTAAGATACTAGAAAATAATTTCAAAACATAAAACATATTTTTTTGTGAAAAATGTCGAATTGGCCAACTGTGAAAATAAATACGCGTAGGTGCTAGCTTGTGACCACCCATTAATCATTTTCTAGCCCCCGGTATATTTGACACTTTAAAACACAGTTTGATAAATTTATTAATTTTGCACAACCAATATTTATTTTTTCAATCCAATAAAAATATACACATTTATTTAATCTAACAACGTTTTTTTAAAGCTCGTGTCAAAGGGTTAAAAAACCAGAAAAAACTGGAGTTTGCAATCAAATGTTGATAAACTTCTTAAATGCATAAATGTCTTAAACCATTATAAAGAAAATTATAAAATGTCTTATATTTCGTCGACGTCATGTTACCAAAAAACTACGTGATTTAGACGTCATTTAGAGGACGTGGGTTTTACGTCAATATAACATAATTTTTTGTTGGTATTCCGCCCTTTCCCTAGGTTTTTAGCTCGGTAAGGACCTTTTTTGGAAGGCAGAGTGTCTGCTTCTTGTCCAAAAATATTACTAACTTTTTAAAAAAATTTGCGATAATAAGGCGAAAGCGATAAAAATGGTATCGACAACTCCTGGTTTTGATTTTTTAAATTTGTCATCCCTAGTATTAGGTAGGTACGATGATAAAAATTAATTTTGTTAGTTTTGTGGGACTTACCGACACAAAAATTGATCGATTCATGCTTAAACGAGGATTCATGTGTTATACCTAGGCAACTAAAAATATAGGTATGTGTGTGTGCTGCCATCTATTCACTGATTAAACTAACACCAAAACCTTAAGATTTAACTCCACATTCCTGTCATACGGCACAATAGAGTAGAGGAAGTAAACCCTTTTTTCTTCTGTGGTAGAGGGCTCTATTCTTTTGTGAACACCAACGTTGCCACATCTAGTAGATTTTTACTTTTTTGGTAGATTTTCACCCCTTTACAGAAAATTTTAGTAGGCATACTTTCTTTAGTGGATTTTGGTAGATTTTAATATCAATTTCAATAATGTAAATATGCCATTAACAATATAATTATTGTAAAAATTATTTTAGTTAAGTACTTATTTACTTTAATTTCTATGTTGGTAGACGTGTAACTAATTTGCTATTTTTGTTCATTTGGTTGCTTCGCCTACTTTTTTGTCGGTGATTCCCCTTTATGCCTTATGCGGGTTCACCGTTGTATTAATTTCCCCAACAACTGAATTTATTCTAATCGCAACACGGTTTTCGCTTTATACTAAATAGTGAAAACAAATGCGCAATGCTAAATTGCTGTGAAAATTATGAAGCGAGCTTATGAGCAATGGTATTGGTATTGAGCAGAATGGGAAATGGGAACAGAACCACTTGGCTTTGTACTGAGTCCTGCACAAATTTTGAACTCGATGTAACAATGATTAAGTTAATGGATGATAAAACTTTGTATGACAATCTATATTATAAAGCTGACGAAATTCAAGATCTTTTTTCTTTTAATTATTCTAGTATTAAGATTTATATGTTTAGGTTTCGTCAATAAATAAAAAATTAGACCAATTCATTATTTTCAGCTTTTTTTGTAAAGTAGATTTTAAGTATTTTTTTAAAATTTTTTAGTAGATTTTAGTAGATTCAGGCCCAGTTTTTTTCCTGCTTGTTTGACTGTTTCTAGACAGCCAGATAAATTTAAACTGGTTGGTAAACACGAAGTCGTATTTTATCCATTTTCCAACCTTTCGGTAGGCAACCAACAGTTACCGTTAACAGCTAACTTCACGCGGTATACAGCTAAATCAAAACTTGTCTCTTTTCAATATTTTTGTGAGATTATTTTGTTATTTGTTGGATCAAACGACGACGGTTGGACGGTTTGTTTTCGGTTTTTGTGAATTTCAATATCATCATCATCACTGTCGGAATCGAAAACGTTTATTTCTATCATGGTTTAAATTAAAACTTTACCATCGTTTGATAAGACGAAGAAAAAAATCAAAAATGCAAATGAATTCGCAAGAAAAAAGGTTAAGTATGGGTAGTAATAATCGTTTTCGGTCGGTTTGTGTTCGTTTCGGTTCGTCTCCTTGTTAGCGAATTAACAGCTGGACCCACTTCTTGGCAATTGATCCCTTTGTTAAATAGCTTTTATTCCGTTGGAAAGACAAACAATTGGTTAAAAACCGAACTTTTCTTCTAACAATCGGTTTACCTTAACAGTCACCCTAACAAGCAGGAAAAAAACTGGGCCTAAGTCAAGCGACGTCGGGCACGGTTAGTACTTGGATGGGTGACCGCTTGGGAACACCGTGTTCCGTTTTTTTTTTTTTTTTTTTTTTTTTTAATTTATATTTAATTCGGTGACATTGTTGTGATTTATCTTTAAAATTATTTTGAATTCTTTATCAATCTTTTTCTCATTTCTTTTGAAATGTAATGGTGCATAAAATATGAATAAGCAGTTTACCTAACCGGGACTCTCTATTATTTGCAGGCAACGACCATACCACGTCGACATACAGGTTCCCGTCTGTTCGCATCTCGTCTTCGCGGAGAACAGATGTGTTTATCGATTAGATCTCTTATCTTAAATAAACAAATAAAAGTTAATCCCAGCGATAAATATTCACAAAGTACGCTAAAAACTTTTATCTTTACCAGAGTATTTATTAAAATTAGTGTAAATAATATATGTAAATAAATAAGTTAACTATCATTTTAATCCATGGCAGCAAGCAGGGGTGCCAAAGGCACCCCACTAAGTGATAAGGACCAATATACTACAGACGACGACAACGCGAGTATAAGTAGTGACACCAGCAAACGAAAAATCAGTAGAAGAGAAACAATCGCAAAACCTGAAACATACAAGACCAAGCAACAAATAGACGAAGAAAAACGAAGGGAATATGAAAAACAAATCGAGGAAAATCAGGGTAAAGACGAAAATCCAGAAAATAGAAGAATCCACACGAAACGCGCGCGCAGCCCAGGCCAATCACCACCCACAAACCTAAAGATCTCCAGGCTGCTTGAACACCGAACATTCGTACCATTAAAAAATAGATTCACCCCTCTAATAAATGACGAAGAAACACAAATGGACCACGAAACAGAAAACATACAAGAAACATACACACAAGAACAAATAAGACGGAAGGTTCAAGAATCAATTCACTCTGCAACGGAAGAAATAAATAATGAACAAACACCAGTCTTAAACAAGAAACTGCTAAAGCCACCCCCAATCATAATAAATGGCCTTATACTAAACAAAGAGACTCATAGGGAATTTACTACAGAACTGAATAAGGGCATCCTCAAAGGATATTCGCTCAAATACACAAAAAACAATACCATTATCTACATCAACGACATGACTGAATACAAAAGCTGCAGGGAAAAAATGAAGAATGACGCGAAACTAGAATGGCACACATATTCAACACATGAAGAAAAGACCCATGCCTTCGTCATAAAGGGACTAGATCACCTTCCAGATGTAGCTGACATAAGACAAGAACTGGAGGAGAATCACCAAATACGTGTATCAAACATTCACATTATGAATACACAATATCGACCCCTATACATGCTGGTAACTTCAACAGACTATAAACTGGCCAACCTACAACGAATTAAATATCTAAATTTTGTTCATATAACATGGGAACGACGAAGAAACCAAAAAACCATAATACAGTGTAAGCGATGTCAACAATGGGGTCATGCAACCACCAACTGCTTTAGAGGACTCAAATGCGGAAAATGTGCAGCAGACCATCACACACAACAATGCCCAGAAGGGCCTCTAAAATGCGTAAACTGCAATAAAGAACATGCAGCAACATCTACAATATGCGAAGTATACAAATTTAAGCTAAATAAAGCCAATGAAAACAAAGCCAGAGTAGCCCCCATGAAATACAAACTAGCCCCTCTACCAACGAGGAATGCTTGGAGCCAGGCCAGGGCAAGTGGCCCATCGGTCGCTATGGGAAGTGGCGCACCCCCACCCCGCAGGAATCCAATCCAAATTCCAGAAACGGACATTGATGATTCAGAATATGAAGAAGAATATCCACAACTATCATCTAGGCAAGGCCCCCAGTCCAGACGAGCCCCTAATCAGACACGTTCTTCCCAACCAACAGCAGGCAATGAGGTGAGTGACTTTATAGAAACTGTCAGAGATTTCAAAAACAGGGTAAATTTTAAGGAAGTATCACGATTTTTTAAAGATTTCATGAAAATTATAGACGCCAACCCTGACAAAATGCAACGCGCTTTTGCAATGGCTAACTTTATAACTGAAAAATTAAATGGCTACGACATATAAACAATTAAAAATATTTTTGTGGAATGCCAATGGGCTTTTCAATAAGATGGGTGGTGAGAAACTGTCGAGCCTCTTACATATTCAAAGAAGGGTGGCTAGTTGTTTCTACAACATCGCCTGAAACAGACTGTAAAATGCCAAGGGTGGTTCAAGTTGAATAAAAACGAACTTTAAATTTGTGTTAACAAATTATTTTTATTTACTGCATCTTCCGTTATTTACGAAATCTACAATAAGTTAAATCAAATACAATTTGACATTGTCTGAAATCAATCTTAAATTTAAATACCGGATCAGTAACGATTGAAATAAAATATTGTTTTAAGATCAAAACAATACAACTAACTATATACAGTAATACTACTAAAAAATACTAAATCAAAAATACAATAACCTTTGATCAGGAAATAAATATAAATCTCAACAACCTATGAACAGTTGTTCAAAATCTATAAATCAAAAATGGTTTTTACATTTAAACCTTAAAAGAGACCGAACATAATAATACTCAAAAATAACTTTTAATTCGAAAAGATTCACTTAATGTCAAAGTCACTTTTCTATTTTTTATAATCACGAAACAGTGGTTTTCATAAATTGTTTATTAACCACAAAACGGGTAAATCAATGTCGAATGATTTTTAAAAACTATGAAAGTTTTTTACATTTACATACAAATGTAGCTTGGATGCAACCAATTTCTTTTGATTGCAAATCTTTGCAAAACTGCTCGTACTTTGATTGGATTGACAACTAGATTAGATCCTACCTTGATCTACAGGTCTTCTATTTTAAATAATCAAACATTTCACAAGTACAAATACATCACAAAACTGTTTTTCTTATATCACATACTGAGGTCAGAGTGTAGACCTTCAGAGTGGAATTATTTTACGGGAACTTCAGAATACAATCAACTGCGAGTATAACCACGAGATCATAACACGAGTTTTGTAAGAACACGAGTTATTTTTAATCTATTTTGAACCTGAGAAACGGGAGTGTTTGACAGGAAATTCAGTGAGAAATGCAGTTGATGTCTTGCTTCACTTTATTGGAGACTGCCAAAACGAGAATGTTTGACAGGAATTTGCCGTAAGCCGAGTGTGACTTGGCGCGATACGTTCAATTGCTGACGTACAGAACGGGGGTGTCTTGCCAGCGAGATTTTATTAAAACTCCGAAAAAACAAAGCGTGACTGAACAATGTGAGATACTATTTCTATCTTCTTTAGAGACCGACCGACGGGGGTGTCGGAAACGGCGAGAGATTTACGTCAAAATCGAGCGTGTCTTGACCCCGAGATATCTACTTCGTATCTTGCTTCTGACCGACGGGTCGCGGAGCAACAAGAAGCCTATGACCTCCAGAAGGGCCAATGATTGATTAGTGACGCGAAATAGGGACCAATAGAAATCTATATTTTAGATTAGGGGTGAGAGAAGACAAACGAGAAATGCAAACCGTCTGTCTGTATTCTATAAATAGAAATTTCTTGGAATGTTATCGAGTTGAGACGTGTAAATTTGTCTATTTGAGAGTTTTAAACTGAGGAAATTTTATGATTTATTCTGTTTTCGATGCATTGATTTTTTAGAAAGGGCAAATTAAAGATATTTTAATGAGAGTAATAATTATTGAAAATTTAATAATTCCAGTGTTGGAACTAGTTTTCCAACATACTACCCCGCGTTGAAGGATTCGTCCTTCAACTCAAAAGATAGATGAAAATGCAAATTATTAATTTGGAGAATCACCCATATTTGGTAATGGGCAGATTTTAACTATGGATCTTTTATATATTCCATCAGCTGTTCTTAATGTGACCATTCGAACCTTTCCGTCAGGTCCGGGAATAGTGTCAATAATTCTAGCCAAAAGCCATTTAAGAGGGTAAGAATCATCAAAATCTTTTAAGATAACAACATCATTTACTTTTACATTGCTAACGGGAGAAAGCCATTTGGGTCTATATTGCAAACGATTTTTGTAAATTGAGAGCAAATTCTGAATAAGATTAGATAAGAGAAGCATCGCGCAAAGTTCTAATCTTGGGAGAGATGTAGTTTTAAGGGGTGCTACACGAGATTTAGAAGATAATAAATTTGAGGGAACGGTTCCATCAAAATAGAGAGTGCGAACATATGCACACGCAGCATATGCCGACATGCTAGCATCAGCAAAACCATGGAACTGAACTTTTATTTTGCTTTTATTCACAAATAAATTCCTAGATATTTTTATTTTTGTGAGATTTCCAATATTAGCTATGAAATTTTCCCAAAGAGTGAGAATGTGAGAATTAGTGATTTCTGTGTCCCAGTCAATTTTTATGAGCCATAATTTTTGCATTATTAACTTTCCTAGTACTATGACACATGAAACTAAACCAAGAGGATCATACATTTTAGCGATAGTGGAGAGAATTTCACGTTTAGTTAAACGACCTTTAATTTGAATTTCAGGGGGTGAGAAAGTAAAATTATCTGAAATAGGGTCCCATTTCAGGCCTAATACTGAGCTAGGGGATTCTTCGAAATTCAAATCGTATTGCAAAGTTTTTTCTTGTGACATTTTTTCAAGAAATTCTTGCGAGTTAGAGCACCATTTATGCAATTGAAAACCATGAGAGTTTAACAGAGAGTTGAGTTCGAAATATATTTTTTCTAAATCAGTTTGAGAATCACACCCATAAATGATGTCATCGACATAGGTTTGATTGAGCAACGCATCTGAAGCAAGGGGAAATTTTTCACTATTTTTAATAGCCAAATCGTTTAAAACACGAGTTGCCAAATAAGGAGCACAGTTAGTACCATACGTTACTGTGGAGAGCTCTATACATTTAATATCTTCATCAGGGTTGTTTCGCCAGAGAATATTGGACAAGAAACATTGCTTAGGATTAATATTTATTTGTCGGTACATTTTTTCGATGTCCGAAATTAATACGAAAATGAAGGATCTAAATCTACATAAGATATCATAAAGGTCAGGTTGAACCTGAAAACCTTTGAGTGTCACATCATTGAGGGACAAGCCACTGCTTGTTTTGCAACTGCCATCAAAAACTATTCGAATTTTTGAAGAGACGCTGTTTTCACGAAATACAGCATGATGGGGGAGGAAGTATTTATTAACTTCGAGATTTTTAGAATTTAATTCAACAAGAGAGAGGGGTACATACTTAGCATGACCTAAGTCTACGTATTCATCTATGAATTTAGAGTAGTCACGTTTCAGAGAGGGATTTTTCTCAAACTTTCTTTCAAGGTTTAAGAAACGTTTTTGTGCTATATAAAATGAATCACCTAATTTTTCATTTTCTTGAGGGGTTTTTAGGGGTACATTTACTTGATACCTGCCATCAGGCAAAATCTTAGTGGTATTCAAAAAAATGCTTTCAGATTGTTCATCTTCAGGGGAAAGAAGAGTTTTTTCAGGTAAGTCCTCAATAGTCCAGAATTTTTCAATCAGACTATCCAATTTAAACTGTTCATCGTCAGTTTGTAAGAAGAGAGAGACATTTTGATGTACATTCCTTTGTACAGAGAGAGAGGTATTTGAGGAGGAGCTACTATGAGCAGTGATTAAATTGTGGGGAACGCATCCAGCGATTACCCAACCTAGATAGGTTTCTTGGAGTACGGGTAGGTTTCTACCGAGCTTAATAATACCTTGCAATACAAGATTATAATAAAGGTCAGCGCCTATTAACATATCGATTTTTTGGGAGTTTCCAAATTCAGGGTCAGCTAACTGTATATTTTGAGGAATGGTTAGGCTAGATACATCTATACTAACTTGAGGGAGATTACAAGTGATATTTGGAAGAACGGCGCAAGACACTTTAAACTTATGGCGAGGATTGACCTTGGAGTGAAAGGTTAAATTGGTCATGGTATTGGAAGTTGAGCCAATTTGAGAGATGCCCGAAATGCGAAGTATTTTATCATAAGTTTGGAGTTGTAGTTTATTTACAAGATCTTGAGTGATAAAAGAATTTTGTGAGCCATTGTCCAACAGAACTCTGGCGGAGATGCGAACGCCTTGTGCGTTATACATGTAGACAGAAGCAGTAGCCAATAACACATGAGACGTTTTCGTCGAAATTGCAGAAAGAGACTGCGAGACTACGGGATGATTTTGAGAATCATTTGGGTTTGAGTTTTGGCTTAAACTTCTATTCTGAGCAGAGGAGTGATTGCGATTACTAGTGAGAATTTGAGAATTTTCATTATTTAAGGTTCGACCTTGAGAGGAACTATTTCTGTTATTATATCGTTGAGTATTTCTAGAAGGGTTTACAGTTTGGGGAGAAGAGGTCTGTCTAGGGTTTGTACTATGAGCAACGTTATTACGTGCATTTTCATTATTACTTTGCAAATTGTTATTGTAAGGAACAAGATGTAACAGTGAATGATGTTTTTGAGAACATACAGAACATAACATAATCTAGTAGACTGGCACTGATTTGCCTGATGTTGAGTACCTAGACAATTAAAACAAAACTTTTTTGATTTAATAAAATTGTGTCTTTCAGCAACTTGTAAACTTTTAAATTTCATGCAAGTGTATATCTTATGAGTTTCATGACAAAATAAACATTTATCATTATTTACATTTGAGTTGTTCACATGAAAAGATACATTATGAGCCTTTTTTGGAACATTGCCTTCTAAACTGGCCAAATTTTCCAAAATAGTGCAGCGCTTATCTAAAAAGTTAAAAAACTCTTTGATATCTGGAAGGTTTGTAAGGCCTCTCTCAGATTCAAAAGTCCTTTTTGAGACAAAATCTAATTTCTTTTCGAGTAAGTGAACCACAATTAAATTCCAGAGTTCTTCGTGAGATAAATTTAAATTTTTTAATGATTCTACATTGCGTTTACAATTTGTAACAAAATCTCTTAAGTTTTGTGAATTGCATTTTGTGATTACTGGAATGTCTAACAAATTAAGTAAATGACTATTTATAACAGAATTTTTATTTTCATATCTGTCCTTGAGAATAGTTATAGCTGAAACAAAGTTTTGGTTTGTTACCGCAAGAGTATCAATGAGTTTTAAAGGTTCGTCCTTTAAAAATGATTTTAAATACATAAATTTTTCAATGTCACTTAAAGAGGGATTATTATCTACAAGCGCTGTAAACAGCTGATAGAATGGTACCCATTCTGAGATTTCACCCTTAAAGGTTTTAATTTGAATTTCTGGTAATCTTACCTTAGGCACAGATTGAGAAGTAACCTGTGATGAAACATTTGAGGGAGAGCTTTGCAAGCTTGCGTTTTGTAACGCCAACAGAGATTGAATTTTACTTTTTAACTTAGCGCATAAATCATAAAATTTCTCTTCAGTTTCATGATGATCTTTATCATCGGGGTTGAGTAATTCAATTTCATCTTGAACTTCAGTGTAGTCAGAAAAAGCCTTATTTAAATATTCTACACGAATTTCAAATTGACAGTGGTTGGTTTCTGAATCAAGATTGGTGGTATACCAATTACGTATGCGAGTGATAATACCTTTATAATTACCGCGTTTTTTAATCAAATTTTCCATTTTAGTCATTTTAAATTTTTTATAAAAATCTTTAAAACACCATTAACAAAGAGCGAGAGTCGTACGAGCAGCTTTTACAATGCAGAGTGCGTAACTTATCAAAATAAAATCACATGAGAGCAAAAGAGAGAGAGCGAAAATTTTTCACATAGAGGAAGATTCAGTAACATATATTTTCATCAAAACTGTAACTATTAATGATCCGGCTCGAAGGACCACTTTTAAATATGGTGAGAAACTGTCGAGCCTCTTACATATTCAAAGAAGGGTGGCTAGTTGTTTCTACAACATCGCCTGAAACAGACTGTAAAATGCCAAGGGTGGTTCAAGTTGAATAAAAACGAACTTTAAATTTGTGTTAACAAATTATTTTTATTTACTGCATCTTCCGTTATTTACGAAATCTACAATAAGTTAAATCAAATACAATTTGACATTGTCTGAAATCAATCTTAAATTTAAATACCGGATCAGTAACGATTGAAATAAAATATTGTTTTAAGATCAAAACAATACAACTAACTATATACAGTAATACTACTAAAAAATACTAAATCAAAAATACAATAACCTTTGATCAGGAAATAAATATAAATCTTAACAACCTATGAACAGTTGTTCAAAATCTATAAATCAAAAATGGTTTTTACATTTAAACCTTAAAAGAGACCGAACATAATAATACTCAAAAATAACTTTTAATTCGAAAAGATTCACTTAATGTCAAAGTCACTTTTCTATTTTTTATAATCACGAAACAGTGGTTTTCATAAATTGTTTATTAACCACAAAACGGGTAAATCAATGTCGAATGATTTTTAAAAACTATGAAAGTTTTTTACATTTACATACAAATGTAGCTTGGATGCAACCAATTTCTTTTGATTGCAAATCTTTGCAAAACTGCTCGTACTTTGATTGGATTGACAACTAGATTAGATCCTACCTTGATCTACAGGTCTTCTATTTTAAATAATCAAACATTTCACAAGTACAAATACATCACAAAACTGTTTTTCTTATATCACATACTGAGGTCAGAGTGTAGACCTTCAGAGTGGAATTATTTTACGGGAACTTCAGAATACAATCAACTGCGAGTATAACCACGAGATCATAACACGAGTTTTGTAAGAACACGAGTTATTTTTAATCTATTTTGAACCTGAGAAACGGGAGTGTTTGACAGGAAATTCACAGTGAGAAATGCAGTTGATGTCTTGCTTCACTTTATTGGAGACTGCCAAAACGAGAATGTTTGACAGGAATTTGCCGTAAGCCGAGTGTGACTTGGCGCGATACGTTCAATTGCTGACGTACAGAACGGGGGTGTCTTGCCAGCGAGATTTTATTAAAACTCCGAAAAAACAAAGCGTGACTGAACAATGTGAGATACTATTTCTATCTTCTTTAGAGACCGACCGACGGGGGTGTCGGAAACGGCGAGAGATTTACGTCAAAATCGAGCGTATCTTGACCCCGAGATATCTACTTCGTATCTTGCTTCTGACCGACGGGTCGCGGAGCAACAAGAAGCCTATGACCTCCAGAAGGGCCAATGATTGATTAGTGACGCGAAATAGGGACCAATAGAAATCTATATTTTAGATTAGGGGTGAGAGAAGACAAACGAGAAATGCAAACCGTCTGCCTGTATTCTATAAATAGAAATTTCTTGGAATGTTATCGAGTTGAGACGTGTAAATTTGTCTATTTGAGAGTTTTAAACTGAGGAAATTTTATGATTTATTCTGTTTTCGATGCATTGATTTTTTAGAAAGGGCAAATTAAAGATATTTTAATGAGAGTAATAATTATTGAAAATTTTATAATTCCAGTGTTGGAACTAGTTTTCCAACAATGGGCGAAGTTATCCATTGCGTAAGCCATCATAAAATAGATGTGATGATCATAACTGAAACAAAACTTATTCCGGCTAAAAAGATTAAAGTGAGAAATTATATCGTCCATAGACAAGACCGCAACGTACGAGGGGGGGGGGGGGGCGTGGCCCTGCTTATTAGACAAAATATGCCACATGTGTTATTGCCGAAAACAACATCCCAAATTGAACATATTTCAATTAAACTTCATGCAGAATGGCGTAATAATAAGCGGAGGCTATGCACGCCCCTACCTTATAATGCACGATTACGATCTTGACGCTGTGTTTAACCAAGGTAACCAAGTGCTCTTTCTAGGCTACTTCAATGCACGTCATACCCTATGGCGTAATCGAGGAAATAATCGAAACGGCCTCTTATTGCACAACTACGTCATAGATAATACCATTCAACTACTGCACACCCCCACACCCACGCACTACCCGGTGAGCAATATGTCGCCCTCTTATATTGATATTGTTCTAAATAAGAATATATTAAATCTCCCTGATCCCCTTGTCCTTGACGAGATATCGTCGGACCACCTCCCAGTGCTGCTCGAATGGAGGACGGGTTGCGGTGAGGAGGCTGGCCCGACAACATGGCTCTATAAGAATGCAAACTGGAGATTATTCAGGCATATTATGAACAATAGAACACAAATCAATAATAAAATTGAAAACATTGAGCAGTTAGAAGCGGAAGTTCGTAATCTGACTGAAAATCTCCAGTTTGCCCGAAACCAAATAGCTGAAAAGGTCAGCTTAAAGCCCATCGAGGACAGGCTTCCCAGGGAGATACTGGATTTAATAAAATTTAAAAACAAGCTGCGTAAAAGGTGGCAGCGGCATAAACGTCCGCTGGACGGTGCGAGGGTGCGAGAACTGCAGAACACCATAAGACAACGTATAAATCACCACAAAAATAACGCATGGGCAAATACTGTACAAAATTTATCAACAAAAAACAACTCTCTATGGCGCTTATCACGTAAACTGAAAAATAAGTATAGAAAAATACCCTCTTTAGAGACGAACGAACCGCAGACAAACTCACAAAAAGCAAATATTTTATCACAATTTTTAGCGGACGCATGCAAGGGTTCTCCAAACACTACGGCTGAACAACACCAAATTACTGAAATTGTCAATAAAACAGTTCATACCAAGTATCCTATTCCCCCTTCCATGATTCCACACCTGTTTACCACCCCGACTGAACTTAAACTAATTTTACGCTCCCTACCCAACAACAAAGCCCCCGGGGAAGACGAGATTGCATACTCTCTGCTGAAAAACATGCCAGTAAAAACTATTGTTCAACTCATGTATGTAATCAATGCAATAATATTACTTCAACATTTCCCGTCTATATTTAAAAACTCTATTATTGTCCCCTTACTAAAACCCGGCAAAGATCCTACCCAACCCTCCTCTTATAGACCAGTTGCCCTCCTACCTACCTTATCAAAAGTGGTAGAAAAAGTAATATTACTCAAAATTAGCAATCTGGAACTAGACCGAGCCATACCTGCTGAACAGTTTGGCTTCCGACGCGGGCACAGCACAGCACTTTTAGTTGCCAAAGTCGTACAAGACGCGTTAAATAAAATGAATCAAAAGCAAAATACAGTGCTGCTCGCTTTGGATGTTAAACAAGCATTCGACAGTGTATGGTTTAACGGTTTATTATACAAATTGATAACTTACCACAACTTTCCCTTATTCCTTGTCACCCTATTGCATTCTTACATAACTGGGCGAACTTTCAGAGTCAGGGTAGAGGGTAGCATCTCTGAACCCCAGCGTACACACTCCGGAGTCCCCCAAGGCACGGTTCTTTCTCCTAAACTTTTCAATTGCTATACCGCAGACACCCCCTCTCACCCCTCCTCAAACCTGGCCATATTTGCAGACGACATCCTGCTGTATGCCAGCTCCTTTTATGCAAATGTGGCTAGATCCCACCTAAACAACCACCTCCGTACCCTCCTTCCTTGGTAGGAAAAATGAAAGCTTAAAATAAATGAAAGTAAATGCGAATGTCTAGTGTTGACTAGACGACGCACCAACCATAGAATCAACATCCTCCTTAAAATAAATAATACAAACATAATACCTAAAACAAAAATTAAATACCTAGGTGTAATAATCGACTCCCGACTAAGATTTCAGTGCCACACCACGCACATTCTAAACAAAGCATTCGGCGCCATGCACAGTCTATACTCCATTCTTTCTTCCCGCTCTTTCCTGTCCCCTCAAAATAAATTATTAATTTATAAACAAATTAGCAGGCCGGTGATTACATATGCTTCACCCGTCTGGTGCAGCATATCTAATCCGCAAATGCTCAGGCTGCAAAGGTTCCAGAATAAAATTCTAAGGTGTGTTACGTCATCTGGCAGATATACACGAATAGACGACTTACACCACATGACAGGAATGCAACGAATTAACGAGTACATCTACGAACAAACGGACAAATTCTATCGTACAAAACCGCAACTTTCGACGCTGACAGTAGATCTGACCCGGATACGTAATATTCACGGGGCCATACACAAACCTGTGTATTCGCGGCTACCAATTTACTTTGAGAATCCCTAACTTCAATTCCAAAACACACAAGCATGCGTGCTCTGTACCGATGTGCAGGTACGTAGCAACAGGGGGTGCGAGTGGTGCCGCGCGCCAGGGCCCGCGAATCCGATCGGAATCATAATGCGAAACAAAAAAGCGACAACGCCGCGGGCTAAACAAACAAGCGACAACGCCGCGCGCCGCGAGGCTGTCATGAGTCAAGGTTCTTAGACACTATAGGTTGTAGGCCGTGGTACCAAAGGATATCCTTACACTCTCCCAGTTGACTTACACAAACTAGTGCAAGAAACTGGGATCACGAAGTGGGTATACCTTGCCTGCTTGCTGGCTCGACGCCGTTCACGCCAACCGTTGCCGTTGTTTGTCAATTTCTCTTCTAGCCACGCGCCAAAAACGAGCTACGCTATGACGCTACGACCCGCATTAGAGCTCCTAGTTGGGGAATTGATCAAAGTTTTAAAAATAACAGAATTCGCAAAGTAAAAAAACAATTCGATGAGTTGTCGTGTGACGAACGACTGTCCAATGCCAAGTGTCGGTGTTTAATTTAACGTTGGACGTTATTATATCACAACTGGAAAATCGATTTAAAGGTTTAAACAACGTAGTTCTAAAGTTTAACGCACTTTTTCCTTCTACCTTAAGAGAGTCCTCTGATGCTAATTTAGTACTTCTATCTGAGAATCTAGTTAAGTTTTATTCCAACGATTGATCACATTCGCTTGTTCAAGAAATTTTATCATTTAGGCGCGTTTATAAGGATCAAATCCATGCAGACATTTCCATTAATGACTTGGCGAAATTAGTTATTTGCGATGAAATGATTTCGAGTTCATTTAAAGAAATATGCTGTGCTTTTATACTTTTTCTAACGATTCCCGTATCGGTAGCCACTTCGGAAAGATCATTTTTAATCTTAAAGTTGATTAAGAATTATTTGAGAAACAAAATGTCGCAAAGCAGACTTTCTAGTTTGGCAATTTTATCCATTGAAAATCAGACAGCCAGAACGTTAGATATCAGTAAAATTATTTCATTGTTTGCTAATCAAAAGGCAAGAAAAGTAGATTTTTCAGCGTAAATGAAATAAGTAAGGTTATTTAGAAGTAGGTTTGTATTCGTTTAATTCGTTTCGTTATGTTACCCACCATGCACTCGCCATGCATTTTTTGTGCAATAAAATTTGTAACCCATCATAGTAGACTATTTTTTTTTAATGATGAAGGGGGCCCGCTGTGGTCTTGCACCAGGGCCCGGTTGTAACTTGCTACGTCCCTGCCGATGTGCATTACCCTTTTTAAATTTATACTATTCTCACTTATTCTTATTCTGTAAATATGTAAATACGTAACACCTGTAAATATTGTAAATAACACATTAGGATTAAATAGTGCGAAAGAACAGAATAAATGAGAGAGTGCGCAAGAACAAGTATGAATGCCGTTTTAATAATAGAAAACCTGATCTATGATCATCACATCTACCCACCCCATTTCACTAAGGTTGGTTTTTTGAGTTTTTCCCAATCAGCTTATATATAAAACTTTAGTATATACAACTATTTCCTTAAACTTTTCCTTGTGAAATGATATCCCTGACAGTCCTGTAAGGTCACCACCGGGAAGGACCCTCTAAAAAAACAATTTTAAAACGTCAACAATACCCAGGGCTAACACCAACCCCGGCCAGTCTGGACTGGCTGCCTTTCCTAGGTGGTAGTTCACATCGTGAACGTAAACCTAGTAGCTAGTAATAAATTATTTTGTATTATAGTTGATGTTGTAAAATATTAAACCTAATAAATAAAGAGCTTTAGAAAGAAGAAAGAAGAAAGAAAAGGTTCCCGTCTGATCACCTAAGTCAAGCAACGTCGGGCACGGTTAGTACTTGGATGGGTGACCGCTTGGGAACACCGTGTGCCGTTGCCTTTTTTTTTTTTTAATTTATATTTTATTCGGTGGCATTGTTGTGATTTATCTTTAAAATTATTTTGAATTCTTTATCAATCTTTTTCTCAATTCTTTTGAAATGTAATGGTGCATAAAATATAAATAAGCACTTTACCTAACCGGGACTCTCTATTATTTGCAGGCAACGACCATACCACGTCGACATACAGGTTCCCATCTGATCACCTAAGTCAAGCGACATGTCCTTTAAAACAGCTATTATCATCCCCCTACTAAAACCCAGCAAAGATCCTACCAAAACCAAACCATTCTCATACAGACCCGTTGCCCTACTTCCAACACTATCAAAAGTAACCGAAAAAGTAATACTAAAAAAGATTAACAATTTAGAACTGGACAGGGCCATACCTGCCGAGCAGTTTGGCTTCCGAAGCGGACATTGCACCACACTGCTAGTGTCAAAAGTAGTACAGGATGCCCTGAATAAGATGAACCAAAAACAAAATACTGTTATGCTCGCTTTGGATGTCAAGCAAGCGTTTGACAGTGTGTGGTTTAACGGTCTAATATACAAACTGGCCATACACCACAACTTCCCCCTATTCCTTGTGTCCATGTTGCATTCATATAGGAAGGACATTTAGAGTCAAAGTAGAGGGGAGCATCTCCGATCCAAAACACATACATTCCGGCGTTCCCCAAGGTTCCGTCCTCTCCTCAAAACTGTTCATTTATTACACTGCAGACACTCCAAAACACCCATCAACAAACCTAGCCATATTTGCGGACGACATTTTGCTCTATGCAAGCTCGTTTTACGCAAATGTGGCCAGAGCACAGATTAACAACCATCTACGCACTCTTCTGCCCTGGTACAGAAAATGGAAACTGCAGATAAACGAAAGTAAATGCGAATGTCTTATTGTTACCAAAAAAATCACAAACAATAAGATAAACATACCCATAAAAATAAACAACATTCCAATCATTCCAAAAAAGAAAATGAAGTACCTTGGAGTAATCCTGGACTCCCGCCTAACATTTAAAGTTAACACCTCCTACCTCCTACAAAAAGCATTTGGTGCCATGCAAAACCTATACTCAATACTATCCCCAAGATCCTGTCTATCCCCTCGAAACAAATTAATGATCTACAAACAAATCATTAGGCCGGTGCTCGGATAGCATAGCAGTGTAGCATTTCCGACACGCAAATGAATAGACTGCAAAGGTTTCAGAACAAAATTCTTAGGTGCGTTACGTCATCTGGCAGGTACACACGCATAAACGACCTACATCAATACACCAACATGCAACGATTCAATAACTACATATACGACATAAATCAAACAAATTCTACCACACCAAGCCACAAAGATCACAAATAACACAAAACCTGACCCAGTTATACGCAATATCCACGAGCCGAAGCATAAACCTATTTATTCGCGGCTCCCAATTTATTTCGAGAATCCCTAACCCAACAACACAAAATGGATAAATCAACCAAAAATTACCATAAAATATAAATATTACTTGGACAATGTAAATATATATGTAAATAATGTAAATATGTAAATATGACCACATCACTGTATATAAGAATGAAAGAAAAATTATTGGAAAGTATGAATGAGAGAGCGAATGACAGGAACGAGCAAATCACAGATCTATGATCATAACACGCATCCCCATTTTATCAAGGTTGGTTTTTTGAATTATTTTTTCCAATCGAAAATAAATAAAATATCTGGCACTTAATTATACTTTTTTGAACTCTTCCTTGCGGAATATTACTCTCAATGGTCCTGTAAAGTCAAACTGGAAAGGATCGTCTACTGAAACTGAGAGACCTCGTTAATTACCAAGGGCAAACACCAGCCCCAGCTGGTCTAGACTGGCTGCCTTCCCTAGGTACAATCCATCAGCAATGGATGAAGCCTAGCTGATCAAATCATATACTATCATATATGTGTAATGTAATAATGAAGTTGTAAAATGTGAAATATGAGAAATAAAGAGTTTTAGTAAGTAAGTAAGGTTCCCGTCTGATCACCTAAGTCAAGCGACGTCGGGCACGGTTAGTACTTGGATGGGTGACCGCTTGGGAACACCGTGTACCGTTGCCTTTTTTTTTAAATTTATATTTAATTCGGTGGCATTGTTGTGATTTATCTTTAAAATTATTTTGAAGTTTTTATCAATCTTTTTAAATGTGGGTGACCGCTTGGGAACACCGTGTGCCGTTGCCTTTTTTTTGAAATTTATATTTAATTCGGTGGCATTGTTGTGATTTATCTTTAAAATTATTTTGAAGTTTTTATCAATCTTTTTAAATGTGGGTGACCGCTTGGGAACACCGTGTGCCGTTGCCTTTTTTTTTTAATTTATATTTAATTCGGTGGCATTGTTGTGATTTATCTTTAAAATAATTTTGAAGTTTTTATCAATCTTTTTAAATATAAGTGACCGCTTGGGAACACCGTGTGCCGTTGCCTTTTTTTTTTAAATTTATATTTAATTCGGTGGCATTGCTGTGATTTATCTTTAAAATTATTTTGAATTCTTTATCAATCTTTTTCTCATTTCTTTTGAAATGTAATGGTGCATAAAATATGAATAAGCACTTTACCTTACCGGGACTCTATTATTTGCAGGCAACGACCATACCACGTCGACATACAGGTTCCCGTCTGATCACCATTAAGCAAAAATAAAGGTAGAATCGCCAAAATAAATGTGGCAACGCTGGTGAACACTTGAACACTCAGAACACTGTGACATTACTGACACTGACATTCAGCGTTGCCAGAGCTGTCACAATTGTACGAATCTGGTACATTTCGAACGCATCTGTACAAAAGTACATTTACACTATTTTCTGGCATTTTCATCCTCCTCGTGCCGTGTAACAGCGGCGGCGCCAGGCCCACCCTGGTGCTAAAAGCTTCAGCTTTTATGACAATGTATGTTGTATATTATTTTCAAGGGAGCGATGACTTTTTTTTTTTTTTAGAAGTCACTTTCGATTTGATCCCCAAGTTCAAAATCTGGTACATTCTATGTATCTGGTACATTCTATGTTTGTTATTTGTACAATTTCTTGATACCCTTTGGCAACACTGCTGACATTACTACTTCCCTCGTCTAAATAAAAAGCTTCGGTGATAAAAAGCTTCTGTGATAAAAAGTATAAAAAATATAAAAAATAATTCCCGATATTTGCTTACGAGATTTTGGTTATTGATTCAAATTCGTGGTTGAATAAGAAAAATGCAAAAATTTGGAATAGATGGCCTGTCTTCGAATTCCCAGCCTCAGTCACCCAACAATGATAAATATTATTTCAAGAATCAATTTGATGATTACACTGAGCATAATGCGAAGCCCCATATTGAAAATAAAACTGTGAGTACCTTACCACATATTATATTTCTGATTTCTGTGGTAAATAATTAGGTTCAAAATGTGTTTTCCAAAACCCTATTACAACAGCTTAAAATATGCACAATGCGTTACAGGTCCGAATAAAATAAAATAATTATAGGATTTCAACAAAATATATTTATAATAGCAGTTTGATCCTAAGCTTTTAGGGCCAGCCTGAGGACTATAGCTTCTTGCTACAAAACGCTACTTTGGCGGCTTAATGCTTTATTTTTACAGTATCTTGATTTTAAAAAGTACTCTGATATTATGTTAATTTGAGTGTTAAATGTTTAAACTTTTAAATATGGTTTGACCTCTTTGGTTTAAACATGCCCTTATTCGAACCTCCAGTAATTCGAACAGCAGGAATTGGGAGTCACAATGAGAACAACCCCTTGTTAATCCGAACAGCAAAGTGACTTGCTATGTTTACTGTTCATTGTTTTTTAGACCATTGATTGTAAGTGTGTTCAGTTTGCATTACAATTTAGAGCATAAACATAGGTAGGTACTATGGAGCATGTCCAAAATCAATTTAGCTCCTATGTCAAAGTTATTCCCATGATGTATAGGTAAAGTACACAGAGGCAGTTGGACCTTTCGCAACATGTTCGAAATGCTAAGTTGTCACTCAAATTTTTTACAGCTTCTTAGCTTTTACTACGCACAGCATATTAGATGCAATTGTGCCCTTAAAGCAGTATTATATAGGTTGAGTCTGATATATTTTTAAGTAGAATATTGGATAATTTGGTGATTTATTGTAATTTAATAATTGTATGTTACTGCTAAACAAATAAATAAACTTACATACTTTTTTAGATTTACTTTATTTTATTAGTCATATTTATATTGGGTATCCCTCTAAGATGGGCAATATAAAAACCATGAACCTTTCTTTCGGAAAAAAATTAGATATTGACTAAATGGACCAAGAAAATGAATATAAAATATTTTTAAGTTTCCAAAATTATCGCTAGAAGGCGCAAGATATAAAAACTTTAAATTGTCTCAAAAATCGTTTATTATGGTTCTCATTTAATAACAGAAATAAGAACTATTAATTTTTGCAATAGTTTGTTCCTAAGGCTTTTATCGTAGTATCAATAATAAAGGTGTATATGGATGCAGAATCAGGTCATGGTTATCATAAAAATGCATTGTAATCGAAACTAAATCAACATGTAAAATTTCAACTCCGGTGGATGAAAGAAACTGGTTCTAATTCAGCTTGCAAGATTTGACCTAAACTTTAACCATCCTGTCAATTCTGGGTGTAGAATCAAGTCATGCTTATTATAAAAATGTATTGTAATTGAAACTAAGTCAACATGTAAAATTTCAACTCTGTAGGATAAAATGAAGTAGTTCTAATTCAGTTTGCAAGATTTGACCTAAACTTCGACCATCCTGGGTGTAAGATCAAATCATGCTTATCATAAAAATGCATTGTTATCGAAACTGAATCCACATGTAAAATTTTAACTCCGTTGAATAAGAGGAAGTGGTTCTAATTCATCTTTCAAGATTTGACCTAAACAAACACACTAACATTGCTAGTTAAATTATAGCTTTTTTATCTCCACTAATTGCCAAATCTATGTTAATTGGTATGACCGAGAGTATGACCTACAATCTTTCATTTTTAACTAAGTAAGCAATTCCCCTGGCACCGTCTATTAATTTGCTGGGGGTCAATCTGGGAGGTAATATGTCTTGGTATGATCACGTTGCCGCAATTGCCAAAACAGCTGCACAGAAACTTGGTGTACTTTTCCGCACCAAAAGGTTGTACACACCTCATCAACTTTTGACACTCTACAAAGCCCAGATTCGACCATCATTAGAATATTGCTCTCATGTCTGGAGCTCTGCACCCAAGCACACCCTTCGGCTACTGGATTCCATTCAAAGGAGAGCCGTTCGTCTGATCGGCGACCCCGAGCTGACCAAGACCCTCGATAGCCTGGAGCATCGAAGACAGGTTGGTGATTTGGCTCTCTTTTACAGATATTTCCATGGCAGGTGTTCGACTGACATTGCCCACTTGATTCCACCTAGAGCAATGCAAAACAGAAATACACGGCGAACCACTGCCGCTCATCCATATGTTGTTCAGCTTAGTACTCCTCGAACTTCATTGTTCAAGAATTCTTTCATCTGGAGAACGTCATCTTTGTGGAATGATCTTCCTGAGGTCGTGTTTCCCAATGAATACAATCTTCAACGTTTCAAGACCAACGTTAATCGCTTTTTTCGTACTCGCACCGCTCCCAGAGCGCCTTAAAGGATTTTTCCTACAGTGCCGGTGTTTTATTATAAAAAAAAAAAAAAAAAAAAAAAATAAGTAATAATATTTATGGCTGCAAAATTTCTCAAAACTTTTCCTTTGGTTTCGCTAGTTTACAATTTGAGTTTCATCTAAAAACATCTCGTTTTAGGTAAGCACAACAACTAAGATAACTGCAAGGTTAAATTTCAAATGGGAGTCTTTCCAAAAAGAACTGGACAATTGGACATCATCTGATTACTCTATCTATACAGGAACTGCTGGAGTGGGTCTCTTGCTGATGAGAAAAAATCCTGACGACATACATAATTTAAGGGTAAGTTTATATTTAATAATATACAATACCCCATAAAAAACTAATTTAATAGAATAATGACTTGTATAAGATTTGTGATCCAGATGGATGATTAAAGAGGGATACACAATATGCGTATTTCACATCATTTTGTAAATCATGCAAATAGTGAACAGGGCTAGTATATGAGGACACATATCGTAAAAAGCACTAAGTATATCAACTACAGTAGATTATAAGGACAACTAAATTATTCCAAATGTTTTTTTTGCAAAAAAAAACAACCCAACACTATAAAATGTACAAGAATACACGAAAATAATCACAAAAGAGTCCAGGGAACAGACGAATGACAGGTCGGCGCGGTCGCGATACTCAGGAGCAGTGGCGTAACCAGAAAATATGTTCGGGGAGGGGGGGGGGAGGCTCAGTGGGCGTAAGCAGGACATTTTTTTCTGGAGAAAGGGACAGTCGAAACTACATGTATTTCATGTTATTGTACCCAGCGAAGAAGGGGGAAAAGCGACGAAGGCGAAACATTTTCGAGCCACACCCAAAGTTTGTTTAAAATTCCTCTACTTAACTATACTATCAAATTTCGAAAATTAAATTATTACCTCTCCTCTGCATGGTTGGATTAAATTTTTTTTTGTAAATGTTTTTTTTTTTTACTTTTTTTTTTGATATTCCTAGCTGGCTCATTATTAAGGGGGGAGGGGGCGCCAGCCCTAATTACGCCACTGCGTAGACCCGGTCTTTCTCACATCACGACGCGTCAGGACATCAGCTGGTCAAAATTTCTTTTTATACTATATATTGCGCATGCCCCCACTGCCGAACACAATATACATAGAAGACTTAGTTGGCGACATTGGCAATATATTTTATGTATATGTGTACAATACACACATGTCTGGGCCATTTCAATCAATAATAGACTGATAATATTCTGCATACAAAGGCGGCAACTGGATATTTTATAATAAAATGTGATGATTTGCTCATATACTTTAACACCCATTGTTTTAGAATATCAGGAAAAATTACTTGCAACTTGAACAACTTAAAAGCCGAAAAGTGACCTTTTTATGTGGTGATGCTGGACCATTAGCATTGGCGGCCGTCATTTCCCATAAACTTCAGGACAAGAAAATTTTCGATTTTTGCATTAGAAAGTAAGTTTTTACCATTTTTGTTGTGTAGTTGTAGAATGATTTACTACAGGTCTATTTTTGTTATTGAGTCCGATTTTCGTATTTATTCACTAAGAGCTTCTGAGATCAACTTCTACCTTGAGTGGACTCACCGTAAGAAGTTCAATCAACGCTCGTACTGTGACAGTAAAAGCTAGAATTTGGCATGTGCCTCAAACACAGACGGTAGGCTGTACCCATAAAAGGTACGTTTCTGGAAAAGTTAAATTTTTAGAAAAAACAATAAAAGAAAACAAAAGTGGATAAAATAAACAATAATATTTTATACAGGGCGATTCCTAAGTTGATACTTCTTTTTTAGCTGTATAGTGTGTATAGAAGGCATTAAAATAAAAAACATTTTCAAATACCTTTAAAAAATTTTAAAATAGGCGAGATACAGAAGTAAAAAATCTAAGTGCGGGCCTGATCATCAAAACGTAGCCTGCTATACTTTATGTTGTTTTTGTCTTATTAGTCATGCAATTTATCAATCAGTTATTTATTTGGCCATCCGCTGCGGTGTGTTTTTCTAAAGCAAGTTAATTTTAAATTGGTTACACTGACACATGAAAATCGTAACATTTGAAAACAATGAACTAGTAAATATGGTGCTAATTTACGGTGATTGTCGTCAAAGTGCGGCTGCTGCACACCCAGAAGTTTTCTTATTGTTATTCAATGGGCAAGTTAGGCAGAATCGTATTTTATCCATAATGTAATAAATGAATGTAAGTACCTTATTTTTGAGTTTTTGAAAATGTTTATTTTAATGCCTTCTATACACAGCTAAAAAAAGAGTATCAACTTAGAAATCACCCTGTATAACAAATTCTAATGTCTTTCTTGTTATTTATATTTATATATCACTATATAGTCTGGTCCTCCTTAAGAACTTAAGAACGAATTTAGTTTGGGGGGGGGTATGGTAAGCACTTTTGATCAATAAGTTGGTGAGACCAGAAAAGAAGGCTACAGGAAATTTTTTTTTATCAAACTCTATGGAAGTTAAATGAGTTGATTAAAAAAAAAGCTTTTATTTGAAAGCGCTAAAAAGAAGAAAATTAACTTTGAAGTAAATCAAACTCATCATTTTGTTACATTATAAAATTGTATACGATACAAAAGCTTGTCGTGAGAAGAAATCTTGCAACAGGAAATTATAAATTTAATTTATAAGAAATACATAGGGAGGTTCTTTAAAATTTATTCCCGCGCCAAAAGCCTTTATATCATATAAAATTTTATAATGTAACAAACTGATGGGTTTGATATACTTCAAAGTTTATTTTCTTCTTTTTAGCGCTCTCAAATAAAAACATTTTTTAATTTATTTCTTTTTTAGTTTTCGTTTGATATGTTTCTTAGTCTGTTCATTTGAATTAATGCGTCATTGTTTCATAATTGAAGGCGTATAAGAAATTTCGTCTCTGTGCTGTTGACCGTTGGGGACCCAACAAACATATTAAGTACCGTAGACCAGAACGGAAGGAAAATAATCCTAAATTGGCAAATATTTGCTTATTTTTGCCTTAAATGTTTTCTTAAAAGTCACAAAAGGTTCGAACTCCAAAACATAGGTTATAATTTATATATTTACGACTTAAATAATTTCTTATAGGGAAATTTACTTTTAGGTTAATTTACCTAGTTAAAAATTACAAATAAATTACCTCTTTAAAACATTAAAAATAATTAATCCTAATAAGTCATATTATGAAGTCATAACTTACTTCTTTGTAACTTAAAAAATGTCTTCATAGTTAAGAAATTTTTTGACTATTACGCTAAGTAAAACATGACTTAATTACTACCTAAAAAATGTCCTAATAGTTTGCTGACCATGGAGTTCTAGAAACAAGTAATATTTTGGTTAACTTTGCCTTATAATTGTTCCCAAAGTTATAAACCTTTTGTGGTTAAAAATTGAGCTATTTGTCAATCTTCTGATTAACCTGAAAGGATAAAATTGCTTGTACAATTGACCTGTTAGAAAAGTTGTCTTGATTGAGGTCGCAGATTACATATTACAAATTACCTTCAAGTTACATGGTCTCTTAATATACCTTTAACGACATTTGTTTATGTTCTCGGTTGTGTCTGTATTTTATTTCTAGTTTTTAACCAAAAAGTGCGTAGAGTTAACTTGCAATGTCAAACCAAAATTCTAATAAGAAAATTAGAGCATACAGACATACTACACAATGTTACAGGAGCATTAATAGAAATGTCGAGGAAAATCATATTAATACGAGTTGCAGCAATGATGTTCAGCCTCCAATTACGTCAACAAGTTCCATAAACAGGGCTAACCCTATAGAGTGTAAGTGTGATCAGTGTGAAATAGGGTCGAAAGTAGAAGACGACCAAGACGAATTTATTTCTAAAAAATCAGATTGGGAAATGTGAAATGTCACTTGTCAAGAATCAATGCGCCAACCTAATCAAAAAATCAAATCATTTAGGTCTAAATATTATTAGAGAGAGACAGTAACAACGATTTAGGTTCATATTAGACAAATGCTGCAATGGTCCAGACTACTCCGGATGCTATTACACTACTCGAATATTTAAACGAATTTATTGTTTCCAGTATTGGTCAGCGCGGATCCTAAAATATTCCCTGAATTTAACTTTGACTTATAACTAGAAATGTCTTATTTAGGAACGATTTAACTTTAAATTCGGTAAATGATTGCCAATTTAACCTCGGACCAGGAAAACATGTGCTTAAAGTTAATAATAAAGGGAAAAATAACTTTAAGGTTACTAATATAAAAACGGCCATATTTGATAATTAATTTTCCTGTTTATCGACAATAATCTTTAAAATTTTAAGAATTACGTAAGGTCAGTTGAAAATCCATTAGACTACGATGCTTTTTGTCAACAGAAGATTTTTTTTAAACTATAGGTACAAATATAATGTTTATATGAAGACACTCTGTTTTTAGGTTAAATTAAAATATTTAAAATTATCCCAATAATACATAGAATAATCCCATATTTCAAGGGGGCTTTTTGTTTTGCGAAGTATTATTACCCTAATTAACAAAAAAATTTCTTTGGCATCAAATTTTTGGTCCAGAAAGATAATTACACTAATTAAATATTGCTTGATTGTTGGAGTTAATAAGCGGCCATTCAAAATATCTACTTGGATCAAACTTCATTTTATAATTTGTTTGTCCTGTTGGAAGTGTTGGCATCAGTGCATCGAGTTGTTGTCTTTTCTTTCTAACGCCAGAATTATGATATTATGTTTTCTCTGTTGTGTTTTTAAAACCTATTTAGGTTATATTTAGGTTACAAGGTTGGTCTTATTTTCCACATTTAGAGGTAAAATAGGTCTATATTTATTTCAGTTCGTTGTGTCTTATTAGACAGAAATCCCTATGAACCTATTTTGGACTTCCAAATTACTTTAGTTTCGTTCCCCACATTGGGCAAAAGGAAAACAAATGTAGGTAAATTATCCCTATATATAATTGGTCATGCAAAATTTTTGACCTGTGTAGAGGTCGATAATAGGTAAATTTAACTTAAAATGTTTGTTGGGGATTCTCTCATCTTCAATCCTGCGTGTAGAACCAGGTCATGCTTTTCTTAATAATGTTTTTGTTTATTTTTTTTCGGCTTAAGCACACTTTACTTTTAACATATTTAATGAAGAATGTATCGTATGAGAACGCTGCGTTATAACTTAATTATTATTTTAATATTCCAGTTTTATTAATCTTTTGTTGGACAGGTTCCTAACCTATACTAAAGACCAATTCAAATTTAATTATATATCAATTGTTTAACTACTATTACGTTATTGGATTGAGTAGTCCGTGCGTTGTGATATTGCATATTAACATTTACTATTACGTTGTCATATTAATATTAATAAACAAATAAATAAACATTAAAACATTTTTTCCACTACTAACTTTAAAATCACTCATTATTGACCGATTATTAACTTTAGAAATCGTTTTTCTTTACCCCTTGCTAGAAGCCTCTATTATTGACCGTCGTTATTAACAACGGTCAATAATAGAGGCTTCTGGCAAAAACAATATAAAACAGGCAACTTGACCTTTTTTTTATTTTAAAAATATATTAAAACGTCATGTTTAGACAACCAGGTTATCAAAAAGACTTGAATTTTTTTATGACTTGACAAATACTGATAACTAAAAATGCCATCTGACAAGATAAAAAAAAATGCTGCAAATTTTAAAACAAAGGTAACTTGACTGAAAAAAACAGAAGCAACCCTAAGAAGTATGTTAACTTTAATTAATAATTTAATGTTGTAAATGTGTTAGTAGTGGAAAAAATAATATATTTACCTCGGTTTAGACAACTATTATTGCCCTTACGTCTAAAATCCCTCGTCGCTGCGCTCCTGGAGATTATAATAATAATAGCATCTGTCTAAACCTTGGTTAATAATATACTATTATTTATTAGCGAAATAACAATAAATTAAAAAAAAATAAACTAAAGCTTAAACATTTATATTCGAACCATAAGCGTACCCATTTTTACATCTAAATTAAAAGTGCAAAACAAAAAGTTGTATTCATTGACATGTAATATTGTCCAAAATCTTTGTAAAAATACCTTATGATGCCGTGCAAACCCCTATTTTGAAAAGGAACGTTCTACATTGAACGTTGTCCGCCGCGCAATACTGTTCCGTAGGTAAGTTGCATACCAATTTAATAAAACCAAACTAACATCGCAATGGTAGACAGCTCGCACAAATTTTCGGTCGTTCGCAGTAGTTTGGGAAATTCTTATGCCGCTTGTCCTTGCCCGCTCGGTCCTACGCTTTGCGATTTCAACTCCAATGTTACAGCTTTAGGGTCTGTTTCTACAAGCAATCAGGGACAAGTTACTGACAGTTCTCTAACCAATCCAAACACCCAGAAATCCGCGTTTGAGTCTATTGCGCAGAATCCTGATTATCACGGACTGTCCGCGACTGCTGTGGGAACAAACCCTTAGTAATAAACTTTGTTTGAAACACCCCTCGCTGTATACCTTATGTAGGGAAGATTTGATAATATACAGAACAATACAACGCGTAAATCTGACGCATATAAAATATTTACCTATTCGTCAAGCTATAAAGACAAGGAAAAAATCATTATGAAAAATATTTTTATGTTCAAATTTTAAAAAATCTGAAAAATCATAGAAAAATTGTTATTTCTTTTATTTTAGGTTAACTGCATTCGTCAAAGTAGTAAAAAATACTGGTTCTGATTTGGCTAATGAATATCTTTATGGTCGAGCAGGATTTCTTTTTTCCTTACTCTATGTCAATAAACATGTTTCTCCCCCGCCATTCAACGAAACTGTGATTAGAAGTGTAAGTGTACCCTATTTTCGTTTTTACTAAAGTGTAAACGGCAGTAGAATAATGATTCATAGCTGATCTCAAGCGGTCTACCGATAATTGCCATTTCAAAATAGTGTTTACCAATAGCATTAAATGTTGGTGATAGTTGTTTACAATACTTTTTTATATGAGTAAGTAACAAACCCGTACAAACTAAGAAAAGGGGAGGTTATTCAGGTGGAGAACAGTCAACATTTTTACATTTGGAAGTAGTGGCGTGCAGTGGGATATACAGGGTGTTTCATGGTGGATGGAAGGTTAGACAGTCATGGAAAAAGGGTGATACGTTTTCTTCAAATATTTGGTTGCTCAAGTAAACAACCATGGTCTATCTTTTTTAAATATTTTCAGCCGCTCCTGCCCGAAATAGGTGGCAACATCCTTATTTTAAATAGAACACCCTATATATTATGTTATTTGGCGGGCAAAATCCTCACTCCGAGTCCTCCCCGCGGGCGCTCGCTGGTAATGACGAAAGTCAGCTAAGACTGAGTCTGGCACATCAATTGCCTTCGCTCAGTCATGGGGTGAGGTACCTAAATCCGAGGTGGTGTGAGCAACCGTGCCAAGGATGGAAAGCTGAGGGTGAAATCAGCTTTAACGAGCTCCTGTGGTGGACCAGGCAATCACCATTATGTATAAGCGCCTTGTCCTAGTACGCCGGCTCTGCTAGGATCGACCTTTATTTCCGAGCATACTCGTGGGACCTATATGGAAAACCAAAATAAAAAACTAATAAAGAATGCTGAAGATAATCAGCTTAAGCTACCAGGGGATGATTTGGTCGTCGAGGGTAGCTCACACAGCGAGGAGAAGAAACTTGTAAGATCACCTAGCACAAAGCAGGTGGATCCTAAGGACAACAGACCTCACAAAAAGATATCAGCTGGTACAAGGAAGATGCGACAGTGCCAAAAGGCTAGGCATTTTCTGGGAAAACTGGAAAGTAAGCCACCAGCTGAACTCACAAGTAGGGACAAGGGAACGATGAAGTGGGCAAGAGAACTCTTGGCCCAAGACCCGTTCCACGTTCCCTATACGTACCAAAAACCGGGTGCAACCTTCGAGAGAAGTGTCGCTGAAAAGAGGACACGTTCTACAGACGAGGAGAGCAACCCTAAAGAATTTAAGAAAAGTAAGCCCTTTCTACAGCAAGGCAAGGCTGGGATGTCTTCAAGGGGACTGACTGCGGAGACCAGGAAAGTCTCTGCGGCAGTTTCAAAAACGAAGAGTTCCGCTGCGCTTAGTAGTGGAGGGGGTCAGAAAAAGTCTGCTTTCAGAGAACGTTCCGACAGCAGAACAATGTCGGAAGCGACCCTTAGCAGCCTCCAAGTGGCTGTGATTGATGCCGGCAATAAATGCTGGAAGATCACAGCAGACCGCTGGATCCTGATTGAAAGGAGGCTAACAGAAATCCTTATGGAGTTTCTAATAGCTAATCCTGCCGACCGGATCCCTCAGTACGACACCTCAGGATGGACTAAAGGAATGAAGATCATCAATTGTACTGATGATTTTTCCTTAGGATTTCTGAGAGAGAGTGTCAAAAAGATCGGACAACCTTGGGAGCACGCCCAATTACAGGTAATCCCCCGCTCGGAACTTCCAGATTGTCTGAGAGCTAGAATTTGGTTGCCAGTGCCAATCATTCCAGAAAAGTCCTTGCTGCCACTCTTGGCAGCCCAGAATCCGAAGATTCCTTGCAAGGAATGGAAGATTCTAAAGATGGAGGACCCAAAACCCACAGGGAGGAGCGTAATCCTCCAGCTTACAGACGAGTCGCTACCAGCCCTAGAGGAAGCTGAGTTTAAGCTTCACTGCGGGTTTAATGCGATCGCAGTGAACGTATATAAGGGCCTCCCTAAACACACGGGGAGAGACCAGGAAGTTGATCTTGCCAAACCCAAGCAGGATGTTGAAAAGAAGAAGGAAACAGTGACATCTGCTACGGTAATGGAAGAAGAACGGAGTGCTGCACCAGAGAAGAAGCCGACTCAGGAAATGGAAGTTGAAACCCCACGGCCTCCCAGCGCTGCGAGTGGTTCAAATCAACATCCATCACAGTAAAATGGCCTCGAGCCATCTGGCTCTTCTCATGGAGGAGAAGGGCCTCGACATTGTCTTGATCCAGGAACCTTGGGTCAGAAATGACGCCATATGTGAATTAAGGCTAAGAAACTAATCTCTCTGCTACGCCAGGGGCAATGGTAAGCCAAGAATTTGTATTTCAACTAAAAATAAAGTATTCCTAATGCCTAATTTTAGTAATCAAGACCTAACAACGGTCAAACTGGAGCGCAAAGGAGAGACACCAATAATCCGTATACATGGCGCATGACGTGTCAACTCCATCGGTAGACGTCCAAAACATTGTGGAATCTACCAGGATTTCCAAGCAGAGCTTAATCTAGGGACGTGATGCCAACGTCCATCACACAATATGGAGTAGCACAAACATCAATGACCGAGGTGAGTGTCTTTTTAATTTTATTATTACAACTAACCTAAGTATATGCAATAACGGTAATACACCTACTTTTGTTACTGAGAATAGACAGGAGGTTCTGGACGTCACGCTTACAAATGAATCCAGCGATATAAAGGTACAAAACTGGAGAGTATCCAGCGAGGATTCGTTCTCGGATCATCGCTGGACTCTATTTGACATCAGTGAGTCCAAGAACTTCCCTACACCATTTCGCAATCCTACCAGCACAGATTGGGAAAAATTTTGCAGAATTATACCTGAAAAACTGGCAAATCTGCCCCATAATCTTTTACCAAATAATGCTTCAATTGAGGAAGCAGTTAGCAAACTGACGAAAACCCTGGAAGCAGCGTTTGTCAAAAGCTGTCCGAAAAACAGACCAGCCAAAAAGCCATATCCACCATGGTGGAACGCAGATCTGGGCCAGCTAAGAAACGACATGCGAAGGCTGTTTAACAAAGCAAAAAGCAAACGTACTAAAGATGAGAGCGCTTATAGAGAGGCTCTAAAGACGTACAAGAAAGCGGTTAGAAAATCTCGAAGAAGCGCGTGGTACAATTACAGCGAGTGGATTGAGAGTACAAACGAAGCCGCCAGACCTAGAAAAGTTTTATCAAAGAAGTCTAGCGCTGCCTCTTTCCCAAAAAAGGATGATGGGACACACACAGAGAGTAGAAGCCCAACTAACATTTTTCGCCACAGGAACGTAATATCGACTAACGTCGTGACTTTATAGTGTTTCGTAACCAATAACTGTTACTGTCTCAATACGTATACGCTACGTTGTATTCACTAATTTGGGGATGATTTCTGGGTAGCGATTTAGATCCCATAACGTTTTTGGGACTTACACCGTTACTATTTTTGACGTAACGGTGTAGAGATAGTTCCTATACTGCTACGTCACAGTATAGCAACTGGTACTTCCTTATTGGACGTTAGTATCTTTTTCCCGTTTTAAAAGAAAATGGACATTTATTCCAATATGGCATCATGGTTATAATATGTTTATTGCCGATTTGCTAATTTAAAGTTCTTGTTAATTGTGGTTTTATAATTGCATGTTTAAAGCTATGCTAGGGGTAAATGTTTTAACGCATTTAACTTTACTGATAAAAATATGAAAAATAATTCTTTAAAAGTGAACGCGCCTGCACAATTCTTATTTTTTAATAAAAATATATTCCTCACTAAAAGTAAAAGACTAAAAAATATATATAAATTGCTTCTTTAGGCGACCGTACTTTTCATACTAGTACTTACAGGCAAGAAACGACCGCCTATTGAAGATTAAATGTAAGTAAAATTTAAAAATAGCTCAATTTTTTTATTCTACATGAATAACATCGGATATTTCATTTAAAAAGCATGGCGGAGTAAAAAACTGTTACCATAAAAGATAATTTCTCCACCTAAAAGTATTTTTTTCTATGTTGTAGTAACCCTTACTATAGGTTTTCTAATATAAAGTATCTATTAGTAAGCGCTACTTTACCGTATTCTTATGAAGTAAAATATACTAATATTTTACGATTAGGGCAACTAATATGTTACTAATTTCAAAGTCATACCAAAGCACCCAGTTAAGTCGCCATTACTCGTTGATTGTCACCCATTGATGACAATTACGTTAACAAAGAATTTTTAGTAAATCCTGAGTTCTAGCTACTGTCGACTAGCGACTTTGTAGTGAAAATACTTTATAGACATTTTTGAAGTGAGTGGTCAGTTTATGTGACTTTAACTGGGTATATATTGCTACCTTACTTCATATGACACATTAAGAGTAAATATAACGTTATTTTGTCTGTAACTCGGGACTAAGTAGTTATTTTCCGTTCAAATAGGCAATTGCGGTTCCGATTTCTACCCATTTCCCAACTTAAAGTCATTTAGACTTAAACAACGGTATTTGTCACTGTCTATGCTAGTTAGGAGGGAAACCCTTGAACTACTGATCGATTCCCCCTTCGCTGGTAATACAGAGGCAATAGAACCCCATATCGATCAAGGAGACGCTCCTGATTTGAATAGCACCAAACCAAATTTTTGAGGGAAACGTATCACCCTTTTTCCATAAACGTCTAATGTTCCATCCACCGAAAAACCCCTGTATAAGGTTATACTTTTTTAAAAAAACCGATTACTTTCTAAGTTAAAATAATATATAACGAAATAATTTACCTTAAATATAAATAGGTCTGCCTTTCTATTCACCTTGAAAAATGTATTACGTCGCGTCGTCATTTTTGGATTTCGAGATATGGCTTCTAATTCACTCTTTTTAAGCAGCCCTATCGTAACTTTGAGTGGCATCCTAGCTATTTAAAAATTACACATGCAATTATTATGTACATGGTCGTTCTTTCTGTGGTAATATTTTAAAATTTTAAAAATCTTACCTGAATAATTTCATTGACTATTGGTTATATATGATTCCATCCAAAATAATAAATATAAGAGACAGAAGCTTTATTTACTTCCCTTATTTAATACTATCGAGTATCTATAATTGCTACACTTTAATCAAGTCGTTTTGAATTTTATTAAATTTTCCTTAATTTTTTAAATGAATTTTAAAATTTTATCATAAATAGTGTTATCTATTTGCGGATTATATATCTTCCTGATGCCCGTGCAATGAAACTACCAGGGGAAGCGGTGATTCCATCGCTTATATAGACCTCACTCAACCTACTGAAAGAGTACCAAGTACCAGTAATTACTGGTGGATAGCTTGAAGTAATGTACAAAATTATGTGAAAATAAATTATATTTAAGTTTTTAGAATTTACATAATTTTTAGAAAAATTTAAAAAATTTTGAACGTAAAACATGTGGAAATATTACGCAGTAGTTAAAACTCATTTAAATTACGGAATTTTAGGTTAAAGAGGAATAAATAGAACTTTACTTAAAAAACTAGAAATTTCTATTCTGAAACAAAAAAAAAATGAATATTAGACAACTTTACATTTATAACATCTTAATATACATATTTAAAAATAAATATCTGATACAGTTTAAAACAATAATCATAATACACGTCCTAAACATGAAATAACCATAAAACCTAAAATAGGACAAAAAAATCTCTAATATTTATGTTTTTATTCAAAGGATTGTTGTTGTTTACCAACAATAATTAAAAAATATTTCATTAAAAAAATATAAAGTGGAAATAAAAGCATGGATATTGGAAACAGATAACTTGAAAAAAGATTGAAAATGTTTTAATGAATATTTTAATTAATATTTAATCATATATATTTATTATAATTATGAATAATATATTTTTAAAAATTTATATATGTTACCGGCCAAACCCGATTTCAGGATAAACTAATTTGGCCTAGGCCAAACTAGTTTATCCTAAAAGTTGTTCGGGTCTGGTCGGGTTTGTTTAGGTTTGTTCGGATTTGTTAGAATACGAACAAACCCGAACAGGCCTAGGCAAATCTAGTTTCTCCCGAAATCGGATTAGGCCAAACTAGTTTATTCTAAAATCGGGTTTGGCCGGTAACATATACATATACTTAAACGTTTTTTATTTGCAATTTATCTTTGATATAATAATAACAAATTGTTTTAAAAAATATTTTGATATTTCTATATATTTATAATTTAAAATACTAAAATTTGCCTCTAACAAGCACGTCGTCGGGGAATCAAAGAAGAAGTTTATTGAGGAAGATAATAATATATAAAGACATTTATTAACATATTTATTAAGTAGGTATATTATAAATATTGAAAATAAACTTATTATATAAATGTAAGGTACCACCCATATTCACTAAAGGGTTTAAAATTTAGACCATTCAAAATCTTATATATCGGATTGTATTAATATTTTGAACGATAATAATTAACTAACCAGGTTTGGCTGTGACGTATATGATATTGGCAGAAATAATTTTCTCACAATCATAGTGGCCCGGTTATCTTAATTTTTAATTTACTAATCAGGCACCTTTGTGAGAAAATATTGTCTGCCAATGTCGTTTATGTCACAGTAAAACTTGCTGGTTAGTTAATTTTAGTTGTTTATGCAACCTAACAATAGTTTCCCAGTTGTGTTTTCACCGAGGCATTATTATAATATGCCATGTGATGCTTTTATGTAAATTTGATTTTTTTGTTAATAAATCGTTTTACAAGTAAATATTTTACCGGGATGTTGTTGCAAATACAACTTTAGTTCCATTAAAGAACACAGTATGTACTGAAATACTTTTTTCTTTATAAATTTAAAGAAAACTCAAAAAAATACTAATAATGCAAAACTTATTCTGACGCTTGTCATTTTAAACCCAGAACTGTCAATTTAGGCCGATTTTAGATTTAAACCCCTTTAGTGAATACGGCTGGACATGTCTTTTTTTTTTTAGATCATAAGTGCCATACTATTCTGCGGAGAAAAATTGGCAAGGCACTTGAAAATTGAAAAAGAGTGTCCATTAATGTTTGAATGGCATAATACTAAATATTTGGGAGCTGCACATGGTATATCCGGAATTATTTACCTCTTATTGCAAGCCAGTAACTATTTAACCCAGGAGGAATTGACAACTTTGATTAAACCCACTATCCAATTCTTAACGACTTTAAGGTAAAAAAATCGAAAATCGTCTTAATTTTAAAAACGAATTATTTGTGAAAACATTTTTTACAAACATTTTTAATATCTCGTTCATATTTTGAAAAGCAGATTTTTTATAAATAAATATACTGCTTTTCGTCGTACAATATAGTATATTACATAACAAGTGATGCAAGTGATACTTTTCAAACGAGGAGATATTTAACACGAGGCGTCAGCCTAGTGCGGAAGTTCTCAGAGTTATAGTATAATTTTTTTTTAACATTTTCAATTTTTCCTACGTCCACAAAAAATTATTGAAAAAGCCTTTGATTTGTGAAAAAAAATATCAACACTAGTGTTGAAATTAGCATACTTAGGATTATGTTCCACTTAATATCTGGTTTCATAGTTTGTTAGGCTTTTCCTTTATTTGTAGTTTAAGTTTTTAATTTTTTTATATTTTATATATCATAGGAAGAACTTATTCCTGGATTGACTTTTAGATTAACCAGAATGAAAAATTTTAAATTTAATCAAGGAAAGATGCATTAAACATAAATTTAAAAATTCACCTAACAAGGAAGATTTCAATTTAAAATAATTTTATAAATAAATTATTTAATGTTTTTTTAAGAAAAGGTCAAATACTCCTGACGGGATTTGAACCTGTGACCTTGCGGTCTGTAGGCTAGAGCTCTATTATCTACGCTATGGCTACTGATTACCATTTCTTGTTTAATACATGACACTCTTCAGCGCGATTTGTTTTTCTGGTAATAGATTTTCCAGTATATTATTAACATTTTTTATAACTTCGTATTTTCACACTCTAATTCTGAATCACTCGACAAATACATGAAAAATAAGTTAAACACTTTACAATTACTGCTTTCTAAAATTTGATCTTTTTATTAAATAGGGGTGGTCTGTCAAATTGGCACCATATGTTTAAATTAAATAGTGTGCCTTGTATTTCAACTCTAGAGTTGGAATATTTTTTTTCTACATGTGTGTGATATTCGACGCTTTTAAGCCAAGTTAACCGTGCTTTTTTCTCATTTTTGTAAGTGGTCGTAGGAAAAATTAATAATAAGATATTTTTTCCCTTGTCAGCTCTGTCTATAAACATACGTACCGGGTGGTGCGTACGAACAGACACATGGGATTTCCCATGTAAATTTCGAGGTGGTCAAATATTCGCTCTCTTATTAATTTTAAAGAAAACTTTTATAACGATTTTTTAAAGAACTTAGTGAGAGTAAAATGTCTGCCAATTTTAAACTATTTCATACATACCGTTTTTAAGATATTAAGAAAATTCTGTCTTCAAACTAGCTTAAAACTGGAGTACGATTCTGTTTAATTTTAATTCAGGTTTAAATGAAAATACTAGTAATTACCTTTATAATTACTATGATTAAATGATACTACAGCGGATATAGTTATCAAGTGGTATCCGACTTGTCCTCAGTAGATTTTCCTAATCGACCAATTCCAGGTAAATTAAGAATAAGAAAAATATTTAAAAAATTTACATCCATGTGCTAAGTAAATGCCGAGACTGTAAATAATAGGGCCCAAGCGAGGGATAATGATAGTTGTTGGCTTGGATCGTAAGAACATATCCTTATTAGTCCCCCACTTAATACATCACATAACTTTTATAATTAATTCATGTATTTCTTGCAACAAATTCCCCAGTCAATGGAAAATTGTAAATGTTCTGCCAGTTCCTAAAAATAATAATCCGAGTGAGTTATCCCACTTTAGACCTATAAGTCTGTTGCCCGTTTTTTCAAAAATTCTAGAAAAAGTTATGCATGAGCAACTAAGTAATTATTGTTTGCAACAGAAAATTATTCCCGTTACGCAGTCCGGGTTTCGCAAGCAGCACAGTACAACAACTGCTCTTTTAAAAGTCACTGATGACATAATGCGCGGCACTGATGATGGAAAGTCTACTTGTTTACTGTTACTTGATTACAGTAAGGCATTTGATACCCTAGATCATGATCTCTTGTGCTTGAAAATGAAATATTTTGGGTTGGGTGATGCTGCTATCAATTTCTTAAAAGACTACCTCATGGACCGAAGCCAGAGAGTATATTTAAATAACGTCACTTCTGATACCTTAAGCTTAGAACGTGGTGTGCCTCAGGGAAGCATCCTGGGCCCCCTGTTGTTCTCAATATATACGGCGGATTTTGGGAATTACTTATACTATTCTAATTCTCATCAGTATGCTGATGATTTTCAGTTATACAAGAGTTTTTACTCAGAAGATATCAATACAGCCGAAATCTATATTAATCAGGATCTTGATAGGATATACAACCTGTCTGTCGCTCATAACCTTATTTTAAATCAAGCTAAAACTCAACTAATAATATTCGGAAAAAACTCTAATCTACTTTCTGAACGCGTCAATATAAGACTTAACAATGTTAGAATAGGTGTCTCTGAATCTTGTAAAAATTTGGGTGTTTTTTTTGATTCAAAGCTTAGATTTAGTAGACACGTTTCTTACCTACTTCAAAAAAGCTATGGAAAATTGAGAACTTTATATTTGTTTAAAGACTTCCTTTCTTCACAAATTAAATTAAGATTGTGCGACTCAATTATCTTGTCATTATTATCATATTGTAATTTACTTTACTGGCCGGCATTACTCCAGGAAGATAGAGATAGCCTGCAGCGGCTTCAGAATGGTTGCTTGAGATACTCCTATGGACTAAGGAAGTTTGATCATATTTCTCAGAGCTTTATTGACTCTGGCTGGTTAAAACTCGATCAAAGATTTCATTTGCATTTATGTACCTTACTTTTTAAAATAATTAAATTCCAGCAACCCAAGTATCTCTTTGATAAGCTTACGAGAGGTTCTGATGTACATGGTAGACTTACTCGGCATAGTGGGCTTCTCTCTGTCCCCAGACATAAAACGGCATTGTATCAAAGGTCTTTCAGCTTTAATGCAGTTAAATACTTCAATCCCTTGCCAACAAGTGTCAAAAACAGCTTGTCTGTCGAAACGTTTAAAAAGAATTTAAAAAAACACATCAAATCTCTGATTTGATGAACCTGTTACTGTTTGGCCGAACTGATTTCAGTGGATTACTCGTTGCTGGAGCATTAATGGTCGCACATTTGCTATATTTTTTGTTATTATTTTATTTATAGATTATTTCACTTACTTATTTTGTTTAATTAATAAATTAAATCAAAATTGGCTATATTGATATCATCATTTATTATTCTCTTTTATAAGTTTTTCTCTGTATTCTTTGAACGATTTGTTGTACTAATTATAGAAGTATTACTGATTTATTTTCTTTTATAAGTTTTTTCTGGGTGGTTAGATGAGTAGCCATGCTAGATCTCGCCACCTAAATGAAATTGTATTTTTGTATGCTTTTTTCATTATAAAAATAAAGGCTATTTATTATTATTATTATTATTATTATTATTATTATTATTATTATTATTATTATTATTATTATTATTATTATAGTGACCTAAATTTACTGCTTCATGTCGAAGAAAATAAAGGTATAGTTAGTACTAGGACGCTAGGAAAAACCGTAGGCAAACATCCCAGTACTGCATAACGAGCTTTACAGAAGCACAAATGCAATTCATACAAGTACGAAAAACACCAAGAATTGCGGAAAGATGATGAACAACGAAGATCAAACTTTTGTTTTAAAATGATGGAATGCTGTAACGAACCAAATGTTTAAAACTTCAGGTATTGGAGTCAAGAAAACGACAATCGTTTTATCGCTACACGAACGCAATACCGTTAGAGAATTAATGTTTGGACAGGGATTTTTGGACACCACATAATTGGGCCTTTTTTCTGGATCAAACTTTAACATCTACAAGTCTCCTGATCTTTCTTCAAACGACTTTTTTCTATAGGGCGCATAACAAATAAAATGTATAAATATGTTCGGCACGAAAATCTGGAAGAACTGAAAAACTCAATTTCAGCAGTTTGTAATAGAATTTTGCCATACCAACTGACCAATGTAAGAAGGGAGTTTTATAATAAAGTATATATTATTGATTTTGTTTAAATATTGTAACAAATGTCATTAGTTTTTTGATTATTTATTGTGTAGTGCAAAATAAAAAAATGATTTACTCTCTGTTGATATTTTTTTTACTAGAAGTTTATTATAGTTATTGAATAGGCAAAATTTAAAATCCGTCCCTATCACCTTAATATTGACATAAAATGAATTTGATACATTTTTAATTAGTTTTTTGTTGATGTACTGACAGAACTCTGTCAGGTCCGTATTTCCTAGTTTATCATTTTAAAAATATATTTAGTTAAATAACTCTACCAGGCGGGCTGAAAAGTTCGTAGGCTAACATAGTACAAAATATTTTTTTGACAAAATTCGATTTTATTATTCAAGGGCGATACAACGATTATAGCGGTCATACAATTTTTCGATGCCATTTTTATAGTACGATTTCTCTTTAGCCTCAAAATAGGACTCAGTTTCGGCGATTACCTCTTCATCAGTGCTAAATTTCTTTCCAGCGAGCATTCTTTTAAGGTCTGCAAACAGAAAAAAGTCACTGGGGGCCAGATCTGGAGAATATGGTGGATGGGGAAGCAATTCGTAGTCTAATTCATATAATTTTGCCATCGTTTTCATTGATTTGTGACACGGTGCATTGTCTTGATGAAACAGCTCTTTTTTTCTTTTTCAAATGGGGCCGTTTTTTCGTGATTTCATCCTTTAAACGCTCCAACAACGCTATGTAATAATCGCTGTTGATGGTCTGGCTCTTTTTGAGGTAATCGATGAATATAATACCAAGCCTTGGCTTCAACAGTATTTTTTTCGCCAAAAATCAATGCTTTAATACCACACGAAATTCTTTTTTATCCATTTTTTCACAATAACAAAAGCTGCTTCACTCACAATGCTATATCTCACGAACTAATTATCCGGCAGCTGTGAAATGTATACACGTATCTTTTGAAGGTTAGTACTAAGTAAAAATCCCATGGATTTAATTCTAGTAACGCCATCTATGAGTCAGCCTACGAACTTTTCAGCCCCCCCTTGTATAGGTATTACTAGCAAAATACACTTTAAATTGGACGAAGATATTTCTTTTATTGTATTCTATAAAAAGTTTAAGTACATTTTCGGGCTAAAATAATTACGGGAGCGAATATTTGACCACCTCGAAATTTACATGGAAAATCCCGTATGTCCTGTTCGGACGCACCACCCAGTACTAAATAAAACAAACTAAAAGAATCATTGCTATTTTACCCTAATTCCTTTTTCCTTATAGGTTCCCAACTGGAAACTTTCCATCTTCATTAGGGCCTGGCAAACCTGACAAATATGTACAGTGGTGTCATGGAGCTCCTGGTTTCCTGTATATGTACTGTGCAGCTTATAGGGTAACACACTTTATTACATAATCAATATTCTTGTAACCCTGCAAAAAAATTACAATCAATTATGGGTCCCAACACCTAAATCAACGGTTTTTAATCTTTGTTTATTTTCTGTCGTTTATCATGCGTTTTAAAGATCAGCTGCTTACTACAAAAATCCCTGCGTACCACTACACTAAACTAGCTACACTAATGATATTTTACCTCTAATAATCACAAATACATCTATTGATATTAATGTATTCCGGTCGTAAGTACCTTAAAATCCAAAAGAGGAGAAGTTTTACAGGTTTTGAGCTAAAAAATTTTGAGTTGAAACCACGATCGGTATATTAGTTTAAACAACTTTCTTTCACGAAATTTTTTAATATGATCAAAGAAAGGTTGAAATGAAAATAATGCAAAATTTCAAAGTAGGCATAGGATTTTAAAATGTTGTAATCTGGTATCTCTTTTTCTTTCTGAACATCTTAATAACATTTTTTTGTATCTTCTAGAAAAAACGAACTTTACCTACTAGTGAGAAAAATAAGTTTTTAGTAATTTTCCAAGGCTTCTATACTGAAAACTAAAATTATGACACAAGTTAATTTCTATCCAAGCAGGGCTGAACCCCAGAAAATAAAGTTTTAATTCAAAAACTTTTAATCTTTTTCACCTATTCATGCGTCGATCTGGGGACACAATGTATATTTAAAATAAAAACCTTATACAATTTAAAAACCATAATCATAATACACCTCATAAACATGAAATAACCATAAAACCTAAAATAAATAAGTCCATAGGACAAAAACATATCAAATATTTGTTTTTATTTAAACGATTATTTATCAATAAAATTTTAAAACATATTTCATTTAAAAAATATTTTCAAAATAATATAGACATTAAAAACAGATAATTTAAAAATATTTTTGGAAATGCTTTATATTGTTGTAAATAATATTTTTCAAAACTTCAAGGAACTGCGTTTATCTGTATACAGACAAAGTGCTAAAATAAATGTGTTATGTTAAAACATCGCTGATTCAACTTTTTTTCAAAGTAGATAAGGTAGCAACTTTTCGTCTTAAAATGATGTCAGGAGTCACATCCTAAATTTTCTTCATGTCATTCAGGATTACCCTTTATACTTGACTTTTCATTTTTTTACGCAATATTAACGAATATTAAAAAATATTTTTATATATTTATGATTTTAAAAACTAAAAAAAAAACTTTAAAAAAATAATAGGCTTTGCAACTAACAAGCACATCTTCGGGGGATTAAAGAATAAGTTTATTTAAGAAGCCAAAATAATGATTCTTATACATATTATAAATATAGTCGGATCCGCTTATAACGAGCGGGCTGTGCTAAAAAAAATTGGTCCGCTCTATGCAAACCCTCTTTCTAACCGATATTTACCAGGGCCGGTTACAACGAGTGTGCTCATTATAAACATTCATTTATTACGTGTAAGTATCTATTCCTCAATTTATTCATGTATGTGAGTACGAACGTACGACATCGTATACATGAAAAAGAATATGACAAGTTTGTTTACATCAGTCGCGCGTTATAAACGAAGCTTTAGCAGAGAAAATTTGCTCGTACTAAAAGAAGGGCTCGTTATATCCGAGCTCGTTGTATGTGATTTCAAATTGTATTAAATGTAATGAACGATTTTTCGCAACATTGAAAATGACTCGTTATAGGCGGAACCGATTGTATTTAAAATAAACTTATTATTATAATAATGGTATTCAGGCAACTTGCTGTGTTTGATCTCCAAACGTTATAAGGACCATAATTGATTACTAGACAAACTATACAGAAAGTTGCAGCCTTGAACAAATAATAATTGTGTTCAGTATCTTAGGGGTGTTCTGCCCCCACTTAAACATGCCTCCCTTAACATTCTTACAAAAAAGTATGATGACAAGCCACTTAAACCCTACTCTCGGCACCACACATCTTTTCGCCACGTGTCTCCTACAAACGATTATGTCCACGGACATTTTTATAGCATTTATTAATGCACTTGTGCGATCTTGACATACAAGATTGAACTAGACTAATACAATGCTGGAAGTTGTTAAAAACTGTCTAATCAACCGAAAACGGGCCTTTTATTTACCAATCAATTTTATGTTTTCTTTTTAGGTTTTTGGTGAGCAACACTATGTTTATTCGGCATTGAAATGTGCAGACATTATTTGGTGGAGGGGACTACTGAAAAAGGGGTATAGTTTGTGTCATGGCGTAGCTGGTAATGCCTACTGTTTCTTGGAACTCTTCCAGACTACCAAAGTAAGTGTATGTATGTGAGTAAATTGGAGTCAAAAAAAGGAAAAATATGTCAGGTCAATCGGAAGTTTTATAAAGTTGTCACCTATTAAAAAATACAATTATCTGTTTTATACAAATCTTTAAAATTTCATATACAGGGTGGCCCATTTGTCTGACAAAGTAATATACCGTCTCTACTATTAAAGATATCAAAAAAAAGTTTTTATAAAAGTTGTGAGGTATAAAGAAATATATGTTCTAAAATTATTTTTAAACATACAGGATGGTCCAAAAAAGTAGGACAATAAAAAGATACATTTTTTAAATGGAACACCCTATATATTTAGCATTTTTTGTTTTCTTACAAAATTGTCCATATGACGCCATATTTAGTTTTTTAATTTTTTGCAACGTTACCAAACAAAATGCAAAATTCTTAAAATTTTGGAAAAAACATTATAGTAAAAAATTACTTGTATTTCTCAATAAAAGTATCGAAAATCGAAAATTTCTTGTAAGCTCTTAAATTTAGGGATAGATAAACTGTCTTAAATCTTTAAGTACCGAAAATTTTGTACAGTGTGTTTTCTGTTGACATCCAAATATACAAAATTTTAAAATACAATAACTCTGTTTTTTAAATGAAACACCCTATATTTTATTAGGCTCGTTAGATCTGATATTGTAAGTATCTTTTATTATTGTTAAGTCATACCTATACCTAAATTTACTAGTTTTGGCAATATTTCGATTTTTATTTAAATTTTGGTGAAAAAAACTATAGTTTTTATTTTTCTAGTAAGCCATGACTAGCAAAATCAAAACAAATGTTTGTGTGTTCCATTTAAAAAAATGTATCTTTTTATTGCCCTACTTTTTTGGACCATCCTGTATGTTTAAAAATAATTCTAGAACATATATTTTTTTGTACCTCATAACTTTTATAAAAACTTTTTTTTGATATCTTTAATAGTAGAGACGGTATATTACTTTGTCAGACAAATGGGCCACCCTGTAGGTATACAGGGTGTCCATGAAATGATTGTACAACGTTTCACCATAAATTCCTTAACCAAAAATAAGGCGATATAGGCAAACTTACCTATATGCAATGTTGCTTCGTTTTGCCGCTACAGGACGCCAAAGTTTTCAAATTAATATTGTTTTCTCTGAATAATTTCTAAACGCCTTCATCGATTTCCACTAATTTTGAAACTAAGAATGACCACTATTAATAGCGTGTTTTGACGTATGCGCCATCTTTTTTTAATACCTGCAAATTTAAAAATGGCGTGTGATTGGTAATTAAAAGTTCCTCTTTTTGTTACCCCCCGTATAAATGACTTTAATTATTTCTATGACACTAGCTGACCATGTTAAAATTTTTTTGTCTCTTGTAAAATTTAAGTCAGACCTGCAGTTTCCCTATAAAAAAAATATTTACCATACTGTGTAATTCATCATTGCTGTTTATTCAGAACGAGAACCATAAAACAAATTTAATTCTAAATATCTGGCTAAAATTTTATGAGACAAAAAAGTTTCAACATGAAGTCAGCTAGTGTCAGAGAAATAATTAAAGTCATTTATACGGCAGGGGTAAAAAAGATGGCGCATACGTCAAAACACGCTATTAATAGTAGTCATTCTTAGTTCCAAAATTAGTGGAAATCGATAAAGGCGTTTAGAAATTATTCAGAAAAAACAATATTAATTTGAAAACTTTAGCGCCCTGTAGCGGCAAAACAAAGCAACACTGCATATAGGTAAGTTTGCCTATATCGTCTTATTTTTGGTTAAGGAATTTATGGTGAAGCGTTGTACAGTCACTTCATGGACACCCTGTATAAAGGTATCCACACAAGATGCAGTCTTGAAAAATAAATTTCAAATTGATTTTTTAAACATATTTATCTAGGCAAGTGGAAAGTTGGACATCCAGATTTTTGATTTGCATGATGTAAGACGGAAAAAACATTGTCAAATTTATTTCAGGAGGAGCAGCATCTTTATCGTGCAATTAAATTTACCGAATATTGCCTGGACTATACCAAGCAGCGAGAAGAATGCGTCCCAGACAGGCCGGTGTCTCTATTTGAGGGAATATCGGGACCGATGTACTTGCTTCTCGACATTCAAGACCCGATGAATGCAAAATTTCCAGGCTTTACACTGTAAACATTTATGTTACAAGGTTATTAACAGCGTGAAAACTTTGGTAACCTGATTTTTCTTTCTTTTATGGAGCTTATTATTTTGAATCAAATTTTATTGTGTTATGGTATATTAAAAATATTGCCTTATACCTAAAATAGCCTTTGTATAGCTTAAAATGTACAGAGCTCAGCAATGCTTGAAATCTCAAAGAATTGATTCAAAATGAGCGACGATTATAGGTTTTTACGGATTATGGTATTCGGATTAATCTGAACACAAGTATCACTGATTGTAGCTTTTGGAAAGTGAGCTATTACCTATACCTAAATTAGCTGATAGCAATGCCATTGCTTTCTTGTGCCTACGGATGGACTTAACTATTTATTTATTTATTTCTCTCACAAACACATTTGGCAATAGTAAAAGTAAGAGGGCTTACAACTAAGGACTAGAGCTAAAAGACTGAAAATAAGTTCCTGAGAATTTTCGGAATGTACCGGATGTCCCATTATGAATGGCCACCGGCTGTATCTCGGAAACTACTAGGCATATAAACTCGGAGAAAAAAAAATGATAACTAAAGTGGCCATGAGAAAATCCTGGAAATAATTTTTAAGTTCCGCATTTTGCCACAAGAGGGCGTAATTGAAAAGTAAATTTTAGAATTTTACATATCTCCGAAAATTCCACATTAAGGTATATCTTTGGTAACACCAACACCGTTCTTAATTAAAATAATTAAATTAAATTAGCTCTACTATTTATTATTATTATTAACATTGGTAATGAAAAATTTTGTTTTATAAAAATTGGTGGAAATGACCACCTTTACTGTAGGCAAGCTTCCGCGCCCGTCTAATTTAATTTAATTATTTTAATTAGGAACGATGTGCCTGAGGAGAAAAGCGCAAGAGACCATTTTTATGCAGAATTGACCAGGCTAATCAGAAATAATATCCACATGGAAAAATATCAGTGGCGTCCCACTTTTATTCTAAAATATATATCACCGCTTCTTCATTTAAAGTTTTAAAAATTATTCTATTGACGATAACGCTGAAACGAGCGGAGATATCGAGCTGCGGTTTAAATATTTTTTCTAGCAAATTTCATCTACTTTTCGATTATGGTATCATAATTATACCGTATGATTTATTTTTTCGGAGTAAAATCAAAAAATGTGTTATTACTACAAATTGCCCTTTAGAATTTTTTTAAAAACTATTTTGGACAACTAAATACGATTGGTGAAAGTGCATACATTTCTCTTCCAAACAGTCTTTAGTTTGCTAAAATCGGATAAGTGATTTATAAGTTACAGCGATCTAAATGATTGTTTACACTTTCAACAGGTCCCCCTCTTATTAAAGTCGGTACGCCAATGAGCATAAGACCAAAATGATGCATAATGGTCCAAGCTTTTTAATGGTGTTACCAAAGATATTCCTGAATGTGGAATTTGATGATATAGATGAGATATGTAAAATTTTAAAATTTACTTTTTAATTTCGCCCGCTTGAGGCAAAATGCGGAACTTAAAAATAATTTCCAGGATTTTCTCATGGCCACTTTAGTTGTCTTTTTTTTTCTCCGAGTTTCTATGCCCAGTAGTTTCCGAGATACGGCCGGTGGCCATCCATAATGGGACACCCGGTACACAATTCTTTAATATTTTAAAACTAATCTTTACCTATGGAAAAAGACTTAATTTCAGTAATACTTGTCTTAAATAAATCTATATCACAATAATTGTAGGAATTATTTATTAGGTAATAATAACTTACTAATAACCAATAACAAAAATTTTTTAAAGTGCATTCTAAATTGTTAATAATTTTTAAATAAATGTATGAAGGCAATTTTTTTTTACGTTATTATAAGATTGGAAAAGAAACTACCTTTTATTTTTTCCCTAAGCGCGGAAACAAAATGCAGCACTGTAATGTATTATTTTTTTATAATATTTATGGTTCTGGGGAGGAGGAGGGGGACGTGCCCTTTGATCCCTCCCCCCAGCTACGCCAGTGAGCAAAAGAAATTGTGAAGAATTACTTTTTTTTTAAACTGAAATTAACAAATTTTACAAGTATAGTTAAGTTTATCCGTTAACACACTGCATATTTTTAGTAGCTTTTGTTTCCAATGTTTCCATGTATACTGCAAGCAAACAGTATTAACCATTGTGATGTGACGCACATTTTTAATATCGACATGAGTGTTTTTGATATATCACGTATATTACATAGTAGTACCTACTAAATTTATCACAAATTACACATAACTTACTTTTAAAAACTAAGAAAGAATCCATGTTTCTCAAAAAGATCTGATATAAGTTTCAAGATCGAAAAAGATACTTTATCTCGGTCTCGAATCTTTAATTAAAAGTACCTAATACAGGGTAGCCACACGAAAATCATTTTAAAAAAATGCTCGAATACTGGAACTAAATTATTTATTTACTTTTAACCGTCATCCTTTGACCCCCTGAGTAGGGGTGCAATTTTAAATGGAAAGGATGTTTAGTGACACCTTATTTTAAAACGCTTTTAATTCCCATTACATTTTTTACAACAATTTTGGTTAGTAATTGAAAAATTGCATTAAACTCTAATATAATAAATAATAACAATAGTAGTTTGTACAACAAGAGTGGATATGACGTCTATATCGCACGAGAAAGTAAATTGAGCACGACGCGGTAGGCGGAGTTCTCAAATTTCTGAGTGCGATTGGACAATCCACTCGAGTTGAACAGTATATTTAAATATTTAACGACTAAACTCATAAACCTTATGTTAAAAAAGTTCGCCGTTTTTCCGTTTCGGTCGAATGATCATGTTAAAAATTATGGTAAAACCTATAATAATGCTACATGAAATTAATTTTCTATGCACATTCAGCAGGTTGCATTATTAATAAAAACTATTATAGATGCGTAAAATTTTGTTATTTTGAACAAAAAAATAACATATTGTACCGTATACATATAAATTATATAATTTAGCGTATCTATTGAAAAAGAAGACGGAGCCTCAGTAAATACAATAAACTGTGATGGTCCATACTTTATCAGGATGTCACAGAGAAATCTAATTTCTATAACAATTTTGACAACTAATGGGAAATTTACGGACTATTTCTCTATTGAATCTTTATTTCTCTTAAGATTCAAAGCACAGAGGAATGATAACTTGGGGCTGTCTGTAAAGAAGGGAAAAAGGAAAATTTTTACACACAGCGTTATATTCGTAGGATATTCCTTAGGATCACTTGTGCTTAAAAAGTACTTTTTCAGTATTGTGTGCATTCGTGGAATTTTCTTTAAAAATGGGAAATTTTATTTTTAAAGGTTGCAACACTGTGCAGCACTGACCGTAATGAATATGAAATTTTGCCATCAATTAACTGGAATCGCCTACTTCCCTTGTCACTTAAGTGTAAAGGAAGCAGCAAATATCCATGTGGGAGTAGACAAAATTATTTTAATACAGTACAATCGGTAACGTGAACACAAAAAATTCTAAGGAGTTCATATTAACGGAACGTTTTGACAATTTGAAAACGAACAACATTTAATATTGCCTCTACCAATGATAGTATGAAAATTTGGCAAAACACGTCAATTGATAAATCGAGGGGGACATTTTTTAAGACATTTGTTGTCGTGTTACTTTCAACCCCCTAACCCCCAGGGCACCTACCCCTAAAATTTTAAACGGCAACCCCTATTTATTTTGCCATTTTTGTGTTCCTTTTAAAATTCTACATAAACTGTATCATTTTTTTTTTTCAAAAAATGTAATTATTTTATTTTTTCTAGTGGCGATATCGAAGACGAAATGTAAATAAATAAAGGAATTTGGAATGTATTTCTACATTTTGTCTTCGATATCGCCACTAGAAAAAATAAAATAATTACATTTAAAAAAAAAAAAAAAATAGATACAGTTTATGTAGAATTTTATAAGGAACACAAAAATGGCAAAATAAATAGGGGTTGCCATTTAAAATTTTAGGGGTAGGTACCCTAGGGGTTAGGGGGTTGAAAGTAACACGATAACAAATGTCTTAAAAAATGTCACTTTGGATATATCAATTGACGTGTTTCGATAAATTTTCATACTATCATTGGTAGAGGCAATATTAAATGCTGTTCGTTTTCAAATTGTCACCCTGTATAAATACATATGTAACAATTATTATTATACCTAGCATACTACATAGTGTGTATTGATACAATAACCTTACCTAAGATATAACTAATCTTTTTTAGCAAGATTTTTCTGCTTTTTTCCTTAATTGAGCAAACTGGAGAAAGGCATTTTGATTTTCCTTTTACATTGACCACTCTATAGTATGAACAGTGTTATTTAATATTGTTCATACTACAGAGTGGTCAATGTAAAAAATATTATGTTCATATTACTGAGTCGTTCATAAGAGTGCATATTCATATTATCGCGATTGTACTGTATATGGTAAATTTAAATAATATTTTTTTAAAGTTAAATAAGACTTTAAGTATAGAATGTTTTTTGTTTATTGTTGTGGCTAAAAAAAGGGGATATGAAATTAATTTATATATTAAGATCCCAATTCCGTATACGCTGTTTCGTTTTCGTGTGGCCACCCTGTATATAAAAAAGTTAAACATGTTTGGCCCTTTCGGGCATTGTCAGACAGGTTTTAAAAACAAAATGTAAGTACACACACACTACATTGTAGTGGGCCTTTTCACTAAATTTTGATTTTGACTATATCGTGTAGAGCAAGAAAATATACAATTTTCTACGGTTTCGGTTTCAGTTTTTAAATTATTTAGTGAGAAAATAAATAAACAAAATACGCTCTCAAATAAAAACCCGCGGAACAAAAAAATTTAGTATCTGATGGTTGCATTTTAGGTTTTGGACCGTGCGTGTAGAATTTTTTAACTTTTTTCGTAAAATTATAAAAAAAGTTTCCCAAGTAGTCACACTGTTTATAAAAAATGATCTCGATCTTTGGTCGCAGCGCTGGCCAATTTTAATAATGCCGTATTTTTTAATAATTAAAAGGTAAAATTACCAAATGTTCCTTATGGCCAACATATAATAATACAGGCATATCAATAATGCCTTCTTTGTCGGTTTGTACGTGTGGTTGGTTGTGTTATGTGAGTAAAGTATTAAGGTGTAAATCTGAAAATTTTAGAGATGATTCAAATTAACGGTAATGTGGTCGGGCTAGGTATTTTTAGATCGTAACTCGATATTAGTTTCGTTTACAGTAGAATTACTAAAAAACTATTTAACGACGTCTTGTGCCAAGTAAAACAATTTCATGTTTAAATGTAATTTTTATAACCTTTATATAATGTTAAAATAGATTTTATTTAAACTATATCATTCATTGTGTTGAAATAAGGGATAGTATATTTTAATTTTGAGAAGGATGTAGCGTAGTGGGAGAAGGCCTCTGAGACAGTGGCGGCTCGCGGTCTTAAAAAGTGGTGAAGAACTAGGTATAGTGCGGGTACTTAAACAAACATCTAACAAATTACAAACTATGTCATTAATTGGGTTCATTTTTAAAAGACACAACTAAGTAGGTACGTACACTACTGAATTAACTAAAAAATAAAAACAAAACTTTTTTAACACACAGTAAATCACGTAAAAACGATATCTATAACCGTAAGTTTTGCCATAGGCGTAGTTAGGGGGTACTTGGGGGTGCTAAGCCCCCCAAAAATCTAACTTAGCACCCCCAAAAAAAATGTACATTTACTTTTCTTTAAGGTAAAATAAAACACCTCATAATAAATACCTTAAGGTTAGGCGGACCAATGCTAAAACAATTGTGCATACGACTGATCTATTTTTAGATTGCGCTTCATCATAATGCACATTGTTACATGCTGTTTGCGTGACTAATGTCACGTAACCAAGGCAACTGTGAATATCAAAGCCATGTTGGGCGTTTGGTTATGTGACTCGCTTTGACCTAACGGACACGGTCGGCTGGGGCGCGCCAAAATGCACAAGTGGTATAATCCATCGGAGTTAACCGTGGCCCTATTATTTATACATTCGGATTAAATTAATATTATTAATTCAAACATAATTATTTTTTAAGGGTTTAAATGGTAGCTATATTGGTACATTATTTAATATTGTCAAAAAACGAGTTTATTTCTTTTTTTGGTGAAGAGCCCCTTCACCTGACGAGCCGCCACTGCTGTGAGACCGAATGTTAGTACTGAACTAGGTTAAAATAGTATTTAAGTTTATATAATGGACTTATTTTATTCTTAAAAACCGGAGGATAGAAGGATATCAGGATTGACTGCATTGACCTCTTTCGGTCAAAAATGTTAGCTAATTGTTATAAATATAAACTTCTACTAAACGCCAAATTTGACGTTAGATGGCCTTGCCGAAAAGTAATTTATTTTAAATTTTAATTAAAGTTTTTTGGACCACTGTGATTGTGGAAAAATTATTTCTACCAATGGTATGTACCGGGTGGCCCATTTGTCTGCCAAAGTAATATTACGTCTCTACTATTAAAGATATAAAAAAAAATTTGATTTTGATCTGCGCATGCCAATAATCCCGAATCGGTTCAGAATCCTTATTGCGAACAAAGCTAATAAATAGTACTAAACACTTACCAACTCATAATAAACAAATGTTTATGGCGATGTACCCTTTTTTTTTTGACGGCGCCCGTCATGTCAGCAAAACACAGGTAACGAGAAGCAGATATAGTGGGCGAAATAAGTTATTTATGACCTAAAATAATTTATATGCTTAGGTACTCGTTATTCCGACAATAAACGTGAACCGTCGAGCCTTATACATGATGCACCAATTTTATATTAACTTTAATCAATGTTTTGACTATTTTATAAGCGACACACAGATAAAGAACTGTCGAAATGTTCCAATAAATGCCTGATTAAAATAATCATGTACCAAGTCGGTTAATCAGGATCGAAACAGTAGTCCTAGGTCTAGAATTTTCTAGTCAATTCACATCTATAAAAAACTGACCGCATCAAAGACCTGTTGACAGGTGCCGGTGTATTCGAAACGTTAATAAGGCAGTCCTCACAGGGGAAAACTTACAAGAAACAGTATAGTAGCGTGGAGACTAGGAGGGTGGGCGACTAGACTACTCGAGTTGCATCTCATCCTCGCACGGCCGATGTTATAGTCAAGCAGTCGCGAGCTAAACCCCGCACATTTATGAATTTCAGCTTAAAAATTTGCTCCATATTTATTATTTTGCGTCACTCAAGAGACTGGAGTGGCATGGCGAGCCAGCATGCCGAGTCGTAGAGACTCGGGTTGCCGGGTCTCCCAGTCACCGTAACTTAGATAGCGCTATTCAAATGTACATGAGGGGTGACCTAGTGGCCCAGTCTCCAAGCTATTAGTGTCTTTTAGGTTTCCCCGTATGCCTCCCTCTGCCTCATAGTAAAACGAGAGAATATTATAAGCTATAGTATATTTCACGTACTTTTTTAATGCTTTGACGTTTCTATTGTTAAACGCGTTGGCCAACATGTGATTTAAAAATTCCTTAATTCTGAAAACGGCTTTTCCTCACGAACATTGGCTAGATTTTTGAGAGATGGATATATAACTTACCGGATATTTACATGTAACACGACAAAAATACACACTAAACGCTCTTGCCCTCGCGCATCTCTTTCCGTACTTCATCAATACATTTGTCTTCGCTGCGTTCTTTCAATATCACAGAGCCAGCATTTATTCGTTCACGTTTTAAATAATAGGTGTAGCATTGTTGTATTTGGTATTTTTAGAGATCATTTTGCTATTATTTTGTACGTAGATTTTCTGGTTATAAGCTGTTGTATCTGTATAGTGTTCTTTTCATGAAAAAGCAAGTAAATATATTGTTTATTTGATAATTAACTATTAGAGGAACACCAGTCCGGCCCTAACCAAACCTTAAGTTCTGTAAAATAAATGTTACTAGAAATGATCCGTCATCGGCGGTCATTGAAAATTTACGTGAAATACACTATATTTCTTGTTTTGTTAAGGCTTATTCCCACGAGCAATCACGGACAAGTTACAGACAGTTTGATAGTTCTCTAACCAGTCCAAACGCCCAGAAATCCGCGTCAGTCTATTGCGCAGAATTCTGATTGTCACGGACTGCTGTGGGAACAAATCCTTAGTCAATCAGGTTTTTTGTCAATTGACTTAAAAAATACTATATATCCTGTTAACTATCCGTTGAGCTAAAGATGCGGACTCTTTTATGGTAGATAAAGTATGGAGGTAGTGTTTTGTTTGTAATGTGAAAACGGAATAAACCTAAAATATATGCCTTAGACAACAGATAAAATAAATAATAAACTGAATAAATTGTTTTTTTTGTTAATAAAACCCAAAAAGAAAATATTAAAATATTCCATTTATTTTAATAATTCAACTAATACTTATAACATTTATTAAATTATAAATGATATTTACAAATTTGCTAACTACAAATCACTACCAAAAAATATAACATTAAATTTATACAATATGGCAAATACCAATTTTAAAATAAAACAATCCCTGTCTTTTATCCTCAGACCTGCGAGATCCAATAATGTACTGCTAAATTAGCAGATAGGCTATGACAGGAAATACCAAGTTTAAACTATAAATGCCAAATTCTATTTTACTGGTAACCTAAATGTGACAATTTCAACTGGATTTCGATGGCCCCTGTCACATACTATATGACCTTACTTAACACACATTGATCTTACAGGCCTGAAATATGATTGCCAGGGTATTTGGAGCCTAAACTGTTAGATGTTCAAAATTACGAGAATAAACTATTTCAATTGCACTTTGTTTAAAATCGTGAATGTTCACTCGGCGATTATTATTTAATATTTTTTTTTTTAATTAATTAGGAATTGTACTTTTCGTTGTAATGATAAAATACATCATAAGACACAAGGCAAAATCTAAGTACTAAATTGTATACCATTATTTTGGAAAATTGAAATAACTAGAAGTATTTGCAAAATTTTCTGCCATGGTATTAAATATTATATCTATTTTCTAGTCACATGTTATTAAGAAAAGTACAAAGCCCAATTGTATAAAAAAACCGTAATAAGGCCCGTTATATCCATATCATGGTAACTTTACCAGCCAAATAATTTCTATGGAAAAAATTGTCTTAATAATTTCTATGGAAATTACTTTGCTCGTAAAGTTACCAGGAGATGGATAACACATAAACAAATGCCAAACAAAAAAATGTTGAAAAATCAGCACCAGAAACGCAACAGATTTACCAAAAGAATAACTAACAGCACAGAGAAATGATAGGTCGGCGCTTTTATTTTCCAGTATGACTGAAATCGCACCGAAAATGAGCATTTTCATTGACCTAGTGTGACGGGGGTGCAACATTATCCATCTAATTAGAATTAAGGCGGCCTGAAGCCCTTTTTAAAAAATGTAATTCTTACCTCAACTCTTGACATTTTATAGCTCTAATTTCTTCTGTTCTACTTAAAAATGTGGCCACAGCGTTTATTTATATAGTTAACAATACAAAAACTAGAGATGAGCGATATTTTTGTACCGGTGACTTATACCGGCGACCTATCTGGTCACCGGTATTAGCGGTGACCAAATTGCCCAGGTCACCGCGACCGCGACCTACCGTACCACACCCAGGTCGCCGCTCCAAGTATCGGGCTTACCCGGTGACCGATCAGATCAAGTCACTGGTAACTGCTCGAAATGCGAATATTAAACAGCGACCAGCGAGCTAAACAGCGACCAGCGAGCTAAACAGCGACCAGCGACCTAAACAGTGACCTGCGAGTACAGATAACAGCGCGATTGGATTTTCGATTCTCATCGAGGCGCCGGGCTGTGCAGCGACCTGTATGACTGGTTGCTGAACACAGCGGAAACAATATTAAAATAATAAAATTTATTTCTGCTTGTGGTTGGTCAAGCTCGAGAAGGTAGTATTTGCATAACTTGCAGGGTGATGCCACGGATTGACGTGGTTTCAGAGGATTATAGGATTTAGGTTACGTTTTGGTTTTTATTTCACTGTCACCGTATATTATTATTTTTGAAAGTTGTGTTTATAGATTAGTGATATTTAATGTTTAGTTTTTATGAGAGCTTGTGTGAAAAGTTGATTTGTTAGACTATTTTTTTAAAAGATTTTTTAGATAATATTAAGGTATGCAAATATATTTTTTATATAAATTTTAAATGATTTTAAAAGGGTTACACGCAGTGATTAAATCATCAAACAGTAAGAACAAGCTCTAAAATATTTTAAAATCCAAATACATAGTGGTTAAGTGAGGGAGCTTGCTTCAACTTCGCCATTTGTAAATTATTTACAAAATAATAATAATAATAATAATAATTTATTAATTATTATTATTATAATTATTATTATTATTATTATCTCTGTAGTTTTTTCTCTTAAAAATATTTTCATCTAAAGGTAGAGATTTTTATGAGTCACCGGGTCTGAAGTCGCTGTTAAAAATACCGGTGACCTTAAAGTCGCTGTCACCGGTATACCGGTTACTTGAAAGTCACCGTTAATCTCACCTCTATCCATGTTAATTTTGATAAAAAGCCAACTCGGTGCTAACAGCATTCTAGAAATTGTTGCCAACATTATGAATAAAAAAACCGATATTCGTCTCATCTAGCCGTAAAGTATTAATAGTTCACTACCAATGTAGTGATTAGTCCCGCTGTGCAAGCAGCGCCATCTATCACAAAGACGCTGAATGTAATAAATATCTTAATCTTTGTATCATAAAAAATCGATAAAAAATAACTGAGATGCTGTAAAACGTAACGTGGCAACATTTACTTGACATACCAGTACTCTTAATATTTAGAGTAAAAGTACTATTTTTTTTCATAGTTTCATTTAATCAGATCAGAATTTACGGGTTTAGATATCAATTCCATAATATCTTGTAAATGTTATATGTAGTTTTCTCACAACCGAACTTTGTACGAAACGTTAAATTGAATACACATGCACTTTCTGTAGTGCTAAAAGTGTAAAAAAAAACTAACCCCCAACGAACAGCCTAAAATCATAATTTTTAATGCTAATATAAAGTGTCGTTTTGCCGAGCATAAAGTTTGCTGTAAAAAGCGTAGGTTGCAGTACAAAACAAGCTAAAAAAAATATACTTTTCATACGCCTTATATCACTTCTAGAACGAGGCTAGCCTAAGTTCTAGATTTAAAGAAACTTCACTTTGAATACTAACATAGCTGGTCCTCACCGACTTTAACGAAATTTAGTATTGGAATAGAACAAGACAACATAAAATAAGTACGTGTTTCTTTAGCTATATTCTTTCATATGCAGGCGGAGGTAGAAACACATTGAAATTTTCGGAAAAAGTCTATCGGACCGAAACAAAAACGAAAATGTATATTCGTTTCGTACCTCGAAATGCGATGACGGAGGTATACGTTATCAGCTAATACTTGTCGACTCCCCATTCGAGACTTGCGTCTATATCCCAACATATTGCCGGCACACTGCGCATGTCAGGCGGAATATATTAAATTTACATGATAGGTAGAAATGAGTTCAATTATTACATGTAAAATATTGATATTGAAGATGTGGTTACCGGTGTTGACAGTCTACGATTTTGTAATTCCGACTTTTTGTTATGAGGGTCATAGTTAGAAGAAATCATAGGCTTATTGTTGTTTTTAGTGCATTAATACCAGAAATACATGGCCTGTAATGTTCTTTAAAGATGATCGTTTGAAGACTTTGTGTTTTCTTTTCATGTGAACATTAATATTTGTTTTTGTAGTACATTTTATCCCACAGTCTGTGCACACATAAACTGTTCTACAATTTAAAAAATGACGGTTAGGTTTTTACTTTACAGGTGCTTGAGAGCCGCCACAAAATATTTAATATTTTGTGACAGCCGTAGCCGTAACAAAACTTACGGATTAATAACCTGCCCCTCCATTTTAATTATGCCCCACAAGGCCACAAATTATCAAACTGGCAAACTGTTCTTTTAAGAAAACTTAATACCTCGACTATGACTCGACACCGTGACGTAAAAAATAATTAAAGCCATTTCTACCTATATTTTAAATGTCCCGCCATCACGATATCCGCCTGACATACGCATTGTGCAGGCAATAGGTTGGGATATAGACTCGAGTAAATCGAGAGGCATTTCGATATTAATTTTTTTTTAAAAAGCGTAAGGATATTTTTTGGCTGACCTTAACCTTATTATATTAGAAGAGTTAAAATTTATAAAATATCGCAACACGAACAGAAATGGGTGTCACCCCATCACATTGCCCTAATCATCCTCACTGGTTTTATATCTCCCACTTCATTTAATACTTCTCAGAATATTATCTTTATTTTACAAGATAATATCACTTAAAAATAATTCTCCAGTAAGTGTAATTATTATGGCACATATGACTAATGTAGTATAATATGCATCTTCCTCTAACAACACCGCTGGACCACATACCCTATAACCCCCCTACTATTATTAATCTTTGGCCTGGTCATCAAAACGTAGCCTGCTATACTTTATCTTGTGTGTCTTATTAGTCATGCAATTTATGGGTCGGTGGTCAGTTATTTGGCAATCCGCTGCAGTGTTTTTCTGAAGCAAGTTAATTACGGCGAGTGTCGTTAAAAAAATTGTTTAGGGCAGGACCATATTTGATCCATAGTGTAATAAATGAATGTAAGTACCTTATTTTTTGAAAAGAGGTATTTGAAAATGTTTATTTTAATGCATTCTATACACAGCTAAAAAAGAAATATCAATTTAGGAATCACCCTGTATGAGGATCGTGGTTTGGAGCCGACGTTAAACTCTTCAGGAATGGCTTTGACAGCGAACTAAGAGGTAAAAATAATAAAAGAACGAACGAATTTTTCTGTTGGATTATAGAATAAATTGGATTTTTTCCGTTGTGAAGTAAGTTTTTTTTAAATCCGTTGTCGAATTCCTACTTTATAGAAATTTCTCAATGTTATTATATAACTTCTAATTTAATCTTGTGCACTCTTCCTCCGCATCCCTAACTACTCCCCAAATATGAAAAAGCAGCTAAAAAAAAGTTCGTGTCTTATTTTTCGGTGTGTTACTTTTATATCACATTTCGTTAAAGTCGGTGACGACCAGTTGTACCATCTTCTATAGTTAGTTTTCTCGCAATTGTAACCATCTAAACACTCCAATAAAAATTTAAAATCTTGTTTAAACTTTGGCCGTGCAAAAGTAGTTAGTACTTTATATTCTCTGATATGTAAAAATACATAATTATACATTAAATACAATATTTACAAATCTTTTTAAGCCTAAATAGACCAACAGTTTTCTGCTTTTGTTGCCATTTTCTAACACAATATGCTAATGTAACTAAAATATCCAAACGGCTTATACGGTGACCCGCAAAAAGTTAGTAACATACGGTAAACAATTTTTTCCCCCATATGTTGCGAACTTTTCGCCGGTCACTGTATCATTTTTCGAAATATATGGCACAAAATGTAATTTTTACAAATAAATTCTTTTTAGGTTTGTATGGTGTTAGAAAATGGGTTACATAAGTTTCTAAACAAGGCACTCTTGCAGGTTTGAACTAAGAGATAAATCTTGAAAAAAAAAAAATCTTCCCAGTTTTAAATTAAAGAAAAATTACAAAAATATATTAAAACTGGGAAGATTTTTATCATATAGGATACTAAATATTTACATCGGCGGCCTATATAAATTACTTTACAATAATGTCACAAGCCTTTATCCTGTATGTTAAGAGACATATTTTTAAATTGATGCTTTCTTAATAAGTTTTTAAAACGTTTTATACAAAAATTGTCCTTTTTCCATCCCGTTTCGATGACTTATAACAATAACGACAGACATTTGAAACCAAGAATAAAAAGTAGGATTTATTTATAATAAGTACCCGATAGTCTTAAGTTAAAACATCATTAAAATAAAAATGTTTGTGCGTTAAAACACCATATTGTCAGACTATTAAAAATTTTACATAAAATTGTGTCGTTACCTAACGGGAAATAGCCTTAGTATCGATTTCTTCACAATTTAATTGTTTTGGCGATTATTTTCCTTCAAAATCGAGCACTGTACTTTTCTTCGTGATGAAAAACAGCCAAGAGATATTAAATTTTATACAATTACCGCACAAAATTACAAATATTTTTTTATTGTAATATTCAAAATAATCGTATAAATTTAGTATTTTTTGCCTCGTCTCTAGATGTATTTCACCATTACGTAAAGATTTTTTTTCCATTGACTATCCACACGCAGATCTGTGATTACAGAAAGCTCTTTTGTATTTAAGCATGTATACAGTGAGAACGTAAAGGTTGAAACAAATTCTTTTAAAATGCATGTTCTTTTTTTTTTAAATCGCTCGGATCCGATATGAAACAGTTCCGTTTAGATATATAACATATTTCATGAAATATGTATAGATTGTATGCAGAAATTAAAAACAGATTTAAAAGTAGGGAAAAATAAAGTAGTATTTCATACCGTTCTTATAAAAAATTGCCTTAAAAACTAACAAAATTAAAAAATTGACGGGTCCGTGCCATTTAAAAAATCAAATACTACGGCTAGACTGCGCCATGCTACAGCAAATACCACCATAAAAACTTTTTTTTTTACTCTTGTATTGTAATAATATTTTTGTAATATAAGAACATTATTTATTTATTTATTTAAAAATATAAACTTTAAAGGAATTTGTTTCCACCTTTACTTTTTTACCGTAAAAACTGCTGCACCAAATTAACGGAACATCACAACAATTGCCCCATATTTGATTGATTTTTTCTGAACCTAAATGATCCGATTTTTTTTGTTCATGTTGAGCTATATTACAAAGTGAACCAAAAATGAAAATGTCAAGGAAAGATGAAGCCTAATTTCAACTGGTATGTTACTGTTACTAGGATAATCTTAAGCGGGAATGGCAAACCAATGGCACGCGTGCCATTGCTAAGAAGGAATTTATGTGGTAAATATCTATTTTGAATTATTTCTTCTTAAATTGCCAGTTTATAGACATTACGTTTCGGATGCATAATGGCAGAAATTTGGTGCTGATCACTTTTGTTTTATTGTAAATATGTAGTCACATTTACCCTTCTTTATTAAAAAAGCGGAAAAACCTCATGTTTTGTGTTTTCTAATTAAAATTTTTCACTTAAAATAATAATCAATATTCTAGTTCTTAAGAGGCTAGTTGTCATTTGCTTTTGAGCTGTCACCGCCCAGGGCGTCTATAGGGGAGGCAAATAAAGTACTTCCCTCTCTCCTCTAGCAGGCAGAATTGCCCCCCCCCCCTCTCCCCAAGCATGGAATATATAATTGTTGTTATAATATGGAGATACCAAAATGTTTTTTTTTATTTAGAAGTCACGGTGGAGAGAACGCCAGGCTTTCTTTTCTCTTTTTTACAAGTCACATCGGAAGGCAAAGAGGTATCCACACGCCAGGGATCTTTATTTTTTAGAAGTTACTAAGTAAAGACGCAGGGGGTTTTAGCACACCAGTCTCTCTTAAAAATTGCTCTCTTGACTTGTTCTTCCTTTAAAATTGTATCACAAACGAGTTAATACGAAGGTATCCGGCCGAAACCTAAAATCTACAAAACGGCACTTCAAGAGGAAGTATTTGAAAAACTAAGCGTTTCTGAGAAAAAGAATTTCAGATTCGTAATCTTCGCCACAAAATATTTCCTTCTTAAAAAAATCATCAATTTTGGGGTAGATATTTACTATTTAGGTTTTTGTTTGATGCTTGGGTAATAAACATTATTTTCCAGACCTAAGTCAAGATTGTTTGTTGGTACATCATGGCCATATTAAACATTTCGTTGGGGAAAATGACAGGTAAATATATAAAGGTTCGCCATCCCTTATCTAAATGGTAATTTTTGAAAAAAAAATCGAAGCGGATCATAGGTTCAAAAAATATATAGCATTAAAGATGTGGCAAATTAATGAAGTTGCATTCATTTTGTCCAGGAGTTTATCATGGAGCTCCGTCTCATTTCCACGATAACTTACAATTTTAAGGTACACCCATATTAAGGTGATATTCCCTTTTATATCAAGAGACTTACTGTTTTTGTAAATTACACAATTTTTTTAAATTTTCAACAAATAAAAATGCAGCTAAGTGGGAAGCTACGCAATTTTTCGGCCATTAGTTTCTTACATAAGCACTTATGTTTTTGTAAATTACACAATTTTTTTGCAATTTCGAGAAATAAAAACAATAATAAAAAATGTCGCTAAGTCGAAAGCTACATCATTTTTCTGCCATTAGTTTCTTACATTAGCAAAAATATATTAAGTTTCTATGTATACCTTAGAATGTATAAAAAAATACAAATCGCTCCTATTTCATAATTTGTACAGGGCAAATTTTGATATATTGATACAACATTAACAAAGTTGCTTTTATACAAATAATATTGACAAACTTCCTCAAGTTTTCGTTCAAAAATTAAACGTTTTAAAAGCGACCAAACTTATTCTTTTCTCGAAAAAAAACACCACGCCTAGCTACAAAACATACTACAACCAGATTTTTAATCCTGGGTAACTCTTAAGCCGCAGTCAGACCAGCCGCGCTAAACGTTCGCGAATGTGTGCAAACGCTGACATGCAAGATGCGTGTCCGGTGTGAACTTATAGCGCGCGAGCTGACACATGTTTGCGAACGCTCTTCTAGTCTAATCGAATGCTACGACGGATTTTGCTAATATTTGCAAAACTTTTGTAAACTCTCCTCGCGAACATTGTTCGCTAGCATATTTTTGGTGTGTCTACGGCTTTAGAATATTTTTTAAAAGTTGCAATAAAAAATAAAGCTTCTTTGCTTGAACAAGGCGCAACCATAGCGCGTCATCATAACACATTTCCAACCATTAAATTGCACAATAAACCTTTTATCGTTTCAAAGATGATAAAAAGTAACATGGACCCGATCCTAGTTGACTGTTAATCTACAAGAGCAGTAAAATATCCCAATTGAGATAATGTCCTTCACCGATTTAAAATACACAAAATGGCGCCAACCTCATTCTGTTTTTTGCTGACAATAAAGTTCTTTGAGCGCTTTCAATTCGTCGATAAGGGCTTTGTTTTGGTTTTCAAGTACGGCCACTCTGTTTTCCAGGCACTTAATGTACTCTTTCTTTTTTCTTCTGCACTCTCGTGCCGCCTCCCGGTTTTTAAGCAGCCTCATTTCGCGTTTTCTCACTTGGTCTTCGCCTCCTCCCGAATTTATGTTACCGCCTTGAGCCACCACTGAAAAAAATCGTATAAATTAGGTTGGGAAACAATAAGTCTTTCGCACAAGAGCACGACGCCGTAGACGGAGTGCTCAAACTTTCGAGCGCGAACCTACTCGAGTTGTACAATATATTTTTTCTACGACTCAACTTACAAACTTTATAATACTAAAAATAAAGTTATTTAGAAAGACAAGGTTCGAACCTATCTAAGCTATGGCTTCTTACGATACAGCCATAACACGCTGGTTAAAAATTATACAAAGCAATTTAATAATACTACATGAAATTATTTCCCTAAAGGCCGAGACACAATTAATAATTAGGCATTAGGTGATAAGCACTAAGCAACAGAAATAAATTTTGACACGTACAAACAAATCAATCAACACACAATCAAGTTTTAAGCAACAAGCAACAGGAATTAATATTTATATTATATTTTCTATTTCCTATTACTTGTTTCTTGTTGCATATTGCTATTTTTTAATTGTGTCTCGGCCTTAAGCACATACAGCCGGTAATATCTCAATGCATTGCATAATTAATAAAACTATTACAGATGCGTATACAGGGTGTCCCAAATAAGGATGCACTTTGACTCTATTTAAAGAGATATGTAAAAAAAAGTTGACATTCCCATTACAATTTTTTCTCCTCTACAAGTTGACGTAATTCGATTTTTAATCCGACGTTTCGTTTTTTGAAAACCATCATCAACTTTGCTTTTTAAGTAGTCGGGGAATGTTATTTTAAAATTCCCCTCCTTTTTATAATTTCAACGTCCATGTGAAAAATTTATTTAAAATGTGTCTTTTTTGAGACCTTTTTATGAAACCCTTGTATAAAATAAACACTATTAGATTCATAATATCTCTAAACCACTTGTTATAAGTCTTACCCAATCCTATGATTTACAAAAATTACTTTAGATGTTTTTTTTTCATTTTCTTTCCAGGACCGTACAACTAAATTTTTTTAGTTTTTAATTTATTACCCTTAAACCACCAAAATTTTGGACAATTATAAAGAACTCTAATACGAACATAAATGTGCAATAAAATATAGTTCCATTTAAAAATATAAAATTTTTGTGTGATCACACTTTTTTGGGCCATCCTGTTGTTATGAAAAAGTATTTTTCCTACGACCACCCATGAAAAAGAGAAAAAAAGCACGGTTAACCTGGCTCGAAAGCGCCGAATATCACACGCGTGTTGAAAGAAAATATTTCAACTCTAGAGTGGTAATACAGGGCACACTATTTTTAATTTAAACATATGATGTCAATTTGACAGACCGCCCCTATTTATTAAAAAGAACAAATTTTAGAAATCAGTAATTGTAAAGTGTTTTAACTTATTTTTCATGTATTTGTCGAGTGATTTAGAATTAGAGTGTGAAAATACGCCATGTGAAATTATAAAAAATGTTAATAAAAGAAAAAAAAAGTCGCGCTGAAGAAAATGTCATATATTTAAACAACAAATGTTAACTGGTAGCCATGGACGCCATAGCGTAGACATTAAAGCTCTTGTCTACAGAACGGGAGGTCACAGGTTCAAATCCCATCAGGAATATTTGACTTTTTTTTTATAAAAACATTAAATAATTTATAGAATTATTTTGAATTGAAATCTTCCTTGTTGGCTGGATTTTTTAAATTTTGGTTTAATGTATATTTCCTTGATTAAATTTAAAATTTTTCATTCTGGTTAATCTAGAAGTCAATCCAGGATTAGGTCTTCCTATGATATATAAAATATGAAAACATGCAAATGTTAAACTACAAATAAAGGAAAAGCCTATTGACAAACTATATGAAACCAGATATTAAGTGGAACATAATCCTAGGTATGCTAATTTCAACTCTAGAGTTGAAATATTTCTTTTCAACTCTAGAGTTGAAATATTTTTTTAAATAATTCTTTGTGGTCGTAGGAAAAATAGTGTACATTACTCGTGTGAAAGTGATTATTCTAATACTCGGAGAATATCCGCACTCGGCTGACGCCTCGTGCTAAATATCTTCTCGTTTGAAAAGTATCACTTTCATCACTTGTTATGTAATATACTATTTCTGAAATGAAACCAGTATAAGCCTGCATACAAATGAAATTCCTAACTTAATTACTATAGGAGCTATAGAAACCTGACACACTATTGCAAGACCCTGTATACAGGGTGTTCCACCGGGAACCGAATCGATCTATATATAGAAAACTAAACATAGGAAAATTTTTAAAACTTGACAGTATGCTGTTGCTGATGGGGGCGACCGGGCTAAAATATTTTCATAATGGTGGCACTTCCAGTTATACCGGAAGTGTCAACTTGCTTATTTTAAATGGGACACCCTATATATTTTTGCATTCTACGCAAGATTCTAGGCAGATTTTGTATACCATGTCGGTTCCAGGTGGGACACCCTGTATTTGGGTATATAATAATTATTGTTTTTATTGTGGAAAAAGTAGTGAAATACAATAAATCATTGCAATTACAACAAATACAATTTTTCCAACAAGGATAGAATCGCACTCATCTGTCGAGCCAGTGAGCAACGCTTTTACACTCAATATATATAATATTATATGACGGCACCAAAGTGGTGGAAAAAATTAGAAGCTTACCTGGTACAAAGAATTCTTGGCCAGGAGAATATTGAACAATAGCGCCGCCTGCGGTCGCATTTGTCATAGTAAGGGTGTGTATGCCTTGTCCTCCTTCTCCACTCGAAATCTGAATCGCAGTGGCAGGCAAAACTGGAAATAAAATTATCAATTATAATTTTAAAATTCTATTAGGACATAATTACATTATATATAATATAATTATATTATTGAAACAGTAAACAAGATTATTTTTCAGTGATGTGTACAACGTTAAATTTTGTATCGCGATAAATGAGCTGCTTGTCAGCTCAATCGATTAATGTATTCTTGTCTTAGCGCCTTATTTTTGTAGCGTCTCTAGCAACGTCAGTTTACAAATACCGCTAGGGGGTTATTCTGGCCCTCCCATTTGCGCCGCGAATAGCAACCCATAATCTTCACCAGTAAAAGTATAATTATTTTTCAGTTCTTCTTGAATTAGAACTTATTGAAAAAAAAACATGCACCTGGATGTTTGTTTTGCTAAGTTTGACTGTTTAAAACTTTTTTTTAGTCAGATTTTTCGTTTCTTGTTCTCGATTTGTTTGGTTATTTTATTTTTCATACTAATAATTTCCTGATAAAGTTGCATGTATTCCTAATATTATGTTCCTTAAATCACGTTAGTAGAGTAGTACTACTCACGTTATTTTTATTTTAAGAAGAAAATTGTTTTTTATAATAAAAATATGTGCTTGATATTTTAGAAATTACTGTTAAAAATTAGCTTTGTTCGCAGTAAGGATTCTGACCGATTCGGGACTATTCGCTTGCGCAGTACAAATAATGGCGAGCGCGGATCACAAAATTCCTTAACTGCACCTGCGACTTATCTGAACTGCGTATGCGAATATATTCGAATCGGTTCAGACTCCTTACCGCGAACAAAGCTATTATAAATAAAAAATTATTATCAGTGGTATCGGACGAAGTAAGTGCTTACAGTTTTGACCTTACACTATAATTGAATTAATGCTTATCTTAACCCAAGCATTCACAGTACAGGTCCCAAATCCATAAAAAGTATTGAGATATGTTAATATTTTAAACGGATAAAATTATTAACAAAGTGTGTTATAGTTTTTGTTTTATGAACTTACCCAAAAAGAAATCAGTATTCTTTTAGTCATCTACTGCCGGTAATTTAATTAAAGCTGAATAATATAAGCGCAACTAAAGTCTAAGAAACACCAAACATAAATTAGAGGTTTTTTTATGTATATTTGTTGGATTATGCCCAACAAAACAAACTTAGAAGCTCATTATTTGTATTTTACCAACGTTTTGACTTCTATGAGGTCATCCTCAGGGCGATACAGATCAAAACTTCTGTATCGCTCTGAGGATAACCTCATAGAGGTCAAAACGTTGGAGAAAATACAGATAATGAGCTTCTAAACTTCTGTATCGCTCTGAGGATAACCTCATAGAGGTCAAAACGTTCGAAAAAATACAGATAATGAGCTTCTAAACTTTTGTATGGCTCTGAGGATGACCTCATAAGAATCGAAATGTTGGCAAAATACAAATAATGAGCTTCCAAGTTTATTTTATTGGCCATAACCTAAAAAATCTACACATAAATAACAATCAGTGTGGTCACTAAATATATCAGGAAAAAATAGAGATTTTAATAGATACAGTACAATCTCGGTAACGCGAACACAAAAAATTCTAAGGAGTTCATATTAACGGAACGTTTATATTAGCAAAGTTTACAAAAAATACATATAAATACATATGTAACAACTATTATTGTACCTAGCATACTACATAGTGTGTATTGATACAATAACCTAACCTAAGATACTTAACTAATCTTTTATAGCCAAATTTTTCTGCTCTTTCCTCTAATTGAGAAAACTGAAGGAAGGCATTTTGATTTTCCTTTTACATTGACCACTCTGTAGTATGAACAGTATTATTCATACTACAGAGTGGTCAATGCAAAAAATATTATGTTCACATTACTGAGTCGTTCATAATAGTGCATATTCATATTATCGCGATTGTACTGTATTATCAGTCTATTTTAGAACAATGTTCTTTTAATAAATATCCATTAAAGTATTGACACTAGAACGTTAACAAATCATAAAAGGTAAGTCACCTGTCTTTCCATGGTATCAGTAACAGAAGTCTTTTTTAATCTACTTACAGTTGAAACAAAACGCAACGGCGCAAGCATAAACCCGTAATATTTATGGATAATAGTTTTTTTTGCTTAATGCCCTGTAGCATACATTTGCACTACAGTTCAAAAATTTGGCTAATTAAACATCCGTAGACGCAACAATTGAATATTTCCAACAAAAACCATTAATTTATGTCTTGGTTATTTCCAAATATTTAGTTTCACTTAAGCTAAATCAAGAAAGCTATAACTTATTGAAGCCTAGTTATTAAGTATGCATTAATAATAAATTAAAAAGTTAACATGAATAAACGAAATTAGAATATCTACACTTAGTACCTAAAGAACTATTGATACTCACAAAAACTCAGCGATATGGCGATGCCAACTAAATATTCAACCAAAAAAAACTAACCTGTGTGGTATGGGATAGAGTGTGAGGACAACTCACTGTCTGCCTCCGAGGAATTCTGCTCAACCTTGGGCTCTGCGAACATCGTAACAAAACCTTTAATTTAGAAAATTTTTACAGGTTACATTGCTATCTGATTATAAACTAAAATTTAGTTTTGCCCATTGTTTTTAGAATATTTTTTTTAACCGATGACACAGGTGTATGTGTTGTGATCCCATACCACAAAAATATGTCTTTATATGAAAAAATAATTATATAGTAGAGGTGGTATTTCAAGATTTTTTTTTCTATTACATATAATTACTCAGTTCCTGTTAGCTATAATAGGTTTAGGTAGCAGTTGCTTAAATTTGGCACTCTACACTCATGCTGTAAATAAAAACAATGCTTTTAACAAAAACAACTGAAAAAATACAAAATATAACATTGTCTTTAAACTATATAAAGGGTGTCCCAAATTCGATGCTTATCATCGTTATCTCGGAAACTATAAGAGATGCAGTATCAGTCAAAACTCAGTAATATCGTAGGACAAAATCTGAGCTTTATTTTTACTTGGTAAAATATTTAAAAAAAAAATTTGGAGTTTTTTTAAAATTTATCTGACTTAACCGCTACAGAAAAACAAATATAGTAAGTCTCCGCAATTTAAATATGATCCGTTAAAAGGTGAATACTCACTACATCTGTCAACATAATTAAACCAAACAATCAAGTATACAGTTCTTGTCATAGCTACCTTTGGTGGGTTTAGCTTTATTTCATGGCTTTGTTATCATTTATATTAAACCTTAAATTTAAGTTTTTTGTCAGTGTTGCTTGTGTGGCTGGGCTGAACTTGTTATTTATTAATTTTTTTCATTTAAATGTTTTCTAATTATCTGCTTTAGATATTATTATCAAAAACTACAATTAAATATGTAATTTTTGGTTAATAGTACGATAGCCCTTTAATCTACGCATTGGTAATCTAAGTAATAAAATTTTCTCGAAACAGATATAAATAGATATTTATTTTATAACTGTAAAGTTCCGCATTCATTTGCGTGTTGTATCTGGTAAAAAATAATTATCAAATTCCTGATGAGGTAAAGATGACATTAAAACGTCCAAAAATTATTAAGTGTGATACATGGTTGAATTAATGGCTTAAAGAGCTTTCATAAAATAAAATGAAAAGTGCAGGTCCATATTTAAAAAATTAAAATTGATAACAACTTCACAAAAACGAAACGATGTACCGAAATTCTAAAAAGACGGTAGTATAAAGTTGCTTTCACAATGTTGTATTTGTTTTTCTGTAGTGGTTAAAATAAGTTAGATAAATTAAAAAAACAAACTCAAAAACAAATTTTTCTACGATATTCTGATAGTTTACGAGATACCCATGATAAGCATCGATTTTGGGACACCCCGTAAAGCAACCGAAACGTAACTTGACAAGACCCCACGCAGGTAAAAATCGATCCCCTTTAATCTTATTGGTTGCTGCAGATTTATTGTTATAGCAGATCGCAGGACCGTAGTGGTTACCTAGCACATTAAATATTTTCAAAAGATACATAACAAAGCAAATATAAATGGCCTAATGCTATCAGAGATGTTGATGATAGTGCGGTCAGAAATTAGGCTAATTTTACACATGTCGAATTGATCTCTGATTTTCCGTTATTAATATTTGTTTATTCCGGATAACTGACTGTTTTGAATCCTGATCATTTTTGTTGGGGGGAACTCTGGTGTATCCTGATGCTTAATACTGGCTCCTAGCTTGACCATCAGCAAGTCAAATGTACATATATACTCATACGAAAGTAATTAAAGAAATTGTTGTCATCTTGTAAAACTTTTTCAAAAATAACGTAAAAGCTACTTCCCAAGTAACATGATCTTTGGTTCTATCATTTCCGATATATCCATCCAAATACAACAATCCCTATAAAACTACAATGCAACGGCACCGTCAATCGCCAATAACTGTGTGTCTAAAATCGGCCTTAGGATGTGAATAAGGGAACGGCACAATGTCATTCGGGTTTACTGTCAGATTGTAGTATTTTCGTGTGTTTCTTTGTGTTTTTGGAATTTTACTAGGTTGTGTAAGATTATAAAAATCTTTTAAAATAAAAAAATGACTAAAAAATATGTTTTGTGCGGCAAAAGGAGCAAACTGCGAGATCGTATATCATTTAATCGATAAATAAACAAAACCATATCCTGCATGAACACTAGTGAAACTAAAAATTAAAAAAAGTCTAGATACATAGACGATTTTTTTAAATTTTAACATCTTGTAGTTGAAAAGTTAAGACGTTTAGAACTAGAGTTATAATAAACTTTATTCTTAAAATGGATTTTTTTATCAGTTACCTTTCTTAGTGCCACACACCACTGCAGAAGTTCTGTCAATTATTACTGCTATAATTCTAACAGTTTATAAACGTTCTAGAAAAAAAAAACATACCAATCAAATAGCACCTTTACTATATAATAGGCAAACTTCATGCAATTTGAAAACTTTTAAAAATGTAAGAGTAAAATATTTCAAATTAAAACAATGGGTTTTTATAACGTATAATCAAAAAGATTGGAAATATTTTGTATTAAGTCATGATAAGCAAGTTTAATTAATAATTTTCAGCCTACTTTTTTAGTGAATCATATTGTCTCGGACAGAGATTGCTTTTAAAGGAAAAAGTTCAATTAAGTATAAGTATAAGACTAAAAATATTGTAATGTAAGGGCCAGTCTACCTCTATATTTGTTTTATGTAATTGAAAACCCAAAGGTAAGCAAATATATATGTATTTTTGAAACCAAAGCAATATTTAAAATATTATTAAAATATGTTCTTGTTTAGATCTGTTTAAACTACAGGGTGTTAAGTATACGCACAAACTTTAAAGAATTAATATTTTATTGGTTTTAAAGGCCTTTTTACATTGGATGCAATTGCAAGAAAAAATTGCCTGAAAGCATGCGCTTTGTCGACGTTTTAAACAGCTGATGCCGGTTTTAAATGAGAAAACGTGCATCAGCTGATTAAAACGTCGTCGAAGCGCATGCTTCCAGGCCATTTTTCTTGCAATTGCACCCAATGTAAAAAGGCCTTAAGACAAAAAGTTCATACAAGTATGAGTCCGCTACGGCACAGTTTTCCAATTAAAAATTTCAAAAAAATTTAAGATCTTAATATATTTAAGTTAGTAATCATTTTGTAGGTTTATTTAGCGTCCTTGAACTTCTATTTTTTTAAATGTTATATTGTGGTATGCTATAGGCTGATTAGAATAAAATATAAATTAATTAACACATAGTATAATGTATGGTTGTTGGGTATAGAACCCACTTTTACAGAGGCGCTGTTGCCCGATCAAACAGTTTGTAGTAATACAGTGATGTAAACAATTGGTTATTTTTAAAGATATAATTTGAGATTTTTTCAGGAATTTTAGGAAACAAATCTGACATCTCAGCAATCGAATAATTTTGTACGGCGTTTTCCCACGCGAGATGCATGCTTTAATACAGTAGTAAAATATAATTGACCATCAATTTGTTTTTTTTTTTTTTTAAGAAAAAAGAATAACAAAATAAGAAAAAATAAATATGTTATTTAATACGTTTTTTAGTGAATGATGCCAGATTCAGAAATTGTTTTCAACTTTTTACATTTAGCCTAGAGTGAGTACTTAGTAGTAAGGTATTTTAAGAAGTATATGACTGCTGGTTTTGCTAACTGCATTTTTGTTTTTTGTTTGGTTTGTACTGAAATAGTGTCGTTCTTTTTTAGCCCTTGATAAAGGTTTTAATAAAAACCGAAACGTTGGGAATTAGTAAACAGTAGAAAGTGTTTTATTAAGTCCTCTTCCCCACAATATAACATTTAAAAAAATATTTAAGTTAGTTCAGAGGCTATATTTACCAAATATTAAAATATTGTTAATTCAACCAAGAGTGTAAATATGAATTTTCAAGGAAAAAATGCCATATCACTGACCAATACTTACATAAACTTTTTCACATATTAATTCCTTAAAGTTTGTGCACATACCTAATTAACACCCGGTATAAGCAAAAACTAATTAAACCAATTAAAATTATACTCTGCTTTAAGTTAGTCGACAATTGGATTTAACAACGAAAATTAATATTATAGTAAAATGTATTAATGAATTACAGTGCTTTTTTTGCTTATCATATTTTATATTTCTGGTTGTTATTATTACCACAAAAAAAACAACAAACAGTGATAACTATCTGCATCATTTAAAGAGGACATAATATTTGACCTTTACAGGTCGTGCATTTTCTCTCTAAATAAATCCAGCATATTTTGATTATCCATTATCATAGGAAAAACATGCAAGCTCTACCAAATCGCCAAAATATCAGAGTGCAACCTAATACTCCACTAAATCCAGATTTAATTTGCGAGTGGCAAATAGCTTTAGTTTAAAAACCACAATTTGGTTAACATTTTATTATTCAAACTATGATTTTCTTTATGTCTGTTACATTTCGCGATAAAATAAAAAAAAAATCATACAATTTTAATGAATTAGGAAAATAAGAAATACTACATTTTCTACCCTCATACCCTAACCAAGCACCCAAAATAATAATTAATAAACTTGAAATTTTTATAAAATAAGATAAACAAATATGCATTATCCACACGTCAAAATAAAAAATGGGTTCGTTTACCTTTAAGTTCCGGTTACAGTTAGAAAATAAGGGGCGATGAGAAATGCACAGCTACTAGAGATGCACACGACAGAAAACATTTTTTTACAGCTGACTGACAGACGAGATCAACTTTGTGAAATAATGACAGAGCTAACTTATAAAAACACAAAATTTTTTCAAAGAATGTTTTTCAAATGACGCTATTTTTTCTTCAACACATAAAACTAGAAGCCGGGAGCACATCATTGGTTCGAAGAAGACACACAGATATAGTAGGCAAAAAAAAGATTAATTAATGTCTGGGAGGGAATCTTTGAAAACATCTATTTGACCCATTTCTTTAGATGAAAGCCTCACTGGGGAAATATATCTAAATTTTCTTCGGAACGATCTGGTTCCAACTTTAGCCACTCTATTTCCAAAAGATTCAATGACCCTGATTTACTGAGTTCGACCTTAATGTTTCAACAGAACGGTGCGTGCTTAAATAAACAGCAATGCGAAGGCATTATGCTGTTTATGTTAGGAAATACAAAAATACCATTTTCGGGAGCAATAAAATGGCCACCCAGATATACCATCTCCGGGAGCAATAGAATGGCCACCCAGATCGTCTGAATTTAAACCACTGGATTATTTTTTTTGGAGCAACGTAAAATATTTAGTTTATAAGTCAAAGCCCATATTCTTATTGTTATTACCAATATATTGCTAATACTGTGTACAAGATTTGTGATCACATGGAGGAATTTAAGGGAATACAGAGTTTGCGCATTTCATATCATTTTAAACGACTCGGTCACAAACGAGAATAGGGCCTAGAGCAGGGGTTCCCAAACTTATTTTGTCTACTGCCCACTTTGAGAATAAATTATTTTTTAGCGCCCCCATTTTTTCACCTACTTAAAAACCACTATAACTTTAAATTAAATTAATTAATTATTGTGAGCTATATTAGCGGAGATTAAACATTCATTCTAAACGATACTTTTACTATAACCTGCAAGAGTTAACTTGAGACCTGAGCGCAGTAGGTAGTACACAACGGCGCTCAGGTCTCAAGTTTACTTTTACGGGCTACACCTGCCAATGAGAATGATTATTGAAACGCAACTTTATAGTATTCAGACAAGTATTCCATGAACCAGCCGATTGATACAGGAATGCACAAATCGCGTTATTTAACAAAAACTTGTTAAAAGATTATTGCCCGCGGTCTATTTTATCTACGAAAATTACCTATCTGGGAATACTAATAACAATGAAAATGCGAAAGTGTGTCTGTTGCCTTTTTATTTGTTTGTTTGTATCTACTTTCGTTTCGAAACGGAGCGACCGATTGACATGATTTTTATTTTATTTATTTAATAAAATAGGACAGATATAAGAACTACGCGGAGAGAAATATCGAACCGAGTTTGAGCAATCTTACTAATATTAAGATGTTCACAAGTTGTAGTCGAGAGTTAGGAGCTCAGTCGGTGTCTACGAGTCCTCCTAGCTGGATGAAATTACAAATCGCCCCCCAAGTCTCTACACAACACCCCCATTTTTTTTCTGGGACTCTTACCGCCCCCCTTTAGACCTGCAGCACCCACAAGGGGGCGTTATCGCCCACATTGGGAAAGGCTGGCCTAGAGGAACGATAGGTCGTCGCTGTCGCTATACCCAGGGGCTCTTGTGTACCCCGTCCTGATCACATTGAGACGCGTCCTGGCATCAGCAGGTCAAATTTTCGTGTTTATACTACATATTGCGCATGCTCCTAATTCCCTTAACCATACACGCAGAAGCACAGATTGGCCAACGGTTGGGTGCATGTATTGGCAATATATTGGTTATATATGAGTCATGCGAGAAATTGATCCACAAGTAGTAGTCGTATATAACGTATAGTAGGAATTTTACCGATTGGTATATTACAGAAAAGTTAGAGGAGGACATTTTCAACATCTTATAAGGTAATTTTGGTTCATACTTTGTTGTTAAATGTGGTAATAAAATTTTTACCAGTTTTATTTTAAAAGCGTTAATTTTCGGAAATTGATGAAGATAGTTGTAAACAATAAACGTGTTACATGAAACATGTCTAGAATTACCATAATATTGACGAATCTAAACATATCCTCCTCTTCACTACAATGCAGCAAAGGACAACCATACGTTCGACTAATTTTCAATCAGAAATTTAGAAAATCACGTTCATTTTCCTAAATGGTAACCAAATGTAGTTATATGTTAGGTTAACAAAATATATGCTGCTAATAAATGACGATAACTTAAAAAAAAGAAACAAGGTATTTTTTTTAGTAGTCCAAGGAAACAGCTTCCTAAAAAAAATAGCGATATTCATGTGATATGTACTTTTTTATTTAAATAATATTTTTACCAGATAACCTTATCACCCTTCATTCCATGCGTAAAATTATCACCAATTGTAAAACTAATTTTAAAATTGTTTTGAATATTAGAGCATATATGCTATTTAACCCTGCAAATTAAGAGAATCAAAACCTCATGCAAAAAAACTTAAAAAATCAAACCAACCTTAAAAACACTTCTAATTTGGAAAAATAAGACCTTGAGCATCTCTAAATTGAACTAAAAAAGCTATATTCGAGACACAGAAAAAAAAAAGTTATTAGTTGGTTAGTCAATGGACATTGAAAAAGATTTTTCTATTAATATAATTAATAATTAACTTATTTTTTATGAATAATGGTAAGCAAGTAGATGCTATTACATATTATGTTAAATTGCTTATCCTTAAGTCGTAATGTAATACTAAACACACAACAGATCGCGAGAGAGTGGCCGTGGGTTATAGTTAAATAATATATACAGGGTGTTTTTTAATTGAGTGCTCATACTTAAGGTTATGAATCCTTTGGCGATTTTAAGAAGAAAAGTTCATATTAACATATGTCCTAAAGCTCATTTATTTTTGAGCTACAAAATATCGAAAGCAGTCTCAATTATTTACCGAAGAAAAAAATGTTTTTTTTGTTTTTAATTTTTTATGCAAAAAGGGTGCATCATAAGAAAGTAAGTCTATGGACCAAATTTGCTCCAAAATAAATGAGGATTTTAAATATAAGTTTGGTTTTTAGAAAAAGAAGTGGCGTACCATTTTTTTCTTTTCTTTAAAAATATTCGGTTCAAACCCCGTACGGACGTCACTGGTAAAAATTTAAAAAATCTTTTAAGTCAAAAAATGCTCCTTAATGATTAAGAGGTGTGTACGAAATTTCATAAAAATATCTAAGAGTGATATAATAATTAAGATAAAAAAAGTTATATTTTTTAAAAAATGTTACCACCCTGTAGCTCAAAAATGAAGAGCTTAATATTAACTTTTCTTCTTAAAATCACCCAAGGATTCACAACCTTAAGTATCGGCACTCAATTAAAAAACACCCTGTATAATATTTTTGAAATATGATTTTTTTTATTTTTCCGCATAAATCCGTTTTAGACAATTATTGATATTGGATTACTTTGTCATTGTAGTATAATATAAAAAATTTAGAGAACATTGGCAACATTGTCAAGCTGCCGTTCTCATGACGTATATTCGATAAAGTCCGTGTTATTGTTCCAATAGTTTTTTATTTATTTATTTTCTGTGATGGCTTAAAAATATCAAAAAGTACAAACACAGAATATTATATTCCTCAAATTCCTTTCCTTAAATCAAAATTTAGTGAAAGAGCCCATTGTCAGGGTGATATGGAGGGTTATATTAAATAACCATCAACATCAAAAAGGCGAAAAAAATTCGATGAGCCGTCAACGTTAAAAAAATCTTGGAAGTTGGCATAGTGGATTAGGGCGACATAAGTTCTTTACTTGAGAAATATAAATCGTATACAGCATCAAAAAAGAATTTTGTCGCATCATACGCCAATAATAATTAAAAAAAAAAACAAATGCTCGAAAAAAAAATATATTTCGACGCCTATGGATTCGAAAGAAGATAATGTAGTGGGTTATTTCATGGTAACGTAGGTGACCGGCACTTTAAAACCAGAAATACAGCTGTCTAATAAATTACACATTAGTAAGTAATATTTTTAAATTTTAGACATTCATCAATTGTATCCTATCTGGGACAGCTTTACGACAAAAGATTCGTGATTTTAAAGTGCTTGGTCACCTCCGTTAACATGGAATTACTCAGTTATTGTTTTCCGAGAAAATATTGCTGTATTATGTTCAATACATAAGTTCTAAAGTTTAAAAATTGTCCTAAACAAGATGTTATTGTATAATTTATGATTAACAAAAATTATGCATAAAATATCCATGCCCATTGACTAAACCAAAATTTGAGTAAGAGATAGAAAAGCCCCAAATCATGCTTAAAATAACATACCAGCTATCTCACCCCCTCCAAGATCGTTGAGTATTTTCCTATAGGATGGCCGCCTAGTCAGAAGATCACGCCGCTTCTTGGGAGATTCGTCATCAGAAAAACTGTCATCGCTACCAGCTTCAACTACCTGGCAAAAACAAAAAAATAATTGTAACTAACCAAAGAAATATCAAATTTTGTATAACAGTAGAATGTTTTCATTTTCATACATTAATCGTGTAAATTTATAAAATGATAACAAAACATAAAATGTATAGCCTTTTTTTGGAAGGCAAGAGTAGGGATGGAACGGACGTCCGGCTGATGTACCGATTCCGGCTGTTCGGCTTCTCTACCAGACGTCCTGTTTAGCATTTAAAATAAATAATTATATTAAAATCGTCCTCTAAAAAAAAATTTCGTCACTTTTCTTTGACACTGGGTGGCTTCCAAGCAACGGAGCGCATCAAAACAATATCGCGCCGCGGTTACTAATTCTACTGGCTTTAGGTAAAAGGCATATCTATGTGAGCCAATAAAAACGTGAGAACTAGATCACTTGCGGTCATTGTTTTGACGCGTTCACTGGCTTGGATGGATTTAGGTCTTTCTATACACCGCGTTCCAGAAAATCCCACTATACACTAACACAGGTATGCCATTGCGCATACATTCTCTATATCTATCCCGCATTATAACGTCACTGTGAGAGTTATGTGGAAATTAAACGAATACGACTTTATTTGGCGCGGTTTCACAATGGCCGATAATGTGAGGTTATAACCGTTGCTCTGTGTGTGACTGCATGCTCGGCGTTAAAATTCTGGCTTGCCTATCGGCATATCGTTGTAGATGCATCGTAAATGTTCATTATTTGTAAGTGTTACAGCGACGGAAAGAGCGGAGAAAACCAAAATAATATCGACCCTACTGGTAACGGGTGAATTTAATAGTACGGCAAGAAGTTCGGGATCTGGTCCAGTAGCTTGACAGTCTAGGCAAGACATATAACGAAATAATCCGAATTAAAACATCTTTAAAATAAGCAATGGTTTGTTAAATTTGGTTACCGCAAAAGGAAGTTTCAGCATTTTAGGTATTTTTTTCTACAACTGTCTAGAAAACTGGTATTTTGTACACGACTATCATAGATTGACATAATCCATACCATTATCAAGTCCTGTCAAAACTGCGTTAAAAAGGAATTTAAAATTTGTAATTTATCAAGTACGCTAGATGGCACTACGATCCATAGCAACCAACGTTGTTTTGTTTGTATTGTCTGTGGTTTTTAAAATAGTTTTCACGTACCTATATAAATTCAAAGATTTTTGGAAAATTAAAAAGCTATGCAATTGTAGAAAAAGTATAGTGAATAACATTTTACAATGCTCGTCTGCAAAGAATCCTTTTTAAAACTTGTTATTCCATGTACTATTAATTTTTAACTGTTTAATATCTCTTACATTGGGAACAGCATTATGTCACTGAAGATGACTTTCACTATAAGGTCAAAACATGTCTGATGATTGTATTTTCCTGAGATAAAGTTATTTATGGAAATCGATTTTGAAAATAAAATTATCAAAAATATTTTTCGTTTTATTTTAAGGAGTAAAAACATTTGCGGAATAGAAAAATGTTAAAATAATTATTATGCTTTTTAACAGCAACAAAAATCCGTAATCTATCAACTGACTACTTCAACACGTCTAAAATGATTTTTACCTTTTAAATAGTTCAATGTTAATCACACGAAAACACTGATTTAATTTGTGTAACCTATTTGCCTATCGCTCTTTCATGTTATTTAAATTCCGTAAAAGAAATGTTAAAATGTCACGAAATTAAACGTTTCTCCGATACGATACACACTCCTTAATGTATTTTAAGCATGTTTATAGGTTAAATCGATGACGAATAACAAAATAGTTTACCGAATACGTCATCAGTCTTGTCAAATGTCAGATCTGACCTAATTATAAAACAATTTTAAAAAGATAACTTGAAGAAGTCTTAGTACCTAACTGTAGAGTATTCAAATATTTTATTAAATTATATTAGACTCTCTTTTGTGGATCGCAAAACCTCACACTTAGCAACAAGATCCCAGTATTGTACTTACTTACATAGTCAAAACGTGAATTATTCCAATTAAAATTTGCAAATTCTATTCACAAAAACTACCGATTAACATAAATCGTATACCGTACAGAAATCCTACTTTAGACGCTTCTATTTCTATCGCTTTTAACAATGAACTGAAAGACAACATGATTAGCATAAACTTAATTACACTTTAAAAAATTGCAAATTGGTGGTGATGACGTCATTGGGACATTACAATTCGGTTTAAATGATAATTTATAGCCATTGCTTTAAATAACCGTAGAAAACATCGTTTTATTCGCATTTAATGAGTGGTTTTGTTTATTCTTAGAAAATTTGACGTCATTGGATTTAATAGTACAAAACTGACGCGACTGGAGACACGATGGCTCAAGGGTTGGCTTAAATTATAGGATGATTATCAACGTAAAACTGGGTAATGTTAAAAAATATATATTTTAATCGGTTAAAGCCATCCACATGAGATAAAACAGCTAAGAAAAGGGCTATTTTAATTCCTCGTCAGACCATAAGGCAGCTCCTAAGGTCCAATGTTATAAAGTTCTCTTAAACCTAAGTTTGAAACTAGGTTTAAGTGCTGTATGCACCGTTTACTGCTTAAGCTAGCTTTTCGTAAGTCAAATTAAAGAAATCCGCGAGAGTGGCTATGCACCACCCGAAAACAAAACCTACTCAGCTAAGGAAAGAAAACATTTGACAACGCCGGAGAACTGAGAAGGTAATTTTTGATGGATCGTGGTTAACATTGGTATATATCAGGATGTTCTTTTCTATTTTGGATATTTTATGGTTATGTCCTTTTCTAACAATTTTGAACTTAAGTTAACCTTAATTTTAATTGAATAACAGTTAAGTTGGACTTCTGTGTTTGTAAATGCATCTCCCTTATTTATGGTTTGTAAGTTTGAATTGTAGGGAAATTCTAAAATGTAAAAAACGTGGATAATAAAAAAATAAAAGAGCTCCCGAGACGTGAAAAAAAGCATCTGTTCTCTAATATAGCAGAACCATTTGCAAACATATTGGAAGACAAAAAAACAGATTGAGCATGCATTTACTCAAAAGAGGCAAAGAACATGGAAAAAATAATAAAAAAAAATTAAAATTCTTGTTCTCCTAGTATTTACTACAGAAGTGCCAAATTTCCTAAGAAGTTCTACGAAAATTCAAAGAAAGAACTTCGAAAACTTACCGCAGAATATAAACAAGAATTAATGAATACTCTAAGCCAGACTTAAGCCGAGGAAAATGTAGGCTTAATTTTAAGCGATCTTAACTACATTATAGACGTCGGAGCATAAGAAAACGCTTACTTAAGCGATTCTTAACGGTAAACTGGCTTATGTACCTTCGGTGCATATAGCCCTAAGTCATAGAGTCATCTATTCTTTACATTTTGTTTTTTAGTTCATGGGAATACATGCATTTATTCTCAGACAAATGGTTTCTGCATGATCTGGGGTGCAATTTCTATGGAAGCACGAACAGACCCGGTTTTCATCCGTAGGGACGACCGTGTTCGCGGGAGAGGTTTTACGGGTGCTAGGTACGTTAAGGAGATTTTAGCACTTCGTGTGGTACCTTACATCGACCACGTTGAAGATGAATTTCTTTTTATGCACGACAATGCAAGGCCACACTCCTTAAGAATGGCGCAAGCTTACATTACTGAAGTCGGTTTTCGGGTTATGGAGTGGCCAGTATATAATTCAGACCTAAATCCAATCGAACATTTATGGTATGAGCTAAAACGAAAAATTCGTGCTAGACTTCATGCCCCAACCTTGATCCCAGAGCTTATTGTTGCAGTAGAAGAAGGGTGGCTTAACGTACCTACCACAAGAAACAGTAAAAAACTTAATTAGATCTATGCCTAATCGTACGAAAGATTAGAGCAAAAGGGGGTCATTCTCATTATTAAAATTTAATTAATTTACTTAGTTAATTCAGATAATTGTGAACTATTTTCTTAGTAATAAAAATAGTTAATTTGTTTCATGCATTAATTTAAATTAATGATAAAAAGGATCAATTTGCATTTGTGTGAGAATAAATGCATAATAATATATTAGCATGAACCAAAATGTAAAGAATAGATGACTAAACGAAAACTGGTATTTTAAAATGACTTTGCTACTTGATTATACCACAGGGTGTTTTGGTAAAAAAACAAAGTTTCGATCAGTCTGGTATAATAAATGTCGAATAACGAATGTTAATTAAAATTTGTAAAAGTCAAGTTAAAACTGAGTTGTACTTGCAGTTCTGTAAAAAAATCACAAAAAATCAGACTAAAAATAAAAAAGAAGAGTTTTGGACTTGCATTGTCTTTATTTGTTTTACATCACAACGTTTCAACTGGTAAGTGTCTCCAGTCGTCTTCAGGTGAATACTAAATAAGTAAAGTAACTACAGCTCTATTTATAGATGAACTGGAGCATAAGTAAGATGGGTGCAGTTATTCGTTCAGTTCGTGTGCGGTATTTTAAGTTTACATCTACTTAACAAAGATTTCCAGATATTTCTTATATCTAATGAGGGCTTACTAAAACAATCTGGGTTCTGGTGTATGGACCAAACTGTTCGAATTTGTTCAGCAATTTTAGCTGTTCCTTAACTTTTCTAGTCAGTTTGTTACGAACCTTTAACTATAAGTATTGATACTCTTCGACTTGAGACAATTCCAACAGTACTAAAAAACGTGAAGTTTGAACATATCAAGTATTATATCAAATTGGTTTAGAATTTAATTGAAAATGTAATCATACTATTATATATATTCTACTCCAATTTAAAAAATGTAGCGCCGCCATCAGCTAATTTTGAATGAAAAAAGTAAAAACATTCTCAAATTGGGAGAATCTTTGTGGTTTATCAAGTGTTTTAAGACCGCAATTTTCGTCTGATCTTCTAGAAACGATTGCAATACCAAAACGGAGCCTTACCCTTAAAGTTTGTAAACTTCCTTGTGTGGTCTGAATGACAGAATTGGGTTTGCTAACTAGTATGACATTTCCCTTTCCAAGCATAGGTATGTTAGCTGCGGTCTGGATTACCGATTGCTGATTTGGCTGTATGACACTTTGGACCTAAAATATAAAAAACACGTATACTCTAACTATATAAATGTAAATTGTATAATAATTATTACTGAAAACTTAAATTTTTAAAAAAATTGAAAAATACAGTTATATTAAACTAATATAAATTTGTAAATATTAGAAAAGGATGTGTCTACTTCGAAACAAATCGCTTGGTTGTAATTATAGATTTCCAACTGAAACTGTATTTCAGCTCACTCTTTCGTTGTGTATCAGATGGACTTGAGTTAAAAATAAAATCACACCACCTTGAACTCAGGGACAATAAATTAATAACTCTGAACGTGTGAAGCAAAAAACACATTAGAAACCACCCTGGAACAACAATCTGGCCACAGATGATTCAAAAGTCAAAGAAGGTACCGGAGCAGGGATACACATAGTATGACCGGCGAAAACTGTTCTCTTTGGATAAGTTTACGTGTGTTTCAAGCAGAAAACTACGCAGTGTGCATACGGAAACAACAGAAGAACTTAAGTCAACAAGCAGATCTGTCTAAACTATGAGAGTTAAGCAGCTTGTAGAATGAGAAAGTAATGCCAAGAATGGTATGGAAATGTCAAGGAGAGCTAATGGCCTTTGCAAAAGATAACAAAGTGAAGCCAAGAATGGTATGGAAATGTCAAGGAGAGCTAATGGCCTTTGCAAAAGATAACAAAGTGAAATTGTAGTGGCTGGTTCCCACTCCTCACACACGTGGTATTGCAGGAAACGAAAAGGCCGATGAGCTTGCGAGAAAGAACCGGCATCGGGATTCGGAGCGATGGATCAGGAGTGAACACAAAATCCACTGGAATCAGACGTGGATCGAATCACAGTAAATATTTTATTGGGGACGAAACAGGTACTTCTGAAAAGCGGCACTTAGCTAAGCATCAGCAAAGGTATTCAGACAGGACACGTGGCTGGTAAGAAGCATCTGCCTCGAATGCAACTAGATAACGGGGATCTAAGCTGCAGGAACAGAACTGAAATTATGAAAACAACGCACAATGGGCCAATTAATGTTTTAATTAATATTTGGTTTTATTACATCGTCGTTTTTCCAAAGAGGGGCTAAATACAGGTTGTTAGGATGCAATTAACTACCATTTTAAGTTAATGGTTTAAGATACGGCTTACCAGAAACATAAATAATGAAGAGAATTCATCTAACGGCAATTATTATTCTCGATAAATAGGATAATCTATTGACTATAATAGGTACAAGTAGGTGTTTTATAGTCTGATTTATCAATGGCGTATATAAAATGTAAAATCTTTTGTCATAAGTATTTTGAACAGTCCACTTGCATTGTATAGCATTTTTTAATTACTGTTCTTTTTTTTCTAATCGCTTTTAGGACACGTCCTTCATGAGTGGTACGAGCCGAGCAAAAAATGGATATCGCTCGCGTCGCTCTCATCACATTGCTGACGTAGGACACTCACTATATTCTATCAGGAATATTATGACTGCTCTCAGATTATCCGCAATTAATCTCTGTATTCTTGAAGTAGGGCAAGCAGAAACCTTGTCATAAAATGATCAAAATAATGCTGCGTAAATTAGTTTTAATAGTCCTTCTTGCGCCTTCCTAATAAGAAAATTATCATGTTTATATAAAAATATCTAATTGATCGGGATCCAAGTGTGTGACGTATAAAGGTATTTCGACATTGCTTAAGGAGTAAATAAAAAAAAAGTGAAAGGAAGATCCTATTCTCGGATATTGATCGTCGAATTATTGATATTTAATATAATATAAAAAGTTAGCGGCAAGGGGACAAAGTTGTGCATCTGCACAGGAACGCGAGAACAATGAGTTCCCTGGGCACAGACAGACAATGGCGTTTTGTTCTTATTGGGATTCTACGGAAAGTCATAACCCGTAAGCAACTCCTGAAACAGTGAAATGGCGGTTTCAAGACTTACTTAAATATGAAGTGAAAACGCATCGCCATCTGTAGGAATCAACTCCAATTTTTTTTTCTATTTTTTATATTACGGACACTAAACCTCTACTATTTAAGACAATTTTAAATTACCACCGAATTTATTATCTGGAGGCAAACCACCGTCAACCGATACTATTAATTAACGGGCATTGCACAATTTCACAAAATAAAGCTTGGCGCGCAATTATGCGCTCCGAAATATGAGGATAGGGATTTTAGCATTAAGTTCGACGCGCCGCGCTTCGCTAGAGTCCGCGTATCCACATTGTACCACATGCTATATAATATAAATCCCAATGCACCTTTTTCTCCGCGCTTCAGCGCGCATTAGGGCGCGCCAGCCTTAAGCGGTAACCCTAATTCTAACGCAGAGTTACATATTCTAATTATCAACATTTTTAGTTTAAATAAATTATGAGAATTGTGATAAAATTAAAAATATAGGGTGGGATACACATTAGCCAGTCTGGCTGACCCTGATATAAAAGCCATTTGGCCATAGTTAGTTCTATGAGGAGGTATTGAGAAGGTATTCCTCAGACGTGTTTCCCTTGAAGGCACATGCAGCCCTATTTTATTAAGCAAAAGAGGACAGTTATATTTATTATAAATCAAGTTGTAGAGCATTTTAATGTTTTTTAGGTTCCTGCGTTGTTTAAGCGTATTTATCTGGATGTCAATAATAGAACGTAGTTTTTACTTGTTAAAATATCGATATAATTGGAAAAAACTAACCTAAGAACTTCCAACCATCGATTAAATGTTGACCGTGAGGTCGTTATTATTTGTCAATATGGCCTTCTAGGATTTGGGGAGTGATAGCAATACTGTACAGGCCTGTTCATAAACCACGGGCCTGATCCAGGACACAGCCTTCTGTTACTGGGTTAGCAAAGATACGAGCCCACTGAAAGAGAATTTACCACTAGGCTCCCTCCTCTAAAGACGTCACCGCACCTAGATCCGACAAAGTACCGAAATAATATATAATTTAAATCGAGACCGATGTTTGTCAAAATATCGTTTTTAATGGTCAAAAAGTCGATTTTCCTAAATGTACTTGTCATTGAGGTCAGCCATTTCATATACCGCTCTTTACTCTTATTATAATAATTACTGTCGTGAAGCAATTTAAAAAAATATATACAGGGTCCTGCGCCTCACCTCCCGCGTCTTCTCTAGCTCACTTATTAATTAAGTTAGGATTTTGATATTTTGCAGACTTTACCTGTATCCTAGGGCGCATTTCAGGAACATATTTTTGTTTTTACAGGGTGTTCCAAAAAAGTGTGACGTCATAAGGATATGTTTTTTTAGATTACATGCCATATATTGTCTTAGTTATTTGGATTCATCTTGTAGTTGCCTACATACCCCTAAAATTTTAATGAAATCGGTTCAGTATTATAGGCGAAAAAAATAAAACTAAAAAAATCAGGTTTGTACTGGTTTTAAAAATTAATAAAAAATAAAAATAATGCCTCGTTATTAAAATTCTACAAAGGTACTTAATAAACAAGGTCCTAAAATCTCGTTAACCAAGTTTGATTAATACCAATTGTACAGGGTGTCCAAAATTTAGTGTCAAACTTTGCAAACTTTAAAGCAATTTATTTTTCTTATTTCAAATTGGAACCCTTCTATATTATTAGGTCATTCGATGCAGAATTAAAATTCAAACATTTGTTCTTATTACAACCCTATCGCAATTTCTAACGCATTAAGACTTATTTACAGAAAACTCGTTTTATCAACCTTTCCACCAGTCATTATTATATAATAAATATCAAAGGTGGCTTAATATCAATAAATTGTTTTTCAAAGCCACCTTTGATATTTCTTATATAATAATGACTGGTGGAATAGTTGATAAAATGAGTTTTCTGCAAATAAGTCTTAATGCGTTAGAAATTGCGATTAAGTTGTAATTAGAACAAATGTTTGAATTTTAATTCTGCATCGAATGATATAATAATATACAGGGGTTCCAATTTAAAATAAGAAAAATAAATTGCTTTAAAGTTTGACACTAAATTTTGGACACCCTGTACAATTCGTATTAATCAAACTTGGTTAACGAAACTGTGAGACCTTATTTATTAGGTACCTTTATATAAATTTATTAACGAGACATTATTTTTAATTTTGAATAATTTTTAAAACCAGTGGTGCAAACCTGATTTTTTTTAGTTTTTATTTTTTTTCGCCTATTATACTGAACCGATTTCATTAAAATTTTGGGGGTATGTAGGCAACTATAAGATGCATCCAAATAAGTAAGAAAATATATGGCATGTAATCTAAAAAAACATATCCTTATGACGTCACACTTTTTTGGAACACCATGTATAAACATAAATATTTTCCTGAAATGCACCATAGGATACAGGTAAAGCCTGCAAAAGGTCATAATCCTAACTTAATTAATAATTGAGCGACAGAAGACGGGAGGTGAGGTGCAGGACCCTGTATAGTACACTTATTAATGATTTTTTTCTTTTACCACATTTTAGGTTAAGATATCAAGGAGCAAGTTCGTATCGAGTATTGCATACATTTTTATTTTCAGAGGGCCCATCCGTGATACATATCAAGTAGGAAAACATGTCGATCGTTCGTGGTTCCAATATTAGGCAATCCAACGATGTGTCCAAATGGCGGCTGGCTGGCAAATACTGCTTTGTAATTGGTGCACGTGACCATAAAAATAATGTTGCTGGTGGCATTTAACTGGTGACTCAATGCTTTTTACCAGCCAACCGCCATATTGAATCACGTGGTTTGGATTCCCTAATTGAACACAATAACACTTCTATTTCGGCTTTAATATTAAAATTTTTAGGTTATGACATTCTGCATATGGAGCACTGATTTGTCAGATAGTATCATATCATGAAATTGATTTTCAAAAAAATGACACCCTGCAGAGTGAGCGGGCATATTGTCTATAAAAATATAAAGAAAAGGAATTGTCTGTTTTGTACATGGTGTCCCACATAGTCAGGAAATATCACACATACTTTTTTTAATGGAATACTCTATATTTTATATTATTTTTCAATTACCCACAAATTCTCTCCTATAGGCTGTAACCAGAACTGGGTAAAGCACTCAAAAAAAGTGCTTCGAGCTTTGGAAATTCTAAGTGCTTGCAATTACCAATTATCGAGGAAAGTAATTTTGATTGAGTGCCTGCAATGCCTATTTTTGGTTGTAGGGGGTCTAGGCCCGTTAAGCAATCCGGGGCCCCTAATTATGTGCGTCCACAGAGCAAATTTCAGGCTGGAAGGAGAGGGCAACCAGCCAAAAAACCACGTGGCCGCAGTATGTGTTATCAAAATTGACTTCTAAAATTTCCAGGATTTAGGGGGGCACCCCCCCCCCCCTGATATGCCTAATGTTCTAATGCGCCCATGCTCCACACATCCTTAAGAAGTTATGCTTTTTTACAAAAACAATAATTAGTATTTATTAAGTCTGGAAAGCAGCCTTAAAATAGGTATACAAATATAAAATCAAAAAATAATTTATAAACTTCTCTCAATATAACGTACAAAGAAGCCGATATAGACCAAAGAACAAATCGAGCTTTCAGATCCTTGCCTGCTACACTAAAAAGCGACACATTGCTTATCGGACCCTTTGAACCGTTCGCCTTCCTTGGTGCAGCTATTCTTATTTAATAATATTTTGATAAATTTAAAAATGATTTTGGATAAATTTCTTTTAAAGTAGAATCTTGACTTTTGAATGAATTTAAATCGAAATAAAATCTCGCCCAAAAATATTTTAATATCATATTTTCCCAGAAACTATAAAGATACTGCCACCATCGTCGAGGTAGACGCGGAACAACTCAGTTTCGTTTTTTTTTTGGGGGGGTAATTTTTTCAAAATTTTTTTTTGGTTCATTTAATTTTTTTGGTAGAAAAAAAGGAAAAGTGCCCCAGGCCAAAAGTTTTTTAAAGTGCCACCCCCCCAAAACCTTTTTTTTGGTCTATCAATAAACTTTTTAAAATAAAAAAATATACCTACTCATATAAATATATTTTAACATTTTGCTTGACAAAAAGAGACTAATTTAACTAAAAGCAGATTTTAAAAAATAAAGAAAAAGTGATGCAGACGAAATGTTTTTCAGGAGTCATGACTACATTACCTCCCCCTGGATCCACGCTTGCATCGAGGCGTATGATTGAACGAATACCATCAGCAAATGTGTCAGTGACGGCTTCTTTATAGTTCTCGCAAAAGAACAATATTAATTTTTCTTAAAATATAATTAAAAATAATTTTTATTTGTATTATAAAGCGACAAACGTGTGCCGCAATCTGTCGAACGGCTTAGATTCTATAAAATAATTTTTTACAATAAAATTTTTTTTAGCAGAATCTCAGGTTTGCAAATAAAGTATTTTGTCTTAAACTATTTCAATAGGTCCTGTTACCAAGCACGTTTTATTTTATAAAGGGCTTGAATTACCAACTACCCAGCACTGTATTTTAAAAGTGCTTGCAAGAACTGTGATGCTTGAAGCACGTTCGAGTAACATTGGAACAGTTCTTCCGTAAAGCCGTTCTTTTGGTTTAATAAGTTAAACCGGAAGTTGTAACTTTTCGATAGAAAATAAAAAAACGAAGATAGGGAGCTGAAAACTATTTTTCTCTGAGATGAACTGTTCCAATGTTACAGCCTGTCAAGGTCTGAAATAACCATATTTTAAAGGTCAATATCTCAAAAAAAAAATTGCATTTAGACAAGACATTTTATACAAAATAAACGTAGAATTTTGTGGGGAATTTGAAAATAATATAATATATAGGGTGTTCCAATAAAAAAAACATATGTTTGATATGCTATGACTATTCGGGATAGCCTGTATAATTTCAAATAGTTTTTGATTGTAAAACGAATGACTCCCTATAACTAAAATATTAAAAAGTTAAGATGTTAGATGCTATGGAATTCTGCGTTGGGAGTGGGCCACCCTGTATATGCAAACATAACATCTATTGATTTTTTGAATATATCTAACAATTTTCTGAAATAAATTATCTTTACTTTTAGAGTTTGCATTGTCATACACAATCGAAATTGCTTTTTGTACATGTAAAATTTAGGAACCAACAGAGGGTTGGACAAAACTTTCAACCCGGCCAAATATCTCCCGAAAAATGTATCAACTTGCAACCCATTCTAATAATTAATATACACCTCGGACAAAACCAACTTTGGATACGCATTGGCGTCAACAAAGAGCGGAGAACATCATTTGGCGTGAGATCTTTATGCTATAGTTAACAAGATCCGGTAACAGCACTTTGTTGTCTATTCAACATCAACTTTAATAAATCATTACTACTCAGTCACTTCTTGGCATGGAAATGCTAACCCAAGATATATTTTGCCAGACGTGTATATAAAAGTATTGCTGATGAAATGGTGATAAGGCCGTATTGCCAGATTAGAGCTTTATGGCTTCTATAACTTTAAGTTGCTATCAGAACAGGAAGTCATTTAAATCTTTTAAAGTATTTTAAACCTTTTAAAGTACTTTAAACCTTTGAAAGTACTTTAAACCTTTTTTAAAGTGCTTTAAGCCCTTTTAAACGGCCTGCAAGTCCTTAAAAAGGGAGGACTTCCAAGCACGCTTGAATAATCTAGGTCAAAGGACTTAAACTCAAATAATGATAACACTGTAAATCTAGCAACGCTGGTAACATTACCACTTCACGCGCAATGCCGTTCCTATACTCACCAAATATTGTTCCGTTTTGATAGCTAAATCGGGACATGTTTGGCTGGGTCCAGATAATTGCCCATCCCTGTATTTAATCCTCTAAAATTTGTATAAACTTTAATAATTAACACTGTTTAATAACAACTGTACAGTTCAGTAACATCACCTTTGAATTTCAATTATGTTAAACACTATAGCTTATTGTAACCTTGACTGCGACCACAAAACGAAAATAGATTTTTAGTCACGAGAAAACTTAAAAGAATGTTAACTTTAAAATTCAAATTTTATCCAAAAAAATGTTAAGTAAATGAAAAATATACTAAGTAAACCAGAAATTGAACTATTTTGAACCAAAATGGTAATTAATATTAGTTTTTGGTGGGCATAAAAATAAAGGGTATACTTATTTAAACCAAATTGATTGCGATGGCGTGAAGATTTCATGCACTAAAAATGTCTTGAATACAAGACCTGGAGGAATAACGATATTTCACCAGTGTTATTAAAAAAATTTCTTTGGTTTAAGGAAGAAATAAGTCTCTCTGTACCATAAATTCTTAAATGATAATAATAGGGTAAAATTCTTTAGATAAAGTAAACAAAAAGGACATGTTTCGATCTTAGAGAAGGTCATCGTCATGAATAAATGGGTGAACAAAATATCGAAAACAAGCTATAACATAAGAAACACAAATGGAGTAAAGGATACTAATAGTATACAGATTATTGTAATAACAGTGAAGGTGTGTTTTATAAAAATGTCACTATGACATTAGGTATTACCTTAGGAGATTTGACTGAAACGGAAAGATTATAAACTTATGCCTAAAATTTGCATTGGTAAACTTATATGGTGGATATCACCTCGTTACGGGATTAGATTATTTAGTCAATGGTAAGAATTGTAATATGCATTGAGAAAGGAGGTGTTTTGAGAATATTTGTGTTTTTTAAATAAAACTTTAAATATAAAATAAATAAATAAATAAATAAAGCCTTTATTAAATTCAACAGACAATCAAAAAAAATGTTAGATGACGGCGAGATCTAGCACTGCTATTCATTTAACCGTCTTAAAGTAAATATTTAAGTAAATATAAAAATAAAATAACAATCATAAAAAAAATGAAAATTAAGTCATTAATTTTTTACTAGGGTAAGACCAGCCCCATACTGACATCGTCAGTGCGCACGTCCTAGCTAGTAAACAATTAGTTAGAGCAAAATGTGAATAAGTGAGAAATGTGACAATATGTAATTAACAAAAAGGCAAACAAATAAAGGAAATTTTTAAATAGATAAAAAAAAATAACAATCCTATGTATTTTAAGGAAAGGAAGTTATAAGCATACAATTTATAGTAATAGGAGCAGAGAGAATATTATAAGGACCTTTTGACGGCCTTCTTGAAGCTCGCCACCGCGGTAAGCGACTTTACACCTGGTTGCAGAGAATTATAAATTTTTACGGCATTATAAGTAAAAGAATGCTGGAACTGTGCGGTTCTGTTCTTTGGAACGCTGAATCTTTGGCAGTAACGTGTAAATCTATCGTGGATACCACTCCCACGAATTAGTTTTTTAAAGAGATTTTCTGGATTATTAGTTAAAACAATTTTGTGCACCAAAGTGGCTAAATGCAAAGAAAATCGCTTTTCTAAATTCAGCCACCCTGAAGCATCAAATAGTGGAGTCACATGATCATATTTTCGAAAATTGTACGAGAACGTTAAGCAAGCATTTTGTAATTTTTGTAGGGTATTCTTTTCCCTAACAGTCAATGCAGGCCAGTAAACAACATCACAATATGACAAGAGAGATAAAATAAGTGAATCGCATAGTCTTAATTTGATTTCAGTAGTTAGAGCATCTTTATGCATACATAGAACTTTTAGTTTATAATAAGATTTTTTTACCAATTCAGATACATGGCTTTCAAATCTCAACTTTGTATCAAGAACGAGACCCAAATTTTTGGAACTCTCAGAAGGAAGAAGTGGTATATTATTAATATTTATATTAAAAACATCTTTAGTGGTCAACTGCTCGCTATCCTTACCAAAAAGCAAGAGCTTAGATTTTGAACCATTTAACAAGAGCGAATGGGCGCTTGAGATATTATAAATTATTTTAAGGTCATTATTTATGTTATCTAATGACGGAATCATATCTGCGCAGTAAAAAGAATAATATATCTGGAAGTCATCGGCGTACTGATGAGTAAGACATAATTTTAAAAAACCACTGAAATCAGAAGTATATAATGAAAAAAGGAGTGGACCCAATATGCTCCCCTGAGGTACCCCTCTATCCACAGGCAGATACTCCGGGAAGCTAGATCCAACGCAAACCCGCTGCTGCCTACCCGATAAACAATTATGAAAAAATTGAACGGTTCCATCACTAAAACCGAAGTACTTAGTAAAAAATTATTTACTTCATTTTTGTTCTGTATGTTGAAGCTCCAATACTTTGTTTACCCTTTTATGATGATGACTTTCTCTAAGGTCGAAATATGTCATGTTCATTTACTCTAATGTAGAGATTCCTACCCTATTTTTATCCTTAAAGGACTTGTGGTACAGACCTCCTTAACTTTATTTACCACTGCAAGAATGGACTATTTCGTAAACCTTTCTTTGGTTCGGTAAAGTAAAGTAAATGCTTTACGCAATATAATATAAATGTGAATAGAATCTCTAAACAGAGAAATATATTTAAAATTACTTATATTGAATGATAAACGTCATATGAATTATACTTATTATAACTAACTATAACTAAATTATATATTTTGGAGATTGGAGCCCTATATAGAAATAGCGCTTCCGGCTCTACAGTAATCTAGTTTACATCTGACTGATACATTATTGTATCTTAAAAGTTTGTTCTAATCGGATACATTAAATAAGTGAGAAGCGATTAATAATATAACAAGAGTAAAAGCATAAAGGCGAGAACGGGAACGAAATGATTTCGGTACATAATTCTATAGTGGTATATGCATGCGAATCGAGGCATTGGTATGTGCATATCCCGCTGGAGAATAAGATATCGCAATCGTTTCGCTCCCGCATTGGTTTGAGTGGTCCTTAAACATAATAGACTGAAAGAAGCTCACCCATATTACAATTTTCAATATAAATTTTTGAGTATTTTATAAAAATCAGTGAAAACAAACTTTAATTCCTCGTAGAACGAGTGTTTGTTTATCTGTAATATATTATTTTAATGTTTTTAAAACGATAAACCGCCCCAGATAGCGATCTGTCTGCAAGTTCCCATTCCAGGTCTTTCATTTTTTTTTTTTGTTATCCTAAACTTAACTGACACAATCTCTTAAGGCCTTTTTATTTTAGGTGCGTCACGAAAAATTGCCTGAAAGCATGCGCTTTGACGACGTTTTAATCTACTGATGCAAGTTTTCCCATTTAAAACGATCACTTGCACCTAATGTAAAAAGGTCATTAGGTACTGATGAAAAGCTATTCCCTTATCTTTCGTGTTTTTGGTCTGGAAGCGACCACGTGCTACACAACTCACCAAATTTATGGTACTAATACTTAAAATCAACACTTACGACAACAAACACATTTTGACAACCATACATTCTGGTTGTCAAAATGAAGTTTGACCTTGGTTCAACGCTGAACTAAGCTTAAGCCGTAATTGTACAACCGGATCTCAGTGGCTATTGTCACATTTTATCTATCTGGTAAACGATGGGCCGTGTGGTTCAAAACACTTACAGCTAGTTGCATAAGGAAATATAGTTCTCGGTTAGCTTAACCGCCTATTAAAAAGACAAAATTTAATCAGAGGCTGGCAAGGCCAACTTCGTATTTGTGCGAAATAACCTTATATTTTACAAGAACTGGCATCTGACAGCGGCCATCTTTTGTAAAATCTAAGGTAATTTTACGCAATCCACGCAGTAGGCCTTGCCAGCCCCCGAGAACGATTTTTTCCTATGCAAACCACTGATAATCTGATGGTTTAATTGATCATATTATAGTGTGAATGCGAAATATATAACCTTGCAGATAAAATTACAAGTATAGGTATAGTCGCCACATTAGTGTCGCTGGCGCAAAATGGATTTTTTTTCTTACATTTGTAATAAACTTAAATATATAATCATGAACTCCAACCAAGTATCTTACTCAATCACTCTATGTGCTATAGTATAATTTTATTATCTTTAATTGACACACTAGCTTCAAGTTAAGTGCGCAGAAACTAGCAATATACTAAATTATTAGAGAGAAACAGTATCTACAAAAAAAAGTTAAATATTTTTGAAATAACTCTCATGCATCAAAAAGAGTGCACAGCAGAAGCAAAAACTTACAGAAACAATATAAAAATTAAAGTATGAAAAATGAAAACATTCTATAAGGGTACCTATGCATATACTCAAACCGAGGGAGGAACCACTGTGGGGTATTTTATTGTACAATAAAGAGTTATAAAAAAAATATGTTTGAGTTTTTAATTTGTGTATTTTTCATCAAAAAGGGGATATTTAAGAGTCAGGTCTAGTGACGCGTTCGCCATTTTGTTTTTTGATCAATATTTCGTTACTTTTTCCTTTTATCCAAAAATCGGCCAAATACCTATATTTGGAACATAATTACCTACAATTTAAAGTTAAACAAGTTTTAATTTATAAAGTAGTAAAAATAGAAAAAGAAAAATGGACAAATTTCACAAATTTTCGTTTTTTGCTTTTATTAATTCATTAATCAAAATTTATTTTGTTCAAAACTGTGGGTAATTGCTACTCAAGAACGGGTATTTGGCCCTTTTTTAAATAAAGCGAAAAGGAGAAAAAATATTGATCAAAAAATGAAATGGCGAATGCATCCCTAGACTGCACTCTTAATTGTATAAAACCTGAACAGTGGTTTCCCCCTCGACTACAACCTAAAAAATAAAGGATAAAAAAATTATTTACGGCGTGCTTTACATTACAACTAGTGAACGTTCTCTAAAAGCTTTATGACAGGATAATACTCTTATTGATATACTTAATATTTTTAAGTTGGGACCAACAACCACCATTGAGTTTTTAATAATATTCACACGTCGTTCAACCACTCAAGTCTTTTTACTGAAAAAGAATATTGCACATTGCATAGTATTATGAAATAATTGGTTTATTGGTTAATGTTATAAAGCCTCTGTTGTGTATTAACCGACACAATGTAATATGGAATCATAATTCTGGAATAGTTAAAATATAAATAAAGTGCTTGAGCTTTAATCCTACAACTAAGTGGTACTACCTACTTGATTAAGGCCTGAATGTGAGTCCTTCAGTGTTATATTTTGTGGCAGTTTAAATGGCAGCATTGTCTATAATTGTCAATAAAAATTTTGTGTCAATGATGCAATTATTTTATATCAGGGCTGCACAGGGTAACTGTTTTAAACAAAATATGAGCTATTGCTGTATTTTCTAGCTATTTTTAACTCTGGAACCGAAACCAAATTACGTCGCTATAGCCTTTCATATACCTTAAGTTACCCTTTAGGTATTAACATTTACATATTGACAGATTCTATCTGCTATAGCTACACATTTTGTATTATTATCCAGCAATTCCCTGTGAAGCCCAGAAGGATGATTTAACATAAAGCATGATTAGCGGTGCAATAGCAAACATATACAAATCATTAAAAAACGAACTTGTTTAAATAAATAGTAAACCTGCGCCTGCTAGAATTAAGTTCATTTATAACATATGCCCTAAAAACCAATAGGCACACTCAGTAAAATAATCAAGAAAGATATTGCAATAATTAAAACATTAGACAAATAATCAAGTAGTTGCCTGCTATATTAATCTATTGTTAACACTAAGAGTAAGGTAATTTTCCAATTGCTGCAACCAATGGTTCTTAAGGCCTTTTTACATTGGGTGCAATTGCAAGAAATAATTGCCTGAAAGCATGCGCTTTGTCGACGTTTTAAACAGCTGATGCAGGTATTAAATGGGAAAACGTGCTGATTAAAACGTCGTCGAAGCGCATGCTTCCAGGCCATTTTTCTTGCAATTGCACCCAGTGTAAAAATGCCTTTAAAAATCAATCATTACTTCATGTTGGGTAGTTGATAATTTTTGATTTTTTTTAAGGATCTACAATCGCTTTCTATATTAGATTAGGCACTTTTGGTACTTAGATTCATATCGTTTCGAGTGCTGCCTTTTAAAATGTTTTAAGTGCCAATTTACCCCACACTGACTTTCATTGATTTTGTGTTTAAGTTCCATGCCTTACACTCCTACAAATGTTCATGCGTATAATTTTATAGTCACTGTGTTTAAGTGGACGCGAAAGTCAAAACGTTGTAAGTACTATGTGTAAAAATTATTGCTTCGCGCCAACCTTTAGTTTAGTGTAACAATAAACAATAAAAGGTTGCCTACAACAGTGTGTTAATTCTGTAAAATACTACTGGTACTTCAAGGAGTACAATCAAATCTATAAATTTCATGGTCAGCATGGTTGTAGAAAATTATATTATAAAATATTAAAAAATTATATATTTCTTGAATTTCATCTACAAACTAAGTATATCATTTTCAAATATCATAATACTAGTGTCTAGTAGAAATACTCTTAGACTTAACGCGCGCTGGCCGGCTGTTCTGTCGGAAACGGCGGGGTAAATTGTAGGTCTCCTTGAAGCGAAGCACCTCACCAATCGTATTCAAGCGGAGCAATGTTCACACGAAATTAATACAGCGGGCATCAGTTAGGTGAATTAAATATAATACTTCTAAGATTAGGGTTTAGATAAAATTAACATCTAAAAAGTAGAGTTCTTACCGCCCGTCCACTGTGCTTACTACTTTCTTGCTAACATGTGGTTAAGAGCCTAGCTTTTCCTTTATAATGAAGTGTCGTGAGGCCCATTAAACATGAACTCCATGTTTATGAGCAGAATTAGCTCAGACTATTTATTTTTTATGTATTTTTGAATTTACAAGAAAAATTAACAGCCTAAATATTTCTAAATATTTAAAAATCAAAGGAAATGGGTAAACATTTCAGTGATAAAAACTCATTAAATAAAATTGGTTCACTGCAGCAAGATTCTGATAATTACGTATTTTTTACGTTTAACAGCACTTCACTATTGCCAATATATGTACTTATGTAGTATATGATGTAAACAAGTACAAGTCAGTTTTGTGCAAATAATGTTTTAATCAAAAATTAGGTCTAGTTACGCCTTCGCAATTTAATTTTTTAAATAATATTTCACACCATTTTCGCTTTATCCAAAAAGCGTCCGAATACTCATCTTGGCGTAGCAATTACCTGCAGTTTTAATTTAAAATAATTACATTTTTATTGATGAATTAATAAAAGCAAAAAACGAAATTTGTCAATATTTATTTTTCTGCCTTTATTACTTTATAAATTCAAACTTTGTTAACTTTAAACTCCAAACATGGGTATTTGGCCGAATTTTGGATAAAGGAAATCATTAATAAAATATGGATCAAAAAATGAAATGGCGAATGACTAACTTGCTTTAACTCTTAATTAAAAATAGTATGGTATTACTTCAAAATGCAATTAACATTTAAGCAACAACATGCTAATCAAATGGCAATGCGTAACAATTTTATTTATGTCTGTCAGGCAGGTGTTTTTTCTCATTTTATAATTTTGCTTTTCAGTGCACAACTTTTCCACTGGAATTACTTATCAAATGTAACTAAATTAAGTGTATTACTGTCGTTTTGCAGATTTGAGTTATCATGGCTCAATCAGTTTTAATTTCGGCAATAAAAATCAAGTAAAATTAAATGTTTTTTGGACTGTTTATGGAAATAACTGTGATTTTTCTATATGTATCTAAGGATTTATGCCTGTTATTATGAATATTCACAAAAACTGGTTAAAGGATAATTATTAGTATGTGCCAATACAAAATATTAAAATGTCATTTTTTTACGTTTAAAACGTTGAGTTTTAGAAAAAAACGTGAAACTTAAATAAAGAATTTTTAAAATTCAATTAGTAGGTAACATCAAATAAAAAAAGTATTGCTTTTAAAAAATGTAACGAAAAATTGAATTTTAAAAAGTTTAAAGTTATATTTTTTGTAATTCCTTCCACAACAAGCTTTTTTTTATAAATATCAGACTTTGTACTGTTTAAAATTGAATTTTAAAGTTAAGCATTTATTTGAAATTTGAAGAAATAGTCCATACTTGAAGTGAAGTGGCAAGTTAAATAAGAAGGAATAATACACAAAGTCAACCTTCACTAAGATATATTTTATAAGGAAAATTTATTCAGTTCTACATGTTTCGAACGTAGGAACGTTCCTCTTCAGGAGAAGTATATTTATAGTTTCACTCACAATTTCCTTTACTATAAATATACTCCTCCTGAAGATGAACCTTCCTACGTTCGAAACATGTAGAACTGAATAAATTTTCCTAATAAAATATATCTTAGTGAAGGTTGACTTTGAGTAGTATTTCTTCCTATTTATTTGAAACATTTTTTTTGAGTTCATAGTTTTATTTTACATGTTATAAAACATATTTTGTACACAAAAAACACTCAATATACAATTTTCGAAAATCTATAAAAATGTAGCCAACGGCATCCAATCCTATTTAGGGGTAGGACACCTTTGTTCAAGATTTATAGAATAAAATAATTTAAACTGTAATTTGGAGGTAGCACCTACACTCTTTTAAAATTATTCAAATCACAATATGGCCACAATATATAAAAATGGATGAAATGGGATTGAAATTAAAAAATCTAATTTTTATTGGAACTAGACTTGTAAAAAAAGGCTACTACTGGGTACCATTAACATCCCCCCCCCTCCACCATGGTTTAGCAATGAAATTTAAACTTGCTCTGTATAAAATATACATTTTTAAAAAGGTTTATGTTAAATTTGCTAAGTAAATTAAAAAATCGGGAAAAAAAACCTGTTGCCAGAGAATGCAGCTAACTTCAAGGGCAAACATTACAAAAAAACATTCTGAAAGTGACAAAATGAATTTCAAAACGCAAAGTGGGGTAATGCAACCCCTACCTGCGTTTGCCCCTGAGGGATTGTAAGCTGAACAATGTTAGTGGCCGCCACCAGATGAGGTTGCGAATTAGTGGTAGTTCCTACCGAGGATGCTATGGGGCTCTCCGGGGCTGTGGACAGTGGGTCGCATTTCTCCTCCATCGTTTCCATGCTTTAAGCCTTGCGGCACCTAAAAGTGATAATACTGCCGTAAGTTGTAAGATAAAAACAAACAGATACAGGATGGGTGTAACCTAGAAAAGTGCAGTAGTTCTGTTGTTATTTAAAATAAATAAAATCCTATTACAAAAACGTACCGAGATAATAACACCTGCATTGTAAGATTATTTTTCAGCATAGATGACTCATATGAGTTGTGTACAAAAAAATCAGTTTTAATTGTAGGGATAAAATCTACTGATTTTAAACTTAAGTATTTCTACATTTTTTGTTCTAGTTGCAAATATTAGCATTTTCAGAGGCTATTTCTGAAGCCACCTATAAATTATGGCCAAAATAAATACTGGTGGGAGGTGCATACAAAAAGAATGTATTAACAGGTTTAATTGTATTAATTGGAACCCTTCATTCCCAGATTTTTAAAAATTAGAGCTTTGTGATACCCTCAGGTCAGTAAAGCACAAACCCTAAAGTAACTTTCAGGCCAGAGTGCATCCATTTTTAATCTATCTTGTGATCCTAGTTTAAATTTAACAATTCATATAGCAAGTTTATCCAAAGTGAAGGATTCCTTGATTAATCACCACCAGCTGTCCTTAAATGAAACAAAAGTTGTAGAACACTGATGAACCATTTAGCTCATATACCTTAATAGCAGTGCTATCCCATCACATTATAAAAGTTTTACTACTAAAAGAATAACTTATCGAGATCCACCTTTGAACACTGTTAGCAAGGCATGAGAGTGTCAAAGTGCAAAATTATAATATAAGTAAACTAGAAACTAATATTATTAGAACAAGGTCAGACTAGTTGAAGAATAAAACAGAAATTATGGTCTTGCCAGTTTATTGTCAAACAACTAAATAAGTAGGTATAGTATGAAACTCAAGGCTCTACAGTTAGCATTAATAATCACAGAGTTACACAGCAAATATTTGAAAACAAGCATTGGATGACGTAAATGTTTACAGTGGTATTAGTTTGGCGCAAAATAGATTCGAGAGTGGAATTAGAGTACCTATGTAAACTTTGTTAGTAATACATAACCACAATGAGCAACAAAATCACAAAAAGAAAGGTTGACCAGATTAAAAATCGTAAGCACTACGAAATATTCTCATCCGTTCTCGCGGCAAAAACTTCCTACGCTTATGGGAATTGATTCTTGGCAAATCTAAATTTAAAACCGATTCACAGATATGACGCCATATTATTCACTACCTTTTCAAGAAAATTGTTAAAACAACTTGTATGCATCTTTATGAAATACTGGCACTTAAGTAACTTAAATGTGGTGAACGTGAAGGGTTGTCTGGACCATGTCAGTTGTTATTATTCTTCAGCTGGGCACTTACCACTTACGTATTCCTCGTCACCAAGTTTGCTGCAATCGGAGTGGGTGAACTGGGTATACGTAGTAGCCACGTCAAAATTTCTGGGCGGTCGTCACTGGACGAGCACTAAACACGAGTGCGCGTCACAATAATGGCGGCCGAAAGCGCGATTCGCGTTAGTCCCCTTGCCTCTCTACACCGCTGGTGGCCCGACTCTTGTATGTAGCTATCAAGTTAACAGATTCGAGTAACCGATGTACGTCCGATATTATGCGAACTAGATTTCTCATTACGAGGGGCTTTCTAAAAGATTAATTTTAATCAGTGCAGTAGATATTTTGGTTGTTTTAATTATTTTTTAGATTTTGGCAGACGTTCATAAAATTAGTCTAAAGCAAAATTAAATAAAACATTTCATTTTGAAATATTTGACCTTTATTTGTGCAATTTGTACAAACAATAGCAAACTGTTATATTGGAATTTTAAAGGAAACTTCATGAATCCTTGACAATTTTATGATGATTCCATCAATTTAACTATTCTCGTTTAAGTTCATTAACACCGATCTAAAGCTAAATTTCAATCATCAATAACAGATTAACATGTATTGTGGGGTTGTCGGTCAGTAAATCATATATTCCTGGCCACATTTTACAGAAGGATCCATAACTATAAGCTATAACTGCTTATAAATATAAACATTCTTGTTTACATTTCCGTCTTCCGTAAAAAAAATAGGCGACAATCCCACACCTGTTGAAATTACACAGAGATGTATTTAGTAAACTAATATAATATAGTTAATTTTATATATATTTTAATTTTATATTATATCTTACCTTTTATAATAAAATAGATTACTTTAACACTCCTCCATTTCTTCCTCTTTTACAGAAATAAACAAAATTACCATTTTTATCAAAACAATAAAACAAACCCTTTAAAACGTAAAATGTTCCAGTATGAATTTTAAAAATAAACGAATCTGTAAATAATGACAGTCAACGTGGACTACAAGAAAGTTCGTTTTCCATGTATCATTGGCTTAATCAGTTAAAAAAGGCAAAACTCAATCAATCAACAGTATTTCAGTCGCTGGCAGCCAAAGCTTCAATTCAATACGGTTTTGCCCTGGTATTCTCCATGATACAACTATACATCGTATGATATCAACAGGATGTGCAGTGGATCGTGACGTCACACAGAGAGGAATTTTTGAATTGAACGAGCCGAATTACACGGTAACGCGAAGTTTACGTTATTAAAAGGCAATTTTTTATGAAATTTTTAATAAATTTATGATAAATTATATTAGCATTAGAATTTGTACTGTGACTGAAATATCGAAACATACATTTTAGATCGATTACTGCGATCATCAACATTTAAAACTTAATATCCTTACCTACCTTCCTTGTAACTCAAACTTGTAAATGGGATTATGTTGGAAGGAAAATTAAAGTATTTAGGAATTCGTTTCGACCAAAATTTTACATAGAAATAGTAATTAAAGAACGAAGAATATCGTAATATGGCGGTTTTTACTCGCTAAGTGACGTCACGTAAGTCACGCCCACATGCGCGATATCATACCTCTTGTAGTTGTATCATGGGTCTTCTCTATAGCCGAAACTAGACGATCAGACGAACTGACAGTCCTGAATGATGAAAATCTTTCATCATTCTCGCATCAGTCTTTTTTTAATGAGAATTTATATCAGTTCGGCCATCAATCCTTGAAATTTGCCTTTACACGATCATTATTACTGTCATTCCTCTATCAAAACTGTTAGTCTGATCAGATTTTTGGTTTCCTTTTAACTGTGATATAATATATGTATATATATAATATATACGTTTCTTATTCACAAGGCGGCACTTTTTGTTGGGGTTTTTATACGGAAGACAGAAATGTAAACAAGAATGTTATATTTTCTTTCCCTGTCTGATGTGTAAATTTAATGACACTTTCTAAATGTACCTGGTACGACAGATTAAACCAATGTTTTTTTTTACTATTAAGCAGACATGCTTGTCACTTACAAAAGTTTAAAAAAAGTATTAATTGACAGATAAACCCCTATTGCTACGCCTAGTCCGCTATAGATGCGTAAATATACGATTCGACTCTACCAACGCGTTTTTGTCATAAAAGGAATGAACACGCGCTAAAAGATAAAAGTTTAGCGATTTATAATAGTTTAGAGATATTGGTACACAAAACAGCATAATAATTATTAAATTACAGCTATAATATTATATATACTGATGTATGGATGACGGACGTAGTAAAACATGTTTTGGTCGTCTAACAATGTAACAATGCGAAAAAAACTAAAATTTACCAGCCCATTCAAAACAGTCTGTTACATACAACGATAGAAGAGGAAAAGGTCACACGGCTTGTGCAACCCTCTAGCATGACGTAAGCGCGTGAACATGTTGACCCAAAGCTTACGTCAGCAAGACAATCCGATGACGTCATCATGATTCATTAGTATGATTTGCGGTTATAAATTTCCTTAAAGAATAGTAGAAAACCGAACGAAACTACGCAGTTTTATTTGTTACATATGTTACACATGCATATTATATCTCTCATAAAATAGTTAGGTACATTATATGTTAAGAGAAGGGAAATAGAGAGTTAGAGAGGTAAAAAGTATATCCATTAAAATTAAGCTCAGGTGTACATGTACATTTCTTATGTTAATAATCTTGTCTCTGTATATTATGTATCTAAAATGCAAAACTAATATTTTTAAGCTTTGAAAAATTGTTTTTAGCTTTGATAATGGAAGTCAAAAAGCGTTCTTGACTATCTGGCGAATGAAATTCATATTCAAAACTTTGCGGCAGTGTTAGATACGAGGTATACGAGGATTTAAAAGTGCTGTGAGAGTTGCTATTTCTGTCGAATGTCTTCGGGTTTAAATTTGTATTACAGGGTGGTCTGCGAACTTCTTTAGCATCTAAACTACTCAGTGGCGTATATACAAATTTCGTTGGGAAGGGGTGGGTATACTGAGCGGGTTATGGAAAACGTGAAGGTTCGAAATTCACCCAACTAGTATTTTCATAAATTAACTTTTTTATATTATTACATAAAATAATTCATTCTACAGTGCTGCATTTTGTTTCCGTAAAAATGGACTTCACCCATTTATTAAAAACTGTGAAAGCGCTTTTAAAAAAACTTAATATTAGAAACTGGTACTTATATGTTAATTAATTAATAAATTATTAGAAGTTGGTAAACGCCTAAAACAAGACATTATTTTAAAAGTCGATTTTTTTATTAAAAATCTTTGAATTTTTGGATGTTTTAATATTTTTATTAACATTTGTTTATTTAACTCATCTATTGTTGTTTATTTCAAGATACTCTTTCCTCAATGAACTTTCCTGGATTGCTAAATGTAGGTACTATAGGTACTATTCCCTATAACTTAAGAATGATGATGATGGCTCAATAGCAGTGGCGGCGTCAGGATTTTTGGGATGGGTGGACACAAAAGTGGCCCGATAATTTTTGAGTGGGCACTACCCAAATCAGAAATGACTTCTAAAAAAAAAAGTCGCCTCCCCCTGCTCTATAACGCCATAAGCGAGGCGGGGTAAACAATCCTTCCCCCTCTTGTCCAAAGCGACGTCTAAAAAAAAAGATCTTCATCGTTCTCTTGCAAATAATATAAAATACCACTCTTCAACAAGCTTTTATTTAAATTCACCCGTTAGTTCGGGTGTGTACAGTTTATGGTCAAATAAAACTAAGTAACCAATATTTTACATACCTGAAATAGGTACCTTATTCCTGGTATTAAACCGCGATTCGTGCAAAAAAGGATCATGCACTTTTTTCTATCCATCTTGAGACACAAGTCGCTAACAATAACAAAATGTCTGGTAAAGTTTTATACCTAAATTCGCACCCAAAACTTAAAAATAATATCCACAATCACACACGGAACATCCGAACGAATACAACGTAAAAAAAGATGGAAACGACTAACACAACTTACAAACTAAAAAAAAAAATGTCTAAAGTAAAGTTTTATAAATATTAACATCTAAAACTTGGAAATTAAAACCACACACGAATGAACGAAACAAAAGATGGCGACGAATAAGAATACAACGACGCGGCGAGCCGGTTCTGTTCAAGAGACCTTGGGTTTTGTTTACGTTCTGTTAGGTTGCCTAACTTTTTCCCTACTGCGCAAGCACCACGGACCCCAACTCAGGTTATTTTGAATCGCACGATGGGTGTATTCTTGCTTCGTGCGGCTGCTTGTATTGGCAATATGGTGTATGTATATATGTGGTTGTCCCCTCCCTTCTAAGTAAGTACACACGCAACTACAACCTTTATTTAAAAAAAAAACGATCTGCTAGCAGTTGCGGATCCAGGATTTTGTTGAGGGGGGGGGGACTAAAAAAAATGACTTCTCTAAAAAAAAGAGTATTCCGGCTCTAAAAATCTTTCTACTCTCAATAGTGACTTCTAAAAAAATGCTCACCCTTCACACGCCTTACAATTTTCTTCGCGCTCCTCTTCTCATTAGAATTACCGCGCTATCCAGGGCCGTAGCCAGAACCAAATTTTTGGTAGGACTATTCGATTCCTTACCAGGGCCCATATTCTCACGTTGAAATATAATGATATTTGATTTTTAAGGACGCTGTAGAATTTTTTACATTTTAGAACGACCGACATATCCGACATGCTTCATTCATATGCATGTATTATATTTAGTATAAGCAGTTATTGTGTAGCCAGAAAATATGCTCCGGGGGGAGGGGGGGCTGAATGGGCGTAAGTAGGACATTTTTTTTTGGAGAAAGGGACAATTGGGACTACATGATTGTATTTCATGATATTGTACTTAGGAAAAAAGACGGAAAAGCGCCGCAGGCGAAACATTTTCGGGGCCACGCCCAAAGTTCGTTTAAAATGCACCTAACTAGGTAGTACTAATAAATTTCATCAAAATTATTAAATTTTGTTTTTGTAAATGTTTTTTTTTTTTTTTTGATTTTCCTAGCTGGCTCTTTATTAAAATAAAAACCTTTTTTATATTATTTGTAAACAATATGAATATTAGTGTCAATCCAAAATTTTAACATAAGACGTATGTATGACTCCAACACGCGATTTTCGGGCTCGAATTTTCATAATTAAAAATAAGTGAATATCGCTCTCCACGCCAAAATTGATGAATTTTCAGAAATAATGTATTTTTGGAGCGTAAATCTAGGAGCAGTTTTTGGTGCAAATTCTTAGGTTTTGAAATACTCCTTCTTAAGTGCCGTTTTGTATATTCATAATAAAGCATTCTCGTTTTTTCCCGCACTATTTTTTTTAATTATAAATCATCACACTTTTTCAATAAAAAATGTTTTAATTAAAATGTTTACTATAATTTTTTTCTTTAAAAATAAATACCTAATTGTTTTTTGTTTTTGTTGTAAAAATATTTTATCGCATTGAGTTTTTTTTTTTTTTTTTTTTTTTTTACGGTCGTCGATTACGTAGGCCATCTTGAACCGGTCATCGACCACAAATGTGATATACCGACTGGGGAGTGTGAAACGGCACCTTCATCCTACGAGATATCCGATCTCATCCGGCCTATCCGGCGTGAATAGGATGGTTAGGTGTCGATTCATTTTACACTCTTCCCTGAGGCAAGAGCACGCCGTGTTCCCAAGCGGTCACCCGCCCAAGTACTAACCGCGCTCGACACCGCTTCACTTCAGTGATCTGCGGGAACCGGTGCTTAATATGTCGACAGGCCCTTGCCTATTGCATTGGGTTATATTTTTGTTAATTTAAAATAGCTCTAAAAAAGGAAAAACGGAACAGACAGGGGCAGGACAGGACTCTACCCGTATGACGAAATTATTTAATTAATTTTATTTTGTTAAATTTATCAAATAACTTGCAGACATTTTTGACACTTATTTTTTTTTATTTCAAAATCTTTTTTACCAGGGCTCAATGTTTTTTTACCAGGGCTTCGCCCTGGCCAGTCTCCCTCTACCTACGGCCCTGGCGCAATCATACATTGATTTTCCGTTGCAATATTTAAATTTATCATAAACGGAATTAAAAAAAAGTCATTAATTTATTTTTAATAAAGTTTATAGATAATGTTATATTTATACATTATTATCGTAATTATTTCCTAACCATTGTTTCAGCTTATCAACTTGAGTTAAGACGCTACTTTTTCCTGTTCCTCCTATAGTTTGATATTGTTCTATGCTATGTTCATAGTTCCAGACTCGTCCAATATCCACATCAAAATGGGAACTGCAAAAAATAATGAAATTAAAAAAATGTAGTTGCATATTAAGTTGGGTTGCACAATGATTTTTAACCATAATTAACTAACGAGCAAGTTTGACTGTGACATAAATAACACTGGAATGCAATGTTTAGTCACAATCAAAGGCACCTGATAAGTAAATTAAAAATTAAGGTAACCGGGGCCTACTATATAATTATGAAAAAATTATTATTGCCAATGTTATGTATGTACCGTCAAACTTGCTGGTTAGTTAATTATTATTAAAATTCTTTGTGCAACCTGACATAAGTGTGGTAAGGAGCATATTAATCACGAATGGAAAATTATTGTGAAAGGGCGCGTAGAGGCGAGTGCGGTAATTATACATATGAGTGTGTAATATTGCTTTACAACACGCAATACGCACTATACTTGTTCGACTATACGACTCTTACTGATAAATTAAAGATTGGTTTATAAATTTATAAAGTATCGATTTGAAAGTCAAATCTCAAATAATGTCAATGTCAAATATTCAAAACCCAAGATAGATTTGACTGGTTCAAGGCTATAACTTGATTGTTATATTAGGCATCATAACGTACATTTGTGCGTTTTTATTTTTTATGCTTAGTTGTGCGTAAGAATGGATTTACTTATAGAGTGAACTGTACGTAAAACAATGTTTACTAATCTAGGTAGGAGTAGAAAAAATCTTTACACACCCATGGCATTTTTAATTTTTACAATTATTATGATTATAGGTATGTTTGATACTTTCGTACCTTTTCCCTTTTTTTCGGGAGGGAAGAATGAGCAAAGGTCATTGCAAATATCTCAACGAAACAGAACACATTAAACATGCTTTTTCATAATATTACAAGAAGGTTGGGTTCTTGACAATTTAGCGAAGCACAATATGAAAAGTTTGCTTTATAATTTAAATTTTAAATCTAGGTGACAACGCGACCGCCGGCATAAAATCATACGTCATAGAACATCAGTTTTTTTTTAAATTTGTTTTTATAAAGGAATATCTTGCAAAATTTAAAGAATGTTTATACAAATTATCCATTACTCTGTTAGCGATGTCATGTTTTACTTTTAAAATTTTCTTAAGACTTCATCACCACATGTACAATAAACCCAATTCATCCCCCCCCCCCCCCCCTAATATAAACTCATTTTTTAGATTATTTTCGCCAAATAAAAGCCCTTTAAATTAAAAATATGGTACAAGACCAACAACATCTAAAGTTAAACCTTAGCAATACCGTTTAAATATTAGCTGTAGTAACGTTTGGTGACTCTGCAACTAATTTTGAAACATTTATCTGGGCGTTTGTAGATCTCAGAAACGTCAAATTCATAAAATGTACTTCAATATTCATTAATTAATTCAGGATATATTCTAAAATATGCAGGGTGTTATGGAAACTTCGCCAGTTTCCCAAATCGCGATTCCATCAGTCTAATAATGGCGTCGTTCGGTTCTTTAGCTTTACATTATTTGAATGTTTGTGGACTTCATATGGTTAAACAAATTATTTTTAATGTCGAGTTGTTCAATAATATGTAAATAAGATATAAGTATTGTGAATTTCGGCAAAAGCTTTAATCGTAGATTGTATTTATAGCCATTGTTTTTATTATGGTTGTGCCAGTCCAGGATTTTTGAGGAGGTATTTTTAATTTTTATTTCTTAACTACGAACAGGTAATCACGGCTATGATGGCCTTTATCAATAATTGACATTTTAAATAAAAACAAGTACTGTTGTGTTGTCACTCTTTTCTTAGAGCTTCTCCAACAAATGGTGCATTTTCTCGTTTTATTATAGCGATATGCTACCTTTAAAATTATTTTTCCCTCCCGTGTTGTCATATCAGGATTTACGAGTTTTAATATAATGTGTCACTTTCATAACACGCCCTGTACAGAGGGTTTTAAGTAAATCCATATCGCGAGTAGAAAATCCCTAAAAGCGAGTTTGTAGAGCCTTTCAAGCTACCACCTGATAATTTTCGATCGGCGCAAGTGATTGATGATGATCGCAATAAAGTAGGAATTTAAACTGATCGGATATCACACCATCTACGTTCTTATTTGTCGTGTCCAAGTATGAAAGAATTAAGGATCATTATTGAATCCAGGTAATTTTTTAAAATGAAGCACATTTTTTGTGGGAAGTTTTTGGTCAAGAAATCTTATATTTGGCCCCTGTGTATGGCGTCTGTGAGCGTACCACATACCTAATTGCCTTTAGTTCTTCTAAAGTTAAATCACAAATATTTACACTCTTCTTTTCGGCTTCAGCAACAACCTGTCCAGCAATATGGTGTGCATCTCTGAAAGGTACTCTTTTGTGAACTAAGTAGTATGCTACGTCTGTTGCTAACATTTCAAAAGTAAGGGATGATTTACATTTTTCCTGGTTGATTTTTAAAGTTCTTACTGTACCAGCGGTAACCTTAAAATTGAATAAAATAAGAATCTCATAGAATGTCCATCAAACATGTTATATTACAACAACATTTTGTTATATTGTTTAAAAGTAACTGTTGTTGCATTTTTAAAAGTATAGGTAACTGATTTAATATAACTGAAAACGACATTACTTTTCTTATTTCGCAGATCGATATTATTAAGTTATATTTCCTCAACATCACAAAGTGATAGGCCAGGAATATAAGTGTCCACATCGACACTATAGATGTCGCCCCGAGTTACGTGGTCTCGATTTACGTCTTTAATATTTTTTAATATGGTTGTGCGCGCAATTAACTTTCAGCAGATCTTATTCTATAGTCTCACTGAAGAGCTATGATGTGGTCCAATGCAGCTGGGGATCCAATATCCAATATCCAATAAGGACAATATGGCGTCAATTTTAGGCAATATTACAGAAAAATAAACATAAATAAACAATATCACAAAAAAAGATAGCTTTCAAAGACAAAACAGGCATTTCCACGTCACTCCACGATATTTTTAAATTAATATTACAGCAATATAACAAAAACACATTGCAAGGGTGTTACTGTAATATGTGAGCAAGGCCTATTTTTAGTTATTATAGTGGGCCCATAGAGCCAATTTCAGGGTAACCAGCAAAAAAAAAAACGTGAACGCGGTATCAAAAACTTCTCCTATAAAAGTGACTTCTAAAAAAAACAGGATCCAGGAGAGGCACCAAAACTCTATTGAGGTTCAAGAAACGTCATTGTCTTCAACCTTTAAACAGACACAGATTTTCGTGTTTACTTATTTTGTCCCCCTATAAAGTTAATATATCCCACCCCACAATTACTATAATTTTGAACCGGCTTACAAGTATTTTAAACCACTGTATTTTTTTGTGATTAAAAAAAAAAATATTTCTCGAGGTAGTCGTCAAGTCTTTACTTTTTATTATTTTACGCAGTTCCAAATTTATCATTCCTTCATGTAAAATTTTCTTTTAGTAAAGTTTTGGCATAATACAGCTACTTTATATAAGTAAAGTTAAATAATTTAGTAGATTATAGATATTGGTGCGTATATTATTCAAATTATGCAGGACTGTCTAATTAAGTACCTATAAGTCGGTATATACATATTTTTTACTTTCGTATTACTTTTGTCGAAAGAAAAGATATTATAATATATTTACATTGTAAACTTGTTTATTTTAAAACTGTTTACCACACTGTGTCATATAATTCTACCAGCGAAGCAACGGTTTGTTACCTCAACATTGATATACTAATAAAATAACTCATATACTCTTATAACATTGTAATAATGTGACATTCGAAGGTATGTGGCTGTGATATTGATTGTATTATGTATGCAATAGATTATGTCTCAGGTTTAAATGTAACAAAGTTATATTCAATGTCCCCCAAACTACGGCGGTGGCTCAGCGGTGTGTTACTGGCATTTGACCTTGGCGTTCCGAGTTCCCTCCTCGGAGTAGGCATACGCACAACAAAAAAAGTATGTCCGAATTTTGGTAGGTTTAAGAATGCAGGGAAGAGTGTAAAATATATCATCTCCCAACCCACCCCATTCTCGCCGGTAATCACGCCGAATGAGATCGAATAGCCCGTGGGGTGCAATGCAATAGTGCAAGAAACCGAGGGTTAGCCCTTAGAAGGGGAGTGTCGCATGACTAAAGATCGTGGTTCGGAACCCACGTTAAACTGTAGGTCCCCTCGGGTATAGCCCTGGCAGCGAACGAAAGGGAAAAATCCTAATTCGAAAGAATGGTAAGAAATGACAATGACAATATCTCCTAATATTAAAACATATTGCAGAAACACTCATTGTGTTTATTTAATAAATGTGTTTATTTATCTTCCTCAATAAACTTTCTCTTTGATCCCTTGAAGATGTGCTTGTTAGGGGCAAATCTTAGTATTTTAAATTTGTTATAGTAATTTACGTCTACTTAAGTTGGCTACATAATATAACATTCAAACTATTATTATATATTCAAAATATATCATTAAAGACGCCTAGCTAATTAAATAGCTGTATGCGTCACAGTGTTCTTAAATAATGTATACATATTATATTATAGACATACTTTAGCTATTAATAACTTACAAACAGTAAAACGTTCAAGTACTCACCACAAAAAAATTAAAAATAAATAATCAATAATCAAAATAACCCTTCAAATTGTTTTATATTTTGGAAAATAAATTCCCTGCAGAGAATTGAAAACCTTTTTTTATTGTTAACTTCCCTAATGTGTATTGGTATCATATTATAAACTTTAGGGCCAATATAATTTACATATTTTAAATTTAAATTATTTTTACTTACCGGTATTTGCAATTTTTTATTCACATAACCACGGGTAACGTAGCCATGATCTATAAAATTTTGTAACTTTTTACTCTGATGTATATAAGAGGAGATTGAGAGCATATATAAAGTTCTTATATTACATACTTCGGGGGAAAACAACATTCTGGTAGGATAAAGTGTGGTTTTTTTAAACATTATTTTTAAAATGTATTTTTGTACTATATTTAATTTATACAAGCCATTACTATAAAGCCCACCCCATACCAAAATTCCATATCTCAGGATTGATTCTACAAATGCCTTATATATCGTTATTAAAGTTTTTTTATCAAGGAATTCCCTTAGTAAATAAAATTTGTGAATTAGTTTGCGTACTTTGTTGGACAAGTACTCAGTATGAGGCTGCCACTTAATGTGCTGATCAATAATAATTCCAAGATATTTAGTTTGTGATGTTTCTTGTAGAAGGTGATTTTCTATTAAAATGTTATTAAATGTTGGTCTGTCTGCCTTGGTCAGTGAAAATGCTATATAATTTGTTTTCGTTAAGTTTAGTGTTAGCTTGTAGTTCTGAAGCCAATCTTTTACTTTATTCAAACCCATCACCGTTTTATTTTTCACGCTTTCCCAAGTATTATCAGCAAATACAATGGCCGTGTCATCCGCATATGAGATCGTCAAACAATCTATATTCAATTTCAGTAAAGAATTTATGTAAATAATAAATAAAAGTGGACCAAGTACAGTCCCTTGAGGAACGCCAATCATAATTTTTTGTTTTTTACTAATGACATTATTTAGTTTTACCATTTGATATCTGTCTGTTAGGTAACTTGCAAGCAAACCACCAGCAACCCCCCGTATGCCATAATTGTTGAGTATATTAATCAGTTTGTCGTGGGGAACAGTATCGAACGCTTTTGCTAGGTCCAAAAACACAGCTAGGCACTTTCTTTTACTATTCAAACTATTTACAACCTCTGTAATCATCCTATGCATAGCGTCCGAAGTGCTGCAACCCTCCATAAAGCCAAACTGATTGGGTGATATTATGTTGTTATCTCTAAAAAACACATTGAGGCGATGTTTAAGACATTTTTCAAATATTTTCGCAAAATTGCTTATAAGACTTATTGGTCTATAATTATTGATAACATTTTTTGACCCAGATTTATGTACAGGACTGACAATTGAGATTTTAAATTCACTTGGGACAATTCCCTTTTCAAAAATTAAATTAAAGATATGTAATAATGGAGTGATTATTTCTTGATGAGTCTGCTTTATTATTTCTACCTGGAAACCGTCGTGTCCAGGTGCGCTATTGTTTTTTAAAGATGATATGTGATTTATTAATTCATTCTTTGTCACTGGATGCAAAAAAATTGAGTTTTGTAGTGTCGGGATTCTATGTATTGTCACTCATGCAACGTGTTTTTTTATATTGTTGTAATATCAATTTAAAAATTTCGTGGAGTGACGTGCATGGAGATATTTTATCCATGAAAAGCTATATTTGTATGTAATATATTACCTAAAATTTACTCTATATTGTCGTTACTGGATCCCCATCAGCTGTATTCGGCCATATTATAGGTCTTCAGTGGGACTATATAGGACCCGATGAAAGTTAATAATTGTGCACGCAACTGTATTAGAAAATATCAGTGGCGGAAGGCGAGAGCACGTAACTCGGGGCGACATCTATAGTGGCGAGGTAGATACCTATAATCATGGCCTATCACTTTATGATGTTGAGGAAATAAAATATCAATCTAAAATAAAAGAAGTAATGTCGTCTTCAGTTATAATTATAACAGTTATATACTTTTAAAATGTAACAAAAATTACTTTTAAAACAATTAAACCAAATGTTGTTGTAACATAACATGCTTGGTGGGTAGTGACTCATTTCTTAGCTTAAATTACATTTGTATAACACTGCAATATATTATAAAATTAATCAAAAAATATAAATATAATAAAAAAGCACCTTAATAGGTATTAAAATTTAATAGACCCTACACGATCAGTCAGACTGACAGCCTTAATAATAGAATGAGAGTAATGCAATACGTGTAAGGGCAGATTTCAAGGATTGATGGCCGGACTGATATAAATTGTCATAAGAAAAAACTGATGCGAGTTGCACACCCTACAATATCAGTTAGAGAATTTACATCAATCCTTTCAATTTGCGTTTAGACGATCAGTATTAGGTACTGTCATTTTCTTATCAAGACTGCTGATTGTGTAGGACCTGCAAATGATTGATATCATCGTGTAGGGTCTGAATATAATATCCCAAGAAAGCTTTTTAGTTGATTTAATTTGGCGAATTGCAAACCCTACACGATCAGTCAAACTTCAATCCTAAATGATGTTAATCCGTAATTCAATGAGAACATTTTTATAACAATGTTGACAACTCATGGGATTTCCGAATTCGTTGTAAAGATTAAAATACAATAAAGCACAGATGAATGATATGTTTTCGCTATCTCAAAAGGAAATACGCAAAGTGTTGTATTGTGATTGGTTAAAAATTAGACTTGTTCAGTATTCTGTGCATTCTTGGGATTTTTTTTAAGAATGGTAGATTTAATTTTTATAGGTTGCAATACCGTTTATCAATAACAAGAATGAATATGAAATTTTATAAGTTAAGTTTACTGGAATAGCTCATTTATCCAGTCACTTTAGTGTACAGAAAACAGCAATATCCATGTGGAAGTAGAAAAAGTACACGACAATAATACACCTCAAATTATAAGTTTTTGTGATATAAATATTTAAAAAATTAGTACATCCATATTATCTATAAAAACTAAAGGTTATTTATTTACTTATCTAAAGACCTTTTTACATTAGGTATATGTACAAGTAAAATTCAGGAGCTTTAATATCTTTTTAATCAGCTCTGATGCAGTTTTGCCCATTTAAAAGTGATCATTTACTTACCACGTAGGATCTTGTATGCAGTACTGGCACCTAATGCAAAATCTTAATGCAATTAGAACAAGAATCTTTAGATACTTACCTCTAGAATTGACTGCAATTTATCAAATGTATAAAACACTGTTTCTTTGTCACTCTGCAGATCTTTGTTATAGGTGGATGGTAAGCTTTTTAAAACCATCATAAAGCTGCAACACTAAAGAAAGATTATTTTAGTTAGTAATGGATCTGAACTTCAGTCGAAAACTCATATTATCCCTAAGTTGTCCTTTTTTTGTAAAGGCGTTTAATGAATAAGTGCGACTATAAAGCTATTAAGTCCACGACAAGGTTCTAGAGCTACATGCCCGAGGAGGCAGGAAGACAACATGCCTAAAAACGAAAGTATATGAGTGGTAGAAGTTTTTTTTTTTTTTATTAAAACTCTTTATTCATTGTAATAATACAAAGTATTACAGTAAACTTAATCTAATTATCAGGTACATGGTAATGTAAATTGTGCTTAACTAAGTAGTAAATAATCTTATAGTATATAATATTACCTTATAAATCTAAAAACAGTATATCTTCTTGGAATAGTTAGTAATAGCTTTATTCCTAATTAAACTTAATCTAATTAGTCTTATGGTATCTTTATACATGTCTATGTCTTCATATTTTATAAGATTATTATAACACAATGATCCCATAAAAAACAGCCAAACATTCCTATCTTTTTTATCTATAGGACTATTTTGTATAATCTGATATAAAGTCATATCATCTATATTTATATTAAATTGTTTCTGAGCAATATCCTTAACCCACAACCACACTGTTTTATTACTCTGACATTCTTTTAGCCTATGGGTAATATTGTCAATTTTTTGACATTTGGTACACAGACCTGAATCTGCAAGACCATGCCTATTAAGTTTTTCTCCAAGAGGAAAGGTTTCATTAATTGCTTTATACATAGCCGTTCTCCATTGACTTGATAATTTAACATTTCCTAGAATAGACCAGATTTTTGTCCAGTTATACAGGGGATATTTTTCTTCAATCTTGGGTGATTTATTAATTATAATCATACTCTCCTTATATATATTTTTAGCCGATATTAATTCATTATTTGTAACTGAAATATTAAATTCATTGCGCATGCGATGGATGATTTTTTTAACCAGAATAGGTCCTATTTCGTCAGGGTTGTTAATCAGGGAATTTAAAGAAGATTTATAAGTAATTTTGTTTGGAATTTGCGACCAGGAAGACACTAACATTTTAAAAAATAGACTTGCGGCCTTTATTTCTACATTTACGAGTCCTACCCCTCCTTTATCAACCCTTAAGCATAGTTGTTCCCTTGCCACTCTATAGAAGCTTCCCTGCCACAGAAATTTCCCTGTCAGTTGAACAATTTTTTGACTTAACGCATGTGGCAACGGTAAAACTTGCGCAATGTACCAAACCTTGGAGAGCACAAATGTATTTAGGTACCCCACTTTATTTATTAAATCTAGATTTCTCATATAATTAAGTATAAGTGTCACTTGGATATTTTTAGTAATGAGGTCCCAATTTTTCTTGACCATATTATTAAAATTTTTTGTCACCGTCATTCCTAATACCTTAATTTCCTCTTTATAGTTAAGATCAAAATTGTGTCTTTCTTGTACCCATCTACCCAAGGGTAGACATTCTGTTTTTCTAGAATTTAATTTAGCACCTGACCCGGCTTCGAAAATAGTTATTATCTTATTTACTATATCAATTTCCTTTTCGCTATTTAATAGCAGACATATATCGTCAGCGTAAGCTGCTGCTTTGTAAATATTATTATTAAACCTGATGCCCTCCAAAGAGAAGTCAGCAAGCCTTAACAATGGTTCAATAGCAATACTAAACAAAATCATGGATACCGGACATCCCTGACGAATTGACTTTTTAATGGGAAAACTGTCACTTAAATAACCATTTACTATGAGTTTGGAGGTAGCGCTTGCATATACTCGTTTAAAAGTTCCTATTATTTTATCTGAAAAACCCATTTTTCCCATAACCAGCCATAAGTATTCATGATTAATATTATCAAAGGCGGAATTAAAGTCCAAAGATAAGATGGCTCCTTTTCTTTCTTTATTATTTTCAAAATGCAGTATGGTGTCTCTGATTAATAAAATGTTATTAAAAATAGATCTATCCACACCACAATTCTGTTCTTTACCGACTATATTATCAAGCAAGGCCTTGAGACGGTTAGCTAAAATTTTCATAAATATTTTATAATCTGTGTTTAGCAAGGCTATTGGTCTATATTGTTCAATATTTAACCTGTCCTTATTTTTCGGAATTAGCGTGATAATTGCTTCAGAAAAATCTTGGGGGGGAGAAACTTGATTCAGAAATGAAGTAAATATTTTAGCCAAAATATCGCCAATCTCATCTATAAATAGCATGTAAAATTCATAAGATAGACCGTCTAAACCGGGAGTTTTTTTATGTTTAGCATATTTCAGTACCTCCTTAATTTCTTGTTTAGAAATATTCCTATTTAAGAAAAGGTTATCTTGATTAGTTACTGTCGTTCTGATGTGTGCCAGAAGACATTTAGTTTCCCTGTCACTGGAATCTGAATAACCAAATTTGGTCTTAAAATGCTCATAACAATGATTTAAAATATCTTTTGTTTTCGTTAATTGTAGTTGATTTTTTGTACCTAACTTATCGATGCGTAAATTATTAAGTTTTCTGTGTTTCATAATATCAAACAAACTATATCTTTCATTATATTGGTCTTTGTTTTTGTCAATAAATTTTGTTTGTAGTTGTTTGGCTTTCAAACAGTACATGATATATTTAATCTCTTTAACGTCTTTGACACTATCAGGGTTGGTCTGTGATCTTTCCTGTGCATCAATAAGTGCTGTTTGGTAAAATTCCATTAAATTCCTAGAATCGATGGCATCGTTTATCTCAATGTTTTTAAAGAAATATTTAGCCCTTTTCTTAAACATATGGAACCACCATTTAACCACATCGCTCTCCAGAGTCGGGTTATCTTTGAGCGTATTTATTTCATTTTTAAACTCTTCAATATTATCTGAGCTTAGACAAGATTTTTTAATTTTCCAATATCCCCAACCGTGGTTTTTAAAATTTAAATTATTATCCTCTCTTTTTAAATAAAATATTATTGCATTATGATCAGAAAATGTTAAAGGTTTTACTTCACATCTGTGTACCAAATGCTTAAATTCCTTGCTTATATAAGCCCTATCAATTCTTGAAGCCGTATTTGCTCTAACAAAAGTATATGTAACTACATTTTTATATAAAATTTCCCAAATATCAAGTACGTTTAATTTATCAATTATATTTCCTAAAACTTTACATGGAGTTGTATTATTACGGGCATCCTTTTTATTTATTATGCAATTAAAATCACCAGCAAAAACAGTGGGCAAGTTAAAGTTAAAGTGTGGGGTAAGATCATTTTTAAAAAATTCTTGTCTTTCCGTGTAATTTTGGGAACCAGATGGTGCATAAATATTAATATATCTAAAATTTCCTATTGTTACGGATAAGGCCCTTCCGTTGGGAGAGCATACAATGTCAGTAACTTGAAAACCATCTCTATAAATTATTCCTGTGCCCCTTTCTTTATGTCCTATATTAGTAATTATCCTATAACCTGGATTAAGTTTAACAAAATCTGTGTTTAGCTCTTGAATAAAGATTACATCTAAGTCAAATTTCCTGATTAAATCATTCAATAGTTCCTGCTTTATTTTATCTTTTAAACCATTGCAATTAATGCTAGCTAATGATATTAATGAATTGAATTTAAATAATATAAGTATGGACTACGGTATTCCTAATTCTACCTTAACAGCTGCTAGAGTATCCGTCGCTATGTTTACTTGGCGGTTCACTATGTTTGGGTTCCTCTATTTGGTTTTCCAAAATCTCCAAATTTTTCAATGATTTACGCTTGATTGTTAACTTCGGTACTTTTTTGTCGTCTTCGCTAGAACTTGTTTGCGGGTATCTTTTTCTCTTCGCCTTCTTGGTAGTCTCATCTGTTACTTTTTCGTCGTTTGTTGTGATCTCGTATGCCTCTTCCATAATATTTTCTGGCTCTTCGCAATCTGGGGAAAATTCTTCTATCAGTTGGGTCGCATGATCTTCTGTTGATACAATAGAATCACAGTCAACTTCAATGTTGGAGATAGTGCTAGTTTTTTCTTTGCTATTGTTTTCTGTTATCTCCTCATTTATCGTGGTCTCTTCAGGCTGCGCAGTAAGGTAATTCGTATTAGTTACATTGGCATAGGACTGTGCTCTAGTTTGGTTTTCTGATGTTTGATGTCGGATGGTCCTTACTTTATTTCCAGGTTTTTTTGGGCAGTCTCTTTTCTCATGTCCATGTTGTTCACATATCATACAAGTTCTTTTCTGGTTCTTGTGCGTTACCAGTGACGTAATTCCATCAATAGATAGGTATGATGGAACCTGATCTTTCAACTTCATCTTTACTAATCTAACTCCGCTTTCCACGTTATACAAGTTATCTCCTTCCCACATTTCATTTTTTATGTTAGTTATAGTCCCGAATCTTTCCAGAGCATTCCTTATTTTTTCATTGGGCATCTCAATGGGGAAGTCAAAGACTTTGACCAGAACATCCCCTGACTCTTCAGATATCTCAATCTCATACCTATTAGTCTCATCCTCATACATAAGTTTCACATTTTCATATTTTTCCATAGTTCTTCTGATAAGGTCCTGGGAGATCAGTTTAACAAAAACATTTGTACGAATATGATCGTACTGTATACATAATACTTGATCAATAGTAAATTCAAACTTTTCCTTTATCCATCTATGTAGTACTATATTCGGTGGTTTCTTTTTCACGTGTTTAAAATTTAATTTAATTGTATTGTTACGGTTAGATAACATGATGCGTAATACTGAAGTAAAAAATGTTTTTATCACTAGTCGACTGTATCGTTCGAAGTCTGAATAACGAATGAAGTGAAAAATGCCTTTTATTGTTCTACAATCGGTTATTTCCGGTAACCCCTCAAACTGCCATGAAAGAGTTTATTTCAGCTATTGCTTTTAAAATTGTTGGGTACACGATTGCCATGTTACTAAAATTTGTGCTAGGTATTTGCTGGAAAAGTGATTGAAAAAACCAACATTTTTGTTAAAAAATCATTATTTTGAAGGCGATTCTTAAATTTTGCAAGGATTATATTTAACAGTAAAGTGACCGTACAGTTGCTATTTTTAGTATATCCATTTGGCAATTTAATTGATTTAAGTAAAAGCTGTAAGTGCAAATCATGATAATTAAAATAAGAATACTTTTTACTTTTTAAAATTCAAACACTCATTTGCTGCACTAATTCCGTTGTATAGTTAAATTAAATATACCTGAAGTTAAAAAACAAACAAAACAAAACGATAACAATGGTTAACAAAATAACCCTAAAAAAACATTAAGACGCGAGGAAACGTCGTAACAACCCGGATTTTACTTCCAAAACTTGTGTAAATAAAGGTTGCTACGACGTCGTGTAAACGTTGCCACGGCAACGTTAAGTCGACGGCACCGACGTTGGCCCCACGTTAAAACTCTACTTGGGATCTTAATAATTTAAAGTACTATAGGCACCTAATAAATATAGAATTTAGAAACTTTTTCCAAATATCATCAAACTTTATTTAAATCTAGGTGGATTTAATTTTTTCTTAGAAAAGAATGTTTATTATGGAAATAAACCAACATTAATAGGCGATATAATCTTTGGTTTATCATAAAACGATAGTCCTTCGTCATTTGACTTCTTTTCAGGGGGGGGGGGCAAACGCTCGGACGGGCACTTGATGTAAGTTACAAGCGATACTCTTCAGTATTTTTCAATATTAACCTATTGACAATAACTATCTTAGGAATGTAGATACATTGTTCAGGTAGGTTAGGTTAGGTAAGAGTGGCAGACCTTTGGTTCAGACCAAACAGTCTCACGTAGTCCTATTAGGTCCGTTGTGATACCACACGTGTTCCGTAGAACCCACCTTCATCAGATCTCTGAGGGTTAGTGCGGAGTACACCGCAAAAGGATTTTAACAACTTATTCAAACCAGCCACTACTGTTCAGAAACCTGCTCAGCCGTCCAAGTTGTAAGTTGCTTAGTTCCTTCAGGCTATCGAAAGATAGTAGTGAACCTCCTTCTTGCGAGGCCAGGGCATTCACACAGAAAATGTTGAATACTTTCTTCCTCTTCCTCATCTCTGCAACTTCTGCAGAAGTCGTTAGTGGGTATTTGCATACGTTCGGCATGTCTACCGAAGAGGCAATGTCCGGTAACAACCGCAGTAATATTTCTCACGTCTTTTCGACTGTGTCTCAATAGCTCTGCGGTTCTCTTTTTATCGAATATGGGCCACAGTTGCCTGGATATACTACAGGTTGTCAACCCTGTCCATTGTTCAGGTATGTGTTGATAGAGATTTCTTGCCTTTCTTTCGAATTAGGCTTCTTACCCCTTTGTTCGCTGCCAGAGCCATTCCTGAGGGAACCTACGGCTTAACGTAGGTTCCGAATTACGATCCTCAATCATGTGATCCCCCCCCCCCAAGGGCCATCAAACTTCGGTTTATTGCGTCATTGCATGACCTAACGATTGGGGAGTGTGTCCCTTCTTCTACACCCCACGAGGTTTCCCATCCCATCCGGCCTGGTTACCAGTGTGAATAGTGCGTTGGAAGATGATACATTTTGCACTCTTTCCTGCATTTTTAAACCTACTAAAATTCGGACATACTTTTTTTGTTGTGTATATGCCTACTCCGAGGATCGAATTCGGAACTCCATGGTCGAATGCCAGTGATTCACCTGAGCCTTCGTCGCAGTTGTTAATAGAGATAATCGTAATTATAAGTGAGTGACTAATATGTGTGACTAAGTGATGATTAAGAAATACCCAAGTCCCGATGATGATACATGTGTAGTATTACAGCAAATATCCCTTTTTTAGATGTAAATACGTTTATTTTGATTTTCGATAAAAAAAAACGAACAAGTAATTACATATTTTATGACAAATTATCTAATGCACTTGATAACATTATATTTTACTTGTTAGCTTATTAAATTTCTATTTTATATTTTATTATTTATTTTTATTGAATGGTCTGTTAAGTAATGAAATCCTAAAAACGAATAAAATTGTAGAAGGTCAACGTTTCGGAAAGATATATAACAACGACGTTGTTATACTTTCCGAATTATATTTGTAGTTCTGATGATGGATTAAGACAAAATAAACCGAAATGTCAATAACTTAAACTTATTTTAACCATTTACTGCAAATCCAAGAAATACAAACTGTCAGGAAAACAAATTATATTTTAAATTTAACTATAGTTAGTGTATTTATAACTATTTATTTGTTGAATGAGAGTTTTGAACTTGCATTGTCTTTATTTATTTTTAAATCAGAACGTTTCAACTAGTAAGTATCTGTAGTCGTCTTCAAGTGAAAACTAAATAAGTATGGTTAATATAGCTCTATTTATACTAGCTAGGTGCACTAAAGCATATCTAAGATGGGGATAGTCCTGCATTTAATTCATGCGCGGCCTTATTCTAATATTACATTCACTTAACAAAGTTTTCCATATAAGTATTTCTTATATCTAATATTGATGAAATTTCAGTTATGTTTCAGTGCACCTAGCTTATAAATAGAGCTGTATTTACCATACTTAATTAGCATTCACCTGAAGACGATCGGAGATACTTATCGTTAAAACGTGTTGATTTAAAAACAAATAAAGACATTGCAATTCTAAAACTCTTCTATCATTCAAGAAACATCATTGCATCAAATTTTTAAACATATTGTCATATATAGACTTATGGCATATCCTTTTTTCTTAAATTCCATTTTTTCTTATTATTTAAAGTTAATATTAAATATACCTACTGACCCAATTATTTGTTATTAAAACAAGCAAACTACAAGGATGCTATCTTAGCATATTGCCGAGCTTGCATTTTGTTACCAATCAATAACTGGGTTAGTTTATTGATACTGATTGGTATAAATAGCAGGCCGGTACTATGCAAAAGACACCACTCGGTCAAGAATATTCAGGTCACCACCATCGGGTCGGGACCATTCGGGTCTCGACCATTCCGGTCGACACCATTTGGGTAGATACCAGTTCGGTCAAGATACCATTTCAGTCACGACCATTTTGGGTAGATACGACTTGGTCCAGATAAGTGATATTGGGTCAGTAGCCGCGCAGAGTCCTGTTCCAATTATCAGCCCTTTGCCCTGGAGAGCTCGTCCCTAGCCAATAATGTTGTTGTAAGAAAAACCTAATTTTATGTAACCGTTTTAACTGCCGTTCCATACTATATAATAAAGTAGGTGTTATGGAGACTTGTCGCATTTAATTCTTCCCCACGTGACATTTTCCAGTATTCCGGAAATGCAGAGTTACCGGATCATTGAAAAACTATTAAAAGATATCCCCACTAACAGCAGAAATTTTCATGAATTATTTTATTTTTAATTCCCACCATTATCAACAATATATAGATTTTTGGTGCCGCTATGTTGACGATGCATTGGTTGGATGGATAGGTACTTTAGATGATCTAAATAAATTCTTAGAATTTCTAAATAGCTAATATTCTAAAATCAAATTTACCATGGAAATAGAATCTAATAATGAATTGAATTTTTTAGATCTCACTTTATATCGAAAAAATAATTTCATTAATTTTAGCATCTATAGAAAACCCACCCAAACATGCCACATGATTCCTTGGGATTCATGTCATCATATCTCTCAAAAATTTTCCGCTCTGAATACATACTTTCACTTTTCTCAATTCCCATGAAAAAAGAATTTCTCGATCTAGAGAAGAATATTATTTACCAAACGCTTTAAAACATGGTTTCCTTTTCCATATATTATTAATAACATATTTCATAAGAGACTTCACAAATCCTTATGTGACAATGCTTACACCAAATTTGTAGGTGAAGAAATTCTTAATTTTAAACGCATTATTTATCTTCCCTTTCTAGAAAAAATATCTACTATTCTAGAGTAGATCATTGAAAAAACTAAATAAAAACATTTTTGTCTGAGTAGGAATCGTTTCTGCTTTTTTTGCCTTAACTCAAGGATAAGTTATCACCTTTGGACAAATGCGGGGTTTATTTCCTTATCTCGTGATTCCTGTCCAGCCGAATACATAGGACAAACAGGTCGTTCTTTCAATAAAAGAATAAAGGAACACCTTAGATCGAAAATACTACATGATAATAAATCTCCCTTTGGTACTCACCTTAAAACATCGAACCATCCTTTTGAAATAGATGGAAATTTTTTAAGTGTTACACCGCCTTAACGAGGGACAAACACTAGATGTGTTGGAAAATATAGAAATCGCTCTCGTAGTTTTTCATATCATAATTATGTTAGTGTTGTCCACCTTTTCAAAATTTAAAAACAATTTTATTTACATAGACTTAATGTAAATCATCCTTGTTTCTTGCATTATTATTTTTAAAGACGTCTGCACTCTACAGCTTTTTTTTGTTTCGATGTTCGATATTTGTTGCACTAAACCATTTTAATAAAATATAAATAATTTGTCAGTCGTACGTACCTCTGACGACATGATGTTGTGGTTTACTTGTTTTCTGTCTGATATTTTTTAAAAACGTGACATGTATCAGCGTGTTTTGTATTATTAATTAAATTTAATTAACCAAAGTGCGCTCTACTTTGTCTCAGCGTTTTTACACCTTATTGCATGTAAGTTTTAGTTTGTTTTATTGTTTTCATATTGTATAACATATACCTTGTTCGTTACACATTACACATTTGGCGGAAACGCGTAGGCACTAATTTTTATTTAATAAATTTAAGAAGGAATATAGGGCTTTCTTTCCAAACTCCTAATTTACAATGTCACTTCTGAAGAGTAGTTACGAGTTCGAGATATCTATTTGTTGTTCCAGCGTGCAGCGCCCAATGCCAATAATATTCAATCCATGACAGAAATTTATAAAATTGTAGCTTTATACTTTACTTTTACTTTTACTTTAAAATCCTTTATTGTCCAAAGAAATAATCTTGCTGACAAAGTAATTAATATAAATACTATAATATTCACTTATACATATAATATATTCTTAATGCGAATGGCCATTGCTGTACCATTTGACCGAAATATCTATATATATTACAAGAAAAAACATACAACAGTTATATAAAATTAACAACACAAAAACCGGCCCAACAGTTAAAGGTTGAAAAAATAAAAATAAATAAAATGAAGATCAGTCAGAACTAACAGTTACATAGTCAAGGGACACAAAACAATTAAAAACGATCATCGAAAAACTCTAAAACGGTATAGTAGGCTTTTTCCAGCAAAAGCCCTTTTACAGCCGATTTAAATTCTTTAGGGGTTCTCAGAGATCTAATGTGAGCTGGTAAGTGGTTAAACACTTTTTTGCCAGTATAAAAGATTGAATTTTTTACCAGAGAAGTATGGGGTATGGGCAACTGCAAAACTTCCACTTGTCTCGTGCCGTATTGATGTACCCTTAAATTATCTTGGCTCCTAAGTTTTTTATACATTAAGCAGGCCGTCTTCAAAATGTAAATACAAGTAAGGGTTAATCACTGGTCAACAAAATTTAAGATTTTTTTTGTCCCACGAGCTGAAGTGGGTGTACTTGGTAGTACTTTTTAAACATATTTCATATATGTTTTCAGAATTTTTCCATCACGCAGGGTTTTAAAGTGACAAAGCAATGAATTTTTGTGAACGTATATATTATAATATGGGTATAAGTTATGAAAAAATAAAGTACAAAGTGATATATTTACTTAGAAAATGTGGTCATGTATGACTTTCGACTGTACTTTGCATCAGAAACATCTCTCTTCAGCGTCCAGCAATAGTCTGCCAACATAGCGGGGCTCCATTTGCCTTGGTATCTCTTCTCCATGTCCAGAATGTCCTGGTGAAATCGCTCGCCATGTTCGTCACTTACTGCTCCAAGGTTTTTCGGAAAAAAGTCCAAGAGTGTATTTTTAGACTCATGTTGCAACCCATGGCTTTATATGAGACCAATAAATTGTTAACATTCTCTACGTAATTTTCGGATTTACGATTTCCCAAGAAGCCGTTGCAAATGTCCTTGAAAGAAAACCATGCTGCTTTTTCAACTCCATTCAGAGCCTCACTAAAGTTTTCATCTCGAAGTAGCTCTCTGATCTGAGGTCCCACAAAAATACCTTTCTTTATCTTGGCATCACTGATTTTAGGGAACTTACTTCTCACATATGCAAACGCACTGTTAGTTTTATCCATACCTTTAACAAAATTCTTCATTAACCCAAGCTTAATGTGCAAAGGTGGTAAATAAATTTTTTGGGGATCAACAAGTGGGATACCACTGACATTCTTATTTCCTGGTGTCAGGGAAGTTCGTTTAGGCCACTCTTTCTTTTCATAGTGATTTTTCCTATCTCGACTGTCCCATTCGCATAGGAAACAACAATACTTTGTGTAACCGAGTTGCATGCCGAGCAAAAGTGAAACAACTTTCAAATCGCCACAAATATTCCACTTAAAGTCTATATATTTAATTTTTTCCAAAAGAAGCTTCATGTTGTCATATGATTCTTTCATGTTGCCTGCATGAGCCAAAGGAACAGAGGGGAACTTATTTCCATTGTGGAGTAGTACCGCTTTCAAGCTTGATTTGGAAGAGTCAATGAACAAACGCCACTCATTTGTATCATAGTCATGCCCAAGTGCCTTCATAACAGAGCATACATCATTACAAAATACAAGCCCGTCTTCCATAGAGAAGAATTCTTCAAACTCTGCATGGCGCTTACGATAAAAAGCAACTTTTGTGCCACTCTGTAGAAGATTCCAGTCTTTTAATCTAGAACCTAGAAGTTCGGCTTGCTTCTTAGACAAGTTTAAATCGCGGACAAGGTCGTTAAGTTCTTCTTGACTTAGAAGATGCGGCGCACAAGAAGACGAATCTGGTGTAAATGTTGGATCCAGATCAATATTTTCGGCTGAAAAACTTTCGTTGTTTACTTCGTCATCGGCAGTTTCATCGTCGCTCGGTGTCATATTTTGTGGGGGGTCAGGCACAGGTAATTCCGGAATGTGCGGCACTGGTCTCAGTGCAGATGGAATATGAGGATATTTAACAGTATGTTTGGATTTAGAAGTTATACCACTGATATTTGTAAGACAAAAATAGCAATCGGTAATATAGTCTGATGGTTCCCTCCAAATCATGGGAATAGCAAAAGGCATATGTTGTTTACCTTTTGCCTACGCTGTAAGAAGTCTGACACACGTAACACAGCAAATATGGGGAGCCCAGCTTTTGTCTTGATCGCCGACTTTACACTTGAAATACTGTTCATAGCATTTATTAACGAGAGGCGTGAAAGACCGTTTTTGAGATTTAAATGTCAATTCACCCCAGATGTAGCAAAAAGAGTTCGGGTGGTTTACACAATTTCTTGGCATTTTTACAGGTGAGTTACACTACAATAGCTTAAAATGCACCACAGCACATTCTTCAAAACGTTAAAAAAGTCTGCGTATATGTTCATTCACCGAGCTCTAGCCGATAACTAAGACAACAATAAATGTTATGTAGGACTCGGAACTGCTTGCAGGTCTCAACAAGCCAAGAAATGTTCCGCATGACACACAGAGGACACTTTGTTATTTCTAGTCACAACAAGTTATTGTTACAATACACAAATAATAAAATAGCAATGCCTGGCACAAGTTTTTTGTTAGATGACTCTTATAGTACAGACCTATGCGTGCATTTTATAGGTAAATAATCACATATACTGGAACATAAAAACTAAGGGTGATGGAGAAATTCTGAAAACATGATTGATTTCAGCATGCAAAATTATATTGAAATCAGACATTTTTGCGCTTGGGACAAAAATCTTGTTAACCAGTGTAATTTATGTTGTCTAAATAACGGCCTACACGGTTCTCTTGCTCGTGCCCTGCACACATACCTCACAGCTCTCTTCTGAAGTACAAATACTGAATTTAAGAGATACTGACTGGAGTTCCCCCAGAAACAGACACCATATCTCAAATGAGAGAGAGCTGAATATACCGATCGGATTATATTTACATGTAATTCCCTCGATATCACCCTCAATGCAAAACACCCTGAGGATATTTTACTAGACACGCTTGTAATATGAGACTTAAATGTCAGGTTACTATCTATATTTACACCGAGGAACTTTACATTGGAACAGTTAGATACAAAGGAATCATTTAAGTAGACGTCACCAACAGCACAGTTAAAATTTATTATATTTGTCTTTGAAACGTTAAAAGTGAGAGAGTTAGCATCACACCAGCCCTTAACTCGCTCAACATCCTCAGATATCATGGTAGTTAGTTCTTCCGAGTTCCTGGCATGCCACAATATAGTGGTATCGTCGGCAAATACTGTAAATTTACCTTTAATCCTTAAGGACACCATGTCATTAATATAAATTAAAAATAAGATAGGACCCAGTACTGAACCCTGTGGCACACCCGCCCCTATTTTAGATAAAATGGGGAAAGCAATGAAGAAGTAAAAATTGCCCGTTTCATTGTTAATAAATCTATCGTTAATAAAATAATTAATTTCATTACCTGTCCAAAGAGACTACCTCCAATTCCTCTAATAAGTTCCAAACTATCCGGATTTCTTTTTTGCGGCATTAAACTACTGCCTGTTGAGAAACTTTCATCCAGTGTAATAAATTCAAATTCCTTTGAACTAAAGATAATTAAATCCTCGGCTAGTCTGCTTAGATGGATACCAACCATTGATGCCCAGAATAGAAACTCGGCTAAAAGAAAATTTTAGTTTTAATAATAATTTAGCATGTTTAAATTTTAAAAAAATTATAGCATATTATAATGTAATGTTGTTCATTGGTTCTCTGACATATATGCACTGAGAAGAGTCCATTTAACATTAAAAAAACTTTTAGAACCAAATGTGGAAAATGTACTAGAAAAGTTGTTCTAAAATAGGACCAAAGACAAGATTGTTTTAATTGAAATTATTCACAATTTACAAGATGATATAACAAAAATCAAATGGAAAGGGGCGCGCATACTAGAAGGAAAGGGGGATGGTACTTCCTCCTGTGTGGCACAAAATATAACTAATATTATTTAATTAAAAAAGTTTTAATTTAGTATAAATTAATAGCTAACGATTTAAAACTTGTTTATTATCGTGTATTAATTTCTAAATTTAGCACATCGCCATGTCAAGTGTGCCCACCCTTTAAGCATATAATCAATAACGATCCAATGCGATAATTTTTGGGGCTCTATACAAGCAGTGAGACGCGAAAAATGGTACGCCAAACTAAAAATAAACGCAGCCGTAGTTCTGTATTTTTTCAGCAAATAAAAAGCTACCTAATACTGAATTTATTCCAGTTAAAAATTTCACACTCTTTATACAGCGTGATTCCTAAGTTGATACTTCTTTTTTAGCTGTGTATAGAAGGTATTAAAATAAACAACATTTTCAAATACCTTTTTTCAAAAAACTTAAAAATAGGATAGATACAGAAGTAGAATTCTAAGTCCGGGCCTGGTAATCAAAACGTAGCCTGCTATTATTTATGTTGTTTGTCTTATTAGTCATGCAATTTACGGGTCGGTAGTCAGTTATTTGTCAATTCGCTGCGGTGTGTTTTTCTGAAGCAAGTTAATGATAAATTGGTGACACATGAAAATGGTAAAAAAAAAACTAGTAGATATGGTGCCAATTTACGGTGAGTATCATCAAAGTGCGGCTGCTGCTTTGAGATTATACGCAGAACGCTTTCCCTTGCGGGCTCATCCTACACCCAGAAGTTTTCTTAATGTTGTTCAATGGACAAGTTAGGCAGAACCGTATTTGATCCATAGTGTAATAAATGAATGTAAGTACCTTATTTTTGAGTTTTTTGAAAAAAGGTGTTTGAAAATGTTTTTTATTTTAATGCCTTCTATACACAGCTAAAAAAGAAGTATCAACTTAGGAATCACGCTGTATAAAGAGTGTGAAATTTTTAACTGGAATAAATTCAGTATTAGGTAGCTTTTTATTTGCTGAAAAAATACAGAACTACGGCTGCGTTTATTTTTAGTTTGGCGTACCATTTTTCGCGTCTCAATGAAATTTACCCCTCTTTTTGGGGTAGAAACCGCCCCCAACTTTTTTTTTAAATGCAAAGGTGTATTGAAAATATCAGGTGACCCTTATTGCGACCAGTGGCGAGACAAGAAAGGTCATATTTTTATCTCGCCGAGTGTATTTTCGTTATTATTTTTATAGAGAGCAGAAATTTGGTGACAATGCTTGCGCACAGGGCCTATTTTCCCAATAGGCCTAGTAGGCCCGGGTCTTGTACCCCACTTCTAGAGAAGCCCCGCGCTCAGTCTGAGCGACACTATACTTATTCACATAGTCTAAGAGAAAATATTTCATTTGCAAAACTGAGATGGCTTTTTATTGTAAAGAAATATTATTTGAAATAATATAATAGGTAGTGAAGAATAGTAGATTCTGTAACGAGGTTGGAATGAAAATTTGATCCGAGTGGAAGATTCCGAACGCGAGGGTAGCGAGCGTGAGAAACCACGAGTATCGAATTTTCATTCTAACCGAGTAGCAGACTATATTTTCTCCACGACCAAAAATACTATTTGTTGTATAGAATGATACACGCATGCCCATCACTTTATAGGCACTAGCCTGTTTATAGAGATTAGAATAAATAGTTCTACCTAAAAGGTTGTTTGAATTAAACCTATACTTAACATGGCGCAGTACGGAAAAAACGCTGCAAAAAATTGAACCGAACTAATACAATAATTTAAGTGCGTGATAAAAATAATAGTGGTTTGCCGTTAAATAAAATAGAAATGGGCGATTACAGGGGTATAAGTCCCATGGGTATGACGGGAAATCTGGCGGAAAATTGGAAAGTTTGGCGAAAACGCTTTGAAAATTATTTAATTGCTTCTGAATTAAACAAAAAAGGTGAAACGGTACAAATAGCACAGCTGCTGCACTACATAGGTGATGAAGGCTTTCTTATCTACAATACATTTTCGTTTGAACAAGACGAAGATAAAAAATTAAGCAATGTGTTGAAAAAGTTTCAGGAACATTTTTTACCAAAAAAGAATTTGGCGTACGAACGTTTTATATTTTTTACTCGTAAACAGATAACGGGTGAAACTATTGAGCAGTTCGTAACTGATTTAAAAAACAAAGCATTAAGTTGTGACTTCGGTACTTTAAAGGATGACTTAATAAAAAATTTACTTACATGCGGCCTGTCAGATGTGTCGTTACGTGAAAAACTTTTACAAGCCGATGACAGCATGTCATTAGACGACGCCGTAAAATTGTGCGTGACCGTGGAAAATTCACGAGTGCAATCGTCACAAATGAATCGCATATTCCAAGAAAATTCAGTGCCAGTGGATTGGGTACACAAAGGATTTAAAAATGTGCATTATCAAAATAGTGATGGTGTTCCAGGGACGAGCTATAGGGCAGAGACAAGTTACAGAAAGGAAACATTTCCTAAAAATCTATCACATTCCACCAAATCGAGGTCACAAGAAAATGTAGAGCAGCACAGGGGTAAGAATGTACCATGTACTCGTTGTGGGCGTTACCACCAAAAAAATAATTGTCCAGCTTTTGGAAAAAGGTGTTCCCAGTGTGGAATTACTAATCATTTTGCAAAGATGTGCAGAAACAATAAAATTCACGAGGTAAATTATACCAGTTCAGATGAATCTGTTGATGAGAATGAGTCAAATTATTTAGTTGTTGATGAAGTAATTAATGATAACAAAGACACTTCTTATTGGAATGTAGATTTAACTATAAATTTCTGCTATAAAATAAACTTTAAGCTTGACACAGGAGCTATGGCCAACTGTCTGTCAGTCAGCGATTTACGAAAACTTAACCTTAGCTCCAAACATTTAATTAAAACAGATGTGAAATTAACTTCCTATACAAAAAATGTGTTACCAGTGATCGGAAAAATTTATTTAAATTGCGTTTATAAAGACCGTAATTCATTGCTAGATTTTTTTGTTATAAATTCTAATTCCAAATCCTTACTCGGACTTCATGCTTGTAAAAAATTAAATTTAATTAAGAAAATAGAAACAATAGACAAAACTACAAACAGTTTAGATTTTGGCAGTTATAATGTATTTTTGCAACCTTATAAAAATATTTTTAATGGACTTGGATGTTTATCACAGAGGTATCACATTGAATTAATAGATAATTATAAACCTGTTATAAATCCACCGAGAAAAGTTCCTTTTCCGTTGCTTGCTAAATTAAAACAGACTCTGCAAGAGTTAGAAAAAAATAAGATAATAAAAAAAATAGATGAGCCGACAAATTGGGTTAATTCACTGGTTATTGTTAAGAAACCAGATAATAGTTTACGTTTATGTTTGGATCCCACCCATCTTAATTTGGCTGTTAGAAGAGAGCATTTTGTTTTACCTACTTTGGAGGAAATCACAGCAAAATTGGGTGGTGCAAAATATTTTAGTAGCTTAGATGCTAATAGTGGGTTTTGGCAGATAGCTTTAGATGAAGAGAGTGCCAAATTGTGTACTTTTTCTTCTCCCTTTGGTAGATATTGTTTTCTTAGGCTCCCCTACGGATTATGCTCGGCACCTGAGATTTTCCACAAACGTTTTAAAAAAATATTTGATATAGAGGGGGTAGAACTCTATATAGATGACATAATAATTTATGGTAAAACTAAAGAGGAACATAATAAAAGACTTTTAAAAGTTCTAAAGATTGCACGCGACCATAATATCAGTTTTAATAAAAATAAATGTAAATTTGGGTTAACAGAGATTAATTTTATGGGTCATAAAATGACAGAAAATGGGATGTTGCCGGATGAAAAAAAAATTAGCGCTATAAAAAATATGTCAATACCAAAAGATAAATCAGAGGTCCAAAGATTTCTAGGCATGGTAAACTATATTGGCCGTTTTATTCCAAATCTTACGAATTTAAATTCACCTTTAAGAAACTTATTAAAAAAAGATGTTCCATTTATTTGGGATGAGAATCACACTTATTCTTTTAATAGGTTAAAAGAAATGCTTACATCCCAACCTGTTTTACAATATTTTGATGTAAAAAAACCCAGTGTGATATCTGTGGATTCGTCCAAAGATGGTCTAGGTGCTGTTTTGTTGCAAAACAATTTACCATGTGCTTACGCTTCCAGAGCTCTATCTACCAGCCAAATGAATTGGGCCCAGATTGAAAAAGAATTGGCTGCTGTTTTATTTGGTTGTGAGAAGTTTTCGCAGTATGTTTATGGATCAAAATTTACTGTAGAAACGGATCATAAACCCTTGATATTTATTTTAAAAAAACCTTTAGCATCTTGTCCACCGAGATTGCAGAAAATGTTATTGGCGCTTCAAAAATTTAATTTTAATTTAATCTATAAACCAGGTAAAGATTTATTTATTGCGGACACTTTGTCTCGCGCAGCGGACGAAAGCTCTGCTAATAACGATTTTAATTTTGATATGGATTCACAAATATGTGTAATTGATTTGTCTATTGGTTTTACAGATGCAAAATTAAAAGAATATCAGTTAGCTAGTGCGAGTGACGTAACACTAAAGCGACTATTAGATTATGTTAAAAAAGGTTGGCCTAAAAGTGTAAAAAAAGTGCCCAGTGATTTAAGACAGTATTTTTCATTTCGACACGAAATAGTGGAGTTTAATGGATTGTTATATAAAGGTGATAAACTTATAGTGCCTCAGGACAAAAGGCTAGAAATAATTAATAAAATTCATTATTCCCATTTAGGCATTGTTAAATGTAAAAATAGGGCAGCGGAATCATTTTATTGGCCTGGTATGTCTACTCAGGTAGAGAATGTCGTATCCAATTGCAGGGTTTGCTTAACTTTTCAAAATAATAATCGCACAGAACCTTTAATTAATCATGAAATTCCTGATAAGCCTTGGTCCAAGATTGGCTGCGATATTTTATATATGGGTAGAAAAATGTTTTTGTTAGTGATTGATTATTATTCAAAATGGATAGAGCTGATTACGTTAGAAATTAATGCTCACTCACAAACTGTTGTTTGTAGCCTTAAGGAGGTTTTTGCAAAACTAGGTATACCTAGAGAAGTAGTAAGTGACGGAGGTCCTCAATTTAATTCTATAAATTTTAAAAAATTTTCGACCGAATGGGATTTTAAACATATTATTACTAGTCCTCGTAATCCACAATCGAACGGTCAAGTTGAACGTGCAAAGCAAACAATGAAAAAATTATTAGGCAAAGCTCTTCTTGATAAAAAAGATATTAATTTAGTTTTACTTAATTATCGCAACACCCCTATAGATCACATCGGGTTGTCTCCATCAGAATTACTTATGTCTCGAAAAATACGTGATTTGCTGCCTATTACAAACGAAAAACTTAAGCCCCACTTTGTTGACCACAATAAGTATTTTAAAAATGTAAAATTTAAACAGCATCAGCAAAAACAGTATTTTGATAGCGGTAAAAAATCATTATGTTCTATAAAAAACGAGCAGCAAGTCAGGTATCAAAAACATAAAAATTCGAATTGGTCATTTGGTAAAATTGTTGATAAAGTAAGACCCAGAACATACAGAGTGGAAACAAGAAATGGTGATATACTTACTAGAAATCGTAAGTACATTGAGCCTATTTCGGCGAATTTAGATAATAATATAATTTTACATTCAAATAGTAATTCTCCAGAAAATAAGGTTAATCCAGAAATTGTTTCCATCTCCAGTGATAGCGAGTCGGACTGTTATTTTAGTGATAATAATGAAAGTACTAATGTTAATTTTAATAGTACTACGGATCAAAACTTATCAAATGTTCCTACTATGTCAACTAAAGGTAGAGTCATTAAAAAACCAGACCGATTACAATATAATTAGCTAGGATTTTTCATTTCAATTAGCTAAAAATTATTTAGGTATAAGTAATATTTGTATTTTGGTGAAGGGTTAATGGTTAAACAAAATGGCATATGTGATCTATTATTTTTCATTGTATTAATAAAGGGAGATGTTGTATAGAATGATACACGCATGCCCATCACTTTATAGGCACTAGCCTGTTTATAGAGATTAGAACCTAAAAGGTTGTTTGAATTAAACCTATACTTAACACTATTCGCAATATTTGTAATTTCAGGTGGAGGATTATCCAGTTCCATATCTGATTCATCCGATTTTTCACTCATATTTTGACTTGCACTAAAATTTGTCTGCTGACATTGACAGTTTCGAAATTCATGGCAACCTATGTCGTTTAGATCAATTACAGAGCGGCTGTGGCTCAGAGGTAGAGCTACTGGCATTCGACCGCGGCGATCCGGGTTCGATTCCCGGAGTGGGTATACGTATAATAAAAAAGGTAAAATCCGAAATTTAGTGGATTTAAGAATGCAGGGAAGAGTGTAACAGGTATCATCTCCCATAGTCCTTGGGGGGTGTCGCATGACTGAGGATCGTGGTTCGGAACCCACGTTAAACTGTAGGTCCCCTCGGGAATGGCCCTGGCAGCGAACGAAGAGGAAAAAAGCCTAATTCGAAAGAAGGGCAGAACGGCAAATCAATTACAGAATATTCATTGCTTATCTTGTTATGGAATGTAAATACACGCAAAACGCATAAGAAGCAAGTATTAAAAAATAAATATTCCAACTCAAGAGCGAGAATTTTTACATTCTATATTATCAAAAATGATTTTGGAATTATTGCATTCAGTAATGGTCGTGGAGAAAGACTTTTAGTTCTTATTTCTTTCTTTTCTTATACCTAAAGGTTCCTTTTTGTATTAAGGGTCTGTAGCTCCGTATAGAAATATTCACTCTTTTCATATAATTATATTTATGTAGAATGGTCCCTTAAAATTTTTTATGGTCATTTCAGAGCCCCCTGTTTTAATTGAACAAGGTGCTCACTCGGGTCCTGGAAAAACGTTATTGTCATTATATTTTCCTACGACCACCTATGAAAATGAGAAAAAAAGCACGGTTAACCTGGCTCGAAAGCGCTGAATATCACACGCGGGTTAAAAAAAAATATTTTAACACTAGTATTGAAATACAAGGCACGCTATTTAATTTAAATATATGGTGCCAATTTGACCGACCATTCCTATTTATTAAAAAGAACAAATTTTAGAAAGCAGTAATTTTAAAGTGTTTAATTTATTTATCATGTATTTGTTAAGTGATTCAGAATTAGAGTGTGAAAATACGCCATCTGAAATTATAAAAAATGTTAACAAGATACTGGATCATCTATTACCAGAAAAAAACAAATCGCTCTAAAGAAAGTGTCATATATTAAACAATAAATCTTTATCGGTAGCGATAGCGTAGAGAATAGAGCTCTAGCCTACAGATCGCAAGGTTACAGGTTCAAACCGCATCAGGAGTATTTGACTTTTTCTTATAAAAACAATATATTTTATAATTTACAGAAACATTTTGAATTGAAATCTTTCTTGTTGGGTGGATTTTTTTCATTGATGTGATGATTGAATGATGAAAAATTAGTGTACATTACTCGTGTGAAAGTGATTACTCTAAAACTCGGAGAATTTCCGCACTCGGCTGACGCCTCGGGCTAAATATCTCCTCATTTGAAAAGTATCACTTTCATCACTTGTTATGTAATATACTATTCGCGCTCTATACATGACACAGGCACCTACCAATAAAATCTCTATCACTAACGGCTTGCATACTGTTTTGTGTAATTTCAGAAAAATTTAGGGATTTTGCCAATTCCAATCTGTCAATGGGAAATGGGTTTCCAGCTAAGGCACCACTGCCCAATGGCATTACATCTAGTAATTTTATGTTGTTCTCCAATCTGGTGTAGTCATTTTTTAAAGTCCATGCATGACTAAAAATTTAAAAAAACAATAATGAATCATAAAGTTATGCATGTATGTGTCACCAAAATTATTTATGTAATTCCACAAAAATGGTTATCAAATTTTATCAAGTATCCACTAATTGGATAAGTTCAATCTTATTGAACGGTATCAATTAAATGATCAGATTAGCAGCTACTTGTACACATAATCCAATTGGCTTATTTGTAAAGGTTGACTGTACTATACCTACAATAATTATGCCAAGAAATTACAACCTCTTATGTAGATGCATTGGGTAAGAAATTGAGAGGGGGGGGGGGTATTGTGTAATGTGTAATCCTGGCTATTTTCTTCCTATGTACCCCTTATAGAATTTTTTAGTCAGTGTTTATTTTATTATAATGAATAACTATTTGCCTGATCTATAGTCTATTTCAGAAAGGTGAAGAGTGTAGAGTAATAAAAGCTTATTAGGTATGCAAAGGAACTACAGAGTGATCCAACGAATATTTAAGCTACTTTCATAATTTGGCATTGATTTCATTGCAAAATTCTTTATATTCATCAAGTGCAGGTAGTACCATCCGGATTTGGGTCAACTTATGGGTTTTACCTATTGTTATCCATTTACAAACACTGAAAAAGGTGTGACAAAGGCGTGCATTATGTACATAGTGTAAGGTACACTTATTTTTTATGAAACAATATAAAAAGATACAACATACAAAAAATACATTATACAGAAATTAAATCATAAAAAATCATAATATTCTTCGTAATCGGAGGAACTGTCATCTCCTCTTGACGTTATAGTTAACAGGTCGACGGTCGATCAGGTGGTCAAGATCCCACAGTTTCTCCTCTTCTTTAATGAGATGATGGACTGCTTTTCACCAGTTATCTGGTGTCACTTCCTTTATGGCTTGATTAAACAGTAGCTGAACGTCTTTCATTTTGAATGTCGTGTTGTGTCTTGCTACAAATCCTTTTACTTGCGCCCATATAAGTTCTATAGGATTTAGTTCGCAATGATATGGCGGTGTGCGCAGCACAGCTACACTATGTTTTTCAGCTATATCTTCCACGGCATATTTCATAAAACGATGTTTGTATAAATTTGCTATAACTAATAGTTCCTTCTTTATCAAATTATCTTATTTTTTTCTTCGGTTAATTATCATAAATAATTTAATGCACAAAATGTACTTGCGCCTATGGCCGACATCGAAGTTGCGCCGAACTGGATACAATTTTCCATCTTATTACTACACCTTTCTAAAATAGACTATAGTGTTATTTTTTACCCTTTTTTCCACCCCCCCACCCCTATTTCGTTAAGAGTTGCATTGGTTAAATTTGACTATTTTGACATTAACAACCCCTAAAATAATAAACGACTTAACAATTTTGACAGAAATTTAATCTTCCATACTCCTTTCCCTTTGCTTAAAAAAATTGTATACCAGTTACCGTTTTGATAAAAATATTATATCATCCTTACTACCTCCAGGTCATGGGGTATTCTTTTATTTTGGGAACCAAGAAGCGCGTATGTATATAGTCGTTACAAGTTTCTTAATATAATATAAATATAAATTTAATTTTTTGATCAATATTTCGCATGCTTCACGCCTAATCCAAAAATCGGAGAAAGACCTGTCCTGGGCCCAATTTTATAAAGTTCTCTTAAACCCGAGTTTAAGCTTAGGTTTAAACCGAAAAATAATTCTAAAATCGTAGAAATGTTAGAAATGGTCGATTTATACTGTGGAATTGACAGCAAAATTCAACTTAAACGTAATTAATCTGGTCATAACTTGTTATATTAAGGTATGACCAGGTAAATCACTTTTAACTTGAACTTTGCTATTAATCCCACATTATAAAACAACCATTTTTGACATTTCTTCGATTTAAACTAGACCGCGGTTTAAAACGACTGTATAAAATTGGACAAAAGAACATTTAGAGCGTCTTCACACGGCACCATATATCGCGCGCGACAAATGGTCGCAATATTGCTTTTACACCAAATTATATGTTTTCTAATGAACCATTTTCACACACAAGCGATATTAGAGCGTTTTCACACGGCACCATATATCGCGCGCGATAAATGGTCGCAATATTGCTTTACACCAAATTATGTGTTCTCTAATATCGCTTGTGTGTAAAAATGGCTCATTAGAAAACACATAATTTGGTGTAAAAGCAATATTGCGACCATTTGTCGCGCGCGATATATGGTGCCGTGTGAAAACGCTCTTAGAGAACACGTAATTTGGTGTAAAGCAATATTGCGACCATTTATCGCGCGCGATATATGGTGCCGTGTGAAAACGCTCGTATGATTCGTCTGTTCGCCAAATTCCTTAACCTTCAGGTTTTTATGTCTATTAAAAAAATAGTGTATACCTTAAAATATAATGACTCCATCTGACTGGCTGAGCTCTTTGAAGATGAGTATATCCTGGCATTATAAATTCAATTTCATTAGCTGCTCGTTTAACTATAACCCTAATTAGTTGTTGCATTTTTTCTTTTAGGTTGTTTAGGTTCTCCTTTAACCATAGTTTCATATCAGTGACTACTTGATCGTTCCTACTTCTTCCTACATGAAGTTTGGTGGCGGGTTCTCCTATGAGTTCCTAACGACAGAAAATAATGTGAATATGTGTTTCAGTATTACTGACATGTACGCACACCACCAGATACCATAATATTTTTACTAGTTTCAAAAATTGGCTTCCCTGTTAATTTTACAGCAAAATTCTATGATACTTTTTTGAGGATATGGTGGCCTCGCTCACCAAATTTCATTATGAGTAGGGGAATAATACACACAGTCTGCTCCACTAGTTTATTGTAAGGATCTCAAAGTGAGAATTCTAATGTCTTCGTACATGTTTCGAAGGTAAAAACCTTCATCATCAGCGAAATGAATTACCTGCGAAACATGTACAAAGACATTAGGATTCTCACTTTGAGATCCTTACAATAAACTAGTGGAGCAGACTGTGTGTATTATTCCCTTACTCATAATATCACTCCACTGAGAGATGGACTACTTTCACAAAATTTCATTATTCCTAATTAAACCAATTAGGGGTTATTTAAAAAAATCTTCGTAAAATCGTTAAAAATTTAATAATGTTTCGTAAGTCTTGGATCTGGATCCCCAATAAAGCTTTTGCTGTAATGTAATCCCTGTCTGTTGCTCCAGTAGATTTTGTGTTCACTTCTGATCCATCGCTTTATGGCATCTCGTACTGTGCACCTTGGTGTTCTGAGTACCGGTTCTGAACCAATGAATGTGTTTTCTGAGCCTGTTCTTACAAGTTCATCCGTCTTTTCATTTCCTGTAACTCACTGCAATATTACTTTGTTTACTTTTGCCAGAGCCTCCATTTCCCCTTGACATTCCCATACCAGTCTTGAGGTTACACCGTTGCATATTAGCAATCTAAGGGCTGCTTGATTGTCAGAATATATATACAGGGTGGCCCATTTGTCAGACAAAGTAATATACCGTCTCTACTATTAAAGATATCAAAAAAAAGTTTTTATAAAAGTTGTGAGGTACAAAAAAATATATGTTCTAAAATTATTGTTAAACATACAGGATGGTCCAAAAAAGTAGGACAATAAAAATATACATTTTTTTAAATGGAACACCCTATATATTTTAGCATTTTTTGTTTCCTTACAAAATTGTCCATATGACGCCATATTTAGTTTTTTAATTTTTTGCAACGTTGCCAAACAAAATGCAAAATTCTTAAAATTTTGGAAAAAACATGATAGTAAAAAATTACCTGTATTTCTTAATAAGAGTATCGAAAATCGAAAATTTCTTGTAAGCTCTTAAGTTTAGGAATAGAAAAACTGTCTTAAATCTTTAAGTACCGAAAATTTTGTACAGGGTGTTTTCTGTTGACATCCAAATATACAAAATTTTAAAATACAATAACTCTGTTTTTACAAATGAAACACCCTATATTTATTAGGCTCGTCTGATAGATATTGTAACTATCTTTTATTATTGTTAAGTCATACCTAAACCTAAATTTACTAATTTTGGCAATATTTCGATTTTTATTTAAATTTTGGTGAAAAAAACTATAATTTTTATTTTTCTAGTAAGCCATGACCAGCAAACTAAAAACAAATGTAATTAAATATTATCCCATATTAAAATAAATTGATAACCATAGTTAGTTACGTATTTATTTAATTTAATAAAATTTTGTTTTTATTACGCAACTTGATATTGAAAATAAAGTTTACAAACATTATAAATATAAATATAATAATTATAAATATGGCATTATATTCAATTACATTTGTTTTGACTTTGCTAGTCATGGCTTACTAGAAAAATAATAACTATAGTTTTTTTCACCAAAATTTAAATAAAAATCGAAATATTGCCAAAACTAGTAAATTTAGGTTTAGGTATGACTTAACAATAATAAAAGATACTTACAATATCTATCAGACGAGCCTAATAAATATAGGGTGTTTCATTTAAAAAAACAGAGTTATTGTATTTTAAAATTTTGTATATTTGGATGTCAACAGAAAACACCCTGTACAAAATTTTCGGTACTTAAAGATTTAAGACAGTTTATCCATCCCTAAACTTAAGAGCTTACAAGAAATTTTCGATTTTCGATACTCTTATTGAGAAATACAGGTACTTTTTTACTATCATGTTTTTTCCCAAATTTTAAGAATTTTGCATTTTGTCTGGCAACGTTGCAAAAAATTAAAAAACTAAATATGGCGTCATATGGACAATTTTGTAAGGAAACAAAAAATGCTAAAATATATAGGGTGTTCCATTTAAAAAAATGTATATTTTTATTGTCCTACTTTTTCGGACCATCCTGTATGTTTAAAAATAATTTTAGAACATACATTTTTTTGTACCTCACAACTTTTATAAAAACTTTTTTTTGATATCTTTAATAGTAGAGACGGTATATTACTTTGTCAGACAAATGGGCCACCCTGTATGGATCTGCTTATTGAGGTAAGCCCCCCTAGTGTTTTCATACACACACTGTAATATGCCATAGATTTCTGCTTGGAACACTGTGGGAGACTTTCCCAGAGAGAAAAACGCATTTTTCTCCGGCCTTACTCCGTGTATCTCCGCTCCGGTATCCCTTTTGGTTTTGGAGCCGTCTGTATACCAGATTATTGCCCCAGAAGTAGATTCTGGTATTTTGTTTTTCCATACGTTTCGTTCATTAATTACGACCTCATATGGTATGTCATAGCGAAACCTTGGATTTATGTTGTCTGATCCTATTTATAACTCAGGTCTACCTCTAGTCTCGCTTAAAAGTTCGTGTCCAGTTCTCTGCCTGCCGAGCACGTGACGTCGAACTCTGCAGTCTATAGAGTCCCATTCTTGTTTTTCCTTTTATCACCAACACCAGAGTATTGCGATCCAGAACAAACTTGACTCAAGAGTTCAAAAAATGATATATACACAATATTATTTTAGCAACAGCATTGTGAATTTGATTGGTATTGTTAATATCATCAAGACTTTTATTGATTAAATTGAAATTTTATAAACTTAAAAATAACTGTAGGTACAACATTTTCTTGAACATGAATTATACATTTTTTTTATGTTAAAAATTTGACTAGGATAACCCATGGTACAAAAATTACAAGGTATGATATCCAGAGACTGTCATGGAAAAAACCAAGTCAAATGTATTATATCCTCAAAATAAAATATAATACATACCTTCAATCTTCTTTCATTGGCCGTATGTATATCTTCATCTCCTTCTTTTATAACAAATGAATTGTTACTCCATTCTAATTTAATTTTATCTAGTCCATCGCAAATGCTTTCAGTTTCCTTTTCTGTTAACAGATTTACTTTGTGTAGCGCCATGGCATATGCTTGGCTACCCTTTATATCTTCTGCATATAATCTTCTGTCAATTTTAATGGATAAATTCAGTTTTTCCAGTTGTGGGTCTGTTCTGGATGAAAATCGACCACCCCATAGTTTGAGGCTTTCCCGTTCCTAAAAATATTTAAAAAAACTACAGAACTTATAACTCTATTATTAAACCTACACGTTAATTGCAAGGGAAATTATTGTATCTATAACTGTGAAATTATAAAATGAGACTATAACATATAAAATTAATGTTGATGGCATATAAAAGGTTGTTCTGAAGATCTTCGTATACCATTTTTATTATTAGAAGAATTTGATCTATTAGCACTGATGATGCATTCATCATTTCGTTTCTCTACTCCCACATGGTTATTAGCTATTTTTTTACAATTATAAGTGACAAGAGAAGAAGGTTTTTCCAGTTAACTGTACGGCAAAATTTCATATTGCTTATTGTCAGTGCTGCACATTATTGCAACCTTTCAAAATAAAATTTCCCATTAAAAAAAAATTCTACGTAAAAAATTCTACGTATGCACACAAAACTGAAAAAGTTTTTTGTAGCAGATCACAACAACTAGTGACCCTAAAATATCCTACGTATATAACACTGTGCGTAGAAATTTCCTTTTTCCCTTTGGAGACAGCACCGACCTATCGTTCTTCTGTACTTTGGATCTCTATTTCTCACGAATCCGGAAATTTCCCATTAGTTGACAAAGAAATAAAAAAAAATAGATTCCTCTGTGACGTCATTATAAAGTACTGACCAATTACAGTTTATTGTATTTACTGAGGCTCCGCCCTATTTTTAAAGACTGTAAATTATACAATTTATATGTATATCTGTCTCTGTCTAACAACGACACGGATGTCGCTCCGTGCAACATCTTGCTGGTGTGCCCCACCAAATACTGTATAAGCAGTTTTGAGTTGCTCCTTTCTTTCGTCGGATCCTATCTCTACTAATGAGCCATGATATGGCGAAACGCGTCTAGGGATGGATCTGATGAAATGAAAGGAAATTCTTCTTCTGTACTTATGTATATGGTACAATATGTTGCTAATTTGTTAAATATAACAAAATATTTATGTATCTATAATAGTTTTATCAATAATGTAACCTGCTGAATGTGCTAAAAAATTAATTTCATGTAGTATTGGTATTAAGTTGGTTTCACCCTAATATTCAAAATAATTATTTAGTTGAAACGCAAATCGGCGAACTTTGAATCCAATGGTCGTGAGTTCAAGCCCATCAGCTTGTAAAATTTTAAAAATAAGGTTCGTATGTTTGGTCGTAGAAAACATTATACTGTTTAGTTCGAGTGGATTGTCCACATCGTAGTCCGCCTACCGTCATGCTCAATTTACTTCCTCGTGAGATATTGACATGATCCACTCTTGTTGTACAAACTACTATTTTTAATCATATTTGGTTACTTTTTCGTTTTATAGAAAAATTTGCCATCTTTAAAGCACAATTACCTACAGTTTTAAGTTTAAAAGTTTGTATTGAACTATTAAGTAATAAAAGACGTCACTGACGAAATTTTCTTAAGAAACATCGGCCACTGTTTATGACACTTGTTCATACCATGTTCCAAAAAAAAAATTTTTGCAAAATCCTCCATAAAACTCAAAATAATGAACGAATTACTAATATAACACACAAATAGAAAAAGTTATCCACTATTAAATGCTGCTAAGCAAAGCATTTAATTGTTTTGCTACTCCCACATAGATATTGTCTGTTTTGTTACCAGTAAATTAAATGGATATATTTACAATTAATAATATAATTTCATATCCATTCTTATTAGGATATTAACTGACCAATCATTATAACTTGAGAATGATGACAAGAAAACCCAATTTACATGTAAATTTTACGAGTCGTTTTATGACACTTAAGTAAAAGTGCGGTTATAAATATATTTCAAGAAGATGCAAATCTGTCAGATTTGTTGTTAATTAGTTGAATCAAAATATTTATCCCAGATCCTATGCATACACCAATGTTTATAAAATTTATACATTTATTGCTTTATTAAAATGAAAGTTTGTACTTGCATTGGTTGGTTTTTTGTCATGTAAATAATTTCCCACCGCGATTTTCTATTATTTTCAACGGAGCACCAACCCCAATCGACCTTAAATCTCTTATTAAACGCCACAGAAATAAAAACATAACTGGTAAATCTTCCTTAAATGGTGAAAGATTAAAATGAGTACAGAAAACCAGACAAAATAATAAGATTTGTAGAAAAAAATAAAATGAAACATTTGAGGTTATGTCGTTGTGTTGTCTTTGTCAATTTCGTAGGTATTGCTACTTCTCTTATCACATTCACAGCGTTGCTGTTATGCTATTATGTGAATTATAGAATGTAATTATTTCTTCTGAAAAAATTACTACTGCGAATGTTAAATTATTATTAAAAAATAAGTTAATATTAATGCACAAAAGCCGTTTTTAATATTTTAAAACAAATTTTACAGCTATTTTGCTTATGGTTTGCCGATATTATTTCTATGAAAGCATTTGATTTTTATTTGTTGTACAAACTACTATTTCATTATGGCTGGGTATATATTTTCTGTAGTTTCTCTTGTATATGTTACAGGAACAACCCAAAGCTAAACGTTTTTAAAAGTTTACAAATTTAAAACCCGGTACCTACTGTATTTATAAACTTAATAATTTAAGAGATTCACCTCCGTACAGACTGTCCTAAAGTCATGACTGATTTTTATATTTTCGCTAAATAATTTTTAAAAATTACTCTTAAATATTTAATGACAATTTTATTCCAGATAGTATTGATTGGAAATTGTCCAGTGATAAACATTTCAAAACCAATACGAAATTTCTTAGACTTAGACTGAGATAGATGAGAGTTAAGGACAAGATTATATAGATGTGGCAAAGGCATTACCATAAAAATAAACGATGATGAGATTAAAATAAACGAAGTAAAATAATAACATTGGTGTAATAATGGAACTATAACCATATGTAATGAAACATGAGACGAGCCCGCCTTGCAAAAATTGTAGTATAGTCCTTTGAGAAATCATGTGTTGTCGTTGTGTGAAGTACTAACAAATAAGTAAGTATTCCATTGCATATAGTTATGAAATTATTTTATAAGTGAGTTAAGTAGAGCATCACAATATATACAAGTTTTATAAAGCATTATTTTAGAGCACCGGTTAATAGCTTTACATATACATTACACTTTTTTTTATTCCATTTTAATTAAATCATGTTAAAAAAGAAATAAAAAACTTGTCAAAAAAATGTTGAAGATTTTATTGTTGTGTACGGGACTGCTCCAAAAGTCATGGTGAAATTCAATTGCTTTTTTCAAATAGAATTTAATTTTAGAACTTATATTTTTGAACAATAATTATTTCTAAAGATTATCACTTGTAATTTTTTCCAATGCTTTTAAAGATATGTTTTTTCTAAAAAGTAGATAACCTTAATTAAAACCTAGATACTACATTTAATTGTTGAAAAATTTTTTTTATCCAAATTATCCGGAAATATTTTTTTTTAGAAATTAATTATTAGTTATTTGTTAAAATTAAAAATTATGTAAAATAATAATTTATTATATTAATTATATTATTAAACTACAACCCTTTTATTCTCAGTGCCTGATCACTATTCAGTCAATATCGACTCGAAATATAATTTTTCAATTTAATTTAACTTGATTGGTTTAACTGAACCATTTTAACGTTCTCATATCCTACTCCTTACTACTTACCTTGTTTTATCGAAGTTATGGACATTTTAGAAAACAAAGAAAAATTGATCTAGGCGGCCATTTTTAAAACAAATGATAAAGTGTGATATGTCGTTGAAAATAGAATTTTCTGTAGAATTTAACGGTAGAATGAAAATAAGGGGTTTCCGTTTAAAATTTGACTTCACTTCCGGTTAAATCGGAAGTGGTTTCGAAGGTTTGAATTGGTTGAAAAAAAGCAAATTTACACACTTATTAATGTCTAACATTTTTAAATCTTTACTGCTAGAATTATGGAAAAAGTTTGTTTTGTCGCCCGGTATATCGATAAATAACAATGATATTAATTATAATAATAATCACAAAAATATTTACAAAATAAAATATCTATCGATACATCAAAATAGCAATTTAGTATCGATATATTAATTTTTTTTTAAATAGCAATATTTGATATATCGATATGTTACTTTTTAAAATTTATATTTGATATATCGTTAAAAATATTGATTTTTGAACACCCCTAATAAGCAGTATATTATTTTCCATACAAATAACTTTTGAGTTACTAATTTTGACTTATTATTTATAAATAAAAATAAATATAGAATAGCAACATTTTGTTTGTAGATTTCAGGTATTTAATTATTTGTAAATTGTAATATACCGCTGTTCCGGAACGACAATGACGCAAGTGCAAATATGTGTAAAAATTAGTTAAGTACGCCACTGTATGCCAAAAATCCAACTTTATTTAGGGAAATAACGCCGCAATTGTAGTTTTATTTTCAACCGCTACATGGCAGTTGAGTCGTTGTTGAAAGAAAGGAGATGGAATCGAGCGCTTCGAAAGGACATCGACGCATTCGTCAATTATGCTTAGACTTGCGAAGATTAATGCACCTGTTTAAAGCGAAAATGTCTTAAGCGCTATTTGCGACGACACATTCTTAATTTAGTCTACCGTAGTTTGGAGAAATAACGACGTAAGTGTATTTTGTGTCATTTTTGTCCCAAATTCGCTGCTTTGAATTGACATAATTGTAACTTATATTTTGCGTTTTGATGAAACAATGTCTTAAATGTATTTTATGTCAATGTAGTCGTGAAATATTACAATACATTTTGACATAATTGTTCTTTACGTTATTGTTATTATAAAAATGTTTGCCCCTTTGTGACAAAAATGATTTTGTGTCATTGATGCCTTATAACTTTTTTATGTCAACTTTATAATTTAAACTGTTTAAAAGGTTCCATAGATTTTAAAAGTTACAGCAGCATCAGCAGCATTTTATTTTTTCTATTATTATTATTATAACCAAATTAATTTTCAAACAGTTCTCCTTTTAAAACGCTGTTTACCTACTGTACCTTTATCATTTTACAAAATCTTCAAATGATTCATTCTTATTAGTTTATTTTTTTTATTTTAAATCCCTTATTTATTCAAAAAGTCTTATTACTTACAGAAATAATAACTATCTTCGATATGCGTTCTCGAACAGATAAAATCTTCAATCTTCTACGCAAAAATGCAAAAATTGATCAACCAACTAACCCAAATCAATTATTCTCTACAGCCCTACAGAAATTCAATTGTTACCTTTAACAAATCAAAGCAGTAATGAGCTACTTTTAAGAAGTACGGATTTACAGGAGAATAAATCGCTTAACACTGCTATAAAAATGAAGGAGATGCAGTTTATAGTATTATTGAGAAGGCATTAAAAAAAAAATCTGGTCCTATTTACGTACCAGGCCAATATGTATCAGTCATACAAAACGCGAAGAAGAAAGAAAATGCGATAATGGTTAGAGAAATGGGATATAAAGACTTTTTAGATTTAAAATGATCTTCCTGAGGTCGTGTTTCCCAATGAATACAATCTTCAACGTTTCAAGACCAACGTTAATCGCTTTCTTCGCACACGCACCGCTCCCAGAGCGCCTTAAAGGATTTTTCCTACAGTGCAGGTGATTTATCATAAAAAAAAGGGTTGTTTGATGAGATGGGTATTAATATTTCAAAAAATTCGGATGGAAACGACTTTAAAATCAATGATGTTCGAATGTTGCAGTTCCAAAAGGGACAGGAAGAATTTCTGTATAAACCAGTTACAGACAGGTGGAATGGAATGGTGTGATATTTAAACCAAAGAAGAGGCATTCTGATTTAAGAAGCATTAATGAAATTATTCTCATAAACGCGTATCATAAACCAGTCTGATAACAAAAAAAAAAGACCCTAAAAGTCTCGTTAAGAGTAACATTATTCTCCAATTTTATAGATATTTTTATGATTCTATATGCTAATTTACTTTTAATGATAGCTTTCTTTTTTAGTTTATTCATTTACATCTTTTCTAAGAAAATTTCAAGTTTGTTATTTTTGTTAATGTGCCATGTCATAATAAAAATGTTGACATAATGATTAAAATATGCTGTTTAATTTTAAAGAAACAATGTCATAACTTCAAAAACTCAAAATTCACATCACACATCATCACATGTAATTTTATTGTTTAACCTGTTCTAAAGTAGCCGTACAGTTTCCTCACATACTTAATTTTCATAACTGTAAATGAATTTCCCTTCTTTTAAATGGAAAAATTCTTTATTCTTTTCGGTTTTTAATCTCTCCTGAAAAAGTTACATATTTGCATTTACGTCATTGTCGTTCCGGAACAGCGAATGTAATTTTAACTAAATCTTAATAATATTATCGCTTGTGGCGCTATTTTATTAATACCCTAATTAGGTTGATAAATATTCACTAGATTGTTAAGTAAGTATTGTAAATTCTTACGCCGAAATAGATGAAATTGTATAAAAAAAGTACCAAATTCATAGCTCATATTAAAAATGCACCGTGCCTATCGACCCACTTAAAAGATTTGTGTTATCTTTATCAATATATCGGCTGATATTAGCACACTATATTGAAGCTTATCAAAGTTGTTATAATCAGTCGAGTTTTAATCGGTTACTTAGATCTGGATAATGTTAAATAATGAACAAATGTCTCTCATCATGGTGTAAAGTTTTAAAAAATGCAAAATAATAAAAGGTAAGTAAATTAAAGTTTGTGGATATGAACGTATTTTTATTATAGAAGTTGCTGAGGTAAAACCACTTGTAGCGAGTGAAGCACGTATTTAATTTCTGCGTACTTAACTCTAAAAATAAACTGTGAGTATGTTTTTTTGATATCTTGAAATAAATTCTTGGGAGGAATTTTATTGTCTGACTATTAGTAAAAGAAGGTGAAGTAAAGTGTTCATCAAAACTACAAGGGCGAACCTAAAAAATACTTTCTATTAAGGATCCTTCACAATTATATTTAACACTGTGTTGATTCTGCAGTATATTCTATAATTTTTTTTATTTAAGGTCAAGAATAATGTGTTTTAAACTTGAAAAACTTTAAGCTCCAGTTACTAATATATAAGCTTTAGCAAATAAAGGGGTGGAGGAAAGACAAATATGTTTTGGAAAAATTAAAGATTCATCCGTATGCCAGCCTTTGGGGGCAGGAGGGGCAAACATATGATGGGGCGCTCTCATAAAAAGTGACTTCTAAAAAAAAAAAAAGGTCGACAACACGAACTTTCTCTTGCAAAATTAGACTAGATCAAATAATAAGGGCGAGGGGGGGCGCCTAGCACCACGCCACCGCCCGTATTATCCATCTCCTGTGTACTTTATCAGCAAGATAATTTCTAAAGAAACCATTGTTGAGACATTGTTTCCGTAGAAATTATCAGGTGGATAATATGGACTTAAGGCATTTTTTCGCCGTTTTGCTAAATTTTTGAAACTACATACGTTTAATAGTATATTACATAACAAGTGATGAAAGTGATACTTTTCAAACGAGGAGATAATTAGCACGAGGAGTCAGCCGAGTGCGGAAATTCTCCGAGTTTTAGAATAATCACTTTCACACGAGTAATGTACACTATTTTTCCTACGACCACAAAGAATTATTAAAAAAGCCTTTAATTTGTAAAAAAATATTTCAACTCTAGAGTTGAAAAAAAATATTTCAACTCTAGAGTTGAAATTAGCATACCTAGGATTATGTTCCACTTAATATCTGGTATCATATAGTTTGTCAATAGGCTTTCCTTTATTTGTAGTTTAACATTTTCATTTTTTCATATTTTATATATCATAGGAAGACCTAATCCTGGATTGACTTCTAGATTAACCAGAATGAAAAATTTTAAATTTCAAGGAAATATACATTAAACCAAAATTTAAAAAATCCACCCAACAAGGAAGATTTCAATTCAAAATAATTCTATAAATTATTTAATGTTTTTATAAAAAAAAGTCAAATACTCCTGATGGGATTTGAACCTGTGACCTCCCGTTCTGTAGAAAAGAGCTTTAGTGTCTACGCTATGGCGTTCATGGCTACCAGTTAACATTTGTTGTTTAAATATATGACATTTTCTTCAGCGCGACTTGTTTTTTCTTTTATTAACATTTTTTATAATTTCACATGGCTTATTTTCACACTCTAATTCTAAATCACTCGACAAATACATGAAAAATAAGTTAAAACACTTTACAATTACTGATTTCTAAAATTTGTTCTTTTTAATAAATAGGGGTGGTCTGTCAAATTGACATCATATAATATGTTTAAATTAAATAGTGTGCCTTGTATTACCACTCTAGAGTTGAAATATTTTCTTTCAACACGCGTGTGATATTCGGCGCTTTCAAGTCAGGTTAACCGTGCTTTTTTTCTCTTTTTCATAGGTGGTCGTAGGAAAAAATAATAATATATTATTTAGCGAGAAGTGGTTGTAAATAAAATAATACCTATATAAACCTCAGTGGAAAATTTCATTACTGTCTCGACATTATACAAAGTCTCTCGATAGTAATGAAACACTTTCCATCTAGGTATTTACTGTACTATTCTTAATAAAATATGTCCGTGTTACTATTATAAAAACGCAGAACTGGATAAAAAAAACGGCGGCTCGTCAACTTATTATTTGGGGTGATATAAATAACTACCCTAATGATTGAAACATTGCCGGTTTGTTTTAAATGGCGTATCGAATGTTAAATCAACGTGATGTAAATATTTACTTATTTATTATTTAAATTAAATATGGGTAAAATAAAAGTTTTGTTTAATTATGCTTTATGCATTTTTTTTCTGTGTACTACCAATAATCAAGGTAGACAATAAAAATAATTGTAAAACAAACAAGTAGGCTTTTGAACAAACATTACATTTAAAAAATGTTAAGGATACTATTATGTCAAATCAATATTTTACATAATATGCGCTTTTCAAAATACCTTTTCCCGATTTCAAACGAAGACTTTTTGATATTCTAGCTGTTTTCTTTGAGGATTTGCAGGATGCTGCCAGCCATTGCTGCAAGAGTAGGTATATTATGTAGTACGGTACCCAAAAACCCAAGGTTTTTTAACGGTTTATTGCAATGATTATTATTGATTACTCACTATAGAAAGTATTCGTAGTCCTGTATACCGAAGATGCGGCAAGGATCACAAAGAAGAAAATATGATCAATGGTTTAGCATACATTGAACAACTTACTTCAGCACCAGACCAATCTTTACAGAATTGGGTATAACACGGACTACCATTATTAATAGTTTAAAAGAGCATGGGCACGTTCAGCATAATATAGATACCCTTGCAATAACTCTTTCGTTTAAAAACTGCATTTTTAAAAGCACATAAATATCATTGTTTCGACATATAAGTATCCTTAATATTTTTCCAAAGCCTACCTATCTAGTTTACAATATTTTTTACTCTACGTGTACAGAGCCACAGCTAATTTTCAATATTTTATTTTGTTTCAAAACCTTCAAGTTCCGCTAGATCCATCTATTGATAAGATTATGTCCAAAGAAACCATTGTTGACACAATTGTTTCCATATAAATGATCTGCCTGGTAAAATTATCAGGAGATTGATCTAGCGAACATTATGTTTTTTTGAAAGTGACCATGTAACAGTTACTGTTCTAGTGTCTGTTTAAAGGTTGGAGACAATGACGTTTCTTGAACGGCAGTAGAGTTTTGGACTTGCATTGTCTTTATTTGTTTAGAATCACTACGTATTCACCTGATGACGACTGGAGATACTTACCAGTTGAAACGTAGTGATTCTAAACAAATAAAGACAATGCAAGTCCAAAACTCTACTGCCGTTCAAGTTACTGTTCTAATATCTACTTTAAATACCGGTATATTCAAAATCCTTTCAGAAAAAGTCCTGATACTGTCTTTAGCTAGAAAAGGAACATTAACTTTTTTCACTGGCATTTTCCAGCTTTGTTTGTAGTTTTGATTATGTAAAATTCGACATAATTTTATTCAAAATTTTTTAGAAACAAAGTTATTCATAAGGTTTTTGATTACAACTTATATTCTCAATAGGAGAAACCTCTTTTTCCTTAGTTGAGCTTTAGTATCACGCCCTCTAACGCAGTGGCGTATCCAGGATACTGCTGAAGGGGGCGACTAAAAAAAAGTGACTTCTAAAAAAAAAAGGGCGTATCCCGGCTCTAAAAATCTTCTTACTCTCAAAAAAATTCTGACCCCTCACACGCCCTACAATTTTCAAGGCCCACAGTAAAATAATACCCATTTGATAAGGCTAAGGGGGGGGGGGGGGACTGCCTTCGCCCCTCCTCTCTCTGGATTCGCGCCTGCTCTAGCGACCATCTGAGAAATTTAAAAATAATGTCCATTGATTTTTTTTGGTCACTTTTCTTTTATTTTTTTTTCGAAAACTGCAAAAATTAATTTTTTAGTTGTACATCCGGTACTACAGTGTGAAGTCCGGAAATGTACTTTTACTACCAGATTTTTTTCTGAAATTGCAATAATATATTTGTAAATTAAGCCGTTTTTTTAAAATCAGAATATTTTCTTTCAATACAATCTAATTTCTTATCAAATTATTTCCGTGACAATTAGATATTTTAATATTTAAATACTTTAAGCATTAAACAAAATAAAGGCTTAATCTAAATATAGATAAGGAAGTAGGTACAAGAAAGTTACTTTCCCAGTCTAGGACAGGAAAGTAACAATAAACCTGACGGTTACTCATCAATGGACTAACAACTAAAACGCAATTGCGTCGAGAAAGTTGACAATATGGTCTTTGAAAAAATCACAAAATATAAAATGTATTTTTTTAAATTAAAGGAATGTTTACTATTAATTAAATTTGAGCGATTAAGAGACAATAAGGAAATGTATATATAGGTACTTACCATCTTTTTTAATCAAAAATAAGTAATTTAATGTCAGTACCACTCTAGTTATTATTTTAAATAAATAAAAAGCCACTCAATAAATTATATCAATTGATATCATATAACGGTTCAACTTGATATCAAAGGTCAAAAAAACAATATAAAAAAGATATCTAACAAAACCTAATTGCTAATATGCCTAGCAAGAATATCTCGTAGTTGATCGGACAAATGGAGGTGAGTACCAAATATTCGAAAAAAAAATGGCCCGTTTGGCAGTATTGAGACTAAGTTCCAATACTCCCGATAGACTTAATACTATTAAACTGGCCAATTAGTTAGAAAATGATTTCAGATGCAAAGTGATCTGTATAATTTCATTTTCGAATAGTTGACACTTATTTCTATTTGTTAGATTAACCATTAGTTTGTTCTGTACGAATAATAAATATGTATATCTCTTATAATTTTATTTTAATACTAAAAGATACACTTAAACAGTATTATTATATAAAAATCATTGGCATGACATGACAGCGGAATTTATTGGCGAATTAAAGGGGGGGGGGGGCGTCCCGCCTGAAACATATCTAAAAATAATTAATTTAATACAGTTTTATGAGACCATGATAGTTTTGTCCTCGGAGGTTATCTAATCTCGGAAACGAGTAAAAATTTGACAGCAGGCATAATTGGCTTTGAGCCTTTAAAACATTATCTTTTAAGGTTTTTGTTACTTCCTGTTATACCGAAAGTTAATGCCAACTTTGCTATTTCAAATGGAACACCCTGTGTATTTTAGCATTTTTGATTACCTTTTTAAAATCTAAATAACTTTTGTTAATATTAAATCTCTTCCTATCTCTAACCGTTTTTGAGATAGGAATTATAAAAGAATTTTTTTTATGTAAAAACGTTCCGAGAAGAAAGCTTAGTAACTCTGAAACTAATAAAGGTAAACAGTTAAAATTTTGTAAGCTTTTAAGTAATACATAGATCTTAATTTTAAATTACTTAGGTTTCACGTTTTTTATACAGGGAGTTCTTAAAATTGTGCCAATGTTTCCATTAAAATAAATGTGCATAAGTCAATTTTTGCAAATGGAACACCCTATTTTTTAGCTTACTAACGTGTAGAGAATTAAATTTCCTATCTTAATGCCTTTTATGTTACAATCCACACTTTTAGTCGCTTTGGAATTATGGGCTTAAAAATAAAAAATCTTATAATTTTTGCTTGTCTTAATGCGACATTATTTTTGATAAATTAATAAAAGAATATGACAACAGGGCTAAGAAAAGTGTCAACTTTAAAATCACTTTGGTCTAAGCCTACTTTACAAATTGACAACAAAGATCAAAGTCAAACGAAAATCCCAGTCGAAGCTTCGACTTGACACTTATCTTAGCCCTGTTGTCATATTCTTTTATTTATTTATCAAAAATAATGTCGCCTTAACACAAACAGAAATTTTAAGATTTTTTATTTAAATGGCTCATAATTCCAAAACGATTAAATGTGGATTGTAACATAAAAGGCATTTAGATAGGAAATTTAATTCTCTACACGTTAGTAAGCTAAAAAAATAGGGTGTTCCATTTGCAAAAATTGACTTATGCACATTTATTTAAATGGAAACATTGGCACAATTTTAAGAACTCCCTGTATAAAAAACGTGAAACCTAAGTAATTTAAACTAAAGATCTATGTATTATTTGAAAGCTTATAAACTTTTAAATGTTTACCTCGTTTCAGAGTTACTAAACTTTCTTCTCGGAGCGTTTTTACACAAAAAAATCCTTTTATAATTCATATCTCAAAAACGGTTAGAGATAGGAATAGATAAATATTAACAAAAGTTATTTAGATTTTAATAAGGTAATCAAAAATGCTAAAATAGACAGGGTGTTCCATTTGAAATAGCAAAGTTGGCATTAACTTCCGGTATAACCGCAAGTAACAAAAATCTCAAAAGATAATGTTTTAAAAGCTCAAAGAAAATTATGTCTGCTATCAAATTTTTAGAAAGATAAGTTTACTCGTTTCCGAGATCTTCTAATATACCACTCAACGTGAATCATCCTGTATAGCTACGCAAATTCTGTGGTACTATATATTTTATATACCTAAAATTTACTTACCAAATAAATGTCAACTCTTTATGCATCTATTGTCTTTGTTTAAGATATAAAGTTTCATTGACAAATCTTAATAACTCTGATAAAAGGTCGAAAACAACTTGAATGTTAAAACGCCCAAATTTAAAATTGTTTTCCTGAATTCATTTTCTTGTAAATACATATTTGAGCAGTATAAAACATTAGCTTTACGAACGCCACTGCTTTTTATTTTAAAATCGTAAATTTTTATGTATTTTCATCACCTAATAGATTAAACAAATAAGATAATTTTGTAACTAAAACAAATATTGATATAAGAATCCCTAATATTAAAATTATTGTTAATAAACATACAAAAAAAATGAATAGGGATTTCTGATTCATGAATATATTGAAGAAGGGTATTATAAAATGTTGTGGGAAATTTAGAATAATTATCTTGATAAAAATCCTAAATTTTTACATTAAAGGTGTCTGTAATACCTATTATAGATTTGATGTAAAATATGTATATTGATTTCTTGCGAAAAATTTCCGTGTAAAAATACTTAGCAAGTAATAAAATTACTAAATATTTTCACGAAATACTGGTAAAATTACACAAAAAATACACCTAACTCTAAAAATCACAGCAAAAATAGACAAGTTTGTAATGTCATAATATTAATTCATGAATATTTCAATGACAGTGGTAATTTGGTTCCGTACGCGTAGATACATGCTGTTCCAATCATTTTTTATCGGATTTTGGCCCGTTGGCTGTGTGCGTGCTATTTTTGCCGTATTTGTACTAGTTCTGCTGTGTTTATTTGATATTATTTGCAGTAAATTTTGTTTAATAGAATTATGCTATTTACAACACTAATTACGTAATGTACTAAATGTAAAAACTGGGGCGGTGGCTCAGCGGTAAGTCACTAGCATTCGACCGTGGTGACCCGGGTTCGATTCCCAGAATGTCCAAATTTTAGTAGATTTAAAAATGCAGGGAAGAGTGTAAAATGTATCATCTCCCAACCCACCTCATTCACGCCGGTAACCAGGCCGGATGAGATCGGATAACTCGTGCGGTGCGGAAGAAGGTACACACTCCCCAATCGGTAGGTCATGTAATGGCTCAAAAAAACTGAAGGTAAGCCCTTGGGGGGAGTGTCACATGACTGAGGATCGTGGTTTGGAACCCACGTTAAGCTGTAGGTCGGGAATGGCCCTGATAGCGAACGGAGAGGTAAAAAGCCTAATTTCAAGGAATGGCAAGAAATAACCAGATAACTAGGAAGAAATGATGCGTATAAAATAAACAAAATAAAACAAATAAAGAAAAATGTTTTAAAAATGATTATTTATTAAAATATAAACATCACAATGACATGACCAATAAAGCAGTATACAATCACAATTAGGTTGAGAAAGGGTTAAGAAATAAATTAAGTAGATACATAAACTCGACAAAAAAAAAATAAAGCATTAGGGAAAGCATTTTATATACAATAAAAATGGAATAAATTCAAAAATGTTGTCTAATTTGAAATATATGATCAAAATACGTTTGTGTACATTAAATAAGACGATAAAATGACCAACGTCTGTTAAATTATTAAATCTTCTGATACAAATAAAGAAATAAAATACCTGCAAAATTAGTTGAATGTCATGTAATCAAATTGAAAAGTTTAAAATATTGTATACATTTTTTGTATCAAAATAAACTATTTATAGATTGTTTAAGCAGAATAGACACCTTTTATACTTTTTTCTTACTATTACTTGTAAAGTGCAAAGTTCTCTGCTCCAATGTAAGCTTATAAAAGCGAAAATACACGTGTCGAACTGGTTGATTTAACCAAATTGACCCGTGTATTTTACGATTCAATGAAAGTGTTCAATCAAATTTACCGTTGAAAGAAGTTGGGAGAATTTGAATTTCGTTAAATCAACCGAATTATTAAACCAAATCGAACCGTGTATTTTCGCCTTTAAGCCCGTCAACCGTCATGACGTCAGTAAGTATAGGATAGAACATGAAAGAACGGAGCCTTATTGCTTCCTTGCGGTGGTGCACACTTAAGCTTAACGCGCACTTATGCACGTCAAAGCGCAGAAAAAAATGGTGCATTAAGATTTATGACATGTGGTACAATGTGGGTCCGCGGACTCTAGCGAAGCGCAGCGCGTCGAACTCAATGCTAAAATCCCTATCCTCATATTTCGGCGTGCTTAGCTTCAAGCTTTACTCATTTGTGTGGCATCTCCAAATGTTTAATTTTCATGAGTTTCAGGTCTCTATATTACAAATCCAGGAATTAAAAAAAAAGTTTGGAAGGTAGTTTTAGTAAAGTGTTAGCGAAAGTTTTATAGTGTTATTTTCATATTCTATTTTTATGAAAGTTCCATATTAAGCAGAAAGCAAAATTCAGTAGACAAAACTTGCGAAAAGAGCACAATCGAGATTACAAAAATACGTTGATGGATAGCCTCTAAAATCGAAAAGACAATACTAACGAAAACTATTATTTAAACATATTTATTATATTATGTCTTATGAATAATAAAATCATATCTAATCTCCAGAAGGGCCATATTTAACTGGGAAGAAAAAGCAAATTAAAACCTTATTAAATTTATTTAAAATTTCCAAATGCCTACGCGTTTTGGTAATAGACTCAATGTATCCATATCAATGGTCGTTTGGTCGTGCTGAAAGTTTTAAATATTTTTCTTCACTCGCTGACATTCAATATTATAGATAATATTTCAGACCTTTGTTGTTATGCCACGGAATGTGAATTTTGCGTAGAAAGCTAAAAACTAGTGAATATGTTCCCTGTAAATAGTATGTTTCTAAACGCGGATCTCTTTTAAATGATGTTTCTTAAAACCCGAGTTAAAACCTAAAGGCGAAATGACATTCATCGTTTTTGCAGGTAAATTTGAATTTTATTTTCTACTTCTGTAGTTAAATAGCAACTAACTCATAGGACTGTAAGATTCTTATTAATTTTTTTTTTCAAATTTGTTGACATCGAAATATTTTAATTGAAAAACAATGTTAGAAAAACGTAATTTCTTACTAATTTAAAAATCACCGATTAATACTAATTTTTAGGAACTTACTTGCTAATACGGCAGGAATTATAAGATTTTAACATTTAAATCATACATAAATTAGAAAAAATAACAGTTCTGTTCAATTAAAATTACAAAACTATGACTACTATGATTCTTGAAAATTCCCTTGTCTTCGATTAGTGTCTCGTTGTCATTTCTGAACGATGGCATTTCTTGATATTTCTGAAAAATTAAAAATTATTAATGGCATTAAAAGAAAGAGGCAATGAGGATACTTAAACTAGCAGTAGATCTCTTATTTTAAGAGATATTGCGTACCACGGGAAAGTTAAATAGGGTTTAATACCCCCTTCCCGCAGGATCCAACTGAAGCCATAAGAAAAAATCAATTTAACTTATCCTTTTTTGTAAGAAAAAATACACCTCTAATAAATATTTCTTGGGTGTTACAAAAAAAAAACAGACAAGAAATATTTATTTAGGCCAAGACTTAGTGTCTTTTTTCTTACAAACTATTTAATATCAAGTCTTTTAGAGTAAAAACGGACGAATTACTTACTTTACAATAACTTATCTTAGTTTACTTCGCCAACGAAGCGGGTACGGCATTACAACTTTATCGAAAAACTAAACTAAAAATACTAAAACAGAATGTGGTCTACAATTAAAAGCGGAATATTTTATATTATACAGGGTGGCTCAAAAATATGCCAACTTGTATGTTAGTGTCAACAATGGTTATTTGGTTATTTAATTACAATATAATTTTTACAATTTCATCTTATTACATATAATTAATTGTTGTTGTTTTTGGTTTTTCAGTTAATGTTCTTTATCTTAGCGTCTTGTTGGTATTACAGTACATAGACGAAATTCATCTTAACCACTGTTTATAAACCTCGATAATATATGGCAAGTTTGAAAAATGACGCTTTTCTGTACTTGTTGGTATAAATAACCTGAAACGCCAAGTTATTCCAAGTTATGCTTCAACTTTTTCATTATAGCTCCTCTACGGATATTATGTTTGGAATGGTGTCTATTTTTTCTAGCTTCCATATATTTTTGATATCTATCGTCAAATTTGAGTACTTGGTTTTTTTTTTCTCCGATTCGGTTTTGGAAAGGTTATGTATTAGAGGGCAACCTATATCGATTATGAAAGATTTCTTGATATTCTTTTCGAAAAGAAGAATATTCAGGGAATTCTAGTACTGGCTTGGGCGAGTCTTGATAGTATGGAGGTTTTCTTTTGGGCTTAGTTTATGAGCCAGTTCTTTGTGGATTATCTTGGCCACCTGTTTATCACTTCCCAGATAAGCATTTTATTATTATTATGACTTAGCCTTACGGCTTCGCACTCTCTCGCAGGGGAACATTCACTTATCCCAGATATCTTAGATATCAAAAGGATTAAACTCTGTGGGGGCCCTTTCCCTGTTATCAGGCCCACGGCGACGATCGTCCTTGTTGGATCCCACAAATTTTCTGACGGTTCGGGCTATGGAGAGTAGTACTGCCTTCTGTAGAATCTTGTAAAGATGGTCGTTAAGTCCCAGTTCTTTGATGTTTTTCAGGAGGCTCATTATAATTGGCACTGTTCTGACGGTATTCATCTGCCATTGTCTCTGTAGGCGTCCTTCAAGTTCTCGATATTTTGCGATTTTTTCAGCGTTCTTCAGAATCAAGTTGTTAGTGTTTGGGATGGCTATTTCTATAAGAGTAGTTTTCTGGCTGTTCTATCTACTAAGACAATATCAGCTCTATTATAATTAACAGTTTGGTCAGTTAAAATGGTGCGGTCCCAGTATAGTCTAAAGTTATTGTTTTCCAGAATTGATTCTGGAGTGTACTGGTAGTATGGCATTTTTTCCCCCTGTAGAAGTTCTAATTTAATTGCCAGTTCTTGGTGAATAATTTTTGCTACAGCATTGTGCCTATCTTTGTATACGGTAGACGCAAATATCTGACATCCTCCTGTAATGTGCTGGATGGTCTCTGATGTTTGACATCCATACCTCGTAGAATTTAAAATTCTACTAAAAAAATAGGGTTCTATTTCAAATACTAAAAATTTTTACTACATCTACTTTTTGACACACCCGGTATAATTTCTTTTTGAGGCAAAAAATCCGGAAAAAAAATTATAATCGACGTGTCCAAGCGTTTTTTCAAAAAATTAATACCTGCTTTTTAAATTAATTTGTTTCATATTTTAGCCAATCACTGTATTGTAGTTTTGATTTGTACTAAGAACTCTACACTTATTTTATAAAGCATAAGTACTACATGTCTAAATTAAAGTGTTTTTGAGAAACTGACGTTTAAAAAATTATATTTATCTCTCTTTAATAGGCTGCAGTGTCATGCAACACCTTAATTTTTTATTTTCTACAAAAAGAAACAGTTTTTTTTGGGATACAGCATCTGGACACTGCAGCCTGTTAAGGTGGGATAAACGTAATTTTTTAAATGTCAGTATCTCAAAAACAATTGAATTTAGAAGTTTAGTTCGTCACACTTTTTTGAGTGACCCTGTATAATGGTAAATAGTTTAAAAATATGCCGCTTTTAATTCCAGGCTTTATGCTAATTTACTATTTTTACTGCCAATGTCATATACTATGTCACTGTCAAAGATGCTGTTTAATAAGTTCTTAGATAAAGATGTAATTTTCCGTCCCCGCTGCGTTGGTGGACCCCGTACTTGCTTGGGTTTAATAAAAGAAAAATGATTTTATTGTTCCAGCTTTTCCTAAAACATATTTGCATTGATATACTTATGTTAAAAATTTTTTACGGGTATTTTTGAAAACGATGCTTATAACTTCATTGCATAAGAAACTTAAAATAGGACTAATATTTTGTTTCGATTTTATCATTTCTTATTATTATACCAATACCTATCTTCAACAGTTTTTTAAAAATGTTGAGAGAGTCGCAGACTTTAGTGTTTCAACATAGAATAAACTAAAATGCGAAAAATTTAAGACCAATATTTATAAATTATAAAAACTGTTAAAAATAAAAGTAGGACTACACAAACTTTAAAAATTAACAAAATGGCGAGCAGGCCAGTAGTCTCGTGGTCACCTGGTATACAAGCCTATTTGCTCTCTAGCCGCTATATTTCCTTTATGATTTATTAATTATTATTTATACAATTACTGACGGGATGCACCTCACAACTCGCAAACACAAAATAATAACAGATATAAAAGGTAAGATAGGTCTATTATTAAAATTTGTTTTGACAACTTTTGTTACTTCAAAGAACTTTAATTTTATAGTAAGAGATTAGAAAACGAACAATAGTTATTTGGAACATATTCTGAAATAGGTCTCATTATTCAGCATAAAAAAAAGACTCATTTTGAGGTTTAAATAAATTCTGACAGAATTGAAAAAATATACGATTTAGTCAACGAGACGACTTGAATCAAAAATTACGTCAGAAGCTATAACGTGCATCCAGCCAGCAATTGTACTGAATTTAACAATTACAAGTTGCGTCAGGTCCATCCTAGGAAAAATTGTAACCACATTTTCAATTCCCCTTTAACTTATCCTCAAAATTTTAACAATGTGTCAATTTCACGTTTTTAAAATTTTAATATTTTTGGGAATTAATTATTCAAATTTTAATTTACCATACCTTTAACACAGCAATATAATATTAAACTATATAAATATAATAAATTAGTTTTTATTTTGTGGATTTGGCTACTTCCATAAAAATACTAAATTTATTTAAAAAATAAGCCATTATTACAGCCACACCTTCAAGTCAATTTTCTATTTACGTATAAGGTTTAGTATCATCAACCTCTACTTCAACGATGATTCTACATTAGGCAATGAAAGATCAGTATCTACTTCTCACTTAAATATATCATGCATTATTATTTTAGATTATCATATTATTCCATTTTATCATTTACTATTTTAAGTTATAAAAAACTATATTTCTCGTACAATACGTCAGCAAAACCGTAGATAATAATAAACAAAAGCTAGTTTACTAATTAGATTAAGCAAGGAATCAATAGAAAGAGTCAAGAATAGTTAGCATAGTTTTAATTTCTCTATAACAATATAATAGAACTCAAGCTTAAAAACTTTAACTGATAATTTTATATAATATGTAGGTAGGTTTCGGTTGCCTCAAGTTCTTGTGAATTTATACATTTATTTTACTGCACGTATTGCACTCTTTTCTGGTTCTATAAGAATAGCCTAGTTTAATTAGTTCTCTTTGTAAGCTTATTTTTAAAATTAAAATAAAATATTAATGATTGTGTTAGTAGTAATAAATGAGTGTTAAAACTTACTATTACATGCAAGACATTATATTTATTTTTATAGGTACTATTTAAAAAAAAAACATGTATGTGTATAAAAAAATTAATATTGAACGGAGACTCTACACGATCATTAACTTATTATTGATAAGAAAATTATGATAATAATAATGATCGTGTAATGAAAAATTTTGATTTGGATGAAACAAGGTTAATGAAATACCTACAGACTCTATACGATTATTTAGACTAACAGTCTAATAAGGAAATAATGGTAATACTGATCGTGTAATGGAAATTTCAAGGATTAAGGGCCAGAATTATGTAAATTCTCATTACAAGCAAGACATGCGTAAACGACGAAGGATTAATATTACTCAGGATTTTCAGTCTGTATGATCATCTAGGGTTCTCTTTAAAAGAGAAAAATAAATGTTTGATGGACTAGCAACGTCAGATTTAACTGTTAAGGGTGTTTAGTTTAACACTTACATGACTTTAGGAGATAAAAATGTTTTCACGATATTTTGGTTCTTGAATAAAATTTTAAAAATTTGGCCAACGTCATTTATCTACTAGTTATCCATTATTGGACAAAAAATAAAGATTTTTCCAAACCACCCAGAAAAACAATAGGAATTTCTATGAACCTAACGTTCTTCTGGGGCGATTGGAAAAAAATTCTTATTTCCATAGTTATACAGTGTGTCTACTTAAGTTGGCAACTAATGGGAAACTTTTTTATTATTAACTTTACGAAAAAAAGTTATTCTTTATAAAAAGTTCTGCATAGTCCAAAACCTAAAATGACACCATCAGATGTTACATTTTTTCAGTCGTATACGAGGTTTGTCAAAAAATATGAATTTTGCCCCTTTATTTTTGACATTATCGAAAACTGTAATTATAAAAAGTTGTTCAGAATGTAAAACTATATTTTATTATGCAATTACATCCTTCTACTTAATTTTTTTCTTAATAAATAAAAAAGATAAATGTTTGGTAGGTATCCGTAATTTGAGAAAAATTTGTAAAAATAAAAAAAAATTGTAATTGCATCTTAAAATATAGTTTTACATTCCGAACAACTTTTCATAATTACAGTGTTCGATATTGTCAAACACAAAGGTACTTTACTCATGGGAAAAATTCATATTTTTTGACAAACCTCGTATACGATCTGATGGTTGCATTTTAGGTTTTGGACCATGCAGAATTTTTTATGAAGAATAACTTTTTTTTCGTAAAGTTAATAATAAAAAAGTTTCCCATTAGTTGCCAATCTAAGTAGACACACTGTATAAGTAATAGTTGCCTTATAGTCTAATAGTGGCTATATTTTTAATTTTGGGAAATAATATAGTCAAAAATTATTTTAAGCCACCATAGCATATGTGTCTAAATAATATATTTTCCTTAATAAATACTAAAATTAATCAGGGTACAGGGTAATAAGAAAGTTATAGTAACTGACCTGCAAAAAAATCAAATTAAAAAAGAATCAAATGGGCTATCTGTCAGTTTGAAAATCAAAATCAAAATATTCGTAAGCGAGCAGGGAATGGGTTAATTTTAATGGGGTTTTAACGGTAAAAGTTGTGTGTGTTTTTTTTTTCAAAATTACCAGCGTTTAGATAAAATGTTAGGGTTTGAAAAAATTTATTTGGCAGCTACTAAGTAAGTTACATTATTTATTATTTTGAAACGCATTCAAATTTTTTTGTTTTGTTTTTGACAAAGTAGATACAAGGTAAAGGTAGTACTAAGTAATATATAGCATTGTTGGTCACCGGTCACTAATAGTATCACAGTTACAGTTGAATTACTAAGTTGTTAACCCTTCAAAATAGAAATATGCTATAATGCGGTAGAACAGGTTCCTGATGCCTGATGTAGTGTCCTTGTAAGAAAAAAAGAAAAGGGGTAAGAGTGAGAAGATATATAATGTGGTTGCGAAAACATTTTTTGTTAAAAATGTCGAGTCGTATTAAAATATTAAGGGTTGTTGGGGTTACAATAGATCAACTTTGACCAATATGGTAAAAAAAAGGGAATGGGCCCAAGATGGAGATGAAATAATATTTTACCACAAATATTGAATGTCATTTATAGGGTTATCGAAGTAAAAGAAACCAATTTTAATCAATATAAAAAAAAATGGATGGAGATAAGAGAGGATGAAATATTAAGTCGTATGTCATTTTCGGGGTTATTAAATTCAAAAAAATTATGGGGTATCGGTAAGAGCTGCGCTTATATTAAAATGTATTAGATGAGAAAGTAGTAAATTAAATATTATCATTAGAAATCTACTGTACCTAATATATTTAAAATAATATCATTTTAGACATACATAGTTTTGATTTATTGGGGGTTCTTCGATCTTTTGATGAACTTTTTGTATTACCTAATAATTTTTTAGTATTGAATACCATATAATTGCAGAAACTTTAGCTAAATTATTCTTCCTATACAAATTATTCTATGTTCTACGTTTATAAAAACATTGTTATTTTAATAAACCCCAGTATAACTACATCTAATACCTATAAGCAAACAAAATGAAGTGATACTGATCAACATTCACTACCTAATGCATATATCACCGTGCCCTAAATTGAACATGGGGAAGTGGCATGACTGTCACGAGCACAAGCACGGGCACTCGTCCTCCTGCGCGTACGCGTGCTTGTGGTGGCGCCGTCTAGCGGTACAAGCGGGTACGTACGCTGTCGAGATGCGATGCTGCGTCACACCAGATTCTTTTGATGCTGTCGCTGCACGTTGTGGGTGCTGTCCTCTGCTGGTAGAGGAAGTGGGACGAGTTGATGTACTGCTTATTGTTCCTAAAAATAAAATACGAATATTTAGTGGCTTAGCTAATAAAGGAGACAGGGTTTTAAAATATTTTTTTAAGAAAGTCCTGAAGAACGACACATATATACCATATCTTTTTAGAAAAGTAAAAAATTGAAAGCATCTGGATGAGATAATTCTTTACGGGAAAAAACTAGCGATAAGAAATTTAAAACAAAAAAGAATAAAAATAACAATTATATAAGGCTGTTAAGTTTTGAATTTCAATAGCATGAAAGTTGATGCTTCTTTTTATTTCCTAAGATACATTTTTAGACGCGTTTGGCTCTATCATGACTAATCCATAATATAAAGAACTGAAGATGTAATACTCACAGGCTGTGACGTCATGAGATGAGTAAAATTTATTCGTAACCATGGAAACGTAATGTAAAGTGCCATCTGTGTCTAGGGTTATTTACTCACCAATGACGTCACAGCCTCTGAATTTTATATTTTAGTAACCTTTGTATCATGTCTCATGTGGCTTCTAATCAGAATGGTTAGAATCTGACAAAAGAAAAGAAAGGGATATATTACTATAAGTGGTAAAAACAATAATTAGCTAGTTAGATGTAACCAACCAGCGGTGACTGACATCTATTGGTATTAATGTTAGACAACTCCAAAGCACACTAGCACCACCACTCTCCTCTTACCCTTATTTCTTACTATTACTACGTTTTCGTGAGGTATTCAAATGGATCTGAATTTACTTTTCGAATTAAAAGTTGCATGAAAATGGATACTTTGAATCTCAAGGTCGAGTCCACTTTTTTAGGATCGCATTGGATCTGAACTTCATTAAAACTCAACAGAATTCAACTTGGAATCGAACTGTCAGATTAACGCAACGTTACCTAACTTTAGACCTGAATTTATCTTTATTAAGTTACAAATAATTATAAAGCAGCACATTTGTTTAATGCATTTATTTAAAATTAAAGGTAAACATACCAAAACAAAGTTATCTTGTCAAATTTTAAAATTTCAGAACCGATTTCAAAATGATTTCAATACCCTTCATGAAAACGCCGCCTTCTATGATCAGGCTGTATTCGAATTAAATTACAGTACAATCGCGATAATATGAATATGCACTCTTATGACCGACTCAGTAATATGAACATAATATTTTTTGCATAGACCACTTTGTAGTATGAACAGTGTTATTAAACACTGTGGTTGAGTGGTCAATGTAAAAGGAAAATCAAAATTCGTTTCTCTTTCCAAAAAAACAAAAATCATGGAGGATGTTAATAAAGGTTTAGGAGTAACTTTACTGTCAAAAAAATATGGAATTGCAATCTACAGTTTGCTCAATTAAGGGAAAAAGCACAACAATTTTGCTATAAAAGATTAGTTAAGCATCTTAAGTTGGGTTATTGTATCAATACACACTATGTAGTATGCTAGGTACAATAATAATAAGTTGTTAGATACCTATGTATTTATATGTATTTTTTGTAAACTTTGCTAATATAAACGTTCCGTTAATATGAACTACTTAGAATTTTTTCTGTTCACGTTATCGAGATTGTACTATATCGACAATTCTCCATGAAATCGTAGTAATGAACCAATTAAAAAATTAACTGTTTAGAGAAAAAGGCTGGAGCTATCTGGATTCAAATTTTTTAGAATATTTTCAAATTCTAAATATATGCACTAAAATTGCATTTTTCGGTATATTTTTCTGGCGTTAGTCAATAAACACAATGTAAAATCATATTAGAAATAAAATCAAAAGTTTTTATTACATTTTTTAAATAAAAATCCACGAGCATTTGTTTTTGTAGATTCCAGACTTTAGGGGAATGATGCAATTATCTCCCCCTATAATCATTATAATATTTAAAAAAATTTAGGTGGTATTGAAACGGTCAATACTTTTTCGAGTCCATTAATAAATCGTAGTTTATTCCTTTTATCAAGCAACTACAGTGAAATATAGAAGACATCAAGTCTGTACAATCACTGGCTAGATGCACGTCACAGCTTCTGACGTAATTTTTGATTCAAGTCATATCGTTGATTAAATTATATATTTTTTAATTATGTCAGGATTTAATTAAACTTTAAAATGGGTATTCTTTCCTTTGCTAAATAATCGATATATATTTTCGGCCTATGTTCCAACTAACTGTTTTTCGCTTTCATATTATTTTTAACACATAAAATTAAAGTTCTTAAAAATGATAAAAGTTGTCAAAACGAATTTTACGATAATTGGCAGGATCCTTTATTTAATAACAGATCTATAGTTTGTGCAACCAATTTTCTCGTTTTTTGACAGACGACAGCAGTAATTTGTCATCGATCAGCTGATATCGGGACCTCGCAATTTCCCCAGATTTGTAGTGAGCCATAATTAGACCATACGTCACGTTGTGAATTGTGTCATAGAAAGTAAACATACCAGAATGCACGTGTCTTTGGCTCCATCTTGCAAGAGCACTAAAAATATCTACTGTAACTTCTTTTTTGTTTCTGTTATGAATATGTATTTGCGAGTTGTGACGTGAATCCAGCCAGTAATTGGATGAACTAAATTAACGTGAAATTACAGGATTAATGAGGTGCTTATTCAAATATTTAAGGCTACCATTCACGACCTGATAGGACATACGCTTATGCTTAGATTAAGCTAATATTGTAAAAGAAAAGATATCATGTGTAATCTACTGTGAAAATTATATTCTAGGAAAAAATTTAAAGACTTTTATTTGTAAATAAAACTATCAGCACCTAAAATATTACCTGCTGCTGGCTTCACTATTTAGTAAAAAATATTATACCATATTAAATAACAGAAATTTTATTTTAGATTTGGCAATGAAAATGTAGGTAGAAGTTTAAGGGTTTTAGGCGGCCGAAAAGCTTTATCTTGCTGGATGAGAACCTTCATTTTAGTTTTTGTAATAACATTTTTATGGATACAATTTACTTTTGGAACCTTTTTTTGGATAAAAGATTCAAGCAAAAAACCTACATCAATCGAAAAATTTATTGGTGTAAATGAAGATTTTTATGGGGAAACACTAACCGATGATGAAGCACAAAACAGTAGTACTATAAACATAGAATCTGCTATAACAATAAGAGAAAGAATAAGGCAATATAACGAAGAACAAAATATCATAAATAAATATAATTACAAACCATTATCTAATGATTCTCTTGTAATTGTCGTCCAGGTAAGTAATTGTCTTTTCAAGTTGGGAAAGGAAAAGCAAAGTTAAGAAGAATTAATATTTTCTTATAAGAATATATCGTTTAGAAATTTTATTTTTTTATTTATAATAATATGTAAGAATTTCTTTAATTTAACTACTTTATTTGCTATAATATAAACCAAACAATAATGCGAGATATGATATAAGAGTTTCACGTATCACTCATTATAAATAGTTGTCTGGTTATTTTCGTTTAATTTAAAATGTTTATGTAATAACATACCTAGCTAATGTGTAACTTACAGCAGTGATGGTTTTTGTTATTTAACTAATTTTACGGGTGATAACATACAAAAGACTCAATACCGTTCATATACACAATTTGATTACAACATTCATATTGAAGTTATGAAATATAAGACCAAAACGGAAATATAAAACACAAACATTGTATGCAGAACCTCTATATCTTCCCGTAAAATGACTGCGGTTACGATCTTTACAATGTATTTTATTTAAATGTTTATTGTAATTTAGTATGATTATTATGACTTCCTTGGGCATAATACGATCGGAGCCTGGTTTCGATTGTCTATAGTTACACTATTTATAAATAGTTAGTTATACAAGTATTTTATCATTTAATTACTTTTTATTTATAAATTTAGGTTCACAACAGAATCATCTACCTGAAATATCTGATAGAAAGCCTTTCTAAAGCTAAGAACATCAGCGAAACTTTACTTGTGTTCTCACATGATGTGTACGATAATGATATCAATATGGTAATACAGAATATTACATTTTGTAAGGTTATGCAAATATTTCTTCCTTATTCGATAGAAGCATATCCTAACGAGTTTCCAGGTAATGATCCGAATGATTGTCCAAGGGATATTGGAAAGAAAATGTACGTATGCATTAAAAAATTATAACTCCATGAATTAATCGCAAGTGTATATACTAGTTACAGGAACTTAATAGATTATTGTGTTTATGAATTGTTAAATAATTCTTCATTTCTATCAGTTCCACGTCAAGTATCTTTTATTAACTAGCTTTTAAGAGAAAAATTACTTAAATCAGAATTTATATTGTTTGATAAAAAAATGTCCTTGAATAGTTTCACAGACTAAAACATTATGAAATGAGGAATATTCCCAGAGGTATGTAGAGTAACCTCCGTAAAAAAATGTACTATAAAAATCCAAGAATCGCTTTATTATTAGATTAGATGTCAACCATAAAATGGTCTAAGTAAAACCTCGATCATTTTTAATAAAACACTTAACCGCACCTTCCATTTACAGGGCTCTCGAAAAAAAATGCCTTGGCGCCGAACATCCAGATAAGTATGGCCACTACAGAGAATCCAAATTTACTCAAATAAAACACCACTGGTGGTGGAAAGCGAACCAAGTGTTTACCCATCTCACGATAACGAAAGCTTATACAGGATTGGTTACGTTTCTCGAAGAGGATCATTACGTAGCAGAAGATTTCATTCATCTATTGAAGATAATGGATCAAAAATGTACTGAACTAGAAGATTGTTATTTTATGGGATTAGGATCTCATATGCCAACAACATATAATAAGTTAAGGGATGCTAGTCAGGTATGTAATCGTTGTAATAAAATATAATGAGGTATCAACCTTTTTAAATTTTGCCAATTTAGACTATCAAAATCAAGACCAATCTATACCTGATCCTTTCAGTCCTGACTAACCATTTATGTCGGATTGTATAAAGATTTTAACTAAATTTAACTAACCAGTAAATTTGTCTGCGACATACCTGAAATTGGCAAAAATAATTTTCTCATAATCATTCTGACCCGGTTACCTTAATTTTTAATTTACTAATCAGGTACCGTTGATTGTGAATATATAATGCATGTCAATGTCATTTATATTATATGCTTGCTGGTTAGTTAAGTGTGGTTAAATATTTTTATGCAACCCAACGGAACTATAATTTATTTTTTATTTTAAGCAGATATTTGGTTAGAATATGTAAAATATCTACATGAAAGCAATATAAAATCCTACATTTGCTGTGACTCACTTTGGCGAAAGTGTTTGACAGATATCACGGCTGCTTTTTCTATATCTTGCAAAGTTATCGAACGTCTGTTGGTTTTTTATATGAATGTATTGAAAATAATATTTTGGTTACGAAAGCAGGAGTGTCAGATAGAATGTACCTTTTTAGGTAGGTGTAGCAGACACATCTGCTAAAGTAAGACAATGACAAGTTCTTGAATGAGATAAATAATACATTAAAGTAAAATTTGAAAAATAAACAAATGGATAGGAATTCATGTCATTCTCTCCCGCCTCATAGGAGAAAGCACTACAACATAAAATTACATTTTTCTTATTGTCGTTTATTTCTAGGTTAAAATGAATCCATTGATAACAAACTTAGGCCTATCTTTTAATCGTACAACATTTAATATACTTTTGAGTTGCTCAAAACAGTTTTGTGATTACGATGACTACAACTGGGACTGGACTTTAAATTCTATTACCCAGACGTGTGGCAAAATACCACTACGATCAATGATAGCTGCCGGACCAAGAGTTATACATACGGGCGAATGGTAATTTTTTACTCTTTTTCAATTCCAATTGTTCTTTTTAACTGGACAGAATATTCTGCAGTAGAAGTAATAATGTGGGGTTACACAAAGATGTTTAACAATAATTAACTAACCAACAAGTTTGACTGGACATTGACAGGCATTATGTACTTACAATCGAAACTGCTTGATTAGTAAATTATAAATTAAGTAACCAAGACATTGAGACTGTGAGAAAAATATGACTACCAATGTCATATATGTCACCGTCAAATATGCTAACAAGTTAATTATTATTAAAAATCTTTGTGCAAGCCGAGTCTATAAAAAATAAAACTGGCACAATATTTTCAAATAACCTTTTGGTTTTTTTTTCAGTGGAACGCATATTCACAAAAAAAATTGTAAAGAAAATGTTTTAATTTCAAAAATCCAAAATTTATTCAACGATGCCAAAGATCAATTATATCCCTCCGAAATAACTGTTAGTGATCCCCATACAAGAAGCCCTAAAATAAAAGAAAATGGAGGTTGGGGAGATACAAGAGATCATGAGTTGTGTATAAATATGACAAGAAGATGACATATTGAGATATCGAACAAGTTGATTACCGAAATGAAATTTGGGGTTTTGAGTCATACCCTTTCCTTTGAAAGAATATTGAGAATTAAATATTATTTTTATACTGATATAGTATTTATATTATTTATATACCTTTGCCTAGACAACGTCATTTCCATACTAAAATAGACTTCAGAATAGAAACTTTAAAATATTACTAATATATTATAGTTTTGGGGTACAGAGCAAAACTATTTCGACTTTGCCTACTCTGGTAGGTCGTCAGTAATAAAATTGTTAAATACTGATATAAATGATTATAGTGTAAAACCTGACTACCTACATGGGGTATATTTTACGCGTCGTGTTGTGGCATTTATCAAAAGTCAGGGTAAGAATATACTTTAAAAAAGTGCAAATCTGTAAGATCAAATCTATTTGTTTAAAATTTTAATCAAAACATTTATCCCAGAGTTTATGCATACACCAATTTTTCCTAAAGAGAGTACGAAATGGTGCGAAAATTAAAGATATAAAACCAAAATATATTTAGCAAACTTAGATTTGTCCACAAATACACTTTCTTATTTTAAAAATATCCAGTTTTCCTCTTATTTCTGGACAATTACTACAAGATTTAATGCATAAAATAAATACCTATACAAAATGAACGCTTTTACTCGGCTTTGTTGGTTTTTTGTTATGATGGAGCTCCAACCTCAATCCTATATATTATATATAACAGATATAGAAAAATAACTGATCCTTAAATCCAAAATGAAGATAAGTACATAACACCAGATAAAACAAATGAAATTATCAGATTTCTAGAAAACATTTTATTAGGCAATCCAACGATGTGTCAAAATAGCGGCTGGATGGCAAATACTGCTTTGTAATTGGTACACGTGACCATAAAAATAATATTGCTGGTGGCATTTAACGGGTGACTCAATGCTTTTTGCCATCCAACCGCCATATTGTATCACGTGGTTTGGATTCCCTAATTCCATTTTTTATGGTTATTGTAAGGTTCTGACTTAGGGAATCCAAACCACGTGATTCAATATGGCGGTTTGATGGTAAAAAGCATTGAGTCACCAGTTAAATGCCACCAGCAATATTATTTTTATGGTCACGTGTACCAATAACAAAGCAGTATTTGCCAGCCAGCCGCCATTTGGACACATCGTTGGATTGTCTAATTACTAGTGGTTTTAAGGTTATGTTATTTTGTTTCGGTATCACTATAGTATTGCCACTTCTCTGTCCACATTTACATTGTTGTTGTATATAAATTGGCGATTATTTTGAAAAACTTGACCATAGCGAAAGTTAATATTAATGCACAAAAGCCGTTTTAAACTGTTTATATCTAATATTACGCTATTTTGCTATATATATTTCAGCAAAACTATTAAACCAATTGGCTATGATTTAGAAATATAAATAGTTCATTTTTATTAATAAATATAATATCGTTTTTTTGTCTGTTATTCTGCAAAAGGCCAAATGTGAGAAAGTTATATTCGAGGTAAATTTGTGTAAATATAGGAAATTATCCAAATCGCTAAATATGTTATTGTGTAATTTGGTCCATGGATTTGACAACGAAGTGAATTTTTCTTGTATTTTCATTTTAGTTTTTTTTGGGGTCCTTCTCACAAGTTCATGGCCAACTAAAAAGACAAGTTAAAATGACTGATTTAAATAATTCTTTAAATAATTTTAGCATAAGGTTCGTAAGTTAGGCCGTAGAAAAAATTTACTGTATAACTCGAGTACTATTATTTTGTACGTTAAACTTGTCCCTGTTTAATGAATAAGTACAGCTGAAACTTGATATTTTTAAAGTTAGTAATGAATGTCAAAGTGGCCAATGCGCTTATGACATAAAAATGTGTTTGCTTTAGGATTAACCACGGCCAACTGTTACACTTCTACCAAACACTATTAAAATAAATATTTAATTGTTTCAACAAATGATATTAAGCAAAAAATATTATTGTAAATTTTGTTGCTTTAGTATTTATCTGGTAGCATACTGTTTTGATCTTTGTTATTGTTAAACCTACCTTTACCACTGCTTTCTCGTTTCGTATGACTTTTCAGCTTCGAATCTTCATTTCTTGTTCTTGATCTGTCCCTTGATCGATCTCGTGCACACTTTTCAGATGTATTTGTAACCGTAGAAATGGCTGTCTTGTGTCTTATTTCTGATAAACTTCCTAAAATCCTGAAAAAATTGAAAAAAAAAATCAGTAAGAGTGGAATAATTGACAGAGAAAAATAAATAAGTTTCTTAAATTTTTAAAGATGTATATCCAAACAAGAAGTTATAAAATAGGTAATTTTGTTCTGAAAACTTTCTTACGGCGAATTTTCTTAATCTTATGATTTGATGAGCAAGTTGTATTTTTTATAAAGTAATTTTATTGGGAACAAAATAACTTGTGAACCGGATGATTCGCGCTATGTAAGTAAGGAAATATGAATCAAAAAAAGAAATAGTGAATGCCTTACTCCCTAAAGAACATGATGGGAAGCCGGTGACTGATATTGAATAAACTATGATCAGGAACTCAATACAAGAACTCTCGTAATTAAAGCAGCGAGTTTTTACTGATACAACGTGTATACTACGCCTACAGCATGAAAACTAATTTTAGAGATCCTAATCCAACTTTTTAGATGGTCGCTTTTAAACAAAATATGGAATATTTCTTTAGGACATTCGGAGAGTCACGGTTCAATTTTTAAAGGAGTCACCCATTTAAATAAACTAATTTCCATAACTCCCTGTATTTCAGGAAGTTGAATCAAAAGTCTGTAATATAATTTTACCTGTCATCTCCTCTATTGCTATCCACTTTCTCCTCTCTACTTCTCCTAGCAGATTTCTTCAATTCAAGGCCATTGGTTACAGTCAACTGTGTAGTTTTCGTTTTTTTAATTAACCTAGGCTTTCTCGCAGGAACTTCAATTTTTGCTGGCAGATCTTCAGAAGAACTTCCATGCGATTGAAGCAATGCTTCTCTGCTTGAAGCTCTTTGAAGCCTTCTAGCTTTCGTCGACGCTTTAATTGAACTCGAGTCACTTGCAGTCTTCTTTTTAGTACTTTCTACAGTTGTCTTCGAGGCTGCAGCTGAAGAAAAGTCAAATTAATATCATCGTACTTTTAACGGACTTCTATTTTACTTAATTAGGTATCGCTCTAACATAGTATTACTTCTTAAGAATTAGAGAAAAATTATGACATTTCCATGCTTAGAGATGGTTTGTCTTTTATTTTATAACACGACTATATAAAACATAATAACTAAAAGTAAAAACTGTCTAATTAATAGCGTTTTCCATTCAGTGCTCTTTACTCTCAGATTGCTTTCTTAAAATTCGCATCATAACAACTCTAGTTGAAAGTTTTAACCTGACGAATTAATGACAATTTTTAGATTACTTTTATATTGTAATATGTTAGAAAATTATTTTTAGGTTTATAAGGAGCCATGATATGAGGGATGGATTTGACGAAATAAAAGGAAATTCTTCTTCTGTATTATTTTTTTTACTTGTTTTCCTTTAAAAATGCATCACCAACCAATAACTAAGATGATATGCGTCTGAAAATCTATATAGAAAACAGGACTTTTAGAAGGAACATTTTTAAACTGCTCTACCGACAAAAACTGAGTCTAAATCTACCCAAAAATACATCCTTCCTTATAAATTTATTAATATTGGCGTGGTGAGCGTGTAATACCAGGCAAACTAATATATTGATTTTGTGCTGTGTTGGTTTTAAAGTTTTTATTACATATTTAAAGATTTAGATTAAGAGTGGGATGACAAATTAGGTTGTAATTAGAGTTTTAGACTTGAGCTCTTGGGCTCAAGAGAAGGAGGAGAAGGGAGCAATATTACTTAATTATTTTAATTTGAACACACGTCTCGCGGGAGAAACTGCTAACTGCCGGCTTTTGCGCCATGACACAATCATATTCGTTTTCGACAATCGTATTATGATATGACACTTTACTTGTCTTTTTGTTTTCTGTAATATGGATTCTATATATTAAAATACAAAAGTGGCAAGTAACAGATCTAAAAGATCACCCCGAATAAATTTACTCACCTGGTGCCGTTCTTCGTTCTGTTGAAACAGTTTTTCTTTTATCCTTTGACAGACTTTCAACTGACGATGTTGAAGATGTGCGTTTCACTCGAACCTTTGCCGCGCTCGCTAACGTTGGCCTCATACGTTGTTGATTTTTAATTTCAATATCTTGAGCACTATTTTTCCACGATTTGGTTTCTGAAATGGTATCCAGAGGTTTTCTAGGTTCATCCTCATCGGAACTTAGTCTGTTTTGACAGTCTTCATCGGTGTATCCATTCACAGCCTAAAATTATTGTTTTATATCATTAATGATTTGATGAGTTTTCTGCATGAACAGCAAAAGCTTTGAAATCAAATTTTATACAAGAGTGAATAACAACAGTTTCTTTGTTTAATTCATATTAGCTGTGCAAATAATTTTAGGATATTTTTATTTGCTTTTGCACATTGTTGGTGCAACTATTTTAGATTAAGTTTATTTAGCTATTTATATAATTAATTACTAAAACAATTAAACAAAATGTTACTGATAATTTAAGTGCTTTTAAGATACCATTGCACATACAGGGATTTAGTTCCCTAGGTGCAAACCCAAAACTCCCTATAGACAATTATTTACAATGTTAGATTTTATTTATATATACACAATTTATTATAATTTATAACCAAGTATGTAATATATATATTTCTATTTCTATTTCTATTTCTAAAAAGGAAATTGTTCTAATATTTCCAGGCGTTTTTAAAATATTCCCTTTTGAATGTAAATAGATGAACTAAACTCAAAAACTTTATTACCATAAAAGATATTTTTAAAAACTTGAGCTCATTAATTATCCTACAGTTTTACGAAAACAGGTTTTAACTTGCTTCTAAAATTGTGTTTTTCCATCTAAAAAGAATATTTATTTAACTTGCTGTATACTATTCATAATTTTTTCTTGCTGTTCACGATCTTTGCTAACGACTTAAACTTATAATTGATCTCCAATTTGGAACATATTTGATGATATATTTTTTCTAAACCTATGACCAGATCTAATTTTTTTTTGTTAGTTGATTCCTTGAAAATGTAAAGCTTTCGCTATTGGCGATAAAACGTTAAATTCCGTTTTATATCGGGTTTAATGATGTTAATTTATTTCGAAAATTTGTACAGAAGAACCATTGAAAATTCATTTTTCATTGTTATGCTGTGTTACGTTATATTAAGTTATGTCCTGGTAAATCACTTTTAACTCGAACTTTGCAGTCAATCCCACAGTATAAAATGACCATTTGTAACATTATTTGGATTTTAACTTGACCTCATCTCTGATTTAAACCGAGGTTCAGTTTAAATCGAAGAAATGTCAAAAATGGTCATCATGTGGGATTGACAGCAAATTTCGAGTTACAAGTGATTATATTGTACCATAATATAACAAGTTATGACCAGTTTGATTACTTTTAAATTAAACTTTGCTCTCAATCCTACATTAAAAATCGATCATTTCTGACATTTTAGAATTATTCTTCGGTTTAAATTTAGGTTAAAGAGGACTTTATAAAATTGGGCCATATAGCAAGAAATTCTAAATTAGTTAACGTATTTTTCATGTATTTATCGAGTGATTCAGAATAAGTGTGAAAATTCACCATCTAAAATTACAAAACGTGCTAATAGTATACTGGAAAGCCTTTACCAGAAAAATCAAATCACGTTGAGGAGAGTGCTATGTACTTATTAAACTAGTAGTTTTATAGGTGTTGTAGTGTAGAGGATAGAGCTCTAGCCTATAGATCTCAAGGTCGCAGATTAAAATCCCACCGGGAGTATTTGACTTTTTTATAAAAACATTACAGATTGTATAGGATTATTTTAATAAATCCTTCCTTGTTTGATGGAAGAATAGCGAAAATATGACATTATTAAGGAACCTATAAAGCAATAAAAAAATCATTCCAATTGGATAAAAGATTCGGAAAAAGTGTAGCATCAAATATGTTAAACAGCAGTAGAGTCTTGGATTTGCATTGTCTTCATTTGTTCGGAATCACTATGTTTCAACTGGTAAGCATCTACAGTCGTCTTCCGCCAACTAGTCATACGTCACTGCACCTATCTAGTATTAATAGAGCTGTAGTTACCATACTTAGGTATTTAGTATTTACCTGAAGACGACGAGATGCTTACTAGTTGAAACGTACCTAGTGATTCAAAACAAATAAAGATTATGCAAGTCCAAAACTCTTCTGCCGTTTAAGAAACATCATTGTCTCCAACCTTCAAACAGACATCAAATATGTTGTTGCGTTAATATGGTCCAGGAGTTTATACACTAATATTAACCATTTTTCTCTTATTCCCTTTTACCTTTTGAGCATAGTCATGTTTATTAAGAACACAAAACAAAAAGGATAATAATTCTCTGTAACTTTTTTTTTACCTTTTGCACGTCGGGCGATTAGGGCACTTACACTTTTGTCATGGACTGTGGAAGAAAAAACTTTTTAAAAGCGAATTAAATTTATTACGTGATTAAACCTATTGGTAATTGGCTACAAGTCTTTTTAAAATGCTTGGTAATGGTTCGTTAAAAGAACAAGCTCCATTTGCAATATTGTGGGTAAGAAAAAAATTAACTTTTATATTTACGGTTGTAGATTGAAAAATAGCAGAGAATACCTACTGTATGTATCAAAGAAGTAAATAATGTAATTATTTCCTGCTGAGAACGATTTTATTATGCTGGTTAGATTTTGTTTAGTTTTGATTTATTTTTATTCAATTAAAAATAATTCTTTATGTAAAATATAAGCAGCAAATATCCAATTCGATTATTTGTTTACTAGGATTAAAGCAAAGCTCTAGAACCGTTTTAAAAGCCAAATTGTCCATAAACGCAAAATGATGTTGAGTTTAATATGATTTTTGGAAATGTGGTTTTAAATGGCGACCTATCCAGAAAGGTTTTTAAGAGACTGTAGCATTTTTTCTATAGATTTACTGGCCACATGGTACAAAACTGGATAGAAGAAGTATACCTTAAAAAGATGCTACGCATCTGCAAGCAAAAAATGTATATATACCCAATTAAAATATTGCGGAAAAGGTTAACACCTTATATTGAAAATTTCATAATAATAAGTAAGAATAATGGAAGAGTCTTGGACTTACATTATCTTTATTTGTTTTACATTACAACGTTCCAACTCGTAAGTATTTCCAGTCGACTTTAGGTGAATACTTAATAAGTACAGTAACTACAGCTCTATTTATACTAGTTAGGTGCACTAGAGTATAACTGAGATGGATACAGTAATGCGTTCAGTTCATGCGCGGTATTTTAGCTTTACATCTACTCAACAAAGATTTCCAGATATTTCTGATATCTAATGAGGGCTTACTAAAACAATCTTGGTTCTGGTGTATGGTAGCAGCTTCCTTGAACTTTGTCCAGTGTGGTTTTTTGTGCAGGATTTGAGCTTCTGTTTACTTGATATGATCGCCGTGTGTCCAGTCATGGTCAGCTGCACCTGATTTTTCGGTCTCTCCTTTTAGCGTGTTGTTTCTGTGTTCTTTGATCCTTGTTTCGAGTGGCCTTGGTATCTCACCAATGTAAGATCGGCCACATTCGCAGGGGATCTGGTAGACACAGGTTTTCCTGTCTTTTTGACTGGTTGGTTTTGTCGTTGTTCTAGTCTTCTAATTCTCTCAGATACTCCTTTGATATACGGAATGTTGAGTATTGATTGTGAATCTATTTGCTTCTGGTGTGTATTTGGCCGATTCTTACGATTTTATCAACTAATTGCATAGGGTAGCCATTTTTGTTGAGGTCGGTCTTGATGTGGTTAGTTTCGTGTTTCTCATTAGATATAAGAAATATCTGGAAAGCTCTGTTAAGTAGATGTAAAGTTAAAATACCGCGCAGGACCTGAACGCATGACTGCACCCATCTCAGCTATGACCCAGTGCATCTAGCTAGTATAGGTTAATTAAGTAAGTAGTTACTGTACTTATTTAGTATTCACGTGAGGCCGACTGTAGATACTTACCAGCTGAAACGTTGTGATGTAAAACAAATAAAGACTTTGCAAGTCCAAAACTCTTCTATCATGCATCATTGATTTTAACCTGGAAACAGACAATAAGTAAGAAGTTTCAGAATAATTTTATCTGGCTTTAGGTTAACTGTAATAATTTGATATAATACATTTCTTCCATAAAAGATTTCGGAAAAGTTTCCCTTAAAATCGCCAAAAACAGATTGTAAGCATAAGAAAAGGTATGGAACTATTAACTTATCACTTTTATAGTACAAGTTTATGATAAAAAATCATGTTTTCTGAATTATAATTTAAGTTCTCCGATGGACAACAGATTTAAAATTTCTTATGCATAGTTAATTAGTCTCTCAAGAAAATAACCAGAGTTTTTGGTTTTTAACTGAACATTCTACCTACCTGCAGAATTTGATCTGCTGCTTTAGTCAACTCATCTAAAATACTGGAATCAAAGTCGTTGCTGCCCAAATATTTTGACACGGAATTTCTAGGCAAAGGTTTCAAATTTTCATAAATGGGCGATGCAGAAGTAGGTCTACTGACTTCCGGAGAAGGTTTTCTCGGTTTAACTTTTGTCGGTGATGGCGATCTTTTATGGTGCTGAAGGAGATCTGGTTTATCTAAAAGCTTCTTGTCCTTTTTAATCACAGCCGTTTGCACCTCCCTTCTAGAAGGTTTAGGAGAGACGTCCACACCAAAGTACGTCATTTCAGACTTCTTCGGTTGCCTTAAAACTACACGTTCATTGTTAAATTTCTTTTGCAATGTATTGTCTTGTAAATTCTTAAATTCCCTAGATGGAGACTGTCTGGTATTTCTAGTAGGGGATTGCCTATTATTCCTTGTTGGCGATTGCCTTATATTTTCTAGTTTAATTGAGCTTTCTATTTTTCTACCAACTAAAGAAGGACTATGTAGTTGTTTTGGTTTCTTCTGCCAATTCTGAAGCACTTCAGGTTTCACGATTTCCCTAGGTTCAGTCATTATGGGAATAGTTTTCTTTAATACTACTGGGGAAAATTTACTATTACTTGAATGGATGCTGTAACTGTTATAGGTCGAGTTGAGCTTCTTCGAATCTATGGCAGTATCATAGCATTGTATGTTATCAGAATTATCTAAAAAAGAAATATATTATATTAGAAATTAAATGGATGTCATATGTGTTTTGTTAGTATTTAATAAAAGTTTACTCTCGAAATAAAAAATAAAAACTTGCCCTTGGAGAAGGGCGAAACCTTAAAAAGTTTAGCCAACTCAATAGAGTTTTGTGATTTTCCTTTAACCCAACCTTTTGCTTATTCTTTTAAAAAATTAGTAATTATTGAAATTTTACAATATAGTTTAGTATTTCTATAAAGTCTACATTCAACGGTCATGGAACCGACATTGATAGTAAAGAAAATTAAAAGCAATATTTTTTTCATGGTAACTACTTATTAATGGGAGCGACACTATCTATACAACAACATAATACAAAGATAACAAGATATGATATTCCGAGGCTGTGACGTCATGTGGTAAGCAAGTAACCCTAGAAACAGATGGCCCTTTTCACTGTATGGTTACGAATAGAAATTTCAGCCACCACATGACGTCAGAGCTTCTGAATATCATATCTATGATTTGACAATTATTATTGGAAAGATCATGATTACCCCGCCAAAATTTACTATATAGGTAGAGAAATAAAAGCATAACGAATATAAGGTTTAATATCTAACCATAATTGTATAGATATTATGGTATTCGTTTTAACTTTTGGCTCAGACGCTAATAATATAAGATTTCAAACTAGTGTACCTTTCCTTTCTTTTACAACCCTAACATTACATTTTGACTTGACTTGCTTAAAACTACTTCTTTCCGCTTCGGCGATGTTCCTAAATGCTTTCATCCTGCTCCAACTTCCGGATACCACGCTACTGCTGTCACTTTCCAATACATTAACTTCTTTTTCTATTATTCGACTCATTAACTGCTGAACTTCTTTGTCAGCATCACTATCTGCATCGTCACTGAGAACATCTTCGTAAAGCTTTTTAAGGGCCTTTTAGGAGAAAATGTGTTATTGTTTAAAGGTAAAATATAAAAATCTCTTGGACGATGTGTATATAAACAAAAAGCTGTAAGATTTAGAGTTGACCTTGTTGGATAGATTATACAATACTACCTAACAAACCGACACATAGAAACGGTCTGGATTGATATTAATAATATGTAGGTATTACGAGGTTAGAGTGACAGATACACTATCTACCATCCAAGCAGGCTCACGTAGTCCCAAGAGGTTCGTTGTAATTTTAAATGTGTTCCGCAGAACTCACCTTCATCAGATCTCAGATGGTTAGAGTGACCTATTGCACGAGGGTCTTGGTAACTCATTCAATCCAATTACTACTATTGATAAACTTCATTAGTAGAGCAAGTTGTGAGTTGCTTATTTCCTCCAGTCCATTAAAAAATAGTTGACTTAGGGCCGTAATTCGTCTTCGTGCGAAACCAGTACAGGAACTTCGGCGTAGGCTTCACGTACCTTTCCGAAATATTAACCATGGGTTACACCAAGATATTAAACTATATTTAACCATAACCAGATAACTCTAAATGTAAATATTATTTGCAGGAATGATTTCCTCATAATCAAAATTTCCTGGTAATGGGTCAAACTAATTCTTGATTTACTAACTAGAGAAGCTTAATTGTGAAGAAAATAGGTACTAATGATTTTTAAACAATTCGTCTTTTACATCTGATGTCATTAACGGTACAACCAAAATTTTCTGGTTAGTTAATTATTGTTTAAAATATCTGTGCAACCCATAGATAAGGAAATTGGTTCCGACTTCGTTGATACAACTCAAGATCTTTTTTATGGGGCCGTTTGTTAGGATAGTTATTGTTTGAGTTTACAATGTTATTAAAACTAAATTTCTAATAAAAAGGGTGTAGAGAGCCTAGAGAAAAAAATAAAATTCATCGATCTTTACATATCTTCGTCGTCGCTTCCTCATGATCTGCCTAGGCTCACTCATATGAGTGTAAGAGTTACTTGAACGGCAGTCGAGTTTTGGACTTGTATTGTCTTTATTTGTTTTGGATCAAAACGTTTCAACTGGTAAGTATCTCCAGTCGTCTTTAGGTGAATACCTAATATAGTATTCACCTGAAGACGACTGGAGATACTTACCAATTAAAACATTGTGATTAAAAACAATTGGGAGTTACTTGTCTTGACAATTCGCTTGAAGCGTGATTCAAACAGTGTTAACAAAACAAAATCCATTTTACGAATAAATGATTTTTAGAATTTTTCGTCTTCGAAAGTAAAATGTTACCAATAAATAATAATATGCTACTAATCCAAGAGATTTTTATTTATTTCGTGTTGCTTATTGAAAGGTAACTGTCACAATAAGTCAGTAGATATTTGGTCCAGCAAACTCGGTCTGTAATTAATTGTCTAGAGCAGTGGTTCTCAACCTTTTTGTGGTGATGGAACACCTTTGGTAGCAATAGGAAAATGGCGGAACACCACCTTTGTCAACATATTTGCGGTGAAGTAATCAGTTAACCAAATACTAAATCTTATGAAACAAATTTAAAAGAAATAGTTAAATCACATGTTTGATAAAAAAATTAAGTGCAAGAAAATAAAAATCAGAGCTATTCAATGTAAAAAAAAACTTTTATTAGGTAAAATATTACTAAATTATTTCGCGGAACACCTGGAAGAGGTTTGCGGAACACCGGTGTTCCGGGGAACGGCGGTTGAGAACCACTGGTCTAGAGGAAATCTTATATTGGAACTCTGTAATAATTTTATATGAAACTATTGAATTTAGGCATATGACATTTACAAAATAAGTGTAGAACTTTGTGGGGAATCAGAAAATAATACAATATATAGGGTGTTCCATTAAAAAACATAAGTTTAATTCGCCACTTTTGTTTGGACCACCCCGTATACTCCAATATAATTTTAAAATATGCTCAATATACTTCCTCGTGAGACATAGATATCATATCCACTCTTCCCATCAAGTCAAAAATTACGGCACAAAAGAATAAGAAGCAAAACTGAAACTTCGGTTTATCGGATATATCCAAAGGTATTGGAACTTATTAATTCTCAAAATACGCAACTTTGCGCCAATAAAACTATTTTTAAATATTTTATCGGCATGTATGCACACGAATTTGTAGCATGCGGTATATTATAAATACTTTTCAGAGATTTACCAAATATAGATGGCCCCAAAGAACAAAAAGTAAATATTAATTATTATTGTGACAATTACTGCTTAAATTTTATTATGAATAAAACTTGGCCTATATACCTCTAATTGTTGAGGAATTTTGTTAGTAGCTTCCTTCTGATCCTTGAGTGTATTAAGCACCAACGGTGTCGACTTAAAACTATGTAGATTTTGAGATCTTTTAAATTTGGTATAGGTAAAAGGTTTTTCTTGTTTTGATTTATCAGCAGTCGGTGGTGACGGAGACAAGTCGATGGTGATCTTCGTGGTTGTCATTGTGTTGTTATTCTCTCTTGTAGTAGTCATTTTGGAGCACACTGTGTGTTTCGATGCCGAGTCTTGTCGTCCTATCCTAACGACCAGCCCTTTGTTTAGGATTTGTTTAGAGTCTGGAAGGAATGGTGAATTTGTTTGGTATTGTTGGTGTATTAGTTACTTGTATTGTTTCTATTGCATTTAACATTTTTTTGATATTAAATAATGGTTTCTTAATCCTGCAGCTTCTGATAAAACCAAGCATCGATAAAAATTTTAGTCATATAGATTCTTATTTTTGTATTTAGTTAGTATAAGATTTTTTTCATTGTATACATCTCTGTGCTAAGACTTTATTAAAAATGGCTAAAATGTAACTATAACAACCTTTAAAATTAAGAATAGAAAGTAATTATTATAGATTCTATTGCTTACAACATCGCAACTCAAGCACATTCGTGCCCCTCAAATATTTAAGTCCCGCGACTATAACAATAATTATGCTGCTATAATTTTTTAATATATCCATTTTGATTTGAATTTGAAAGGAAGGAGGTAAATACTATCTTTATAATGTTCGGCTATATACTATATAATAAGGCACAGTAGCCATTATGAAATACTACTTTCAAATGCCATTTTGACAAGCTGAGATACTTTTAAATGCCATTGCTGACAAGCTCAATCAGAAGTTGACATTTTCATTTTACGTACGAAGAAAATACAGAAACTTGATTAAAAAGTAATTTTTTACCATTTTTGACGTACGTTTCTTCTTTATAATCACAACATATTTATTTTCCTAATAACTAAAATTGTTTGAGTGAAAATAGGTTAAATTTTAAGCCATTTAATATAGAAAATTTGAAAAACGTTTAAAAAGTATTTCTAACTTTTTATATAGTAGGTTTAAAATTGAATATAGTTTCCAACCCATATAAGATCCTCTGGCATTATAAAAAAAGTAATAATCGGTACAAATTTAAAGTAGCGAAGAAATGGTCACCATAACTCCTAACCTCTGTTAACATGTAATATTTAACGCAATGTCACCCATTTTTTTATGACATTTTATCAGAAGATGCAGGTTTTTTTTTATGAGCAATATTGATCTGGAACAAAAACTACACAAAGAATCATTTTATTTTTAGAAGGTAAAAATAAGAACACAAAGTCTTCCTCCACTGATATATTATAGAAATATTTAGTCAACTTCTCTACATGTTTCGAATGCAGAAGCATTCATCTTCAGGAGAAAAATTAAAGAAGAAAGGGCCAGCAGGGCATTTTATTTTTGTTTAAGTTAACTATTATTGGCCTAACTTTACAAAAATGTGATACTACTTGGAACATACATTAATGGCCTATTCAAACAATCAGTAGCATCATTAAAAAATTTTTCAAACAGTGGGAAAAAAGCAACTTTTACATTTCCATATTGCCACAATACAGGGTGTATCAGTAAGGTGTCTGTCTTAGATAGCACCTAAACTATCAAAGATAGGGAAAAAAGTGTAATATAAAAGTTAAAGGGTTTTTAAGGATATATAATCTAAAAACATTTTCTAATCTATTTCTAGGGTGGTCCTAAAAAGTGGTACTGAATAATAAAAAAGAAAATTAAATGGGACACCCAGTATAATTTTCTGGAATATGATTCAACGGAATAAGGACTTTGCAACCCTATTAAAATTTTTGAAATAAAATGCAACGTTGCCAAGTAATTAATTTTTTTCCGAAATTTTAGTAATTTTAAAGGTATCGTTAAAAAATCATAACAACCTGTGGTTTAACCCTAGGCAAATATAATTTACGTTCTAAGTACTTTAAGGTACGATATATTGATCTATAATAATGTTTTTTAAATCTCTTATACAGAGCGTTCATTACAAGTTGGACAACTCGATAGTTTTAAAAATGCTTTATTTCAATTTTTTAAATGGGACCCCCCTAATTTTTTTAGGCAAAAGAATTTATCTTTCGAAACCTTATTTTTTTATTAAACATGTCATATATCTAAATATCATAGTTTTTGAAATATTTAAGGATTTGTCTTAAATCAGGGTAAAAAGGAAAATTCTAATTAAACAATTTATATAGAAATAGAAAAATATGAGTTATGATAAAGTTAGTTCAGGAAACTAAAATTTAAACAGTAATAAAATACAAAATGTTGGCGAAATAATTTTGCAATGACAGCTGTGACAAAGAAAATTATTTATTTTTTGTTCCAAAGCAATCTTGACTAAATTGTTTAATTAGAACTTTCCTTTTTACCCTGATTTAAGACAAATCCTAAAATATTTCAAAAACTATGATATTTAGATATATAGACATGTTTAATAAAAAAGTAAGGTTTTCGAAAGATAAATTCTTTTGTCTAAAAAAATTAGGGGGGTCCCATTTAAAAAAATTGAAATAAAGCATTTTTAAAACTATCGAATTATCCAACTTGTAATGAACGCTCTGTATAAGAGATTTAAAAAACATTATTACAGATCAATATATCGTACCTTAAAGTACTTACAACGTAAATTATATTTGCCTAGGGTTAATCTACAGGTTGCTATGATTTTTTAACAATACCCTTAAAATTACTAAAATTTCGGAAAAAAATTAATTACTTGACAACGTTGCATTTCATTTCAAAAATTTGGTCCTTATTCCATTGAATCATATTCTAGAAAATTATACTGGGTGTCCCATTTAATTTTCGTTTTTATTATTCAGTACCACTTTTTAGGACCACCCTGTAGATTAGAAAATATTTTTATATTATGTATCCTAAAAAACCCTTTAACTTTTGTATTACACTTTTTTCCTTATCTTTGATAGATTAAGTGCTATCTAAGACAGACACCTTACTGACACACCCTGTATATTAACAATTAGCCACCAATTATAGTTAATTAAATTAATTAGAAAATAAATTTTAATTTACCAATTACATAATATCTATTGTTCCAAATTTTTTTCTTAACTCTCGCAATAAAGACAATAAAATTATGGTATATGTCATAATCATAAATCGTCAATAAGTGGATGCAGTAGTTGCTCTAACATTTCTACTAGGTATACTATTTATGTACTTGTATATTCACACTGCACTACATGTTAATCTACGGCGATAATCTACAAAAATCTTACACAGGAAAATTGACATGCATGAAGAAAAGAAAGGTTCACTACAGAGACTTCAATAAACTTACTTTATTATATTTAAATGGCAAAATGTATCAAATATATGGTTGTAGATAATGGGGACAGGAAATACATGGGGAAGTTTTATATGTGTCGCAGATAAGGAGGCACTCTACAGGAATTTCGCAAACCATAGACGATACAGAGATGGCTAAATTAGAAAAAGTTCTATAGCATTGTATTTTCAAATTTAAAAACTCCATATCCTTCCGAAGATATTTGGGCAAAACCGAATTTTCGTGATTTCGTTATAATTTTTTTCTGACCCCATTTGAAGAGATATGTTAAAATAAAGTATACATCTTATTACTATTTTTTCTCTTTCTATATAATTTAACGACGTATCATACCTAGTATTAATAATACGTTTTAGACTTAGAAACACATCATCAATAAGAATAAGTGCTAATTCATCTTATATCTATCATTTCTCTTTTGTTTTAAAGATAGCTAGAAATAATTTGACTCTGGACGTCGACTACAAAGCATATCCAATTTTTCTCATCTAGAATAATGTTTCATAATGTTTATTTAAAAAGAAATAAATTAGATAAAAGTTAATTTGCACTAAACGATTTCTTTAACCTAATCTGTCAGTTGGCAAGTATTTATAATTTATTTAAACACAGCCTACTATACAGTTGAAACCGATTTGGTTACGGTGATTGAAAATAAAGCCGTTTTAAATAAGATGAATTTGCGCTTATTCTTATTGATGATGGGATTTTAAATCAGAAACTTACTATTAATTCTAGGTTTGATAAATCATTGATTATAAAAAAGGAGGGGAATTAAAAAAATATTAAAGTAAAATTTCCCAACTATTTAAATCAGCAAAGTTGATGATGGTTTTGAAAAAACGAAACGTCAATATAAAAATCTAATTAAACCAACTTGTAGAGGAGAAAAAATAGAAATAAGTATGGAAACTTTATTTTAACATATCTTTTCAAATGAATAATAATGAAATCGCGAAAATTCGGTTTAGCTTAAATATCTTCGGAAGGATTTGGAGTTTTTATTTAAATTCGGAAACACAATATGTAGAATTATGTTGAGCACAACTTTTTTCTAATTTAACCATCTCTATATCTTATATAGTTTACGAGATCCCTATCTGGGACACTTTGTATATGTGAAAATTAAACAGTTTTTAAATAAAATATTTAAAACGACATACGTATGCTAATTATAGCAGATTGCAATGATAAAGTATTTTTCAAGTTCATTTTATTTCTGATTTTCGCACTTTACAAGTTAATTTTCTTTTTTTTATGGATGTAAGAAAAATGTTTTTTTTTAATTCGTATCACTCTATGGGGTATATTCGCAACCATACCATATGACAATTGAAATTAAACTGTAACACCATCTTTCCCCGACATTCTCCTTTTTATTTTACTTCATAATATCTGGCATCAGAAAAGTTACATCCTTTTATAGCTCAACATGATTTTATAAATATATTATCGCACACATTCATTGATTTTGCAAGGCGACTGTAGACCTCCTCTGACATTTCAAGCATCATGTCAAAAAATGTTGTTTTTTAAAATTAAAAATGTCAAATAAAATCCGCCATAATGATTTTTGTATAGGTTTGTCACAAACAAGTAATCTTGATTTCAACTTTAATTTTAATATCGTAATTAAACCAGCTTAATTAAATAAAGTGACTCGTTAACTTTTAGAAATTATGATAAAGGTTATAAAAACTATAAAACGGTATATATCTAATAACAGAGATACTGAGTATGTCAGGCAAAGATGGCGCTATAGTCTAATTTCAACTGCCACATGTTACGTCCTTTGCTAGTATAGTCCACAAGATGAAATCATTTAAATAACGGTGATTATTTATTGGGTAATTAAATGGTAAAGTAGGTGACTTAGTACTTCAAAACCAGAATTGAGTCTTCCAGCTGTCTCGTACTTTAAACAAATACTCGTCAATTGTGTATTGTCTAAGAGAGTTAGAGGGCGATGCATTTCTGATTTTAAAGACGTAGTCACCCACATTACCATGGATTTACCCAATTGCTGTCTCAATAATATAATAATAATTATAACCATGATACAACAGTTCATTATAACCGAGACGTCGAGAGATTATGTAGTTTATCGAAATGCATATAGTCAAGATAAACTTAATTTCTGCCAATCGACATTTTTTAAAGTATTAAAGGTCTGTTATATTGTCATTTTCAGAGTCCGACTTGGTAATCAATTCCACACACATCATATAAATTCTATAGAATCTTTTATTTAACCAATTATAAATAGCTAAGTCGTGGGTTTATTTAGTTGCTCACACTTGTATGAATTATGTAGGCAGACTGAGTATTTGTATTGAATAATAATAATAATTAATCAAAAATCAATGACAAATAAATTTATTGTATTATAGATAATTCCAAATTAATAATTAATATAAATATTAAAAATTTATTTTTTTCAGTACCATTTTTATTTTTGCATAGAAACCTTATTTGCATTTTTGTTTAAATTTTCTCATCGAAGTACAGCCATGGATTAAATGATGTTTTAGCAGCCGTATAGAGTCGTTAATTTCACAGATCTACTCTTAAACCTATCACAATGTTTTTCACTTAAGTTTTAATTTTTATTTGTGTCTTTTGTCGTTTTAGTACAAAACTCACAGTAAAACTATGATTTTTTTTTAAAACAGCCTATTTATTTTCAATTAGCAGGAAATTGAAACAAATACATACAAAATGTTGGGTTGTGTTGGGTTTGTTCGGGTTTGTCGCGTTTGTCGGGCTTCGCCTTTGCGTAGGTTGGGTAGGGCCTGAATAGGATCGTATTTAGAAGTTTATACCACTATACGGCTGCACGATTTTAAACACGACACAATAGGACAAGAAATTTCTAAATACGACTCTGTTCAGGTCGACTGTCCACGTGTATTTGTTACAATTTCCTGCCAGTAAATGTTTAAACTTTATTGCATTTGCAACATCTTATTGGTGCGCTCCACCAGATACTGCTTAAAGCAGTTTTGAGTTATTCCATTCTTTAGTCGGATACTAGCCCTACTGATGAGCCAGGATATGGCAAAACGCGTCTAGGGATGGATCTGTCGAAATGAAAGGAAACTCTTCTTCGGTATTTATTGTTTTGTTTAACCCGTTAAACTATAAAATTAAATATTCATTGTTAATAAATTTACAAAAATGGTAGCTGGAAAAATTCAAACAACGCAAATTGTTTGGCCGAAAAAAACATCTTTGTTTTAAAAAAATTGTATTTAATTAAAGTAAATGCTTATTAGGATATTTTTCCCTTCGCTTTTTTAGTCTGCAATTAACTCAACCTGTAAAACAATGATATTTGATCCCCTTGACTATTATTATCACCCCCTTATACAGGGTGACAATTTGAAAACGAACAGCATTTAATATTGCCTCTACCAATGATAGTATGACAATTTGGCGAAACACGTCAATTGATATATCGAGGGGGACATTTTTTAAGACACTTGTTGTCGTGATACTTTCAACCCCCTGACCCCCAGGGCACCTACCCCTAAAATTTTAAATGGCAACCCCTATTTATTTTGCCATTTTTGTGTTCCTTATAAAATTCTACATAAACTGTATCATTTTTTTTTCAAAAAATGTAATTATTTTATTTTTTCTAGTGGCGATATCGAAGACGAAATGTAAATAAATAAAGGAATTTGGAATGTATGAATTGGTAGGTACAATATTAAAGTACGATATTAAAAACATTTCATTAATTTGTGAGGTTGATAATCACAATTTTGAAAAAAAAATGATACAGTTTAAGTAGAATTTTATAAGAAACACAAAAATGGCAAAATAAATAGGGGTTGCCATTTAAAATTTTAGGGGTAGGTGCCCTGGGGGTCAGGGGGTTGAAAGTAACATGACAACAAATGTCTTAAAAAATGTCCCCCTCGATATATCAATTGACGTGTTTCGCCAAATTTTCATACTATCATTGGTAGAGGCAATATTAAATGCTGTTCGTTTTCAAATTGTCACCCTGTATAGTAAGATAGGGTTATTTCTTCCCATAAAGAAAAACGATAATTGTGATAATATATTGAGTAATACGTTTTGTTTAATAGTGCATATTATTTTTGTATTCATTTTGCCATGCTCACCTATTAATATGTAAGTGTAACAGTGAATGTTGCACTGTCTGTTCGTCTAGCATAACTGTTTTCAGTTTAGTCAACTATTACTTATAACAGGCCTTGACGATCTCTTATTTCGATAATAATTTAAAACGTTACAACAAAAATTAAATGCTTTTACCATAAATTAAACATGTTTCATTAGTAAATATTTGAAAAGGAACTTAGCAATAAGTAAAATTTAAAAAAAGTCTTCAAAATTACTTTTGAAAAGTAATCTAAGTAAAAGGTAAAGATGAATGAAAATAGAACCGTATCTCGTATTTATTGAGATTAGTTTCAGTATTCCAAATTTTAATTTTTTTAAATTTTAGTATCAAGAATGTCTGGAATCTGCAAATATTTTAAAAATTACTGAATACATTTTTTTGAAAATTGGCACATCCATATATTTAAAAAATGACATACCTAGGAAGAAGGATAAAACCGTTTTTGTAATTGTACAGGGTCAGTCTGAAAAAATAAAAATACTTTTTTGTTATGAATAATACGTACTGTGTATTTTTGACGAATTATCAAAATTTTTGTCAAAATAAAAAATTTACGTAAAAAAATATCAATTGGGTTTACAAATTACGTGCGTCAATTTTTGAACCAAAAGTTTTCATATAAGTTAATAAGGAAGAAAGGTAAAATTAAGTGATCTGCCTGATCTCCAGACCGCACACCTTTGGACTCTTTTTTGTGAAGAATTTTAAATGGAATACTTTTGACAACGTGTTGGGAGGATTTGGAGACAGGCTTAGCTATTGATTGATAAATATTTTGAATTAGATGTTCAAGTTGGTTTTTATTCAATTTTTAAGCAAATCCAATTTACACTGTAATTTGCTCATTTATTTAATTTTTTTTTCCATTGTAAGTTTTAAGAATAAATCCATCAAGTTTCATATTTTTTAATTTTTTTAAGGAACTGTTTGATTCCTCAAAAATATATACAGGGCATCCTAAAAGGTAGGGTTAATAATTTGGAAATAAGTAAGTTTGGCCAAAATAATGTAAGAATTTCCTATGTCCCCTTATTACAAATCTACAGCCTCCCGAGAGGATGATTTTTGGTAAATATTTTCGAAACCATTAAAAAGATATAGAAAGAATAATGAAATTTGGAAATTTTTCAAACTTCGTGCGCTGGGTCGACCTATTATCTTAATAATGTGGGCATACTTATTTGTAACATTAAGTTTAGTAGTATTTTATGTTAAGCTATGAAATTTTATTACATTTTACGAATAAAGGTATTCTTAGTTAGATACTATTATTATAGAATTTCAATACATTTTTTTTAGTTATGTTTTTCTTTTTCTGATGCAAAGTAATTTTCTATCTAACTAAGAATACCTTGTTCGTAAAATGCATTACATTTTCATAGATTAAAAGTACGAAATCTAATAATGTTAAGTCCATTTGTACTCAATATCCCTTCCTTTTGAAGCTACTTTTTAAATGCCTTCATTTTTACGATAATGAATCAACGCGCAAGTAGTGCAAAAATTTCCAAATTTCATATTTTTGTATTTAATGGTTTCGCAATTATTTAGTGAAAACCGTGTTCAGACTCCCTCTTTCAGACGGCTGTAGCTCCATAGGGAGCGAATATAGGACAAAATGTCATAGAAAGTGACCTTATTTAGGCAATAACTTATGCACGATATTCGCGAAATAACATCTTATTAGAGGTTTATCAAGAAAAAGATGGACATTTCGAAAAATATTTACAATAAAACAAATTTCGTCTACATTACCGAAATGCAAAAATAAATAGTGGGTCATATTGCCTTTTTATGCCCTTCCCAACGAGCATACACAATACATACCTTTACATTTGAAAACAAAAGTTAGGGGCGGTTTTTACCCCTCATAGAGGGGTAATTTTAATGAAAACACGATAAAAGTACGCCAAACTAAAAATAGACGCAGCCGTAGTTCTGTATTTTTTCAGCAAATAAACAGGCTTTTTAATACTGAATTTATTCCAGTTAAAAATTCCACGCTGTTTAGATGGGCTAACTTTCAAAAAACTTTTTTCTGTAGTTCTTAAAATATTTGCAATATTCCAGGTTTTATGTCAGTGTCTATCTTTATGTTTATCTTTAAATTTAAGTGTATGTGACCCTAAAATATTCGCATAGTTTTATTCAAAGCTTTTTATTAAATAAAATTTTTTCTAGAATAATATGGGATTAGATACGGTTATTAACTATGTATATTCTTATAGATATACCTGCTATTAAAATTTAAAAAAAATTTATATTATAACGTAATTTTACCATAAAGGTAATGTTTTTATTTCAAGGCTTTAACTTTACGTAACGCTAGATCCATTTTACTGTTTATTTAGCTACATATTAAATTAATTACAAGTAAAACAATATTTTATAATATATACAATCAGGGGCGGTTCTACGGGGGGGCCTGGGGGGCCCAGGACCCCCCAACATTTCTGAAAAAAACTATAAAATTCATGCCACTGATAAAAAAAATTCCGGGTGCTTTATTATTTACATAATTTGATACAATTTTAGCATGATCCTAAAAAATTTTGGGCTGTGGCGTTATTTGCTTGCGAAGGCTACCAAAAATTGTGGCTGCGCCCAGCGGCGTATATAAGGGGGGGGGGGGGGGGTTTGCCGTGCTGCATTTTCATCTTACGCATGGACTCTTAATTTAAATCTTTAAATAAATATTCTTGGCGTAGATTACAATGGTCTTGTAGGAAACGTTTAGCTTTTAAACTTTTCCTTCTAAAAGTCCTGTTTTATTAAGGTTTTACACGCATATCGTTTTAGTTATTGATTTTTGATGCAATTTTAAAGGAAAACGAGTAAAAAGAATAATATTTTATAGAATTTTTCTATTATATACTTGTCTGTTCCGTTTTCCCTTTTTTAGAGCTATTTTAAATCAACAAAAATATAACCCAATGCAATAAAATATTTTTACAACAAAAACAATTAGGTATTTATTTCATAAGAGAAAAATTAAGGTAAACATTTCAATTGAAACATTTTTTATGAAAGAAGTGTGATAATTTATAATAAAAAAAATAGTGCGGGATGAAATGAGAATGCTTTATTAGTAATATAAATATACGGCACTTAAGAAGGAATATTTCCAAATCTAAGCATTTGTACCAAAAACAGCTCTTAGATCTACGCTCTTAAAATGCATGATTTCTGAAAAAATCATCAAAAAATCGAGCCCGAAAAGCGCTGGTTAGAGTCATACATACGTCTTATGTTAAAATTTTGGATTGACACCAATATTTATATTTTTCACAATTATAAAAAATGTTTTTTTTTTAAATCTTCGCTAGGTACAATACCATGGAATACATATAGTCCCGACTATCCCTCTCTTCGGAAAAAAAAAATTGTGCTACTTACGCCCCCCCCCCACCCCGAGCATATTTTCTGGCTACGCCAATGTGGTGCCCCCCAATATTTTGGGAATAGAACCGCCCCTGGGTGACACAACTCCCAATTTCTTCCGTAATTTGAGCAGTAAAAATTTAAAAATATGAGACATTAATAAGTGTGTAAATTGACATCTTTCGACCAATTCAAACCTTCAAAACCACTTTCGGTTTAACTGGAAGTAAAGTCATGATCACACTTTATCTTTTGTTTTAAAATTGGCCGCCTAAATCAATTTTTTTGTGTTTTCAAAAATGTCCATACCTTTGGTATAAGGTGGGTAAGAGGTTAAGAGTAGGCCATGGAAACGTTAAAATAGTTTATTTTAATCTGCTATAATATAAAATTGACTGTATCAGTTAGGGCTATTTTTTTATGCAGAATTTCTAGATTTTTTCAAACGGCAACCCCTTTTTGCTTTATTATAATAGTAATCTTCATTTAATTTTTTTTCTAACGGTGAATCACAAGTTAATAAATTATTTATTAGGTAATAGAAAAAATTGACAAGAAATATCATAAATGTAATTTCTAGGCCCATAAAAGCTTTAGTATTTTACAATCCTTTTGGTTTCAAGTATCTTATGCATTAAAGACATTTTTAAGTATCTTCAAAAGGATAAGAGTTTCTCAGTTCGCAAGTAAAGTACCAAAAGTGACTTAGGTTGTTCCTGAAATAAGCGATTCATTCTGAAATAGAGATCCCATACCACATTATATTGGCTTGAAATATTTTTCTAGCCATCGGCATCGTTATCAATATTGTTTTACACATTTACATTTGCAAGTGGTATTTGAGAATGTTAATAATATAAATATTTCTTAAAATATATAATTTAAAACAATTTTATCATTAATTTTTTTGACTTTAGTAAAAAAGCGCAAAACAGCTGCCAATAACAAAACAATTTCTGTGCGCAACTGCTTCCTCAGCGCCAGTAGAACAAATGCTCAGCACTTCTGGCTTTGTACACTCGGATATTAGGAACAGGATGGGTATAGAAAAAGGAAAAACGTATTTTTGTTCAAACTGTATAACGAAAACAAAAATGCAGAAACGTAAAATTTAAACGTACTTATTTTTTTTTAAAACATTGCGTTCCACTTTTTATTTTTGAGTGTATTTTTATATTATGTTGTTAGTAGTGTTCTGAATAAAATATACAATATATTGTATGTCACATACAGGGTAGCAAAAAAAATTGCATTTTACGCTTAATTACTAAACACCCTGTGGAAAAATTGAAGAACTGATTGATGTTTTTTGTACGGCATTTTTAAGTCCCATCTTTTCTGAACAACTTGTTTTTTGATTCATACCGGTATCTAAATTATTAAAGGGAAAACAAAGGTTTAAAGGAAATAATGCAAAATAGCAACTGCGTCTTGGGGTATCTGCTGCCACTCGTTTGTCAGTGCCTGTGCTAGCGCCTCCAAAGTTTGAAACTCGCCGTAGTTTTGCCTAACTTTCCTTCCCAGTGTATCCCACATGTGCTCAATAGGGTTCAGATCCGGACTTCTTGAGAGCCAGTCCAATACCTGAACGCCAACATCGTTCAAATACTGCCTCGTTATTCGTGCTCTGTGTGGTGGAGCATTATCTTGCATTAATTTAAAATGTTCTCCTATAAAATGCGAATATAGTATCACATGTTCTTCTAAGCACTGTCTGATGTATTTATCAGCGTTAATAGCCCCCTGAAGTGTAATGAGGTCTGTACGGGCCTCCAAAGATATGCCGCCCCATACCATCACTCCTCCGCCACCAAATTGCACTCTAGGAGAGAAACAACATTGAGAGTATCGTTCTCCAGGCCTCCTCCACACTCTTTGACGTCCGCCAGGTGAATATCGCGTAATACGAGACTCGTCTGTAAATAGAACGTTTTGCCAGTTGTTCATGTTCCAATCTGCATGAGCTCGAGCAAATTCAAGGCGCTGCCTTCGACGACCTGCGTCTAATAGAGGTCCTGTGGCAGGTACATGAAAGATAATTTTTTGTTGCTAATAAAGGATTATTGCATTATATTCTTTAAACCTGTGTTTTTCCTTTAATAATTTAGATATCGGTATGAATCAAAAAACAAGTTGTTCAGAAAAGATGGGACTTAAAAATGCCATACAAAAAAACATCAATCAGTTCTTCAATTTTTCCACAGGGTGTTTAGAAATTAAGCGTTAAATACAATTTTTTTGGCTACCCTGTATGTGAACATATCCATTTTCACTGTTCGTAAAAGCGATATCAGAACATGATAAAAACGACTGCATCTGCAACGTGTCAAAAAATTATCGAATTTAATCAAAACACTTAAAAGTTATTTGAGATTGAATTGGAGCGAATTTTTTTCCATCCGGTTATTTTTGCGGTGCAGTGTATTTATTAAATAACTTATATAAGCAGTTTATTAGCTTCATAACTTTATTTAATATATATCTGATGCTTCAGAAACCCGGCTTCAGTCACCCAGTGTCCTAGTATCTAAGCTATTCAGTTTCTTTAAAGATTCCCCTGGTGAGGACTGCCTTAGAGATTTTCAAAAATAATTGCCAAATACTGTTGACATCATGATCCCCAATCGATTGTAACCTGGTTACAATCATCTCTAGTACATCTCTTAAATTAACAAAACATTTTTTCCATATTTTGGTTTAGAACAAATAAAGAAAATGCTATTTACATGTCTTGTGTTATTTTAAGCTGTAATTATTTAATCATTTTTTTAATAGCAAACGATTAAGAATGGGTAAATAATGTGCCATAAAAACTGTATATTAGTTAGTTTTGTAACTACAATGTAGTTGCTATTATACTAAATGCAGTGTGCAAAGAACGGAAGAGCTTACTATTATTTGCTAGTTATATCCATCAAATGTTAAGAACTACACCTACCTATGTTATTATGTTAATTAAAACATGCAATCAAGGCAATTAAAATATATAATACAACATATCGACCGTTAATAAAATTATATATACATAGGTACAGTAGTATGGTACAGGTATAGATACATGTACCCTTGACCGACATGATTGCTATTGTTACACAAAGTGCTTTCCTTTTTAAATAAAAAAATACTTTTAATTATAGTTTATGGAAAGGTTCTTTAGGATAATGGTTAACTAGATTGATTCATTATCCAAAGTTTAACTAGATAATCAAACAATACAAATTTTAGAAGATAAATATAAAAAAAAATACAACCAAATTTCCGAAAGAAAACATGAGATAAGGTAAACATTGAGCTCCATAATATTTTCACACTTGATATAAAAATACCCCCTTAATCTTGTACCATCTCTGGTAACAATTCAAATTTTGATATTTTGATAAAATATTTGACAATATAACAGAGATTTTTTCCTGCAAATAAGCTAACTTTTTCAGACTGAGATTTTTATCGAACCCGACCAACTTCGAAAGCATATGATACATTATTTTTTTCCTTTTGAGGGCCTGTCCATGTGCCAGGTGCATTTAGGCCAGCCCATTATGCTCACCCTGTTTAATTTACACAACCACTCGGTGATACCAGTTCCTTGCACTAGTCTAAGTCCTCTGGTTACAGTTTTGTATGATACATTATCTCTCAAAGATAACTCTCTTATGGTAACGTTTCGTGAATTTTATTTCTATTGACCCGTTGTCTCTTTTAATTTAATGAAGACTGTGGAATAACATGCCCTTTTGAAAGGAACGGGATTTCTTGGAGTGGCTTTAGTTTTTTCTTGTTAAAAACAAATATAACAGAAAAATGCATGACATTGGGTATTAATAGCCAGTTTTTTTAAACTAGCGCAAAATACCGCTTATCGAATTATAAACGCTAATATCTGATCATTCACCAACTCCTCAAATATTATTTTCAGTTCACTAGAGAAAGTGATATTTAGGTTTTAACTAAATTGGACGAAGTAGTCCATACTTAAAGTGAAGTTGTAAGTTAAATAGGGAGAAATAATACTCTAAGTCAATCTTCACTAAGATATATTTCAAGGAAACAATATTTATTTTATTCTCAACATGTTTCGAACGTACAAACGTTCAAATTCAGGAGAAGCATATTTCGGATTGAAACGTTAATAAGTTAGAAAATTGTCAGTGACATCCTTATAGAGCTTCTGAAAAAATTAATTGAATAAAGAAAATTGTTAAAAAACCTCCACAGAAGTAGGAGAGAAGAACATACTACCAAGTTATATGGACAAAGTTGGGATGACCGTTGATAAATTTCAAAAAGTGACGAGGTGGGAATCTTTATGTGGAAATGATACTAAAATAAAAAAGACTTTAAAGGTGAAGTATATTATTGAAGGGAATTTTGTTAGTCAGTGTAAGAAGGAAAATTATATATGGTTATAGGGCAAATGTATCATATGCACCCACACATGATACAGGATGTTGTGGGACGTAGTTATATGGAATTGTATTTTGGATTGCACATGCAAAACCAGCTTTGAAGACTAAGAAAAACTTTCATAAAATGTGACCGAAAGTTTTATGGAAAGAGCATTGTGAAATTTTAGCGGAATCTAGTACCTGAAATATTGAGTAGTAGGTTGAGAAAGTTTTTTAAACGTGAAGGTTATGGAAAAATATTGTGAAGATTTTTGAAGTTTTTGGAGGAAGTAACTTAGTTATGACATGTAGAAACGTAACTACAACAAAATTCCCTTCAATAATATACTTCCCCTTTACAGTCTTTTTTATTTTAGTATCATTTCCACATAAAGGTTCTCACCTCGTCACTTTGAATTTTTGAAATTTATCAACGGTCATCCCAACTTTGTCCATATAACTTGGTAGAATGTTTTTCTCTCCTACTTCTATGGAGGTTCTTCAACAATTTTCTTTATTCAATTAATTTTTTCAGAAGCTCTATGAGGATATCACTGAAAATTTCCTAATTATTAACGTTTCAATACGAATTATGCTTCTCCTAAAGATAAACGTTTGTACGTTCGAAACATGTTGAGAATAAAATAAATATTGTTTCCTTGGAATATATCTCAGTGAAGGTTGACTTAAAGTATTATTTCTCCCCATTTATTTTACTAAATTGTTTGTATAGTTGTAACAGGAAAAAAGTCAGTTATGTTGTCAAATATTGAGAGCGCCGAAAAGTAAGGGATTCCCCGAAGTGTTCGTTTTTCTTCAAGAAATTGGATGCAGTTATTTAAATGGTTAGGATTGACCTAGAATTAGAAATTTGCAATTATGTCCAGCATTTTCTTACCAATATCAACACAGTCGTTTAATTTTTTAATTTATAAAATTATACAACAAACGTTTATTTTTGCAGCAGTATTAGTAAGAATAGGTAACATAAAAAGTAAATATTTTTAAATGTAATCTAACTTACCCTTTGATAAGTTCTCCAACCGAGGCCATGTAGACTGATCATTTTGCACAACAGTCGCTTCACCTTCCCCAAAATTAACCTTTGTAGAATAAACTTTACTTTCCTGTACGTCATCAACTAACTTCACTTTATCCGCCACCGACCAAGAAGATCTTCGATTGTCTTTCGCGGCCGGAACTACACGAATATTCGCGAAACTGTCCGAGTACCGGTTTTCGTTATCTGATAAATAATCGGACTTTTTCGTAGGTCGTAGATTTCGTAAAAGTTTTTGAAACTCCGGTTTATCATCGATAGGTTGTTCGTTTCGTTGTTCTGTATCGTCTGGTTTTTCGTAGTAAGAATTATGAACTGTTACAGTAGATTTCCATATAGGAGGATCATTTTGGACGTTTCGTAATCGAACTCCCCATCTTCGAGAGTCTTCATCTGAGTTAGAATCTGTAAAAGCTACGGTTTCTCCTAGGTGATATGGTTTAGGTTTGATGGGTTTATTTTTTAAGATGCCTTTAATGCTATCATTCTCTGCAAAGTCTTTTCTTTCTTCTTCTGTGTAGTCTATGTGGTTATTGTTAGTATTATTAGTATTAACGGTAACTACACTAAAAGCTGAAGGGACTCGTTGTTCTTTTGGTTGCAGGTTTTCATAAATATTAGAACCATTTGAAGTTATTTTATTTTCTGTTTCGTCATCGTTTGTTAGACCAAACATAGTCTTCTCGTATGAGCTATCACCAAAATGAAGCATAGGTAGACCGTTTTTGTTAAAACTTTCGTTTAAATCTGTGATTGGTCCAGAATTTCTCCGGCGCCTTCTAAAATTTTGAGTAGGAGGCGGTTTTCCATCAGTCTCCACAATATTAACCTTTCCAGATTCAGCTGCAAAATGAACTTCTGTTTTGCAAAATAGCACTTTTTTCGGTTTTCTATTATTAAAATTATCATCGTCTGTGACATCATTTTTCAAATATGGTTCATTCATTACCAAACTCGTTTTCCTAAATCGATTTTCAATGCCGTTAGTTGCGTACTTCGCTTCATCTACCGCTATCGAATGCCTTTTTGTCTCTCTCTCCGGTTCATCGTTCCATGATAAGTCGACAACATTGTTGTTTTTAACTATCGGTATTGTGATTGTCGTCGATTTTATTTCGTTCTTCTTAAAGTCGTTTTCTTTAAAGGATGACGGCCGCTTACTCCATCCATTGGACAATTCATCAGTTGGCCTATTATAAGATTTCTTATCGTCTTGGCTAAATATGCTGGTCATTTTCTTAACATTTCCGTAACTTATACCGTTATGAGCTGTAGTATAGAAATTATATTTATTTTCTAAGTCACTTTCGCTATCAGAATTATCTTGACCGTTACTATAGTTGTTAGCATTTGTTTTGGTTGCCGTTGGTACGACCATTATTTCACTAGATCTGCAAATACCGCTGTCGGTACTTGATTCTGCAACATTTTTATTTTTTAAAGAAATTGAGCCAGGTTCTTCTTGACCGTGTACTTTTTCAAATCCATATGATTTTCTTCTGTTATACCAATCCTCATTTTTGTGACTACCAGTACCGTTTACAAGCTTTGAACGGGACTCCAAACTTCCGGTACTAATTACAGGTTTTTTATTTTGCATCATTTTTTCCATGCCAAAGACATACGACTTTACTCGACTTTGATTTGCTGCCTCAACTTTAGAGTCAGTAACAATTCCATCATCGCTGTCTTCATCATGTATTTGATTTCCATTGGTATTTGCATCATTGCTTGGAGAACCCGTACGTCGCAATCTTCCTCTGACTTCTTGTAGCGACTCCACGGTGACAAATGAGTCTCGTTTCTTTTTAGATTTAAAAATTAATTGTTCGATTTCGGGATCGTCTAAGTTTTCATCAACTGAGCTCTTATCTATAGAGCTAGAACTAGAAATACATTGTATAATATCGTCTAACGAATCTAGATCTACTGAGACAGAGTATTTATTTAAAGCTGTGGTGAGGCGTTTGCCTTTTTCAAGTTCTTCACGTATTTTCTTAACATTTACTAAGTTTTCTGGCAAGTCTGTTGGTTTACTAGGAAGTGTTGAGGAATTTATTTTTGGATGCTGTAAACTACGTCGAATTTTTGATGTTCTCCAATTTTGCAATTGTTCTAGATCTTCCAAATCTTCGCTATTCCTGTTGAATTCTTTTCCTGAGACCTGATAAACGTCATCACTACTAGTACTTTTAGTCCGAGCTAAATTAGAATGAGAGTTAACATCACTATTAGAATTAACACTTCCTTCTATTTCAGTTATTTCGACGCCACTTCCGTTACTGTCTACACTGTTTCGTTTACCGGTAGGAGATCTTCTGCCAAATGCATTGCGAACTGCTGATTCGTGAATCTGATGGCACAATCGTGTTACCCTATTTAGATTTGCGGCTGCAGTAAAGTGTGCGTTTTTTATATGACTATTGAGATCATCTGAAAATAGTGTTGACGAGTTTTGACTACGTGAGTATCTTGTCGGTGGTCTTCTGCTAACGCTACGGCCTACTGAGGCTTTAGATTTTTGGGAAGACAGATCCAGAGGATTGAGTGGAAGCTGGAATAAAATAAAAACAATAAGTATTCGTTAAAGATAAGGTTATGATTTGTGAGTTACAAAAAATGTTCACTTATAATACCACTAGAGGTCAAATTATTTCGAGCTCATCTTCGATTTTTAAAATATTAATGAGCGAGAAAAAATGTCCGGAAATAATTTGGCCTCGTGTGGTATTCGGTAAGAAATTTCCACACCAAATTGTGTTTAAATAATTAAAATTAATTTTTCGATTTTCAACAACGTCAATTTTCGTCTTCATCAAGTACCAGCAAAACATAGAAGGTTTGGTCAACTTAATTATTTAGTTATAAAATGCAACTAAGTGAAACCCAGACCTAAAAATTATTTCAGTTTTTAAGATGTCAAGCTTCGATCAAGAAAGCAAAGAAAATATTCGCCAGGAGATTAAGCAGTTGACACCCACGAATTTCTATTGATTTTAGTAGCTCAAAAGTGCCATTTTAGGATCTAAAATATTATATTCTTTTATTTTATAGTTACTTGGGCTTACTACAAGTGGTAGAAAATCATAATTTGAAAGGTTTTTTGGAACGCTACATGAACAGATTTACAGCGCGTCACAGTTTTGGCAGCAATTTAGACCTTTAAATTGTTGATTTCTACTCGTTGTAGTTCCACGAAAATACCATCTCAAGACACAACACAGTATATTCTTTAATTTTGCATACGTTTTGAGTAACTACAAGTGGTAGAAAATTGCTGATTTGCGTTTTTATTAACTTTTCATTTACGCTTTATTGGTATGGAATTCATAACCAGCGCGCAGCGTCAGCAAGCGTCAATCATTGGAGGCTGTGATCATCGTATTTTGACAGTTCAAAATATTAGAAAACTCGCGTATTGTTGTAATAAAGAATATTGTGCAGCCAGTAAAAACAACAAAATTTAGTGTTTTAAAAATTAATCGGTTTGAAAATCATACTATATGCAAAATATGCGTGAAATTGTCTGATGTGATGATCAATCATCGCGCAATGACTTATTTACCCGCATTAATAGAGGATTGTGGCTGCTACTTAAAGAAAGAAAATTTGTTTCGAATTGTTCACGAATATTTGCATCTAAACTATTCAAAAGTCAAGGTGCTAAATAAAAAAAAGGTGAATATAATAGTGTCTAAATATTATACATATTTCATTAGACATAGACATTTAATTCATTCCATTCCAAGTTCTGCATTTTCGCCATTCAGAAGATAGGAGGTGTCCAAAGAATATAGAAAACATCTTAGCTTTGTAATTGAAATGTATCAAAATTATCATGTAAATAAATAAGAACCAGATTATTTACGATTATAAACGTCAAAAAATGTCCAGTATAATTCGCTGTTGGGCACTAACGAGGAAAAAATTTCCACTAAAATTCATTCGATTGGTAATTTGTCAAAAATAAAAGTTTTGATTGGTTAAAAATTACAGGTGTGGAATTTTCATTAGAAGTCCACGAAATAAGATGTTTTTCATTGATTTTTCTGATTTTAGGAGTTAGGTTAGGTTAGGTAAGAGTGGCAGACCTTTGGTTCTGACCAAACAGTCTCACGTAGAACTATTAGATCCGTTGTGATACCACACGTGTTCCGTAGAACCCATCTTCATCAGATCTCTGATGGTTAGTGCGGCGTACACCGCAGAAGGATTTTAACAACTTATTCAAACCAGCCACTACTGTTCAGAAACCTGCTCAGCCGTCCAAGTTGTAAGTTGCTTAGTTCCTCCAGGCTATCGAAAGATGGTTCACCCAGAGCAGTGAACCTTCTTCTTGCGAGGCCAGGGCATTCACACAGAAAATGTTGAATACTTTCTTCCTCATCTCTGCAACTTCTGCAGAAGTCGTTAGTGGGTATTTGCTTACGTTCGGCATGTCTACCGAAGAGGCAATGTCCGGTAACAAGCGCAGTAATATTTCTCACGTCTTTTCGACTATGTCTCAATAGCTCTGCGGTTCTCTTTTTATCGAATGTGGGCCATAGTTGCCTGGATATACTACAGGTTGTCAACCCTGTCCATCTGTTCTGTGCAAGCTGCTTGGCCGTGTAGTCAATCTCCTCTTTGACCAATCCCAGTGGTTTGTTCACTGTATTGTCTGCTAGATCAGCTGGCATGCCTGCGCCCTCTCTTGCGAGCGCATCGATAGCCTCGTTGCCATCTATTTTGGAGTGTCCAGGAACCCAGCACAGACTAACCCGATGTTGGTTGCCAAGTGTGCATAAATTATTGCGGCATCGCTTTACGAGCTTTGATTTTAGGAGTTAAGGTTAATTGAATTTACACCTTATTATAATTAAAATGTTTAAACTTCGAGCCTTTTTAATACTACCGAAATTATGAAGGGGATCCATATTTGGGTTGAATTATCATCGCTTAATCCCACCCAAAAGATAAATAAGATTAAACGGCTGTAGAGTGTTGGCCTTGCACTGTATTTATTTGCTTTGAATCACCATGTTTTTACTGGTAAGTATCTCCAGTCGTCTTCAAGTGAATTAAAAACAAAGTCCAAATCTCTACTGCCGTTCTAGAAACATCATTTTCTTCAACCTTTAAACAGACGGTAGATAAGATTGCTGTAACATACTGTATAAAAATCCAAAAACGACTAGTTTTATAGCTGCATTGTTATGTGTGCAAGGTCGGAGGTATTTCAAATAAATCATATTTTAGATTTAGGTGGTATTGTATCCACTATTGTAAAAATTTTCACCAGTTAAAATGCGTACTACACGACATCATTTCCTGTTGTTGATGATTTACATGTTCATTATATTTTAACATGAATATAAAACAGAAGTTTTGCTGGTGATTGTAATATTTAATTCACACGGTCACCTCGTTAGTAATCGAAAGCTCCAGGAAGACCGTTTAACTCAACGACGATGAAACAAGATAGAGCAATCATTTTATTTTTAAAAGTACTATTTTACTGTTCATAGAGAACATTCTATCGTATGGCATGTTTATGAATACTTATTTGTGATATGAAAATCCTGGTACTAAATCATCAAACTTTTTCTTATGACCTTTCTTGATACAAATTTTGTACAACTAAATGGAATGTTCCGACGTTTGAAAATCTTAAATGGCATTTACGGATTGAAGCAAATGTGGTATGTTCAATATTTTGGACTTTTTGTTGATTTCTAATTAAGCAAAAACAAACCAAAAAACTATTTTCTTAAAAACTTCCCGATTTTTTTTTTCATATGGCGCACACTGTATAGGTAGGTGCTAAATTATTAATGGTCAGATTTTATTTCAAAAAACTCATAAAAATTTTACACTAAGAATGAAAAAACTTTATGTTTAAATTTTTTTAATATTATTTTTGAAGTAAAAAAATTAGAGGCAAGCGTTGTGTATCTGTTTTTTGCATTAAAGTACATAGGAACGTCAAAACTATGTATTTCCTGGGGCCAGGTAGACAATAACGACCATTCCGCTCTTATTAGGATTTATCGGAAAGCTATAATATGTGTAATTCCATCGACTGTGAAATCGAGTTTTCAATATTTATTTGAGAATAAATAAGTAGAAAAAACGCAGCCTCGCCATCTAGTAGAAACAAATCCGTTGGAATCATGAACTAATGGAATTCACTCGTGTCCAGTTAATTGCAAGTCAAAATGGTATGGCCTTTTTACCTTAGATGCAAGATGCAGGTGCAAGTGGTCGTTTTCAATGGGAAAACTTGCATCAGCTGATTAAAAGTGAAATTTTAATCAATTGATGCAAGTTTTTTCCATTGAAAACGACCACTTGCTCTTGCATCTTGCATCTAATGTAAAAAGGCCTTTACATTTCGGAGAAGAAAAGGTAGAGAATATAAGGGAAGAGGAAGAAAAGGGTACTAGTCAAAATATGTTTAGAAAGAGGATCAATCAACCAAAAGTGTCTGTTTGAAGGTTGGAGACAATAGTGTTTCTTGAGTGATAGAAGAGTTTCTGACTAGTATTTTCTTTATTTGTTTTACATCACAACGTTTAAACTGGTAAGTATCTACAGTCGTCTTCAGTGAATACTATTTTTAAAATTTTTAAGTTTACAAACTAGTTTAAGTTTAGACATAGGGAAGCATAAATAAAAAAAATTAGAGTAAGTTATTTTTGAAATTAATGGAGAAATTTGTGTTTGAATGTCAAATTTTGCAGCACCGGTGAAAGCGAAACTAAATTAGTTGTGACTCATTCTTACCCTTAGACCCAGTCGGGCCCGAGCCGGAATTTTGCGACGCGGCCCTGTCCTTCCTGTCAATCAAAACCGAACAGCCCGACAAGCCCGGCAGACCCGGCTGGCCCCTCAGGCCCGAAAAAAATTATTGGGGCTTGAAAATTATTTTACAAACATTTCTTTAAAAGAAACACATAAGCACACCAAGGTTGACTCGAGAGACCGGCTGGTCACGAAAGTCCGGCAGCCCAGCAAGCCCGGAAGAAATTGTTAGGACCCGAGAACTCCAACCTTTATTGAATAAGTGGTCCAGCCGACTCGACCCGAGCCCGAGGGCCGGGCCAGGCCGCGTTAAGGTCCGAGATGAAATCCAGACCCGTGCAGGCCTCTATTAGAAAGCAAGTCATTTTACACGAAATAATTTTAGATTGTAGTGTAGAATTTAAGGTAGCAAACAAAAGAAAGTTTCGTAATTAAATATATATATATATATATATATATATTTTTAATTGCTTACCCGCTGCAGCTATGAAAAATTTTAAAGTGCAGTGTATATATTTTTTAAACACACAATTAAACTTTAAGAGTGAAACCTATTACTTAAATACAATAATATTCTTAAACAAACGAGTGACTCAAAACCTTTTTAGAGAATTAACTTGCATACCAAATAGGTGTTACTGCTATTACCGGTGAATATTAATTAGAAAATGAAACGGAGGTGACTAATAATGTAAAACGTAATTTAAAAAAAAAGATCGTTAATTTTTAAACGAAGTATTGTGTTCTTTCATAAGAAAATATGTTCAAATGTTTTTTTACATGCATCCTTAGAATAAATAATAATGAGTTTGTGTTATATATTAGCGAGAATCCTAAAATATAAACGAATGTCATCATTTGATAAAATTAGAAATAATTTTACACTAAACTTTATACAGAGTGTTAAAAAATCTGGAATATTGTAAATATTTTAAAAACTACTAAGTATAGTTTTTAAAAATTTTCAAATCCATATCACTTAAAACGGCATCCTTATAAGAAGGATGAAGTCGGTTCTGTTATTGTACAGGGTAAATACAATGCCCTGTATATTATGAACAATAACACGACAAATAACAATTAAATAGTGCCTTAAAAGACAAGTATAACGATATGAGATTTGATGGGTTTATCTGACAAAATGACATAGAAAAAGTAATTTTAAATAAATTAACAAGATCACAATGTAACTACACTGCGGTCATTAACTATGGAATAGCTAAAAAATATTTGAATTTCAAAAAGCCATATTTTCTTCAACATTCAATCAATCAATACATTTCATTTTTAGTTTCTTAGACCACTAAGTGTAATATGTGTGACTTAACATTATGTCTCTTTTATACACTGACGTTCGTGTAAACTAAAAAAAAATAAATTCCAAAAATAGTTATATTACGCTTCATAGCAAACTTGGCATATACTGGGTGACCCAGCTTGTCTCGTCCTTATAAAATATTATTTTACAATAAAATATTGGTAGGTTTTACTGTGCGCACATTTTCAGTATTCAAAGGTCTGACTGTTACTTCCGGTTAAACCGGAAGTGTACACAACTTTATTATTTTAAATAGAGTACCCTGTATATCTTTATAAGTATGCATTCTAGAGATAATTCTAAGCATTAAACATGAATCATATCCTATACCTATCTAACAGTTTCAGAGAAAATGGCGTTAGAAATTTACAAATTAGCCACAGCATTGTTTCTACAAAAAACAAATTAATATTATATTTTTACTTCTTTTTAGGTATTTCGTATAAATAAATCATAACAATTTCACTTCTGGTTTAACAGGAAGTGCTGCAAAATGTGACATTTAAACACAAATGTCTCCAATAGTTTTTCTATGTAAAAAAATTAACTTACTTTTCTAAATATTTTTTCTTTATGCTTTCCTATGTCTAAACTTATTGGTATTTAAGGTACAAGCAATTAAAAGTTGAGTTACATTATTCAACAAGCAACAATAATTATTGATGTTAATTTATTCATAGTTTCATCTAAGGTGGCTAAGGATCCCAGTAGATCTGTTTATTAATTTCAACTACGCCCAATTGTGCGTAAGAATGGATTTACTTATAGAGTGAACTGTACGTCAAACAATGGTGACATTTTGTAAATCAACAAAATCCCTCTAAACGCTATTTCAAACGTGATTTTCTTGGAATCCACACAAAAATTTTTATAAAAACCTGTTTCATATTCAGCGGCAAATATAATTATTTCCAGCGAATCGAGAATCCGGATTCAGGGATCAGCCAGTGCGGATATTATAGCGCCTGAAAATCGATTAGCGAGATTTTGTTGGTTGGCAAAATATCATCAATGTTTACTAATATAGCAGTAAAAAAAGAAACTAAAAAGCTGATCAAAAGACAGATATAATAATTTAATGATTTATACAAATAATAAATAAACCGTAAGTCGATCAAATGTAGCAATCAGTTTTTAAATAAAAGGCGATACTGGGCATTATTATAAAATATAATATTATGGGGTCAACAATAGCAAAAGTTTCACCAAATAATAACTGTGCTTATTAGAGTGTGACAGATATTTTTTTTTTGGTTGATTTTAATTTTAAACTAAATTATATTTGCCATTATGATTATGGACCAATTATTTTGCTGAGATGAAGTTTAAATTTTAATACGGATCATGCTGTCCATTAAAATGCAGAAATATTGATTTATTATAACATCAAAAATTATTTGTAACTGTCGAGTACAAAGTTACATAAATCTACTTTTTTTGATTCTACGAGGAGTATTTAAAATTAAGTTATCGCTATAAAATTTTTCTATTTTTCTATTATCTATTCAAGGCGTATGTGTGGAGTTCTGTAGGGCTCTATATTAGGACCATTTATTTCGTTGTAGCAAGGGTTACCAAAAGAGCTAGTATACTTAGTCTTCATATATCGCCTGGGTAATGTCAGCTACATGGAACCTATAGCTTATCGTGGGATTCGTACCATATACGTGGTACCTTAATCTATCCTTTCTATATCCTCAGAGACTACGCTCCTCTCGGTCTCGATATTACGCATGCAGCTAGGTGTAGTGCGGGTACTTAAATAAACATTGACTAAAAACCCGTGTAACAAAACGTCTCTCTTATCCTCATCTGTCTAACGACTGCATGGAGTTTAAAACAAATTACAAACTATGTCATTAATTAAATTCCTCTACGAGGATCGAACTTGGAACACCATGGTCAGGACCGCTAACTCAACATCTCAGTTACCTTCGAAAAATTATTTTTTGTTACGTTTGTTCAAAATATCGTAAAATATACCATTTCTTGATTACTTAATACATGCAGATTGTATTAGTGTCTCTCTTGAGGTTTTTAACTTGAAGAACTACCACACAATTTTTTTAAAAGATCGTAACTTACTTGTAAATCTTCAAAACCCAGTCCTGGAATAGCAGAATCTGCTTTACCCGTCCATCTACTGCTGCTAACAGTCTTAGTTTTGACTACTTGCAAACTAGCTCCTGCTGCTCTACTGTGAAATACTTCAAATTGTCTGCTAGCCTGTGCTTGTAAGGAACCGTCCACGGCTGTTCGTGCTCGGGAGTCTACTACCTGCAATTAAAAAAAAATATTTAGATAGAAATTAGATATTTTGTTTGGTAAATAAAGACTTCATTTCCTAAATAATATACTTGTAAATTTTTCTTTCAATTTTAATACTACTTGTAACATTTCTAATTTTAAGAAAAAATAACATATACTTCTGATATATTTTTTTATTTTCCATTATCTTAATTTTACGACATAAACCTATTCATTATGTCTACTGAGCAGTTAGTAATAGATACCGATGTTTCTTGACATGTTCTTTTACTCCTTAAAATCTATAAAGAGCGTTTTAAAGTGTAAAAAGCATCATTCCCTGTCCCAAAATAAATTATATAATAGATAATAACAGTCAATAAAGAGAGTAACCCTATCTTACACCGCGGCAGTGGCTCAGAGGCGAGGTACTGGCATTCGACCGTGGCGGTACGGGTTCGATCCCTGGAGTGGGCATACGGATAATAAAAAAAGTAAGTCCGAAATTTAGTGAATTAAAGAATGCAGTATGCTACTAGTGATTCCTAATATCGGGACCGAGAAAGGCGTCATGGACCTCTGGGGGCGTAAAAAGGATAACTAGTGCATACACGTGGTTCGGATTCAACGTTAAGCTGTAGGTCCCGTCTGGCTCACATTACCCAGACGATAGGGGATACAATAGGCCTTATAGACCTAAGAATACTGGCTCTTCCGCCAACCCCAGCAAAGAAACCCTATCTTACAATATAACGGTTTAAAGATATTAAAAACTCTTCTTTGAACTTTTTTTTTCTTATGTAATGGATTTTCAGATATAACTAATTTTTGAGATATACTTATGCCAATGAAGGTCGTAACCTTAAAATATTTAATGTTTTTTGAACCTCTAGCTATAAGTGATATTTGTTTAATTAATATTTACTGGTAATACTTAGGCGATCCTCACACGGGGAAAATTAAAAGAAACTGTAGTAGCTTAGAAACTAGGCGACTGAGCGACTAGGCTACTCGAGTTGTATCTCATCCTTACATTCATGAATTTCAGCTAAAAAATTTGATCTCGTCACTCAAGAGAGTGGAGTAGCGTAGCGCCATGTGAGTAGCGTCATTCAAATATACATGCTGGGTGACCTAGTCGCCCAGTCTCCTAGTGTGCTAAGCTACTACAATTTATTTTAAGTTTCCCCGTGTAAGGACTGCCTTAGTGATATCTGAACATCTGAAACTATTTTTAAAATATTTATCTTTCGTTAGTCAAATGTACAAAAACTACTTCAGTATTTCGTAATAAACAAATATATCGCAAAGGGAAGAAAATAACGTTCATCACTGATATATTCAGAAAAATTTGATTAGATGTTATAAGACCTACCTATGTGTTTCGAATGTATAAATATTTACCTTCGGGAGAATAACTTGAAAATAAAAGGTGACTACGTCTTATGGTATATGACACAAAAAATTAGGGAGAAATATTCAACCAAAATACAGGAAAAGAATTAATTGCAGAAACGTGAAACTTATAGTATATATCAGGCTGGACTTGCTAACAGAAGTAAGTCCAGAGATGAAATTCTGGATACGACACAGGTATAAGATAGAGAGTATTATTGATTATTTCTTTAAGTTGAAATATATTTTGGTTTCGAGGATTTTAACTAATTGGCATAAATACAAGTCACGAATTAAAAATTTCCAAAAGCGATGGTGGATACCTAGTAGCAGGGCCAATCCTCAGAATATTATATTATTGCTAATTTAATTTACCAAAAATATTTTAAGCACCATGATATCTGAATGCCTATTGTTTGCCATAAGAGCTTTATTTTTTTTACACATACTTTTATCTAAACTGCTGGACAATTGCTTTCGAGCAAGAAAAATTTTGCCTAAATTTAACAGTTAATATTTTCTAAACCAGTTATGATGTCGACCTACGGTTTTAAATGATTGATAGATTCATCCCTTGGAAAACAATTGTCAATATTGGATTTTCTTTAACTGTCAGAAAATTGTATATACAGGGTGTTAAAGAAGACGATGATTTTTGCTCCAATTTTAATGGCGTGTAACTTCCACAATAATATTTTTAAATTTTATCACTCTACGTCAATTGAATCACTGGTTCATAGCAAAGAAAGTAATTTGTCAAATTTTTGATATCTGCCATATTTTAAGAAATATCGATTTTTTTGAAAAACCTTGCTTTATTTCAACTTATTGGTAGCTAGATCTCACTGTGTGTTGTATCGTGAAAACTTGGCGAATGATTATTATACCTTATGAAAAGCTTGATTATGTTCAGTAACAACAGTTGTACCTAAATTATATGATGTACAGTGGCGTACTTATAAACACCTATTAGTCTATGGTTTACGACTATCTCACAATTTTTCACAATTGTTTTATATTGGAAAGTACTCGCCCCTAGATTAGGTAAATTTTTTTCTATTTTTTAGTTTTTCATATTGCACTACAGGTATATTATACAGTGTGTTTACAACATTTTAATAAAGATAATTTTTTTAATTTAATATTTGGAAAAAATGTATTTATTAATTTCTAACATTCTAACACTATTCCTAAAGTTAAACTTTCATTGAAAGGGATTCTTAAACTTAAGTAACGCTAGTTTGATTTTGATGAGATTTATACGTTGTAGGCCCTCCTCGGATGGACGGGGTTTGGTTTGACGGCATCTAGTGATATTTAATATCAAAGTCTCTTTCAATGTAAGTTTAATTTTAGGAATAGTGTTAGAAAGTTAGAAACTAATAAATCAATTATGTTTGTTAAAATTTTGTTAACACACTGTATAATATACCTGTAGTGCGATATGAAAAACTAAAAAATAAGAAAAAATTTACCTAATCTAGGGGCGAGTACTTTCCAATATAAAACAACCGTAAAAAATTGTGAGATACTCGTAAACCATAGGCATATAGGTGTTTATAAGTACGCTGTACATCATAACATTTAGGTAGGTATAACTATTGTTACTGAACATAATCAAGCTTTTCATAAGGTATAATAGTCAACGCGCAGCTACCAATAAGTTGAAATTCAAAAAAATCGATATTTCTTAAAATATAACAGATATCAAAAAATTGACAAATTACTTTCTTTGCTATGAACCAGTGATAAAATTTGAAACTATTATTGTGAAAGTTACAGGCCATTAAAATTGGAGCAGAAATCATCGTCTTCTTTAACACCCTGTATATACAATTTTCTGACAACTGTTTTCCAATGGGTGAATCAATCAACCATTTAAAACCGTAGATGGATATCATAACTGGTTCAGAAAATATTAACTGTTAAATTTAGGCGAAATTTTTCTTGCTCGAAAGCAATTGTCCGGAAGTTTAGTCATTGTTTAAAGCGGAGTTTGTTTAAACTAACATTTAATTTGATAAAAAATAATAACGTTTATCATTTATATTATGAGTTTCGCCGCCGCTGATTTCCCCTCGAATTTGTATTTTCACTGTAAGTCTTAACCCAACCAGTTCAGTTTCACACCAAAACAGTTAAAATCTCCAAAAATGGCATAAAATCAAATCAGGTTTGACGGCACCTGCAAGAACCGAAGTGAAATACAGTGAGTAAGAGTTAAGTATGTTTACTCTTTACAGCGAAAATTATAAAAATAATAATTAAGACTTATGTCGGGTTGCACAAAGAATATTAATAATAATTAACTACCCAGCAAATTTCACTGTGATATATATGACATTGGCAGAAATAATTTTCTCACCATTATATTGGCCCGGTTAACTTAATTTTGAATTTACTAATTAGGCACCTTTGATTGTGAATATATAATGCCTGTCAAAGTCATTTATGTCACAGTCAAACTTTCTGGTTAGTTAATTCTGGGTAAAATGTTTTGTGCAACCCAAGAATAGGTTTGAAAAATATTTTAAAACATAATTCTTGGATTTAACACTATTGGAATTGATTGTAAGGTTTTTGATTCTTATAAATAGGCAACATTTGGTGGAAATTGTTGTGTGGCTTATTCACCATTATCAAATTTAATAGCTTTAATAGTGTTTACATAAACGGTACAAATACACATCTGAAATAAAAAAATATTTAAAAGCGGGACCTATAAAAACTGCAGTTATATTACGTTAACTTGAAATAATAAATAACTTATCTAAAATGTTAGTTTAATATACTGGGGCGTGTTTTATCTTTCAGGGTCAAATAACGTTTTATTTTTTGTTCCTATTTATTTTGCTATATGTTGTCATTTATTATTAAGCTTTGATTAAGCAAATAACCCGTTTTCAATGTAGGAGGCAAAAATCAAAATTTCAAGGGATTCAGAAAAGTCAATACAATATTTCATCTTTTGCCAGTTTAATCCAACCTTTGGAATATAATCGGACTTCTTACTTACTTCAAAAAAGTTACAGCAAATCTTAAACCTTTTATTTGTTTAAATACTTTTTTTCATACCAAAATACATCGGGGTTGTCGGATTCAATTATTTTATCGTTACTATCCGGTATTGCTTCAGGAACATAGAGAAAGCCTACAGCTGCTTTAGTATGGTTGCTTGAAATACTCCTACGGGCTAAACAAGTTTTGATCATATTTCTCCGAGCTTTATAGTCTCTGGTAGCTTAATTTAGATACAATATGTACTGTACTTTTTAAGATAATTAAATCTCAATAACCCTTTACTATTACTATAAGTTCTAATGTCCATAATAGACTTATCCGGCATAGCGGGATTTTCTCTGTCTCAAGACACAAAACCGTATTGTTTCAAAGGTTTTTCAGTAATTCAGCTAAATATTATTATTGCTTCCCTACAAATAACTCATATGCCGAAGTTTTAAACAAAATTGAAAGGTCATATCAAGTAGCTGATTTGATGTGCTTGTTATGATTTCACCTAATCATTTTCTGTAATTTAGTTGTTACTGAAGCATTGGTGGTCTCACATTTGCTATCTCTTTGTAAAAAAAGATTTATTTCATGTAATTTATCTATATTAATATTATTGTTTATTTTCTTTTTTAGTATTTTTGTTCTCTTTTCGATTGCTGTCATTATTACTGACAGTCCTGAGTGATATTAATCCCATACTTTTTAAAATTTACTCTTACACGATCAGTGTTACTGTCATTCCCTTATCAAGACTGTTAGTCTTAATGATCATGTGTGGTGTCTATTACAAAATAAATAATAATAATAATAATAATTATTATTTTTATTATTATTATTATGTTCTCAATGTTAGTTTTCACAGCTTTTTGTTGGTAAGGCTGGTGTTATTTACAGTACAGAGAAGAAATTCATCTTAACCTGTACTGTTTAGAAACTTCCGTACTATATGGCACGTTTGGAGGATGACGCTTTTCTGAATAAGTTGGTATAAATAACCTGAAAGGCCCAGTTTTTCCAAGTTGGGCTTGAAATTTTTCGTCATAGCTCCCTCCACCGATATTATAATCGGAATTATGTCGATTTTATCTAGCTTCCATATATTTTTTATCTCTATAGCCAAATTCGAGTACTTGGTCTTCTTCTCCGATTCGATTTTAGAGAGGTTGTGTGTTAGTGGGCAACCTATATCGATTATGAAAGCTTTCTTGGTGGTTTTTTCGATGAGAAGAATATCCGGACGGTTGTGGTCTACTGTTCTATCCGTTATTATTGGCCTGTCCCAGTATAAGAGATATTCAGGGGATTCAAGGACTGGCTCGGGTGAGTATTGGTAGTATGGTGGAAGGTTTTCCCTTAGCCCTAGTTTATGGGCCAGTTCCTTGTGGATGATCTTAGCCACCTGATTATGTCTCCCCAGGTAAGCGTTGGGGGCCATAGCACCACAGCCCGCCGTGATATGTTCTATCGTTTCTCCGGGACAATTACATTTTCTGCACACATCTTCCACATTTCTCTTCAAGATGACCTTTTCATAGTTTCGAGTTCTAATGACACGGTCTTGGATAGATATTATAAAACCTTCTGTTTCAGCGTGGAGCTGCCTTTTCTCTAACCAATTCAGTGACATTTCTCTATCTATGAGTGGATTTTGGAGTGCAGTAGGGTATTTGCCGTGTAGAGCTTTCTCTTGCCAAGTTACAAGCTGTTGACTTGGCGGCGCGTGGATGATGTTAGGTAGTCCGTTTCGCTTTAAGTTGAGGGCTGAATATCCAGTGTCTGCTGCAACCACTTTTTTAAGAATTATTATTATTATTATTATTATTATTATTATTATTATTATTATTATTAATATTATTATTATTAACTATGCCTTAAATTTATGATAAAGTGGGTACAATTTTGACCGTTTTCTGTTTATTTTTAAAACAAATATCTTTAATACAATAATGAATTTAATATCTTTTTTGTACCCTCACCTCTATCATATAAATACGTTTTTCTGCACTTTCGGGCACAGGCCCTTCAGGTACAGACACTTTAGCCACACAGTAAAGAGAAACTACTAAAACGTACCCAGGAGGTCATGTACACATATCAGTAATCTGTCCTGCAAGAATATGTACTTAAGATTTAATGTTTTTTAAGTATGCAAGAAACTCTTAAAAAGAGGTTATTACATTTAGGTTATAATTGACCATTACTCTATATTCATTTTTAAATAAAACAGAAGCTGCTAAATCTCATTAACTAAATGTAATAGCCACAGATGGCATAATCTTCTCAAGACAATATATTTTTGATAAAAATAACCATTTCTGCACAGAAACCTTTCACCTTTACTGTACCTCATTTTAATCAATTTACTAATTAAATTATTATTCATAATAATTACTCACCACTTAGGTATTAAGTGTACACACTCAAAATTTCAAAAATAAATTGGGTTTGACAGCATTGACCTGTAAGAGACGACGAAGAATTACAGTGCCATCGAAACCGTCATCGGCAGTACGACTTCGTATAAAACGCCGTAGAAAGTGCACCACGATACGAACTACATTGGTGTCGCGGCAGTACTAATCTAAAAGTACTGCCAGTGGCCGCTGGCTACGTCGTTGCAGTTACGGAGTGCAACAGGAGACAATGTAGTGACGTAAGCAGTGGGAGGAAAAAGTCCTGCCAATATCGTTAGATACTGTAGGGAGCCAATTTGATAGTAAACTATATGTATACTCAGATTGTACATGAACATTTGTAAAGTTTGTATGCACAGTCATTTCTGCGGCCTAGACAGTCGGTAGATATTGTTAGATGCTGTAGGGAGCCAAGTAGTAGGAAAATAAATAACTATCTATGTTTGTGTGCTCAATTATGGTTTCTTTGACCGGAAATCTATACACAGTAGGTCTACTTAACGATAGTAGTATTATAGTAGTACATTTTAAAATTATATTGGAGTATATGGGTGGCCCAAAAAAACGTGGCGACTATGACTTAGGTTTTATTAAATGGAAAACCCTATATTAATACACCTTAAATTTAATAGTTTCTGAGATATTGACGTTTATAATATGGCATTTTTAGACTTTGACAGGCTGTAACATTGGAACGGTTCATCTTAAAGGAAAATGGTTTTCACCTCCCTATATTAATGTTTATTCTCTATCTAAAAGTTACAACTTCTGGTTAAACATGTTAAACCGTAAATAGATGTTTGTACAACAAGAGTGGATATGATGTCCATATCGCACGAGGAAGTAAATTGAACACGACGCCGTAGGCGGAGTGCTCAAAGTTCCGAGGGCGTGGACAATCCACTCGAGTTGAACAGTATATTTTTTCTACGACCAAACTTACAAACCTTATGCTAAAAAATGTAAAAAAAAGTTTTCAGGTTGCCGGGCTCGAACTCACGACCATTGGTTCCATAATCAAACGCTCTACCTCTCGACTATCGAAACGTTAAACTAATTATGGGAAAACCAACTGATAAATGATGCTACATGAAATTAATTTTCTATGCACATTCAGCAGGTTGCATTAATTTTAAATCTATTATAGATGCGTATAGATTTTAATATATTGAACAAATTAATAACAAATTGTACCATATGCATTTAAATTATATAATTTAGTGTCTTGAAAAAGAAGGCGGAGCATCAGTAAAAATAATATACTGTGATTGGTCAGTACTTTTAAGAACAACAATGGCTTCTCTGTAATTGACTACTATGATTGGTCAGTTTCATTACCTATCTAGGATTGTTATAAAATTTTGCCGCACAGTCAACTGGAATAGCATACTTTACCCGCCACTTAAGTGTAAAGGGAACAGCAAATTTTCATGTGAGAGTAGAAAAACCATTTTTTAATTTAACATGTTAAACCGAAAGAGAAAAGAGAATAAAAACCTAAGATAGGATCTCTCAGATGAACCGTTTCAATGTTACAGCCTGTCAAAGTCTGAAAATGCCCTATTTTAAACGTAAATATTTCAAACACTTTTAAATTTAGACATTAGACATTTACAAAGTAAGCGTACAATTTTGTGGGGAATTAGAAAATAATACAATATATAGGTTGTTTTATTAAAAAAAAACAATTTATATTCGCCACGTTTTTTTGGGCCACCCCGTATACTCCAATATAATTTTAAAATGTGTACCTCAATAGTCTCAACAACTTTTGTATTTCGAATATTTTTTATTTCTCATTCTTAAGATAATTTCGAAAATAAACTCTATCGTTGACTCAACCTGTAACAGCGAATTTACATTCAAATTGTAGTTTATAATTTGTTAAGTAAATACGTTTTAATCTACCATTTGTAAATTCCTCTTAAAAATCGCTGTAAAATTAGTGCAAAATATATATAAACATACCATAGGTAATTTTAGTAACAATAATGTACATTTACATTTTTATTTACAGTAAGATAATAAAATTTAAATAATGAAAATTTATTAATAAAACAATAATTATCGTTGTGATGTAAATGTTTTCTAATTTCTGCATAATTATAATATGATTTTTACAGTAGATTATTGTAAAAAATCATAATGTTCGTCGTAATTTTAGGATTATTTTAAGGTATAACCGGCAGTGACCGTGATGTTACCGTGTTTGCGATGTAATACACCGACAATCCGTAGTGAATTATCCAAAATACTGGACCTACGATTGCCAGTTATATTTTTGTTGTAAATTAAGCGTGTGCTTTAAACCAAAATATCAACACAATTATGAATAAAAAAGAAAATGAACATGTTTTTCTGATATTCTATCCTTTTCCCTTTAGTGTTTATTGAAATAACACAAATTTTGCTTATGTAATTTTTTGATAATTCTGTGTGATCTTAAGAAACATGTGCATTCCTCGTGTGAAAGTGATTATTCAAACACTCAGCTGATGCCTCGTGCTAAAATATCCTCGTCTGAAAAGTATCACTTTCATCACTTATTATACAGGGTGATTCCTAAGTTGTTACTTCTTTTTAAGCTGTGTATAGAGGGCATTAAAATAAACAACATTTTCAAATACCTTTTTTTCAAAAACTCAAAAATAAGGTACTTATATTCAGTTATTACACCATGGATCAAATACGGTCCTGCCTAACTTGCCCGTTGAATAACATTAAGAAAACTTCTGGGTGTAGGATGAGCCCGCAATGGAAAGTGTTCTGCGTATAATATCGAAGAAATAATTGCACTTATTAGTTCATTGTATTCAAATTTTACCATTTTTATGTGTCACCAATTTAAAATTAACTTGCTTCAGAAGAACACACCGCGTGGTTTGCCAAATAACTGACGACCGACCCGTAAAGTGCATGACTAATAAGAGTTAAAACAAAACAAAAAACATAAAGTAAAACAGGCTACGTTTTGTTGACAAAGCCCGCACTTAGATTTTTTACTTCTCTATCTCGCCTATTTTTAAGTTTTTTGAAAAAAGGTATTTAAAAAAGTTGTTTATTTTAATGCCTTTTATACACAGCTAAAAAAGAAGTATCAACTTAGGAATCACCCGGTATACTATATATATTAATCAGAAACCTTTGATTATGAGTAAGTAATGCCTGTTCATGTCATTTATGTCAAAGTAACACTTGCTGGTTAGTTTATTCTGGTTAAACATATTTATGCAACCATTGGGTTGGTTTATATTGATAAACCTTGGTTAATAATATAGGTAATATTATTTCTTTATTTAGAATTTTACATTTTGGAAAATGATCCCTAAAATTCAAATATTTGACGAATAATAATTTTGTATATACTTCGATACCAGAAGTTTAATTTAGAATTACTTTTCTAATTCCATTCCATAAAAAGCTCAGAGCCAAGTATGATCTTTTAATAATAAGTTAATCGTATATACATTTATGAAGTTCGGTGAAAATTGATTTAAATATGATTATGGCACACTTCAGCCTACTCTAAATGAGCCGCGTTATTGTTTGTAATACATACTGGGGTAAAATAATGAGAGGAAAAAATATGGTTTCATTCAGTCTAGACGATCTCTGACTAATGTGAATATTTTTATCATAATATGGTTTTAAACATTTTTATTAAGTAGAAAATCCACTACGTCATTGATGATTTGGTAAACCAGGTGACGAAACTAAAAGCTCATTGTTATTGATGTAAAAAAATCCAAGTCAACCTACGCTGGATTAAAGTAAAAGTTTGAATGATTAACTTAAAGTAAAGAATAATTACGATGACTCTAAGGACATTTATATACGATTCACTGTAAGACTACGGGTTTCTGAAATAAATGCCAATTGTTGACGGAAAGAAAGTAAAATAAAGAATTAAGAAATAAGTCATTTGTGTTGTTTTTTATTAGAGTTTTAAACAATTTTTTTTTAATTACAAATATATGGAGCTAATAAACTGCTGGATAATTGCTTTCGAGCAAGAAAAATTTCGCCTAAATTTAACAGTTAATATTTTCTGAACCAGATATGATATCGACCTACGGTTTTGAATGGTTGATAGACTCATCTCTTGGGAAATAATTGTCAATGTTGGATTTTCTTTAACTGTAAGAAAATTTTGTATACAGGGTGTTAAAGAAGACGATGATTTTTGCTCCAATTTTAATGGCGTGTAACTTTCACAATAATATTTTTAAATTTTATCACTTCAAGTCAATTGAATCACTGATTTATAGCAAAGAAAGTTATTTGTCAAATTTTTGATATCTGCTATATTTTAAGAAATACCGATTTTTTTGGAAAACCTTGCTAATTTTTTTAATTTAATTTAAAAAAAATTAATTTATTAATTTCTAACACTATACTCATAAACCATAGATATATAAGCGTTTATAAGCACGCTACTGTATATCAAAACATTTAGGTACAACTATTGTTATTGAACATAATCAAGCTTAAGAATATATAAGAATCACTCGCTAAGTTTGCATGATACAACGCACAGTGAGATCTAGCTACCAATAAGTTAAAATAAAGCAAGGTTTTCCAAAAAAATCGGTATTTCTTAAAATATGGCAGATATCAAAAATTTTACAAATTACTTTCTTTGCTATGAACCAGTGATTCAATTGACGTAGAGTGATAAAATTTAAAAATATTATTGTGTAAGTTACACGATATTAAAATTGGAGCAAAAATCATCGTCTTCTTTAACACCCACCCATATAAAATTTTCTGACAGCTAAAGAAAATTTAATATTGACAATTGTTTTTCAAGGGATGAATCTATGAACTATTTAAAACCGTAGGTCGATATCATATCTGGTTCAGATATGTTAAATTTAGGCGAAATTTTTCTTGCTCGAAAGCAATTGTCCAGCAGTTTAGAAGAAAAAAAATAAGGAAAGAGAAGTTTAGTTGGGCATGAATGATTTTTTCAAAAGAGTTTATTTTAAAATATAGGTCAATGGATCAGTTTTTTTGTAAATTCCTATTCACTGTGGGAATTTTCTTTAGTTAAAATGGCCTCGTAGTAGGCCAGTAACTTATTTTATCTAGATACACATTAAAATTAGCATCTCAGTTGATAGACTCTTTGAGGGGTTTTCTATTGTGGTCCCAGCATGTATTTGACCAGGCAGGTGTTCTATTTTATAGATATAGATGTTGTTGTGCACATCTGTCTAATGTTGTAGTCATTGCCTGTTTCGATTTTCTAAGGTTGAAGTCAGAGCCCCTGAACTATTGAGCAGGTCCTACTTTCACAAGTTTACCTGCTTTTTTTGTTACCAGTTATCTCGAAGTGACCAGGGATCCATTGAAGTTTAACTTGGTCGTTCCTGGCTGCTAGGTTTCTCAAGGCGTTTAGGCATTTCAGTGTGATTTTTGTACGGAATCAGTTAGAGTTTAAAGCCTTAAGAGCTGCTGGACTATCACAGAATGTGTATATCTGGTGGAAGATCTTTTCGAGATTCTGTTGTACCCATATTTTTACTTATACATGAATAAATACCCGCCAAGATAGTTCAACAATCCTTGTGTCTCACCAATATAAGATTGGCCACACTCGCAAGGGATCTGGTAGACACAATTTTTTTTTTGTCTTTTTGGCTAGTTGGTTTCGTCTTCGTCAGGTGGCTTCTTAGTGTTTCTCGAGCTGAATACTACATTGAATTTGTATCGATGTTCTAGTCTTCTATCTCTTTTTCTGCTTTATGTGCGTTTGGCCGATTCTTGCGATTTTCCAATATTGTGTCAACTAATCTCATTTAGTTCGTTCTTGTTAAGGTCGGTCTAAATGTGGTTAAGTTCTCCTTTGAAAACTTCGTTTGAGTTACAGAGGGTAATTGCTCTATCCACGATGGTTCTTACTATGACATGTTTTATGTTGTTTGAGTTATTTGATGTATAATTGACATATTAATCTTTTTGTCCTTTATTACTTTAGAAAACTAACGCCTGCAAAATTTCAAAGTAACAGAATCTAGTTAAACAAAATAAACTTATCAGAAATTTTAACATGTGTCCTACTACTAATGATGAGTTCGAAACAAAAAAAAAATAGGATGGTCCATCCTACAACGTCTTATGGCAACCCACGGTCTGGCATGCCTACTTTACTTTTGTCTGATTTTAATTATCATTGTCGGCCGTGTTTAATGCATATTTTATGATTGCAGGTGTGATGATGTGCCAACAAAAAATGATGGGTGCGGGCCATCACTTATATTATTATGGCGCTGTTGCAGATTCACCTTTTGATTCTATTGTTATATTATGAAATACGTACTAAATAAGGCCATCTGAACAAAAGATTAGTTACAAATTATGGGTAAAAGTATCGTTTTGGATGTGCGTACGTTTTTAATAAATATTTTTTTCTTTTCTATAAAAAAACATATAATCCTTTAGCAATCCAGTGACACAATACATTAAAAAACTTTTTTAATGTACTCTACATGTTTCGAACGTATAAAAGTTTATCTTCAGGTATAGCTTATGTTAAAATAAATAATAGGATATAGTGAGTGACATCCTCGTAGAGCTTTTAAGAAACTTATTTATTAAAGAAAGATGATGAAGAACTTCCAAAGAAGTAGGGGAGAAAACATACTACCAAGTTCTATAGATAAAAGTAGGAGAATTGTCGATGAAGGATACTTTACAGTGACGAAATGAGGAACGTTACGTAAAAATGTTATTGAAACTGAACAGCAACTTCATTGGTGAAGTATATTATGAATTTTTTTTTTGGAAAACCGTGCAAAATGAAAATTATACGTGCTGGTAGGACAGATGTATTATCAGTTGTCGTGTTAAATGTGTATTACGACGCCTGTTAACGATAGTAGATATTATGTGAAATAACCATATACAGGGTGATTCATGTTGAGTGGCCTATTAGAAGATCTCGGAAACGAGTAAACTTATCTTTCTAAAAATTTGATAGCAGGCATAATTGGCTTTGAGCTTTTAAAATATTATCTTTTGAGGATTTTGTTACTTCCGGTTATACCGGAAGTTAATGCCAACTTTGCTATTTCAAATGGAACATTCTGTATATTTTAACATTTTTGATAACCTTATTAAAATCTAAATAACTTTTGTTAATAATAATCTATTCCTATCTCTAACCGTTTTTGAGATATGAATTATAAAAAGATTTTTTTGTGTAAAAACGCTCCGAGAAGAAAGTTTAGTAACTCTGAAACTAATAAAGGTAAACATTTAAAATTTTGTAAGCCTTCAAGTAATACATAGATCTTTAGTTTAAATTACTTAAGTTTCACGTTTTTTATACAGGGAGTTCTTAAAATTGTGCCAATGTTTCCATTTAAATAAATGTGCATAAGTCAATTTTTGCAAATGGAACACCCTATTTTTTAGCTTACTAACGTGTAGAGAATTAAATTTTCTATCTAAATGCTTTATATGTTACAATCCACATTATTAGTCGTTTTGGAATTATGAGCAATTTAAATAAAAAATCTTAAAATTTATGTTTTTGTTAATGCGAAATTATTTTTGAAAAGAAATCCGCGACTGGGATTTTCGTTTAACTTTGAAAATTAGAAATAGCTAAGCAATGAACATAGGCGCTTAATAGCAAATGGTAACAAATCTCAAAGTCAAACGAAAATCCCAGTCGAAGCCTTCTTTTTAAAAATAATGTCACATTAACACAAACAGAAATTTTAAGAATTTTTATTTAAATTCCTCATAATTCCAAAACGACTAAAAATGTGGATTGTAACATATTAGGCATTTAGATAGGAAATTTAATTCTCTACACGTTGGTAAGTTAAAAAATAGGGTGTTCCATTTGCAAAAATTGACTTATGCACATTTATTTAAATGGAAATATTGGCACAATTTTAAGAACTCCCTGTATAAAAAACATGAAACCTAAGTAATTTAAACTAAATATTTATGTATTACTTGAAAGCTTACAAAATTTTTAATGTTTACCTTTATTAGTTTCAGAATTACTAAACTTTCTTCTCGGAGCGTTTTTACACAAAAAAATCCTTTTATAATTCATATCTCAAAAACGGTTAGAGATAGGAATAGATTAATATTAACAAAAGTTATTTAGATTTTAATAAGGTTATCAAAAATGCTAAAATATACAGGGTGTTCCATTTGAAATAGCAATGTTGGCATTAACTCCCGGTATAACCGGAAGTAACAAAAACCTCAAAAGACAATGTTTTAAAAGCTCAAAGCCAATTATGCCTGCTATTAAATTTTTAGAAAGATAAGTTAACTCGTTTCCGAGATCTTCTAATAGGCCACTCAACTTAAATCACCCTGTATATGATCTATGATATTCCGAGACATCTTAGGATATGGTTCTTAGAAGTGACATGGATTATTCTCAGAAGATACACGTAGAATATTAAAAAAAGATTTGAAAGAATGTGAAGGTTTTATAGGGATTGCATAGTGAGTTGTCAAAAAGTTGTTTGATGCATGTTATGGAATACTGGAAATTAACTCGATTAGGCGTAGGTGTAGGCAAATTTTATTTTTGTAGTTTTCATGAGCATTATAATTAATTAAAAAGTAATCTACATTGTGAGGCTTTTTGCTAAAAAGAAAAATGCACATTTTAGTGAAGGTCGACGAGAGTATTGTTTCTCCCCATATAACTTGTCACTTCACTTCAAGTATGAACTACTTCAAATTTTAATTTATCCAAACAATTCTGAAAATAAGCACGTTTTATTTTTTTATGGAATATGCACTGTAAATCAAAAATACCTTAATATTTTAAAAATTTTCTAATAGTGCTAAGCTATCCAGCGAGAAGCAGCGCGAAGGTCACATCCACCAACGTGCTATTATCTGTTTATATCAACCTTATACATACTTACAGGACCGTATTAAATTAATAGAAAAAAGAATAATATTAGTGGTACTATCATTAATCTGCATCAGATTTTAAAATTAACTATAGTTACAAAAAAAAATGATCTAGTTAAATATTAAATCATTACCTAAATTCCGAACCTTCTTCCTTAAAATTAGCATACCCAAAATCAGTGTAAATCTCCTTAAAAATTACAAAATGAGACAAATGTACCTACCTCTCTTATGACGAGACGAAATAGGCCACATCTTATTTATTTTATCGTATCATTGAAGATTAAGTCATTTTTATATGATATCTTTATTAAAAATTATTAACATCATAAACGTACTGAAACCTATATAACACCTTAGTTATTCATAATACATTAGTTAACATAATTTAATACGTTAGTTACGAAAGCATAATACGTTAGATACCAAATAATATTAGAATTATTTTTCATGAACATGTAAAACAATATTTTGACAGTTTTCAAATTTGATGGATACACCTTTGTCTTTAACGTCCACGATCTTAGGTATGCCCTCTGAAGACTGATTAATGACCGAGCAAGCACTCCTTTCGATTTCGTGCGGTTCCCCAGTGCTTAATCCACTGCCAGAAACATCGCGGATTTGAATTTTGCGAGCAATGGAAACTTTCTTGGTCACACTTTCTTCTAAATACCCTCTAGCAACCTAGGCCAATTCCCATTCACCATGTTCTTGTAGGTCTAATATATCTCCTCCAGCATTAACAAGAAAATTTGCCGAAGATCTTCTAACGCAGTGACCAGTATACAAATTAGGATTTTCAAGTGAGAGATACTTAGCTATTTTTTGAGGTACTTTAGAGAAGAAGTGAATGCCGCAGGGCTGTACCGTACATTTCCCTTTTCTATATGATACAAACAATCTTTGGTGAGTGACATTGTCTGGCCTTAACATTGCGCACTGTTTAAATAAAAACAAAGGATTGACTTCGCCGTCAAATATCACAGCGAAAATACGTTTTTGTGGGTTTTTGAGTCGGGAATAGTAACAATCAGCTTGTCCTCTAAAACGTCAACATCTTCCGTGGTCATCTTCGCTAATTCATTAATTCGACAGGCTCCTCCAATTCCAATTAAAAAAGCCACTTTAATCATTAAAAACTTCTCGTCTGAGGCAAAACACACAAATTCGTTGACTTGTTCTCTTGTAAATACTTTTGATTTTTTTGCTCTATATCCAACATTTTTCTTCTTGATTAAACGTATTAAGGCGCCGTATTTGTCGATTTCCACTCTTTTCTTCAGTTCTAAAGTCGCTCGTAACATGGAATATTTCGGCCATAAGGATGAAGCAGAGTATTCTTCATAGTGTTTCGCGAAATACGCCCGCAATACCGTTTCTGCACCTTGAACATGTACTTTGTTTCGCCACTCACAAAACTGCCGATATTCTTTTTCATAATGGATTTCAGATTTGTCCGGAAGCAAGTTAAACCTTATAATGTTGGCTGCAGCTAATATATCGTCAGGAATATCAAAATCTTGCATGATTTTAATGATGACTTTTTGAAATGCCAAAATGAAATGACATAAAACCTTGTTTTTATTTTCGCATCGCCGTTGTCAATGATACGATAAAGCTTGGAATACAACTCGATTATTAGCGATTTAACACTGTCTCGGACATTTCGGGTGACTCGGCTGTTGCCTCGTCACCTAGTAATGTCCTCGACTATTATATATCGCATAATAATCTGGTTATATTAATAGCTATAATAGCCAAAGATTTCAATAAAAACAGTGGCGTTCCGTGAATATTGAGTATGGGAGGGCGCAAAACTAAGTACTCAAAATTGAGTGCCTGCGGATATTTTTAGTAATTTTTGTGGAAATGTCCAAAATGCATGACTTACAAATTCATATAGAAAACATTAGCTAGAAAAATTGGTCACGATGTGATTCACGTTTCTTTATTTTTTTAAGAGCATGCGAACAATATCAACAATATTTCTAAATTCCTCTCCAAAGTTATCAGCTTCATGTGAAATTATATATATATATATATATATATCTTAAGATGGAAAGTTCTTGTGTATAAACACCTAATTTGAAATTCAGAAAAAAGTATTTCCTCGAGCCGGATTCGAACCGACAACCTCCGTATATCCAGTACAGAGCGCTAACCAATTGCGCCATCAAGGAAGTAGGTTCACAACGGCAAGTCGGGAAACACTTTCGTCCGAAAATTTCAAATATTTACTGAAATACGCAAAGTGATAGATATTGTAAATCATTTTTACCCTTTTTAAACAACAACATTACCGTTTCGGCAACCAGATGTATGCTTTTCAGGCGGCTGATTAATACCTATCGGTTCTTTTTCGTAAGAAAATAAAGTATGTATATATCTTAAGATGGAAAGTTCTTGTGTATAAACACCTAATTTGAAATTCAGAAAAAAGTATTTCCTCGAGCCGGATTCGAACCGACAACCTCCGTATATCCAGTACAGAGCGCTAACCAATTGCGCCATCAAGGAAGTAGGTTCACAACGGCAAGTCGGGAAACACTTTCGTCCGAAAATTTCAAATATTTACTGAAATACGCAAAGTGATAGATATTGTAAATCATTTTTACCCTTTTTAAACAACAACATTACCGTTTCGGCAACCAAAAGAAGAAAAGCATACATCTGGTTGCCGAAACGGTAATGTTGTTGTTTAAAAAGGGTAAAAATGATTTACAATATCTATCACTTTGCGTATTTCAGTAAATATTTGAAATTTTCGGACGAAAGTGTTTCCCGACTTGCCGTTGTGAACCTACTTCCTTGATGGCGCAATTGGTTAGCGCTCTGTACTGGATATACGGAGGTTGTCGGTTCGAATCCGGCTCGAGGAAATACTTTTTTCTGAATTTCAAATTAGGTGTTTATACACAAGAACTTTCCATCTTAAGATATATACATACTTTATTTTCTTACGAAAAAGAACCGATAGGTATTAATCAGCCGCCTGAAAAGCATACATCTGGTTGCCGAAACGGTAATGTTGTTGTTTAAAAAGGGTAAAAATGATTTACAATATCTATCACTTTGCGTATATATATATATATATATACAGGGTGGGGATAAATTAAGGAAACAATTCAATATCTCGAAAATTGAAAAAGCAACCTTAAAACCCTCGGACACGTCGATTTAATTTTACTTTTGCGCAGACTGTAAAATTATTTTGAACTATACAGGACCACTCGCAAAAGCTCTACAACTGTCAACTTTGGTTTTTTTAATGGAACACCCTAGTTTTTTTGGCTGTTTTGGATTTTACGCACAATTCTAGCCAAATTTCGTAAATCATAACATATGACTAAAATTGACAGTTTTCGAGATATTTATAGATGAATCACAAATTTGATACATTAAAGAAATGTAAAATAAAATGACTTAAGTGAAGAAAAAGTTGTATATTCTACCTTATATTTTAATGAATTAAAATTAGACATTTAAAATGTCAAATTTATCAAAAAATTGAGAAATATATTAATTCAAGCAACATCGCAAAACAGAACTAAATATTAAACAGAACTACTACTTTAGGAACTGTTAAAAATTGCCACCATTTACAGCTCTGCAGTGCCATAGTCGGTCAACAAATTCCTGTTGCACATTAGTTACCACATTAGGTTGAATACTTCTTATCACATTACGAATTCGCTCTTTAAGAATTTCGACCGTATCGGGCTTATTTTTGTACACGATGCCTTTAATATATCCCCAAAGAAAAAAATCTAAGGGAGTTAAGTCCGGCGACCTTGGTGGCCACTCTATTGCGCCACGTCTCCCTATCCATCGCCCTTGAAAAGTATTATCTAAATATCTTCTGACGTTAGCCGCATAATGGGGCGGTGCGCCGTCTTGTTGATACCACAGAGGATCAATTGGGAGGTCAGGATCGTTTGGATTAGGATATAAAGTAGCCAATGATGGGATTAGACTATCTTCTAAAAACTTGAGGTACAGCTGCCCTGTTAGTGATGCATTAAAAAAATATGGACCTATAACTTTATTATCAACAATACCAGCCCAAACGTTCACACTTTGACGATACTGTGAATGACTTTCCCTGTACCAGTGAGGGTTTTCTCTCGCCCAATATCTAAAATTTTGTTTATTGACTTCATCGCTGAGACAAAATGTGGCTTTATCCGAGAAACAGATCCTTTTAACAAAAAATGGATTATTACACATGTCCATCATTATTTCGCAGAATTCATTTCTGCGATGTGGATCATCATCCAATAACTCTTGAACGAATTGTAATTTATAAGGGTAAAACTTTTCTTTTTTCAAAATCTTTGCCACCGTTGTTCTGTGTACATCGTTATCACATGCCGCTTGGGTCGTCGAAGAATGTGGATTTTCCTCATAGGTTAACAAAAGATCTAACTTTTTTTCATCTGAAATCGTAGGGCGACCTTTTCCAGTAAGATCCTTCACACTGCCAGTATCCCTCCATTTTCTTTCAATTTTGCTCACTGCTGATTTACTTATGCGTTCCCTATGGGGATATTTGTTATTAAACATTTCACTAACTTCCTGTTGTGTTCTAGTCTTATCACCAGTACCAAGCATTATTAAAATTTCCATTCTTTCCTTCTCGGTTAAACGCATAGTCAATATTTGGATCCAAAAGAACAGCAATATTTTTTTGGCAACTATTGACAGTGACACTCATTAGAACTAGGTGTTGATACCTCCTAATTATTGCGTAAAGGTATGTGTTTATATTCAAATTATTAAGGCGATATGGCAAAGGTTATTATGTCTTATAATTTAAATATCTCGAAAACTGTCAATTTTAGTCATATGTTATGTTATACAAAATTTGGCTAGAATTGTGCGTAAAATCCAAAACAGCCAAAAAAACTAGGGTGTTCCATTAAAAAAACCAAAGTTGACAGTTGTAGAGCTTTTGTGAGTGGTCCTGTATAATTCAAAATAATTTTACAGTCTGCGCAAAAGTAAAATTAAATCGACGTGTCCGAGGGTTTTAAGGTTGCTTTTTCAATTTTCGAGATATTAAATTGTTTCCTTAATTTATCCCCACCCTGTATAATATTAAAAACATTGGGTTCTCTTGACCCGAATCCTGGCTAATTTTTAATAATGGATTTTTGAAAACTTTTTAAATTTGAACTCACAGATACACATATATTGAGGTTGTTTTTATTAAAAAAATTATTTTAAATAATCTTAACAATTAAACAATAATTTTAATAATTTTCATTGACTTATATTTTTTTTGCATAAAAATAATTTTCGTGAGAAAGTGTGTATGTGAATCCACATAGAGGTTTTTCCTTTGGTAAAACAAAAATTTAAGATCCTGCTTAGTTTTCTGGTAATTTGGGTAAAACATCCGCTTTTTTACATGGCGAATTTGAACGCGATCATGATCACATGTGTTCAAAATGAAGTCGGCACTGTTGCCAACTTTTTTATTATAAGAGATACGAGATGGTAAAAAAAAACAATTCACGTAATATAAACAAAAAAATGTTTTAGATGCAAAGTGCTATTTCTGTTATAACTGACAGTGAAATTCTAATTAAATTTTTTTTTACTACAAATCGCTAAACTCAATAATAACGGATATATTTACATTTTAACGCATTTCCATTAAAAATCGCGATTTTTTTTTATTAATATCACGTTATTCTGATGTTTAATTGTTTTTTGACATTACCACTTTCATCAGCCCATGAAACTACTACTCTTACTTTATTTTATAAAAAAAAGTTAGCAATAGTACTGACTTCATTTTAAACACGCGGTATAGTTGGATCCACTCGCCGCGTCTCCCACTTTACGTTGGTGCTTTGCCGAAAGCCGCGAGACTTTCGCGGAAAATTTAACGAGATTTAAGCCCATTTTCAGTTACACTGCGCGTGGAATTCCGCCGACCGGAAGGCGCCCATTTTACGTGTTACCGCCCGAACGCATTACATGATGGCGCGTGGATTTCAGGTTACGAAGGGGGTAAGAGAGTAGCAGACTGTGTTGCCAATCCTCCTGAATTATCGGTAGATCTACCAAATTAATTTATTGTTTTCCGATGAATTAAACAATAAATATGATGAAATAAAATTATCTTATTTGTGGCAAGCAGCAAGGGGGGGGGGGGGGGCACACAGAGGTGCCGCAACTGAACAATAATCTAAATATATATTCAGAACAAAGATATTTTCTGAGATAATAAAAACATAGCATTTTTTAATATTGAAATGCTCTTACCATGTGAATAATAATAACAGCTTGCATAATATTTAAATAATTAACATCTCTAATTCTAGAACCGAACCTGTACATTCCTGTAATTAACACAAGGCTGTGATGGTACGGTGCGCACACGATTGCACGCTTTTTATTAAGAAGAGGAATGCCAGGAAAATTGTTTTGACGTCTAATTTGCGGAGAGAATTGCTTATTTCTGTCTAGAGCGAGCTTCTAACATTGTTGTGTAGGTGCCGACGCAGCATTTTTATTTTTTTGTATAAGTGCTTTTATGTCTGTTTGCACCGAATGGTATAATAGTAGATAGAGTGAAAGAGTCGCATTTTGCCAGTTGTTTTGAAAGGTCGTATTGCAGCTCTGTAATATATTCTCCCCTTCTTCTATTTTGGAGAAAAAAAAGCTTATAGTTTGACACATCTACCGCCCCTCTGCCAGAGCTGTGAGTAACTTAAGTAACTAGATACTTTTTAGTATCTAGTGACTTCAAGTAACTAAATACTTAGTAACTTAGTTCTTTTTTGAATCATGTCAAAAGTAACTGTAACTTCGTTACTTTTGAAAAGTAACTTGTATCTAGTTACTTTTTAGGAGTAACTGTACACTTAAAAAGTAACTAGATAGTTTTAAAGTAACTAAGTTCCTTTTAAAGTAACTAAGTTAGGTACTTTTAAAGTTCCTCTAGCCTCTAGGATACCAATTATGCACACGTGCCGTCCATCAGATGATGACGAAGGGACTTGTTCGTTGTTCGAATTAACACTTCTTAGTTTAGTTTTCTGATGGTAATAGTGGTAGTGCGTACAGGAAAATGAGTTATCACTACCTGGTAAATTTATGATATCTAGTTCAAAAGCATCTTAGTTACTTTTAGAGTTTCGTAGTTACAATTAAAATAACTAGTTACTCAAAAGTATCTTAATTACTTTTAGTAACTAGTTACAATCAATGTAACTAGTTACTTTTAAATTATCGTAGTTACAATCAAGGTAAATAGTTACTATAAAAGTATCTTAGTTACTATAACTAGTTACTTTAACTAAGTAACTAAGAACTAAGTTACTTTTAGGTAAAAGTAACTATTCCTTATAAGTATCTAGATACATTTGTGCAAAAGTATCAAAAAAGTAACTAGTTACTTTTCTGAAGTAACTTTCACAGCTCTGCCCTCTGCAAACGGCCAAAAACCACCCCTTAATCTATGCGTTTTGAAAATAATTGAAAAAGAAAATAGAATATGCCCCCAAAGTGTTATTAATAATCTATGGGTGTTAAAACCACATCAAAAGAGGTAAGAAAATTACTATTTTATATCATCAAGAATTGATAGCAACATCATGCGGTCATGAAAAACTATGAATTAAATTAACCTTCTTTTGACAGCGGAGATGAATTTTGTATGAAAACAAAAATTTTCAAATCTCATTTGTAGGATAGGATTTTTATTAACAATTTATGGCATTGCCTACAGTTTTACATGTCTTGGATTTGTGTGTGTATTCATATCTTAATGTAGATACCGCGGCAGTAACTCAGAGGTGAGGTACTGGCATTCAACCGTGACGGTCCGGGTTCGATCCCTGGAGTGGGCATACGCATATTAAAAAAAGTATTTCCGAAATTTAGTAGGTTTAAGAATGCAGGGAAGAGTGTAAAATGTATCATCTCCCAACCCACCTTATTTACGCCAGTAACCAGGCCGGATGAGATCGGACATCTCGTGGGGAACGGAAGAAGGTACACACTCCCCAATCAGTAGGTCATTCAATGTCAAGAAATCATGGGTTGATAGCCCTTGGGGGGTGTCGCATGACTGAGGCTCGTGGTCCGGAACCCACGTTAAGCTGTAGGTCCCCTCGGGACTAGCCCTGGCAGCAAACGAAAAGTAAAAAATGACACAACAAAAAAAACTTAATGTAAATAATAATATAATAAATATGGAAAATTTAATGGTTTATTTAAAAAAAAAGTTATTTTAATATTGTGAAAAACTATAAAGTTTAAATAAATAATTTTTATAATTCAATTAAAGTTCAAAATTATCCTATTTAGTACAAATATAACATTCTTATACAGGCAAAATTAAAATACTTTATTGTAAAATTAAATTCTAGAAATTATCACATATCGCCCCTTTCGAGCGATATGTATATCTCCTCTTAATTTCACATATCGCCCCTTTCGAGCGATATGTATATCTCCTCTTAATTTTAAAAATGTATGACCCGTGTCGTCGTCGTCGTCGTCGTCGTACCCGATTTTGAAATCTCGATTTTTTGACATTTTCGATTTTTTTTCTCTAAAGTGGTACATTTCGCACTGCGTTTGATTATTCTGTTTTATAGAGGAATAACGGGGGCACATTTTGTGAAAAATTTCAAATATACAGGGTGTACCGGAAAAAAGCTATTAAACGTCAAAGTCGGAAAATATGCGAATTACGCTGTCTATCGTTTCAGGTCGCAAAAATTATTTTTTTCGATTTTTACTTTTGGAGGTTCGAGAGGACCGTGAAATAAAGGATAAGTTCGTAGATGGAGGATATCGGAAATTGAGGAGTAATTTTTTTGATTTTTTTTAAGTCGAAAAATGGCCATTGCAGGGTCGTCTTGGGTACCGAATAACTCGAATTGGGTACGTCGGACATATTTCCGGTTTAAACGATCAGATGGGCCGTCTCAAATACTATCTTTTCACAATACATCTTTCTATACCTAAAATGATTAGAAATTGTGAAAAATTGTGAAAATTTAAAAATTACGATTTTAAACCCAAAATTTTTACGGTTTTTAATTTTTTTCTCGAAAAATAATTTTTTTATTAAAATGTCGTACATCCTATCGGAAAGAGCTCGTCGACTTACGTTTAAAATATATTTTTTCGATCCTTAATCTATTTTAGTTACAGAGGACGAAAAGAATGAAATTTGATTTTTTTTTGATTTTTTACTATTTTTTTTTTAGGTACTGGCTCGCTTAAACCCATCTGTGAGCCACTGTAATTAACTTTTTCAACTTTTTTTTGGACTGTTGTTTAGAGGGATAAATATACTTTAAAATTCATACCGTGCGCGTTCTTCGGTATGACTTTTAGTGGTTTAAAAAAAATATTATTTAATTTTTTTATGTTTTTTTTACCAAAATTTTTTTATGATCGATTATAGCTTCTACTGTAATATCCTTAGAGAGTTCCTTTTAGGCTTATTTTATTCCTCAATCTTTTCTAAACACGCACGTATACTTGAATATACCAATTTATTTTTTTAAATTTGAGTAAAATTGATATTTTTAGAGCGCGAACAGAAAAATTCCGCAAATCTCGAACTACGTGGTTTTCGAATAGAATGCCATGAAATCTCAAACAGGCTTCCATATTGGAAATAATTACGGCTGTCAAAACTGGCCTAAAATGGGTGTTTTTGACTTCAGAATATGAGCTTGTTTTAACGTTTTGAAGGTAAAAATTGAATGTTATAGATTATTTGGGACTTTTACAATTTAATGAGACCAAAATTAAAGCTTCATATGTCAGATTAGTTATCGAATTTTTAATTTTAAAAAGTCTCTGCAATTTCCGTAAAAGTTTCATTTTAACAGAATTATGACTTTTCGAAGAGATTGCTTTGGATGCATAAAACGTCATCGTGGATATTAAAAATATGAAGTGTCAAAAAAGGCCAAAAATAGCCGAAAATGGCATATTTCATCGCAAGTTTTTAAAGTTATTCTAGCAGGTCGCGCTTTAAAATTTGGGATAAGAGATAGCTCGAAACTTCTACATTACAGTGCTATAAAACAAATAGCTCCAAATATAGTATTTATAGATGCATTTTTCATTTTAATGTCGGTCTGCAAGCCCTATATTTTCAATATCGGGTATATTTGGAACAGCTGAAAATTGCCGTCAAGATTTCTTTTCATTGTGACTTTATTTGAAAAGATAAAGAAAAGATAATTCAACTTTTGCATTGCCGTATTTTGTTTGCTATCATATAATGTCATCAGATTTCGAGTAAAACGTTTCGTCATCGAGATACCATCATCAAGTTTTCATTTTAAAATATAAACTGGTAATTTTTATTGCAGTTTCGTAAATCTTGCTTCTTCTAACGTATTTGTGCAATATTGCTTTAACCAAATATCGAAGTTTCGACCCTATAAAACATCTTCAATCTTTATATTCCTATATTTGGATTTATGACTTTATTTGAAAAGATAAAGAAAAAATAATTTAACTTTTACATTGCCGTATTTTGTTTCCTATCATATGATGGCGTCAGATTTCGAGTAAAACGTTTCGTCATCGAGATACCATCATCAAGTTTTCATTTTTAAATATAAACTGGTAATTTTTATTGCAGTTTCGTAAATCTTGCTTCTTCTAACGTATTTGTGCAATATTGCTTTAACCAAATATTAACGTTTCGACCCTATAAACATCTTCAATCTTTATATTCTTATATTTGGATTTGTGACTTTATTTGACAAGATTAAGAAAAAATAACTTAACTTTTGCATTGTCGTATTTTGTTTCCTATCATGCGATCTCATCAGATTTCGGGTAAAACGTTTCGTCATCTAGATATCATCATCATGTTTTTATTTTTAAATATAAACTTGTAATTTTTATTGCAGTTTCGTAAATCTTGCTTCTTCTAGCGTATTTGTGCAATATTGCTTTAACCAAATATCAACGTTTCGACATTATAAAACATCTTCAATCTTTATATTTTTATAATTGAATTTGTGAATTTATTTGTAGAGATAAAGAAAAAATAATTTAATTTTTACATTGCCGTATTTTGTTTCCTATCATATGATGTCATCAGATTTTGAGTAAAACGTTTCGTTATCTAGATAGCATCATCAGGTTTTCATTTTTAAATATAAACCTGTAATTTTTATTGCAGTTTCGTAAATCTTGCTTCTTCTAACGTATTTGTGCAATATTGCTTTAAAAAAATATTAAAGTTTCGACCCAATAAACATCTTCTATCTTTATATTCTTATATTTTGATTTGTGACTTTATTTGAAAAGATAAAGAAAAAATAATTTAACTTTTGCATTGTCGTATTTTGTTTTCTATCATACGATGTCATCAGATTTCGGGTAAAACGTTTCGGCATCTAGATACCAACATCAGGTTTTTATTTTTTAATATAAACTTGTAATTTTTATTGCAGATTCGTAAATATTGCTTCTTCTAAAGTATTTGTGCAATATTGCTTTAACCAAATATCAATGTTTCGACCCTATAAAACATCTTCAATCTTTATATTCGGAAAAGTATGATAGTTGTGAAATTTAAAATGGACTGCTATTATTGTCTTAGAAAAACGAATATATCCGAAAAAGTAAAAGCATAAATTGAAAACTACTTATCTGGTCTAAACAAAATTTGGCATACGAATGAAAAATGAGTTATTGTGTGGAACAAAAATTTTGTGTGTTAAAAAAAGGTTGTTTCTTGCTAGCTGTCATTTTGACAATTTTAAAGTTCAACTATTTCAATTAAACTATTTAATATTAAGTGTTAATTTTGTGAAACATAAATAAAGAATAAAAATAAAATACACGCGTTACAGTATTATTAGTTATATATTGACAGCTGTCATTTTGACATTTTTTATGTGTAATAATCGCGTTTATAAGAAAATATTTTGTTGTTTTAGTGTAGTTCTCATATTAAGATTGAAATACTTAAATATCAAATGAAATATTTGTAAATATATCTTGACAGGTGTTATATCGACAAATTAGGCGATATGTTTTCACATCACAGTCCGAAGGAGTGTGATACAAAAGTAAATAATATAGTAAAACAGAATATTAAAAAAAAAAATTATAAAAAATGAAAAAAAATTTAAAAAATTAAAAATTGAAATTTTTTTAAATTCTTTTATGTAATGACTTTTACCTTTAGAGTCACGACAGTGACGATCAGGCGATATGCAGCTTTTACATATCGCCCCTTTCGAGCGATATGTATATATCCTCTTAATTTTTAAAATGTTCGACCTTGTCGTCGTCGTCGTCGTCGTACCCGATTTTTGAAATCGCGATTTTTGACATTTTCGATTTTTTTTCTCTCAAGTGGTAAAACTCTAACTGATTTTGATTATTTGGTTTTATAGAGGAATAACGGGGGCACATTTTGTGAAAAATTTCAAATATACAGGGTGTACCGGAAAAAAGTTATTAAACGTCAAAGTCGGGAAATGTGCGAAATTCGCTGTAACGCATTTCAGGTCGCAAAAATTATTTTTTTCGATTTTTACTTTTGGAGGTTGGAGAGGACCGGCAGCCGCCCAACCCTATTGTTTTTGAGAAAGATTAGATAATGGAAAGTAATTTTTTTTATTTTTTTTAAGTCGAAAAATGGCCATTGCAGGGTCGTCTTGGGTACCGAATAACTCAAATTGGGTATGTCGGACATATTTCCGGTTTAAACGATCAGATGGGCCGTCTCAAATACTATCTTTTCACAATACATCTTTCTATACCTAAAATGATTAGAAATTGTGAAAAATTGTGAAAATTTAAAAATTACGATTTTAGACCTAAAATTTTCACGGTTTTTAATTTTTTTCTCGAAAAATAATTTTTTTATTAAAATGTCGTACATCCTATCGGAAAGAGCTCGTCGAACTACGTTAAAAATATATTTTTTCGATTTTTAATCATTTTAATTTACAGAGGACGAAACGAATGAATTTTGATTTTTTTTAAATTTTTTACAATTTTTTTTTTTAGGTACTGGTCCGCTTAAACCCGTCTGTGAGCTACTGTAATTAACTTTTTCAACTTTTTTTTGGACTGTTGTTTAGAGGGATAAATAGACTTTAAAATTCATGCCGTGCGCGCTCCTCGTTATGACATTTAGTGGTTCAAAAAAAATATTATTTAATTTTTTTATGTTTTTTTTACCAAAAATTTTTTATGATCGATTATAGCTTCTACTGTAATATCCTTAGAGAGTTCATTTTAGGCTTATTTTATTCCTCAATCTTTTCCAAACACGCCTGTATACTTGAATATACCAATTTATTTTTTTAAATTAGAGTAAAATTGATATATTTAGAGCGAGAACAGAAAAATTTGTCAAATATCAAAGTTCAACGTTTTTTAAATAGCTTGCCATGAAATCTCAAACAGGCTTCCATATTGAAATAATTACAGCTGTCAAAATTGGCCTAAAATGGGTGTTTTTGACTTCAGAATGTGACCTTGTTTTAACGTTTTGACGTCAAAAATTGAATGGTATAGATTATTTGGGACTTTTACAATTTAATGAGACTAAAATTAAAGCTTCATATGTCAGATTAGTTATCGAATTTTTAATTTTAAAAAGACTCTGCAATTTCCGTAAAAGTTTCATTTTAACAGAATAATGACTTTTCGAAGAGATTGCTTTGGATGCATAAAACGTCATCGTGGATATTAAAAATATGAAGTGTCAAAAAAGGCCAAAAATAGCCGAAAATGGCATATTTCTTCGTAAGTTTTAAAAGTTATTATATCAATTCGCGCTTTAAAATTAGGTATAAGGGATAGTTCGAAACTTCTACAATTCAGTGTTATAAAACAGATAACTCCAAAAATAGTATTTATACATGCATTTTTCATTTTAATGTAGGTCTGCTTACCTAAATTTTGATTAATTTTTTTCAATATCGGGGATTTTCGGAATAGCCGAAAATTGCCGATAAGATTTTTTCCAAGTTTTATTCATTGTGACTGTATTTGAACAGATAAAGAAAAAATAATTTAACTTTTACATTGCCGTATTTTGTTTCCTATCATATGATGGCGTCAGATTTCGAGTAAAACGTTTCGTCATCTAGATACCATCATCAGGTTTTTATTTTTAAATATAAACTTGTAATTTTTATTGCAGTTTCGTAAATCTAGCTTCTTCTAATGTCTTTGTGCAATATTGCTTTAACCAAATATCAACGTTTCGACACTATAAAACATCTTCAATCTTTATATTCTTATATTTGGATTTGTGACTTTATTTGAAAAGATAAAGAAAAAATAATTTAACTTTTGCATTGCCGTATTTTGTTTCCTATCATATGATGTCATCAGATTTCGAGTAAAACGTTTCGTCATCTAGATACCAACATCAGGTTTTTATTTTTAAATATAAACTTGTAATTTTTATTGCAGTTTCTTAAATCTTGCTTCTTCTAACGTATTTGTGCAATATTGCTTTAAAAAAATATTAAAGTTTCGACCCAATAAACATCTTCTATCTTTATATTCTTATATTTGGATTTGTGACTTTCTTTGAAAAGATAAAGAAAAAATAATTTAACATTTTTATTGTAGTATTTTGTTTCTTATTATATGGTGTTGTCAGATTTCAAGTACAACGTTTCGTCATCGAGATACCATCATCAGGTTTTCATTTTTAAATATAAACTTGTAATTTTTATTGCAGTTTCGTAAATCTTGCTTCTTCTGACGTATTTGTGCAATATTGCTTTAAAAAAATATTAAAGTTTCGACCCAATAAACATCTTCTATCTTTATATTCTTATATTTGGATTTGTGACTTTCTTTGAAAAGATAAAGAAAAAATAATTTAACATTTTCATTGTAGTATTTTGTTTCTTATTATATGGTGTTGTCAGATTTCAAGTACAACGTTTCGTCGTCTAGATACCATCATCAGATTTTTATTTTTAAATATAAACTTGTAATTTTTATTGCAGTTTCGTAAATCTGGCTTCTTCTAACGTATTTGTGCAATATTGCTTTAACCAAATATTAAAGTTTCGACCCTATAAAACATCTTCAATCTTTATATTCTTATATTTGGATTTGTGACTTTATTTGAAAAGATAAAGAAAAAATAATTTAACATTTTCATTGTAGTATTTTGTTTCTTATCATATGGTGTCGTCAGATTTCAAGTACAACGTTTCGTCATCGAGATACCATCATCAGGTTTTCATTTTTAAATATAAACCTGTCATTTTTATTGCAGTGTCGTAAATCTTGCTTCTTCTAACGTCTTTGTGCAATATTACTTTAACCAAATATCAACGTTTCGACCCTATAAAAACATCTTCAATCTTTATATTCTTACATTCGGATTTGTGACTTTATTTGTAAAGATAAAGAAAAACTAATTAAACTTTTGCATTGCCGTATTTTCTTTCCTATCATACGATCATCAGATTTCGAGTAAAACGTTTCGTCATCTAGATACCATCATCAGGTTTTTATTTTTAAATATAAACTTGCAATTTTTATTGCAGTTTCGTAAATCTTGCTTCTTCTAAAGTTTTTGTGCAATATTGCTTTAACCAAATATCAACGTTTCGATCCTATAAAACATCTTCAATCCTTATATTCGGAAAAGTATGATGGTTGTGAAATTTGAAATGGACTGCTATTATGGGTTTAGAAAAACGAATATATCCGAAGAAATTAAAGCATGAATTAAAAACTACTTATCTGGTCTGAACAAAATTTGGCGTACGAATAAAAAATAAGTTATTGTGTGGAACAAAGATTTTTTGTGTTGAAAAAGAGGTTGTTTTTTGCTAGCTGTCATTTTGACAATTTCAAAGTTCAACTATTTCAATTAAACCATTTATTATTAAGTGTTAATTTTGTGAAACATAAATAAAAGGGATAAAAATGAAATACACGAGTTACAGTATTATGAGTTATATACTGTCAGCTGTCATTTTTTTTTTATGTGTAATAATCGCGTTTATAAAAAAATATTTTGTTGTGTTAGTGTAGTTCTCATATTAAGATTGAAATACTTAAATATCAAATGAAATATTTGTAAATATTCCTTGACAGGTGTTATATCGACAAATTAGGCGATATGTTTTCACATCACAGTCCGAAGGAGTGTGATACAAAAGTAAATAATATAGTAAAACAGAATATTTAAAAAAAAAATTATAAAAAATGAAAAAAAAAATTAAAAAAATTAAAAATTCAAATTTTTTTAAATTCTTTTATGTAATGACTTTTACCTTTAGAGTCACGACAGTGACGATCAGGCGATATGCAGCTTTTTATTTTGTCAGTCTTTTTCGATATTTCTATGTTTCTTCTTCATACATTATATATTTTAAAACTATACAATATCTACATTCATAGTTTTTAACTTCACCGTTTCCATCTTTTTCTTTGATTCAACTTATTTAAAGAACTTAGCTATAATCTTACAACATAATGCTAAATTTTAATAATAAAACCATTTGTTTTGCATAATATTGTTTTAAAGGTATAAAATTGCGCCTTATCCGCTGTATATGGTCATAATGTGACTTTATAGTGGTATAAATCTTATTATTAACGCCAAATACTGGAAATAATCCGGATATGGAATGTTGATAATTTCGGTTGACTAACAATAAACAATGGGCAGAGTTACAAATCTGGTTATTTTTAACAACAGTTTATCTTTGGGTGCACCCATAATCAGGTTACCAATAAAGATCAACTAATAAAAACACGTAATTTCATTCATAAATGTACTTTTGAGCCTCGTATAAAACTAAACTGCTGCCAGTATAAAACGTATATTGAAAAATTTTACAAATGAAGATTTGTCAGTAGATAATTTAGTTTTTGTTTACGTGAGGTCACAATCTTAAAAAATATTAATTTTACCTAAACTACCTTAATTTTACGTTTTTAAGGAAAATGTTGGTTAGAATTATCTTTTTAATCATAATTCAATATTTAAAGAACATTTATTTTACTTCGATTTTTGTCGATGCCGAAGTTTTTTTCCGAATGAAAGAAATCCAAGTCATGGGGAAAAATCGATTTAACCTAAATTTTCTTTTAATCTTGAATGATGACAAAAAAATAATTCTTACTAACATTTCCTAATAATTTTTCTTAAAAACGTAAAATTAAGGTAGTGTACTCTTAGATAAAATTAATATTTTTGACCTCTCTCTTTGAAATGTATACAAAAACAAATTTTTTTAATGACAAAACTAATTTTTTACGAGCTAATTTTTTTTTATAGAATTACTTTTTGTCAAGAAATTAAAAATTAGGTCCATTTGCGTTATAGGTAACTTCAGGACACCCTGTATCTATCTCCTTAATGTTACAAATATTTTAATGTGGCTTGAAGCATATTAGAGGGCTTATTGTCTGGTTTTAGATGAGGTTGATTAGTTTTGTTTTGTATGTATTTTAATTCCACAATACATGGTGGTAACTGAAAGAGTGCCTAAAATAGTCATTTTAGTGTTAAACTATCACTAGTGTTAAAATAGGTCAGCATACACATAGCATCGGAATTAAAAAAAAAATTTTTAACAAATAATTCGGCATTAAATTATGCAACTTTGCCTCCATTTAACCAAATCTCTTTATCTCTTATAGTTACCGCGATAGCGATGTTACTGCATCGAATTTATAACATCCTGTATTCTTATTAAAGATTGTTGACTTAATATTTTGGCCCCACCTGAAACCACCACCCTGAAACAATAGCAAATAGACTAAAGCTCTTCTTGTAAAACCTGTGTAATAAAAACACTTAATAAGGGTTTCTGCAATTTGAACTCCTTTTAAATGTTTAACCGTAAATACCCTTCATATAATAGCATGCCGTTAATTATAAAGATAATTAATTAAACACAAATAAGGAAAGTTCGATACACTCTGTATTCTAACAAAAATATCTTCGATCTCGAATCAATCTGTCACGTTACTTTTAAACCTGTTTTCTTGTCCGATCGTTCAGGTCGCTATATGGACGAAAGGAAAAAAAACTTGCAACAACAAAGTAAATGTCAATGCTTCAACTTCAGTTGTGTATCTTTCGGTGTCAATGTATTTTTGTTAATGCGATATAAGGCCTATTGTTCAATAATTGGAATTATCGGTTCCGTATTAGAGTCTCATAATAAAATATCCAATTGTATAAAATGTGTTTTAAATTCTGAGATAAAATGTAAAAAAACTCGTACTCGCGCGAATAAAAACCTCTTCAGTATTAACCATTTTTGCTCATGCTGTAAAATAAAAAAAATGTGTTTAATTAATATTAATTACTTTTCATTTTGTGGTAATTTCAGGACATCTTGATTACCGATAAGATAATCAAGAGAGCAGAAACTAGCCAATTTTTAAAAATCTTTTAACATGTCTTAATAAAGGTGAGCTTTCTTTTTTGCCATGTTTTTGAGCTTTTCACAGGGTTTATTTATACTTAACGAAAAAATAGTAAATAATTTTATTTACGCGCGTGTGACAAGAATTTCGTATTGTACTTATTTTGAATAGGATAACCGCAACTAATTTTTCTTATCTTACTGCCTTTTTACCATTGAAACGACATATTTATATTTAGCGTAGCCATTCTGGTAAAACTATTTTACAATGTTATACGTATGATAATGCCTTAATAAAACGGGCAAATTTTACATGCGGGCCTAAATAAGGTTCTTTTTCTATTTATACCGTAAATATCTATTTAATTACTCAGTTGAAGTGCGCTGACAAATTAAAATTTAAAATCACCAACAATTTACAAGAAAAATTTACACTTTACGTTTCTTTATTTTTGTAAGAGCTATGAACCATATTTCTAAATTATTCTCCAAAGTTACCAGCTTCATGCGAAATTATATGTATAACATTAAAAACATTGGGTTCTCTTGACCCGAATCCTAGCTAATGTTTCTTCAACTTCAACTTCATCTTGGTGAAAATAAGAAATTATCGACTGGTTAATCACCAAAAACATTGACTTTAAATATAATTTGATAAAGAAGGAACTATTAACTACCTATAGCAAATTTACACAAACATCGTTTTATGAAATATGCCGTAGGAGATATAGCTGAAAAAATAGTGTAACTGTGCTGCGCACACTGCCATATTATTGTGAACTAAATCCTACAGAACTTATATGGGCGCAAGTGAAAGGATTTGTAGCAAGACATAACACGACTTTCAAAATAAACTAAGTTAAGCTACTGTTTCATCAAGCCATTAAGGAAGTGACAACCGAGAACTGGCGAAAAGCAGTCCATCATGTTATTAAAGAAGAGGAGAAATGTGGGATCTTGACCACTTGATCGATCGGACAGTCAACCGGTTAATTATAACGTCGAGAGGACATGGCAGTTCCTTAGATCACAAGGAATATTATGATTTTTTATAATTTAATTTCTGTATAATGTATTTTGTATTTTTTTATAACGTTTAAAAAAAAATAAGTGTACTTAATATTATGTACATAATGCAAGACTTTACCACGCTATTTTCAGTGTTTGTGAATGGATAACAATAGACATGCACTTGATGAAAATAAAGAATTTTGCAATGAAATCAATGCTAAATTATAAAAGTGGCTTAAATATTCGTTGGCTTACTCTGTAGTCCCCTTGCATACCTAATGAGCTTTTATTACTCTACACCTTTCTGAAATAGACTATAGTTGGTTTCTGGACCCGCTTTATAAAATAATATTGTTTATCAGGTGGCTTCTATAGAGTTTTTCTAAGTAAATGAGTAAGTTTAGCGCTGGCATTATTTACAGACACTTGTCTAAATCTTCCCAATAACACCCCAATTAGGAAAAATATTGAAAACCATCTTTAATCCCCGTCCGAGGCAGCCTTTCATCGCCCGATAACATCTAAATTACATTTTAAAATACGCCGGTCGGCCAGCGATAAATAATCCGGCTTTTAATTAGCGCATAAATTGCAATTTTTCACCAGAAGACAAATGTGGGACTTGATTTATGCCCCGACGCGTCGATTAACAATAAAATTTATAAATTGCGGTGCAGAATGGCCGTGAAACCTTTAAAAAAATGAACGAGGGGACGGAATAGATTTTTCATGATTTAAAAATCGGTACCTAAACCAAAATTTTTGATGTTAGAAGTCTTTATTGAATATTTATCATACTCAGAAATAAAAAAATGATAGACTTTAAGCGGCTTTTAAAATTTCTAGTAAATATCTAATTAGAAATAATATTTATAATTATCGCGCTGTATAGAACTAAATCTTGGTAGATTTTTACAAATTTTACAGAAGAATGCAACGTTTTAACTTTCTAAATTCCTTTAGTGGTAAATGGAGATCTTAAAAATTCACTTTTAATTCTTCTAAAACGAATTTTAGAGCTATTTTGCTTATCTCAAGAATACTTTTAGCGGAACAAAAAAATTAATCAAATTATTTATGCTAGAAAAATAAATAAAATAAATTTAATTAATAAATATATAGCTTTCTCTCTGTTATTTTGAAAAAGGCTGAATGTGAGAAAGACAGCAGTGGCATATTTTCAAATTTTTTTGGGGGAAGGTACTGAGTACTACTGAGTGGATTATAGAAGACGTAAAGGTAGAATAGCGCCGTAGGCCATGCACCGCAGGCGAAACTCGTTCAAATTCCGACAAAAATTCACCCAATGGATTTTCCAACGAAGTACATTTTTCTTCAATTGCTTTTTATTATCTTTCTCACAAGCTCACGGCCAACTAAAAAGACAAGTTTTAAGGCCATTATTCAATCACTTTCGTATAAAGGAAACAGCAAATATCCATGTTTGCACAACAGCCATAATTTAACGTGGCAATATTTTTTAAACTATGGTTAGAAAGATCAAATTTGGCGTACATAAATGGAAAGCTTTGGCGAGAAGAATTTAAATAGTAGATTCTGTAACGAGGTTGGAATGAAAATTTGATCCGATTGGAAGATTCCGAACGCGAGCGTGAGGAACAATGAGTATCGAATTTTCATTCTAACCGAGTAGCAGACTATATTTTCTCCACGACCAAAAATACTATTCGCAATATTTGTAATTTTAGGTGGAGTATTATCCAGTTCCATTATCTGATTCATCCGATTTTTCACTCATATTTTGACTTGCACTAAAATTTGTCTGCTGACATTGACAGTTTCGAAATTCATGGCAACCTATGTCGTTTAGATCAATTACATTCATTTCGTATCTTGTTATGGAATGAAAATACACGCAAAACGCATAAGAAGCAAGTGTATCAGAATAAATATTCCAACTCAAGAGCTAATATTTTTACATTCTATTATCAAAAATGATTTTGGAATTATTGCATTCAGTAATGGTCGTGGAGAAAAAATATTATTGTGCCAACGTATCAAGTTCGCTGTAAAATAAAAGAGCATGTAAGCTTTTTTATTTAAAATTTTAGTCCAAAACTCCTCAGCAAGTTAAGAAAGAAAAAGTTGCAAAAATTAAAAAAAGTTCATATAGGGTACAGAATCTTCTATGTCTTATTTAAAATGATATTTTGCATAAGGAAACGCCATCTGTTAATACATTATTACCAATTAACATAACAATAACATTTATTTAAAGACCGTACCCTTTGTGGTGTTCATTGGGAATTGTCAAGCAAGCTAAGAGTGTCGAGAAGCTTTGGAAAAATTAAAAGTGAATTTTTAAGATCGCCATTTAACACTAAAGGAGTTTAGAAAGTTAAAACTTTGCATTCTTCTGTAAAATTTGTAAAAATCTACCTAGATTGGGTTCTACACAGCGCGATAATATAAATATTTATTGATAGCTTGCTCGTTTGTTCGTCAAAAATTTTAATTTTCCATTTCAGTTTAGCATCTTAAAGTGAGAGTGACCTAAAAAAAAGTCATTTTCTTTTTTTTTATATTTATTTACCTATCTAAAATTAACTGCAAATTGATAAAATGAAAGTATATCTTTTAACTATAATTAGCAATTCACTTACTCTAGCCATATGCATGATTTTCCAATATTGTACAATTTATCCAACATAAGGCAACCAGAAGATACCATAATACATTTTTTATTTGATTATTGACTTTACGACATAATACTTTGTATGGAGCACGAGAATAAGTATACTTCCTCGTGCGATATCGACATCATCCACCCTTGTACAAACTACAATGATACAGCGAAATAATTTTCAAATTCTTCAGAAAAAGTTCACTCCATTTGAAAAAATATTTCTTTTCTATACTGAACCAATCGGATAGTGTGTAACTTTTCTGAAGGGTGCGCAAAATTTGAAATGTAATGTGCAAAATTCAACCTTTAAATGACTTATAAATGGGTCCGATTGGTTGAGTATGGTAAGAACATTTTTTTTCTCGAATGGGATGTAACTTTTTTCCGGAGAGTGTGCAAAACTTAAAATGTAGTGTACAAAATTGAACCTTTAAACTGAGCTATAAATGGATCTGGTTGAGTGTGGAGGAGTGCAAAGTTGTGCCAAATGAGAGGCATAATACAGCAATTAAAAGTTTCCTGCTTGAGTAAGGGGAAGAACCGGTAAGTTAGCCGCCCCCCCCCCCCAATTCGAAGAAAGGCTCTAGTTTCTCCTACGAGCTAGTGCAAAATTTCGTAAGAGATGTACAAAATTTGTGAAAAAAAAACTATGTAGTTTATTTTTAAAAAAAATCAATATACGAGGGGGAAACTTGATTGACCCAATGTTTTAACCTACTAATTACATTTGACGACAGCAGATACCAGTAATAATTAAAATAATAACTTGTTAGGGTCGTTTAAAGTTTAATATTTTAAAGAAATCTGCCAACTCTGTCCATTTCTTACTGCCATGAATCTCACGCCCCTGGCTATACTTTATAGGCTATATTTAGCCGACGTCTCTTTTATGTATAAATTTTATTAAAAATCGACTAAACTAATAAATTTAAGAAAACCTTTTCGTCCCAGAGTTACCATACTTATCGTAAGACTTGTAATGCTTAACAAGCTATTCAGTTGCGATACAGTTGTTAATGGCTACTAAAAGCAATTGAGATATCCTTTATTGGTAAAGAGTATCACCGCGAAACAATAGTATTTTCCTTAACCTATCATGAACGCTTTTATGTAGGTGATACTGAAAAAATTAATCGTCTACAACAGTTAATTTAGTTTGCAATTGTTCTATAAAGAAAGGGCTTTAACAGAAAGGTGTGTGACTACTTTTTCATTATTTGAGAAATAAAATTATTAAGCCAAATTCGTGATTTTAATCTTTGCTGTTGATGCTTTACATTATTTATTACGTGTTTCGAAAACAATATGACATTAATTATTATAATAATATAAATTAGTAGGGTGAACAGAAACTTTTTTTTTTTGATTTTTAATTGTGACTAGCTTGGAAAAGTTGTGAATAGTAGGTATGTCTAATATTCCAGATCAAATTTGAGCCGTATTAAAAAGCTTTTAGCTGAACCCGTGTGGGCTCAAAAGTAAAAAAAAATTTAAAAAAAGGCGTGGCTAATAAAAAACTATTTGTAAATAAATCTGTACAGTGAAGCGGGTGTCTTTTACATGCTAATAAGCTACAACCAAACTTTTAGGACCAATTGGCTCTCTCCTTCCTGTCTGCTAAAATATAACCCTTGTTGAATTTAAACCAATAAAAGTGATTTTTGATAAGGTAATACAGGGCGATTCCTAAGTTGATACTTCTTTTTTAGCTGTGTACAGAAGGCATTAAAATAAACAACTTTTTCAAATACCTTCTTTCAAAAAACTAAAAAAACTGGCGAGATAGAGAAGTAATAAATCTAAGTGCGGGCCTGGTCATCAAAATATAGCCCGCTATATTTTCTGTTATTTTTCTTATCTTATTAGTCATTTAATTTACGGGTGGTGTTGAGCAATCTGCTGTAGTGTGTTTTTCTGAAACAAGTTTATTTGAAATTGGTGATTCGTGAAATAGGTAAAATTTGAAAACAATAAACTAATAGATATTGTGCCAATTAACTGTGAGTGTCGTAAAAGTGCGGATGTTTCTTCAAGATTATACGCAGAACGCTTTCCCTTGCGGGCTCATCCTACACCCAGAAGTTTTCTTAATGTGATTTAACGGGCAAGTTGGGCAGAACCGTATTTGATTTGTAGGGTAATAAATGAATGTAAGTACTTTATTTTTGAGTTTTTTGATAAAAGGTATTGAAAAAGTTGTTTATTTTAATGCCTTCTATACACAGCTAAAAAAGAAGTATCAACTTAGGAATCACCCTGTATAGAACAATGCCTATTTTGCATATCCAGAAAGTCTACTAGTATGGATGTTGACAGACACACGTCAACGTATTATGGAGTTAGCTCTCAGAATAGTTATTTACGATATAAGTGTTGTAAAGATTCATATTATAACACGATATGTTAAAGTTGTCAAACGAGGCGTCAGCCGAGTTTAATAAAACATCGAGTGTAGTAATATGAATTTACAACAAGAATACTGTACAAAATTTTATCTACTTCCATCTATGAATAAAAATATTTGGCAAGAGGCATTATAAAAAATAAAAATGCACCTGTAAAAATGTACCTGCTATTAAGTTTACTAATCAAGTTTTTTATGTCACCTTTCGCATAGTTACTGTTTCGCATGGTTACTGTCGAAACTTTGTCCAACAAATTCAAAAATATAAAAAGCGTTTTTCAAAATGAGCCATTCTGATGGAAGTTTACCCTCTGATATAGAAGCAGCGGCAAACGAAGCGATCTCAAGTTTAGTTTCGACAAAATCCAAGGCGCGGTATGAGTTGGAGTATCAGAAGTTTGCAGATTGGAGCAAAGCTAACAAAATAATGGAGGTGTATGAGAAAATCCTTTTGGGTTATTTTCTCGTAAAACAACGCTCCCAGAAACCATCTACACTATGGACTCACTACTCAATGTTGATAACTATGATTTCAGTCAAGAAAAATCAAGATATAAGCAGTTTTCACAAAGGAAGACGTATGTAAGTTTCTTAGTACTGCAGATGATGAAACATATTTACTTATGAAGGTTGTTATGATCATCGGCATTTTTGGGGCTTGTCGGCGCAAAGAACTAGCTAAGTTAATGTTGGATCATATTGAACACAATGATTTGTATATAAAAATTGTGATTCCATTCTCGAAAACTAAAATTATGCGAGAATTTGTTATAACAGAAGGAAATGTGACAGGTGTCAACTGTTTAAGTATTTTTCGAAAGTATGCTAAACTTCGTCCTCTTAATGCAACTCACAGGCGGTTTTTTGTATTCTATGGAAAAGGAAAATGCACCCACCTCCCAGCCTGTCGGAATTAATGGTTTTGGAAGTATTCCAGAAAAGATTGCAACAAAACTTGGATTGAATAATCCCGAAAGATACAGTGGACATTATTTTAGGAGGTTCTCAGCCACCATTCTAGTTGATGGTGGTGCAGATATGCAGATGTTAAAGCGTCATGGGGACTGGAAATCCTCTTCTACGGCAGAAGGCTACGTTGAGAATTCTTTAGAAAATAAGAAACAAATAGAAGATCATGGGGTCAGACACGGATTTAATGATTGAAAATTCGAACGTAAAGGGCTTCATCACATCCACTTCTGGTATACAAATTCCTAACTGTAAAAAGTGTATTATTAATGTTTATAATAAACTTTAAGTGTTATATTTTAATTAATAATTGGTAATTAATTTTATAATTGTTAATAATAAATCATTCTTCTAAAAGGTGTGGTTTTATTTAACAGCAAAATTTTAATAAAACCGTTTTTTGTCCATTACAGCACTAGTGCTGTAAGGGCATCTATTACAGCTGTAATCGATGCCCTTACAAAACGATTTACAGAACTGTAAAATTCATATTACTAAATGAAAGTAGATCAAAATCCTTAAAGCCAAAAAGTAATAAAACTTTAAGGTCCGCTAAATTCACCTCTTGTTAACTTTACCGACAAGATAATTTCCAAAGAAACCATTATTGAGACAATTGTTTCCACAGGAATTATCTGGCCGGTTACTAGGAGATGATCTAGCGTACTTAATGATGAATTCCCTATTGACCACATACACTGGCTTAGTTATGCTGTAACGGAAACCAGCACTACCTAGACAATACAAGATGGTGCTGCTCTAACACAGAATATTCTAAAGAATAGTTTTTAAACATCTTGACACACCAAAAAATTTAAAATTTGATTGCGTTTCTTTCCACACCCAGTCAATTGTCAATGCTATAATCATACAATCAAAACAAGAGTGTGCGGCGAAAAGTCAAGGGATTGTTACATATCAGCTAAACTTGCCCAAGTTTGAAAGAAAAAAACAATATTATATATCAAAAAGCCAGAAAATAAAAAGGTAGGTGGGTGAAGCTCAATGTGCAGCCATCTCCACGTGGTTAGTTTTTGGGTTGATTTAATACTAATGTTAGAAAATGCCTAATGGTGTAGATAGTCGTTAATATCGATTATTGATTTAAGCTGAGAGCTGCAGCTAAAAATACTTTATTTTTCATGTGCTGCGGAGCTTGGCTAAAAATTTGAACTTAAAAATTATTTTTTAATAGATTTTTAAACAGTCCGCGGCACGACTTTTTCGTGTTAGCCCAAACTAAAATTTAAAAGAATATACATTTGGGGTTAAATTTTATCTAGTCCAGTCCAGTTTTTTTTGTGAGATATTACGAATAAAATGTAGATATATTGCGTACTAGTCTATCTTGGATATCCTCAATAAAAAAAAGTTTCTTTTTTGGGGCCCCAGGGGCCCGGCTAAAATTATTTTAATCCTTCCCATTTTTTGTTTTAAATATAGGCGTTATAAAAAAATAATGTCTTGGCCTACATTATTATAGGTGTTGTGGAAATAACGCATTATTTTTAATTCGGTAAATCCTGATATGACAAAATTCCGGGGAAAATATTTTTAAATGTCACAAAACTCTAATAAACGGGAATAACTACCATTTATTTTCTTGGTATTATGGCTTGACCACGCCGCGTCGCCTATCGAGAAGTTCCAAAGAAAGAGTGACAAGACAATTGTGATAATATGTGTTTGTTTTTATTTAAAATGCCAATTAATAGATCACTCAGTGACCTGTGATTACCTGTTCCAAGTTAGGAAGTAAAAGCTAAATCTACCTCCTCAAAAATTCATTACAACAACAATGGCTATAAATTCAATTTACAATTTTATTTTGTTGTAGGTAAATTAAAATTTCTAAAAGCTTGGTCGATAAAGATATACTTTATGACATTAAAGCATATTTTGATTTAGACTTGGACTATATGCTGATAATAAATTTAATACCGTCTTAATGTTAAAGCATTGCCTTGAATTTCCCGGGTTTGCCAAGTCTTAAACGGATAATACTGACAGGAATTACTGACAAATGTAAGTGCTACATTTTTAAAGCGATGGTATATTATTAACTTGTCACCCACAAAGTTGATAATTGTACAGGATGTTCGCTAATTTACGATTGTCATATATTTTTCTCTCGTAAAGACTGTGGCGTTAAAATTAATACGACGACCGGTACCGGTGCAAATTCCTTTTACGGATTAATTAGTCTTGATGGTTTTAAAAAGATAACTCATAATGACATCCTTAAACCAAGTTGTTAAAATCATTTATTGGACCAGAGAAAACAAGTAAGAAGGTGGACACTGTTGGACGTTCTTTTGTAGTTGTTTGCACCTTGTGGAAAATGTCTGATTTCCGCTATTTGATTTAGTTATACAAGGACTGTTTACTATATTGTGACAGAAATTGTTTTAGTGTGTTTTTTTTAAACTATACAGTGTGTAAAAAAGTCCGGAATATTTGCAAATTTTCAAAAACTACTAAATCATCTTTATTTGAAAATTAGCACCGGACGTAAAATCATAGAACTAAAAAAACTAAAAACAACAAGCGAGAATGACGAAAGATTAACATCATTCAGGACTGTCAGTCAATCTGATTGTCTAGGGTCTGCAATAGATAAGAACAGATTAAAGCCGTATCGGAGCTTCGGCTACTAGCGCCTGAAATACTACTGATTGGTTGAATTTTGCATATTTTAACTGATTAAGTCAATAAAACACGGAAAACGGGCTTTGAAGGCGAATAGAATAATTAATATTAGAATACATTAGATACCTAGTATAGTCTATTTCAGAAAGGTGTAAAGTAATAAAAGCTCCTTAGGTATGCAAAAGGACTACAGGGTGACCCAACAAATATTTAAGCCGCTTTCATAATTTGGCATTGATTTCATTGCAAAATTCTTTATTTTCATCAAGTGCAGGTAGTACCAACCGGGTTTGGGTCAATTTATGGGTTTTTCCTAGTGCATTAAGTACACTTATTTTTTATTAAACATTATAAAAAAGATACAAGAGATTAGATACAGAAATTAAATTATAAAAAATCATATAATGTTCTTCTTCATCTGAGAAACTGTCATCTCCTTTTGAAGTTATAATTAACGGTTGGACGGTCCAATCGATCAGGTGATCAAAATCCCACATTTTCTCCTATTCTTTAATGACAAGATGGACTGCTTTTCGCCAGTTCTCTGGCGTCACTTTCTTAATGGCTTGATTAAACAGTACCTGAAAAACGTCTTTCACTTTATATGTCGTGTTGTGTCTTGCTACAAATCCTTTCACTTGCGCCCATATAAGTTCTATAGGATTTAGTTCGCTATGATATGGCGGTATGCCCAGCACAGTTACACTATGTTTTTCAGGTATATTTTCCACGACATATTTCATAAATCTATGTTAGTGTAAATTTGCTATAGTTAATAGTTCTTTCTTTAACAAATTATCTTCAAATTCAATAGTTTTGGTGATTAACCAATCGATAATTTCTTGTTCTTTACAAGATGAAGTTGGAGTCTTCTCTGTGCGTCGTGAATAATAGCTTGCGTTAACTACTTCTGAATCAGATGGAAGATATTTTATCATTTTACCAAAATAGTCCTTAACCCTAGAATTCCAATGTTGAAAATTTATACGTCGATGTCAACAATGTGTAAATTTTACGTATATTACAAATATGTGCAGAAATGTTCAAATTGTCTCAAACCTTTTAATTTTTTAGGGAAAAGTTATAAAAATTATTTAACTTTTGAAACTTATTCTTATTCAAAAATAACAAACATTTCCTGAATCTAAAACCAACGAAATAACCAAACAATACACATAGAAATATTAGTTAATTTTAGATTCAGCGCAATTATAACACGTAAAATTACGTGCCAACAATTACTCTTTATTCAGTCACGTACAACCCACAAATTGTCACATTTAAAACGCGTCGGCAGCCGAATGTTGTGGTGGTGGGAGATGCACTTCTTGAGCGGCAGAACGAGGATAACAATAATAGGCCATTTATTTCAGATTAATAAAAAACTACGTAAATTTTACGTAGGTTGGCAATCTAGGGTTAAAAACATTCGAATTCATGTCCTCGTGGCAATCTCCCGAATTAAGCAATTACTTAAAATTTTAATGTTACAAACAATACTATTGTATGTACTAAAATACCTAATTCTCTAAAATTTTAGTTATTATAAATAATTTAATGCGCAAAATGTACATGACATTAAGCCGAACTAGACGGAATTTCCCATTTTATTACTCTACACCTTTCTGATTCAGACATAGTTAGTTTTTTTTGTTTTGATAAAAGTGATAATTGTTGATTTCTGTAGGAAAGAAAGAAATGAAGGAATGTTAAAGTAATCTATTCTATTATAACAAACCGGATATAATATGAACCAATTTAATATACAGGGTGTCCCACTTATAATGGAAACAAGCTTATATTTCTGTTATTTTTCAATTGATTTTTTTAAGTTCTGGTGTGTTTATATATGATCATAGGGCGCACTTTCGTAATGCTTAAGATTTTAGTTAACTCATTGGCGTACGGTTTTATAGGGGTTTTAAAGTAATATTTTAAAGAGTAAGGTACCTTTAGCGATTAATTTATTTCAAAACCAATAAGAGACATCGATTGGGCATCGCTTAAAACCACCAAATACAAAATTTCAATAAATTTCCATAACCAGCGGCGTACGTATGACCATTTTTATTTTAATTTTCTGTTAAAAATATGTACATCCAAACAGGCGCGAAAAGGAACAAGTTAATTAGCAAAAAAGTTGACTGTTTAAAGGCTTCATCTAAAAATATATCATACGGTAAAAGCAGTGGCGTACTGTATTTTCTGCTGTAAAATTAAATTTATAATATGAACAATTACAAAATAATTAAACGTACGCGTAACTCCAATAAAATGCAACTGACAAAAAAATCTAATAACTCAGTTGGCCATGTAAATATAACAAAATTATTATTTGAAAACAACAACAATATGACAAGTGTACAACTCTGAATCAATACCTCATAACATACTAAAAATCAATAGCTTTATTTTTTTTCAAAATTTTGATTGAGCCATTCTCTTACAGCTGCAAAATTATGAATTATAGCGCCATCTAACTGAATATACAAATTCTCCCTATATTCCAGCAGCAAACCGTGAATAGCATCCCAAAAATCATGTTGCAAGAAGTCCAGAAATCTCACACCATTTAAAGTTGTATTAAAAAAGAAGGGACCAATAATACGATCTTTCAAAATACCACACCACACATTTATACGTGCAGAGTATTGACTTTTGCAATTAATATACCAGTGTAGATTTTCCTTACTCCAAAATCGAATATTTTGAGAAGATACGGTCCCGTTTGTAGAAAATGTTGCTTCATCAGTAAACAAAGTTTTGCCAAAAATACCATTATCTTCATAAAATTTTGCCTGCATGGTAAAGCAGTACTCCATTTTTCTGTCGTCATCACCTGGTTGCAACGTGTGTAAAAATTTTGGTTTAAATGGTTTAATACCATTTCTTTTTAAACATCTTGATACAGAACTTTTTCGCGTAACGTCAAAGCTTCTTAAGCTTGATTTCGGATTTACGCAGAAATGATTTGAAATTATTTCATCCTGTGGATGATTTCTTATGCGTTTTACTTTTTCTTGCACTACCGAATCGCGTTGGTTAAATATTTGATTGACTTTAGAAACTGTACTATGTACTATGTGATAAAAGGCGATTTGGGTGACTTCGATTAAATTCTTGAGCGGCCTCTCTAGAATTTCGATTATTATCTCCTACTAGTCTCACTATTTCTACTTTTTCAGCTAAACTCAAACGCATATTTGTTTTTTTTTTGAATAATTAGATACAGCAAAAATTATAACAATATAACTTAGACATAAAAATGATTTGCTCGTTGACGTCTAAACTCATAATTTGTCCACAGGGCCAACTGCTTAAAATTTCTTATTTAAGTCTGTTTGATTATTGTCTAATTTTTTACATTTTAAGAACAAATTATTATTGTATTTAAATTTTTTATTTTACAGCAGAAAATACAGTACGCCACTGCTTTTACCGCATTATATATTTTAGATGAAGCCGGTGAACAATCAAATGTTTTTCCAATTAACTTGTTCCTTAGCACGCTTATTTGGATGTACATAATATTTTTAACAAAAAATTAAAATAAAAATGGTCATACGTACGCCGCTGGTTATGGAAATTTATTGAAATTTTGTATTTGGTGGTTTTAAGCGATGCCCAATCGATTTCTGTTATTGGTTTTGAAATAAAATAATCGCTAAATGTACTTTACTCTTTAAAATATTACTTTAAAATCCCTATAAAACCGTACGCCAGTGAGTTAACTAAAATCTTAAGCATTACAAAAGTGCGCCCTATGATCATATATAAACACACCAAAACTTAAAAAAATCAATTGAGAAATAACAGAAATATAAGCTTGTTTCCATTATAAGTGGGACATCCTGTATATAATATTAATTGTGCAGTGCAAATCGAGGCGCCGCACTGGCATATAAAATACAAACTTTGCAAGTGATTTTTAATTGAATTTTATACATACAATTATTTTAACATGTAGTTGTGAATGTTTTGTTTTTAAATGGATTAACCCCTCTAGTTTTTAAATAAAAACACTGAAAAAGGCAAAAATGTTGCCGAAACGTCTAAAGTGGTAAATTAGTGAAATAAACAAAATAACCAAAAGTCCCAAGAAACTACCTAAAATATATACATAACTACTGGTTCAAGAAATTTATACCTCAAGAAATATAATATTAATTACATTAATTTACTGAATACATATACAGGGTGTGTCAGTAAGGTGTCTGTCTTAGATAGCACCGAAACTATCAAAGATAGGGAAAAAAGTGGCATACAAAAGTTAAAGGGTTTTTTAGGATGCATATTCTAAAAATATTTTATAATCTACAGGGTGGTCCTTAAAAGTGGTACTGAATAATAAAAAAGAAAATTAAATGGGACACCCAGTATAATTTTCTAGAATATGATTCAATGAAATAAGGACTTTGCAACCATATTAAAATTTTTGAAGTGAAATGCAACGTTCCCAAGTAATTAATTTTTTTCCGAAATTTTAGTAATTTTAAGGGTATCGTTAAAAATCACAGTAATGCGTGGATTAACCCTAGGCAAATATAATTTACGTTGTAAGTACTTTAAGGTACGATATATTGATCTATAATCATGTTTTTTAAATCTCTTATACAGAGCGTTCATTATAAGTTAGACAACTCGATAGTTTTAAAAATGCTTTATTTCAGTTTTTTAAATGGGACCCCCCTATTTTTTTTTAGGCAAACGGCATTATCTTTCGAAAACTTAATTTTTTGTTAAACATGTCATATGTCTAAATATAAAAGGAAAGTTCTAATTAAACTATTTAGTCAAGATTGCTTTGGAAGAAAAAATATGTCATTGCAAAATTATTTCAACATTTTGCGCTTTATTACTGTTCAAATTTTAGTTTCTTAAACTAACTTTATCGAAATAGAAAAATATGAGTTACGAATAAAGTTAGTTCAGGAAACTAAAATTTAAACAGTAATAAAGCACAAAATGTTAGCGAAATAATTTTGCAACGACAGCTGTGACAAAAGAAAAGTATTTATTTTTCGTCCAAAGCAATCTTGACTAAATTGTTTAATTAGAACTTTCCTTTTTTACCCTGAGTTAAGACAAATCCTAAAATATTTTCAAAACTATGATATTTAGACATATGACATGTTTACTAAAAAATTAAGGTTTTCGAAAGATAAATCCTTTTGCCTAAAAAAAATAGGGGAGTCCCATTTAAAAAAACTGAAATAAAGCATTTTTAAAACTATTGAGTTGTCCAACTTATAATGAACGCTCTGTATAAGAGATTTAAAAACATTATTGTAGATCAATATATCATACCTTAAAGTACCCACAATGTAAATTATATTTGCCTAGGGTTAATCCACATGTTACTGTGATTTTTTAACGATACCTTAAAATTACTAAAATTTCGGAAAAAAATTAATTGCTTGGCAACGTTGCATTTCACTTCAAAAAATTTTAATATGGTTGCAAAGTCCTTATTTCATTGAATCATATTCTAGAAAATTATACTGGGTGTCCCATTTAATTTTCTTTTTTATTATTCAGTACCACTTTTAAGGACCACCCTGTAGATTATAAAATATTTTTAGAATATGCATCCTAAAAAACCCTTTAACTTTTGTATGACACTTTTTTCCCTATCTTTGATAGTTTCGGTGCTATCTAAGACAGACACCTTACTGACACACCCTGTATATTGTGTAATCTCAACAGGTGGTATTGACGCTTAATTTTTTTACGGAAGGCGGAAATGTAAACAAGAATGTTATATTTGTGGCTCTTACTTTATAACCTTAAGGTTTTAGTTTTATTGAATACTTTGACTACAATCTGAATAATGTTTCAATTTTCTTTCATTAATCTGTCACATAAATACCTACTTCTCGGAAGATACTTCGAACGGGTAGGAACAAAAGCGTACAAGTATGCGTGAACTTATCAAGTTGAAAGGTCAACCAACGCAGAATGAATATGAAATTCTTACTTTGTATGGTCAGACACGGTGTTTCTTGGAGATGTTCACGATTGCAATCGATTTCCATATAAATCCGCTGATTTATTGGCAAAAGGCAAATAAAAAATTACTTTATCCACGTCGCTTTAAGCTGAACATATTCCGGACATTTATGTTTAATTCTTATTTTTGCATATCTACATTAAGTAAATACATTTCACTATTGGAATATCGAAAACCGTCAAATATCATAATGGACAAAGCTTTTGGAAATTTTAACTTCCACTAAAGTATAATACAGTAAAAATTAAAATTAAAAAATACAAATTAAATCGCCAAATAGTATATTACATAACAAGTGATGAAAGTGATACTTTTCAAACGAGAAGATATTTAGCACGAGGCGTCAGCCGAGTGCGGAAATTCTTCGAGTTCTAGAATAATTACTTTCATACGAGTAATGTTCAATATTTTTCCTACGACCACAAAGAATTATTAAAAAATCCTTTGATTTGTGAATAAAAAATTTCAACACTAGTGTTGAAAAAAAATATCAAAGCTAGTGTTGAAATTAGCATACTTAGGATTATGTTCCCCTTAATATCTGGTTTCATAGTTTGTCAATAGGCTTTTCCCTTGTTTGTAGTTTAACTTTTTCATTTTTTCATATTTAATATATCATAGGAAGAACTAATCCTGGATTGACTTCGAGATTAATCAGAATGAGAAATTTTAAATTTAATCAAGGAAAGATGCATTGATCATACATTTAAAAAATCCACCCAACAAGAAAGATTTCAATTCAAAATAATTCTGTATACTATTATTAAAAGTTTTTATAAAAAAAAAGTCGAATAGTCCTAGTGGGATTTGAACCTGTGACCTTGCGATCTGTAGTCTAGAGCTCTATTCTCTACGCTATCGGTACCAATAAGAATTTGTTGTTAAATACCTGACACTCTCTTCAGCGCGATTTGTTTTTTCTGGTAATAGATTTTCCAGTATATTATTAACATTTTTTATAATTTCAGATGGTATATTTTCACATTCTAATTCTGAATCACTCGACAAATACATGATAAACAAGTTAAACACTTTACAATTACTGCTTTCTAAAATTTTTTTTTTAATAAATAGGTGGTCTGTCAAATTGGCACCATATGTTTAAATTAAATAGTCTGCCTTGTATTTCAACACTAGTGTTGAAATATTTTTTTTCAACACACGAGTGATATACGGCGCTTTTTAGCCTAAGTTGCCATGCCTTTTTTCTCATTTTCATAGGTGGTCGTACGCAAATATTATTTATGGACAATACGTTTTTCCAATAATATACATTTTGTGTTTGTGCTTACCCTAGTTTGATTATTGTACTCATTCAGTAATCCCAGTTTCTTGCACTAACTTATGTAGGTCAGCTTAGGCGAGAGTCTGGATATCCTCTGGTGTTTTGGTTGCTCGAGTATTTGTTGCCTTTTCCGATCCAGTGTCTCCTAATGACAAATTATGTGCTGTACCGTTTCCATATCTGGACCGCATTATCTGCACTCTCTTCGTTGTACAGTTGTATTCAGTGCAAGTGTTTCTTAACAGCCATGTGCTCAGAATACCGGTGATGATTCTCAGCTGATTCCTTTTCATCGATAGTAGTTGTATCGTGAATCCTCGATGAAATATTTACTATGGTTCAATGGTTTTATTGGTTGTGTGTTTCCGTCTGATCCATCGCTTCCGTACTGTATACCTTGGGTCTCCGAGTACTGGTTCTGGACCTATGAATATTTATTCCGAACGCTTTCTTACAAGTTCATCGGCCTTTTTATTTCCTGTAATACTTTCGTGTCCTGATACCCACTGCAGTGTTACTTTATTATCATTTACCAGGGCTACTAATTCCTCTTGACATTCCCATACCAGTCTTTATGTTACCTTATTACATGTTAATGCTTTAAGAGCTGCTTGATTATTAAAGTATATTATATGGATCCGCTTATTGAAGTAAGTACTCCTCTTGTTTTCATACGCACATTGTAGAATGTCGTAAATTTCGTTTAGAACATTGTGGAAAACTTACCCAGAAAGAATTAGATGCTTTTGTCCGGTCTTACTCGGTGTATCCCTGGTACGTTACCCTTTTTGGTTTTTGAGCCATCTGAGTGCGAGCTTATTGCCCCAGAAGTGATTTATAATGGTTTTTCGTTTCATGCACGTCGTATATTAAATCGATGGTACGCGAAACCTAGGATTTAAGTGATCTGATTTAATTTTTAACTTAATTTCGCCTATAGTCATAGGTAAGGAGTGCATGTTCTGCCTGCCATAGTGCGACATTGAACTTTGTAATCTATAGAATCCTATTCTTGCCTCTCCTTTTATTATCAAGTAGAGAAAAGATGTACTCCAATATGGATTTGGGGTTCGTTTTCACGGTCTGTGTTATGTTCAAGGTGGTGAGTGTTTGCAGGCTTTGTAGCTTGGATATTGTGGTTTTCTGCTGGAACCTTGAGGTACTCCACAATCAATTTTTTAATGATATTTTACCATATATTCAAACTATTAAACTCAAGTTTTTATTTAACAACATTTTCAACACAATCAAAATCTTTATAAATATTACAATACAGGGTGTCCCGTAACTTATGGGCCGTAGAGTAACTGGAGATACTAGATATCAAACTAAGCCGATTAAGTCATATAAGTTTTTTTGGATTGTTACTCGTTCTAGAGATACAAGGTGTTGAAAGTAAAAGTTTATTCTCGAAAATAAGCCATAATTTTAAAACGGTTTAATGAATCGAATTGAAAGTTGGCAATATTATGTTTTTAGGAGCAAGAAATAAGAATTTGTAGAAATTTTTAAGTTTCAAACTAGAGGGCGCTAGTTGCATACACTGGGCTTCATAAATCTATGATTTTTTTTCTTACCTGTGATATTAGGTGTTTTTCAATTATAGTTTCTTAAAAAGGGCATTTTCTGAGTTAAAAATGTGTACTTGATTAATCTTAATATCTTTAACGGGTATTAAGATATTTCCCTTTAAACATCCCAAAGCATAAAAAAACATAGTAAATAATTAAAATAACAAAAAAAAAGTGACAATCCGAAAAAACTTATATGACATAATTGGCTTAGTTTGATGACTAGTATCTCCAGTTACTCTACGGCCCATAAGTTACGGGATGCCCTGTATATTGACACAGTAAAATCTTCTTAATTAGGCTTTAAACATTTTTGAAATTGAATATTATTTAAGGTATTCAATTTCAAAGAATGAAATATTTTCCTTGTCTTTATTTAGTGACAATGAGCTCGTAGGCAGAAATGGGCTAGTGATATTTTGCAATCCTTAAGTAATTCATTTATGTATGCAGTAAATTATTATTTTTAATTAATATACTATTAATAAATATAAAATATTTATAAATAATAGGTTTTGTTTCTGTAGCGGATATTGGGTCACAAAGAGAGTGGCTACAATTATTAATAGATATTGTAAATGTCATTGATTTTTTTATATTTGAAGTAAAACTAGAAAACGAACTAATACTTACAACCAAAATTATTAATAAATTATATAAGATGCATAATAAAGACTACCTTGAATAAGACGAATTATATATAATAGACATGATCCTTTCTTTCGTCTTATGATGTTATGCGGTGCGACCTTCTCGGATAATCCTTTGGATTTATTTTATTCGAAGAGGTCAACAGATATACATTGTAAAACATTAAAGAGAAATCTTTTTTACAATAGTAGTTTTTCACACTCCTTAATAGGATATTAATATATACTAGGTGTCCGGTAACTTATGGGCCGTAGAGTAACTGGAGATACTAGACATCAAACTAAGCCGATTAAGTCATATAAGTTTTTTCGGATTATTACTCGTTCTAAAGATACAGGGCGTTGAAAGTAATAAGAATTTGTAGAATTTTTTAAGTTTCAAACTAGAGGGCGCTAGTTGCTTATACTGGGCTTCATAAATCTATGATTCTTTTTCTTACCTGTGATATAAGGTTTTTTCAATTATAGTTTCTTAAAGAAGGGCATTTTCTGAGTCAAAAAGTGAACTTGATTGATATTAATATCTTTAACGGTTTTCGAGATATTTCCCTTTAAACATCCCAAAGCATAAAAAACATAGTACATAATTAAATTAATAATACATAAATTATATACACCCTGTATCTCTAGAACAAGTAACAATCCGAACAAACTTATATGACTTAATCGGTTTGGTTTGATGTCTAGTATCTCCACGGCCTTTACGGCCCATAAGTTACCGGACACCCTGTATACAGGGTGGCCCACTCTCAATGCAGGATTCGTATCATCTACTTAAATTTTTATATATTTTTAAAATCAGAATTATAAGGAGACATCTACAATTTAAAGTTATTTTTAATTATACAGGGTGCCCAGAGTAGTCAGGGCATAACCAACATCCTTTTCTTTAGTGGAGTACCCTGTATATTATATTCTTTTTTAATTCCCCATTTAATTTTACGTATATTTTATAAACAATATCATTGGTCTAATTAATTCTTTTTAAAATATTAATGTTTACAATAAGGCATTTTCAGATCTTGACACGCTGTAGCATTGGAACATCAGAGAAAAAATTGATTTTCACCTTCTTTTCTTAGGTTTTATTCTCTATTCAAGGAGACAAACTTCCAGTTTAACATGTTAAACCAAAAAAAAAATGATTTTACGGTTTAACATGGTAAACCGGAATTTATAACTTTTAGATAGAGAATGAAAAACTAAGATGCGCCGTTCCAATGCTAGAGCCTGTAAAAATTTTAAACGTCAATATTTGAAACACAATTGAATTTAGACATATTTATGATGTATAGGGAATTAGAGAATTATATAATAATAGTGTTCTAATTTAAAAAAAAAGTACGTTGGATATGCCCTGACTATTTGGGAAACCCTGTTTAATTTAAAATAATGTTAAATTGTAGATCTAATTCCTCTTTATTATTCTATAATCAAAAAAAATAATTTAAACCTCTATTCGTGTATAAAATATTTAAAATTTATTACTTTTGTTTAAATTTTGGACACCTTGTATTTCCTAAACGAAGCCGTTAAAGAACATGGTTTATTAAAACTTTTTTTCTTAAAATAATGACCTCAATCATATCCTTAAGTTTGTCCAAGTACTTTTGAATCACACTGTATATATTAATGGATGTAGTATATTGTATAATATTTATTTTCAAAATGATAAATCATATCAGTAAAACTAAGCTTGCAAAAAAATATGCTAAAAATATTGTATTTAGTCGTTCGCTAATCTATTACTTAAATCGTAATCAAACAATGTAGGTATGAAGCTTTCTTTATTACTAACTGTAAAATTGTAGTTACACTTTATTTAAAGGATATCATAAATTCAATCTAAAAAAAGAATTGATCTATAAATATCAAAAGAAAGTTAATATTTCCAATGTAAAAATACATTAAATGCAATATCCTTTCATTAGAGCATTTTACTCTTCGTTGGTTTTGAACAGGTAATTCATTAATTATTATTTATTTATTGCTGGCCACTACACAATCAACAGGACAGGACTCAATTAGATTCTTATAAATAAATTTTATCAGCAGCCACATAAACACTAAAGAATTTTTTCATTTTCATACATTTAAAAAATATTTACAAGAAACATTGTATCTATTACATTCATAAATAAAATAAAAATAAATAAATTGGTCTTTATTGTAATTTTTACAAAAAAAAAATAAGAAATTACAATTGACGGAGTTGAAGCTTAGATTCATATCTCAACCATGTTAAGTAAAGTTATTTAATAAAAGCATTGATCAAAGTTAATCAATAGAAAATGGCTAATTATACCTTATTTGATTTTGATAATTTTAAATTGTTGATATAAGTTCAGTTGCAGACAGTGGAGTAGCTATGGTGGGGCAAACCGGGGCAATGCCTCGCAGCTCCGAATTAACCGGGGGCCCCGGCGGCCGCGAGAGAATAAGGAAATATAAATACCCTTAAAACGAGATTAAGTATAGCACAAAAATGTATATTTATTTAATTAGATTTACATTACTTATATTTTTTGCTACTTTTCTTTCCACGTTTGGCTCAATCTGACAACAACGTGGTGCTTCTAAAGTCCCCGCAGGCCACCACCGGGGACGCGTCGTTATCCGTTATTACCGTGAAATTATTTACCAAATATCAGTGGCTACTGATGCCATGGCACCGTAGCCCCACGGGCCGCCACCGTCAAATAAGCATTAGAAATATCATAAAATCTTGGTGCAGTAAAATACATTCAACATTTTAGAAATAAATATTAGGCAATAGGTTATAAAAACAATTTTTAGGTATTCAATTTCAAAGAATAATAGTTTTGTTTTTTATTATTTAGTGACAATGAGTTCGTAGGCCGAACGGGGCTAGTAATATTTTGCAATCGTAAATTAATTTATTTATTAATGCAGTAAATTATTATTTTCAATCAAACTACTTTTTATACTGTTGATTTCTTATGCATTAAGAATCTTTTATCACCTAGATATCCTTAAGGCCTACAAGTTACATTTTTGCTGACATTTCTGTTCTGAAACAAAAAATGAAAACTTTTTCTATCTATATACTATTTCTACGGGCCGTTTAAACTCGAAATTATTGACAAATAGCTGATGATGACCAAATTTTAAATTTTTCCTTTCTTTTTTGAAAATCGTTAAAAAACTGCATTTTTATGATCAGAGGACATGCAGATAAATACCTTAAAGAGGCAAATTTACTTTTTTATGTTTGGTTCAAATTTTATCCGGCTCTGTGATAGTAAAGTTAATTTTACAAGTAATTCAGAAATAAGGTTAGTGGGCGAAGTGAAACGCCTACGTCAAACTGCTCAGGAAGAAGAATACCATATGGTAAAAGATAGATATGAACCGAAAAAAGATTACACATTACGGATAGTATCTATATTTGAAATTTTACTAAAATTATTTAAAATTATTATTTAAAAGAAAATGATTTATACCCATTTAAAAATAATTTTTGATATAAGATTAAATTTTGTTATAAGATACACTTTTCATATGTACCTGGTGATTCATTAAGGGTGACGAGCGGCCATATCTCGGAAACTACTAAGCATAGAAATTCAGGAAAAAAAAATATAACTAAAGTGGTCATGAGAAAGTCCTGGAAATAATTTTTAAGCTCCGCATTTTGCCGCAAGAGGGCGTAATTGAAAAGTAAATTATAAAAGTTTACATCTCATTCCACATTAAGGTATATCTTTGATAATACCATTAAAAAGCTTGGACAATTATGCATCATTTTGGTCTTATGCTCATTGGCGTACCGACCTTAATAAGAGGGAGAAGCTGTTGTAAAGTGTAATCAATTAAATCGCTGTAACTTATAAACGACTTATCCGATTTTAGCAAACTAAAGACTGTTTGGAAGAGAAATGTATGCACTTTCACCAATCGTATTTAGTTGTCCATAATAGTTCTCAAAAAAATGTTAGAGGGCGCAATTTGTAATAATAACACATTTTTTGATTTTACTCGGAAAAAATAAATCATACGGTATAATTATGATACCATAATCGAAAAGTAGATAAAATTTGCTAGAAAAAATATTAAAACTGCAGCTCAATATCTCCGTTCGTTTCAGCGTTATCGCGAATAGAATAATTTTTAAAAGTTTTAAATAAAGAATATTTTTTAGAAAGAAAGTGGGACGTCACTGATATTTTTCCATATGGATATTATTTTGGATTAGCCTGGTCAATTCTGCATAAAAATGTTCTCTTGCGTTTTTCTCCTCAGACACACCGTTTTTTAGATCTACTATTTATTATTTTTATTAACATTGATAATGAAAAATTTTGTTTTATAAAAATTGTTGGAAATGACCACCCCGCCTGTCTAATTTAATTTAATTATTTTAATTAAGAACGTTGTGCCTGAGGAGAAAAACGCTAGAGAACATTTTTATGCAGAAAAATATGTAGTTATCAATATTTATTTTCAGCTGTTCTAAAGTTACGAGGCTTCGAAGTTGGTGATGTTGTTCTCATCCAACTAAAAAAAGAAGCTTTGAGATTAGAAGCCTAATTTTTTTTAAGGATACGTAATTTTTTATAGCCGACGTAATTATGCTATTATCAAATATGTCAGATGTCAAAGAGTGACAACCCACATTTATAACTATATCAGTATATTGCATTTAACATAATTGTAAAGATATGTCAATAATTGTTCGCAACCGTTAGAGAGAAATACGTGTCATCAATTTTTGAATCGTTCGATTTTGTATTTCCGTAACGGTTGCAAGCAATTATCTGTCGTTTTTTGACTTCTGACATATTTGAAAATATAATTAATAAAAAAAATTGATTTCTAATCTTAAAGCTTCTAATTTTTAATGGGCTGAGACACTAATAGACAAAATCAAATGATACAAAATTTGTAGCCGCGTATTTCCGTAACGGCTGCGAATAAATATTGACAACTATATATTTTTGAAATCGGACCGCGAAATGCAATATACTGGTATAGTTATAAATGTAGGTTGTCATTTAAAAAAATTCGTATTTGTCACTTTTTGACATCTGACATATTTAATAATAGCATAGTTAGCTAGGCTATAAAGAATTAAGTATAACTAAAAAAAAATGGGTTTCTAATCTCAAAGCTTCTATTTTTTAATTGGATGAGCACATAATCACCAACTTTGAAGCCTCGCATCTTCGAAATGGCTGAAAATGAATTCAATAAATTGACAACTACATATTTTTAATGTTAGAATAAAAAATGCGGCAGGATTACTATAAGGTAGGGTTGCTATTAAAAAAAAAATCTTAACTGTTAAATTTGTAGACCTGTATATTTTTTGACTTCAAATTTGGATTTTTTACGAATAATTATTAGGGAATACGTAATTGTTTTTTTTAATGTGGTCGGTTGAAAAGTCACCAATCGGGTGAGACACTTAAAATAATCCTTATATATGTTACCGGCCAAACCCGATTTCAGGATAAACTAGTTTGGCATAGGCCAAACTAGTTTATCCTAAAAGTTATTCGGGTCTGGTTGGGTTTGTTTAGGTTTGTTCCGGTTTGTTAGAATACGAGCAAACCCTAACAAACCCGAACAAACCCGAACAGGCCTAGTCAAATCTAGTTTACCCTGAAATCGGGTTAGGCCAAACTAGTTTATCCTGAAATCGGGTTTGGCCGGTAACATATATACCTAATTATAGTTTATTTGTAATTATGTAAATGTAATGGCAAGAAAATGTATGTTATTGCGAAACACATTTTTTTTAATGCGAAACCAATTTATTTTTTCATGAAACACATTTTTATAATGAAAGAACAATTTATTTTGTTATGATACACATTTTAATAATTTATTTAAATTTATATTATTAAAAGATACACTTTTACGATTTGATTAAATTATAATATACTTTTAACAGTTTTAAAAGTTATCAATTATCAATAGAAAATAAAACATTTCTCAAAAAAAACGAAAATTGTATTTATTTATTTTTGGAATGTTTCACTTACCAACCATTGATTTGAATATAATATCCCATTCTCTAGTCAACATACCTGAAATAAAAAAATAATTTTTTAGATTTCACAGTAACTTTAAGTTAAAGTCAGAAAAATAAATTTAAAAATTAAATAGGGAGATAATAATTACAATAACAAAACAAACTTACGTTTATACTCTTTTATTCCGTTAAAGAAGTTATACGAATATATACGAATTAGCGACAATCAACAAAATTACTTTCTTATTAAGTATAAAACTTCTCTTTCAAACCCGCCCAAATTTAAGATAGCATAGAAGATGTGAAAGATACAGTACTTTTAGTAAAAACTTATTTACCAGCTTCCCCACTCTTATTATTGGAGATACGAAAAAATCCTTAGGACTAAACTGCCACAAGTATGGATAACCTTTCCATTCCCGATATCAAAACAGTTCCTGCTATTTTAAAATAACTTGAATTTTGTTTTTTGTCCCGTTAGTTACGCCCTCTAGCGGCATTCGTACAACTTAAAAAAAAATTTCCAGTATTTTCTTTTTACCTGTTTACCTATACATTTTTTTATCCTGTAAATGTAAGAATAATACTTTCCAAGATACAGCTAGCGGGACACCCGGTATATAACAAATAGATTTAATGAAAACATTTTAAAATATTTACATAACTTTCGCATAATTTTAGAAATCAGCTTTTTATGAATAATATTTCAAACTAAATAACCAATATTTTAATATAAAACCAAAGTTTCTTTCGGCATGTAATTTAATGTATATTAAATTTTAAATATGTTTTATTTAGATTTTTTATAAATTTCATATTTTTTTCTAAAAATTAACTTTTTAAACTTCACTGTCATTTCATTAAGTATAAGTTGTTTTAAATCACAAAAATAATTGAAGTTTACTAAGGCTATATTATTGTTATAATGTTTCCTCAAAACAAATTCAAAAACAAAAGGTTATAACATTACAATAGGCAATACTTTTATTCGTATGGCCTAGTTCACTACCACAAAAGTGAATGCGGGTAAGTATACCATTAACAATTAGCTTCTTATGCTCACCGGGTAGGCAGGCTTGTCATGTCTAAAACTAAATACCATAATATCCAGTGAAAGTAAAAGAAGTAAAGCGTTGGACGACATAGATGTAATGTCTGTCGTGATTTGAATAACAAATAATATTATATTATTTAATTTTTTCTATTTATGCATAATATAATGGATGTGACATACATTTGTCTGTCAACGACTGTTTTAGGTGATTTATATTAATTATACGTGCCTGACATATTTAGTCTTGCGCAAGCGAATAGTCTTCGATTAATTATGTTGTCAGCTAAAGCGTGTTGCACTTTTTGTTGGTCAGTTCACCCAGTATTACATGCATTTTTAATTTAATTTGTTCAAGAACTGTAAAAAACTTGGCTTTGGTGTGGAATACCCTATTAATTATGGTCGTTGCTTAATTTATTTTACATTATTTTTATGGTTAAGCCCACAGGGGCCTACTAAAAATTTTAATAGTTTTATATACATAATTTTTCTATTGGCTCAGCAAGACAAGATGATTGTATTTATAATGTAACTTTAAAAGTTCTATGAAGTTATCGCTAATTCACAAAATTATTTTTTTAAATAGCAGAGAAGAACTTAAAGAATATTATTTCTATCCACAATCCAAGTATGGACTACTTCTTCAAATTAAGATATAATAGTTTTTTTTTAATTAAGCAGGTACATAGTTAATTATTACATATTGTAATTTTCGGAATTATTTATAGTGTGATTTTAAACATATTTTGTCCACCACTATTGTATAATATGTTCATTATAGGTATATGTGTTTGCTCAATAATAATAATACCCATTATTCACTAGTACACATCTAATATTTTTTTTCAATTATCAAAATGGCAAATGTACCTCACAAAGGATAGGAATTAATAAATTTACGCAAATGGGGAGACAACTAGCAACATTTCAGCAATTAACCACTCCAGAGAAATATTCTGGTCACAGTTTTCGCAGATCTTCAGCCACTATACTTGTAGACGCAGGGGGGGATATAACTGCATTGAAAAGACATGGTGGATGGAAATCCACGGCGGTAGCAGAAGGATATATTGATGACTCAATGAAAAATAAAATGGAAACAGCTAAAAAATATCAGACGCGATCCAGAAAAATCCTTTTGGTCAGCCGTATATACGCAATGAGGCAGTATCTACATCAACATCTTCATCTACATCTACTACAACAAATAACCAAGATGTTAATGTAGAATTAAATTCGATTCCTACAATTAACTTGGTACATTGTGTGAATACAAATATTACTATATGTTTAGTAATTCTGGCTACAATTATTATTGGATAGTCGTGAACAAACTATAGTATTCTACTCACATATAATGGCTTTTATTCACTTGGATAAAATTATGAAACTCGCCTACGGCTTTTGTTATAAACTTTATCGGCGTGAATAACAGCCACCATTATATGCTTGTTGTATAATATACTATTATGTACAAATACAGGGTGGGGATTTTAAATGGAACGCTGGCAGCGTTATTATGAATCATAACAACAACTTAACAGACATAAATCTGGAAAAAATGCGCCAATCCCCTTAATTACAGATTATAGCATGAATTTATATTTAATTTTTAAACAAACTTTTCTTTTATTGGGTTATTTCCACTTCCTTTACGACCGATTACAAATTATCCTTTATTAGCATTTACCTATTTTGTACAAATACGAGCACATAAAGTCTTGAACTCATAAACCCTGGTCATAAACCTAACAATATTAAAATTGTGCATTTATCACTGCATTTAAATTCTGCTTATACACCCACGTTATGTCACAATATGACACTTTAAGTATATAAATTTTGCAATATAAGTTAAGCATAATATTAATTGACAGTATCTTTTTATACGAGCTGCTATTTTTAAGCTATTCAAGGAAAATTTTTGCAATATAATAAGTTTAATGAAAATAAGAAAACATTTATACAGATTGATTAATAAGTGCAAGGTCTCCTTAACTCTCATTTGTGTTGCTTAAATAATGAGTTTAATATTTACACACTTAACCAAAGAATTACGCTACATATAACAAAAGTAACAATTTTTTTGAAATTAAAATTTAATTGGTAAAAACGTTGACTAAGCAGATAAACAATTTTGTTGAGCCAATGTGACAATGAATAATTTGGTTGAACCAGTTACATTTAATTGAGCCTCTGAACATTTTAGTTGAGCCCCAAAACGTAACCTATTCAAAACTACATTTCAAGAAGAAACATTTCAAAAACTAAACGTTTCAGGTAAAAACTGCTTTCACATTCGTAATCTACTTTTTAAAATACATCGTTCTTGATCAATTTTGGCGTGGTGTACATAACCAATATATTGCTAATAACATGTCCAAACTTTTTATGAACGCGCTGTATAAAACAGATAAACACTATTAGATTCATAATATCTCTAGACCCCTTGTCATAAATCTTACCCAATCCCATGGTTTAAAAATTTAATTTAGCTGGGTTTTTTGTTTTTTTGCCAGGACCGTAAAACTTAATTTTTTTAATTTTTAAGTTATTACTCTTAAATTAATAAAGCAAAATAAATTAAACAATTAACAATTATAAAGGACTAATACGAACCTATATATGTAATAAAATACTGGGTGTTTATTTTTAATTAACATAATTGTTATCACACTTTTTTGGACCACCCAATATATGAAAAAGTACTTTCCTAAAATGCACCTCATAATACAGTATAAGTCTGCATATAAATGAAATTCGTAACTTAATTCATATAGGAGCTAACGAAGCCTGACCAGTGGCGGCGCCAGGATTTTTGGGATGGGAGGGCACAAATGGGCTCGGTGATTTTTGAGTGGGCACTACCCAAAATTAAAGCGACTTCTAAAAAAAAAAAAAGTCGCGGCCTCCCGACGCTCTACAACGCTATAGGCAGCGACAAACAAAACCTTCCTCTTGTTTTCTAAGTGATGTCTCACTCACGCACTCATGTTTCTGGGCCGGTGCCCACCCTGGCCCCCCCTGCCGCTGAGCCTGACGCACTTGTTTTGTACTCACATGGAGGACTTTAAGGGAAGTAGTGAACAGGGCCGGTATGTGAGAGTTATAAATTACACGGCACATAAGAGGGACTATATTAACCACAGTAGTTTATAAGAACATCCAAATTGTCCTAAATAGTTTCTTGGCAATAAAACATCACAACACCTAAAAATTCTACAAAAATAATCACAAAAAATGAACGATTCGCTCGCAAAATAGAAGAGGGCACAGAGGAATGGTAAGTCGTCGCTGTCGCTATACCCAGAGGCTCTTTTGTAGATCCGGTGCTGCTCACATCGCGCGCGTCATGTCCTCCACAGAAAAAAAAATGTTCGAAATTTATTGTTTATAGTACATATTGCGCATGCGAAAGGTTGGGTACATGCCTTGGTAATATATGTATGTGTTTATAACCGGTTTGTAAAAATTAATACCAACAACATTTCCAATATTGTCGGCGGACAATAAAAATTAAAGTTTCTGCTTGCATCCAAGATAAAAATGATAAACATATTTACAATAGAGTATTTGCAGCCAAAACTTTCTAACAAATAGTTTGTAGTCTCACTAATATCTCGACTACGATTCAGCGAGCTCGTGGGCTGCATCAAAACCTTATCAAGATGCATGATTTGAGATTTGCTATTAGCGATCTAAAAAGCATGCCTAGCTCCAATTTGTATTTTTTTAGATAAAATACAATAATCTACATCGCAACGGTCTTAAAGAAGAAATGTTCTATGTCATAATCTAGCTTTATATTTTATTTACTTTCTAATACTGGAATATACCACAGGCTAAGCTAAACTCAAGGTACCGAACCGTACATGAAATAATAATGTTAGATGAATTGTGGTTCTTAAGATATTCTTAAGAATTGTTGAAAATGTACCCCATGAATCTGTTACTACAGACTAAACCGATGGTAGAACTCTTACTTTACTCTTTCTAAAGCTTCTAGCGTAATTAAACGTATCTCTGTCCGACTCCTTGCCTTAAACTCTTCCAGATTTCTGGATCTCGTAAAATATACCCTTCTTTTAAATCGCCTCATAAATAAAAATCTAAGGGTGTAATATCCGGAGATTTGGGCGGCCGCTCTATAAATCCTCGCAGTTCAATCCACCTATTTAAACATTTGACATTTAATAATTCTCTTATATATTCTTTTAAATAGGTCTAGACTCCATCACTTGATTTAATTAACATTAAAAATATCCTAATGAGGTAGGTTTATACCGCGACATTAAAGCTGTTCAAATTGCAACAGATCTGTTAAAGTAAATGCAACATAAGAACATGATAGCAGACATTGGAATTGTAAATAAATAAAATTATTTGGAACAGCAAAATGAGTACTGCGGCAGACAATGATTGATTTTTGGCCTTGACTCATGTATTGTCATTATATTTTGCATGAAAGTTATTTATTTCAATCTTAATGAAAGTCATTAAAATAAAATGGTATGGAGATTTTAATGCCTTTCGTCTGGTCGGTTGAAGTTCAAATAATACAATATGTAATAAAACATTGGTTTTGAGAGCTCATTTATGCAATGTGATGTTTTAAGCCATCGCTACATCCCACGCTATACAGGATGCTAGTGGTATATTCCTCCAAAAAAAAAATTATTTTGCTTTACGACTATTTGTAAATCTTCCTTGATCCCTAAAACCTACACTGGAAAAAAATTGAATGGGAAACAATTTATGAAATTCACAAAATACTAACAGTAAAAATACTATTTTTATGTTAAGGCGGAACTTTGTGCAGCAAGAAATTTATTTGCAAGAGAGTTTCACCCGAAGTGGGCATACTAGCGAGCTTATGACGTGGTGAAAAATATTCCGTAAACATCGACTCACACTGAAACCACGATGCGAGGCGGTAGGTTCTTTATTATGCTAATGAGTTTTGGTTGATTTTATTTCGGAGACGAGAAATTTGTTTTGTGGAAAATAAGTACTTGTTATTGTATTCTTAGTTAAAATAATGTACCTAATCGTTATACGGATATATCTTTTAAATTTTGTCTTATTTTATTATTAAAGCTATAGAATATTTACAAAAAATTAAATTAGGTAGAGCAGAAAGTTTGAAGTGTTAATTAATAATAGGTATAAAAGCACCTGCAAACAGGGTGTTCGTGTTCCACCGGGAACCGCTTCGAACTATATATGGAAAACTATACATAGGAAAATTTTCAAAATTTGCCATCGTGGTAATGCTAATGGGGACGACCGGACTAAAAAAATTTCATAATGGTGGTACTTCCGGTTACACCGGAAGTTAGTGTCAGCTAGGGTAGCCAGATTTTAAAAATTGAAGTGCTTAAAATAATTATATTGATGATTTCTAAAAAAAAAGGTCGATACCCCGTTGACCTTACGCTGTGGCGTGCCTTTTATATTTCTTCCTCCTATCATCAAACGTGCTTTCTAAAAAAAAAGGTCGCCCCTCTCTAAGGCAGCTGTACAGTTATTAGGCGTCCGTCGTGTTATTGGAAAAGCGGGAGTTTTGTTTAAGTGCGTGGGAGGCGGGAGGTTAAGTAAAAAAGCGGGAACCTCCCGACTAAATCGGCAGGGTTTGCAACCCTACTGTCAGCGTGTTTATTTTAAATAGAACATCCTATATATTATTACATTTTTGCATTCTACGTAAGATTCTAGGCAGATTTTGTACAGGGTGGGGACTTTAATTGGAATAAATTCGATATTATTAAAACTGCTGAAGTTACGCCTACAAAATTTAGTATGTATGGTTTTGAAGCATGCGGAATTGAATTATAATGTCGGCGCAGTTGCCAGATTTCTCAGCTTTGCGCTACACGTAGTAATTTTAATATTTTAAATGGAATGCCCTATTTATTTTTATTGCAGTGCATTAGGCGTGTCCAATTTAATAAGATGCCAAATTAACAAAATTCTATCTTCACTAATTGCTGAGCTATGGCAATATTGTAATTCCATTAAAAAGTACCCTGAGAATTTCTATTTTTAAAGTTTAAGTTAAATAGGCCATTTTGAAAAGACAAGAACTTTTCTTAAATCTTGTCAATAACTTAGTAACTATGGAGGTAGACAAGCGTCCCGGTACTTTTTAAGGGAACTTCAGTGTTGCCATAGCTCAGAAACTAGTAAAGATAGAATTTTGTAAATTTGAGATCTTACTAAATTTGACACTACCAATTCACTGCAATAAAAATAAATAGGGCATTCTATTTAAAATAACAAAATTACTACGTCTAGCGCAAAGCTGAGAAATCTGGCACCTGCGCCGACATTATAATCCAATTCCGCATGCTCTAAAACCCTCACATACCAAATTTTGTAGGCACAAATTTAGCAGGTTTAATAATATCGAATTTATTCCAGTTAAAGTCCCTACCCTGTATGCCTATACCTATAAATATCTAAGCGTTTTTGACATATTTGAATTTTTCTGTTAAGAATGACGTTTGCAAGCCTTAAAATAATTATCAATTTATTCTATAAAGAAGCCTTATATTTATTTAATTTAAGCGGGATTCCTTGTTATAAAGGACCTGCTTTATTAGATTTTTTATAATATTTTGATAACTATTAATTCAGGGTGTTTAAACAATAAGATTGAAAAAACTGCAAAAAGTCTAAATTTTCAAAGGGAAACACCCAAATTTTATAATTACTTTTAGTTTAGCATTAAAAAAGGGTAAGTTTGTATATCCCAAAAATGTTGAACATTATTAATAAGCACATTGTGATGGCTTCTGTTTTGCGGATATCGATTGGCAAATGTGTCCCATGTTCTTGATATAACTTTAACACATTCTCCATAAATAATAAATAAATTTAAATAATCTTCGTTTGTATGTACAATTTAAGCGCACAGGCATGACAATTAATGATGTTTTAATGGTAAGTGACAGCTTCATAAATTTTTCTCGCATTTGATTGTTTTTCAGCGCCGTTATAGCCAACTAAAAGTAACTAAACTTAAAATCTGCAGCAACATCGCCATATAAAAATATTAAGTTGGCAATGTTTCTAAAACTAAAATTTTTTGGAATATACAAACTTACCCTTATTTTTAATGCTAAATAAGAAATAATTATAAGATTTGTGTATTTCCATTTGAAAATCTAGTCTTTTTGCAGTTTTTCAATTTAATTTTTAATCGTATTGTTTAAACACTCTGTATTAATAGTTATCAAAATATTATAAAAAATCTATTAAAAATATCTAAAACGCTTAGACATAGGTATAGGACATGGTATACAAGATATGCCTAAATTCTTGCGTAGAATGCAAAAATGTAGTAATATATAGAGTATTCTATTTAAAATAAGCAAGTTGACACTTACTTCCGGTATAACGGGAAGTGCCACCATTATAAATATATTTTAGCCCGATCGCCCCTATCAGCACTAGCATATTCTGTCAAATTTTCAAAATTGGAAGGCACAGGCCTACCCTGAAACTAAAGGTTTTCAGCATTGGTTATCAAATACTTCGTAAGGTCAATAGTTTTTCAATCAAAATTTTCTTATATTACAAATTTTTCACCATGTTTATTTATAAAACAAAAGATAAGTCCCGCTGGTTCCAGGATTTGTTGACTGTGGTTACTAGCTCGCTCAGTATTTTGTCCGTCGCGTTCCGTGCCATTATAATTAATTTTTTTAAAAGTGGTATGTTTTTGACGATTAGTTGCGCTGCACCTTCAAAAGAAAAAAAAGTAAGTACCTAGATTTTTTTTTAGTAACACAGAAACAACAGGAGGTAGTACCGTATCGTCGCGCCAATCCGATACAAAATCACGGTATTAATGTTTCTTACGTCTAAGTTCTCAAAAGTTATATAATATAAAATAAAATACTTCGCAGCCTTTTCTACACTTTCTCCACCGTTCAAAAGTGGCTACAAAAGAAACAAAACTTTGCGTTTTCAAGAACTTCTATCAAAAGTGATTCCTACAAAAAAAAAATGTCGCAGTCGTTTCATAAACTCCCCCTAACAAAAGTTAGTAAAAAGTATATTTACCTATATAAACAATATATAGCGCCTGTATAATAGGCATAAAATATAAAACAATCGAATAGACATAGATTCATTATGCAACAGTTGGTTTCTTTACTCACTAAGAACCTTCATAAATGGCTTTATTTTATTGCACCTATCACCCTTTACCAAGACAAATTAAACTTTAATTTTAGATCTAAGAGTTAATATACCAGGGTTACCATACATCCTGGGATTTGTCGTAAGTTCCCGGTGACCCAGTTTGGGCCTCTAATACCGATAAGATATTTACCTTAGTATATTTTGTTCACTCTCAAAAGAATAACCCATTTCGATAAAAAACGAAACAAAAAATTCAATATAGCCCATTTTTGATTGCAACAAATCGACTAGATTTCGTTCAATTCTTATCCTTACCTAACATGAATAAGCCCAAACACCAGTTTTGACAAAATGGTGAACGCGCCTTGAACATTTTGCCCTGCGGCGCATTATAAACCATCCCGGTCTAAGCCGAAAAATGTATGGTAACCCGGAGTTAATAGAACAACTACTAGTTACGTCTTTTTAATATTAACGCTTAGATATTCTGTTATTGGCACAGACAATCCAAAAAGGAAAACATAAAATTTAGCCCAAAATTACCCCCGAAATTACTTCTTGTTCGAACACCTATACTTTTTTTTAGTGTATCATTATTCTCTCTGGATGTAAATTGTTTCACGTCAGCCGAGAATAAATTCAGCTGTATATAGGCAACTTCTATAACATGACAACAAAATTTACCTAAAACATGAGTTGCGCGCTGCAAGATAACGGACTTATTACGACATTGTTTTGTCTCAATTTTTGAAGTCTTAAAGATAAGACATGGAATTTCTAAGGTACATGGCTATTTTTTTGAAAAAAAAATTCTTAGCTACGATATTAACCTTGGAAAAGTGCCTAAAAATACGCACCTTTAGTGGGCATTTTCTTATACATATTCTTATTTTTTTCAAAAAAGGGCTTTGTACCTTAGAAATACAAACATTCCTTTATTAAATTTTAAATTGTCCCGACAAATATTTCAAATAGCCTTTGCAGAATCCTGCAGTAGCGAAACGGTGTTTTTCATCCTCTAAATTTGCGCGTGGTAGAGCCTTAAATCTCTATGTATTTTTTTGCGCTTTGCGAAAATGCCAAGTTAATTAGTAAATTTACGATTAAATTGTAAAACTATATTTTTGTTGTGAATACACGTTGTACAAATACAAATTGACTTAGCTATATTATAGTATATTTTATTATGTAGAGTTACATTGGCGATTTTAATTCACTTCGGAGATATCCGAAAAAAAACCGAAATGTTAGTTTTGGTTTTTAATTTTTTGCGTTTTTATTTTTGACTTGGGGAAAAACAAAAACCCTTTCTCTTAGCCGTTTCTTGTGTTCGACAAGATGGCGTTATTAGTTTTCAAATTTGACGTTTCGTTCTTTGGATACCAACCTCAAGTATTTTTTTTTAAATACGGACCTGGAATGTTATAAACAGTTTAAGGAATTTCTAAGCTTTATAAATTTAATATTTTAAATTATATTTTCTTTACTATTACGGTCCTGGCAATTAGTTTGAGGATTACTTAAATATTAAAAGTACATTACAGGAAATTATGGTGTTTATTATTTCAATAAGATTTAGCGTAACTATCCTCTAGGACGTAAGTAAGGCATGAGAATAATTCTATTTTTTATTACTATTTTATTCATATAACATACATCTTAAGTCCCATGGTTTTTTCTTAGACCTAAAACCTACTGTAAAACAGAAAAAAATAATGGCCCTGAGTGAAAAAATGGTAACTGGAGTGTCAGTGTAGTTATGTTACTTAGTCTATAAAACAAAATCAATTTTTTTTAATGTTTATAAGGTCTGATGATGCTAGTTTCAGGCGAAACATGTAACAAAAATACTTGAGGCCGAGACTTTGTCTTCGTTTTTATAAAATATTAAATATCGGGCCCCTTTGATTTAAAATGAATGGATTTGTCAAATTACAAATATTTCTATTAGTTTGGCTCTAAATGTTCAAGACCGTAATAATATAAAAAGATAATTTGAATAAATGTGTTACTATCTAGTAACGTTAAAGTTTCAAAAACCTTTAAATTGTGTTAAATTTTTAAAGCTTTGAATTTCCTAAAACTGTATTTAAATTGGATCGTATTTAAAAAAACTGACTTGAGGTTGGTATCTAAAGAACAAAACGACAAACTTGATAACTAATAACGCCATCTTATGGAACATAAAAAATGTCTCTAAAAAAGTGTTTTCTGTTTTTTCAAGTCAAAATATACCTAGCATATATACACATCATATCTCAGAGACCCAAATTATTAATCCTCAAAATATGCAACTTTGCCTCAATTTAACCATCTTCGTATCTCTTACCGTTTCCGAGATTCCCTTGTATGCACACGAATTTGTAGCACCCTGTATAGACATAATTTGGCATGAAGCTGGTAACTTTCAAGAAAAATCAATTTAGAACTATTGTTTGGATCTTCTTAAGCAGTGTTATCTTCTAAGGGAACAGCGACAACTTTACTTGTCTCAATGACTGAATCAAATATGTACCAATTATAAAATTTTGAAACATGTCTTTATGAATATAACTGTATTACGCAAATATAGATTAATTTTTAAAATATTTTATTTTAATGCATTTGAAAATTCGACCTCGTTAACCTATTATTCCTGAGTTAATTAAATTAAACCATTTATCAGAACCTCACACTGACATCTGGCATAAGTTGTGCATCGGATAGCCAGCGTGCAGCAAAGTCAATGTCACGACGTGCCATTCTCAGCACAACATCTGGTCACGACGTGTATTATTAATCGAATATGTTTGTTTATTAGTAGCTGCGATCTATTAATCTATTTGATTACACAATACATGAGAAAGTTTTGTTTTTCCATCTTTTCCTTCTTATCCATGTATAATTTAATATTTAGAAAGAGTGCAAATATTTCTGTTACAGTTCAACAATATCACAATTACATTATACAAAAATAATAATATTGTAACTATGGAACTAGGGCACCTCTCAAAGTAGTGGTGAAGAAGTACGGCTGAAATCGATTCCGGGATTTGAAGGTATTACAGGAAACTAAAAAGCCGACGAACATGCTAGGAATGGACCAGAGTCAAAAGCAGTGGCAGTTCGCGGCCTTAAAAAATGGTGAAGAGCTAGGTATAGTGCGGGTACTTAAACAAACATTGACTAATTTATATTTTAATTACATACTTACGTAGCTAGTTTTTGTAAATCAGACGATTCTTCGGTTGAGGTCTATCGTTTTCTTTTAAAGCATTGGCAATAGTATTTTGATTTTGTTCAAAATTTCTTAACATTAACTGACATTTTTTCTTAACTTTAACTGACATTTTAAATTTTCTCCAGAATCCCCGTGTTTACGCAACGATCGAGTAATATTTAAAAATCTGTAAAAATAAAAACAACACTGTTTAATCTCACAGTAAGTCACGTAAAAACAATATCTATAACCGTAAGTTACGCGAAGCCTCAAAATAAATACCCGAACCGATGATAAAACAAGGGTGTATAGTATACGACTCATCTATTTTTAAATTGCCCTTCATCATTATTATAGTACCAATAATGCAAATTATTACATGCTGGCGCGTGCTGATGTCACGTAACCATAGCGACGGGAAATCAAGCCGCTTGAATGTATGTTGCTCTTCTGGCTGCTTTCAGCTCACCGACACGGTCGACTGGGCGGACTGGGGCGTGACAAAATGCACGAGTGTTTATAATTATTGTCCATCGTGGCCCTATTATACATAGCTACATTCGAATTAAATTAATATTATTAATTCGAACATATTTATTTTTTAAGGGCTAAATGATAGCTGTATTGTTACATTAATATTTAATATTGTCAAAAAAATTTCCTCCTGGTTTTATTATTTTTTTTGGTGAACCTACTTTACCTGGCGAGCGGCCACTGATCACAAGTCGTACAGTAGGAGATGTCATTAAGCGATGGACGAAGATTGAACACAAAATTCACTGGAACAACAAAACGGTATTGTGCTAGTAGATCTTTTATTGAAGAATGGAATGGCTTAAACGGGTCTAGAAATTATGTGTTATTTCTTGGTTATTTATATTATTACTTAATGAACAATTATTAACTCGTGATACACTGCTGAACTGTGAACAATTTTATTATAATAATACGAAGATGGGTTGCCATTTGAAAAAAATTTTTTTTTGTAAATAAAATAGCTGTAACTAATAAATTTTTCTTGGGCAAGTTGATTCCATATTTCCATGGCCTACTATTTTCTACCTCCCTTATTTTAACAAAGTTATGAACATTATACGAAAATTGATCGAGGCGCCCCAGGCGGCCATTTTTAAAATAGATCAGAATGTGTGATATGTCATTGAAATGAGAATTTTCTATAGTATTTAAGTATCGAATTAAAATGGTGGGTAAATGACAAATTAAGTAATTAGCAGCCTTTTTTGCGTTAAACATTTTCTCTTTTTTTAGTCGGATCTACTGATGAGTCATGATATGGCGAAACGCGTCTAGAGATGGATCTGACGAAACGAAAGGAAATTCTTCTTCTGTACTTATTGTTTTCGGTTAAATAAACCGATGTGAGTTAGCGCTGATTAGCGGGACTCCTGTAATTGTGACGAATGTCTTTACAGGTGATTTCCTCTTAACATTTTTTAGTTATTTCTATAAGTTTGTTAGAGGTGCTGGTATGCTCAAGAGTGTCTAACAACGACACAGATGACGCTTCGTGCTACATCCTACCGGCGTGTCCCACCAAGTGCTGCATAAGCAGCTTTGAGTTCTCCTTTCTTTCGTCGGATCCTAGCTCTACTGATGAGTCACACTAACTTAACTCTAAAGTAACATTGAAAATATACACCCTATTATAATTAACACTTTTCGAAATAGAAAAATATGAGTTATGATAAAGTTAGTTCAGGAAACTAAAATTTAAACAGTAATAAAGCACAAAATGTTAACGAAAAAATTTTGCAATGACAGCTGTGACAAAGAAAATTATTTATTTTTTGTTCCAAAGCAATCTTGACTAAATTGTTGAATTAGAACTTTCCTTTTTTACCCTGATTTAAGACAAATCCTAAAATATTTCAAAAACTATGATATTTAGATATATGACATGTTTAACAAAAAGTAAGGTTTTCGAAAGATAAATTCTTTTGCCTAAAAAAATTAGGGAGGGTCTCATTTAAAAAAATTGAAATAGAGCATTTTTAAAACTATCGAGTTGTCCAACTTCTAATGAACGCTCTGTATAAGAGATTTAAAAAACATTATTATAAATCAATATATCGTACATTAAAGTACTTACAACGTAAATAATATTTGCTTAGGGTTAATCCACAGGTTGCTATGATTTTTTAACGATACCTACCCTTAAAATTACTAAAATTTCGGAAAAAAATTAATTACTTGGCAATGTTGCACATCACTTCAAAAATTTGCAAATTCCTTATTCCATTGGATCATATTTTAGAAAATTATACTGGGTGTCCAATTTAATTTTCTTTTTTATTATTCAGTATCATTTTTTAGGACCACCCTGTAGATTAGAAAATATTTTTAGATTATGTATCCTAAAAAACCCTTTAACTTTTGTATTACACTTTTTTCCCTATCTTTGATAGTTTAGGTGCTATCTAAGACATACACCTTACTGACACACCCTGTATATAGTAGGTTGACAATATTGTAATTTTTAGTATCAAGATTCTTGTTTGGAAGGTATAGACACCTACCCTGTGTGGACGAGAACCAAAGAGTTCGAAAATTATTTTTTATGCATTTTCTAAGTAAATAAGTACTGACAACAAACCTATACTCTTTAACCTAACAAGCAGTTAGTTTACTGATGATAAAGTGACTAGAAAGAAGAAAGAACCAATGCCGAAATCGGCCTAGCAACAAAATGTAGTCTCCGTTACTAAGTTTCATGTTGAGGTTATTTTAACTTACTTTTTTACTAATGTTGGGTTGCACAAAGGTTTTTAACCAGCAAGTTTGACTGTAACATCAATGACATAGACAAGCATTTTGTACACACAATCAAAGGTGCCTGATTAGTAAATTAAAAATTAAGGTAACTGGGCCAGTATGATTGTGAGAAAATTATTTCTGTCAATGTCATGTATGTCAGCATTAAATTTGCTGGTTAGTTAATTAATATCAAAATTCTTTGTATAATCCGACATAAGACTATCAGTAAAAACGTGAAGAACCTGCATTAAAATTTAAAGGGGGATTAGATTCCTTTACCAAATAAAAACCAGATTTTCCCATTTTTCATAATTATCACAAAATATTACACTAATCAAATAAAACGTTCAGTACGGAATTAACACACAAAGGTTAAACTCTCATATGTTTTCTTTAATCCAACTGTAAACTGAAAGGTGTGTCGTAGAATATTCATGCGAAAATATTACAACCCAGGCTATAAGGTTTTTTCAAAAGTTGGTAATGATACCCTTGTTATGGAATAAATTTTATTGGACAATAAAGCGGAAGACCAATTTATTGCTTATATAAGTACGAGTATAAGGTGGGTATAATAGTTAAATAAGGAACACTAAGGTTGGTAATGGCGGTATATTATTATTTTAAAGTCCTATTTTATGGCCCTCTCTGCAGTTTGCCAATACATATTAGACTCCTTCAGGTATTATAGAAATGTTACTGATATTAAATATTGAGAAATCTTTATATTTGATAAAATTTGTAAATGAAATTGGAAGTTATGGCTTCTTAACATTTATTTTATTATGAGTATTATAGTTATCTTTTTAGATTTAAAACGCGCATTTGAAACAATTGACAGGAAAAAGCTGTTAGAAAAATTACGAAAGTATGGGATTGGTGAACAGGTGTATAAATGGTTGCATGACTATTTAATAAATAGGTGACAGGTTGTAAAATGCAATAAGTATGTGCTAAATAAAAAAGGTATAAATGTTGGTGTACCTCAAGGTAGTATACTTGGTCCCTTGCTGTTCATAATTTATATTAATGATTTGGTTTATAATCTAGACGATTGTAAATATCATTTTTTTGCTAATTATTAATATTTCAAGTAGTAATTTAATGTGGATAGAAGATAACATGAATTATAAACTATACCTTATATATAAATGAATGTGTGAAAATAAATTAAAAAATAATATCGGCAAAACAAAATGTTTATTATTTATCTGAAAAGCAGCATAGTAAATTTCTGGATCAAAATCTCTCTTTTAAAACTAATAAAGAAGATATTGAAATTGTAACAACGATTAAATATTTCGGAGTTATCATAGACCAAAATTTTACCTTTCGTGATCATGTGGACTATACTTGTAAAAATAGTTCCAAAAAAATATAAGTATTTATCAGATTAGGAGGATATACGTACAATAGTTAGGCATTTTCATTCGCATCTTGCATTTGTTTCGATTATTCAGAAATTACTCTTTACTCATGCATAAAAATATAAAATCGTTTAGGATGATGTAATCTTCATTATTTTGTAAAAGCGACCACTTTTATTTTTATCACAAAATGTCGTGACATTTTCAAACGGCTTGACTGCAGGTCAAACTAAATTAACCGTTTTCTCCTTTTATAAACCAAAAAAATTAATGGTAACGATATCCATAAAATTAGTGCATTTATCACTTTCTTTTCGCTCGTTTCTCTAAAGTGGTTCGATCGTACCGAACGAAGTTACAAGCATTAAAAGATTAAATTGCAAATTACTGTGATTTGCGGTAAATGTTTCGTTGAGTTTATTTATAAAAATTAGTTTATCGTTGTCTAAAGACAATGGTTTTATAATGTGAAACTTAAACATGAATTACCATAATTCAATATAGTTTATCGGTTTTTTAAAATTTATAACAACGATTACATAATATTCAATTCATTAATTCATAATTTTGGGTGCCGAAAAATTACTAAACATTTTGTGCTTTTTAGATACCTGCTTATAAACGGATGGACAATTGCTTTCGAGCAAGAAAAATTTCGTCTAAATTAAACAGTTAATATTTTCTGGACCAGATATGATATCGACCTACGGTTTTGAATGGTTGATAGATTCATCTCTTGGGAAACAATTGCCTATGTTGGATTTTCTTTAACTATCAGAACATTTTATATACAGGATGTTAAAGAAGACGATGATTTTTGCTCCAATTTTAATGGCGTGTAACTTTCACAATAATATTTTTAAATTTTATCACTCTACGTCAGTTGAATCACTGGTTCATAGCAAAAAAAGTAAGTTGTCAAATTTTTGGGATTTTTTTGGAAAACCTTGCTTTATTTCAACTTATTGGTAGCTAGATCTCACTGTGCGTTGTATCGTGCAAACTTTGCGAGTGATTATTATACCTTATGAAAAGCTTGATTATGTTTTGTAACAATAGTTGTACCTAAATGTTATGATGTACAGTGGCGTACTTATAAACACCTATATGTCTATGGTTAGAAAGTTAGAAATAATACAAAAATACAAAAATAAATACATTTTTTCCAAAAATTGTTTTATATTCGAAAGTACTCGCCCCTAGATTAGGTAAATTTTTTCTTATTTTTAAGTTTTTCATATCGCACTACAGGTATATTATACAGTATGTGTACAACATTTTAACAAAGATAATTTTTTAAATTTAATTTTTGGAAAAAATGTATTTGGTTTAGTGTAAAATCGCTGCTCCATGTCTCGACAGATGAGTGCGAACTCTGCCCTTATTGGAAAAATGTATGTGTTGTTGTAATTGCAATAATTTATTGTATTTTACTAATATTTCAACAATAAAAACAATTATACTGGGTGTCCCATTTAATTTTCTTTTTAAATATTTAGTATCACTCTTTAGAACCAACCTGTAGATTATAAAATATATTTAGATTATTCATCCTAAAAAACCCATTACCTTTTGTACAGGGACATTATTTTAAGTGTCTCACCCGATTAACGACTTTGCTATCGACCACTATAAAAAAACAATTATGTATTCCCTAATAGCCTTTAGTGAAGAAGCCAAATTTAAAAAATGTTAAAAAAAATCTATGTTTACAAATTTGACAGATACGACGCCATATTGGATTTTCTTAAATGGCAACCCTACCTTATAGTAAGCCAGCTGCATTCGCCTATTTGTTTCAACATTAAAAATGTATAATTGTCAATATTTATTTTCAGCCGTTCCGGAGATACGAGGCTTCGAAGTTGGTGATTTTGTTATCATCGAATTAACAGAAGCTTTGAGATTAGAAACTCAATTTTTTCTGGAGATACGTAATTTTTTATGGCGGAGCCACCCATGCTATAGTCATATATGTCAGATGTCAGAAAATGACAGTTACGACGCCATTTTCAATTTTTTTAAATGGCAACGCACATTTATAACTACGTCAGTAAATAGCATATCGTGGTCCGATTTCAAAAATATATAATTGTCGATATTTATTTCCAACCTTTACGGAAATACGACCGTATCAAAAACTGCATCGTACGATTATGTGTTTTAAGTGTCTCACCCCATTAAAAAATAGAAGCTTTGTGATTAAAAAATCAATTTTTTTTGCAGATACGTAATTTTTTATTGCGGAGCCACCTATGCTATTGCCATATATGTCAGATGTCAAAAAATGACAGTTACGACGCCATTTTCAATTTTTTTAAATGGCAATACACAATTATAACTATGTCAGTGTATTGCATTTCGCGGTCCGATTTCAAAAATATATAGTTGTCTATATTTATTTCCAACCCGTACCGAAATACGACCGTATCAAAAACTGCATCGTACGATTATGTCTTTTAAGTTTTTGATACGGTCGTATTTCGGTAAGCGTTGTAAATAAATATCGACAACTATATATTTTTGAAATCGAAGCGCGAAGTGCAATTTACTGACGTAGTTATAAATGTGGCTTGCCATGTAAAAAAATTGAAAATGGCGTCGTAACTGTCATTTTCTGACATCTGACATAATATATGACTATAGCATGGGTGGCTCCGCCATAAAAAATTACGTATTTCCAGAAAAAATTGAGTTTCTAATCTCAAAGCTTCTGTTAATTCGATGATAACAAAATCACCAACTTCGAAGCCTCGTATCTCCGGAACGGCTGAAAATAAATGTTGACAACTATACATTTTTAAGGTTGGAACAAATAAGCGAATGCAGCTGGCTTACTATTAGGTAGGGTTGCCATTTAAGAAAATTCAATATGGCGTCGAATCTGTCAAATTTGTAAACGTAGATTTTTTTTGACATTAAATTTGGCTTCTTCACTAAAAGCTATTAGGGAATACATAATTGTTTTTTTTATTGTGGTCGATAGCAAAGTCGCCAATCGGGTGAGACACTTAAAATAATGTCCCTGTACTACACTTTTTTCCCTATCTTTGATAGCTATCTAAGACAGATACCCTACTGACACACCCTGTATTACTGCTCACAGTCTATAGTCAGTGCAAAACTTTTTTAGATCAAGACTTAACATACTAACAACATGCAGATCATTTTACAAATTTAACCTATGTTTTTGCTATATTTTAATCTCCTCAATTATAAGCCAATTAAAATTATAAAATATTGGTTAACGGAAGGCAATTAATTATTCAAGTAATTATAGGTTTATCACCTTTAAATTTTAAACAACGATAATAATTAACGTCCTGTTTCTCATAACACGGTATATTATAGGAATATTTTTAGACTAATTTTTTAAAGTGAATCTAGTAATAAATAAATAAATTCTCGTACCTATATTTTAAATTCTATAACCAATTATTATATTGACTATTCCACTTAGTGATGACAGTTTTGTCAATTTGACAGCTTCCTCATAACCAAACTATATTATTGTAGCAAGGGCGTCCATAGAACGTTATTCAAGGGGGGGGGGGGGGGGGCAAGATAAAAGATCATTGGTTTTTTATTGAAACCTGAATCCTCCTCCTTTCCAATGCGATTTAAAGAAGCGAAATACAAAAAAGGTCCCTGGCGTAGACCTCTAAAAGAATAAAAGATCTCTGTAGTGCTCAACCCTCTCACGTTTTCCAAAGTAGCTTCTAGAAAAATGAAGATCAGATCTCTGGCATACTCAACCCTCTCTTTTTTCCCAAAGTGACTTCTAAAAGAAAAATGGGCTCTGGCGTACTCACCAGTCTCCTTCTGGTCAGAGTGACTTCTAAAAAAAGTCCCTGTCTTACTCAACCCCATCCTTTTTCCCAAAGTGACTTCTCAAAAAAAGTTCCCTGGCGTACTCAACCCTTCACTCTTTCCCAAAGTCACTTCTAAAGAAAAAAAGGCCCCTGGCGTACTCACCAGTCTCCTTTTTCTCAGAGTGACTTCTAAAAAAAGTCCCTGGCTTCCTCAACCCCAGGCCAGGTACTAATGACAAATAAGTCAAATGAAATAGGGAAGCTTTTATGCAAGACAAATTAAAAGATACGCGGGCGGGGAGATGTGTCAATTGCACCGTCGATGGACGCCCATGGAGAGTGTACGTCACTTTATTACCTGCCCTGTTAGTTATAGTTATGGTTATAGTTATTATTACGGTCCTTTTATTTTTGTTTGAGAACGATGGCAAAACCCGTTTTACATCGCAAGAATTCATTTTATTTTTATTTTATAACTATATAAACGGCAGCTTCTTCAAGTAGATATATATACTTTTTTGTAGTAAAAATTGGAAGATTTATTTACATTTATCAAAGTTTTTTAAAATGAATTTCCATCCAGTATCGACTGAATCTATCAAATTAATTATTGTATTTAAATGTAGTTATTATTTATTGGATTTCTAATAAACACATGCTATGATTGCTGGTATTTTTAAGCTTATTAAAATGTTTCACAACCATCCAGAAATGCAGAGACATATTTTTTTGCTGACACCCTTCAGACAAACCAGAAATATTTTTAGGCCAATTATTATTTTTGAAATGAGGAAATCAAGCCAAGAGACGTTTTTTTCTTATTGCAATTATTGACTCCCAGTTTACCAACAATAAAGTATTTATTATAGAAAACCATAGATATTCTTTCTACGTCTATGGCTATGGGGTTCAATACTTCACAAATACGAACCAATTCGTAACGCGTAATCAAACGAAGAGGTTAAGGTCCCAGGGTCAAGGTGCAATGCATATTTTACGAGGTAAAAAATAAAGACAATTATTTTCTTCCCAACGCTTGTACCTTGTATTCTTCTCAATATTGCATAATAGATAGTACAGCTTTAATTATTGCATTTTACTGCGGCTGCAGTGACAGACGCCCGAGGGTCTATTTTATTTTCTATTACTTTTCTATTGGTTTTATGACAAAGTCAGATAAATTTTAATGGAAACAGGTTGGGATTCTAGGATTATGCTTGTTTTGTCAGTTAGTGTTTAACAGTTATGGTAATCAAGTCATTTATTATTTTAATTCGGTAATAATTATAAAGGAATAGTATTTTGTACCGGGTGATTCATTAAGGGTGACGAGCGGCCATATCTCGGAAACTACTGGGCATAGAAATTCAGGAAAAAAAATTATAACTAAAGTTGCCATGAGAAAATCCTGGAAATAATTTTTAAGTTCCGCATTTTGCCGCAAGAGGGCGTAATTGAAAAGTAAATTATAAAAGTTTACATATCTCCGAATATTCCACATTAAGGTATATTTTTGATTACACCATTAAAAAGCTTGGACAATTATGCATCATTTTGGTCTTATGCTCATTGGCGTACCGACTTTAATAAGAGGGGGGGAAGCTGTTGAAAGTGTAATCAGTTAAATCGCTGTAACTTATAAACGACTTATCCGATTTTAGCAAACTAAAGACTGTCTGGAAGAGAAATGTATGCACTTTCACCAATCGTATTTAGTTGTCCATAATAGTTCTAAAAAAATGCTAGAGGGCGCAATTTGTAATAACATATTTTTTGATTTTACTCCGAAAAATAAATCATACGGTATCATTATATTACCATAATCGAAAAGTAGATGAAATTTGCTATAAAAAATATTAAAACCGCAGCTCGATATATCCGTTCATTTCAGCGTTATCGCGAATAGAATAATTTTTAAAAATTTAAATAAAGAATATTTTTTAGAAAAAAAGTGGGACGCCACTGATATTTTTCCATGGGTATATTATTTCGGATTAGCCTGGTCAATTCTGCATAAAAATGGTCTTTTGCGTTTTTCTCCTCAGGCACACCGTTCTTTATTAAATTAAATTAGCTCTATTATTTATTATTTTTATTAACATTGATAATGAAAAATTTTGTTTTATAAAAATTATTGGAAATTACCACCCCGCCCGTCTAATTTAATTTAATTATTTTAACTAAGAACGGTGTGCCTGAGGAGAAAAACGCAAGATACCATTTTATGCAGCTATATATTCTGTGGTAATACCCAAAAAGAATTTTGACTATTTGAAAATTTAAAAAGTGTGCCATGATTTATGAATCTAAGCAACGCGTTTAACCAAATTTTAAAATATTCTTTTTTTTTTATAATATTTTTTTATAATATTCTACCTAGTGTCAAACTGTGGTATCAAAAAGGCGATTAGTTATAGGTCCTTTGCACAAAAATGTTTTTTTCCAACGAAGAAAAAAGTGATATGATTCAAATTTTTTACTTGTGCCGATTAAATAGAGTTAAAGCTACTGAAATGCACTAACAAGAGTATCCTGATCGGTTGAAAGGGCTGTCGCCAAAATTTGAAGAAAAATTGATCGTTGTATTGAGCAAAACGGCAATCTCTTTGAACATTTAGAAAATTAGGATTTATAATTAGTAAATTTAGAATTATTAGAAAATTATCATAAAATAAATTATATTGCTTATGTATGCATGTTTTAAATAAAATAAAGATTTTAATTAATATTGTAATTCGTGGCCAGGAACGGACTGACAAGAAGTGTAAAAAATATGAATTTGAAAAAATAAGCAAGGACAATTCATAATTATGAGAAAGTAATATCGCCATTACATTTTGAAGGTAGGAGAGTTTAAAAATCGGTTAAAAAAATCCAGGTATTTAAAAATGTAAAGTTGGTGATGGCCGCTCGGAGACGAAACGGCGGATATTTAATTTAATAACGTAATTTTGTAGAGGAGAAAAAGTGGCAATGACAAAGTGTCATTTATTTTTAAATAGCGAGTCAAATGAGCTCAGGAAAAAATAAAAACGATTTTGAAAAATTTCTATTTTTTTCGAATAAAATCGGAAGTATTCGGAATTTAAAAACTTTTAAAGCGGCATTATAATCAGCACCGAATTGCACAACTTTGCCCCCATTTAACCGTTTCTCTAACTCTTATGGTTTTCGAGATTCCAATGCTGGTATGTCGAACACCCTGTATAGTTTCATAAATTCCCAATGACGAATTCGCTCGACGCGGTGGATATTTTTTTTTTATACAAAGATATCATGATGGAATCTCCTAGACCTAGACCAAAATTCCATGACCCAACCTTGAAATAACCAGACCGTGATGAGTTGCCGCAGTTTCCTTTTGGTAATATTGCTTTATTAAAACTGCTTAAATTATCATAAACATTTTCCTGGTAATATTATTATACAGGGTAGCCCGCTCTTAACGCAGGAGAAACTAACTTCTGATTAAACATGTTAAACCGAAAAAATGGTTTTACTTTAATGGTTAGTAATTTTTAGATAAAGAATAAAAAACTAAGATAGAGAGATGAAAACCATTTTTCTCTAACTTGTGCTGTCCCAATGCTACAGCATGTCAATCTCTGACAATGCCATAATATATTAAACGTCAAACATAAAACAATGAAATTTAGATATACAGGGTGCTACAACTTGGTGTGCGTACAAGGGGATCTCGAAAACGGTAAGAGATACGAAGATGGTTAAATTGAGGCAAACTTGCGTGTTTTAGGGCTTAATAATTTGAGAAAAAAAATTCCAATTATTTCGAATGCTTTCGGAGATATCCGAAAAAACCAAAATTTCCATTTTTGTTTTTTAATTTTTTGCGCTTTCATTTTTGACATGGGAAAAAAATAAAAACACTTTATTATAGCCGTTTTTTATGTTCTCTAAGATGGCGTTATTAGTTTTCATATTTGAAGTTTCGTTCTTTAGTTACCAACCTCAAGTAAATTTTTTTAAATACGGACCAGGAATTTTAAATAAAGTTTTAGGGATTTCTAAGCTTTAGAAATTTAATACAATGTACAAGTTTTTAAAATTTTAACGTTTTGTCATCTAATAATACATTTTTCAAATTATCTTTTTCATTGTATTACGGTCCTGAACATTTAGAGCCAAACTAAAAAAAATAAAAGATTTCTGATTTGAAAAATCCGTCCATATTTACTTAATTTATTGATATTTGATATTTTATAAGAAAAGAGACCCAAAGTCTCGTCCTCACATATGTTTCTGTCTCTTTGTTTTTCTTTCATGTTTCGCCTGAAATCATCAGATCGTATAAACTGTAAAAACTTTAAAATTGTTTTTAAAACAAACGTAAGCGCATCACAGTATAATAACTAGACTAACTAACAATCCAGTTACCTTTTCTTCACTCGGAAGCATTATTTTTTTCTGTTCTACAGTATTTCGGTATAGGTTTAAGGCAAAAATCATAAGACTTAAGATATACATTATCCATAAAGTCCTTAAAACTGTTTTAAAAACTCCAGGTTCGTATTTAAAAAAAAATAAATTGAGGTTGGTATCGAAAGAACGAAACGTCCAATTTGAAATCTAATAACGTGATATTGTAGAACATAAAAAACGGCTGTGAGAAGGTGGTTTTTGTTTTTTCTTCAGTCTAAAATAAAGGCGCAAAAAATTTAAAACCAAAATTAAATTTTTTTTTTTCGGATATCTCCGAAGGTATTCGGAATATGTACAATTTTCTTTTACCAAGTTATTAGGCCCCAAAATACGCAACTTTGCCTGAATTTAAACATCTTCGTATATCTTACCGTTTTCAAGATCCCCTTGTACGCACACAAATTTGTAGCACTCTGCATGTATGACATTTTATACATACCTGTTATTTTATAGGAAATTAGAAAATAATATAATATATAGAGTTTTCCTTTAAAAAAAAAGTATGTAGGTTATGCTGTGACTATTTAAGACACCCTGTATATTCTAAAATATAAATATAAAATATGCCTATTGTCTTATTTTAATTGGTTAAAGCGCTTCAAAGTGTATATACCTATACAGGGTGTTACAAATTCGACATACCAGCATTGGAATCCTGGAAATTCCGAATACTTCCGATTTTATTCGAAAAAAACCAAAATTTTGCCAAATCGTTTTTACTTTTTCCTGAGCTTATTCGACTAGCTATTTAAAAATAAATTACACTTTGTCATTGCCACTTTTTATCCTCTACAAAATGACGTTACTAAACTAAAGATCCGCCGTTTCATCCCCGAGCGGCCATCACCAACTTTACTTTTTTAAATACGGACCTGGATTTTTTAAAACCGATTTTTAAACTCTCCTACCCTCAAAATGTAATAACGATATTACTTTCTCATAATGATGAATTGTCCTTGCTTATTTTTTTAATAAATTCATTCATATTTTTTACACTTCTTGTCAGTCCGGTCCTGGCAACGAATCCCAATATTAAATAAAAACTTTATTTTATTTAAAACAGTCATACATAAGTAATATAAATTATTTTATAAGAATTTTCTAATATTGCTAAATTTACTAATTATAAATCCTAATTTTCTAAATGTTCAAAGATATTGCCGTTTTGCTCAATACAATGATCGATTTTTCTTCCAATTTTGGCGACAGCCCTTTCAACCGATCTTGTCCTTATAGTCCTTATCCTACCAAATGCAACTTCTATTCGTTCTTCGAGTTCTTCCAAGGTATCTATGTCATTTTTATAAATAACATTTTTTAAAGCCCCCCATAAAAAGAAATTCAGCGGCCAAATATCTTGCTAGGACCGGACTGACAAGAAGTGTAAAAAATATGAATTTAATAAAAATAAGCAAGGACAATTCATCATTATGAGAAAGTAATATCGCCATTACATTTTGAGGGTAGGAGGGTTAAAAAATGCAGGTCCTTATTTAAAAAAGTATAGTTGGTGATGGCCGCTCGGAGACGAAACGGCGGATCTTTAGTTTAGTAACGTCATTTTGTAGAGGAGAAAAAGTGGCAATGACAAAGTGTCATTTATTTTTAAATAGCTAGTCAAATGAGCACAGGAAAAAATAAAAACGATTTTGCAAAATTTCGGTTTTTTTCGAATAAAATCGGAAGTATTCGGAACTTGAAAACTTTTAAAGCGGCATTATAATCAGCACCGAATTGCACAACTTTGCCCCATTTAACCGTTTCTCTAACTCCTATGGTTTCCGATATTCCAATGCTGGCATGTCGAATTTGTAACACCCTGTATATACAGACATATACATATTGGGGTATCAAATTAACCCCGCGCTGAGTCTACTTTGATTTGGCACGAAGATTAACGCTAGGTCAAAATAGCCCCACATGCGGTGTTAATTAACGTCAAATTTACTTATATTTTTAACAGGAAGATATCTTAAAAAGTTGCTATTTGGTAAATTTGAAGCAAAGGATGCAACATAGGTTTTTAAAAAATTGGAGGTAAAGGAATATTCACAAAATAGCGCTAAAAATATTTTAAAACAATATCAAAGTAGCCCCGGGTTACGGTTGATAATATTTAAGACACTCGTATCTCGTTATTAAGTGATTTATTTTCTTTCTCTGTTTAAACATAAACCAAATAAATCATTTAAAATTAAATAATATTATATTATCTTACTATGGAAAAAATTATGTTTATTGTCAAAAATAATTATTTTGCCTAGTCAATACACAACCCAGCTGCACAAAATTGCAAGTTCATTTTACTACTGGTTTTAAAAGTGTTGTTGGCCGTGATCCACATTAATTTTAATTGTTATTTTTTGCCACGACTTCACGATAAAAGTGAAATTTTACTATAGGCGTACATTAGCTTAGTCAGAAAGCAAATGTACATGCCTCTTATTACATAATAGTAGATTCTAACCGAGTAGCAGACTATATTTTCTCCACGACCAAAAATATTATTCGCAATATTTGTAATTTCAGGTGGAGTATTATCCAGTTCCATATCTGATTCATCCGATTTTTTACTCATATTTTGACATGCACTAAAATTTGTCTACTGACATTGACAGTTTCGAAATTCATGGCAACCTATGTCGTTTAGATCAATTACAGAATATTCATTCCGTATCTTGTTATGGAATGAAAATACACGCAAAACGCATAAGAAGCAAGTGTTTCAGAATAAATATTCCAACTCAAGAGCGAGAATCTATATAATTATATTCTTTTATCAAAAATGATTTTGAAATTATTGCATTCAGTAATGGTCGTGGAGAAAAAAGTTTTTATGAGCCTGTTTGAAATAAAAAATAAATAAAACTTTTGAAAAATTGTTTTAAAAATAGATGAATCATAAATTATTTTTTTCATAAACAAAGTCAAAATATGCTTTAATGTCGGAAAAAAATGACTGGATCAACAAAGATTTTAGATCTTTTTAAATAAACCATAATTTAGATTCTCCGCGGTAATATGTGCGACATTTATTTTGGTGCCGTTGTTAGATATTTTGAAAGGATACTGACACCTCTAGCAAGACTTGAAAATAAGTTAAATGTAAAAATATCACTTGTTAAGACAGTAGTCACAATTACAAGCGTCTCCTCTAGGCAACAATATTTTCCGGAATAGATTTTGATATTTTTTGCATACCTAATGAGCTTTTATTACTTTATACCTTTTTAAACTAGACTATAGGTAAAGAATTGTGGACTTGGTCGAGACTATTATTAATTTTCTCTTCTTGGTCAGTTTATAGAAGCCGGATATACTACTGCCAGAATTGGCACCCACTCGGTTATGCCGACCCGGTCAACCCAGTTGGGATATCTTCCGGTTCTTGCTTTGGTTGTCCAACAAAACGTGCAACTTAAGGCATCATTCTCTCATTACAGTTTCATCTGAAGCAACTGTTTGGTAAGTTTCAGGTCTGGGTCTCCTATGAAAAATTTGCTGTGACTCATTCCCTCTTGTCTGTTTTTAAAACATCTTTTATCGATGTAGGGTTAAATCAACGTTTAGAATCTTATACAGGGTTAATTTTAATAATTCAATAATACCTAATTACAAACAGCTTCCTACTAAGGAATAATTTAAGATAAAATCAATCACTGGCAAAAAGTTAATGACTGTATTGTTTATTGACTCACGGTAGACAATTTTAATTCAATCAATTTATCTCGGAAGTAACTTTTACATACATTATATTTGAAGGTCTTGAACTTTCCAAAGGTTTTCGTTGTATTTTAGTAAATGGTGTTTGTTACATTTAAATTTGCGGTAGTTAATGCCATGGCAATTAAAAATTGATTTATTAAACTGAAGCAACAGGACATTTTGACCATCTGAATTGCTAAGTATATTATTTTATTTTATAATTTATAAAGCGGTTTTGAAGTAGGTTATCTACATTTTTTTAATTTGAAAATTTTATATAAAAATAAAGATTTTGCCAAAAACTATTTTCAATTTAATCCAACTATACACTCCTTATACTATAGTCCATTTCAAAAAGGTGTATAGTAATAAAAGCTCATTAGGTATGCAAAGGAACTACAGAGTGACCGAACGAATATTTAAGTCAATATTCTTTCTTTTCATCAAGTGCAGGTAGAACCACTCGGGTTTGGGTCAATTTATGGGTTTTACCTATTATTATCCATTCACAAACACTGAAAATGGTATGACAAAGGCGTTTATTTTTTTATTAAATATTATACAAAAAATACATTATACAGAAATTAAATTATAAAAAATCATAATATTCTTCGTCATCTGGGGAGCTGTCATTTCCTGTTATAATTAACGGGTCGACAGTTCGATCGATCAAGTTGGCAAGATCCCACATTTTCTTCTCTTCTTCAATGACATGATGTACTTCGTTTTGCCAATTTTCTAACTAACATAAAAATATATGTTAGTTAGAAAAAAATGTATCAAGATCCGGATTGTTTTGGCGGGTTTAGTTTGGCGAAAATAGTTGTTGAATAAATTTCTGCGAGTTTTTAGATGGTTATGTTTTTTAAGTGTCACTAACGTGGACGCAGTAAGTCTTAAAATGCATTCCGTTTATACATAACATGACTATATAAGATGTGTTTTAATACGTTTGTGTCATGTCATTAACATGGAGAATAATTGTCCATGTTAGTGACCAGTATACACGTTAATGATATTTTACATATATATTTACATATTATAGTATTGCAGATTTTTAGATAAATCAAATGGGACCGAAAAAACGGCAATTTGTCGAGGAGGGAAGGAAACAAAACCATGAGTGTGAAAAACAAAGGAGAGAAAATATAAGAAACGATCCAATATATGTAAACATTATTTGTAAAAAATAATTATTTATCTAAGTAGACATCATTTGTGTTGTTCGTTTTTATAAAGAGTTTTTTTTGTTCATAATAAAAGTTTGGTCACAAAATAGAGAGTATACTTTTTCTCAACATCGGTCATTAACAGGGACAGTTGGTCATTAACTTGGCTACATTTATTTTTTTGGAAAAAAAAACAACTTTTCAGCATTGCTGATGGCAATTATTACAAAAACAGTAGCAGAGAGCTAAATATCCCAAGTAGCATTTTTAGACACAAATTGGACAAAAATTCCTTGCTGCGAAACGTTTCGAAACATTTTCGAATAAAATTGAAAAATTGTTTCGATACACATGTGTTTCGAAACTTTTGCGATACATTTTCGAATCCAGTTACTAGAAACACTTAAGAACCGCTTGTTTCGAAATATTTTACCAACCACAGTGTCGATACATTTACGACACGTGGGATGAATATTTTTCGAAACATTTTCGGTTAAAATTATAAAGTTGTCCTAAGACACATGCGCCCCCAAATTGTAGCGACAGATTTTCGATTTAAGTTAATCAAAACAAATTGGGATTTTTTGCTTCGAATAATTTACCAAACAATGGTATCCGTCCCGTGTGGAGAAAATATTTTTCGAAGCTTCCGCCCTCTTTTTCACATAAACCCGAAAAAAATGTCATAACCTATAATTTTTACATTTTGTATAGTTTGGTTTTTTGAACCATTCTAACAATCTTACATGTATTTTTTTAAAATATGAGACGAAAACACTCTAAACATTCCTTGTGATTATGACACTAAAAAGAAATAATTTAAATTGAAAAGAAAGAAGTTAAACCACAGTCTGATTTTCCAATTAGTGTCCCATCGACATCAGGATCCTAAGCATGTAAATTGTTACAAAATTTGACAGTTTGTGTATAAAACAGTTTTTCAAGAACAGAAAATGAACCAAATCAACAACCAACAGAATCGAAAATTTAACACACTGGTCTATACAAAATTAAATATAGTGCTCTTCGGCAATTATTATTAATCTTGACTAAGACGGCTTTAGTATGAGCATTTCGGTTCAAAACAAAAACAGTTTAAGAAGATAAAAAATTGGTTTTGGTTATAGGTTATGTGAACTATTTGACCATTGACAGTGTACTATTTTCGAAGTTTCGACCCATTTTCTATTAATTATAGATACATGACTTACGAAACATTATAGAAACCAAATACTAGAAAATGTGTATGGAGTCCATTTTGGACCAGAATAATGTATTGCTTTCTGACTGCGATTTTGTCAAATGAATTTTTATTTTGTTAAAATGGGTTTTAATTATTTTTTTGCGTGTTTGAAAAGCCAAAAGTGGTTACATTAGTTCAATTTTGCTACTTCAGTCAAATTAAAAAAGAAATAAATAAAAGTTGAAAAATATTTTAATTATTATTTTTTTAGCAAAATATAATTTTTTCTGTAAATGCATATAAATTGAGAGCCCGTTAAGAATATAAAGCTAAATTACTAAATTGCATGATAAAATTTTCTTCGACAGTGATTTTTGGTTCTCTTCTGCAATAACTGTATAAAATGTAAATCTATCATAACTTATAGAAAATACACTTGTGACAAATTTATCATGGCGAAATTATTTACAGTGCACGTGCTCTAATTATTTGTTTCCTTATTTTGTCCATTTTGACATTTCTCATACAAAATCAGCTACACTATACAGGGTGTGTCAGTAAGGTGTCTGTCTTAGATAGCACCTAAACTATCAAAGGTAGGGGAAAAAGTGTAATACAAAAGTTAAAGGGTTTTTTAAGATGCATAATCTAAAAATATTTTATAATCTACAGGGTGGTCCTAAAAAGTGGTACTCCATAATAAAAAAGAAAATTAAATGGGACACCCAGTATAATTTTCTAGAATATGATTCAATGGAATAAGGACTTTGCAACCCTATTAAAATTTTTGAAGTGAAATGCAACGTTGCCAAGTAATTAATTTTTTTCCGAAATTTTAGTAATTTTAAGGGTATCGTTAAAAAATCATAGCAACCTGTGGATTAACCCAAGGCAAATATAATTTACGTTGTAAGTCCTTTAAGGTACGATATATTGATTTATAATAATGTTTTTTAAATCTCTAATACAGAGCGTTCTTCACAAGTTGGACAACTCGATAGTTTTAAAAATGCTTTATTTCCATTTTTTTAAATCGGACCCCCCTAATTTTTTTAGGCAAAACAATTTACCTTTCAAAAACCTTACTTTTTTGTTAAACATGTCATATATCTAAATATCATAGTTTTTAAAATATGTTAGGATTTGCCTTAAATCAGGCTAAAAAAGGAAAGTTCTAATTAAACTATTTAGTCAAGATTGCTTTGGAACAAAAAATAAATAATTTTCTTTGTCACAGCTGTCATTGCGAAATTATTTCGCCAACATTTTGTGCTTTATTACTGTTTAAATTTTAGTTTCCTGAACTAACTTTATCATAACTCATATTTTTCTATTTCGATAAAGTTAGTTCGGGAAACTAAACTTTAAACAGTTATAAAGCACAAAGTGTTGGTGAAATAATTTTGCAATGACAGCTGTGACAAAGAAAATTATTTATTTTTTGTTCCAAAGCAATCTTGAGTAAATAGTTTAATTAGAACTTTCCTTTTTTACCCTGATTTAAGACAAATCCTAAAATATTTCAAAAACTATGATATTTAGATATATGAAATGTTTAACAAAAAAGTAAGGTTTTCGAAAGGTAAATTCTTTTGGCTAAAAAAATTAGGGCGGTCCCATTTAAAAAAATTGAAATAAAGCATTTTTAAAACTATCGAGTGGTCCAACTTGTAAAGAACGCTCTGTATAAGAGATTAAAAAAACATTATTATAGATCAATGTATTGTACCGTAAAGTACTTACAACGTAAGTTATATTTGCCTAGGGTTAATCCACAGGTTGCTATGATTTTTTAACGATACCCTTAAAATTACTAAAATTTCTAAAAAAAATTAATTATATGGCAACGTTGCATTTCATTTCAAAAATTTTAATAGGGTTGCAAAGTCCTTTTTCCATTGAATCATATTCTCGAAAATTATACTGGGTGTCCCATTTAATTTTCTTTTTTATTATTCAGTACCACTTTTTAGGACCACCCTGTAGATTAGAAAATATTTTTAGATTATGCATCCTAAAAAACCCTTTAACTTTTGTATTACACTTTTTTCCCTATCTTTGATAGTTTAGGTGCTATCTAAGACAGACACCTTACTGACACACCCTGTATATACGTTTCGAAAATATTTCTATATTTGTTGCCAACAGTTTCCAATTTGCGTCGGAAACAGAAACGATAATTAAGAGACATTTTCCTTAATGTGTCTAAAAATGCTACTTGGGATATAAACCCAATATTAAAATAATTTTAAACATTAAATTTTCTAAATTTTCCTTCTTCAAAATCGACCCTAATTTGAGAAAGAACCTTATAGCATTTGTAACTAAAGTAAAGTTTAATTAAACGCTTGCTGATCCGACATAAAACGATTAAACGCTACTATTAAAACAAGTGATACAATAAATAAATAATACACATATTCATTTTAAACGATTCCAAAAGCAAAAAACACAGACAAAGAATATTCATCTTGATATCGTATAATTACACGGTTAAAAAATAACAAACCAATAATTTAAAAAAGATAGCAATCATATTTCTCAGTATAACGTCGAGTCATTACAACCAAAACAAAGTTCATCCTAAAAGGAAAGATGAACAAAACTAAAAAGGAAGCTTCCCGAAAATTAATTCGGTTGAAAAAACATTTTGTAATTTCCATATTTAATTTTAAGAAGTCTGTAAAAATACATTCGACACTCTCTCTGTATAAGTTAAAACAGAATATATTAAAGGTTTTCTTTTAACATTTTTTGAACATAAAATATGTATAATAAAAATATATTTATTTAGGGATCTTACCATAAGTAAGGAAAGTTAAATGTTTAAATCAACCCAGATACTACCGAAGCTATTTTTTTTAAAATAACTTTTCTGTACAAAAAAATGGTTTAACTGATATACAGGGTAATTCCTAATTTGATACTTCTTTTTTAGTTGTGTATAGAAAACACTAAAATAAACAACATTTTCAAATACCTTTTTTCAAAAAACTTAAAAATAGGCGAGACACAGAAGTAAAAAAATTTAAGTGCGAGCCCGGTCATTAAAACGTAGCCTGTTATACTTCTTGTTATTTTTGGCTTATTAGTCGTGCAATTTGCGGGTCGTTGGTCAGCTATTTATTTAGCAATCCGCTGCGGTGTATTTTTCTGAACAAGTTAATTTTAAATTGGTGACACGCGAAAATAGTAAAATTTTAAAACAATAAACTTGTAGTTATGGTGCTAATTTACAGTGAGTGTCGTTAAAGTGCGGCTGCTGCTTCGAGATTATACGCACAACGCTTTCCCTTGCGGGCTCCTTCTTCCTACACCCAGAAGTTTTCCTAATGTTATTCAACGGGCCAGTTAGTCAGGACCGTATTTGATCCATAGTGTAATAAATGAATGTAAGTACCTTATACTTCAATTTTTTTAAAAAGGGCATTTGAAAATTTTGTTTATTTTAATGCTTTCTATAAACAGCTAAAACAGAAGTATCAACTTAGGAATCACCCTGTAAAAGAAACATATTTTTATAGTTTTTTTTTCTATTAACAACAGTTTTTTCAATACTAAGTGTCCTCTATAAAGAACAGTGGTATGATAAGGGGTGATAAAAAGTATTCATGGATACACAATATCTACGTCTATTTACATACAGAATATAAATATATTAGTAATAAAAATGTAGGGATATTATTATTAAAACATATGTTGGGTTGCATAAAGATTATTAACAATAATTAACTAACCAGCAACTTTGACTGTGACATATATGACATTGACAGGCATTATTTACTCACAATCAAAGCTGAGCGATTAGTAAATTAAAAGTTAAGGTAACCGGTCCGTTTTGATTGTGAGAAAATTAATTCTACCAATGTAATACATGTCGCTGTCAAAAGTAGCTGGTTAGTTAATTATTGTTAAAAATCCTTATGAGATCCGACAAGATAGTTTCAAAATAAAAATGTTGTTTTATAAATAAATATTATTGAGTATGAAACCCCAAAAAGCATTTTTGGTGGTATTGGCGATCTTATTAGTTAAACCTGGATAAACTTATTAATTAAATAAACAAAATTAATAGTATTTTTTTATATAACAAATTATTCTGCGTGACTTTTGCTTTTATTTAACTTTTCAAAAATTTAAATTACGGGATTATTGTTACATCTTAATCCTTACGTGATGATTTTTTTATAAAATGCTGATTTCTTTATTGTTGTGTTATTGACATTAATTCTCAGCTTTGTGTAATCCTAATACAATGATTATTTTAATTAATGCCCATTAATTATTTTCTTGATTAAATAATCACCATCTTTTACTTTCAGATAATAATAATTTGATAATAGATTTTATATCAATAATCTTTTGCAATGTGTCATTTGACCGCTTTCTATAAGGGCAAAAGTTGTGTGAAAGCTTTATTGAAATTTATATACGGTGTCCAAATTAAGATGTATTTTTTAGTACCTATGTAAAAAATATTTATTAACATATTTTTTTATCACAGAGTTAAGCACATAGGATCACAAGCCTTTTTTCTGTAGATTTAATTAAAAGTTGATCATCTTTAGGAATGTGGCACGAATTGATAAGTAAATAATTAAAACTATCGAATTATTGGAAGAAGAATTTTTTTATAATCCAGGGGCATCCTCTGCATGCATCTATCATGAACAGAAAAAAAATCTAATGATATTTTCATGGAAATTTTATTATTTTAGTCTTGGTTGGGTCTCACAGTTAAGAGAGCTATTATTTTTATTGTCTCCCAAAAGAACGATAAGTTAACTAGTATACAGTACAAATTTCCGACCAACTGGTTTCCGAAAAACCATTCATTTTATGCAATTTCTTGAACTTCTTTATTCATTTACCTTATAAGTATAGACTAACTGACAAGGGTGTAGACAGTTTTATTTTGTATGGAAGATTATTTTTTTTAATACTATTGAGAAGGTGAGAGTGACCTGCATACAAGGCAAACATAAAATTGCGCGAATGATTTCTAAGTAATCAGAAAGCAAAATGAACAGTAAATAAAAAATAAATTATTCTACTAAAGAACTAACAAGCACACATCCATAGTTTATTACTCAGGGGAGGTTCCAGGATTTTGCTGATGGAAGGGATCGAAGAAAAAGTGACTTCTAAAAAACGTCCTTTTCTACCAAAAATCTTCTGCTCCAATTAAAAGTGACTTGTAAAATAGTCCCTCTCTGTTGAAAACCTTCTACTCCTATCTAATAGTACCTTCAAAAAAAAATCTGCCAAAAATCATCTCCTCCTATCTAAAGTGACTTCTAAAAAAACTTCCTTTTTCATCTCTTAATTTTTAGGGCCCATAGAGAGACACCCTTCCCCTTCATGAATCCGCGCCTGTTATTACTACCCAAAAGTTCATACTAAGTGGTGGTATTAACACTAAAGCTGAAACATTTGTATTTAAACCATAGGCGTACCCGTTTTTACATAACTAAATTAAAAATGCAAAACAAAAGTTGTACTCATTGACATGTAATATTGCCCAAATTCCTTGTGAAAATACCTTATGATGCCGTGCAAACCCCTATTTTGAAAAGGAACGTTCTATATTGAACGTTGTTCGACGCGTGACATTGTCACTGTAGGCAGTGGCGTAGCCAGAAAATAAGCTCGGGGGGGGGGGGGGGGGCTTAGTGGGTGTTAGTAGGACATTTTGTTTCTGGAGAGAGGGACAGTTGGAACTACATGTATTTTATGATATTGTACCTAGTGAAAAAGGTGGTAAAGCGCCGCAGACGAAAAATTTTCGGGGCCACGCCCAAAGTTCGTTTAAAATTCACCCAACTACTAACAAATTTCGAAAATTAAATTGTTACGTTTTGAATTAAATGTTTTTGTAAATGTTTTTCCCATTTTTTCTTGGTATTCCTAGCTAGCTCTTAAAAAAAAACATTTTTTATATTTCTGAAAAATATGAATATTGGTGTCAATCCAAAATTTTAACATAAGACGTATGTATGACTCTAATCAGCGTTTTTTATGCTCGGTTTTTCATGATTAAAAATAAAGTAAATATCGCTCACCATGCCAAAATTGATGATTTTTTTTCCAAAATCATGTATTTTAGGAGAGTAAATCTAAGAGCAGTTTTTGGTGCAAATGCTTAGGTTTTGACATACTTCTTCTTAAGTGTCGTTTTGTATATTCATAATAAAACATTCTCGTTTCTTCCCGCACTATTTTTTTATTATGAATCACACTTCTTCCATAAAAATGATTCAATTAAAATTTTAATTTTAATTTTTCTTTTAAAAATAAATACCTACTTTGTTTTTGTTTTTGTTGTAAAAATATTTTATTGCATTGGGTTGTATTTTTGTTGATTTAAAATAGCTCTAAAAAAGGAAAAACGGAACAGACAAGTATATAATAGAAAAATACTATAAACTATTATTCTTTTTACTCGTTTTCCTTTAAAATTGCATCATAAATCAATAACTAAAACGATTGAGTCTGAAACCTTAATCTCTATATAAACAGGACTTTTAGAAGGAAAAGTTTAAAAACTAAACATTTTACCTTTGTAATCTAAGCCAAGAATAAATTATTCCCCCTATCCCCCCCCCCCCCCCCAAATACACCACTGATTGTAGGTAAGTTGCATAAAAATCAACCCAAAATAGCACCGCAATGGTAGAGAGCTCGTAAAAATTTCCGGCCGTTCGCAGCACTTTAGGGGATTCTTGTCGCTTGTTCTTGCTCGCCTCGGTCGATTTGAAGCTTTGCTATTTTAACTCAAACGTTGCAGCTTTAATTATCACTATTATGTCTATCTAAGTAATAAACCTTTGGGTCTCTACACAAATATATCAATAATAAACATGGTCGTTTATTGCATAGATATGAAAGCCACTAAATTTTTGAGCAATCATTATGTTAACAGTAAATGCTCCACCTAAAAATGTTACAGGAAAAATTAACGAAAATATAGTAGTCACGATTTACGGTGTCACAAAAAAACATGACCAACATTACTGTTAACTTCTTGACAACAATTTGAACCCTGTTAAAAATTATAAAGGCTTGCAAAATAAAACGATTGAAATGAAACAATGGAGAATTTTAGTCATGCATTATCCAAATAAGATTTTACTTTATCGAACCTTTTTGTTATTTAAAACAGAACTTTCCTCAAACAAATGAGTACTTAAATGCTTTTGTCCGCCTTGACATACAGGCAGAGAAATAGGTTTTTGGGCTTTTATATTATTTAATTCTTTGCTTTTATATTATTTAATTCTTTGCTTTTTTAAATAATAAATTCTAGAGTAATCTATCTCTTTATTATAAAGTGACTCAGTAGATGAATATTTTAATGATAATTTGTAATTTGTAATATTTCAATTCTTACTAAGTATAAGTATTATATTAAGGCCCAATTTTACAAAGTCCTTTTAAATCTAAGTTTAAACGTAGGCAGGCCCGCGCCTAGCACTTTTGGCGCCCTTGTGCAAATTTAAAATAACGCCCCAAATTCGTTCAACGTTCATATGTGAGTACAGATACGTTGGCTCGTTGCAAGCCAAATTTCAAGCTCAAGCATGAATAAAATCAGATTTGTTTGAGTTTACACAATTCATGTTATCATGCTACGTATTCGATCGAATAAATGCTATTATTGCGTACTCTCATTTGGAAAATATATTATTTTCGAGAAATTCGGTTCCCTCGTCTCAAAGAGAAAAAATAAAATAATAAACAAATAAAAAACAATGTAATAGCTAGCAATTCCTTACTGTTTTTTTTTATCATTATAAATTTTGTTTTGACAATGTTGTTTGTTGCTTTATCTTTTTTTTTACTTTTGAGTTTCAAGGCTTTTCGGCGCCTCGGCGCCGTCGTGCACCACACGACTTTGCCCTTATGTACGGCGCGGGCCTGAACGTAGGTTTAAACCGAAGAATACCTAATTAAAAATCGTAGAAATGTCAGAAATGGTCGATTTATAATCTGGGATTGACAACAAAGTTCAATTTAAGAGTAATCAACCTGGTCATAAGTTGTTATGTTACATTTTAATAAATTTTTACTCGAACTTTGCTATTAATCCACATTATAAAGTAAGCATTTTGACATTTTCTTGATTTAAACTGGACCTCAGATTAAATCGACTTTATAAAATTGGGCTGAAAAACATCTATGTTTTAAACCGAGGTCCAGTTTATATCGAAAATTGTCATTTTATAATTTGGAATTGATTTATCTGGTTATTATTCTTTGACTTAAGAGGACTTTATAAAATTATCCTTAAGAGGGATTTCTACTGTGATGGTCCTATTTTCATCGTTTCTTTACGACTTTTTTCTGGGGATAATAAGACAAATGCTGAAAAACAAGTTTTCAATTCTTTTTATTAAAGATAAGATGTACCAAAAAAAATTTTTCAACCCCCAAAAAATAAAAAACTTGAAAAAACGAAGGGGGCTATATACAGGGTGCTGAAGTTACCCCCTCAAAAAAAACATAACTTGCTGGCGGAATTCAAATACATTTTTCTATTCATGATAAAAATAAAATTGACCCAGATTCTTCAATTGTAAGCATGTAGTTATAGCCCCCACTAGAATCAAGCCAAAACTAGAGTAACTGTTAAAATGGCGCGAGATTTAAAATTTTTTTTGAAAATTTACCATTTTTTTTGTATTTTAAGGGCCGTAACATTTTCTGTAATATCGCAAAATACTTTATTCTAGAGGAGGCTATAAACACTTGTATTCTGAGCATTTTAAGACTAAAATCATTAAATTCTGATAATTTGAACATACCGAAGTACTTTCCGCCAGCGCGAAAAACAGGGTTTCGAGAAAAACAACTTTTAAGTTTCAACGGTGGCTCACAACAAAATAGTCTTACTGTCACTTAGTCTGCGATGCCTGGCCCGTAGATTACAACCTCCTCTTCCTCGAAAAACGATAAACGAGCTGATTCTTCCTGCCTCTTTGCGAGCCTGGCCTGACGATCCTGATTGGTCGAGATGATGTCGCTGGCGACAGAACGTAGCTCTGAGAACGCGGCTTAACTCAAAAGCGGCTAGTGATGAGAACTAACCGGCAATCATAAAATTGGATGTAACTCTTTTTGGTAGTAGATTTGGTAAAAACGTTTACACACGGAAAAAAATTTCGATTTTTTGAAACCATCACAGTAGAAATCCCCCTTAATTGTATAGGTACTGTCAAATTTCTAAAATATTTGTCGATATAGCATTAAGCCATTTGGATTTTGACTTACTTAGATAACACCATTTTAAAATTAATAAAATCTCAATAGAGAGAGATACCTAGAATCTTTTCAGGTTTGCGTTTTTACAACTTATTTAAAGAAGGAGCTATAGTGGTGGCTATGTGGTTGGCGAAAACTCTCTTGTAATAGTATAGCTATCGTGTCGATTTAAACAATACTGACATACTTGAGACAGTTTAGTTATTAATTGCTACCAATCTAAAATAATGTAATAGAACAATGAAAGTGATTGGAAATAATCGCCGTCGATTTATTTTCAGAGACAAAGTAACTAGGTGGGCGGTGATAACAATTACGTCAATATTGCAATATTGAAATCAAAATAGGGTCAAGAAAGTTATTTATGATATAGAATTTTGTGCAAATGTTTAAATATTTATGGTTTTAAGGACGGATTTAGCACCGGATTTTCAATTTTTCAAGGTGGGCAAAAACTTAAAACTACTGACCTTGCACATCCTCCTTAAAATTTATTTATCAAGTTTTAATTTTTTGCCGGCCTCGCCCGCTTCATTTTAAATTTCTCTATAGAGTATTAATTTTTTTGCCCTCGCCCATCTTGCTTTAATCTCTACAAATTTTTAGGTTTTTTGCACCCTCGCTCATCGTCCTTCAAATTTACCCATCAAGTTATAATTTTTTGTCGCCCTCGATCATCTTCCTTTAAATTTCTCTATACATTTTTAAGTTTTTTGCCGCCCTCGCTCATCCCTCTTTCTCTACAAACTTTTAAGTTTTTTGCCGCCCTTGCTCATCCTTACTTAAATTTCTCTATACATTTTGAATTGCTTTGCCGCTTTCGCTTATCCCCCTTTAAATTTCTCTATAAAGTTTTTTTTTATGTCCTCGCTCATCAAGTTAGAGATAAAACCTAAAATTAATTTTATACTAACAAATCCTTTATTTATCATTTTTTGGAATAAAGAAAAGATACATAGGTACCAAAAGTTATATAAATAAGTACAGAGTATCCCATTTTCGACATTTTTATATATCTCTGTAATTGTTGGTGCTATCAAAAAAGTAATATAGGTGTCATGTGCTCTTTTTGGGTAATAATGGTAAAATCAAAATTTGAAAATTTTCACACGCTTAAGAGATACGGGGAAAATTAAAAAAATTGACAATTTCAAAATTATATTATATTTTCTTAGTTATAAAGGCCTTTTTACATTGGGTGCAATTGCAAGAAATAATTGCCTAAAATCATGCGCTTTGTCGACGTTTTAAACAGCTGATGCAGGTTTTAAATGGGAAAACGTGCATCAGCTGATTAAAACGTCGTCGAAGCGCATGCTTCCAGGCCATTTTTCTTGCAATTGCACCCAATGTAAAAAGACCTTAAGAGTTACAGAAAAATGTTTTAAACAGAAGTTTTTTTGTAATGATTGTTGAATACTCTACTGTTTTCAGAATAAGTATACGGAGTCAGGTAAAAAAGTTATCAAACCTAACTTTTTTAAATGGAACACTATGTATATTCCTTATAAAATGTATATAGGTACCCTATAAAAGTATCGAAAATGCGATACTTCACTAACGCTAATAGATTAATATGCAATTCTCAAAAACCGCAATTCGGGCGATATTACGAATAATTTGCCACTGATGAAAGTAGTTTCTTGTCGACGTACCTCAGCTGCCACACTTGAATTTTCCGCCTACTAAAGTTGCCGTCGTGGCGAAAGCCCCGGTCTACCTCCGTACCACCCCTCAAAACTAATAAATGATTTGCCCTGCGTATACCGTATATAATTATTACTATAATTCATATAAATGAAATTTAATTAATATCTCAAAATTCTAACCTAGAGCGCATTTTTTGCATACGGAAGAAATTAAATTTTGTTCTGTAGCAGTATTTTAAAAAACAAATTTCCTATGAATTTAAAAGCCACATTAGTTGAAGGCTGGACGAGATTTTCTAAATAATAAATTGCCACTCTGGCCCTGGATCCAAAATTCTGAGAAATTTTATATGAAATATTAACACCCACCACGCAGTTTTAAGACAGACTTAACGACCATGTACACATTGAAATTAAAAAAATTGTATGTAATTACCTTTGCTAATTTACTTTATGCATCTTTAACATTTTCATACTCATATGGGTATGAAAACATGAGCATGAATTGACATGGGTAGATCATGCCATTCTAATATTTTGGCGAAGGCGTGATGATACGTGATATTTAAAACGGACGGTTTCTTCATTGATATCTATTTGTTTGTAATGGCATTAATTTGATAGACCGTGCATCATGTGCATTTTGTGTTATTACAACATTTTATTTTAGAAGACAATTTCCGCAGGTGTAGTAGGATTGAGTAGGATTTCCACTTACTATTCTCTCTAAAAATATTGTCCTGAAATGCGCCCTCTGATAAATATCAAAATCCAAACTTAATTATAAAATGAGCTATATAAGACGGGATGTGAGGTGCAGGAACTTGTATATCCATACTACTCCCTCTTATTAATTTGTGTATATTTCTATACCTATTTCAAATATACTAGTACACGACATACTTATTGCTAATAAATATAATGCAATTTAAACGATTGTTAGTAAAATGTATTCTTAATTAGAACAAGCATAAACACAGATAAATTTGCACGGTGAAATTTTAGGTCATTAATTTTAACCTCCTACATTGTGTCTTTACTTGATACGTAACGTTTACAATATTGGTTTAATTACTTATTTATAGGATAAACCAGTGACGGCTCGTGACCTGTTAGAGAGACAGTTCTGCAGAGCGTAGGTACCAACACTAAATACTAATTAACATACAATCTGGAGCAACAGAAATAAAGTAAACCAGAGCAAAAGCTTCATTGGGGATCCAGACACAAGACTTACAAAACAGTTGCTTCACAGTTGCTGAACAGGAATCAGCTGAGAACCATTACAGGAATTCTGACAGGACACATGGCTGTCAAGAAACATCTGCACAGAATGCAACTGTATAATGGAGACCTTGACTGCAGATTATGCGGACAAAACAGGGAAACTGTACAGCTCATAGTTTGCCATTGCGAGCCACTAGATCGGAAGGGGAAACAAATACTCGGGCAACCAAAACTGGAAACAAAGGACATCCTTACCCTCTCCAGAGTTGACCTACATAAACAAGTGCAAGAAACTGGGATCACGGAGTGGGTGTAATAACCAAACATGGTAAGCACAATGGGCCAAACCTGGCCTAAGTGCATACGGCGCACGGACGGGCCCTCGGAAGAAGAAGAAAAAAACTGTGTTAATATACATATATTGTGTAATCTACCTAATAAAATACATTTAAAATGTACTCATCAAATTTGGCGAGAACTTTACGGTGTACAACATCAAACACAAATATTATCAAAAGTAAAATGAAAACAAAACAGTAAACTCAATAACTTAAACACAAAAGACAGACTGGCAAACGCTGTGCTGTAATACCACGCCACGGCTGACTAAAAATTCTTCAGCTCTGCATGTATACGTTAACATATCCGCGGCAGTGGCTCTATGGTGAGTTACTGGCATTCGACTATGGTGGTCCGGGTTCGATCCTCGGAGTGGGCATACGCTTAACAAAAAAAGTATGCTCGGAACTTAAGTGGATAAAAGAATGCAGTATACTATTAGTGAATTCTAATATCGGGACTTAGAGAGACGGGCGCCGACGACCTCTGGAGGAGTAAAAATGATTAGCTAGTGCCTACACGTGGTTTGGATTCCACGTTAAGCTGTAGTAAGGGGATACAATGGGCTATTATAGGCTTAAGTATACTGGCTCTTCCGCCAACCCTAGCGCCAACAAAAACAAATATGTCACATTCTAAAAACTATAGCAGATAGCCCGGCCTAAAAACAATTCTCATTTGCATTGGTTGGCTCAAGTCGACCACTTGTTTTGGGACGTATACTGCCAGTTCTGTAACGAACAGCTTACGTAGGTAATCAAATCCCATAAATGGCCGCGGCCCGCAGCTAAGTGCGGCCAAGACAGTTAAAAATTATATTTAAATGAACTAAAAAAAGAGAAATATATAAATATTTTCAGAATAGGTGCTGCAGCTCTGCAGCTCCTATACACTAGCCGCCACTGGAATAAACCATATGGTAAATAAACGGCTACCAAAAGTTATGGAGGTTGAAAGTTCGGTATAATCAAAATTGAGAAATACCTTTTCTTGGGTTTGGTTTAATTGATATTAAAACGACATTTAATCGTATACATTGCGTCACTGATCTAGCAGTTCCAGGGAATAACTCGTTCTTATTAGAAAAATATTTTATTTAAATTTCAAGATACAACTGACCAGATATATACCTATATAGTAGATGTTTTGAATGCCCTGGCATGATGAAGTCAAAGACACGAAAATTCTAGTATGTTTACCTTATTTTTTGCTTATTAAAAGTCCTGAGAAACTTTGAGGAAGGAAAAATGTTTTTTTTTACTGCAAGGCAAATGATAAAATATTTTTTTTCTTCCAAATAAATATTTGCAGTTTCCTTTACGCTTAAGTCACGAGAAAGTAGACTATTCTGGTTAACTGTACGGCAAAATTTCATATTCATACTGTCAGTGCTATATAGTGTTGCAACCTTTAAAAATAAAGTTTCACATTTTTAGCGACCTTATGCTAAAAAATGTAAAAAAAAGTTTGTAGGTTGCCGGGCTCGAACTCACGACCATTGGTTTCATAGTCCAACGCTCTAACGTCTGGACTATCGAAGCGTTTAGTTAGTTATCGGAATACCAACTGATAAATGATGCTACATGAAATTAATTTTCTATGCACATTCAGCAGGTTGCATTATTAATAAATCTATTATAAATGCGTATAGATTTTATTATATTGAACAAATTGTACCATATGCATTTAAATTATATAATTTAATGGCTTGAAAAAGAAGGCGGAGCCTCAGTAAAAATAATATACTGTGATTGGTCAGTTCTTTTAAGAACAACAATGGCTTTTCTGTAATTGACTACTGTGATTGGTCAGTTTCATTACCTATCTAGGATGGATATGATATATTCCCGCACAGTTAACTGGAATAGCCTACTTTACTCGCCACTTAAGTGTAAAGGAAACAGCAAATTTCCATGTGGGAGTAGAAAAACTACTATTACAATAATCTGCATTTTTTATATTGTCACTTTTAAAGTAATTTAAAATTACTGTTAACGTTAAAACCATAAAATTAAAATTTATATTTTATTAGTATCAAGTTTAGAATTTGCGGAAGTGTCAAAATTATAAAAGCAATTTGACACGCCGTTGGGTTACATTGTATTAAAGTAATTGCTTATAACAAAAACGCCGGTTGCCTAATAATTACTTCATAAGAAACAATCTATCACGGAATCGACGGCGAAATTGCATTAAAAACCACTATACTGTACACTCGTCGGATAGAAGTAAAGCAACAAATTCAATTAACGAACTGTATTTTATATAATAATATAATAAAATTTTGTAAAGGTACAATAATGGTCATAATTAATTTTAAAATTAATGCAATGCAAAATATAAGTATTAAGTATCTTGTGGTTAACAGGAATGGCGGAATAAACTATTGCTTCGGGAATTGATATTTATAAAAAAAAGGAGTTTTATTGATCCAGTGGATGGACTACAAGAACCTCCAACGATACGAAGATGCAGACCAGTGTTGTCAAATCTACTCCGAATAGGGTAGATCTTTCCCTTTACAAAATAATTGCACTACCTCGCTTTCCTCAAGCAATTCTTATCAATAGTCACTTTTGGTCGAAGCATAAGTTTTAGGGGTAATATTTTTTTAAGAATCATTTTTAAAGGGCGATAATTTTAAGGAATGTCTACGCCGTCATATCGGTCGATGAAAGTAATTGCGATATTTAGGCCCTTGACGGACTATACCACGTTGGGTAAATTGTAATCTTCGATATTTCTTTAACATAAATCTCAGAGCTACCCATTATGTGAGTGAATTAAATTTTACTTCCTTACGAAACAAAATAAATAAAAAACATCAGTCAAATTTGTGAGAAGGAAGACTGATGTTATTTATTTATTTTTCTTTGAAAAGAAGTAACATTTCCTTAACAGTTTAAATATTACTTCTAGTTTCTTGATTTTTTTTAATATGGCAACGCTGCTGCTACGAAAAGTACCTGATCGCGAATGGTTATACTGGCAACTCCCAAGCACATTAATCACAAGAGTCTCGGGATCAACGCTAAGCTCCCCCCGAAAGTAGCCAAATGAACGAACGTTTGACATAACTTATTGGCGCGAAATTCATATGTTCATTGTACGTCAGATACGGAGACTTGTGCGTATATAGTGCGACAGTATAGGCCTGTAAGGTACATTATATTTAATTATATATTTTGAATTATGTAGGACTATATATATACAAGGGGGGATTAAAAGCCACTACTAACTTCCACATTTTTTAAATGGGCAATATCTTTGCATTTCATGAACTTTCTCAGGGTGAAACCTTTGATATTTTCTAAAGTACGTTAACGCCTAAATTTTGACAAAATGGATTTTCAAAATTATTATTTGTGTACGAAACAAGAGCGTATCTATCGACAGCGTACTTTAATTAAAGATTTGGTGTTGCCATTTTTCTAATGTATCCGCGTGTTAGGTTTTTTCTTTAAATTGACTGGTTCATTGGTTAGAATTATTTTGCGGTTAGAATAATGTTTATATCAGTCTATCATTTTTGAAAACCAATTTATTCTACAGGGTCCTGCACCTCACACCTCTCGAGCGGGAGTATCCCAGCCTAGGGGGCATTTCAGGAAAATATTTTTATACGGGGTGTTCAAAAAAAGTGTGACGTCTTAAGCATCTATTTTTTTAGATTACATGCTATATTATATTCTTACTTATTTGGATGTCTCTTATAGTTGCCTTCATACCCCTAGAATTTGAATAAAATCGGTGCAGTATTATAGGTGAAAAAAAAAATCTAAGAAAAATCAGTTTTGCATCACTGGTTTTAAAAATTATTAAAAATTAATAATGATAATGCCTAGATAACAGAATTAGAACGGTACTTAATAAATAATAATAAAGAATAATAGAACGGTACTTAATAAATAATGTCGAACATTCTCGTTAACCAAGTAATTCATACGAATTCCAAAGTTTAGTGTCAAACTTTGCAAACTTTACAGCAATTTATTTTTCTTATTTGAAATTGGAACCTCTGTATATTATTATGTCATTGTATGGTATCTACCCATTATTAATTTGATACGATTCAGTGTTTGTAAAAAATGGTCAGTTAGCTTCACTATTTTGTCAAGAAATATATTACATTTTTTTAAAATTAATTATATTATACCATTCAGTATTTTTTGTAAAATAATTAAAGTTCAAAATTACTATAAAGTTGCTAAATTACTATAATGTGCCCAGATTTTATTAAAGCCGGAAATATTCATAAATATAAAGTATATTTTATATAATTTATTTATTACCTAATATCATTTTAAAACGACATGTAAACTTGTAAATACACCTACATCTTATTATTGTTTTCGGACGACATGTAAACGCACAAAATCGGCATGGGAGTTCGGCTTCTTTCGGGGGGAGCTCATCGTTGATCCCGAGACTCTTGTCATTAATCACACAGCTGTACAGGCGCAAAGAGCCCCGCGAGGCCATGCCACACCGAGCCCCACAAACCTTGCGCCGGCCCTGGGTGCAGTGAGAAACTCTATCAATTCAAATGACCAAAAGAAGCCAAATATCTGGTTAAGATGTGGATATGATGAGGATAAACTCCAAATTAAGGTAATTTATTTAACCATTCTGTATAACATGCATCATATCTACATTTCTACCTAACATGCATCATCATTATGTATTTGTTTTTATATGTTTTTAACTCGGCCTAGTGCAGTAACTGGTGCTTTAAGTAAGGGTGCCCCCTCCCCTCCCGCAGTTTGAAGCTTATTTAAATCCTGACAGAATAAAAAAAATATACGATTTAATCAACGACATGACTCGAATCAAAAATTACGTCAGAAGCTGTGACGTGCATCCAGCCAGTAACTGTACGCTGTACGGACTTTACATGACTGTAACTCAAAATATTTTTTTGTATATAGTGTAACAGTATAAGATAAATAAAAACAATTATAAATATTATAGAAAATCCGTTAGGCGGATGCATTCTCATAAACTTTATTACATTTGGATAAAAAGTAATTAAGAAACTTAAAGAAAGACATTAGAGAGAAATCAAAGAAACTGGTAAGCTGTATACTATGTTGTATTATAGCTGATACGATGCGCTAATTAAAAAGCTGGATACCTGTCTCATTAATGGGTTTTTGTCAGTTATCATAAAATCCTTAATAAAACAAATAAATAGGATAGATAAAGATATTAGCATATTTAAATAAATTGTTGATAAAATAATTAGGCAAAATAGATGTTCAATCGCCTTAGCACAAATTATTGTTAACTTAGATACTTGTCTTGCCAACAATCTACAAAGATTTTCATCATTGTTTTGAGATTTCTGATACTCATTTGTATTCAACTGTATTTACAAAACCAATAAATCTAACAGATGTTCAACTACCTGTATAAACAAAAATATATACAGAGTCTCAATGAGAAGTAACTCCTACGCAAAAATTTAGTTAGAAACAAGTTTGTTTGAAATAATTTTACAGAACATTAAAATGCAGCAAGGTTTTAAAATAATATTGTAAAATACCGTATGTCTCAAAGACGTATTTAGCTTTTTGTCAAAGGCGGAGGGGTAATGCTCTCCAATAAATGTGTTGGGGAGAATGGAAAGGTTTTCCCAATCCATTATCAAAAAATTATTCTTGGGTCGATTTTCGATCCATGGTGTACGTTTCACTATATTTATGGCGACTTGTGTGTACTTAGGCCTGTACTGTGGCACCTGCACGAATTATGGCAACTTACACGCGTTGCCACAATTTTAAAATGCCATAACATCATTATTTATTAATTTCCCAGCAAACACAACAGTGGCGGAAAAGGGTCGGCCGCTATCGGACATCAGCGGATTGGCACCTAATGATAATGGCGCCTGCTATACCACTGCTAGTCTCTCGCGCGATCACGATAATCGCTTCACATCGTTCTTAAAGGGTATCTTTCCGCTACCGCAATCGCGCTGCTTAAAACCATAATCCTATACGCGTACGTTTTGCTGCCGCGAACCCGCCAAGGGTTGGCAGCCGCCTTTTAGCTGCTGTTCCGTGACTGATTTCACGCTTAGCACATTCGATTTTGAATTTCCCGCACTGTCATTTGTCAGTCGTGTAATATTAATGGCAATGGCGGTTTGGTTATTTTAAGACGGCGTGCTTAGAAAAACGTTTTTTTTCGATATTTTTTTTATCCTTTTTCCGGTTTGTGGTGCAATGGAGGGAGAAATGGAGGAACCGTAAGTAAATGTTTAAATAATAATAATAATGGCTAGTAACAGACAGAAAAGACGGGTTTTGGCTCAACAAGTTAATGACATTCTAGGGGATTGCTCTGCACCAAAAAAAATTCGGTGTAACGATGAAAATACTATTACCTATGTCCAAGAAATAAAAAGTGAGGTGAAGAAGATGAATGCAACTGACCAAGTGCAGAAGAAAAACGAATTCCAAAACTTACAAGAGGAACTAAATTTTTGAGATATGAGAGAGATTTCGATGAAAAATTGAGGGATAATATGAAGTATTTTGACATGATGGTAAGTATTTCCAGTTTTTACATGTAAACCTGAAATGTAATATAAATGATTTAATTTAAACAGCTATTATTTGTGCTATTACTTGATCCTATTTCTTCTTCAAAATTTAAAAATGTTATAAAACACAAAAAATTAACCTTTGATACATTTTGTGTTTTTCGGACACCACATTATGAAAATAATTTCAAAATGTAGGTACCTTCATCCTGAAATGTTTCTTTAAAACTTTATATGATCTGTCTGTCTTATCTTGCAGCAGACAACTCTGGTTCTTCTTGGAGGTAGAGATTTATCTGAGTGCACCAGAAAAATATTAAATGCCATTATGGGGCCAGATTTATCCTTAAAAGTTAATTGGATTGGGGCTAATTTAAAAGGAAGTTTTCAAAAAGCTAAGAATCTTCTGAGGCTAATCTACGGTATGTTTGTTTTACTTTTTGTCGTTGTTTATTGTATTCACAAAACAATTTTAATTTAGAAAACAGAATATATTCTAAGAAATTTGAAGTCATTTTACTATTTATTGCTTTTCTGTCAATATTCTTATTTATAGGCACCATAAGGAGAAATACTTCGTGTTCCTCCGCAACAAACGCCGAAATTGAAAAAGTGATAAAAACCTGGCTAAAAAACTCTGCTGACAGGGAGGGTGGACGAAACCATCGACGAAAATGCGGTATAACTGAACAAAACTGAAATAGATAAAACAAAAGTTTATAGGTATTCTATTTATAGCAACAAACCTTAGTAAATTGGATGAGGTACATTCTTCATTTCATTGCATTCATTTTATTTTTATTTAGAAAAAATATTTTAGTTATTTTTAAATCCGTTTTTTTTTTTGCGGTTCAGGTTGTCCAAACAATGAAAACATTGGATATAAATTAAAACAAGCATTTTAAAATAAAACAGAATTTGTATAATGAGCATTATGCTGCTTTTTCTAAAAGAAAATTAAGTTGTCTATAAAATTTATTCTTTTTTAAATTAAAATGCATGTTATTTGATCAGCCTGACCACCAATAATCTTGTTTATTTTAACACTTTAAAAAAATTTTCTTGAGGGAGCAACACTAAAACTTCAAAAAAAAAATTGTTCCTACTTTTATATACAGGGTGGCTACTATTTAATTGACCACCATGGGTATCTTTTAAACGGTAAGTCCTACAAGTTGATTAAATTAGAGAAAATACGCCACTTTTAAAGCTCTCTTAAGATCCAGTTACCGCGATGCCAAAATGTTTTTATTTCCTGAGATACAGGGTGGTTTGTTAAAAACGTCTAGAATTAGTTTCTTTATTAGCTCGAATGATTTCAATTTTAAGAAAATGTTCTTCAATTAAAATCTTTGTATTATTTTCTTCTCTACAAAATGGCGTTATTACCTTTTTTATATGTCTTGGTATACCTGAGATATCATGGTCAACTTCATTTTTTTAAATACGGACCTGAGCATTTTAATTTTATTTTTAAAAGTACATTTTACCATAAATGCCATGATGTACGTTATCAGGAAATTTTTTGAAATATTCTCAGTACGCCTATGGTTTCTCCAAATATTTTAATTTTTGCTTTGGAATAAAATTAAATTAAAATAGAAACCCCAAAAAAAAATAATATTTTAAAAACCCATAGGCGTACTGAGAATATTTCAAAAAATTTCCTGATAATGTATAATTTGTGTTGAAACTTACATCATTGTATTTGGGCTAAAATGTGCTTTCAAAAATAAAAAGTCCAGGTCCGGATTTAAAAAAACAAAGTTTACCATGATATCTTGGACATAACAAGTGATATAAAAAAGGTAATAACGCCATTTTGTAGAGAAGAAAATAATACAAACATTTTATTTGAAGAATATTTTCCTAAACTTGAAATCTTTCGAGCTATTAAAGGAATAAATTTTAGACGTTTTTAACAAATCACCCTGTATCTCAGGAAGTAAAAATAATTTGGCAATGTGGTAAGTGGATCTTAAGTGCCACATTTTCTCTAATTTAACCAACTTCGTAGGAGTTGCCGTTTAGAAGTTACCCATTGTGGTCAATTAAATAGTAGCCACCCTGTATATACATACTTACTTTACTGAGTGTTACTGACCAATTGATGTCTTATGTTTACCTCATAAAGACCAAAGAAACTTTTCATAAGTATAAGCATAAGTTAATAGAATCTTATATAATATTAGGTTTAGCGCTCTAGTGCTGTTCTTGTTTTTTTATATTTTATAATACATACTCTGTAAGCAAATTAGTAACTTGTTCTAGTTCAAATATGGGAAACTAAAAGAATACCTATATATATTTTTTAAAATGTTGGTATATATGTATATATCTGTTATTATGAATTTAGACTTTTTTAAATTAAAAACTATAAAATATTCGGTCGTTTAAATATTAATCACTCCCATATTTACCTTTTGGCACAACACAAATATTGTATTTCAGAAACTAGACATTCAATCAATAATCGTAAAAATTAGTTTTTTTGCATCACCCAACTTGCCTGATTAGTCGACCTGTATCATATTATTTTTTGTCAAAATCCAAGTTTTATGTATAACCTTATATAATGTCTGCTTTTTTACATTTAGCAATATTTACATTCTGATAATTTCCAGTGTTTTTCAGGCAGTGTATACTGCCTCTTATCTCTTATCAATCTTATGAGACTAATGTCGAGACCCCCATTGGAGAATATAGGGTCAGAGCCCTATATTCTCCAATGGGGGGTCTCCTCTAGCGAAACGAGTGCGCTACGCCAGGGCGCATGAGGAGTTGTTCCGCCTTCAAGGCGCTTTAAAAACGCGTTTAAAGCGGCAGGTATGCCACCAGCGTTACACTGGCGGGTCATCGCAGGTATGTTAAAAAGATGTCTGAGATCCGTCCAGCGGCCGACTGACGCCCAGCCGGTCATGGGCGTACTGCATTCCGCGGCGCCTTCCGCGTCTGGAGCGCTAGTGCGCTTTCTCAAAGGCGGCCTCGAAACGTCGGTGTTTCTTTGGCGCTGTGTTTGTTGGGTTATAACGGTCTTTCATATTTTCGCCGACTTCTTTTTTGCTATTTTGTTATAAAAAAATTAATAGGGTTTATTTGCCTTAATATTTTTCTAAAAAAAATGTTTTTTTAAAAATGTGGGTAAGGTGCCAAATCAGTGGATATAGCAACTTCCTGACCCTCCCCCAATTATGACACCTTCGGCTCGGCTGACCTGTGGCGCCCTCTGGAAAGAATGCACAATGTTGTCAGTTTTCTTATGCACCAGTTTAAATATTTATTATTTTAGATTATTACCAGAGTCAAGGATGGAAAGTTGCCACTATTCAATAGAAATGTGTAAAATTATAAAAGTCGTTTTAACACGTTCTAATAGCTTATTGTTTATTATTAAGGTAAGGAACGAAAATTAACGGTTTCATCTAGAAAATATTTTCTATCAAACAGGGTGGCTCAAAAATGCTATAGCGGAACTAAACTATTGTTTGTTATATGACGAGCATTTAATTTCTTTAGGACCAACTGGAATATTTTTTCATCTGCGGTGCTTTAATTCCTTTTAAAAATGGTTTAATAGCTGTTAAGAATTTCGATGTAGGTACACGGGTGTTTTTAAGCGCGCCGTTTTCTTAAATTTATAAATTGTGTCCCTTGATTTACATTTTACTATCTATACTTTATGGAACACCTTATGTACTATATCGTAAAAATATCGATTTTAAGTTACCCACGGACCATAATAATGTACAAAAAATGGTGTTTCTGAAGCTATACAATAGTAACTTATTTTAAAATGTTGATCTTACTATCGCAATAAGTAAGCAATTTTTAATCAGTTTTTAGGTATATAGTAAAACATGTTAAAAACTAATTTTTTGCGTTCAAGATGAGATTTATTATATTAACTTCTTGTTGATGAAACCGTAGAACATGTTAAGTGTTGAGTATTTAAATTGTTGGGTATTAACCAAAATTAAGAAAATAAACAACAATAATGTTTTAAACGTCCCGCTTGTTACTTGATGAAGAAAATCTGGCTAATCTGACAACTCTGCATATGGTAAGGTGCCGCAGTTACGGATAAAGTAGGTATGGCTTTGCACACCCCCAATTCTGGCAACTTGAGCTTGCCAAGAACTCGACAGTGTTGTCAATTTTCTCAACGATAAATATAATTACATATTTATTTGAAATTATTCGTTAAAGAGGTCATTAATATTAAAAGGTGACGATGTAGTACAAGGAAATAATTTTAGAATATGCCTCTCTAAGTTCTAATCCTCGTGTCACTTTAATAATTTTAGAAAGTCTGTAGATATAACCATAGAATTCCATATATTTAAAAAATATACCAGCTTGGATTGCTAACTAACTATGCTTGCTTAAAATGTTCTAATATTTGGAATATTTTTTGGCTGCGACACTTTAATTTTTATATAAACGGTTTAATGACCGTTAGAAATTTCGAGATACTAAATACGCGGTGATTATTAGCGCGCCATTTCACCAAAGTTAAGGGAATTAATAACAATAATGTTTTAATTGTCCCGCTTTTTACTTGATGAAGAAAATCTGGCTAATCTGACAACTCTGCATATGGTAAGGTGCCGCAGTTACGGATAAAGTAGGTATGGCTTTGCACACCCTCAATTCTGGCAACTTGAACTTGCCAAGAACTCGACAGTGTTGTCAATTTTCTCAACGATAAATATAATTACATATTTTATTTGAAATTATTCGTTAAAGAGGTCATTAATATTAAAAGGTGACGATGTAGTACAAGGAAATAATTTTAGAATATGCCTCTCTAAGTTCTAATCCTCGTGTCACTTTAATAATTTTAGAAAGTCTGTAGATATAACCATAGAATTCCATATATTTAAAAAATATACCAGCTTGGATTGCTAACTAACTATGCTTGCTTAAAATGTTCTAATATTTGGAATATTTTTTGGCTGCGACACTTTAATTTTTATATAAACGGTTTAATGACCGTTAGAAATTTCGAGATACAAAGTACGCGGTGATTATTAGCGCGCCATTTCACCAAAGTTAAGGGAATTAATAACAATAATGTTTTAATTGTCCCGCTTTTTACTTGATGAAGAAAATCTGGCTAATCTGACAACTCTGCATATGGTAAGGTGCCGCAGTTATGGATATAGTAGGTATGGCTTTGCACACCCCCAATTCTGGCAACTTGAGCTTGCCAAGAACTCTGTAGTGTTGTCAATTTTCTCAACGATAAATATAATTACATGTTTTATTTGAAATTATCCGTTAAAGAGGTAATTAATATTAAAGGGTGACGGTGTAGTACGAGGAAATAATTTTAAAATATATGCCTCTCTAAGCACCAAACATCATATGTCACTTTAATAATTTTAGAGAGTCTGTAAATAAAGCTATAATAATATTCCGTATATTTAAAAATATACTAGCCATATATTATATATATATATTATACATATATCATAACCAACTATGCTTGCTATACAATTTTCATTTTGGAATATTTTTTCGGCTGCGACATTTTAACTTTTTTATAAACGATTTAATGACCGTTAGAAATGTCGAGGTACTACGCACGCGGTGTTTATTAGCGCGCCCTTTTATCAACGTTAAAGGAATTAATAATATATTATTTTAAAACTCCCGCCTTTTACTTGACAAAGAAATCTGGCTAATCTGACAACTCTGCCTATGAGTAAGGTGCCGCAGTTAGAGATATAGTAGGTATGCACTTTACACACCCCCAATTCTGGCAACATAACCTTGCGAAGGCGATGAAGAACTCTGCAGTGTTGTCACCTTGTAACCAATTACTATACCCATTAATGCAGAAAACTGCTGACATCTGTAAATATGCGTTCCCGCTCAAATGCTTGTTTTGAAAACCACTTAACTGTAACTATCAGTTTTTAAAATTACATAGCGCCTAACTCCCAGTTTGTTTAGGTATACATTTCTGCTGTGTGCGGCCTATTGGTTGTATTATTTTAAATCGCGTAACTCGTAACTTTTATTTGAAATTCCTTTCGGAATATCCATTTTTCCAACTCCAAGTTCAATAAAAATTACCCAAATATGCTTAAAATTACTTCCTTAAATAAATTTTAGGGTCAAATACATCAAAGTCACAAAGGTTTGTGAGATTAAACGCAAACACAACCTAAATTAGGTATGTAGAGTTTTTCGTGTTTACTAGCACGCCCTTTCCTCAAATTTAATTGTGTCCTTTGAACATTTATTTATATATCGCCATGCCAGAACACTAAAGAATTTTTTTTAAATATCGATTTAAAGTTATCCGGACCATTATGATGTAAGTACAAGAAATGCTCTATCTAGGGCTATACTAAGATATTTAAAAAAGTATTTAAGTACGCTATATCTTATATATTCCTATTGCAATATACACATTTTGATACGCAGACTCATTATATACTCATTTGATACTCGGAATATTATTATATTTTGTGAGCACATTTTAAGATGCTATCGTACATGGTGGCGGAATAATTATTTTTTTGGAATTTCCGCTTTTTTATTTGATGAAATCTGACAACTCTGACTATGAATAAGGTTCCGCAATTACGGATATAGTCGGTGTGCGCTATACACATCCCCAATTCTGGCAAATTGACCTTGGTCAAGGCGATTAAGAACTCTGTATTGTTGCCAATTTTCTTAACGGTTTAAATATGATTACATATTTATTTGAAATTTTCCGTGAAAGATATCATTATTTAAAAGACTACGGTGCAGTGAGGTACCAAGATGACGTCCCGAACGTTGAAAATGCTACAAATGGCTAAAGATGTTGTGAAAGAAGCTGATCTTGATGTAAAAGAATCTGATCTTGATGGTAAGTGTATTAATTAAAATAAATAATTATATTATGTATAATTTTAAAATTTAGGGATTCACCCGTGATAGTTTCCGTTAAAGACGGGTATAGGTAAACTAGACTGATCACAAATGCATAATCATAAATTTTGTATTCATCAACGGGACACGAGTTAAATCTTGAATTTTTAATAAATAACTGTTAGATTAGTTAGATTAGACCATCTGATGAAGACACTGTGTGTCGAAACAATTGTAATGGAAATTTAAAATAAATAGTGGAAATTATAACAGTTGTGTACAATAGTTTGAATTTATACTATTAATTAACAGCGGTTTATTTAATTTTTTTTATAATAACTTTAAGGAAAGAGAGAACCATGCGGTCTTCACTGACTTCTGCCAACTTTATTTGTCCTTTTGGTTATCAAACATCCGACTATGGTTTCAGTGTCAAATGGCGCCTTCTATAGAGCACCACAAAAACCAAATTGTTTTTGTTAATTAATAAGCTAGAAGAATTAAATGTTTGACTAGTAAAATATACTCCATAAAAAAATGCATTTTCTTTTTTGATCGTATCTAATTGAATAAGAAACTAAAGTGTGCCTTTAGGTTTCTTATTTAGGGAACAATGACCCTTTTGGACAGAAGATATGATTTTGTTAATCATACAGTGTGACCAGTAAAGTCCGCATCATATGGGAAATTTTTTTATTCGTATCTTTATTCAAAATTTGACTTTGGCATCAGTTTCTGCTTTAATCGAGATGAAAATTTAACCAAAAAATAGTAGTCACGTGATTCGCATTATAGGTCAAATTTTAATTTTTTTACAAAAAAATTTAAAAAGTGGGGTTATTTGTCAAAATATTGAAAGAAGTTATTTGAAAAAGTTTTTCTAAATACAATTTTTAGCCTATATGCAAAATTTCAGCTGCCTAAGATAATTTTGATTTTTTTCCCATATTTTGTAAATTACACCACTGTTTAATTAATAAATATTCCACCTTACGATGAGCCACGAAAACCAAGTTGGCCGTAAAACAAATGATAAAAAAGATCAACAGACCAGAGATTGCTTTATTAATGACAGTCAAATCGCTTTTCTGTTTGACATAGTGGTTTTTAATTAGTACTGCATATTAAATAACAAAAAATGTTAACTTTACAGGAAAAAATCGAAATTGTATTAATATGTGGTGAAAACACAAGTCATCGTGTAGCAGCCAACATTTTTAATGAAAGGTATCCAGGAAAAAATGTGCAACAATCTACTGTGAGTAGGATTATGGTAAAATTTAAATCAACTGGATCGGTGGAAAATTTATTTAAAAAGCCTCACAATCCTATAAAACATACTGAGGAAGTCCAATTAAATGTGTGCCTAGATGTTGTGGAACATGCTCAAACTAGTTTTATTTTGCAACAGTGGTGTAATTTACAAAATATGGGAAAAAAATTAAAATTATCTTAGGCAGCTGAAACTTTGCATATGGGCTAAAAATTGTATTTAGAAAAACTTTTTCAAATAACTTCTTTCAATATTTTGACAAATAACCCCACTTTAAATTTTTTTGTCAAAAAATTAAAATTTGACCTATAATGCGAATCACGTGACTACTATTTTTTATTAAATTTTCATCTCGATTGAAGCAGAAACTGATGCCAAAGTCAAATTTCGAATAAAGCTACGAATAAAAAAATTTCCCATATGATGCGGACTTTACTGGTCACACTGTATGTATATTACAATTTTTAGAGTTGAGCAAGTCTGAACCCGAGGAAAGCGTTTCCCACAGCGAATATGTTCCGTCTGAGAAATCTGCAGTTAACTCAAAGCTATATAAGAAAGGTAGAGTTAAAAGAAAACCAGTAAAAAAAACTAAACAAAAATATAAAAAAAAAATGACAAAGAAAAAAATTATTATTTTGGAAAACAAGGTTGTGGCAAAAACACACAGAAAATTTACAAATACGGATTACTTAGATATAGGACTCAATGAAGATCCACATATAGATTTAACTAATTCTGGTATATTAAAGGAATCGCAAATAGAAAAGGGGTTTATTATTAACAAGTATCTAAGCAGCATAAATGACCCGACATCTCTGGATGCTGCAGAAGACGAAATTCCATTAACCAACTATCCAAATGATACCAACATGCAAATGAACGAAAGTAAGGCAAGTACCGAGCAATCAGAAGTTGTGTTTAGAAAAGTAAATCCCAACAAAAAAATAGAAAAGGGGTTTATTATTAACAAGTATCTAAGCAGCGTAAATGACCCGACATCTCTGGATGCTGCAGAAGACGAAATTCCATTAACCAACTATCCAAATGATACCAACATGCAGATAAACGAGAGTAAGTCAAGTACCGAGCAATCAGAAGTTGTGTTTAGAAAAGTAAATACCAACAAAAACATTGAAATTTTTGCAGCGGCCAAACGGTTGGGGAAACGAGTTAGAAACAAAACTCATATTTGTTACTACTGCAATAAAAAGATTATAAATATGGCAAGACACTACGAAGTAGTTCATGTTAATGAGGCCGAAGTAGCCAAATGTTTAGCGTATCCAAAAAAATCAATTGAACGTAGGAAAGGTTTTGCGGAAATTAATAAAGTGGGCGATTTTTACCATAATTGCAATGTTTTGGCCACTAAAACTGGGGAACTAATACTAGTTCGAAGACCAACTGAAAATGAATTAAAAACAGTTACTGACACGGATTATGGCCCATGTCCAAACTGCCTCGGTTTTATGTTAAAAAAACATATTTGGCACCACTTAAAACATGGATGCAAAGAAAAAAATTTAAATGAAAACACTGAAAATCCTAGAGATATTATAGCTGAAAGTAATTCACTCATATCTGATATTTTTGGATTAGGTTTTACTAAAGAGTACCATAAATCAATAATATCAGCATTTAGATCAGATGAAGTTGGTACTGTCTGTCAAAACGATATGCTCATACTAAAATTTGGGGCCATGCAATTTGAGAAATATGCTGATACCCAGGCCGAATTTATCCGACAGACAATGAGGCAATTAGCGCGGCTTACCCTGGCGCTAAATGATAGCAGCAAAACTCCTGGCAAAGCATTGGCAGATTACCTTACTCCAGAAAAATTTGATACTGTCATTAAGGCTACCCAACAAATCAGTATGGTTCCTATTACAGCAGATATGATAACAAGACCAGAATTTCATACTCCTAGCTTGGCGTTAAAAATTGGATATGCTCTCAAGAAATGTGTTGCCATACAAAGAGGTAGTGCTTTAAGAGCTGGAAATTTAAAAGGAAATAAAATATTATTAGCATTCAAGGATCTAATGGAAATGGAATGGAATATAAGAATATCATCAAACGCCCTCTCAACCCTCTACAAGAGAAAATTTAATTCCACTCAACTATTACCAGTAACATCAGATCTCGTTACCTTAAGCCAATACTTGGACGAAAATATAACTAAAACTAAATTGGAAATGGAGTCGCCTAGATGTGATAATCAAAGATGGACCCGGCTAGCAACGTTATGTCTTGCCCGCATTATATTATTTAATAAAAGACGTTCCGGAGAGGCCTCCAAAATGAAAATGAGTGATTATATTTCGAGACCATCTTGGGCTGAACAAAACACTCAAGAAATAAGAGAATCTTTAACTTCCTTCGAAAAAAAATTAGCCGAAAATATGCAAATAGTTGAAGTAGAAGGAAAACGTGGGAGGAGAGTGCCGGTTATACTTCCACCTATTATTAAAGAGTCCATTGACATTTTAATAAGATATAGGGATCACTGCAAAATTTCTTTTGATAATAGATACGTATTTGCAAGATCCAATGAGTCAAAGCGCTTTTTAAGAGGGCATGATTGCCTAAAGAAAATTTGTGAAGAAATAAGTTTAGAAAATCCTGATGCCATAACCGGTACAAAGTTGAGAAAATATGTAGCTACCGTATGTCAGTTATTTAATATGTCAGAAAATGAATACGACTGGCTAGCCAGACATTTAGGGCACGACATTACCGTTCATAGAGAGTTTTACCGAATGCATGAAAGTGCAATAGAATTAACTAAGATCAGCAGAATATTAATGGCCGTGGATCAGGGTCAAGCTCATAAATATGTTGGCAAACAAATAAACGAGATTGATATTGACGGTAAGCATTAAAGTACGACTGCTTAATATATAATAAAAATAATGGCTTGTGTTTTGATATTTTAATTTTAAGTTATTTTTAGATACTTTTTCATTTTTAGATCTCCCTGCTTTAGAAACCGAAAATGTAGATGACGAGGAAAGCGAGGAAGATAACCGAGAAGAAATTGAAGAAGACAAGGAAGTTGAGTTCAATAGGAAGGAGACTACAGAAACTAAGAAAATTAAAAAAGTTAAAGAAGGTACGTATATATGTATCTATAACATAAAATAAGAAGGAACGTTTCTTGTTTTGGCACACCAGTTTTTTTATGATTTGCTATTTAAAACCGGCTTCCTTGATAGTGCAATTGGTTAGCGCTCTGTACTGTATATACAGAGGTTGTCGGTTCAAGTCCGGCTCGAGGAACAACTTTTTATAGAATTTCAAATATGTAGTGTGCAAAAAACACGAAACTTGCCTTTTTATTTTATATAAATCAATTTTCGAAAAAGGAAAGAACCAATGGTTATTAATGAGCCGTCCAAATCGCATGCATTTAGTTGCCGAAAATGGCAATGTTGCTATTGATAATGGGTAAAATGTTTGTAAAAATAACATTACTCTCCATACGTATCTATAATGTTCCCTTGATAGCTTAACTTTGACTAAGGCTTATTAGTATTTTCATAATTTTGGTTAACTCTATAGGGTCTTTCGTCAAAAATCTTTGTTAGTAAACTATTTCCTCTTAAGAAACGATTAAATTAATTTGATCTTGCAATAATATATTTGTTGTAAAATTAATTTATATATTCAGATATATCGTTCTCAAGTACAAATGAACCCATTAATCTTAAGAGAAAAATAATTAGGACCCTTCTTCAACGTTTTCCTTCTATATAAACTATAGTCATTTTTTGAGCCATTTTTTAAAAAGAAGGGAAACAATTTTAAATCTCTCGAGTGTCTTGGTTAGCCCATGATTGTCTCTAAATATAATTATTTAAATTCATCTTGAATGCCTCTCACAATCGTCTATTAATTATTGTAATATAGCATCTATTAATGTAATGTGGGCTACCCACTATCAATTTAATGTTTTTAAATACAGACCTGCAACTTTTATCTTAGCCTGCTATCCTTTAGGCCCTAAAAGTCGAGTACCAATAATATATTCTTTAAATTTTACATTTTATTTACTAAATTCACATCACCAGTATTTTAACTTATCCTTTGCAGGATTACAGTACTGAGAAACATGTCAAAGATTGGATATAACTTTTAAATTATTGGCTTAACTAAAATAACCTGGTAATATTTTCAAGAATTGCTTACAAGTACAGTTTGAGATATCTACTGATATACTTTGTTAAGAAACGCTGAAATTTAGAAAATCTTGTAAAACAACAAAACCTGCTATAAAATTTTCTCTATTTTTTAATAAATGTTAGAATAAGAATCCGAAATTTTGGGTTTTTTTAGATATTTCCGAAAGTATTCGAAATAATTGCAATTTTTTAAATTTATATGATTATATAGGTACATATTATTAATATATAATAATTAAACACCAAAAAATGCATCATGTTTCAACTTAAAAATCTTCGTATTTCTTATAGTGTTCTAAATTCCCATGAATTACGTTGAGTTTGTAACACCCTCCGTGATTCTTTAATTTAGTTTCAATGTAAAACCTGTAAATGAGATTTTACCCGATTGGACAGTTATATCACGAGTAATTATTTTTGAGCAAAGAATAACATAATATCCAAGATGCTCTAGCCTGTCAAAAACTCAAATTGCTTGGAAGAATAATTTTAAATAATCCCAGAATATAAAGTTCTTAAAAGGAAATAACTTTCTATTGAATCTAACTTTTTAGACCCCTGTATGATTTATACTAATTACAACATAGGCACACTGGGGTTGGCTTTTTACAATCATGGATAAGCCATGCCGTAAATCAACACCTTTTAAAAACTAATACCTATCGTTTTTAAAGTGTTACTTTCTTAACCTAAGGCCGATATGCCTCACATGGCCGATACTATAGTCGCGAGCTAAAGGCCGCACATCAGTTGTTTCTGATTTATCTCCGTCCCTCATTTTGTAATTATACAGCATTGGACTATTTTCAACTTTATTAACGAATTTCATGCAAAAAATTTGCTCCATATGTATTATTTCGCGACACTCAAGAGACTGGAGTAGCGCGGCGACCAGCACGTCGGGTCGCGAAAGCTTGGGTTACATCGGTCTCCCAGTTACCCTACTTACGTAGCGTCTTGCGAGTAGCGTCATTTAAATCTACATGCGCCCAGCCTCCTAGTATTCAAGCTAGAACAGTTTCTTCTGAGTTTCCTCATGTGAGGTGTACCTTACAGTTAATAAATCTTGTATTTTTATACTTGTATTTTATATTTTAGGAAAAAAGGTAACAAAGAAAGAACCGTGGTCAAGCCAAGAAATGGAAGCAGTTATTCATTACTTTCAAATACACATTAAGAAAGGGAAAGTTCCCAATAAAAAGGAATGTGATGATTGTGTTAACAAGTACCCTGTGCTTTCCAAAAGGCATTGGAAAAATATAAAATATTGCATTAAAAATCAAATTCAAAAAAGAAATAAAATAAGTAAAAAAAATCGCTAAAAATATTTTTATAGTTATTGTTTCGACACACAGTGTCTTCGTCAGATGGTCTAATCTAACTGACGAGGACACTGTGTCAAAACAATTGTTATATCAATTTAAAATAAAAACATATAGTGGAAATTATAGCCGTTGTGTTACTTATTAATTTACAGTTAAGAGGTTTATGTTGAACTGTATAATGATTATTAACCATAATTAACTAACTAGCAACTTTGACTGTGATATAAATTACATTAGCAGGCATAATTTACTCGCGATCAAAGTTGCCTAATTAGTAAATCAAGAATTTAGCTAACTGGGATACTTAGATTGTGAGAAAATTACTTCTGTCAATGTAAAGATGTCATCGTCAAAGTTGTTGGTTAAATAATTTATGTTTAAAAATCTCTATGCAACACGACATTATTGTTTTTATTTAGGATTAAGGTTTTAAATGTAGCTTTTTGTGCTTATATATTTGTTCCAAATTTGGTTATTTTAAATACAAAAAACTGCAATATTTTAAATTTTTTAGTTACTGCTAGTTTTAGATTTATAAACAAAATATATAACAGGTCGTTTTATAAGTATTACTAATTTGATTAACAACCCTAAAATCTAGCAAAAAATACAATATACACAATAGTTTAATAAATTTGTTTATAAAGTTCCTTTGGATAAAAAAATAATAAAATAATACTCTAGCAAATGAATTTGTTATTTTTTACCTATACCATAATTTAATTAATATTTTTTACTTCTAAATTAAGATTAATGAAATAAAATGCAAATATAATGTTACTATATGTTTATTAAGATACCTAAAAGGTAATAACAAAATCATATTATCTACTAGACATTACAGATACAGGTCAATAAATAAACGACACTAAACTTAAACTTATATAAAAATAAACATTAATTGAATTATTAACAACTAGGCATGAGGCAGTATAAGATAAAACTCACCCCAAACAGCCCACGATATCTAGTAGTCGTCCATTTTAACGCCAATAAAGGGCCACTACATCCATGTACCTCTTACAGAAGTCATGGATATCCCCGTTTATGGAACATTTCAGTCTTCAAAATCTAATATATCAGGGGCTTTATTCTATTTTTTTTTCTGTGTCCGTGAACTGAATCTGCCTTCATAATATCAAATGTTTCATGAAAAACTACGAGCTGCTAGTAAAAACAGAGTTCTTGATAGTAGTAGTAGGAAACCTATCGATACGTTTCATTACTTAGATGCTTATATTTTGATAGTATCCCCCGTTTTTTCCTTTTTCTATCTTCCAAAATAGGTTTGTCCAAAGAAATAGTTATTGGAAGATTTTATGATGTAAGTTTTGTTTGTTTCCGCTTCAGCTTTTCCAAACTTTATGTAATTTTTTATTAATTACATATTAAAAAACAGTTGTCGTTCTCCATAATTTAGGCTTAAAAAAATATTAATAATGTTTATTCTTTGATCGGATGTTTGTTATCTTTTGAAAGCACTTTTCCCTACATTTAGTTTCACATGCTGGAAGGAATACTAACTTTCCTTTTGTGTTTTTTTACTTGTCCTCATAATACCCTCTCTGGTTTTAAAACATACTCTTGGTTTTCAAAAGTTTTATTTGGGGATACCAATATTTCTTCCCTGCTGCCGTTATCCATTAAAAGATGAGAACCTTCTTCTAGAACAATATTTTTTCCAAATTAATGAGCCCATTCTGTGATCATCAGGAGATTGAAAAACGTCTCGGTAGTTCTTATATTCTATTATTTTATTCTTTTTCAATTTGAATGAAAAAATGGTAAGATAAATTAGACCGTGTTATATTTCCTTCGTTTTTTTTTAAATACATTTTTTAAATTATAAATATATTTGCTTCTTGTTTTTAATTTTTACAGAAAGTAGGAGGTGTTAAAATTACAAAGAGCAAACTCGACGTTGGACCAAATATGTATATATATATTTTTCCTTTTTGTCAATAACCGTAACGAACAAGAAATATTAAACCGATATAATTAAGGTAGTCCTTCTCTTTATTTATTTTTAAGTTTAATTCGTATGCCAGAAGCTTTATATAGTTTTTTAAAACATGCATTTGTTGAGTTCACCTTTTGTATTCCCAATGCCATTATGCCTTTTACTAAAACAGAATTGACCTACATAACTATTTGACCATTTTTTCGAACCATAAATTTAAAATTTTTATGTTTGGTTTAAAATTATGAGTTGAATTCCGTTCAGACTCTTTGGATTCAAATAAAAAGGTTTAAAATATTGTTTGGTATTTTCATTTTTAATCAATACCGATAGGGTGAGATTTTAGGAATAAGTTAAAATCTGGCAACAGCGCAATTTACACACTTCTTGTAATTCTATAATAATGGCAACCTAACTCACACCTATTCTTGTATCTACATATTTATGGAAACTTTTTTACACTTACCGAATTATGGCGCCAGGTGCCATAAATGATTTTCCGTTATAACTCGAATTGTATGGAGTGTAAAAAAAAAATTCCTAGATTTACACACTCTTTGGAAAAGCAGCCATTAATATACTAAATATTTTGCAAAGTGCCACAATTGGGGATATAGCATGGGCTGCCACAAATATGTACGTACGTGTAATGGTGTGTGTGTGTGTGTGTTTGTTTTATGGCTCTGGTTGAAACCAAATGGCCAGCTTCTCTCTTTATTTTCCAATTTTTCGAAATATGGCATTTTACAAGAAATAACTTACCTAATTGGTATTTTATTACTTTTTTTTTATATTTCTTTTATTAATTTTTTTTTCTTTTTTTTTTTCTCTTTTCATTCTTTTTTCTCTTATTTTTCTTTTCTTTGTTTCCCTCTTTTTTTCCTTTTTTTTTAATTTAATTTTTTTTTTTTTTAAATTTTTTTTTATCACCTATACTTAAATACTAAAGAGTTTATTACAATATTGCTTCTCCTAAAATTTTATTTGGGTTTCAATTACAAATTGGTATAACATTCTATAGACATTTACATTGTTTAGCGAAAGTATATAGTTCAGATTGAATGGAAGATCTACTAAAGTTAATATATTTCTAAAGAATTTATCTCTATAATTTATAAATCTTGTACACTCTAAAATATAATGCTCTAGATCTCCCGTTTTACCACATTCACAATTGTCGTCATTGGTTAAACCAATTCGCTTCATGTGTTTAGGATATAAGGCATGAAAACTTCTCATGCGTGAAATTGTCCTAACAAATTTTTTATTTGATTCCCTATAGAACCATGTTCTCCTACCTAAATTAGGAAAATTATTTTTATAGGCAAGCCCTTTTTCTGAATTTGAATATTGCACCTGCCATCTATGTGTCATTCTTAGTTTCGCTTGACTAACTATATCTGTGTAAGGTATTTTAAAGTCTGTAGCTGAACCACGGCTCGTAGCTTCTTTAGCTGCTTTGTCGACTAATTCATTTTCGGTAATGCCTATATGTGCTTTGACCCAGACAAAATTTATATCTTTATTTAAGTTTCTTAAGGATACGTATAAATTGGCTATATCACTAACAAGATAATTAGTAGGTGCAATATTCAAACAATTCTGAATTTTTATCAATGAACTTTTACTGTCAGAGAATATAACAAACTTGTTGTTTCCCTCATAATCTACGCAGTATTTAAGTGATTCTAGGATAGCCCAGAGTTCCGCTGAAAAAATAGATGTGCCGTCTGGCAATTTAAATTGTTTGTATAACTGGATGTTTTTGTGGTAGAAGGTACAGCCAGTTTTTTTATCTAGAACAGATCCGTCAGTAAATATTTGTTCATAGTTTGACCAGGTGGTCGCTTGTTTTTCTAAAAACTTACTTCGATCCATGGTACACTGTAAAAAATAATGGTAAAATTTCACAATATTTACTGTATTCCTAAGTTGATACTTCTTTTTTAGCTGTGTATAGAAGGCTTTAAAAAAAACAACATTTTCAAATACCTTTTTTTCAAAAAACTCAAAAATTAAATACTTACATTCATTTATTACACTATAAATCAAATACTGTTCTGCCTAACTTGCCCGTTGAATAACATTAAGAAAACTTCTGGGTGTAGGATGAGCCCGTTAGGGAAAGAGTTCTGCGTATAATCTCGAAGCAGCAGCCGCACCTTGATGACACTCACCGTAAATTAACACCATATCTACTAGTTCATTGTTTTCAACTTTTACCATTTTCTCTTGTCACCAATTTAAAATTAACTTGCTTCAGAAAAACACACCGCAGCAGATTGCCAAATAAATAAATGAATACCGACCCGAAAATTACATGACTAATAAGACAAAAACAAGATAAAGTATAGCAGGCTACGTTTTGATGACCAGGCCCGCACTTAGATTTTTTATTTCTGTATCTCGCCTATTTTTAAGTTTTTTGAAAATGTTGTTTATTTTAATGCCTTCTATACACAGCTAAAAAGAAGTATCAACTTAGGAATCACCCTGTACCTATAACCATGGGTAAGTTATATTTATTAACGGATATTGTAAATTTAAAACTTTTATGAAAATTTACTAGGTAAAAATATTTTTTCCGAAATTTGTTATGCAAAATTATAGCTATTTATTTTTTATAGTATTTATAACGAAAATATTTTTGAACTAATAATTTTTTGGGTTTTTGGTGTGGGACTACCAAGAGATGGCTCTACTGGCTATATACAACCCAAAAACGTTGATTTCATAGGGTTTAGTATAAAAACTTTTGTTTGGTTTGGTAAGAACACCTACCCTTTACTGGCAAGAACAGAAGCGTTCGAAACCAGACGCCAACCACAAGTATAGAGGATACAACTAGCCTCATAGGCCTAAATATACCGGCTCTTCTGCCAACCCCAGCAACAACAAAAAAAACTAATGGAAAAAAGCGTGAAAATTTACAAAATTCGAAAAATTCATAAAAAACAGCATAATTGTGTGTCATTCGTGGTGCCTTAAAATTTTTTAACCTGAAGTAATTTTGAACGATTTGTGTTAAAATATCTGTTTTCTTGATAGTGTTATTTATGGTCCCTTTAGACTATCCTTATGATTAGTTACAATAACAAAACGTTAAACAAACACTACGAATAAAAATATATCTTCCTCTAATTTTTCGCTTCAGTGTGGGCTTTCATTTGGGACTCCATGTACATAAAATAAACCCAATAAACCCATTGTTAAACCAGAACCAGAAGTCAATAGCTCAAAACCTATTGACTTATAGTCGCATATATTTAAATTTTAATTAACGAATCGTGTTATGTAACAGAATAAGCGTTATATTGTCAATCTATTAAGTTCGTAAACAAATAGCTATAAAGAAATTACCATATAAAAGCAACGTACGGGGAGTTTTAAACAATGGTATCGTAAATTCCTTTATATGGTTAACAAAAACTTTTTGGAATTAAATTGAATAAAGTGTCGATGTATTTTGTGTTTTCTATTTCATTATGTAATGTGTGTTTTGACTGGGGAACTATTGTTATCTAATTAAAGTTTTTTAAACTTATGTTACGATATGAGTCATATTAATTACAACTATAATCCATTATACTGTCGGATATGGATTGGCACCCTTAAGGATGAATAAATCAGTTCATACTTCGCTGTGGTGCTAAGACACTTAATAGATGTTGAGTCTGCTGAGAAGAATAGGTGTAGTGGAAAAATAGTGTGTAGAACAAAGACAAGGACATTCCTAGTTTGGTAGGAGGAGTTTGTAGAGAAAATTTGATAAACATAATTGTTTGTATTGGTTGGGATAAAGGGTTCCATTTTAAATAGTCCATCCAGGGGAAAATCCCCTCTTTAATAAATTGCTGACATAGCAAAAAGGAACCCTTTCTTCCATCTGGTAAGGGTTGCAAAACTCGAAGGAACACTTGCTCGGAAACTTGTAAAAAGTATTCAAGTGTAAGGGTAACCTCTGCCCAAATAACTACTTAAAGTTTAAAACAGTTTTTAAGCCATGAAGAGTACTGCCCCAGAACCAGTTTACTTTGCTTCGATTGCGTAAGTGTTCCTTACATTTAATTGTTAAATTGTATTAACTTGTATTCTTCTTATTTTGGTCAAAGTTGTCTATTAAGAACAAATTGTTTCTTTAAACTTACTAGAATAACACCTTTCTAAAGTAAGTAAAAAAGGGACAGTTTCTCTTCTTATTAGAGAACTATCTAAATTTACCATATTATAATCTTTAACGTAACATTGTATTTTATTCACATTATGATTATTGTTTGTTATCGCTTTGCTATTCATTAAATAAATGTCTTAAAAAATCCTTAATGTTTCAGTGATTCGATAGCGCACCATAAGGGCACCAATAATAAATAATTATTTATAAAATAAGTAAAACATAAATCAAAACCATCTAAGCTACACAACCCAGTCGCTTGTCATTTAAGACGCGAGAATAGTAGTTTGTACAGCAAGAGTGGATATGATGTCCATATCGCACGAGGAAGTAAATTGAGCACGACGCCGTAGGCAAAGTGCTCAAAGTTCCGAGCGCAATATGGACAATCCACTCGAGTTGTACAGTATATTTTTTCTACGACTCAACTTCCGAACTTCACACTAAAAATTAAAAAAAAAATTTAATCTAGGCCTCAAAACTTGTCTTTTAAGTTGGCCGTAAACTTTTCTTCAAAAAACAATTGAATAAAATTTAGTTTTTATAGGAAATCCATGGACAAAATTTATGGACTTGATTTCCTATATTTACAAAAATCAATTGAATATATCTTTTTCACATTCGGTCTTTTGCAGAATAACGGACAAAAAGTGATATATTTATTAATAAAAATAAACAATTTATTTTTCTCAACCATGTCTAGTTTGATTAAATTGTTCTGCTGAAATGCACAGAAAAAAAGGTTTGCTAGCGTGTATTTCTGCTTGCGTAATAATTATAACTCCGAAAGCACAACAAAGTAGCTATAGAATTCGTTTTAATCAGTTAAAAATGGCCAATTTACAAACTGGCAACACTATCAATGTGGAAAGAGAAGTGGCAATACTGTAGAATGCCATTTTTTTTGGGGTTTTATGTACTTAACTTCATTTTCCACTATTTAAGATTTACTAGTTATTTTTCTAAATCTGTTGCGTATAAGAAAAGTTTTAAGGTCGATTGGGGTGGGATCCCCATTCAAAATGTATCAGAAAATATCGCGGTATTCAAATATTTGCATGCAAAAAAAACATACAAGGTAAGTAAAAAACGTTAATTTTGTACGTGTATAGTACATTTTAGGCATTAAATCTTGTAGTAATTGTCTAGAAATGAGTGGAAAACGGGAGATATTTAAAATAAGAAAGTGCATCTGTGCGCAAATCTTTAATTTGGTAGGAATATATTTTGGTATTATATCTTTAACTTTCGCACCATTTCGAACACTCTTTAGGGAAAAATTGTGTATGTATAGAGTCTGGGATAAATGTTTTCATTTAAACAAAAAAAAAACAAGTTTTATCTAGATTTATATATTTTTGAAGCATATTCGTAACCTCACTTTTGTCAACTGTCAGAAAACGACTTGTAAAATTTAGAACACACACAACACAGTTCATTGGATTTTTTTTTGGTATTATGGCTTGATCACGCCACCACTTTAGAACCATAATAAAGAAATATCTATAAATGTAATCTGCGTATAAAACTTTTGCGGTAATTTACTACATCACAACAGAAATACAAAACACAACTATACGAAAAGACTTTAAAACATATTATTAAGCTATTTCACATTGAAAATTATTTGTTTAACCACAAACATTTAAATAGTGCAAAGGTACATACCGAACTAAGAAGGAACGCCCGACACTAAACTAACTAACTAAAACTATTGGTTTATTCATTCAGGTGAATTATATCTTACTTCTAAGATTCTTTTTGCTTTAAAAAAAATGTTGAATTTAATAATAATAGTAGTAATAATAATAAATATAATAATAAAACATATCAGAACAAAAAAATAGGGTGGATCTGTTAATAATTAAAGAGTCCTGTCAATTGTCGTAAAATTCATTTTGACCACCGTAATTTGAAAGCGAAAAATAATTAATTGGGAGATATTCTGAAAATATGTCATTATTCACTAAAAGAAGAAACGCCTCATTTTAAAGTTATTTTAAATCCTGACCAAATTGAAAATATATACGATTTAATCAACGACATGACTCGAATCAAAAATTACGTCAGAAGCTGTGACTTACCTTTCCATATTTATGGCTGGCTTCGCTAGTACTAGCTGTCCAACTGTCAGTTTCCAGTCTAGCTCGCTCCAAGGCGCCAGTAAGGGAGTCGATTCGGGACCATTCGCGCACATCATGATCGCGGAAGGGTGTTCCCCCCGTAGAAACAGGCGAAGCAGCTACTATCTCCATTTTTGTTAAAATATGGGAGATCCCTACGCTACGTCTGTATGGTGGCTGGTGCGATTGAGTCGTATTCAGGGTGTGTTATCAAGTGCTATTGAGATTAACCTGAAAATAATAAAATAAAGGATATTAAGAATCAAAATGGACAAACGGTATACCGGTATAGATAAATTCCATCTTTATTTTAAACATCTATGTTCTAGTAATTTACAGGTGAATTTTTATCATGTTGTTTATTACACTCTATATTTACTTTAATATGTATTTTAAATCAGTGTCGGCTCGTGATACTCGATGCAGGTGGGGCCAAAATATCAAGTTAAAAATACAGGGTGTTACAAATTCGATGCATTAACTATCTCGGTAACTATAAGAGATATAAATTTAGTTGAATTGAGGCAAAGTTTCATTTATTTTAATGCTAAATTATTTGTTTAAAAAAATCAAAAAAATTCGGATGACTTCCAGAGCATCCCAAAAAAAAAGAAAATATGAATTTTTGTTTTTATTTTCTTTATGACAAAATATTGATTACACGCACTTGCTTGAGATAGTTTTTTATGTTCTTCAAGAAAATAATTTTATTTTTTAGATATCTACAAATCAACTTCATTTTTTTAAATACGGACCTCTTAAAATTTTTATCTTTTAAAGTACCTTAAGACAAAGCTCTTAGTTTTTTAAAATCAAAATTTGATTAAATATCTGTTTAACATTTTATTCAGCATTAAAATATGCAACTTTGCCTTCATTTAACAAACTATCTCTTATAGTTATTGAGATAGCAATGTTAATGCATCAAATTTGTATAACCCTGTATATTAAAAAAATCGGAAAAACTTGACGAATTAAATAGAGCAATTAATAAAGTATTTCAATAGTTGTAACAAGAAATGTTCACAAAACACTCAAATTTTCCTACAAGAAAAAAAAGGGCATAGATTAGGAATCTGAGATCCATTTTTAATGCAAATGCTTGGGTTTTAAAATATTAAATATATTAGGTGTAAAGGTTCGGTTTTGGATTCATAATGAAACATTCTTGTTTCTTTCCGCACTACTTTTTAAAGTAAATTATCACACTTCTTCAATATAATTGTTACTTTAATTTTTGTCTTTAAAAATGAATAAAGGTGACTGATGATTTGTCATTTTCTTGTTGTAAAAATATTTTATTGCATTCGGTTAAATTTTTGTTGATTTGAAATTGCTCTAAAAAAGGGGAAACGAGAGAGAGAAGCATCTAATAGAAACATATTATAAAATATTATTTTTTACTTATTTCTCTTTAAAATTACATCACAAACCATTAACTAAGAAGAAACAGGACTTTTAGAATGAACATTTTAAAAACTAAGCGTTTCCAACAAAAAAAACTGTTACGTAATCTAAGCCAAAAATACATCATTCCTAACAAAATCTTCAATTTTGGCGTGGTGAGCGTGTAATAGATACCTACTAGTACTAAAAGGTAAATTGTTATATTGATTTTATGCTGTGTTGGTATGACATTTTTTAAATAAATATTTAAAGATTTAGATTAGGAGTCCAAGCATATTTTCGGTAAATCCTATATCCTAAGTATAAATAACAAAATTGCAGGTACTGTGATTTGGAATTGGCAAATTTGTGATTTACAGTATTGATATTTTACAAAATCGAACATCTCTACCTCTCTGAGAATCTAATATGTATTGTCAATTATCTGGTTGCCCACGGTCACCTTCCATGTTATTATTGTAGAATCAAAAAATAAAAATACCCGCTTTTAAATTGATTGTTTTTATTTTAACAATGGTCAATAATAAGTGTCAAGGTAGAGAATATCGATTTCTAAGGTCAATAATCGGTCAATAATGACCGTTTTATACACTATAGTGGAAAAATAGGATTTAACACTCCTTTCTTTCAGCCCTTTTATACAACGGTAAACATTTAGGAATCAGTACAAGTTCCACTGAGCTGGGTTTAAGTCACACATCTTAAACCGAGAATTAATGTCAGATTACAAGTGCTAACTTGTTGATCAGTATCTTTGATATTAAGGACACCGATAACTTGCTACCTGAAATGAAAAATGTTGACTGACAATATCCATATCAGCATTCAAAATTTATGATAAAGGTTTTACGAGGGTTCGTTTCATCTTATTGTATCATTCTTTGGCACTTGACACTTCCCACGTAGAGAATAAAATTCATTTTATTAAGATCTCATTGCCGCATGTAAAATAAACTCACTTTTTGCCGTCTGCTGTCACTCAATTTGTCCGAAACTAGCCATATATCGAAAGATTTATCGTTGGATTCTGTTTCTCATGTAGCGGATTTTTAGATATACCTTTTATTTCCAAAATATACCATAATATTTCTGTTAGTGTAATTGGACCAACATTAAGAACTATTTTCTCTCAAAAAAACGTTTGACCCTTTAGCTATTTACTCATTGATAGCAAATTGTTTAATCAAATAATGGAGGTGATATTTGACGACAGCCGAATTTTGAAATATTTATTTTAATATTCGTTAATGGCACAAACGCTTAAGATATAAAAATAACTTCATTATTTTTCAATAAACAAACATGTCTTGGAATAAATTCGATAATCTCAGTCGTTATTGAGTAAACATAATAAATAAATGTATGCAGGCCTAAAGCCCTGCACGGGCCGGAATTTCAGGACCCCCAGAGCCAACATTTTGCGACATGGTCTGGTCCGGCCCCTTAACCAAAACCGACAAACCCGACAAGCCCGGCAGGTCCGACAAACCCGGCAGGCCCGACAAGCCCGGCAGGCGCGACAAACCCGGCAATTCTCCCCAACAAGCCCGGTAGGCCCGAAAAAAATTATTAGGGCTACAAAATTATTTTACAAATATTTATAAAAAAGCACATAAATAAACCAAGGCTGACCCGAAAGACCGGCTGGCCACAAAAATCCGGCTGGCCACAAAAGTCTGGCGGGTCACAAAAGTCCAGCAGGCCCGTGAGGCCCGACAGAACTGGAAAAAATTGCTTGGGCCCGAAAACCCGAACCTTTATTGATCTCGGCCTTGAGTCGGGCCGGGCCGCGTCAAAGCCCAAGATGAAAACCAGGCCCTTGCAAGCCTCTATGCAGGCCCAAAAGCGATAATAGACCCTTAATAATAAATTCTGTTTTCGATTACTTCACGTTTGATAATATTAAACTAATTATGCAAGACAGGAAAAAAATACCAAATCTATCATCTGCCCTAACGCCTCGTTAATTTAGGTGTAAATATTAAGGAGAAATATGTCATCCCATTTCATGTTTTGTTTTAAGAGCGTTTGGAGCTAAGGCGTATTTTTTTTAAGCTGGCACCTTGAGGTGTCTAAAAGATAATATTTTAGTTCCTTTTCCTAGTTCAATGGTTACAAAATGGGTTTAAACATGGGCGCCCATAGGGACGGGCAACGTGGGGCAGTTTCCCACCCTTGAATACTGGGAAAGAGCGTAGATATTTTTTTTAAAAGAGCAATTTTCTTAACAAGAGAAATGACGACAACAAATTACTTTCGACAAGAATGGCTGAGGCGTTTTTTTATTACTTAAGAAGAAAAGTTTTATGATTTTTTAACTGGCTGTTCCGTCTTGAAATATTGAAATGTACTCTATGAGCGCCCATGGATTTAAAGTATTATGAACAAGAGCTGGGGGCCTTTCATCCTTAACTTTTTACTTTTTAAAAATAAATAAATGGGCTTTTTCAATCCATATCAACAAACTGTTTTAATAAAATAATACAAGATACGACTTATTTAGTCGATTAAAATGAAAAGAATTGTGGTTAGAATGTCAGCTTTGTTAAAAGCAGTCACACTCCGAATACGTCTCTCTAAAAGAGCTGTTCGTTCGCGATCTTTGCAAGGACTGTGAAGCAACCCTCTTCATTTATACTTTCATTGGTTTCTGTTTTTATTGTTCAATCTTTTATCTATATTGTTAACATGTTCGTTTCATTATGCCAACGGTTTTTTGTAAAAAAAATTGTTTAGGATATTTTCAATATAGATTTTAATGAAAAAGATATTTTTAATATTTTACATTTGAGAAAATGTTACGGGATACTCATCTTCATAAAAACTTAGGATTTAACTATTTCGTTCATCGAATTTTCTAATAAAGAAACTTCTTACCGGCCTCTCCCCTAGGTAATAAAAAATGATCTTTAAGTAATTTTGACTGAGATAATAAACAACTCGTTTTAAATAATGAAAATTTATTATTTTTACTTAATTGTTTTATTTTTTCATATAATAGTCCCAGCACTTAACTCATCTTTCTTGTGTCCTTACATTTTTTTAAAAGACATCTTTTTTCAAATTACACCTGACAAGGCTGCAATAATTAAACAAGAATTTGAATACAAGCAGAACTGTCATCCGTCTTACTGCTAATTAGGACGGCTTAACGTCTTGTGTATTCCGACATGCATGTTATTAATTTAGTATTATCATCAGTGTCATACAATTTTTGCGTTAATCTGGAAGCATTGATGCAGGAGTGAATTTTAAAACGGATAGAATCTTAAGTTGTCCGCAGAAGTTATTAAGGAGGTACCAACCTTTCTTTGCATTTTGTAATAAAATAGAAACATTCTTTAAACATTTTATTAACAGAAAAAGATTTGAAGACTACAGGGGAATAACGATCCAAGTCCTTGGAAGTTCTTGAACGCTCGTACATTATTTGATTCTACACACAGACGTTGATGAACGCGCGTCAATGTGCGCGCATGGATGCACGCAAACATCTCTCTGTGTCTGTGGCTGGCTTCATACTATGTTTATTTTTTAAATTATTTCTAATATTAAATAAATATTGCCCACGCTTATGACTTTTATGAGAAAATTATTTGTACCAATGTCATATATATTACAGTCAAACTTGTTGCCATTACTGGTTAGTTAGTTATCATTAAAATTAGTTAGTTATCATTAAAATTAGTTAGTTATCATTACAATTCTTTGTGCAACCCAACATTAAACCTTATAATTTCGTTTGGCTCGAAAATGTGAAATGATCGTTCTTCCCCTGTAGTCTTTATAAGCATTTGTTACTATCGCCGCTAGAGGAAATTATTGCATTTAAAAAAATCAGATCTTTGAGATGTTTTAGACTTTCGAACAGATGAAAAAGCATGTCCCTCATTTCCTTGTTAGTTATTCTGTCTATCCGATTCTTAACGCTTGACAGCCATTTAACTGGTACAGACGAAATTATGGATGTCATGCTTTCAGTTTCTGCTCGGTATTTTAAGTTAACATATACCTAATAAAAGTTTCTAGATTATCTAATCTTGAAGTGATGCGTTCAGTTTCTGTGCAGTATTTTAAGTTAACATCTACTTAAAAAAAGTTTCCAGATTATCTAATCTTGCAGTCATGTGTTTAGTTTCTGCGCGGTATTTTAAGTTTACATCTACTCAACAAAGGTTTCCAGATTAAATATAAGAAATATGGGCGGGCATTGTTGAAATTAGGGTAAACGGATAATTTTTCTTTACTCGAGAGCCTCATTAGAGACAGATATCTAAATAACCTTGGTTCCGGCTCTTGCCACCCTATTTCCAGGTAATAATAATCTTAATTTATTAAGTTTAACCTTATGGTTTCAACAAGATTGTGCTCTACCGCATTGTGCTGCTCATTGAAGGGAGTACTTAAATAGAATTTTTCCGAGGTGGAGGTTGGTAGACGAGGTCAATAGAGTGGTGGCCAGATCGCTCGATCTTTACCCAATAGGGTATGAAAAATGTCTAGAATTGATTGTTGATTGTAAATATATATAATATGTTGTATTAAAAGAATTTAAGGTGAGTTTTATGATCCACCCTGTCTAATATATTTTTTTCAAAAAATTCTGTATGTTAGTTTAGGAAATTAAATCAAATTTCTTGTCCCAGTATTTTTTGGCCGCAATGGTAACAATTTAAGGAAATTTAGTGACAACCCAAGGTTAAAAATGGGTTAATTTTGCATGCGGTGATAACCTCTTAATGAATTTCCTCTAGAAACTAAATTTTCTTACTATTTATAATTGAAATCAGGTACGAAAGAGTATGACTTCCTGCACAACGTAACAATATGTTAAAATTACAATTTAAAATATTTTTATTGGTATAAATAGCATTTGAAACATCTTAAAAATTATCAAAATCCTTTTCAGGTCTAAGTTTATAAAAACGTAGTATTTTCTTACAAACTTTTATAGTTGCCATGGATGTTAATTTTATAGCTAGATTTTTGTAGATATATTAAAAAATGATGACCTAAACACGCTAAAATATATCCTAAACAAACATCTTCGGTAAAAAAATTACCATTTAAATGGACTTTTGATGTAGGTCACAAAATACCTAAACCTACTTTTGAGATGGACAAAAGGATGCCATCATGCAAAAAACATTTTATACTGTTTTGTTGAAGCAATCCATCAAATGGATTGACAAAGTGGGCGGAAAGCTTCAAAAGCCGTTTTTCTGATTTGAGTTTTGTTTGTTCCTTGTACAAATAGTTGGGCCGAATGTGGCGGAACCGCTGGTGTTTGTAAAATAAACAAAATTAATAAATAACGCTTTTACAGCCAACAATAGAATTCTTTTACCCGATTTATTTGAATTAATTCCCTATAATAGTAATAAGTAAATATAATAGCAAAATGGAATTCGATCAAAGACAGAAAGGTATATTAAATGGCGTCGACATAATTTTGTAATAAATATATTGCTTTACATTTAATTGCCTTCTATTTTTGACAAACAAAATACTTTAAGAACCTTCCATACCACCATGAAACGCGACATCGTTTCCTAACTTGTCTAATTAAAAATGTAATACAAAAATTTCACTAAGGGATTCACAAGAACGTTTAATTTGGCGGATGATACCTTAATTTTTGTCAAAAAAAATTGAGTATTTATTTTAAAGTTTCACTTATATAAGTTGAAATTATATCATCCGCCATGCAGAACATAAAAATAAAAATATTGGGGCTATTCATGTAAATTTCGTATTTTCAATTAAAACTGCAAAAGATGCCCCGATATTATCTCCAAAATCTCCACCGATCGTTATGATTACATAATATAAATATACTCGATAGAATATGACCAATACAAATTTTTCAGTTTAAACTTTGCATTTCTATTAGATTTCCACATCTACTAGTTTTACAAGACACATTTTTAAAAATTCTGTACTTTAAATCATAATATAACTTTTTTGTGAACCCTGTATAATATAACTTAACTTTAGTGGCATTATTATTTTTAGGTTTAGATGTAGGATACAAAGTTGCAAAAAAGTTTACAATGTTAACTAAATCTGGGCAAATACTGTAGATCTAAATATTTCGATGGTCTAAATTTTAAACCCCTCTAGTTAATATGGGTAAAAATGTCTAAATTTAATTGTTGTTGCGATATGTACATTTAAAAAATTACATTAACCCCTCTTTGATAGGCTGCAGCGTCCAAATGGTGTATCTTAGGGAAAAATGTGTTTTATATTTCTATTTTCGTATTTTGTTTTCTACCCAAAAATACTAACTTTTTTAAACGAAAGTTGATATTTTTATTGTTGCAGGTTATATTCACAGAACAGCAGAATTCGCACCGCGCCGGTGTGAATGGGCAAAAAAAAACGAACGCGGTGTAATCTGTATATTCTTTTAAAATTCTAAACTTTTATTCAACAACACTCACTACTTTTATGGCCAATCAACAACTAGCAATACATTTTTTTTATATCAATTATCTGTTTAATCAATAGCAAAAAAGATTATTTTGGAACAGTGATACGAAAGAAACATTACCAAACTTTAGTATATCTATACACCTATATACTAATCATTATTATCTTTTTATTATGTCTTATTTATATCCTATAAAACACCAGGTAAGGAGTCTTCATTCCAATTAATTATTTAATCAATCAATCAATCAACTAATAATAAGTATTTAATGGGTATTATGATACAAAAAGTTAGTTCCGTATACAAATAAACGCACAAAAAGAGAATAATCTTATAATTAGCAAACAAATAATGAACAATTATAAGATTATTATTTCTTTATGTAGTAATCTATCAGCAATCATAATAATTAAAATACAATCTGTTCGCAGCTATAATTTTATTTAAGCTTTTTTGTATAGTTTAAAAATGGTATATTACATGTTAAAATATCAAGAAGTTTCACAAACTAAATCATAGTTAAAAGAGTGATAGTTAATTATTTATATTAAATTATGACATCAAAGTCACGAAACCTATTTTAATTGGAAACAGGACTAAGTTAATCATGACAAAACCTAATCAAAATGTAGCTCTATTACTTCTATTGACTTGCGTATAGTTTTTGCCTCATCTGTTTAATTTTTAGGGTAAAATAATCTTAAGACTATTGGACCAATATTTCGATATTCTTCTCCAAGGTTACTAGGGCGAAATTATATCTATATTAAATTATAACAAAACTTTGCGTGAAGAGTGTCAGAAAGTTATTTTTTCTGCAGGGGTCCACAAACTGACATCTTTCAAGCGTGATTTGACGCCACAAAAGTCATTATTCCAGTATTGTTAACCGTTGCTAAGTAATGAGACATAACGATACGAGAATATTATATTCTCGGCCTAGGCCTGTAGAGTCCAAATTTAATTTTTTTTTAAATCAGTCAATAAACAAAATTTGCTTTAAGAGAACGCAATTTTTTATATGTACAAGGTAAGTTAACCATAAAGTTCATGTTTACCTTTATCTTAAGAATTGAATAAAAATGTGAAATGCAAAAATTGTAGAGCTCATTCAGGTGCACATTTTAAAATTATGCTGGAGTATACGGGGTGACCCAAAAAACGTGGGAAATATAACTTGGGCTTTTTTAAATGAAATTTGTATATTGTATTAGTTTCTGATTCCCCACAAAATTCTACGCTTATTTTGTAAATGTCATTTATGTCTAAATGCAATAGTTTTTAAAATATTGATATTTAAAATATGGCATTTTCAGTCTTTGACAGGCTGTAACGTTGGAACGGTTCCTCTTGGAGAAAAATGGTTTTCACCTCCCAGTCTTAATTTTTCTTTCTCTATCTAAAAGTTACAACCCGTAACTTAATTTTTTGTGGGCACCCACCTTTCCAGGGTAGACCAGTGCCCCCCCCCCCCCCCCTGCCGAGGTCTTTGGGTCAGTAAAGTGAATTTTAAATTATTTACAAAAACAAAACCAAGTGGCGAATATGGTGATATGAAAATGGCCCGATTTAATGACAATACAAAATGAAAACGATTCTATTATTGTAATAATAACTACTTACATAAATTATTTCCCAACAAACACAACATAGTTCATTAAAATTAATAATTTAAAAAACGTTAGTTGAACTAAAATAAATGCGATAACTAATAATTTCAACACTCAAAATTTTTGTAATTCACTTAATGGTAAATCTGCAAGTCACAATCACCACAAGTTCAATTCAATACCGATATTTTTAATATTACTAAGAATATTGTCATCAAAATCACAAAGAGTTATCATTCGATGGCGATTGTACACGGACTGAGCAAAAATCTAGTCGAAACATCAAATAATGCTAGGCAGTAATCTCGTTATGCTAATATATAAAAACCAATATTTTACCAATTAATCAATTTTTACTGGTGATTTAATTTAAAAACACATCTTGGGTGTATGAACTAATAAATTTAAAATTAATTTTATTTGTAATAATTCATTTTTGCTTATCAACAATGATCTAATTTTATTACACAAATACATTTTTAACATTTGTTTGGGTGTGTACTTACATATTCCAGAATTTTACAAAAATAAGTTGAAAAGTCTCAAAAAAAATCTAAAAATGTAATTTACACTATAGTAACAACAGTATTAATCGCTCATTTGTCATCAAATTTATAAATTATTATAATCAACATAAGTCCTATCCCGAATTTAAAAAAAAACTCAAAATATTGCCGTGAGAATAAGCACTTAAATCAAAATCGGTGCATGCTACTCTTTCGATCACGATTACCGAATGAACGAAAACTGTAATCAGATTGTCAGACGAATATGAAGTTAAAAGAAGAAGTGTATAGAGTGAACCAATAACTTGGTGACTTGGTGGTAGTCTGGTAGTGAGAACTTACTTCGTCGCCGACGGTGCAATATTTTAATGAATTATTTGAGTTTTATTTGACGTCAGTGGGGGCTCGCAGTCTTACAAAATGGTGAAGAGCTAGGTATAGTATATATTATATTCATATCGTTTATAACGTTCTCCGACGTCTTCCGATTTCCAATCTTCATCTGTCTCGGTCATTCCACAAATCTTTATCGAGATTCCTCTCTTTTACTTCTTTGTCAATGCCTTCTCTCCAGCTTTTTCTTGGTCTTTCTGGTCTTCTCTTGCCCCTTGGTTGCCAGTCTAATGTTTGTTTTGGCAGTCTGTTCTCGGACATTTGCTGCACATGTCCGAACCATATTAGTTGTTTACTTCTAATATCAGTGCGGGTACTTAAACAAACATTAACTAACTTTACACTAGGTACTGAATTAACAGAACAATAAAAACAAAACTTTTTAATCACACGGTAAATAATTCTAGGATTAGTTTTTCCTATTATATATAAAATATGAAAAAATGAAAAAGTTAAGCTTCAAATAAAGGAAAAGTCTATTGAAAAACTATGAAACCAGATATTAGTGGAACATAATCCTAAGTATGCTAATTTCAACACTAGTGTTGATATTTTTTTTTCAACATTAATGTTGAAATATTTTTTTCACAAATCACAGGCTTTTTTAATAATTCTTTGTGGTCGTAGGAAAAACAGTGTACATTACTCGTGTGAAAGTGATTATTCTAAAACTCGGAGAATTTCCGCACTCGGCTGACGCCTCGTGCTGAATATCTCCTCGTTTGAAAAGTATCACTTTTATCACTTGTTAAGTAATATACTATTTAGACTTTCATTGACTTTATTTGTTTTTAATCACAACGTTTCAACTGGAGATACTTACCATCGTCATACTTTATCCTTCAAAAAGTATTGAGTTAAAAATTTATATAGCCTATTATTTACTATTTACTTAATATATTATAGGTAATTGTCGCTACCTATAAAAAAATTATGTTTATTCTAAGAATTAGGTAGAAATAATATTATAATATAAGAACTCATTACTTTATTTAATAATTGTACAAAATATAAAAATCCAAGAATATTTCTTTATTATTAGGCGTCCGTACACGACCAGATGTCAATCGTAGAATGATCCAAATAAAACCATTCGTTAAGATAAATCACAATAGTAACTACTAATACTGATCGTGTAAGGGCAAATTTCATACATTATTGGGGTTGATATCATTCAGGAGTGGTATTTTTTCGCAGGCGACCGCCGTTACACGAAGAACCCGAAGCACGGAAAAGTATTATTTTTTACACACCAATGCGTGCGAAAAGTTTAACTCTCTTTGCGCAGGTTCCACGACAAAAATATTTGCTTTATTCAATAAAAATATTTCGAGTCACCATATAATACACATCAATAGAAGTTTAAATATCTTTGTGTGAAATAGTCAAAAACAAACCCACACAAAATGGTAATATAAGGCAAAGACTGGTTTAGTATCTTTACATCACCTAATCCATCTGTTAAAGACAATACAGAAAATGTGTTTCGGAAAACACAAACAGGTGTACATTAAAATGTTTGCCTTAAGCTTACTTTAAAAATTCATGAAGTTTTTTCCTAATTTTTTTTCAACCAATGGCGGTTAAAGCAAAAGATTAATAGAGTTTCATCAGTTTAACTAATCATTTTTAGCAAATGACAATGATGATTATAATAATTGAACAATATTGGTTTGTAAAGTATGAATCGGTACAAGGGCGTCGATAAGGGGGGGGGGGGGGGGGTAATTACCCCCCTCCCCCCCAAGATGACAAAACAAAATTTTTGCCTACACTTGACGAAAGAAAACAAAAGTGTATTATCACCATCAAGATGTTCGTATGTTATTGTTTGGTTGTGCAACTTATTTATATGAGCCGTTCAGAGGAAAAGTGGTATAACTAAAAATTGTATTACTAAGTTATTCTAGTATTTTCGTTCCTAGGTGTATGATAAATTCACCTCGATATTCACTAAATAAGTGGTATAAGTTAAATTTTAATAACAATTTTACTTGCTATTAAAATTTGACTTATACAACTTATTTAATGAATAATATTATACACCTAGGAAGGAAAATACCTCGGAAAATACTGATACAACTCAGTAGCGCAAAATTTATGTGCTATATCACTTTTCCTCATATATAAAAATATACATTTTATCCTCATGTAAAAATATATATTATTTTCTAGTTCAAAGCTTTTTTAAAAAAGGTTACTTTAGAAAGAATACAAGAATTATGTTTATTTGCATTAAATATTATAAGTTTTGTTACCTTATAATTCTTTTCCTCAATATGCCAAGGGGCAAAGGCATGCAAACAATAGAAATATTTTGAAAATTTATCTTGTTAATTTGTTACCCCCCCCCCCCCCCAAAAGAAAAAATTATCGACGCCCTTGAATAGGTAAATCAGCTTTTTCACTTTAATCGGAATTATTATATTCATTACAACATTCTGAATTAAAAGTTAATGAAAATATATCTCAATAATAAAATATTTTCTAGAGTGTCACAAACTTTCTCTAGATACAATTAGAAACACGCTGCAAAAGCAGAAAGTTTAAAGACGAAGATAAGATTGGAAGAGATGCACATCATTCTACAAATTGCGCAATTCGGCTACTGGCTATCGATCTAGTAGAAAGAATTGAAAAACGGAAAGTGTAGAAAATTCTAGTAAGAAACTCTATGCAATAGGGTAAAAATCAAAATTTGGTGAAAAGGCCCATTTTTAAAACTGACATCCCAAAAGTCCCGCATAAAATAAAATCAATTAAAGGAAAAAGATCTAGGAAAAACGCTCGGACCCGTAAATTTTTAATTTTTAATTTTTTGACATTAAAGAATATTATACAGGGCGTCTCATAGAACTGTCGTCACATCTTTGACAATTTTTTTTTAATGGAACACCCTATATATTGTATTATTTTCTGATTCCCTACAAAATTCTACGCTTATGTTGTAAATGTCATTCAATAGTTTTTGAGGTATTGACGTTTAAAATATGGTATTTTTTGACTTTGACAGGCTGTAACATTGGAACGGTTCATCTTAGAGATAAATGGTTTTCACCTCCCTGTCTTAGTTTTTTATTCTCTATCCAAAGAAACCAACCTACGATTTACCATGTTAAACAGTTAAAACAGTTTTTTTTGTTCGGGTTTGTTCTCTCCCGGAAACTCCAGCAATTAATTTAATCCCTTTATTTTGGGTAGTCATTAGGGTGGACTCCCGACTTTTCGGGGTGAGCCGGTGCCCCCCCCCCCCCACCCTCAGTCATAGATGACCACATATATATAGTATAAACAACAGATTTTAATCAGCTGATGCCTTGACGCGAGCAGAGCTGGATCGTTCATTATTGCCATGTGCATTATTTTCAATACTAAAATTTGAAATGATTGATCTAAATTTCTAAATTAGTCGGGAAGATATCTCAGGAAACTACTAAAAACGTTAATTAAATGATCCATTTTATTATTCAATTCAATTATTTTTGAAATATATACTGATAGCGTAATAAATATTCATTGGTTTTTTGTCACTGTTTTTTACACAACGTCGACTTAAATCAAAAATTAGTTAATCGTTTCCAATCAGTTACAGCTAATTAGTCCCTTTGAAAAGGTAATATACATTTAAATTAGAAATTGAATTTTAAAAAAAGTACAAAGTAATCGTTAAAATATTTTTTGTATGTATTATTTCGATCCTTTCAGAATTTGTCCAGATTTTATAGTTTTTAGAATTTGAATTTTTATTAATTTTGAGTTTATGATTACAAAAAAATTGTTGTACACTTGTAACAGTATATTATGTATTAAGTGTGGTAAAAAGCATATTACGCACTAATGGAGAATTTACGCTACGGAGACTCTGAGATTCTCTCAACCAACTTTGGCCATGTTGAAATACGAGGCACACCATTTAATTTAAACATATGGTGCCAATTTGACAGATCACCCCTATTTATTAAAACGAACAAATTTAAGAAAGCAGTAATTATCATCATTATTAATCATGTATTTGTCGGGTGATTCAGAATTAGAGTGTGAAAATACGCCATTGAAATTATAAAAAAAGTTAATAATATACTGGAAAATCTATTACCAGAAAAAACAAGTCGTGCTGAAGAAAGTGTCATGTATTAAACAACAAATCTTAATTGGTATCGATAGCGTAGAGAATAGAGCTCTAGCCTACAGATCGCAAGATCACAGGTTCAAATCTCATCAGGAGTATTTGATTTTTGTTTTAAAAAACATTAAATAATTTATAGAATTATTTTTAATTGAAATCTTCCTTGTTGGGTGGATTTTTTAAATTTATGTTTAATGTATCTTTCCTTGATTAAATTTAAATTTTTCATTTAGGGTAATCTAGAAGTCAATCCAGAATTAGTTCTTCCTATGATATATAAAATATGAAAACATTAAAAAGTTAAACTACAAATAAAGGAAAAGCCTATTGACAAACTATGAAACCAGATATGAAGTGAAACATAATCCTAAGTATGCTCATTTCAACACAAGTGTTGATATTTTTTTTTCAACATTAATGTTGAAATATTTTTTTTTAAAAATCACAGGCTTTTTTAATAATTCTTTGTGGTCGTAGGAAAAACAGTGTACATTACTCGTGTGAAAGTGATTATTCTAAAACTCGGAGAATTTCCGTACTCGGCTGACGCCTCGTGCTGAATATCTCCTCGTTTGAAAAGTATCACTTTCATCACTTGTTAAGTAATATACTATTTAGACTTTCATTGACTTTATTTGTTTTTAATCACAACGTTTCAACTGGAGAAACAGTGTACATTACTCGTGTGAAAGTGATTATATTAAAACTCGTTTGAAAAGTATCACTTTCATCACTTGTTAAGTAATATACTATTTCACTTAATTTTATTATTACTCTCGTATTTTGTTGTTGGTATAATTAGATTAATATTTTTATATTATTTTGCATTTGGGGTCCCGGAATACGTGGAACGCTACTGAATTAAATGACAATACGTTTTAAATGACTGACATTTTGATGGACGGACAGAGTTTGAAGACAAAAAAGTAGTCTGAAAGACGCGACGGCCGTATGGTCATACTTTAAGTAGACTGTACTTTATAATTTTTCTGGGTAGTAAATATATGTAACTGCAAGATAGAAAATTGGTCCTTGAAAAGATCGTTTAAAATGCAGATAATTTTTATGGCATTCTGCACTAAAATATACCCTATTAAAATCTGGTTGTCGGACCATGTAAATGGACATAATTAAAAGATTTTATGATATTTACGTGATGTAAATTATATGCGGTATTTTTTATATGCCAACGAACAAATTAAAAAATGTTTTAAAGTGGGCTGCCATACATATTTTGCTCTTACTTAAGGGTCCTCTAAAGGTTAAAGAACATTTTTTAAAAAATATTAACAATACAAAATTTAGCTTACTTATTATGACACTGGTCATTTTAAACCCAGAGCTGTGAATTTAGGACGGTTTAAAATTTAGAACTCTTCACTTCATACATCTGTTTTGAAATATGTTAACAAAATAGTAGTTTGTACAACAAGAGTGGATATGATGTCTATATGACAAGAGAAAGTAAAGTTAGCACGACGCCGTGGGCGGAGTGCTCAAACTTTCGAGTGCGATATAAACAATCCACTCGAGTTAAACAGTATATTTTTCTACGACCTTATGCTAAAAAATGTAAAAAAAAAGTTTGTAGGTTGCCGGGCTCGAACTCACTACCATTGTATCCATAGTAAAACGCTCTAACGTCTCGATAATTGAAGCGTTTAGTTAATTATCGTAAAACCAACTGAATAATGATGCTGCATGAAATTAATTTTCTATGCACATTCAGCAGGTTGCATTATTGATAAATCTATTATAAATGCGTATAGATTTTGTTATATTGAACAAACTAATAACATATTGTACCATATACCTACATTTAAATTATATAATTTAGTGTCTTGAAAAAGAAGGCGGAGCCTCAGTAAAAATAATATACTGTGATTGGTCAGTACTTTTAAGAACAACAATGGCTTCTCTGTAATTGACCACTGTGATTGGTCAGTTTCATTACCTATCTAGGATTATTATAAAATTTTGCCGCGCAGTTAACTGGAATAGCCTACTTTACCCGCCACTTAAGTGTAAAGGAAACAGCTAATTTCCATGTGAGAGTGGAAAAAATTAATTTGTCTAACCATAACAAATTTTTCAGGCCATCATTTTTGCAAATCTTTCATGCTTTATAGTTTTTACAAAGTAGCTTTCTTTCTCTTTGCACTTAGGGGTCAAATTCTTGAACTTAACCTTCGCTTGGTAAAAATAAGGAATAAATGCCTTTGTCCCCAATAAGATTTATATTTACAGGACAAAATAGGCACGTATTGTGGGTGGACGAGCAATGAAACGGGATATTTCTCATTGTGTCTGACTTTGCATGTGCATAAATTCTTGACAAAAACAAAAATACTGTGATATATGTACACGACGCTTACTATAAGCTTGCTTTTCAAGGATTAGTTTACAAGAAGTAATTTACGAAACCTAGAAGGTAATTTATTTTATTTTTTGTCAAATATGCAATAAGGCTGTAAAGAATCTAACTGAAAACCTAACTCGAAATAGAATACTATTAAATTAGGATAAAATAATGGCATTCAAAATGCCACTACAAGAAATACTGAGCCTTAAAAAAAGCCTTTTAGAAAAAGTTAGCAAACAACGACGATGTTATAATTAGACTGACATCGAAGGCGAGGTTCTGCGTAGTTTGTTCTCGTTCAAATTTGGTTTTGGCGATGCGGCCTGCAGCGACGTAATCTAACAAGTAAATTTTCCCCATTGTCGTCAAGCAAATAGGAGTATTGTACAGCGAGCTAGAGAATGCATGAGACGAAAGGTAGATTTTTCATATATACTGGCCAAACCGTCAAGGCTTCTACAAAAGAACGAAAATAAAGAGTTTTATTTCTTAGGTTTTAATACAATCATAATATTTAAAGTTAAACATTTACGAAAGACCATCTACAGAAAAATAAACATACTATTAATGATGTCTACTATTTAAACTGTTAATTATATCGGGTGTCCCATTATGGATAGCCACCGGCCGTATCTCGGAAACTACTGGGCATAGAAACTCAGGGAATAAAATCGTAATTAAAGTGGCTAAGAGAACATCCTGGACATAATTTATAAGTTCCTCATTTTGCCTCAAGAGGGCACAATTGAAAATTAAATATTGAAATTTTATATTTCTCCGAAAATTCCCACATTAAGGTATACACCATTAGAAAGCTTAGACAATTCTGCATCATTTTGGCTTAAACCTCATTGGCGTACCGACCTTAATAAGAGTGGGGGAAGCTGTTGAAAGTGTAATCATTTAATTTGCTGTAACTTCTAAATGACTTATTCGATTTTGGTAAACTTAAGCTTGTTTGAAAGAAAAAGGTAAGTACTTTTAATTGCCGTATCCACCGGTACACGATATTTTCTAAAAAAATTGTTAGAAGGCGTAATTTGTAATAATAATAGTTTTTTTGATTTTAAATCATACGGTATAATTAGGACATCATAATCGAAAAGTAGATTAATTTGGCAAGAAAAAATGAGAAGACTGCAGTTCAATATCTTGTTTTGTTTCAGAGTTATTGCCAAAAGAATATCTTTTACCACTTTAGTTGAAGAAGCGATTGTTTTCATAGTTTAGTTGTCAACCAGACTTTATGATTGTGCAAGTGTTATTTTATGACCCAAAAACTATTTTTTCTACTACCGTGCGTAATAAACTAACTTTACACACTATGGAAGGTGTCTAAAATTTAACTTTTTTTAACTAGTGCGTAAAGTAATTTACTTTACGCATAGTTAAAAAAAGTAAAAAATATGAATGATTACATTGATATGGATACCTGCATTTTTACTTAAAATTGGTCTGATTGGCCATGGACAAATGGCGACTTCTGTTTGACGTATCTGAATGTTTTAATGATTTTAGGAATTAGTGAAGATTTTAATACGGTAAGTTTTGAATTGTGATATTAAATGTGTTATATTGTTATGATTTCGTTTAATTTTATTTCAGATTTTCAAATCTCAACATTATGGACAGTGATTTATCGGATTTTGAACACACTCCGCCGAATATTACAGATTCTGCACAGGAAGCTACTTTGAATTTACTTCCCAACAAATCTCGGTTAATTTACGAGCAAAAATATACATTGTTTATAAGTTGTTGCAAGAAAAATAAAGTAACAAGGTACTCAGAAAATGTTTTGCTAGCTTATTTTTCAGATGAATTAAAAAGTTACAAATCACCGACAATGTGGTCAATATTTTCCATGCTAAAGGCTACCTTTAAAATTAAAAATTTAGTAGATATTTCAACCTACCACAAGTTAATTGCCTTTCTCAAACAGACAAGCAAAGGCTACAAAGCAAAGAAATCAGGAATATTTGAGAAAAGTCATTTCATCAAGTTTATTTTGGAGGCTCCGGATTCGAAGTTTTTAATGATAAAGGTCACTTTACATCAATTTAATTCTATTGGTAAGGTAAAATATCATATCAAAATTATAGAAGTTTTACCTTAGTTCTTAATACTTTTAGATTTTCTATAAAATGTTTGTATTTAAGTAATAGTTATTATAGATTTTATATCGACACGATTTATTATTTTAGGTTGCATTTATTATTGGCATTTCTGGGGCTTGTCGCAGAGAAGAACTGATGAAAATGACAAAAAATGATGTTGAGAACAAGGAAACAGTCCTTATTATAAGAATTCCTGATTTAAAAAATGGCATGGAAAGAATTTTTACAGTTCTAAACCCAAATAATTCCATAAATTATTTATCGTACATTATAAAATATATGACATTAAGACCTCCTAATATTGAATCATCCAGATTATTTTTAAAATATGCCCAAAATAAATGTTCGAAACAACCTGTGGGCATAAACACATTTGGTAAAATGCCTTCTGTAATAGCTGAATATCTGAAATTGCCAAATCCAACATGTTATACTGGTCACTCTTTTCGAAGGTCATCTGCCACTATGTTGGCAAATTCTGGAGGATACCTTATAACAGTAAAGAAGCATGGGGGATGGAAATCATCTGCCGTCGCAGAGGGTTACATTGACAGTACACTGAGCAAAAAAATTGACATATCGAATAAAATATTAACAAATGATGCTTCTTCTTCTTCTAATTCCACGAGTACGTTTGACAATATTCCTGAAATCGAAATAAGTAATATTACATCAAATTTGTCTTCTGAAGTTTCAACCAATATAAATAAGCTAACTGATACACCATTTACATCTAGTTCTAATGTGGCTTGTAACAGCAGATGTGTGGATTGTGAAGATTCACAAGTAAATTTTAGACTTAAGAGCCAAGGATTAACTCTTAATAATTCTTATAGCTGTACATTTAATATTCATATAGTCCACAATTAAATTGAATATAAATCCGTATTTGTAAGTACATATTATTATATGAAATTTTATTATTGTTATTATTCCTATAACTTTTGTTATTAATATGTTTTAGATAACTCTCTTCCTTTAAGATATAATCGACCATTTCAATACATAACAGCGACCCTGTATAACGTCCGGTAGTAGAAAAAATTGTGTATGCAATTCGTGCGTAAAGTGCCTTTTTTCTACTCATGTGATTTGCGCACTCGCCTGCGGCTCGTGCGAAAAATTTTCCATTCGTAAAAAAATGCTACTTTACACCCTTGTTGCATAAATAACTATTAGAATTAATAATATAGGTAGTTAGGGAAAATTTATAATTTAGGTATAATTCTAATAAATAGACCTAGATAGCCGTGAAACAAAATCAACCCCTGTCAAAATTAAATCAGTTGGCAACTGTTTCATTTATTTATTTATTTTATTATTATTTAATATTTAATTTATAGCATCTAAATCAAAGGCTTGCAAAATTTGATAACCATACCAGGCAATTAAATGAAATTTTTGTATACTGAATTGTGCCTTTTTATTACACAACCTGGTATTTCTCGTACTTAATACTAACTACCCTTTAATTACGTGTAGGCAAATTGAGGTGCGGTCAAGCTTTGTTAAACAACTAAGAAAACAAAACACATACAAAGAAAAGAAAAGTGTTTCTAGCAATTTTACGTTGCTTTCGTGGTGTTCTTGAGCGGGAGGTCAAACTGTGAGAGGTCAATACCGTGAACTTGAACGTGTCTCAGAAAAAATAACGATTAAATGTCTTTGTTCACACCAACAAGCGAAAAATGAGCATTTATTGTGCGGGTGGACTTGAAACGTGATATTTATACAAAAACAACTTAAATTGTTAACTTATGTTGATGCTGCCCGACAATATTGAGATTTTATTTTAGTCCGTTATTTATAGCACAGTATTTACTTAAAAGGTTTTAGATTTAAAGATATCCGAAAATGACTAGTGCCAGAAAAATGTGTAAGATTTTTAATAATAATTAACTAACTAGCGAGTTGCTGGCATTATGTACTACAATCGAAGCTGCCTGATTAGCAAATTAAAAAATCAATAACCGGGCCACTGTGATTGGGAGAAAAATATTACTGAAAATGTCAAATATGTCACCGTCAAAGATGCAGGTTAAATTCTTTATTATTATTAAAAACCTTTGAACAACCGGACATTTTAAGTCGCCTAAGTATTTTTTTTTTGGTTTTCTCTAAATTAATAAATAAAACAGTTTTTTGGAATATGCACAATTTTCTTTAAAGAAATTAGATTATTTTTATTAGGGGAAGAGATTTATAATGTAATATTATTTTATATGTATAAGGTCATCATTTTTTTGTTTTAGCCAATCACAATTAAAATATAAATCATAATAAAAAAAACGTGTGAGAAAGGTTTAGATTTCTTAAATTGAAAAATGTTTTTGCCGGCGTACAGACACGATTAAAATTGAAAAAGTTGTATGCCTCCGCTGGGAATCGAACCCAGAATCTCTCGATTACATGTCAGGCGTGCTGCCAATTGCGCCACGGGGGACCTGAAATTCTCTCACCAACTTCGGTCATATAACTTATTCAATTTTATGTTAGTAGTAATAGTCTGGAATCTCCTGTGATTCACAGACGGGGAGGGTGTTATAAGGGGAAAGGGAACTCACTCACTGTAATCGAGAGGTTCTCGGTTCGATTCCCAGCGGAGGCATAAAACTTTTTCAATTTTAATCGTGTCTGTACGCCGGCAAAAACATTTTTCAATTTAAAAAATTTTTACAGACGCCAACATAACTAGTTTAGATTTCTGCCTACTTGATGGTCTGCGTTGCCGTAGTTATTTTAAAATCGTCATCCTAATTGTAAAACCTCTTAACTCCAAACACTGCTTTTTTACAGGGGAGTATAAAAACTAATAAATCTAAGGCAGCTCCGGAAACATTTTTACTTGCACGCCCAATGATATAACCTTACTTCGTACGGAGTTAGGGGGTTTTACGATATGCAGATATTCGACTACTGGAGATACGAGGTTTACGTTTTATGTTTCACAGGGTTTTAGGATTATTTTGGAGTTACAAGCTCTTTTAGGTGTATTAGTGGTTTGATTAAACATCCGTTGGCGCCAAAATCTTATTTTTATTAGAATGTGGAGTTAGGTGGTATTGCAATTAGGGTGACGAAATGTATTACTAGAATTGTTCCGTCATTATTATTGAAAGTATTTAAAAAACCCTATATAAATCGTTGTATGTGTACCTTTACCAGAACTTTATTATTAAAAACGTGGAGTGTCGAACTCAAGTTGCCTATTTCAGGTAGAACTGAGTGTGTTAAGGCCTTTTTACATTACGTGCAAGTTGCAAGTGCAAGTGCATGCAATGCAAGAAAAAGCACTGCAGGTCGTTTTTACATTGTCGCAAGTAGGTACTTGCATGCAAGTATCTTCACAACAGATATTACCAACCCATAAATAATATACCTTTAATCAGCTGATGTAACTCGCGGGGTTATGGTGAAAAACCAGACAAACTCATCTCGTCACAAAGGAGCTGGCATGGTAAATTGCCCGTAAAGGAGCATTTCCATCAAGTACAAACAACAAAGAAAGCCGGCTGAATGTTGGAGACGGCAAGGAAACCTTTTTTTTTCTGTGCGGCAAGGGTCCATTAGTAATCCAGACAACAACAAGAACTCTCCTTTTTTTTCTGCGACCTACTTTAATTTAAATTCACAAAAAATATACCCAAATAGTCAATACAAACAAAGCCACAAAAATAACAAAACGAACGAAGTCAACGCCCAATAACACTTTTTTGGAGGTTATGTTCGTAAGTTGGTAGTAAAGAGTATTACTAGAAATTTTAGGAACATTTTATGCTTATACGCAAACACGATAGACCTGGTGCAAGAAAGTAAACTTGCATTAGCTGATTAAAACGTCGTCACAGCGCATGCTTTCAGGCCATTTTATTTGCAATTGCACCTAATGTAAAAAGGCCTTTAAATATGGGGTTTGCAACTCGAAACAGTTGCTGGTTTCCTCTGGAGTTCCGCAGTTATCACATTGTGGATCAGTTTTTTTTACTTAGTCTTGATTCTTAATAGATTTGGATTCGTATATTGTATAGGGGAAGTCTGGGATCAGTGTTACACTTTTTTTAAAGTCGCAATAGTTACAAATTTATATACAAATTTGCATTGTCTTTTGTGTCAGCTTATATCGTAGAATAATGCCTACATATTTTTGCTAACATTTTGCCCTTGAAAATAACAAGAGCAAAAAAAATATAATTAAAGGAAAAACGATAAATGTAACGCTGTTCCTTTCCCATGTGTACAGTGTTATACATGGTAAGGGAACAGTGTGACTGACATACCTTGTTTAGGTGATTTTTAAAATATTTATTCAAAACAAAACTTTATTTAAGCATATTACCATAGAATACAATGACATGTGAAATATAACAAAAAAAACAAAACATAAAAGAATACTTTCTTGTCAAAAATGGCACCTAAATCTTCTAAGTCCTAATTAAGGAAAATATGAATTCCTTTCATCTAACGCTGTTGGCTCTGGCAAAGGTAGCTTTCCATAAACTTGTTGTTTACTAAAAACGTAATGTTCTTTAGTTCTTACAAACTTAAATGAAGGAACATGCTTATAGTATTGAACATCGGTATCATTTTCAGCCACCGACAAAATCTCTCCGACAGAAAAAAATATTGTGCCTTTAGACACACCTTTTATCACTACGAAATCGCCTTGAGATAACAGGATATCATCACTATCAATTTCATTATCAGTATTATCACTCTTGTTCATTTGTCAGTTTTGCAACATATCGTTCTAAAGTCTGATGACACATATTGTGAAATTTAGCTGCAGCTCTAATATACCACCCATCTAAAACTTTTTGAACAGCTGTTCTCATTATCTGAGGGTCGATTTTTATTAATTTCTTATTGGTTTTTGCTTTTCGTGGCATATTTTTGCAAGAAAATAAGAACACCAATTTAAAAAATAGTTTTCAGAAACACTGTTGCAATGTCCTTAAGGTACAGTGTTACACACCTGCTTTAACACTGTACCCCTTGAATTATTGTAACACTGTTCCCAAATGTACACACGAACAAAGACGCCATTTTTGCAAAACTGGCTTGCTATAATTGAGAGCTGCTTACACTAAATTATCCTCTAAACATACCTGTTCAAATCAGCCACTTCAAATCTTATTTCGGATATTTTCCAAAAATATTGCTTTATAATAGTCAAAATACTTATTTCTAAAAGCACAAAAAACAAAAATGCTTATACACACCACACGACTGTTACAGGCGGACTGAAACTAATGTGAAGTTGGCGCTATAAACTACCGATCGACATTGAATAAGCCGCGTTCCTCGATAGCGCAAGCGTAGAGCGTTCCGTAAAATGTAACACTGTTCCCTGTGTAACACTGATCCCAGACTTCCCCTACAGCTCTCATTTGATAATTGCGAATGATATTAAAATGTTTTGTACAATATTCTCAGAGCATGATTCTTTAATGTTAAAGAATATTATTATGATAATAAAATGCATTTAAACATAAGAAAGTGCAGTATAGTAACATTTTCGAGATATTGCTTACCCTATTTCCATGAAAATACACTGGATGAGATAATTTTGCCTAGACCGAATGATATACGAGACCTTGGCATTACACTGGATTGTAAATTTTCGTTTAATCGTTGCTTTTAAGGTATTTTAATTTTCAATGTAAGCCATGAAAATCATGGAATATAGTAGAAATCAATTATGAAAAGGACAATGACGTAGCTCTCTGCGGAGATATTATTGCAATGATTGATGGCGTGAGTCCCAAAACGTGCTTGTCGTCATGAAAAACCAGTAATATTATTTAGACGTTACTTACACATAAAATATTAATTATTTATCTACTGTAGCCTAAGCCATTGTACTTTATATGATTGATTTTGACTCTATAATGTCTAAGCGTGGGACAGATCATCACTTCTTTTATCAATCTTTATTGGTTGCTCCTTGTTATATCCAATAATGGAGTATTGATGGGTTATCTGGTCTCTTAATTACAGGGTCCATATAAAGATTATTAAGCGGGTAGTTGTAAATTTAAAAAAAATGACAACCGCATTAGTGTATTTTACAAATTAATAAAATCCTTTTAAGCATTAAAATGACAACAAAAATTAAAGACTAAATTCCCTTTGTATTGGTCTTACTTATTAAAACTTTCAACAGCTTTCTTTTAGCATGTAATCCTAACAATTTTAATATGTCTAACCAAAAATTTGCTTTCTTCCTTAACAAATAAACTACCTTTAAATTTGTATAAATCAAGCAATTTATACATATATAACATGGCGTAATACAGCAGTGTCAACAAATCTCTTTAAATATATTGAAATGACGGCTTGCGGAGAGCTATAAGTCAACATTTCCTCAAAATAAAAATGTCCCACACATTTTTCATGTTTCCTAGAAAAGTTGGTGTGGGCTGCTAAATATTATGTAATTAGCTTTAATTTTATTCAGTTATTGTGATTATTATGGTGTTGTAAATAGAGAGTTTTAAAAAATGTTACTTATTATGACTTTACGGTACTTTAGGTAAATACAGTAAAATCATTTTTAAATTTCTAGAAACCTCTGAGCTTCGCGTGTATAGTAAAAAATCACTCGATTATTGAAATCACTGTAGTACCTAGTACTGAATTGTTAAAATAATCCGATTTTTCCCAACAACGAGCATTTTAATTTGACACTTCACTGGGTACAATTTAAAAAAATTTAATAATTAAATCGTGGTTTACTGTTTAAAAAAATTTAGGATCTGAAGAAAAAAAGGAATGCGGTATAATTATTTGTATAGCTAAATGCATAATCCTACGGAAGGAAGTAGCCTGAGGCGACATCTAGTGTCGGTGTTGGACGCTTCCAAAACCTAGTCCTCTAACAAACTAACAAAAATAAGTAAAATGTAACCTGTAAAACCCACGTCATACAAGAGTTCCGCTAGGCAGCCCCAGAACCCATATCGGTTTAGTGGAATCGAACCAATGAATTCAGAAGATGAGTATCCTTCCATTTTGTCAAAATCATCCTTAGATGCGTTTCGCGATATTATGGCTCAAAAGGAGAGATAATAAATTTTATTTTATTTAGTTTGATTGGATTTTAAAAGAACTGTCGGTTTTCTTAACTAAAAATACATTTTACAATATATTTATTTAAGTACAGCTAGCCTCAACTTACACGAACCAGCGTAACGCTCTGGCGGGGTTATTGTTAGTCCTTTGGTAGAGAATAAAATGACTTTTTGTCATGTGATAACGAACAGTTCCGGTAATCCCCACACTGCCATGAAAGAAAATGTTTAGCTACTGCATATAAAATGTATGTGTTTATGATTGTTTTTTTATTGCTTGGTGTTATGTTGTATGTTTTTTTCGATTTATTTGAGACCAATATAATTAACCTTTAAAAAAATAAACTTTAAAAAGTAGAGGTAAAAGGAAATCAAATAAATTCTTGTAAATATTAAGCTGTTATATGTCAAAACTCTTTACCTTCCTTCAGATATTAATACAAAAATTATATTTTAATTAATGCAAATCATTAGTAATTGATAGTGTAATTAGGTACAGCAAAATGAATGTATGCGTGACATTTCCTTTAGAAAATTGTTTTGATTGAGAACATATATTTATTTATTTACGATATTTTAATAGCTACTAATATATAACAAAAACTGGTTTAACTTTGGCTTAAACAAGAACTATATTATTTATTCTAGTTACGTTTTATGAACATAGTTACTGTGACGTGACTCTAAGATCATTTATGTTATACATCATATTTAGCGATTATGATGCTTCTTGGATAGTTCAGAAACTTAACATAAAATTTGTGTAATTGACATTGCAGCGTCATTTTGTCAGTTACTGCAATCGCATGCATTTCTTATACCAAAAAACTAAGTAAAACTGATAACGCTATTATGTAACGCCTTTCAATGTGTCGCGCTTTCTTTTGGCATTCTAATATAGGTATAGCTTCGTATCTAGGGTTATGAGCGCCTCTGGCAAGATTAGAATTTTGAGCCCCCAAGAACTAATTTTCTAGGTAGAAAAACGACAAAATAACTTTAAAAGTATAATTATGTATATGTATATTATTAAGCAAAAAAGAGTCCTTTACTTACTATTAACTAGAAACGGAAACAATACAATACGATTTCGATGTCTTTAGTTATCTAGTGGAGCTTTAGTGTTAAGTCCTGTTAGGAAATTAAAATCAGAAGCTAGGACACGTTCACTTTGAATCTCAATCCTATTTGCTCAATACGTAGAAGAATGTACGAGTGTGACAACATTTTGATTTGTGTGGAAAGTTTTTCAAAAATCTGTTATTTAGGATTCGGTACAAATTTGCTATGCATTTTTCTAAATGCATATAACTAAAAAGTTTTATCTCTCTTAAATCTACAATATTTATCTCAACGCAATTTTTGTCGTTCTTACCGATTTCGAGATATTTAATAAAATATGATTTCCGTAAAACCGTAAATATTTCGGAAATGATAACCAAATTTTAAAAAGTTTCAAATAAAAAACGTTTCATTTGTTAGTCCCTACAAAAAAGTTTTATTCACTTTTGTTCTAATATTTCAACTAACGGAGATTTTTGCGTATGTTGCCAGAACCGTCAAAAAATTCGAATTTTTTTAAAATAATTCATAAAAAATTTATTTTAGCCAATTCCTTCAATGTTATCACTTTTTATAACTTATCCAACTAAATTTGCGATTTAGAAGCAATAATCAAAGCCCTTGGGGCACCAGTTTAAATAGGTCAAATGACCTGATATTTTTTTGTAATTAGTTTATCGTTAATAAAAAAATTTGTTTTTTTTCAGGTTTTTCAGATAGGCATGCCAATCAACGTTTTGAAATTTCAGAATTAAAAAAATCAGCAAGGTAATTTACTAGATACTTTTGTAAAGACTTCTATGGATATATGAATTACATTGGTAAAACTATTTTCATAAAAAAAGTGCTTTAGGGGCCTATCTCAAAATCCAATTTTTTATGACATAAATACATTTTTCAAGATTGAGAGTGGAGCTTTAATGCAAAGAAGCCTACTTACAATCACGGTAAATAATTTTGTTATACATATTATTCTTACTTCTAATTTATTCTGTTTTCTAAAAAGAAATAATTTCTGATTATAAAGCTTAAAAAATACGTAAATATTATAACATTTTCCATACTCTTTTACAGTGTACTACACTTTGAATATCTAATTACCGAACCCAGAAATCCTACAAAAAATTATTATTTTTGGGGTGCTTCTCCAAATCAATATCTCATCGCGGACGCCATTGTCTCCCTTGCTTCCTCTCTATATATGTTGTACAAGTAATTACTGACATATACCATGCCAAGATTAATATACTTAGGCTCAACAAACCAGGATCTCGTTAAATAATGACGGTGTCTCAAGCAAGTAAAAAAAAAACAACAATAATGGGCTTTCAAGAAATAAATTCGTTTCTAATCACTGTAATGTTGAGTATAGTTCTTCCGTGTTTCCATAATAACTACGTACGACATTAACTAATCTTACATTATTATAGCTAACTGGTTTTACAGTTATTGAGAAGGACCCAGACCTAACCTTACAAGTTCAAAATATTTTAAAGGTGCCCATTAGTCGCTAAGTTGTGAGAATATCTGTTTATAATAACGATACGTTGTTATTAACTGTTTATTTTTGTAACTGTATAACTGTAGGCAATGGTTATAAAATACAGGGTGGTTACTTTAACTGGAACAAATTCGCTACAAGTTTCATAGCACAAAAGGGTGATTAACTTACTTCTTTTTTAATAACGGGAAGATACCAATTGTGGTAGAACAATAAACTCGTGATGTGAAAAACCAGTTACTAGTGCAAATATACTACAATGCACGATGTATACAGAAAAATAAGAACAATGGCTATACATAGTATCTATAGTTGTGGCTGCTGGCAGATTACGCTTTCTAACGAAGGAACAGATGATTGCAGAGGACTTGTGTGTCGACCCATTTTCGGGGGATAAGTACTGGTAAAAGTATATAAGTTGTGCCGCGGTTTGATAGCTGAGTGGTAGAGCTGTCGCATTCGGCCGCAGGTGGCCCGGGTCGATCCCCAGGAGGGGTGTACGCTTAATAAAAAAAGTATACCCAAGACTTTAGAGGTAAGAATGAAGTATGACACTGGTTGACTCCCAAATATGACCCATTGAGGACGGATAGTCCTGCCTTTAGGGGACTGACGGATAAATCAGTGCACACGTGTGGTTCAAATCCCACGTAAAAAACTGTAGGTCCCGTTTGGCTGACATTACCCAGACGTTAAGCAAAAGGGTAACAATAAGCTATTTGGCTTCAGTATACCAACAACAGGTCAACCCTCCTTGAACCAACCAACCAAATTTAAATTAATAATAATAATTTTTATTTTATAAGTACAAAACTACATTAGCAACAATTATTATAGGCGGCGAGATCTTGGAATGGCTACTCATCCAACCGTCGCGTCGGTTTATAAATATAATATACAGTGTGTAAGTATGCAACATATGTAAAAGTTTTTTATTACCGATTTCTCAGAAAATTTTATTCTTGATAAAAGTTGGTGCATGCCTTAAAACTATAAATGCATATTTCACATTTTTTCACCTGCGGCTAATAGTAAGGGAGCAAATGCCATTTTTTTTAAATTGCATTAATAGTAAAGTACCTTAGTTATTAAAAATACAGCAAAATTTTATATGGAAATGTTATTGCAAATTAAAAACATAGCCCAAATACGATATTTGAGTTAAGTGTCTCAATTTTTATTTTTTTTTCTAATCTCTAATTTCCCCTAGACGGTACGCCTCTGGTCGATTTTTCGTTTACGCAATTTTAATATATTTATCAAATAACTTAAACGTGGGTTTATAATAAGTAGGTTTTTGGATTTTAGCGTACTGGGTGAAAATGACAAATAAATTAGTAGTTATTTCCAGTACTATGAAAAGGGTTGCATTTTATTATAATTTTAGTTTCGAACAGAAGTTGGCTAAAATGTGTTTAAGTAGGCGTGCAACACGCTTATATCTAAACCGACCCGGTTTATTGAAAAGTTTTTAAAAGTTTGCAACTACTTAATGCATTTTTAGTACAAACTCACGTTTACGTTATTTGATAAATATATTAAAATTGCGTTAACGAAAAATCGACCAGAGGCGTACCATTTAGGAGAAATTAGAGATTAGAAAAAATAAAAATTGAGACACGTAACTCAAATTTCGTATTTGGGCTATGTTTTTAATTTGCAATAACATTTCCATATAAAATTTTATTATATTTCTAATAACTAAGGTACTTTACTCTTAATGCAATTTCGAAAAAATGGCATTTGCTCCCTTAGAATAAAATTTTCTGAGTAATCGGTAATAAAAAACTTTTACATATGTTGCATATTTTTTTGGACACACTATATATACCTAATAAAAAATAGTAAATTATATAATTTGTATAATAACAATTAATATAATGAAATGGTTTTAACTTGTAGACTAATAATTTTATTCGAAATACAATATTGATACAAATAAAAAAATTTTAAAAATAAAAATACATATATAAGAATACCAAGAATAACGAACGAAATTTTGCCAAGAAAATTTCAACTTAATCCCGCAATAAACAATCTGACCGTATAGCCCTCTTAAAACCCACTATGCCCATGCGAGCAACAACCTCCATTGGAAGAGAATTGTATACTTTGACAGCATTGTATCTAATAGATCTTTGAAACATAGCGGTCCTGTGTTTTGGGACATTAAATCTATAACAGTGGCGAGTGCCTCTACCATGGACATCACTACCATGGACAAATTTTGACAACAAATAAGAGGCGGTTTTGTTTAAAATAACCTTGTGAACCAAGGTAGCCATGTGACCATAAAATCTCTCGCTTAAGTTGAGCCACTAAGATGCCTTGACTAATAGAGTAACATGATCGTAATTTCTAGCATTGTAACAAAACCTTAGACATGAATTTTACCACTTCTGGAGACTATTTATCTCGCGCAGAGTAAGTGCAGGCCAATACAGCACATCACAGTACGAAACCAGGGACAGAATCAAAGATTCACAAAGATTTAATTTTATATCTGTTGTTAGAATGTCCCTATGAATATAAAGAACTTTTAACTTATAGTAACACCTTTGCACATTAAAAATACATTACTTATGTATACATTAATTAAGTATTTCTGATATTGTCAAAGAAAAATTTTAATAACAAAACCAAATTCTTACACTCGTTTCTACCTCGATAACCTAAACGTTTAGGAAAACATTCGCATGATCTTTTCGTCTTAAAATCATTCAAGGAATCGCCCCTTCAAATTTGTTTAAGGACTTTCACGTAAAGTAACACTATCAGGGCGCGCCATTTTTGAACTATCTACTACCATTGTGTACCAGGTGAATACTGATACAGTATTCACCTGAGGACGACTGGAGATGCTTAGCAGTTGAAACGTAGTGATTCTAAACAAATAAAGATAATGCAAGTCCAAAACTCTACTGCCGTTCATCTACTATGTTCTACTATTATTTGGTCATTAAAATTACCTAAACACGACATTTAGTTTTAATACCATATAATTTAACTAACTATTTCGGATTGCGGTTGTTTCCGTCCGGTAACCTCAAAAATAATCCAAAGGTTGAATGCACCTACAAAAATAGCATGATCTCATGATTAATAACCTCAACAACGAAATAAATCAAAAAAGTGTGTTTTTGTCTGGACACCCACCATTTATGAATGAAGAAACACATTAGGCTTTTACTGTTATTTGCTAAAAATGGTACCGCTATACGCGATTATATTTTACCTAATAAGACACCATATGTTTTACGATTATAAAAGCACCTGATCAGCTTAATATGCCATTTAAAAAAAAATTAATTATGGTAGTTTAATACAACATAAAATATCCTTAGTTTATTGAACCATAATTGAAAATCCATAATATCGATTGGCTGTCATTAAAGGTTTTTTTTATAACTGCCGTTAAGTGTTTCTAACGGAATGTTAAATAATAATTTTCGCCCTCAGCTGTCGTAGTCTAGTGAAATCCGTCATTTCATGAAAATACATTTTATGAAACGCTATATAGCGTGTCGGTTGATGGTAGGAGCATCGAACAAGTTGACTCATATAAATATTTAGGACATAAACTCAGGATCGGCCGGGATAACCAAACCTACGAACTGAACAGGAGAATAAGCTTGGCGTGGGCTGCATTTGAAAGGTTTTAGAGATGTTTTTAAATCAAATATTCCTATATGTCTCAAACGGAAAACATATGATCAATGTATATTGCCAGTACTAACCAATAGCGCAGCGAGTTGCACAGAAATGGATATGGAGCGGTCAATGCTGGGTCTGTTTCTGAAAGACAAGGTACCCAATGTAACTGTACAGCATAGAATGGGTGTGACTGATGTCATAGAAAGGGTTGCAACTCTAAAGTGGAACTGGGCGGGCCACTTGGCACGAACAAGGGATGGAAGATGGTCAAAGCATATTTTAGAGTGGCACAAAGCATACAGAAGCAGAGGCAGAGCACCAAAAAGATGGACGGATGACATCAAGATAATCCGGGGAAACTGGATGAAAGACGCACAAGACCGAAAGCATTGGTAAATACTAAGGAAGGCCTATGTCCAGCAGTGGGCGCGAACGGCTGTTTGATTGATTGATATACAGCTTGTGCCACGCATTTTCGTGAAAAATCAAAAACAGTCGTCACACAGGGGAACTTAAAAAAACTGTAGTAGCGTGAGACTGCTCTAGTCTCCTCTCACCCTCACACGGCCGATACTATATTCACGCAGTCGCGAACTAAAGGCCGCACATGAGTTTCAGCTTAAAAATTTGTTCGATATTTATTATTTTGAGTCATTCAAGAGACTGGAGTAGCGTGACGACCCAGCATGCCTAGTCGCGGATACTCGGGTTGCCGGGTATCCCAGTCGTCGCAACTTAGCAAGTGCTGTATAAGTAGCGTCATTTAAATATACATGCTGTGTGACCTATAGTCCATTTCAGAGAGGTGTAGAGTAATAAAAGCTCATTAGGTATGCAAAGGGACTACAGAGTGACCCAACGAATATTTAAGCCACTCTCATAATTTTATTGTAAAATTCTTTATTTTCAAGTGCACTTAGCACCACCCGGGTTTGGGTCAATTTATGGATTTTGTCTAATGTTATCCATTCACAAACACTAAAAATGGTGTGACAACGGCGTGAATTATGTACGTAGTATTAAGTACACTTATTTTTTAATAAACATTATAAAAAAAATACGCTTTCCCTTGCGGGCTCATTCTACACCCAGAAGTGTTCTTAATGTTAATCAACGGCAAGGGCGTATATGGGGGGGGGGGGGCCTTGCCCCCCCCTGTTATTTCGATGCAAACACTTTTTAACACATTTTAATGGTAATGCATGTTACGAAGCATATAACTAATTTGCTGAGCTTGTTTAAACAACATAGGAACGAGGCGGAGAAAAGTTTTTCTACAATTTTTTCGGAGATTACGACTGTATCGGATAAATTAGGGTTCGAAATTAAGTCACCACGTGTTACGGCTCGGCAGCAGCATCGGTCCAACTATTCCACTTCAACTTCAGAGGAATATTTTAGGAAAGCTATTTACTTGCCATATTTGGATTCCGTTATTAGTTCATTGGAAACTCGATTCAGCGATGATTGCGGTATCGAGCAAAGTTTACTGCAGATCCATCCGAAATTTATGAACGAGCTTGATACTGATCAATTAAAACAACTTGGATCTACCCTTCAAAATTTTTATAATCTAGAAAATGTATTAATAGAACTAGAGATGTGGCAGCATTATTGGAAAGACAAAACAACTGATATTTCATATTTTGATCTATTTTCAGAAATAAATTTTTTTCCGAATATCCTAAATTTGGTTCAAATCTTTCTAACTCTTCCATCAACAACATGTTCCATTAAAAGGTCATTCTCCACTTTACGAAGGGTTAAAACTTGGTCGAGGGCTACAACATCTGAGAACCGACTCAATGGACTGTGTATGCTAAGCATACATAGAGAACATGTCGCTAAAGATGCGCAATTTGCTGATAAGGTTATAAATAAATTCGGCAAAAATCCTCGCAAATTACAATTCGTATTTAAGAATTAACCAGTAGGTACTTGCCTAACTTATTACTTGTTTCTACATAATGTTCCATGATACTTTTACTACACCATTGTTTGTTCTTTTGTAATTTTTTTTGTTTGTTGTCTATATTATTAATTTAATCTTAATAATAGTATAATATATGATATATTTAATAAATATCTTTTTTCAGTTTGGCGCGGATAACGGGGCTCCCATGATGGGTGGTTTGGGGTTGGGGACAATGGGTCGAATTGTCTCGAAAAAACAATATTTTTTCTAAAATACTAGAAATTAAGAAATCCACGACAATCAGGCAACTGTAGGTTTTTAACATTTATACATTACACGGACTTTATGACGTTTTTAAATAATTTACTGTTAGATATCTGAATTTAATTAAAATTGATGAAAAATCCTGTTTAGTGAAGAACTTCATGAATTTATTTGACATCCAAGTTGTCGTATTACACTTTTGTCAAATTACTTCATGAAGAAAATGTAGGTGTAAATGAATTTAAAAAGGTCTAACCTAACCCTAAAAATTTTCGCCGCAGGCAAAATTTTAGATATTTCGCCCCCCCCTGGACGATTATCTATATACGCCCTTGATCAACGGGCTAGTTAGCAGAACCGTATTTGATCCATAGTGTAATAAATAAATGTAAGTATCTTATTTTTGAGTTTTTAAAAAAAAGGTATTTGAAAATGTTGTTTATTTAAATGTTTTCTAAACACAGCTAAAAAAAGAAGTATCAACTTAGGAATCACCCTGTATATTATCAAGTTAATTAAAAGCACTCGCCAAATGAAGTTTCCTTTTTTTAAAAATGACCTTTCCGAAGACTTTACAGGGGGCCCTCGATAATTTTTTTTTTAAAATTTAGTGTTGTACTTCTTAATAAGCCCATCAACAATTATTATTATTTTTTTTTGTAGGCCATCTTGAACCGGTCATCGACCACAAATGTGATCTACCGACTGGGTAGTGTGAAACGGCACCTTCATCCTACGAGATATCCGATCTCATCCGACCTGTCCGGCGTGAATAGGATGGCTAGGTGTCGATTCATTTTACACTCTTCCCTGAGGCAAGAGCACGCCGTGTTCCCAAGCGGGCACCCGCCCAAGTACTAACCGCGCTCGACACCGCTTAACTTCGGTGATCTGCGGGAACCGGTGCTTAATATGTCGACAGGCCCTTGCCCATCAACAATTATTATACATTAATAAGGTTTTTTTATAGATAAGTGCCAACATTAATTTAATTTATATATTTTACTGACTAAGTGAAACAGACCCATTGTTCACACACTTTTGTTGTTCCTTTAAACCTTTATTGCCCGACAAACACTGTCTATAGATTAACTTGGCAGGAACTTAAAATTCCAAAGTAAACCTAATCTAAAAATACGAAATACCATCAACAGTCTTTCTCATTGTATTTTAGTAACGAACCAGAAAAATAAATAAATACCGGAGCCGGACTGAAATGTATGCGAATTTGTTTATTGTATTAAAACGTCTTGTATTTAGCATATGAATGCACGGTTGCGTTTCTTTTTCCTTTGGTAAATGACTGGAGCTTTTAGCTTGTTTGGTTTGTAATTTTACTCTCAGACAAGTAAATATTTGAATTGAAAAATTTTAACAGTGTGTTTTTGAAAATAATTGCATTTGCATTTTGTATTAAACTCAATAGCATTTTAATGGAAATGACCTCATCATACATTTGTTTTAGTTTGTAAAACTGTAATTCGCACATTTTTTTTTGAAATTATTAAATAAATTAAAAACTTTTTTCAGCTGTTCTTGAATTTTAAACCATTTCGCTGTAACAATCATCATCAATATTTCGATATTTATTTAAATTTTCATTAAAAAAAACTGTAATTTATATTTTTTTAGTTACCCATGGCCAGTAAAGTCAAAACAAATGTAATTGAATATAATGTCAAATTAATATAACGAGATTATTATGCGATTTATAATAGTCGAGGACATTACTAGGTGACGAGGCAACAGCCGAGTCACCCGCAATGTCCGAGACGGTGTTAAATCGCTAATAATCAAGTTGTATTCAAAGCTTTATCGTATCATTGACAACCGGCGATGCGAAAATAAAAACAAGGTTTTATGTCATTTCATTTTGGCATTTCAAAAAGTCATCATTAAAATCATGCAAGATTTTGATATTCCTGACGATATATTAGCTGCAGCCAACATTATAAGGTTGAACTTGCTTCCGGACAAATCTAAAATCCATTATGAAAAAGAATATCGGCAGTTTTGTGAGTGGCGAAACAAAGTACATGTTCAAGGTGCAGAAGAAACGGTTTGCTGGCGTATTTCGCAAAACTCTCTGAGGAATACTCTGCTTCATCCTTATGGTCGAAATATTCCATATTACGAGCGACTTTAGAACTGAAGGAAAGAGTGGAAATCGACAAATACGGCGCCTTAATACGTTTCATCAAGAAGAAAAGTGTTGGATATAGAGCAAAAAAATCAAAAGTATTTACAAGAGAACAAGTCAACGAATTTGTGTGTTCTGCCTCAGACGAGAAGTTTTTAATGATGAAAGTGGCTTTTTTAATTGGAATTGGAGGAGCCTGTCGAACTAATGAATTAGCGAAGATGACCATGGAAGATGTTGACGGTTTAGAGGACAAGCTGATTGTTACTATTCCCGACTCAAAAACCCACAAGAAACGTATTTTCGCTGTGGTATTTGACGGCGAAGTCAATCCTGTGCTTTTATTTAAAAAGTACGCAAGGGAAATGTACGATACAGCCCTGCGGCATTCACTTCTTCTTTAAAATACCTCAAAAAATAGCTAAGTATCTCTCACTTGAAAATCCTAATTTATATACTGGTCACTGCGTTAGAAGATCTTCGGCAAATTTTCATGTTAATGCTGGAGGAGATATATTAGACCTACAAGAACTTGGTGGATGGGAATCAGCGAAGGTTGCTAGAGGGTATTTAGAAGAAAGTGTGACCAAGAAAGTTTCCATTGCTCGCAAAATTCAAATCGGCGATGTTTCCGGCAGTGGATTAAGTACTGGGGAACCGCACGAAATCGAAAGGAGTGCTTGCTCGGTCATTAATCAGTCTTCAGAGGGCATACCTAAGATCGTGGACGTTAAAGACAAAGATGTATCCATCAAATTTGAAACTGTCAAAATATTGTTTTACATGTTCATGAAAAATAGTTCTAATATTATTTGGTATCTAACGTATTATGCTTTCGTAGCTAACGTATTAAATTATGGTTACTAATGTATTATGCGTAACTAAGGTGTTATGTAGGTTTTAGTACGTTTATGATGTTAATAATTATTAATAAAGATATCATATAAAAATGACTTAATCTTTAATGATACGATAAAAATATGTATCATAGTTTTTTATAATCTAGTTCCTAACTATCGTTTACTTCGTGAAATTAATACTTATTATAATATATTATATGATTTTCTTTGACATATAAAATTTGCACAACTTATCTTGTAATAATATTGGTGAAAAATAATGAATATCTTAACTGCGGCGGTGAGTCACTGGCATTCGACCCTGACGTCCCGAGTTCGATCCTCGGAGTGGGCATACGGACAATAAAAAAAGTATGTCCGAATTTTAGTAGGTTTAAGAATGCAGGGAAGAGTGTAAAATGTATGATCTCCCAACCCACCCATTTACGCCGGTAACCAGGCCGGATGAAATCGGATATCTCGTGGGGTGCGGAAGAAGGTACACACTCCCCAATCAATAGGTCATGTAATGGCGCAAGAAACCTAGGGTTAGCCCTTTGGGAAAGGGGGGGGGGGGAGTTTCGCATGACGGAGGATCGTGGTTTGGAACCCACGTTAAGCTGTAGGTTCCCTCGGAAATGAGCCTGGCAGCGAACGAAGAGCTAAAAAGCCTTTCGTAAGAATGGCAAGAAATTACAACAATGAATATCTTATGAAACCAATCTATAATTTTTTGCAGCTTACCGAATTTTTTAGTATTTCCTTAGTTGCATTTTACATAATATTCTGTCATGTATAGACTTAAAAATATATAATGCAATTTGATTGTTTTTTGTATGGTGTGTAGTAAACATTTCTCTATACTAAAATTACCATTTCAAAAAGTTGTAGGTGGATACAAACATGCCTAAATGTTGTCGTTGAATTTCAAGCTACGTAGATTACTTCCTTGTTAAGCAATTAACGGAACGTGAACTTCGAACTTTAACGTATAAGGCATATGCAAATTTAGTAATTATTTCATGACCGTTACTGGTATCGAATTTCTCAGATATATTCAGCAAAATGGGTTACATTTTTAATAAAAATATAATTACAAAGAAACCAAATTTACATGTTGTAAATTCTACGAGTCTACAAGTCGTTTTCTGACACTTCACAAAAGTGAGGTTAAGAATATACTTTGTTAACCTCACTCACCTCAAATTTTTTCATTTTTAATAAGAATCAATGTATTCACAATGTTTTTCCTAAAGAGTGCACGATATGGTGCGAAAATTGAAGGTATAATACCAAAATATATTTCTACCGAACTATTGTTATTTTCTGACCGAACCTAAGAATGAGATCGGACATCTCGTGGGGTGTGGAAGAAGGTACACCCCCCTCCCCCCCCCCCCCCCCCCCCAATTGGTAGGTCATGCAATGGCAAGGGTGTCGCATGATTGAGAATCGTGGTTCGGCACCCACGTTAAGGTGTAGGTCCCCTGGGGAATAATAGTACTCGCAGCGAACGAAGAGGAAAAAATTACACAACAAAAAAAACCGTATATATTAATTGTAGATTTTTCAGGTATTTAATATTGACTGATATTTAAAAAAATATATAGTGTATTTCACTTAAGCTTTTAAGGTCCGTTGATATGACACGCCTCATTTTTAGTAACATCTATTTGACAGAATTTAGGGTTTGGTTGGGTTATATGTTTACTTTTTAATAAACATAACACTTCCCTGATACACACAGTCCCGCAGTTTGTAAGCAGAAAGTCTACGTATAAAATGATTGCAAAATTATCTCTAAAAATACCAAATACAACAACAGTAGTGCACTTATTATTCAACACGTGAATGAATGAATGTTGGCTCTGTGATATTGAAAGAACGCAGAGAAGACACGCGGATTAATAAAGTACGGAAAGCGATACCCATACTAACGGCATCGATGTCAGGTTCTGTAACAATAATTATTTGACGGATTTTAACTAAATGAAGAGCAACATATTGAAGTGTTCATGGTCTATCTTTGTCATGTCCATTTAAATACAGGGTGTTCCTTATTGCGGTGCTAATATTTTAGGGTGTGATTTCTCCAGTCACCTTCATTTAATAGGCAGTTAAGAACGGTGTGCCTGAGGAAAAAAACGCAAGAAACCATTTTTATACAGAATTGACCAGGCTAATCAGATATGATATCCACATGGAAAAATGTCAGTAGCGTACCACTTCTTTTCTAAAAAATATCAGAGGACATGTTTGCAGAGACGCCATTGGTGGAACAAAAAAATAACTTTTATAACTAAAACATGTGGTTTTATGTCCGATTAGCACATACCAAAATTGAAAATATTATCTAAAGTACTCTCGAAGATATTACAAAAAACGCATTAAAAAAAAGTAATTCAACACCCTGTAACAAAAAATTTAAGCCGTTAAGGACATATTGTTATGTTTATATGAACTCTTCTTCATAAAATGACACACCCTAAAATATTAGCACATTACTAAGGAACACCCTGTATATGGTAAGTTATATATCCATCTCTTATGAATCTGGCCAATGTTCGTGAGGAAAAGCCGTTTTCGGAATTTAGGAATTTTTAAATCACATATTGGTTAACGCGTTTGACAAGAGAAACGTCCAAGTATTAAAAACGTACATGGAATTTACTATATCGACAAGCAGAATATAAATTCAATTTGATGCTGGTCTGAAAATCTATTATTTAATATAAAAACTAAACATAATCATCGATTTACAATATGCAAATAGACTTACTGACCTATGATTTTAATATTCAGGTGCTTAAAAATGAACAGTTAAACTATTAAAAATCAACGTATTATGTTCTACAAAAGACGATTTATCTCCATAATCAAATCTGAACTAGTTTTAAAACGCGCATCCAATCCATCAATTTTTTTATTTTGCTTTTCGTGGATCATATTTTATAGTTCTTTGACATGTTACAAACTACTTTTCAGGCACCGTTATATTTTATGTTCCTTGATCTGTTAGGAGAAATAAAAATATAATAATTATTTTTCCAATAAATAACGTTTTATGGTTTTTATAACAAATAAAAAAACTATGTATATTTATCTTGCGTATAAATTATACTTCATGGAGATCACATTAATTTACCAAAAATAAATGGTTTAAAATCAATTTGAAAAAGTCAACTGGCCAAATATAGAGACTGGCCGAAGCAAATCTTGTGTAAAATCAAAATGGAATTACACTCCCTTACTATTTTCGCGATAAATTTTAAAAGATACAAGGAAACAATTTCTGGGTTTTCCAGTCCTTTTTGCGAAGTAATGGTTTATAATATACAGTAAAAATGTACAAAATGTAAAAATGGCTACATTTACTTTTTTAAAGAAATACATGTAATTATATTTTTTTGAAAGTGATTGTTATTTATCGCATCTACATTTTAAAATTAATTATTAAAAATACGGGATGTGACATGAAAACATTCGAGGGAATAGTAGTTTGTACAACCATAGTGAATATGAACGGCAGTAGAGTTTTGGACATGCATTGTCTTTATTTGCTTTGAATCACAACGTTTCAATTGGTGAGCTGTCTTCAGGTGAATACTAAATAAGTATGGTAACTACAGTCCAATTTATACTAGGTAGGTGCATTGACGCAAAACTAGTGGGCGGAGTCATGCGTTTATCTCCTATGTTTACTATTTATACTGGCTAGGTGTATGACGTATATCTGGATGAGTCATGCTCAAATCCGATGAATCATGCGTTTAACTCTAACGTGGTCTTATTCTAAGATTACATTTACTTAACAAATATATCCAGACGTTTCTTATATCAAATAACGGCTTACTAAAATAACCAGCGTTTTGGTGTGTGGTGGCAGTTTCCTTAAACTTTCTCTTCCTCCAATGCGGTTCTTTCTGCAGGATTTCGGCCTCTGTCCACATGATATGATGGCCGTGCGTCCAGGCGTGGTCAGCTACACCTGATTTTTCGGTCTCTCCTTTTTGGGTGTTGGTCTGGTGTCCTTTACTCTTTACTTCGATTGATCTTGGTGTCTCACCAATATAATATTGGCCGCACTCGCAGGGTGCAGCAGCAGTAAGCCCTCATTAGATATGAGGAACGTCTGGAAATCTCTGTTAAGTAAATGTCGGAATAAGACCACGTAAGAGTTAAAAGCATGACTCATCGGGTGTTTGCATGACTCATCCAGTTATGCGTCATACACCTAGCCAGTAGAAATAGAACAAGTAAGAGTTAAACGCATTACTCCGCCCACTAGTTATGCGTCACAGCACGTACCTAGAATAAACAGAGCTGTAGTTTACCATACTTATTTAGTATTCACCTGAAGACGACTGGAGATGATTACCAGTTGAAACGTTGTGATTCTAAACAAATAAAGACAATGCAAGTCCAAAATTCTATTGCCGTTCAAGAAACGCCATTGTCTCCAGCCTTCAAACAGACAAGAGTAAATATGATATACAGGGTGTGTCAGTAAGGTGTCTGTCTTAGATAGCACCTAAACTATCAAAGATAGGGAAAAAAGTATAATACAAAAGTTAAAGGATTTTTTAGGATAAATAATCTAAAAATATTTTCTAATCTACAGGGTGGTCCTAAAAAGTGGTACTGAATAATAAAAAAGAAACTTAAATGGGACACCCAGTATAATTTTCTAGAATATGATTCAATGGAATAAGGACTTGACCCTATTAAAATTTTTGAAGTGAAATGCAACGTTGCCAAGTATTAAATTTTTTTCCGAAAATTTTAGTAATTTTAAGGGTATTGTTAAAAAATCATAGCGACCTGTGGATTGATCCTAGGCAAATATAATTTACGTTATAAGTACTTTAAGGTACGATATATTGATCTATAATAATGTTTTTTAAATCTCTTATACAGAGCGTTCATTACAAGTTGGACAACTCGATAGTTTTAAAAATGCTTTATTTCAATTTTTTAAATGAGATCCCCCTAATTTTTTTAGGCAAAAGAATGTATCTTTCAAAACCTTTACTATTTTGTTAAACATGTCATATATCTAAATATCATAGTTTTTGAAATATTTTAGGATTTGTCTTAAATCAGGGTAAAAAAGGAAAGTTCTAATTAAACAATTTAGTCAAGATTGCTTTGGAACAAAAAATAAATCATTTTCTTTGTCACAGCAACATTTTGTGCTTTATTACTGTTTAAAGTTTAGTTTCCCGATCTAACTTTATCGAAATAGAAAAATATGAGTTATGATAAAGTTAGTTCAGGAAACTAAAATTTAAACAGGAATAAAGCACAAAATGTTAGCGAAATAATTTTGCAATGACAGCTGTGACAAAGAAAATGATTTATTTTTTGTTCCAAAGCAATCTTGACTAAATTGTTTAATTAGAACTTTCCTTTTTTACCCTGATTTAAGACAAATCCTAAAATAGTTCAAAAACTATGATATTTAGATATATGACATGTTTAACAAAAAAGTAAGGTTTTCGAAAGATAAATTCTTTTGCCTAAAAAAATTAGGGGGGTCCCATTTAAAAAAATTGAGATAAAGCATTTTTAAAACTATCGAGTTGTCCAACTTCTAATGAACGCTCTGTATAAGAGATTTAAAGAACATTATAATAGATCAATATATCGTACCTTAAAGTACTTACAACGTAAATTATATTTGCCTAGGATTAATCCACAGGTCGCTATGATTTTTTAACGATGCCCTTAAAATTACTAAAATTTCGGAAAAAAATTAATTACTTGGCAGCGTTGCATTTCACTTCAAAATTTTTAATAGGGTTGCAAAGTCCTTATTCCATTGAATCATATTCTAGAAAATTATACTGGGTGTCCCATTTAGTTTTCTTTTTTATCATTCAGTACCACTTTTAGGACCACCCTGTAGATTAGAAAATATTTTTAGATTATGTATCCTAAAAAACCCTTTAACTTTTGTATTACACTTTTCCTATCTTTGATAGTTTAGGTGCTATCTAAGACAGACACCTTACTGACACACCCTGTATATCTCACGAGAAAGAAAATTGTGCACAACGCCGGCGCTGTAGGCTGCATAAATTCGTCTAATCGATGGATTTGGCTCTGAATCGAGTATTCGGACTTAATATGTCCATTGGCTTTCGAACTTCCGCAAATTTATTTTCGACCACAATTATAAAAGCGTTGCTTGTTGCTTCCCTCACTTTCATAGAATCCATACCCCTAAATCAGTTTAGTCTAGGTTAAGCATTTCATTGCCTTTCTTAACAAGCTTTTCTTTATTGAAGAAGGTACTTAATATTTTAGTGGTACTGGCAATAAATTCATTGCATGGCCGGAGGTGTCTGCATCTTGTATCGAATTGCAAAATCGCGCATAAACTATTTCACGCTGGAAGCGCGGATGCGTGCACAGAGGGCCGTCTCAAGGTTGCTAGCATGGGATAAACTGACTTAGTTCGCACGCAAATCTAATTCTACCACAGAGGTATCATTTATGGGTTTTTATCATGGCAGCAGCTATCGAGCTTTATGTATAATTATATGGTCAATTTACATATACGATTTTTAAAGTTGTAAGGTAAATTGACCAAGAAAAAGTAGGCACTGTACCGCTAAGTGTAAAAATAGTTTAGAAATTATATATTCTATAGAAACTAGAGTAGCATTTACATTGTTACCCTTTGGATTTTTAAAATGTTTTTTAAAAAGTTTATTTTTTTAGCTTTTTTACATAGTATATTCTTGGATATGTATACTGTAAATCGAAAATATAGGCTATGACAAAAAATAATGTGCTATATTAATTAAGAGAATAGTTCAATAGTTCTCAAGTCGTAATACAACTTAAAATTGGTACTATAATGTAATACATTAATTAGAAACGGACTTTGTTACATCAATAATTTTTTGACAATTGTTATTGACAATGGTTAATAAAGAAAACAATATTTTTTAATATAATAATTGACAATACATATGAGATTATCAGAGCTGTTCTATGTTATAAAGTATAGATACTGTACATCACAAATATAAGCTATGAGAAAAGAACTGTCAATATCAATTAATGTCAAGGTAAGGAACACTTAAAATTTTCATTGAGTAAGAAAGCCTCAAGGAACGAAAATATTGGCATTATTAATGATTGTAGGTAGCTTGACTTCGGAACGTTGCTGACATTTTTTTATTGAAAATGGATGAAAGAACTAAAAAAGGTAAAATATCAAAGATTTTATTGATTTGTACTACAAACATAAATGCTTTTGAAAAATAAAAGAATTCTATGTTATACAAGACTATGCCAGACAGAGCTTTTGCAAACGAAAACTTATAAATAATTACTTTCACTGTATAAAACAGTAGAAGTTGAAGCTATTGTCTGTGGACATAAGATACATAATATAAGAAATGTATTCAGAAAGGAAGTAAAAAAGGTTAAAATATCAAAAAGAAACAGAATTTAATAAATATTATCATTCACCCTAAGAAAGTTTCTTAAATTGCTTAGACTCGATTGTCTGAGTTCTCATAATCTTCATGTAGGAGAAAGTGTGATTTTAACCACTCTTTCATCAAAATTGTTTTTCTTTCCTTTTTCTCTGCTCGTGTAATATAAAAACAATTGCCGCGATGCTCCCTTCTTGTGACTTGTTTAAACTGACGATAAAAAAAAACTGTGCGTGTGTAGTGAAAGGGAGGCCGCAATCGAATTCGGCCCAGAACTGCAGGTCATTATCAGTGTACAAAACTGAAGGTGTAGTGTGACCACGGATAATTGTCAGTCCACGGACTGACGACCGCCGGTTAGCCGGCCGGACGACTGAACGTAAGTTTACTACTTTAGGTGATATTTGCTAAACTCTGCCACCATTTTAAAAATATTTATCTGGGGCTTCCTCAATTAACATTTTTCCGGCATATGGCTAATGGACTCCTCACAAAGCTTATGGAAAATGGCTTTCAGCTAATTTCTCTAAATTTTTAGTATTTCGTAGATCTTGATTAAAAGTGTCCATGGCCGTAATCCAATCCTATGAGTAGTTTTTGAGTTATGGCTTTTTAAAGTTGGCAACTTCTTACTTTGAGATTTTTTGCATTTGTCTGGAGTTTTCACTTGTTTCTTAAAAACTATTTATTTTTTTGTTCGTAAAAAATTAGGCCTTAGGTTGTCTTTTACTTATATGTAATTAAATATATACAAGATGTCGAATAATTTATAGACGGATTGAATAACTAACAATATTTAAAAATTATGAAAGTCCCAAAAAAATTATTAGCCATTTTTTGAATTTCGAACGCTGAAATTTTCTAAAGGCATTTAAAATATCCTAATGTTTGGTAAATCATTTTTTATTTCACAAACAAACAAGAATGATAACTTATTAGAACCCGAAGGTAGTTTACATGCATCTTGTATAAGAGCCAAGGTAAGAATTCTACCATAAAAATATGTTATAATTTAACAATAATATTTTGTTTTTGATAGAAAACACTTTTTTAATTTTCCCATTTTAAAAAGTTTTCACTTGTGCATTATAACTAAATCACCCTATATATCTAAGATTAGAATATGTTAAAAAATAATTATTGTAAAAGAAATGTTACAGATTGGATAATCAAATATAACATAGAAATTAAAGTCGTTTATTACGTTTTCAGATGAATTTTCATTTTTTTAAAGAATTAACTACCAGGCAATATATACTTCACATCAACCTATGCTCATTTAAATTCCTTTGTAGCTTGGTACAACAAAATTTTAAAATATGAACAAAATCTAGTAATGGGTAATAATTTTTTTTTTGGATTTTCATAATTTTTAAATATTATTAGTTATTTAGTCCGCCTAGATATTATTCAACATCCTGTACATATTTTATGTCTATATAAGTAATAGAAAACTTAAGGCCTCCTTTCCACCAATAACGTAAAAAAGGTGATAGTTTTTAAGAAACAAGTGAAAACTCCAGACAATGCAGAAAATAGTAAAGTACGGAATTGCCAAGTTTAAAAGGCCATAACTCAAAAACTAGTCATAGGATTGGATTACGGCCATGGACACTTTTAATCACGATGCGAAGATCTATAAAATATTAAAAATTTAGAAAAATTAGCCGAAAGCCATTTTCCATAAGCTTTATGGGGGTTCTTTGTATCCCCAATAAAGAAGTGATTTTTGGTAATGATTTAAATCGTCGCTTGATCATTAACGATACAGGCGATGACAACTAATGAAATATAACACAAAACAAAACACTTACTCATAAAAAAATAATAAAACTTGAAATTTAGCCTTGCACTAGCAGTTAAAAATCATTTATTTTCTTTTTCAATCCCAACAAGCTGGAACAAACACGAGAAGTGCATTTTAAATCTGAAAATTATAGTGAATAAATTTATAAATTAAGATAATTTATGGCGTTTCAGTAAAATAATAATTATATTTGACTTTACGGTAGACGGTAAAAGAAGTATATTTATTTAAAGAAAATCGTATATAATTATACTCTTCTTTAAAAAACACATAGGGACGTGCCGATTTTATAATATTTTTAAACGAATAACGTACTTGATTATTTAAAAACCCGTTTGATTTTTGATTATTTCTTAAAGGGACTACAATGGCTTGGATTTTTAATATTTTTTATTCAAATCCTCAGACCAATTACTCTAGATAAAACTATTTACTCGTTTTCGTTGTTTAATCTCAAGTTTAATTCACTGTTTAAAGCTACAGCGTAATTTGGACAAATTGTATGATTGGTGCACTAAAAACAAATTAAACATAAATATTGCTCATCTAATTTGAAAAGAAAAGTTGGTTGGTTAGGGCTGCGCCCCTTTTTTTTACATGACAATAGCGAGGCCCATAAAAAATCATTAAGGACGTATTTTTGGATTTCAGAGAAATCTCATTCACAGAGCCGCTATAAGCAGCGTTCCATTTAAAATCCCCACCCTGTATATATAGTGAATGACAAAATTAAAATTAGTAAAAATCATGAAATTAGCATACAATTTATAGTATACATAATTGTAGAATTGTACATGTAAAAAGTTTTTTAATTCTAGGAGTAGTAATTACCCCTCCTTCCCTCCTTTCATTTTTTCCTCCGTCCCTCTTTCCCTCTTTCCCGCTTTTCCTTTTTTCCTCTTTTTCTCTTTCCCTCCTTCCATCCTTCCCTTCGTCCCTACTTTACTCCTTTACTCATTTACTCATTTACTCCTTCCCTCCTTCCCTCCTTCCCTCCTTCCCTCCTTCCCTCCTTCCCTCCTTCCCTCCTTCCCTCCTTCCCTCCTTCCCTCCTTCCCTCCTTCCCTCCTTCCCTTCTTTCCTCTTCCCTTCTTCCCTCCTTCCCTCCTTCCCTCATTCCCTCATTCCCTCCTTCCCTCCTTCCCTCCTTCCCTCCTTCCCTCCTTCCCTCCTTCCATCCTTCCATCCTTCCCTCATTCCCTTCTTTCCTCCCTTCCTCCTTCCCTCCTTCCCTCCTTCCCTCCTTCCCTCCTTCCCTCCTTCCCTCCTTTCCTCCTTTCCTCCTTTCCTCCTTCCATCCTTCCCTCATTCCTTCATTCCCTCCTTTCCTTCTTCCCTTCTTCCCTCCTTCCCTCCTGGGGACCGCTCATATCTTCAATATGATTAATATTAAATTTACAAATTGTACAGACATCCAAGCGTAATACAAGAAGTAACGAAGACGACAACAGTCAATAAAGGCAGTAACCCTTCTTCCCTCCTTCCCTCCTGGGGACCGCTCATATCTGCAATATGATTAATATTAAATTTACAAATTGTACAGACATACAAGCGTAATACAAGAAGTAACGAAGACGACAACAGTCAATAAAGGCAGTAACCCTCATAAATACTCCTTTGTGTGAATCCATTCTTACACACAACTGCGTAAACAATTAAAACGCACAACTATGCGTTAGGATGCATAAAAATACACAATGCCTAGTATAACGATCAAGTTGGCCTTGAACCACTCAAATTTATTTATCTTGCGTGTTGAATATTTGACAGTGACATTTTCATTATTTGAGATTTGAAGTTCAAATCGATACTTTATAAATTATAAACCGATCTTTAATTTATTAGTAAGAGTCGTAGAAAAAGTATAGTACGTATTTTTTCATTTATGCGTAATCTCTTTTCTACCATACTTAATACGTAATATACTATTTCCACATACTGTCGACCAACCAATCCGTTTGGAGTGTTTTACAAATCACCTTCACAATACATTTCTAGCGTTTTATATTGTGATTAGGTATATTAGTGATCGGTGGACATGAGCAAATTTACTTACGACTTAATTACAGATTTCTCGAGACAATAGCCATTCAGTAAAATCCACTTACTGTTCTTGTCGATACTGACAGTCATAAGTGACAAGAAAAACATTATTTTGTAAAAAAGGCTAAAAACAGTTTAGAAAGGTAGTGTTTATACCATCAATAAGAATAACTACACATTGAAGCTAACCGGGGGGGGGCTGCCGATCTTTTTCGCCAGTGTCGCTTTTGCGCCTTCCTAATTAAGTACAAAATCATGAAATACGTGTAGTCCCGACTGTCCCTCCAACCAGAAAAATAATTGTCCTCTGAGCCTTTCCCCCAAACAAATTTTCTGACTACGCCTTTCAAAGCTATTGTCATAACTAATAAATACCTGAAAGCAGTGACAGCTTTGGGAGCAACTTAAATACGTTAAATAAAAAACTTTCTGTTTTTAAAATTTCTTTACACACAATCTTTCGTTTTTTACAGATACCTGATCTTCAGACTGCAATCATTTCAAATATCGCACATCTCTAGTGTAAATTACTTGTTTGGGTAAGATAAGGTTTTATAAGCTGACATTTAATGCTCACGATATCGATGTTTTATTTGAATAAACCCAAGATAATTATTACCCACCAGATAAATTTATATTTCGCCGTTCTTTTATCTACAAGATCAACATCGAAGAATTTAGCATAAGAAATTATTTAAAATGTTTCATGTAATTGCTACTCTTGCAGTCATAAGATATTATCAACTGAAAATGTACAGGCATATAAATGCCTACTTCAGTTGTTTTTATTAACCATAGTCTTAAAAATTATTACACCGAAAGGTTAGTACCAAACCTGTTGATGTGTTATGTTATTTTCTTGGCACTTTATTAGTACCAGTTGTTGATTACTTTACCCTTTTGGTAAATTTTCTATTATAAGATTCCAACGAAACGTTATAATTATACTAATTATATGATGATAAAATTATATTTTCAAATTAAATTAATTAACGAATGCTGAAAATGAAAGTCGTCAACCTATATGCAAAAACTAAAAAAAGCGTTTAAAAATATTATTACATATTTTTTAAGTACTTAATAACATTAACGATTATCGTATTATTTACTATCAGTAAATAGGCTTTTTCCACTGCCACAGGGAAATTTCCTCTACACTAAAGTAAAAAGTAGGCTATTCCGCTTAACAGAACGAATATGATTTCTGCTCCATCCTAGTTAGGATATGAAACTGACCAATCACAGTGATTATTTACAAAGAAACCAAGTAAAAGTCGTTTTCTGGCACTTGACAGATGTGAGGTTATTTTTTCCGGGGTTGGCGGAAGAGCCAGTATACTTAGGCCCATATGAGGCCCATTGTATCCCCTATCGTCTGGGTAATGTCAGCCAGACGGGGCCTACAGCTTAACGTGGAATCCGAACCACGTGTATGCACTAGTTATCCCTTTTACCCTCCCAGAAGTCCAGTCCATGACTCTCTTCTCGGTTCCGTTATTAGGAATCACTAGTGACATACTGCATTCTTAAATCCACTGAATTTCGGACATACTTCTTTTATTGTACGAATGCCCACTCCGGGAATCGAACCTGGGTCGCCACGGTCGAATGCCAGTAACTCACCTCTGAGCCACTACCGCGGTTCAGATGTGAGGTTAAGAATATACTTCAACAATATGCAAATCTGTCAAATAAAATTTGTTCTTTTTTAATTGTATTCAAAAATATTTATCCCAGAGCCTATGCATACACAATTTTTTTTATAAAAAGTGCACCAAATCGTGCGAAAATTGAAACTTTAATACCAAAATATATTTCCACTGATCTATTGTTATATATTTTAAGATCGATTGGGGTTGGATTCCCGATCAAAACATATCAGAAAATATCGTGACAATCGGACAAATATTTGCATGGCAAAAAACCAACCAAGGTTAGTAAAAACGTTCTTTTTGTCGGTATATAGTACATTTTACGCATTAAACCTTGTAATAATTGTCTAGAAATGACGGGAAAACTGGGGATTTTTGAAATACGAAAGTGCATCCGTGCACTAATAGTTAATTCATTCAGAAAATAATAGTTAAAATATATTTTGGTATCAATTTTTGTATTATACCTTCCATTTTCGAACCATTTCGTGCATTCTTTAGGAAAAAATTGTGTATGCATAGACCCTGGGAAAAGAACAAATTTCATCTGACAAATTTGAATATTTTTGAAGTATATTCTTAACCTTACTTCTGCCAAATGTCAGAAAACGACTAGTAAAATTTACGGGCAATTTTGATTTCTTTGTACTTGGCCACTGTGATTGGTCAGTTTCATATCCTAACTAGGATGAATATGAAATCATATCCGTTCATATCATATCATAATCGGAATCGCCCACTTTTCCCATCTCTTTAGTGTAAACGAAATGGCAAATATCCATGTGGAAGTAGAAAAAATAATTTACTTAATATAATTATATAACTTAGTATTTCTTAACATTTCGATATTTACCTTACGAGATAAAACTGTCTTTTTGATAAATACCGAGCCGAATAATCTCTTTCGCGTAAAGACAATTTGTAATTAAATATCTGTTATTTAAATGCAAAAACAACAACGGCCATGCCACTATAAGTGTGTTATAAATCAAAGTCGGGTGATTTATAATGCAACTAGTCGGTGAACGTCAAAAAGAATTAAAGGAAAAATTTGTTTTGTGGAGAGTTAATGAATCAATCTTGAAGAAGCTTTGTTGATGACTTCTCATATAGAAAGAAAAAGTGGCATGGAGCATATTTATACGGGGTGTCTGGTAAGTAACTGACAATGACGCGACGATTACACGCACACTGGAAAATAATCGTGCAACAATTAACACTTTTTACACTGGTTTCTTATGTTCTACATTATATTAGTTTTTAAATTAGACGTTTTGTTCTTTAGTTACCAACCTCAAGTTAATTTTTTTTTTAAATACGGACCGGGAATTTTAAAAACAGTTTTAGGGACTTCTTAGCTTTAGAAATTTAATACGATTTAAAGGTTTTTAAAATTTTAACGTTTTGTCATCTAAAAACACATTTTTACAAATTATTTTTTTATGTCATTACGGTCCTGAACATTTAGAGCCAAACTAGAAAAACAATTTTGAAAATGAAGAATCCGTTCATTTCTACTCAAGGCCTGATACTTGTAAAAAACAAAACCCAATGTGTCGGCCTCAAATATTTTTCTGTCTGTTTATTTTTGTCAAGTGTTTCGACTGAAACTAGCATGATCAAACCTAATAAACAGTAAAAAAAAATTGAAATTGTTTTTGAAACAAACATAAGCGCATCACAGTATCAGACTAATACTTCAGTTACCTTTTTTTCACTCGGAAGCATCCATTATTTCTGTTATACAGTATTACCGGTAAAAACAAAAGTACTTAAGATATAATGTTATAGAGAATTACTTCTCATGTCTTAAAAACTTCTAGAGTATTGTTACGGTAAATATTATTGAAATAATAAACAACCTTAACATCATAACTTCCTGTAGTGTAATTTTATTATTTAAGTAATCCTAAGAATAATGGCTAGGGCCGTAATAGTAAAGGAATTTGAAATACTAATGATGTGCCATTTGATGACAAAACGTTAAAATTTTAAATATCTTTAAATTGTATTAAATTTCTAAAGCCTAAAAGTCCCTTAAACTGTTTTTAAAATTCCAGGTCCGTTTTAATATTTACTTTAGGTTGGCGTCTGAAGAACAAAACGTCGAATTTGAAAACTAATAACGCCATCTTATAGAACGTAAAAAACGGTTACAAGAAAATGTTTTTGTTTTTTTTCCACGTTAAAAATGAAGACGCCAAAATGTAAAACCCAAAACTAAAAATTTCGGTTTTTTCGGATATTTCCGAAGATATTCAAAATATCTACAATTTTCTTTCACCAAATTGCTAACCCCAAAATACGCAACTTTACATCAATTTAATCATCTTTGTATCTAAAGTTAAAAGTAACTAAGACATTTTGCGATAACACAGGATATATTTTGATTGATTGATTAACATCAAAATGTCATTTGGATTAGACAATTTTGTACCACTCACGCTCTGCACTTGAAATAATCTAAAAATTCAGATGCATAACTCTAATTTGGTATTTATATTAAGTTTTGACTTTTCATCATTTCCATTTAAAATTTTGCCTTATTTTTCATAATTAAGGTACTTTACTCTTTAGGCAATTTCTAAAATATGGCATGTGCTCCCTTACGATTAGCCGCTCGTAGAAAACTTAAGGTGTCCTGGGAGGGACAGATTTTGGAACACACTAAAAAAGGGAAGTACTTGGGGGTTGTTCTGGATCGGACGCTAACAGTCAAAGACCATTGCAAAAATACCAGACAGAAGGTCACGTCCAGAAATAACCTCCTGAAGAAACTCGCAGGAAGCAAATGGGGTGCCAACCCAAGCGTTCTAAGGACCACAGCGGAAGCTCTGTGTTTCTCGACAGCGGAATATGCATGCCCGGTGTGGAATAGGTTAAAACATGCAAAAGAGGTCACACTCGCACTAAATGAGACATGCAGAATAATTACTAGGTGTATGAAACCTACCCCTATACCCTTACTGTACTGGGCCGCTGGTTTCGCTGCCCCAGAGGACCGACGCGAGGCAGCTCAGTATGTAGAAAGGTTCAAACAAATGTTTGATGATAGGCACCTTCTCCACGGTCTTGAGGAACCCCATGGAACCAGTCGTTTAAAATCTAGAAGAAGCTTTATGAGAAACACAAGGATAGAGCCACCAGCAAACTTCCCACTGCGACAGGATCCGTCTCGAGGGATAGAGCTGGACTGGAAGACATGGCGTACTCTTAACCGCATGCGGACTGGTGTCGCGCCCGTTAAATCTAACTTGGCCAGATGGGGAATGAGGAATGCTGACGACGTACTCTGTGACTGTGGGGACGTACAGAATATCGACCACTTAAGATCATGTATGCACTGCCCATCGACATGTACCCCCGATGACCTATGGCTCGCTAATACTGAAGCTCTGGACGTAGCCCGATATTGGGCTGAAAAACTGTAGAAATTTAGGATATTTTTTGGATGTGGACTCGAAAAAGTAAAAAGTAAGTACGATTAGCCGCAGATAGAAACTAAAATATGCGTTTGTAGTTTTAGTACATGCACCAACTTTTTTTTTTATCAGGAATATCATTTGCATTGTATACTTTTCTGGACACACTGTACATGATTACAAGCGGGAGTTTCAGTAGGTACTATTTAGGGAAAAAATTGCACTCTATCTGAAGGATATATGTATCTACCTAAACCTTTAGTTTTTTAAATAAAGGTACTTTAATAAATTACTCTAACAAAAACATTTAATTTGCATTTTAAAGATATAATTAATTCGTTAATCGAAAACTCTCTGATATCTAGATCATGATAATTATATCCTTCATGTAATGGCATAATGCCTTTGTATGCAACATTGTAGCATATCTCTATAAAACGCTTGACAAATGATTTTCTCGTTTGCCATCTGCTAATCTGTTAGAGGGTACCGTTTTTATTTAAAATTTTTCCCTGCCCGCAAAACTAAATGTTAAAAAAAACGCTTTGGTCTGAGGTGGACTAATTATTGTAAATATTTTTTCATAGTAGTTACAAAAGTTTTGTTCGTTCCAGAAGTTTGGGCAAAGCTGCATAGCTCCTGCCAAGCTCTTGTGTGAAATTCTGTGTGACGTATTCTTCCAGTTTTATTATATTTGTGAGTGCATTTAAGCCTTTGGTGTGGTTATTCTTATTATTCAATAATAAAAAATTCTGTGTACGCTGAGTAGGTATGCTCGTAAATGGTCCTGTACAAAGAAGTAGTAAAAAATAAATAAAACAGTAATAACTATTTGTAAAATGTTTCTAACCATATCTATCTTTACGTATATGGGTAAAAATTCATTTAACTGGATACAGATAGCAGAAATACGGTCTGGTAATTAGAAAAGTACATAAGAATCTAGTAGACATAGCTCGATGACTCCATACATGCACACAAGATTTATGGCTTCTAGTCTATGTCTAAGTACAACGTGCAAGGGACATCGACATGTACTACTGATAGAACCGCTCCTGCGGTTACGCAGGCCACGGCAAAGCTCTTAAGACCGGTAGCAGGGAAAGAAGTTGCAGGATGGGTTTTTAGTCTATATATTTTCTTGCCTGGTACCTCTACTGGGTGACGCAAAAGTGTAAGATGAATAGAATTCGTATGCATTTCTTTCTCTTCGTTCACTTTGGTTAATATACTAATTAGTAATGTACCAAAAGAAAAAAATAGTTAAAGACGATGATCTTTCTTAAATAATAGAGAAGTTTTAAATTTACATTGTCTTTGTTTGATTTAAATCATAACGTTTTAACTGGTAAGTATCTTCTGAAGACGAGTGAAGATACTTATCAGTTTAAAAGTTGTGATCTAAAACATATAAAGACAATGCAAGTCCAAAACTTCTTTATCATTTAGAAAAATAGTTAGGTACATATCTTACATTGTCTTCAATAATAAAATTGGTATATTTTGATAAATTACTGTTTTTTTAGCTCCGGAAAAGGTTGTTATTTTTAATCCACGATAAGTGACAACATGGTTGAAATAGAAATATTTATATAACACAATCCCATTCACAATCTTTAATTATTAAAATAAATTTAAATATATTATCAGCACCATATTATGAACATTTCTTGATAACATTTACAGTACAAGAGAAAAAGTAACTTTCATTTGGAACGTAAAATTTTAACTGTATGAAGGTTGGAGACAATGATGTTCTTAAATGACAGAAGAGATTTGGGTTGCATTATCTTTAATTTGTTTTGAATCCCAACGTTTTAATTGGTAACTATCTCCAGTGATCTTCAGGTGGCAACTACAGCTCTATTCATACTAGCTAGGTGCAATGACGCATGACTGAGATGGGTGGCGTCATGTGTTTTAACCCTTACGTGCTATATTTATAATAGCTAGGTGCAATGATGCATAACTGAGAAGAGTCATGGTCATACCTGATGAATCATGCTCTTACCTGACGAGTCATGCGTTCCTTACGTAGTCTTATTACATTTACTTAACAAAGGTTTCTAGACGTTTCTTATATCTAATGAAGGCTTACTAAATCAACCTGGGTTTTGGTGTAAGGTGGCAGCTTCCTTAAACTTCCTTCAGCGTAGTTAATCTTGCAGAATTTCGTTTTCTGTCCACATGATATGATGGCCGTGCATCCAAGCATGATTAGCTGCACCGGAATTCTCGATCTCACCTTTTAGGGTATTGTTCTTATGTTTATTGATCCTTACCTAAAGCTGCCATAGTGTCTAACCAATATAAGATTGGCCACACTTGCATAAAGATCAAAACGAACAAAAAGAACCACACTGGAGGAAAAGAAAGTTTAAGGAAGCTGCCACCAAAACCCAGGTTGTTTTAGTTTCTTACATTTTAAAATTATATTGGAATATACAGGATGGCCCAAACAAACGTGGTGAATATATCTTATGTAAGTTTGTTTAAAAGCAATATTAATAAAATTTTGAATTACACTTAAAATTCTACACCTATTTTATACACAGGGTCCTGCGCCTCACCTCCCGTCTTCTGTAGCTCACTTATTAAATAAGTTAGGATTATGACGTTTTGCAGGCTTTACCTGTATCCTAGGGTGCATGTCAGGAACATATTTTTGTTAATACAGGGTGTTCCAAAAAAGTGTGACGTCATAAGGATAGTATTATAGGCGAATAAAAATAAAAACTAAAAAAAATCAGTTTTGCACCACTGGTTTTAAAAATCAATAAAAATTAAAAATAATGTCTCGTTAATAAAATTATACAAAGGTACTTAATAAATAAGATCTCACAGTTTCGTTAACCAAGTTTGATTAATACGAATTGTACAGGGTGTCCAAAGTTTAGTGTCAAACTTTGCAAATTTTAAAGCAATTTATTTTTCTTATTTCAAATTGGAACCCCTCTATATTATTATGTCATTCGATGCAGAATTAAAATTCAAACATTTATTCTAATTACAACCCTATCGCAATTTCTAATGCATTTAGACTTATTTGCAGAAAATTTATTTTATCGATTATTCCACCAGTCATTATTATATAATACATATCAAAGGTGGCTTTTCAAAACAATTTATTGATATAAAAGTTTACTACAAGGACAAATAAAAATTCTTTTAGCATGCTCCTAATATGAACATCATATCTACGAGCTTTTCTTGGTTGTATTCCATCACAAAAAAAAATATAGCTTAAATAATTAATACTAATCTAATAATATTATTTGAAACTATAAAATAACTAAAGTCAAAATGGGCTTTTGTAATTTAATAAACTTTAATACCAACAAATTGTTTTTCAAGGCCACCTTTGATATTTATTATATAATAATGACTGGTGGAAAGGTTGATAAAACGAGTTTTCTGTAAATAAGTCTTAATGCGTTAGAAATTGTGATAGGGTTGTAATAAGAACAAATGTTTGAATTGTAATTGTGCATCGAATGACATAATAATATACAGAGGTTCCAATTTGAAATTAGAAAAATAAATTGCTTTAAAGTTTGCAAAGTTTGACACTAATTTATTAGTATTAATCAAACTTAGTTAACGAGACTTTAGGACCTTATTTTTTATTAAGTACCTTTGTAGAATTTTAATAACGAGGCATTATTTTTATTTTTTATTAATTGTTAAAACCAGTGGTGCAAAACTGATTTTTCTTAGTGTTTATTTTTTTTCGTCTATAATACTCAACCTATTTCATTAAAATTTTAAGGGTATGTAGGCAACTACAAGAGGCATCTAAATAAGTATATTATATGGCATGTAATCTAAAAAAAACATATCCTTATGACGTCACACTTTTTTGGAACACCCTGTATAAACAAAAATATTTTCCTGAAATGCACCCTAGGATAAGGTAAAGTCTGCAAAATATCAAAATCCTAACTTAATTAATAAGTGAGCTACAGAAGACGGGAGGTGAGGCGCAGGACCCTGTAGAACCCTATTATATATTATACAAACCCAATTGTTTTTAAGATATTAACATTTAAAAAATGACATTTATCCCACTTTGAAAAAAAGGGTGCATTAGAAAAATTAATTTTAAGACGTTAAGTTACTTGTAGGTACTTAAGTCTAAATAAGGCATACATCTTATCAGGCGCGGCTTGTCCATAAGATCATTTGGTCAATGACCAACCTAATTAATTTTATTTTTTAAAACGAATAAAAATGATTATTCTTTAAGAAACGTAATTCCAAAGTGTGTCATGCGAAAACTTTCTAATACAGATCGAAGCACTCCTCTCGGCCGTATTTTAGTTTGGCTCACAGTTGACCTGATGGGTTTATATTAAATTAAAAGATTACATAAATAAACTGGAAACTACGAGCGAAACAGACATACGCGCTCTTGGAAGTTAAAAAAAGACGGTCGTCGACTTCGGCATACTTCGCATTCAGTCGGTTAGTGGTTCAATCACGTTCAATAGGCATTTATAGAGACACAGTCAAACAGCTCCGTGAATCATGCCATTTCAATCAAAACTTTGCGTTAGACAGAGAAAATATTTGTTTGAAGGTTGATAGAAGAGTTTTGGACTTGCATTGTCTTTATTTGCTTTACATCATAACGTTTCAACTGGTAAGTATCTTCAGTCGTCTTCAGGTGAATATTTGAGTGTTCATTATCTGTTAAATATTTTGATTAAAATCCAATATAAAAATTATTAAGCGAATTAGAACAAAAATATGACATTTAAGAGTTCAAGGTAATATGTGTATTTTAATATTTAAATCATCAAGTTTATTATCGTCATTTCTTTAAGCCACCATTAAATTATTATACTTGAATGTATATAATTTTGTTGTTTTAATGAGGTATGAGTAAGTTTAAAATAGTAAATAATGAAATACGGGTGCTAAATATAAACAGCAACACTATAATTGGATCATAATAAAGTTAATATTAATTTATCAGGATTTGATGAACTAAAAAATATTACACGGTTATTTAATTTTTTTTAGACTTCTTTAGTAACATGTTTTATTGCTTATTTTATGATATTTAAATTAAGTACATAAATTGTACGCCCAAAGTAAGGAGGGGCCATTATCTGCGTGTCCAAGGTAGCAAATTACCTTAAAATAACAATATTATTACACAATTAACATATAAGTATACAGGGTCTATCATTTAAGTTGGCGACCGACCATATCTCGGGAACAACCCGGCATAGAAGCTCAGGAAAATCCTGAAAATAATTTTTAACTTTCGCATTTTGTCAGAAAAGGGCGCAATTGAAAATTAATTATTAAAATTCTTTATCTTTCCAAAAATTCCCAGATTAATATACCTTTGGTAACATTAGAAAGCTTACACAATTCTCCATCATTTTGGTTTAAGGCTTATTGTCGTATCGACCTTGATAAGAGTGAGTTAAATTGCTGTAACTTCTAAATGATTAAACTGAATTTAGGAAACTTAAGCTTGTTTGGAAGACAAATGTAAGTACTTTCAATTTTCGTTAGTACACGATAATTCCTAATAAAATTGTTAGAGGGTGTAATTTGTTATAATAACAGTTTTTTTCATTTAATATGACATTATAATCGAAAAGTATATTAAATTTGTAAAAAAAATGTAAAAACCATTAAATATCTTCTTTCGCTTCGGAGTTATTGCCAAAATAATTTATTTTACGACTTTAATTAAAGAAGTGATTATTTACATAGTTCCGTGGTTAAGCATTCCACGACAAAAAATATGTTAATTCATTATATCATGGCCTAAATACGACTTTAGGATTAATAATATAATCAAGGAAAACTTTTAATTTAGGCATAATTCTAATATAGTATTCAAAAAAATAAATCTAGATAGTCGTGAAACAAAATCAACCCCTGTCAAAATTAAATCAGTTTGCAACACTATTTCAATTAATTTATACGCATGCAAACCTTCCAATTTTGTTTCACAGCTATCTAGATTTATTTTTTAAAACACCATATTATTATGTCTAAATTAGAAGTATTCAATGACTATGTTATTAATAAGTAGTTTTTGGGCCTTTGGAATAAGAAGTAACAAACCTACATAATCATAAGGGTTAAACATATTTTTTGTTGTCGAATGCTTGACCATGGAACTATGAGAATAATCACTTTCACTTTTATTTAAAGTATTGAACATTATTATTATTATTTTGGTAATAACTTTAAAACGAAAGAAGATATATGAACTGCGATCTTTACATTTTTTCTTGCAAATTTAATCTACTTTCCAATTATGATGTCATAGTTATAACGTATGATTTGAGTTTTCGGAATTAACTTTAAAAATTTGGTATTATTACAAATTGCGCCCTCTAGCAATTTTATTACGAAATATTATATACCAATAGATACGACAATTAAAAGTACTTACATTCCTCTTCCAAACAAACTTAAGTTTACTAATATCGGATAAGTTGTTTATAAGTTACAGTTATTTAAATGATTACACTTTCAATAGCTTCCCCTACTCTTATTAAGATCGGTAGGCCAATGAAACCTAAACCAAAATGATGCAGAATTGTCTAAGCTTTCTTATAATGCTACCAAAGGTATACCTTATTGCGATAATTTTGGCGAAATGTAAAATTTTTATATTTAATTTTCAATTGTGCCCCCTTGTGGCAAAATGCGTAATTTAAAAATTATTTTCAGGATTTTCTCAGAGCCAGTATAATAACGATTTATTCCTGAGTTTTTATGCTCAGTAGTGTCCGAGATATGGTAGGTGGTCAGCCTTTATGAAACATCCTGTAAAGGCGAATAATAGATATATATTTTAAAATTTAAAAAAAGTCGGTCACTAAGTAATATTTTTTACTGGTAAATAAGAGCACGTATTTATAATTATTTACTAAAGACCTGGTAATACAACAAAGTTAAAACAGGACCAAATCTGCCACTCCCTAATTTTTAATGCAAGAAATGAGTGGAATATCGTTAATAAGTGCAGAACCGTTCCAATTAGTTTGTCACTAACCTTTCATTTTACTCCCGACTTCATTACAAATATTGTCACGTTTAATTTTTTCACTTCATAACCATTTTCGGATTAGCTGATAAACGCGATGTTATCTCAATCGGATCGCCTTTTTAAATTAAATTCTGTTCAATCGACTTGTTAATATTGATTAAAATATTTAAATTTAGATTACAAGGCAAAAAGTTGCATGAATAATCTTGTCACGGGTCGTTAACACCACGCTGGTTTTTTCGCGAATATAAGAACACTCGCACACTTGCAACTTTAGTTGCTCTACTATTCTTTCTGGCACTTATTATAATGCATATGAGACCGAACGCACTACACAACCAAATAGTCTGCCGATTTGAGAATTACACTTCTTTTTGATAGGTCAGAAACATATTATTTGAACCATTGTTGATAAAATTAGCACTATACCAGTATTAACGACGGACGATTCAAAGATAATTTCGTCTCCTAGTGTGCGAACCCATATGCAATCGAACTTACTTGTCTCTTAGTCCATCATTTTCCAACGAAGTATAAAGTTGCAGGTGCGCGCGTGTTCTAAGATGATTTTTGACTGAGCGTATTACTCTTGACGTAAGCGTCTTAAGGTCTGATTAAATTGGATGTTTGGCCTGTTCATCACCTAGTTTGGACATTTAATTAGAGCTCAAGCGGCCCTTGCAGATGATTTATACCTCTTATTATATTTAGATGGTATTTATTTTTGAGTTGATTGTACCCGGTTATCGAATTTTTAATAACCAAACAAAGAGTACAGTATAATATAGTTTACTTTAATCGAACGATCTTGAAAGATGTTGAAAGATGTTGAAAGATGTTGAAAAATGTTAAAATATGTTGAAATATGTGAAAGAAGCGTAGAATTTTGTGGGGAATCAGAAAATAATACAATATACAGGGTTTAGTTAAGTGCTCACTATTGCTAACTCTTTCATTATTATAGATACAAAGTTGATTAAGAGGATATATGTATTTACTTTCCAGCGATTCTAAAAAAGCTTATAAAAGCACCGGCTACGTTTTATTTTAAATATGCAAGTTTTGTGACTTTGACAGTTTGTGACAAAATGAAACAATTTTCTGGGTTTTTGCATCCCCAATCAAAAAAAATGGTACTTAATCTGATAAACTATTTCGAAAATGAAAGAAAAAGTGAAAATTCGCCAACCAATATTTAGGAAACAGTAGCCAAAGCACTGGGAATTAGTTTAGGGACTGTGCAGAAAATTGTGCATGAAACAAAACATAACATAATACCCAAGAATACTAAAAAGTGTAAATGAAGAACGCCAAAGACTGAGGATGTAAGCGAAAATATTAAAATTGGAATTCGAAATGTGATTTACTATTTATACAAATCAAAAACCAATATAACTCTTCCAGTTTTACAAAAAACATTAAAAATTCGGGGTGTTTTGGAAATTGGACTTGAAGCGTTATCAAAATTATTAAAAAATTTACGTTTTCGCTATAAAAAAGACTGCAACCGAAGATTTTTATGTGAGCAGCCACAGATAGTGAGTCAGCGTGTTCAGTTTTTAAAAAAATATACGGATAATTACAAATCGAAATTTAGAAAAGTGGTATTTTTAGACGAAATGTGGATATTTTCGAATTAAAGTGGTTCAAAATCTTGGCAAAATGAGACCGAACGCACTATACAACTAAATAGGCTGCCGATTTGAGAATTATACTTCTTTTTGATAGGTCAGAAACAGAATAATAATAATAATATTCTTTACAGATTCATACAGTTCAATACCTCTAACTATTTTACCTCTAAACTAATTTTTTATATAAAAAAGGTTAAATAAACAACCTTTCTTTCTCCCCATGGTTTCCGGGATGAAAGTTCTTGACCTGTGAATCTCCATTTTTCCCTTTGCCCAAACGGGCCTCCTCTTACCACTGTTACCTGTTGCCCATGGTCAGTGTTAAGACTTAAGTATACCAATTTTTTTCTAATCATTATCTCATTTCTCAATATTTGATCTTCCATGGCTCGATGAGAGCTCCATCAAGTTCACTACCATTAACCATTTAAATCTGTTCCTCTCACTTATAAATATTTTCTCTTTATATTTTATTCCTAATGATGGGTGTTACTACACCCGAAACATGTAGAATATCTACCACCTTTTAACTTTACTATTTAATAAACCAGTGGAGAATGACTTCATGTTTTTATTTATTCCTATTGAATAAAAACTCTGAAAGGAAAGATTCGTTCAACAATCCCCTATATACCGGGATAGTATTTCAGTATTACCGACTTATTTCTGGTAAATATATGGCGTATCCCTGTAAAAATATATTTTATATTATTTTTAAAAAAGATTAATTTTATGAGTTACTCAGCTTGAAATCGCAGGAGTTTCCAAACTGTATACAACTCACTTAAAAATTATTATATGACCGAAGTTGGTGAGAGAACTTCGCAAAGCGCCACTGAAAAGAATTGATTGCGACAACTGAGAGACTTCACTTACTTCTTAGCATCACCACCAGCCCTTTCAAGGGAAACCGATGAGGGGGGGGGGCATGATTTTTAAAATTGAAACAGTTGGAACATTTCGATGTCAGTTAGGAATTCTTAAGTGAACTTGTGAGAATAAAAAATTAAAATAGGGAGGTAAAAACCATTTTTCTCTAAGATGAACCGTCCAATGTTACAGCCTATCAAGGTCTGAAAATACCATATTTTAAACATCAATATCTCAAAAACTATTGAATTTAGACATATGACATTAAAAAAATAAGGGAAGAATTTTGTGTGGAATCAGAAAATAATACAATTTTTAAAAAAACCAAAGGTATAGTCACCACGTTTTTTTGGGCCACCCCGTATACTTCAGCATAATTTTAAAATGTTCACCTCAATGATCTCCATAACGTTTACATTTCAAATTTTTATGTTATTCTTAAGATAAAGGAGAAAATGAACTTTACTCTATCGTTGACTCACCCTGTATATGTAAACTTTGAAGATTTTAAAGTAAAATCATAAAGCCAGCAAAGACTATAATTAGTTTAATTTTTTTTTAAAGGCAATATCCGTTTTATGGGAATTACTATAATTACAAAATTGATTGGCAATGAGGCAACTAAAATAAACATAATTATATGCCATAACAATGATTTTGTTGTCCTAGATCATTAGCGCTAATAACCACGTGCCATCTAAGGGATTTCTTCTAGGTTAACTTAGTTAATCTAGTGATTTATACCACCTACACTGCTTTTACAAGGTTATCAAATTTTCCCTTATGATAATACTGGTGCTTAAATTATTTCTGGATATTTTTTCGACTTCCCGAATATTTTGACAATTACAAAAGACGAATTTAAAATGATGTTTGGTTTTTTGCCATAGAAATATTTATCCACGATGTTTCCTGATATATTTTAGAAGGAGATTCAACCCCAATCGGTAATACTTACAGTATTGACACTTCTCTTGCCACGTTAACAGTGTTGTTAATGTACAAAAAGTTTTAACTGTTTAAACCCAATTCAACAACTACTTTGTCGTACTTTCAAAGTTCTATTTGACGCGTAAGCAGAAAAAAAAACATTTTTGTTCTGAGCATGTCAGCAGAACCATTTAATCAAACTAGCTATGGTTGAGAAAAATAAATTGATCAATTTTATTAATAAATATATTGCTTTTTGTCTGTTATTCTCCAAAATGACGAATGTGAGAAAGATAGATATACTCAAAGTGATTTTCTGTAAATATCAGGAATTAGTAATATTGATAAATATGTTACAGTGTAATTTGGTCCATGGATTTGCCAACAAAATAAATATTCCCTTAATTGTTTTTTAGTATCTTTCTCACAAGTTTACGGCCAACTAAAAAGACAACTTACGATGCCTAATTTAAATATTTTTTAAAAATTTTTAGTATGGAGTTCGGCAGTCGAGTCGTAAAAAAAATATAGTGTACAACTCTAGTAGACTGTTCATATTGCGCTCGGAAGTATGAGCACTTCGCCTACGGCGTCATGCTCAATTTACTTCCTCGTACGATATGGACATCATATCCACTCTTGTTGTATAAACTACTATTAACATTTTAACTTAAAATCAATAGAATAAATGGTTTAAAGATTCGAGATAGCTTCATGCTTTTCTTGGTAATGGTGACATTTTGCAAGCCAACAAAATCCTGCTAATTGATTTTTCAGGCCGTAAAATCTTCGCACTGGCTGATACCTGAAACTGGATTCTCGATCCGCTGGGAATAATTACAATTGCCGCTGAATATGAAACAGGTTTTTACAAAATTGTTTGTGTGGATTCCGAGAAAATCACGTTTGAAATTTTGTTGGTTTGCAAAATGTCACCATTATTGAAAAAGTAACTTTCAAATTGAATATACTGCAGTTGAGCTTGATAATATTTAACGAGCAATAATTTATATTGCTTCATATACAGGGTGTTAATTTGAAAACTTCCCACCACGGATTTATCGAAAACCACTGAAAAACCGCCGAGACACGTGTCCAAAAAATGTTCATTGCTCCAATACCTGCAGTTATGCTTATTAACAAATTCATTTAGATAAAATGTGCATTCATCACTGAAGCACATTCTTTACATGAATGGTATTATCATTAATCGCTGCAGTCATTTATTCACAAAACTCAACTCGTCTATCGAAATCATCTTCGGTTAACTCTTGCAATATTTTCATTTTGAATGGATGAAATTTATGTAATTTAGTAACTGTGTTTACTACAGAGCCTATTGAAATACCAGTCGCATCAACAATTTTGCGTAATGAAGTATTAGGATTTATGCCAAAATGACCCAAAACTTCAACTTGAGCGGCTTCATCCAAGACTCTACGATGATTACGTTTTGTATTTGCAACAGATCCAGTTTGAGTAAATTTAGTAACAAGGTCCAAAACATACCTATGCGATGTTATTTTTGCCGGATGTCTAGCGTTAAATGTGATGGCAGTTTGCCAAGCACATTGATTTTGGGCACCATAAATTAGAATCATTTCCTCTCTTTCGGCTAGTGTGTAAACCATTTTGGAAGTAAAATGTGAATCAATAAATTAATTTTCACTATCCCGAGATTGTCACAAAGGTAACTGACAGCAAATTAAATTGTTTCTTTTCCTTAGCAACCATAAAAAACTAAACAGGTATAAGAATAAATAAAGTTCGCCCATGTTATCTGTGTTGATAAAAAGAAGGCGGGAAAAAATTCTGGTTTTTATTTGGTTGCTGCCACGTATAATCTTTCGAATTGCTGTTTATGTTGGTTTTGAACACTTATTGAAATAAAAAGTTATATTTTCGTGTGTTTTTTTTCTATCCGAACAAATTAAGATAAATAAAGATTTATCTAATTTTCTCGAAAACGAATCGACCGATTTTAAAAAATCAAACGTCAAAATAAAGCACTTTGAAAGACCTTTTAAATAAGCTATTACTTGATACCCCTTGTCATTTAAAATTTTTAAGTGGATGACCCCGGGGGGCAGAGGGTAAAAGGGGGTGAAGTAGTTTTTGGTAAAAAAGTTGTCCCCTTTGGCACATCTTTTGACGTATCTCTGCGTTTTTTCTTTTAATCGGTTGTTTTCGATAAATCCGTGGTGGGAAGTTTTCAAATGAATGTATATTAATTTAAATGCGTTTTTAAAAAATTTCAGTAACGAACGTTATTATCTACAACGCTATTATAATATTAGTAACGAATATTAGTTTTTGTTTTTATGGAAAAAGTTATAAATTGAAATAAAACATATTTTTTATCAATATTTCTTTTTCTAGTTAATTACAATATAAATAGTAGTCAAAAATACAATATCTTATTAGAAAAGTTGGATTTTATCTACTGCGGTTCAAAACTTTTTTATTATTTTGTTTCTTAATTGAGAGTTTACCATTTCTTTCGGGCATTTCGCGCATCGCATATGATGTTTACTCAAAAACTATTATTTTACTTAAACTTACTTTAACATTTGTTACATTTTTATTAGTAGTTGACTTACCTGAATTAGTACATAATGTAAACATATAATTTGATTTCAAAGATTGAAACCTCGACTGGAACTTACCTGAAAAAAAAAAGAGTTTATTATAAAATGTTAAACGTATCTTTTTATGGTTTTCCGGCGAATCCTTAAAAAATAAACGCAATGAAACGTAAAATAAAAGGCCTGTCTGCATTTCATCATTGAATCCTTCATTCAACTTGAGTAGTTCACGTGTGACAATATGCCGAAAAAAACCCAATGATCCAGCTAGAGCCCAAGGTCTCCTTCGTTGTCCCGTATTCATAATCTGCTAATACCAGCAGCTCAGCGAACCTAGAGTTGCACTCTGTATTAAAAATAGCGATAGCGATCGTACCTATAATATATCACACGTTCGCTATCGCTAGTTCTCTTACAGAGTGCCTATCCAGGTTGCTTCTGCTGGTAATGAGAGAACGCTATCACTTTGCTAGTGCTTGTTTATTCATATCTTTCAACATTTAAAGAAAGCCGAATAGATAGGCGCACTATGATTCATTCGCTACGTAAGAACCGACATGACTTCGGTATTTTATTGCGTAAAATAATACAATATCTTGGGTCTGAAATCGGTCGAACAAACGTCGAACGTCGAAACGGTTGCCACATTCTTACACTGATCCGTCGTTCTTTAAATATTGAAATTCAAAGTTCATATCCATTATTTCAATAATAATTTTTCCGTGTCAATTATTATTATTATTTCAATTCTAGCTAGTATAGGGATCGATATTTTGCAATTCCCACTTTCAGCCTAAATATCTGCAAGTTTCAAACCGTTTATAGCGGAATAGCGCACACCCTAGTGAGTTAGAAAGTATGTTGCACCGTTGGTTTTGTTAGTAGTTACCTTCTATCTTTTGAAGTCACACTTCACGTGAACTGTTTTCTGCATTAAGGTTGATTCCTGGAGATGGCGATACCGCTTGTTCAATACCTACCGTGTCTTACGTTAGATATTAAAATTGCGTTTTTGCTGTCAAGGGAGTTGCAACTGGTTTAGGGCTGTCCGATGAGTCCAAACAAAGACGAAAAGGCCATTATTCTCTAACCTGGCCCCAGGAAGTCCCATTTGTTAGGAGATCTGCGTACCTTAATGCTAAAAGCAGTACACAGTGTCCTAAATAGTCGGGTCATATCCAACATACTTTTTTTTTAATGGAACACCTTTTATATTATAATATTTTCTAATTCCCTATAAGATTCATCGTATTTTTTGTAGAAACTATCATATGTCTAAATTCAATGATTTTTGAGATATTGACGTTTAATATATGCCATTATTAGACTTTGATTCTCTGTAGCACTGGAACGGCACATCATAAAGAATAATGGTTTTAACTTAACTATCTTAGCTTTTTATTTTCAATCTGGGTTTAACATGTTAAATCGTAAAAACATAGCAGCGCAATTGGCAATACAAAGATTTTTGGAATTTAATTTTTTTTTTATTAACACGAACGGTACGGCGCTATAATGCAAACAATAAGTAATCAACAAAAAGCTATAATTAACAAGTTACTGTATTTTCAGTCCTCGAAAACTAAGGGGAGAGTGGGGTTCATAGCACCGTACATGGCAAAATCACAATTTCAGGAATTTAATTTTTTTTAATTGACACGATCGGCACTGCGCTGTTATCGATACCGAACACAAAGCTGTAACCAACACAATAATAAAATTCAATTTTCATAGCTTCATATTTTATAAATATAAATTTTAAAATCAGCAGATTTTACACAGCTTGATATTTCAGCCATCACCCCATAAAAAAGACATAAAGTGAAGTCATGCACAGTATACTTAGTGATGCAGAAGAGAACCTATCCAGTAAACTATAAATGAAATGGTTTGATTAGATTTTCATGACAATAAGGGCTTTTGAAATTCAAGTAATTTTTTAACTATTCCATAATTAATGGACGCAGTGTAGTTATCCTGTTTGAGCTTACCATCCATTACGCAATTTTGAAGGAAATTCAGCCAATAGTTTTTCTGTAGAGTAAATGCAGTAAAACTACAAGAAAATAGTTCACCTTAGAACCACTGGTGACGCTACTAGTAATGCATATATAACAGTTATAAGAAATAATCAGATTATAGTGCTTATTTTCACGAAGTAAATTGTCGATTTAACTGTACTTGTTATAGGGTAATCACTATCCATAAGTAATCACTGTAATAATTTTATTATAGTAATTTGAGCTCTAGCATCATGTATAAAACCTTAAAAAATAATATTAGTGGGCGTCACTCTATCTTTTAGAACATTATTACTGGGTTGTTAAGGATAACATTTTTTAGTTTTATTGGAACAAAATATATAGAGTGGCTCACGACCAGGTAAGCAAACTACTAAAGACTATAATCTAAGTGAGGTAACAATACCTCCAGGTATGTTGATATATTTCTCTTGATAGATTGCGATAAATGTTGTTATTAAAAATATAAGGTAAAGTACCAAGTATGCAAGCAAAAAGAAAAATTTTTTATAAGTAACAGCGAGTTTCATGAAAAATTACTTTTGATTGAATAGTTAGTAAATTTGGAAAAGAAAGATGATAAAAGGAAACAATAATAAAAGATAAGTAATAATGATTTTCATAAAAGACCCCTCACAAAGCTTATGGGACATGGCTTTCGGCTAATTTCGCTGAAATTTAATATTTTGTAGATCTGGACATCCTGATTTAAAGTGTTCATGGTCGCAATACAATCCTATGACTAGATTTTGAGTTGAGGTCTTTTAAAGCTGGCAACTTCTTACTTTGAGATTTTCTGCATTGTCTGGAGCTTTCACTTGTTTCTTAAAAACTTTTTATTTTTCTTTATTGGTGGTAAAGTTAGGTTTTCTTACGCTTAAACAGAAATAAAATATGTACCTACAGCATGTTGAATAATTTTTAGACTGATTAAATAATAAATAAAATTTTGAAATAATAAAAATCAAAAAAAGAATTATTACCCATTTTTTGAATTTCGAAAATAAACGGCTAGATTTTGTTTATATTTTAATATCTTGTAGTACCAAGCAATAGCTGAAAATAAATGGGTATAGGTTGATGTAGAGTATATTGCCTGATATTTTATTTCTAAAAAATTTTAAATTAACTTGAGAACGTAATAAACGAATTTAATTGCTATGTTATAATTGATTCATTAATTTAATATCTAATCTGTATCATTTTCTTGCAATAATTATTTTTTTACTCATTCCAATTTTAGATATACAAGGTGATCCAGTTATATTAATTTATACAAGCTTTTAAAAATAGGAAAATTAAAAAAGCTCTTTTTTATCAAATGTCAAAATATAATTGTAAACAACATTGCCGGGGTGCAGGTAAGATTAAAATTGAAAAAGTTGTATTCCTCCGCTGGAAATCGAACCCAGAACCTCTCGATTAAGCCTCAAGCGCTTATAAAATATTTTTTTGATGGAATTCTTATCTTGGCTTTTGTACAAGACGCATTTAAACTACCTTTGGGTCCAAATAAATTGTCATTTTTGTCCATTTTATAAAATAAAATATTAATTATCAGACATTAAGGTATTTCAAACGTTTTTAGAAAAAGTGCCAGTGTGAATTTTACAGTAAATAAAAAAATGTATTTATTAAATTAAAACAAAAACTACTGATATTTTACTTTAACTTGTAAATGTTTAAATAAAAAAAAACTTTTATTAGAACTCTAAGGTAGTTTAAATGTGTTTTGTATAAAAGCCAGTGGCGGCTCGTACAGTAGGGCCACAGTGCCATGGCCCTACCTACCTGTACACCAAGTTATTTTTTTACTCACACTCATAATCATTGCTTTGCATCTTTACGCTTCATTCTTTTTGTAACTGCGAATAATTTAAAATTCAAGACGTTGCGTTCATTTAATATCTGATAACGCCTAACGATGCAAAAACTCCCCGACGCCGCGAATATTCCTTCGCGCTACCCAACGCCGGCGATTTCTATGTATGGCCATGCTGTTCATCGAAGGTTCATCGCTTATGAAAGAGATAATGATATATCGCCCTCTCTTACTGACGCATAAGGAATTCAAACATTTTGTGGCGGACCAGATCCTCAGATCCGTCCGGGATTGGAGGATTTACAAGTGCTTTATTTTGTCGTTCCAATCGGATCAGGCCTTCGTCTCTATTACCACCACTTGATACTAGATGGCAGCTGTTTTGAATACGGTTTGCCCTGTCGAGATATTAATTTTAAAATAGTTTTATTTTAAACAGTTTTTACTGTTTAACATAAATTATTCTTGTAGGTTAGGTTTAGATCAGTCCGCGTCGGTGGATTATAATAATATTTCTGATTCCGGTATATCAATTTTAAAATGAATAAAATAAAAGAGGAAAGACTTAGCGCTTTAGGTATGTAGCATTCCGAAAAACATTTTGTAAACAATATTGATGACTTCAAGAACAAAAGTGATTGAATCATTTTCAGATAACAAAAAGTACCTATAGAGTTTTCGTATAAGATAATTTGAGTGTTTTGTGAACATTTTTTGTTACAACTATTGCAAATGCTTTATTTAATTAGTCGGTAAGTTTTTCGATTTTTTTTTTATATACAGGGTTGTACAAATTCGATGTACTAGCATTGCTATCTCGGTAACTACATAACTACAAGAGATAGAGAGTTTGGTAAATGGAGGCAAAGTTGAATATTTTAATGCTGAACAATTTGTTAAAAAGAAATTTAATCAAATTTCGATGATTTCCAGAGATATCCGAAAAAATAAACGAAAAACTTGTTTTTAATTTTTATGACAAAACTACTTATTATTATTAAAAACCAAGGGCACTTTCTTAAGTATTTTACAAGATAATAATTTTAAGAGGTCAAAAGCTAATCAAAAATTTTCAAAAAATTCAGGTCCGAATTTGAAAAAATTGAGTTGATATAGGTACCTAAAAAACGAACGTCGTATCTGAAAAAATAAGATTATGTTCTTAAAGAGCATAAAAAATAGTCTTAAGTAAGTGCTCTTGGTTTGTCCAAAAAACCAATATTTTGTCGTAAAGACAATAAAAACACAAATTAATTTTTTCTTGTTTTTTCTTCGGATGCTCCGGAAGTCATCGGATTTATTTTAACAAATAAATGGATGACATTTGACAAGAAAAAAACTTTTTTGTTTTTCTTATTTTTAAAAGTTTTCACTAGTGTAAATAATTATAACTGGATGGGAATCCTGCATATTTAAGATTTGAATATGTTAAAAAATAATTATTGTAGAAAATGTTGAACCTGATAAATGAATCAATTACCTATAACATAGAAATTATTATTATTATTATTATTAAAAACGTTTCAGGTAAATTTAAATTTTTTGTTAGAAATAAAATACCAGGCAATATACCCTACATTAACCTATACCCATTTTTTTTCTTCTATAGCTTGGTACTACAAGGTATTAAAATATGAATTATATTTAGCCGTTAGTTTTCGAAAATTGGTTAAAATTTTTTTTTTGAATTTCCATAAATTTTGAATATTATTAATTATTTAATTCGCCCATAAATAATTCACATCTTGTATATATTTTCTTTTTATATAAGTGAAAGAAAACTTAAAGTCTAATTTTCCACCAATAAAAATAAAAAAAAAGTAATAGGTTTTAAGGACCAAGTAAAAATCCAGGCAATGCAGAAAATCTCAAAGCAAAGTTGCCAACTTTAAGAAGCCATAACTCAAAAACTAGTCATAGGATTGGATTACGGCAATGGATACTTTTAATCAGGACGTCAAAATCTACAAAATATTAAAAATTGAGAAAAATTAGCCGAAAGCCATTTCTCAGAAGCTTTGTGAGCGGTCTTCAAATTCGAATTAAGATAAATCATGCTCAAATGATATTTTATTGTCTGAGGAGCTTTGATCTTGCAATTCATGAAATGCCCAGTGGCAAATTCAGAGGATGCGCTACTGAAAAAGCACATTAGGTAAATGAGGAACACAGGCCCGTTGCTACATAATTGGTGACATTTTACCAACCAACAAAATCCCGTTAGCGATTTTTCAGGCCATAAAATCTCGGCACTGGCTAATAGCTGAAACCGGATTCTCGATTCGCTGGAAATAATTATATTTGCCGCTGAATATGAAACAGGTTTTTACAAAGTTGTTTGTGCGAATTCCGAAATAATCACGTTTGAAATAGCGTTTAGAGGGATTTTGTTGGTTTGCAAAATGTCACCATTATACCACTGATAACTTAGGGCCTTGAGGGTGCTTAACTTACGAATTAAAAAACGATTTTAATTCCTTTTATTTAATGTTGATTTTTAGATTTAAAATTTAAAACATCTAACACTCCTCGGCATTACATGATTTACAAGCTATTTTGCCTTTACACCTTGATACATTTTGTATAACTCTCTTTATGTGCAATAATTGTCAAGGTTTAAGGATCAGCAGAGAAGTAAAAAAAAATGTCCAGTTAATTGTCAGTATTACATATTTGTTTCTTCGCGTTTACTGTTAGGTACTCGATGATTCTCTTTCTAATGATCATCATTAGTCTTGATCTTATAAGGACAAAGTTATGCTGGCTCTTCCTTATTTCGTTAATTTATTTAATAACAAGCTATTAAGTACTGTAAAGTCTATTAATAACGGATATAATGCTTTATTAATTATTTCTAAGGGATACATCGAGTTAATAATAAGGGAATTTTAAAAGTGTTGTCCCTAATAGCACATAATTAGCCTTAAGGTTAACGCACTGGCGCTACCTGTACTGCAATTACTTTATTCCATTCAGAATATGCGTCAATTGGCTTGGTCGTGTTTGTTAATATCACATTAGAAACAAAATTTGATAATGTTAATTAATAAAGTGATAAGGCCCAGGGGTAGCCTCACAATTGATTGGAGCAAGGAAAAATCAGGGTGAAAACCAATCAAAGTTACTATAAAAATAGCTCCAAATTACTAAAAACCACAAAAATTTGCTAGGTAACTGGAAGATAAATGGAAAAATATACACGGTGCTAACGGGGTTTATTATAACTGATTATAAAATATTTTCAGTATTCTGTATAATATAATTATTATAAAATACAGAATTACATTTTATTATCTGGTAATATAAAATTATATTAAAATCAATTTACTAGAAAAGTAATACGCTTTTAGTACAATAATAAATTACGATCTTTTCTAATAAGAAATATAATTTTTTTATTTGCTTTTACGATATTTTATTGTAAAACATAAAATATTGTTTCTTTTAACCAGTGGGTTTGTCTTCTGCATGGGAGTTCCTGCTAGATGGCGTTGGTACGTTTTCACTACTTATTTATTACTAAGAAATTCTTATAAACGCGAGTTTGCTGTTTTTGTAGTCTACTGTACTTGGTTATATGGTTATGGGTATTGTCTTTCCGTATAGGTAATCTTAATAAGGACAAAACGGTCGTCATTATTTACCTTTCCTGTGCCCCAGGGAACCCATTGTTTTAGCACCCCTGTGTACTAAAAATCTAGTAAATCATCCTAAAAAATCTTTTACAGTTTTACAATAAAATCGTATAATAAAATCTAGTAAATTTTACAATAAAATATAGTAAATCTTACAATAAAATATAGTAAATCTTACAATAAAATATAGTAAATACAAATAAAGAATATAATATTTCTTATTAAAAAACATCGTAACATCTAATAAAAATGTTAATAAATTTTATTAGAAACTATAATGAAGATTACAAACTATTATAATAATTTATAATAACAAAAATAATGCCCGTCGCTAAATGAAATATAATAATTTTATTGTATTATACTAGATTATGTTCCTATATCTACTAGAAATTATAATAAATATTATTATATTTCTTATACAGGGTGTCCCGTAACTTATGAGCCGTAGAGTAACTGGAGATACTAGACATCAAACTAAGCCGATTTAGTCATATAAGTTTTTTCGGATTGTCACTTTTGTTTTTTTTTTCTTAATTTAATTATTTACTATGTTTTTTTATGCTTTGGGATGTTTAAAGGGAAATATCTCGAAACCCGTTGAAGATATTAAGATTAATCAAGTATACATTTTTGACTCAGAAAATGCCCTTCTTTAAGAAACTAATTGAAAAACACCTAAAATCACAGGTAAGAAAAAAAATCATAGATTTATTAAGCCCAGTGTATGCGACTAGCGCCCTCTAGTTTGAAACTTAAAAATTTCTACAAATTCTTATTTCTTGCTTATAAAAACATAATATTGCCAACTTTCAAATCGATTCATTAAACCGTTTTATTTTCGAGAATAAACTTTTACTTTTAACACCCTGTATCTCTAGAACGAGCAACAATCCGAAAAACTTATATGACATAATCGGCTTAGTTTGATGTCTAGTATCTTCAGTTACTCTACGGCATATAAGTTACGGGACACCCTGTATATAGGTTTTATAATAAATTTCCCTACGTCTAGATATTTCAAAAATATAAAATGTAACAGCATCAAAGACAAAAAATGTATTTAAAATAGAAATTATTTTTTTGATTTGATCGTCTTAATTTTTAAACATCGAACTAGAAAAAATATATTTTCCACAGCTGCTTTGAGAAATACTCTACGCAACTAATTACGTGTGACATTTTTACCCATCATTTAAAATTTCGTCCATTATTTATCATCTTCTAAACCCCATCCGCGCACATATTTATATTTAAATAATTTAAATTTAATAATTATTATTTAACCACACTTGAACTAACCTTAATACATTTAACAAATTCCACAATATAATCCAAATTGTCACAACTTTCAGAATCAAATTTCATAATATTCATATTTTGACTCTCAGCACTCGACAGTTACAGGATTACGCACTATCATGGACCCGATTATACTAACAAATTGTTTAGCAAAACACTTTTGATTTCATTTAATGCAGAATAGTTTGAACAAAAAACCAGGACTCTGCCTACACAATTTTATTGAATACTTTGTATATTAAGTTAAGGAAAACACTTCACTTTATTTTGTTTAAAGGAAGGTCCGTATTGAATTACCCGCATTATCTTTTAAGTTTTCTTAGTGTTTATTATTGTAGTTTATACTTAAAAGATACACAGACAAATGATTTATTATATTTAAGAGTAAAGCCTAGTGGCCCATTCGCCATTTCGTTTTTTGATCACTATTTCGTTACTTTTTGCTTTTATCCTAAAATCAGGCAAATACCCATATTTAAAGCAAAATTACCTACAATTTAAAGTTAAACAAGTTTAAATTCACCTGAAGACGACTGGAGATACTTACCAGTTGAAACGTAGTGATTCTAAACAAATAAAGACAATGCAAGTCCAAAACTCTACTGCCGTTCAAGTTTAAATTTATAAAATAATAAAAGCAGAAAAAGAAAATTTGAGAAATTTCACAGTTTTTTTGTTTTGTACTTTTATTATTATCATTAATAAAAATTTCTTTCGTTTAAAGCTGTAGGTTAGACTTTACTCTTAACTAGCTGATTGCTGGATACGTACTTTGTTTTTAAAATTAAAGTTCGATAAGAACCTTTCACCATTAGCCAGCCCGTATACACCAGATGCCAATGGGCTTTTTCACTAAATTTTGGTTGTAATATTATATAAAAGAACATAAAATATATACATTTTTCTGTGTTTTTACTTTTTGATATTTTTAACAATGGAACAAAAACATGGACTCATATCTTTGTCATGAAAACGGCAACTTAAAAATATTGCCAATTGTAAAATCACAGAATTTCTTACTAGTCAGGTGTAAGCAAACATTTAAGAAAGCATGAAAAATAAATTTTCAAACCACCTGAAAGTGCCTTATGCTATAAGGTTGTATTTTGTCTAACATTGTTAGATAATAAAATACAAATCTGATCTGATTGCATGGTTCTACCAAGACACGAAAACTTTACATTGGTAGGATGTCACCACCTGCAGACCGGTTTCGAACTCTTTTATTCTCGTCAGTACAGGGTAGGTGTTCATACCATACCAAGTAAAAGTTTTAAAACCTAATGCATATAATATCAACCTTTTTCGGTCGTATATATACGTTAGCGCCATCTCTTGGTAGTCCCATGCGATCTATCTGAGTAAACCCGTCAAGGGATTTACAAGAATTGTAAAAACATAGAATTTCTTACTAGTAAGATCAGATCAGATTTCTATTTTATTATCTAACAGTGTTAGACAAAATACAACCTTATAGTATAAGGCACTTTCAGGTGGTTTAAAAGTTTATTTTTCATGCTGTTTCTTATAATAAATCCTAAGAATCGGTTACACTTATTAACAATCTGCTCAATGTGAGAGCTAAAAATTAACTTAGTGTCCATTATAACACCCAAATCACGTATTTCACTTACCGACTTAAGATCACTATTATTAATCGAATAACGAAAATTATGCACATTCTTGTTTCTGGTGAACGTAATCGACACACACTTATCTAGATTAAGAAATAAACTCCGACTTTCGCAGAATCTTACCAAAGCATTAAGATCATCTTGCAACCTATCGCAGTCCCTTGGCACCCTGATTATTCTAAAAAATTTTAGGTCATCTGCGTACAGCAGAAATTTAGAAAAATTGAAGCATTGTTGTATGTTGTTAATATATATAATAAAAAACAGGGGGCCAAGGTGACTACCCTGCGGCACACCAGACGGCACGCTAGTTAAGATAAATATTTATACTTATTGTGGGAACTAGGTAAGCTAATCTGTTGGTTGCAACATGCCGACTTGGTTACCAATACGTAGCCTGTGTTTATGGGGGTCAGATGGGTAAAATAAGGGTAGACAGGTTTTCAATAAAAATACTATAAATATATTAACCTACAATAAACGGGTTACACTTAAACCTTGGTATAAACTTACGTACATTATATGATGTAGAGGCTGCTCCCAAAGGCGACGGTCGGGTGACGAGTGAAGACCCAGGTTATCAGACGCGTGGTGGTGGTGCGTGTACCACTGGTACCTACACTTCTACCTGTAGTGTCTGTCCTAGCGCCGGCTCTGCTATTTATATTACTTGAACTAGGTTGAGTTATTGATTGTAATATAAACAGTGCAAGCTTAGCATTTTTCTAGGACAGCATATTTTGTATGTTGAGAAACTGGGTCTTATAATAATGAAACTAAAAATTATTATTTTTTGGGAAAAATTACTCCTTTCATGACATATTTCCCTCGCCGATGAAAGCTGGCCCCTAGCTTTAAGTCTGACAGTAACAATTTCTGCAAAGCTTAAAACTTATTCATATAAATAATAATTGAAATATAAGACATCATAAAAAACAAAAATAAAATGTGAGGTGGTACAATATTTTGAGTATACAAGAGAAAACAATAAATAGTTATAATTAATACAATAATGTCAGATCTGTAACAGTATAAATGCTTGAAACAAATTTATTTTGAACATAACAATGGTTAATATTCTTTCGTAAAGGTCGCACTGAAGTTCCAACACACTTTTATTCAAAGAGTCTCGCGCGGAAACACACCCGATACATTTTTAGTCTTTTCAATCAGTTCTGTTAGTTCTTCCCCATTGGCCCGTCCTCTTTGAACGTAAGAGAGTACAGGGACGTTCCATGATTGCACATTATCCCATGGTTCCATGATTGCCCATTGGCCCATCCTTTTTGAGCGTAATAGAGTACATGGACGTTTCAGGATTGCACAAACTTTAGGGAGGTGGCTGATACTGGCGTTGGATGTAGCCAGAGTTTTTCCCCCCGTCCAGTGAGTTCGGCCTCCGTAACTTATTTTAGGCTACGCTGATGGAGCAATGTGGGTTGCAGATAGCCAAGTTGAAAGTGGTTGCATTTTCAGAGCAGTATTGTTATTGATAATGCTCTTTGGCTATACCATTGTTAGCCAAATGGAAAATGTTTGATCATGTCCATACTGGAAGTAAGTTGTGCCCTTGTAGTCGTGCTGAGGATGGTTCATGGTCACATTATAGGTGTACCGTGCCTTTAGTTGTTATGCAACATGGGGTGGAAACTGGTTTTGGGTGTGATCCGGCTTTTGGGTTGGTAGTGGTTGGACTCCGTGTGGTACATGTAACAAAGTAGAAAACCAGCAGTAACGAAAAAAAAATAATTTACATATTAAGATAATGATTGGGAAGCGGAGAAAATTTAAGACCTTTTTACACATGATAATAGTTTGATGAGAGACTTGGACGACTCCTTTATTTTAACGATCTAGAGAAGTGATATTTAATTTCATAATGCTCTCTTTGTACATATAGTCTTTCTCTTTGTGTGCTACTTTAATCACTAATTGTTTATGAGGTTAGGTGGATATTCAACTCTGATGAGTCCTCTTCCATATCCTCCTACTCTCCATGGTCACATAATGACGCAATAATACATATTCGATAAACAATGTGAGCGAAAAAGGTAAACATTCAGCTTTTAGGCCATCTTCCATGTTCTCCTGTTTCGTTTTTACATTTTATTTGGAGTGTCTTTCATATCACCCCATTTCATACAAAAAATACAAACATCGTACGGAATCAGACATTATGTCTCTTAACTCCCTAATCTGAAATATACAATAGTAGCATCGTACTTAAAGAAAAAGTATATTGATCACATTATAAAATTTTGAGAACATTATTATCAATAGAGGAAAGAATGAAAAATCGCGGTTAACATCTTTTTTAAATTTTCATATGTTGTTGTATAAAAGGAGTAGTCGAATTCTTCATTTGTTTAACATGACATCTTATATCCTAATGGTTCCTCTAAAATATATGTGTTAAAAACGGGTTATACACTTCGGTTTTTTTTTTTTTTTTTTTTTTTTTTTTTTTTTTTTTTTTTTTTTTTTTCCACATTTCTATGTTAAAGTCCCTGCTATAAAAAAATATGCTTTTGAGGTTGCAACATGAATATCTTTTTACATTATTTTTTACAGTAAATTGTTGTACCACCATTACCTAAGTTAAGAAAATTGAATTTAAAAATAAGATCATTGATTATATTAGTATTTACATAAGTATTTACCGTCTAAAGTTTGTCATATCAAACTTGACAGTCTTCCAAGTTGGATAGGGAACAAGATAGACTTGTGCCAGTAGGTATTCGTAGGTCTGTTGGTAATTCAAGAATAAATTGTCTTTGTTCAGTAGTCTTACTTTGCTCAACTGTGTCTGCGTCTGTACTCGTCCTGTGTGTTTTGTGTTTGGCTAGTTGTACCCACAACATTGTGTATTTTGTTAAAAGGTACAAAATAAATAATGCGAATGCTGTGATTAGGACTCCTAAGAATATATCGTGCTCTATGTAGCTATTTTCAGCTCGGACTGGGTTAACAAGGTTGGGTAGAACAGTAAATGCATTTGAATTTCTAAAGAAGAGTACAGCCAATAAAACTGATAGGATGATATTCCAAATTAAAAAAATGCTTCCGCTTGTTAAATTGTGGCTTTGAGGTAGGGTGTATTTAGTGTTGGTGTGGAGGGAATTTAAAACTTCTTGGATTTGGTCGTTTGAGGATGTTATGTTAACGTGTGGGATTGTTAGTGTCCAATTGGAATTTATTGATTCATTTAGGTCGACGTACTGAGGTGCATTGGGTAATTTAGGATTTAATATAAATGACTTCAGGTTTGACCATGCTGCTGGAAGGATATGGATAACGGATGCTTCATTAAGTGGGCTGTCCCCACAAGGAAATCGTTTTGGAATAATTATTTCGTCGTCTGTGACTAACTCGCAGTTACAAGGTACGGAAATTTTTGTTGCTCCGGGAAAGGTGTAAGATTCCTTGGGAATATTTGTTGTGGTGTTGGGGCAACTTATTTTTGAGTTTGGCTTTGGATGTGTTATGATGTAGCTTTCCTGTGTTATTTCAGAGATTATAGTTGTATTAGACTTGTGACATTGCATGGGGCAATGATAACTTAGTTCGGTAACCGTTGCGCCTTGAAAAAGTTTTTTTGCACAGTTAGGTCCTTGAAAGGAATCTGCAGAAAAACGTGGGATGTAGCAGAGTTGGTCATCGAAGGGTCTGCAGTGTCTAAGCCCTGTGCCTGATATTTGGCGAATATCTGAAAGTTGATTGTTATTTTTGTAAGATACTGCTAAGTATAAGTCTTGATGTTGAATGATGCATGTTTGGTTGTGCCAAGAGAATGGTATGGTAATTAGTTCAAATAATTCCCAGTTATTTCATTTTTGCCTTATGGGTATCCTTATATTTATAAAAATGTTATCAGATGAAAATGTACAATCGCAAATTTTAAGCTGGTAGTAACTAGAGATTTTTTTTTATGGGTATTGCGAGGTTTTGTCCATATAGGCTTAATTCTTTTTCTAATTTTAGAAGATCATGTGTTAAGATTTCTGGCTTTAAGATTGATATGGGTATGCGGTTTTGTATACAAGAGTTTAAAATACCTTGCCTTTTGATAGCCCTAGTTATTTTTATTTGACTTTTTATAGTTGTGAATTGTCGTTTTAAAATGGAAATTATATCAGTAGAAAAACGGCTTTCTTCTTTTATAAAGGATTTTCCTAACTCATTGGCATACTCCTCTATTTTTCGTAAGTGTTTTTCTGTCGTAGTGAAAGCTGTAGCTACTGAATTTTCGTAATGTACAAATTTTTCCGATTTTTGGGATATCGTTGTGATAGTTTTAGACAGAGCAGCGTTTAATCGCGAAACCTGTGCTTGAAGGTTCCCTTCATCCATGACTAGAGAATCTAGTTTACGTTGAGTAGCCACCCCGCAACACCAAGATAATCCCTCTCCCAAAAAGTCTAGAGCGCGCTTCTTTCTAAAATCGTTGGGAAGTTTAGGGTAATTTTTTAGGTATTGAGTGTTAAAATTTTGTTCGAGAGAGTGAAATTCCGTTGCGAAAGCCTGTTCAAGGTTATTTAATCCATTGTGGAAAAAACATTGCGATTCAGAAAAATTGCAGGGGCTGGTACTTGTATTATCAGGACCTGTTATGTCTACCTCGTACCATTTTGTTCCATAGGTCAAAGGTATAGTTGCTTCGTACATGATGGTTGCAGGAAGGGGGCGCCAGAATGCTCCAGCTGAGAGTTCTAATCTATGCATGCTGGCAGGGTGCAGAACAAGTAACATTATAAGAAACCTATACGAAAGTAATATAAAAATTAGAATATATATTTAAGTATGTACATGTATATTGTTTTATTTAACCTAAAATAATGAATAAATATGACCTAAATATGAGTAGGAATATATATTAGTATTAATTACTAATCAGTTTCTTTAATGGGAATAACTTCCGGTGTCCATGGATCATTATATGGTAAAATGCGACTGACGTGAATAATTTCTTTTTTGGCTGTTTGGGCGTGCCCTTTTCGAATTTCGTAATTAACTTCGCTAATTTTTTTGTTAATAACGTAGGGACCGAACCACCTTAAAAGTAGTTTCTCGCTTCTTCCCACTTTTCTAACTGGAGTAAAAACTTTAACTTTATCGCCTTCTTGAAACTCTAAGTTTCTATGCTTTCCGTCATAGCGTTTTTTGTCGGTAATTTGTTTCTGCATGATGTTGTTTATTGCCTCAGATCTAACTGCTAATGCCATTTCCCGTAATTTGAAGGTGTCTGTTGCAATATTTTCCTGCATTAGGTTTGCTTCTGTTGGTAGTATTGGTTCACGACCGTATACTAACATAAATGGTGAGAATTTAGTTGTTTCTTGTCTAGCTGCATTGTAGGCAAAGGTCACTAATGGAAGTGCTATGTCCCAGTCTGTTTGATTTGTGTTAGTATAAAGAGAAAGCATATCTGCTAGCGTTTTGTTGAATCTTTCGGTTAGTCCATTGCAGGCTGGATGGTAAGCAGTTGTGTACTGATTCACTGTGCCCATACTTTTTGTGAGTTCTCTTACTAACTCTGAACGAAAGGTTTGTCCCCGATCGCTTAGTAAGTACCTGGGTGCACCATGGCGAGCAATAATATTTTCTAAAATGAATTTTGCCACGGGCTCGGCTTTTCCAGAAGGGAGGGCTTTTGTTTCAGCCCATCTTGTCGCATAATCTGTAGCTACTATAATAACTGTTTTACCCGTCTTGCTTCTTCTAAATGGTCCTAGAATGTCTATTCCAACTCTTTCGAACGGCGTGCCCACTGGAATAGGTTGTAGGAAACCAACAGGTTTTTTGTTTTCCTGACCTTTCCTGGCCTGGCAGTCGACACACCCTTTGACAAATTTTTCTACGTCTTTTTGTAGACCTGTCCAATAGTACCGATTTCTTATCTTATGGAGAGTTTTTGCTATTCCTAAGTGTCCTGACAGTGGGTCGCAGTGATGGCTAAAAAGAATTTCTTGGATAAGGTGTTTCGGGATTACGAGTAAATTTTCTAGACCTTCTGGTAGGGGATTGATCTTATAGAGTACACCGTCTATCATGCGGAAATTTTTTGCCCTTCTTTTTAGACCTATAGGTAAAGTTAGATTATTAGGGTTACGGACAGCTTCTACCAAATTTTTTATATCAATGTCTTTTGCCTGCTCACGGGTTATGTCTGAGGATTCTAGGAGAAACGTTGGGATATCGTCTACATTCACTGCACAATTTTCTTCTGCCTTAAGAACCGGGTTTCTGGATAGGCAATCCGCATCTTTGTGAGCGGATCCACTTTTGTGCACCACAGTGTAGTCGTACTCTGAGAGTTTTAGAGACCATCTTGCCAGACGGCCCGTCGGGTCTTTCAGGGAACGAATCCAACAAAGCGCGTGATGATCTGTAACAATTTTTACAGGTCGGCCATATATTAGGTGCCTAAGGTATCCTAGTGACCATATGGCTGCTAGTCCTTCAAGTTCGGTTATTCCGTAATTTTTTTCGGCTTTAGACAAACTGCGACTGATGTAAGCTATTGGGTGGGGTAATGCATCAGGTCCCTCTTGGAGTAAAACGGCTCCAATGCCAATTGTGGATGCATCCACTCGTAGTTCACATCCTATACGCGGGTTAAAGTGTGATAAGACGGGTGCTGTGACAAGTTTTTTCTTTAAAGTTTCAAATGCATTTTGTTGTGCCGATCCCCAGATACCGATTGCTTCTTTTTTGGTTGCTTCATGTAAGGGTCGGGCTATGATCGAAAAATTTTGTATGAATTTTCTGTAGTAATTACAGAGTCCTATAAAGCTCTGAATTGATTTGACGTCTTTAGGCACAGGGAATTCTTTTATCGCTATTAATTTATCTTCATCTGGTGAGATACCGTCTTGGCCCACGGTGTATCCTAGAACCTTTGCTTTTGTTTTGGCGTACGTGCATTTGCTAGGTTTGAGGGTTAGTCCTGCATCCCTTAGTCTTTCAAAAACCTTGCGTAGTTTTTTAATATGTTCTTCTTTTGTTTTGGAAAATACCAAGATGTCATCAATGTAAATTACTACGTCCTTCCATTTCATTCCCTGGAATACTTTATCAGCTAGCGCCTGGAATGTACAGGGTGCGTTGCATAACCCGAAGCTTAGTACATTGAACTCGTAGGATCCATGTCCTTGTGCTACGAATGCTGTGTATTGTTTCGAATTTTCTTCCATCGGTACCTGAAAATACCCACTGAACATATCTAGGCTACTATAATACTTGGCATCTCCAAAATATGTTAAAATGTCGTCGATAGACGGAATTGGGTATGACGATTTCCTGGTTACATTGTTAATTTTACGGTAATCGACGCAAAATCTTACGGATCCATCCTTCTTTTTGACAAGCACTATAGGGCTGGCCCATGGTGAATGACATGGCCTAATAATGTCGTTTTTTAGCATTTCTTGGATTTGTTCGTCTATAGTTTCTCTCTCTTTTTGAGACACTCTATAGGGACGGCACTTTATAGGCTGTGCATCACCGACATCTATTTTATGTTCCACCAGGTCAGTTAAGCCCATTTTGCGTGTTGATTTTGAAAAAACATCTGAAAATTCTTGTAATAGGCAACCTAATTCTTTTTTGAAGTTTACATCATTAATGTGGCTTAGGTCATGGTCTTCTAGCGAAATCTCGTCTTCGTCATTTTCGTCAAGGTAGAGCATGAATCCTGAATGCGGTGTTGTCAATTCCTCACTTTTTTCTTTTTCGTAAAAACCTACTGTTTGTCTTTTAAATAGCCGTGCTGGGTATACACCTTTATTTTTTAATGTCACTTGTAATTTATTTTGCATATAGTGTGGGGGTTCTATAAGTAACAATTTATTTGGTATAAGAAAATTTTCATTTTCGTAGAAGTCAAGGCTATTGATTTTAGTTTTTATATTGCAGTTTAAAGGGACTGTTATTATTTCACCTGGTTTAATAATGCAATCGTTATCTAGGCTTAGTTTTTCTGCGTTTATGCATGGTTTTGCCAGTATTCTTTGAGTATTTAGTTCGTTGATGTGTATTATAGGTTGAAGTTCTTCACATGTTTCTTCTATGTCTGGCTGGATGGGGGTTGCAGTATTTTTTCCTCCACATTCCGATGTTTTTGTATTTACATAACTCTTGTTTGTTATTGGGTTTGGGCAAGCGGACAATAGTGTCGCTTTATCTTGCGCGACGGTTGTGGTTTTTTTCTTGTTTTGATGGGGCTCCTGTATTTTTTCTTCGTGGGGTGAAGAGGGACCTTCTCTTGTTTGGTTTGTGCTTCTGTACAGTTTTGATGACAAGTGCCCAATGTTTTTCAGTGCTTCCTCTTTGTAACTTTCGTAAAGTTGATTTTTAGACAGCGTCATACGGTATGCTCTGGTAACACTAGGCTCTGTGAATAGAGTTGTAGTATTTATTTGAGTGTTATTTGATTCAATAGGCACCGTGTATGTTATGTTTTTATGGGTTAGGTTGACTGACCTTGACTTCAGACATATTGTCGCTGAGTGCTGTTCCAGAAACTCTAATCCTAGTAGTAAGGGGAATGGGAGTGTCTCAATTACCAGTGCTTCGCATGTGGTTGAGAAACAGGGGAATTTTAGCTGGATATCTGTATTTCCTAGGATAGGCACTCTATGTCCCCCAGCGGCTAGAAGGTGAGATTTATTGTTCCCGTGATAGTTAGAGGTAAAATGTTTAGTTGTTATATTCATTTGTGAACCAGTGTCTATGACGGCCGTTGTCATTTTCCCGTTTATTTCAATTTTTATAGTGATGAGTTCTTTTTTCTGCTTTCTGTCATAAGAACCCCCTTTTGTGGCAAGGACGACGTCGGGGTTCAAAAACGGCGCCCTGAATCGTTTGGGTTCGTGCTTCTGCATGCTGCCGCGGTGTGGCCTACTTTTTTGCATTTATAACACCTAGGGCGTCCGTCATGGTTTCTGGAGTTTGGAATGAATGATTCATTTCTTTGAGTATAAGATTCGTTTCTCCGTGTATAATTATTTCTATTGGGTGTATAGTTTTGGGGTAAATCGTGTTGTCGATAGGTTGGGGCTGGAGGGATCTGTCTTTGAAAGTGCTGTGGCCTGAATCCCCTGGGGTTCGTCGAAAAATTATTTCTATATTGACTTTGGTTGTGGAATCTTGTTTGCCCCTGTACATTTTCTTGGTAATTCCTATGGTTGCAGCATGTTTGGGGGGTCGTTCTATCAGACATGGCGTCTACGTCTTCTAGCTTATCAACCAATTTCTTGAATTTTTTCCAGTCCATCTCATCATCCAAGATGAGCCGGTAGTGTGTATATATATCTCCCCTTAGGCCATTTTCAAAAAATTTTGTAAATTCTTCTATTTCCAGGTTTGGGTTGTATTCCCCATAAATGTTCATAAGGTCAAAGTAATAGGACCTAATGGATTCATTATGCCCCTGTTTTCTAGAGTATAGTTTTTTTTCTAGAGCCCTTCTTGACTTGCTTTCGCCGAATTCTTTAAGAAAGTCTTCTTTTACTTCGTTCCATGTTTTCGTATTGTTGTCTTGGTCCTCCGTATACCTTGAGAACCACATGTGTGCTGCGCCTTCTAAAAATGACTCCATGTAGGCCATCTTTAACCCTTCGCTCCATCCATTTGCGGCGCTTGTTCTTTCATATTGTTTAAGGAAGCCTAACGCGCTTCCTGTGCAGGGGTTAAATGTAGAGGGACATAGAAATGTAGGGACAGCTGGAGATTTGGGGGCAGCTAGACTGTCTGCAAACGTAGTATTTGCCATTATGTTTGTCTGTCGATTCCCCAATTTCAATTTTTCGTCGTCTAGGGGCTCGTCTGTTGGCCCTTTGTTTATAGTCGTTTTTTCAAAGACCTCGTCTTCCGTGCTTTCGGAATCTGAAATGCTTGCTTCCCGTTCTAAGGGTAGGGGGTTATTTTCTATTTTTTCAGATTCTCTCTCTGAGCCGTTTTGTTTACTAACAATGGCACTTATCTCTGTAAAATTGCCCTTATTTTGGTCTTCAATGATCCCTTGGTTTTTATCTTCTGGGCTGGTTGTTGGTGGTGGTGAACGCGAGACGCGTGCGGACCTAGCAAAAGGGTCGGCCAACACTTCCGTACTACGATGCCTTGGTTTAAAATTGTTTGCCGAGTTGACTACTAGCTTAAAAGTATTGCTAGTCGACCTGGTTATGGGGCGTGATGGGGGGTCATTCGACATTAGGGGGAAAACAAATAATATATATGTATAAAAATTAATAGTTAATAATAAATAGGGGATAAATTTACCCAAAAAAAAATAAAAAATTTAAATAAACCTGTACCCGTAATATTTGTTTAAAGTTTTAATTGTAGTTAAATAATAACCTCATTAATGCATGCGTAATTATGTAAATAGACAAATAATTGCTCGCACTAACCTGGTTTTACTATTTGTTTATTCAGCAAAATATAAAAATAAATATAATATTACGAATGGTTTGTTTTTATTTAGTCGTCATCGCCGAACAGTTCAAGAAACCTTTTCCTTAATTTGTCTGTTAGTTCAGCGTTATTTTTTGTTTTGTGCAATTCTGCACCGGTTCCCTCAAAAAAATTGATATTAGTTATTGTAGGCGTTACTGGAAAACCTGTCTCCTTGTGGTATTTTATTTCTAGTTCTACGTTAGCTCCCGTTAAAAGTTTTAATTTATTTTGCCGTTTTCGTTCTCTTTGGTGTTTGTTCAATTTTTTCCTGGCCATTAAAACTTAAAAAAAATGTTATCTGTAGATTCCTGTCGTAAAAAAAACTTAAAATCGGCAAAACGGAAAAGTGTTGAAAGGGTTAGTTAGTGCCTTAATTTTTTACCAGCGTTAACGGGCACAAAATTACGTACTAACTTGTACTGTCGATAGTGACTTTAAAGCTCCGCCAGCGTGAACTAGGCCCAGAGTAAAATCGCTATCAATCGTATGGGGTACAACAACCCTAATCTCGCCAGCGTTAACGGGCACAAGGTAGGTTTGTTTGTATTTGTTGGTCTGGATAACCCTAATCTCGCCAGCGTTAACGGGCACAAGACGGGGTTATATCAGAACTCTCAGGGGCTAGAAAATATCGTTTAGGAAAAACACAAAAATTAAAGAAAAAATACCTATTATAATAATTCTAACCTCGCCAGCGTTAACGGGCACAAGGCGGAATTATTAATAATTTACGGTTTATATAATGCTAGCCCGCCAGCGCGAACTGGCACAGGACAGAATTATAGTCAACCTCTCGGACACAAAAAAAAATTATAAAAAATAAAATAATGTCATTATAAAAGAAATAAAAAATATGGGCACAATAAATGTAAAAGCTCAAAAAAAATATGAAATAATATTAAAACACTTGGTAAGTTAGGAAGAACTTACCAACGAGAACAAACACGGCGCCTCCACCAAATGTCACGTAGCCTGTGTTTATGGGGGTCAGATGGGTAAAATAAGGGTAGACAGGTTTTCAATAAAAATACTATAAATATATTAACCTACAATAAACGGGTTACACTTAAACCTTGGTATAAACTTACGTACATTATATGATGTAGAGGCTGCTCCCAAAGGCGACGGTCGGGTGACGAGTGAAGACCCAGGTTATCAGACGCGTGGTGGTGGTGCGTGTACCACTGGTACCTACACTTCTACCTGTAGTGTCTGTCCTAGCGCCGGCTCTGCTATTTATATTACTTGAACTAGGTTGAGTTATTGATTGTAATATAAACAGTGCAAGCTTAGCATTTTTCTAGGACAGCATATTTTGTATGTTGAGAAACTGGGTCTTATAATAATGAAACTAAAAATTATTATTTTTTGGGAAAAATTACTCCTTTCATGACAATAATAACAATAATAATAATAATAATAATAATAATAATAATAATAATAATAATAATAATAATAATAATAATAATAATAATAATAATAATAATAATAATAATAATAATAATAATAATAATAATAATACATTGGTCACCGGCTACCGCAGGTAGGCGTAGGAACTGATGTAGTGAAGGAACGGCTGACTCCATGTTAGGGGCGGTTTCTCAACAGCGTCTGTTCCCTATGTTAAGGGCGGCTGTATCAATAACCTGGCAGAAGGTATAAATGCAAACCATTTCTGACGAAATGTGTAAATATGGATTTAAACAAATATGATGTCGAATTTACAAGAATATGTACCCCAGGTGGGTTCGCAATCCCACACTGCGCAAGCAGGCAGCCTCACGGATTCTGGGGGAGGCATAAATTCGAATAGTACTAATAATACTAACGACAGGATGCTAAGACAAGCCCCTGCCGACAACCGAACTATTCAACCGAACACCGGCGAGGAACACATCATAATGGAGACTAGCTTGCAGCCTGACGCTGGAGTCGATAGAACTGCCGCTGGTCTACCCAGACGAACAGAAACCGGTCGAATCAAGTGGACTCGTGACATGAATAGAACATTTATCAAAGCATTTCTCTTGATTAACGACTGTGAAGATAACCCCCGCCCTGGCTGGAGAATAAAACTCCACCGAGAAATAAGCCAGATATATCCGGAATTAAAACTCACGGAACAAAATGTAGCGTGCCGTCAAAGAGCTATTTATGCTAACCACCTGCTACCCCAAGCTGAAATAGACCAAATCCGGCGTGAAGTTGGCAGAACATTGCACAACCTTCAGCAAGGGGAAGAGCTAACAGCACAGCAGGAAGTAATACATGAACAAGATCAAACTATACAGGCTGATACGGACAATACGAACCAAAAATATTTGGAAAATTTGTCCTTATTCGAAAATAGTGACCCGACCTTGAGACCGAGTATCCCTAAGCTAAGATTCAAGAAAGGAACCCACGAAATACTAGCGAGAGTAAACCAAGCAGCAGGGACGTCCTTAAATACAACTGAGGACCTCGAGACATTACACAGTGGGTTATATGCAGCAGCAGTAACTGTAATTGAACTCAATGGTCAGGCATTATATCTCAGAACTGATAAGAAAACAACCAAGAAACAAGCGATACCCGCTTGGAAAATGAGACTTGAAAAACAAATAAGCCAGTTACGAGCACAAAGTGATATCATTGAAGAACATCTAAATGGAAACTCTAGCAGCAAGGTTGCTAAAAAGGTTAAAGATATACTGAAAGCAGAGAGTATTCCTTTAGATAGTCCCGATGTAAAACGGTTGCTAACTGTCGTAAGAGACACTATTAGACAAAAATGTAAGGCTAAAGGTGCCCGTCTAAGGCGATACAATAAAGCCACAAAGAGGAAGGTACAAAACCAACAGTTCACCACAAACCAAAAAACCTTCTATAGGACTCTGAACCAAGAAGAAAATGACCTTACTCCAACTAATGACATGAATAAAGACCAATTTAATGCATTTTGGAGTAATATTTGGTCAGACGCGTCCCATTTCAATGAAGAAGCAAGCTGGCTCGAAAAAGTTGAAGCCGAGGCTGAAACTTTGCAAGAAATGCCTGAGCCGCAAGTAATATCCATCGACATAAGGGATGCCACTAAGAACTTGGCTAACTGGAAATCACCGGGACCTGACCAAATTCATAATTTTTGGCTCAAAACTTTCACCAGCCTACACCCTGTAATCGCAAACTGCTTTAGCAAGGCTCTCCTAAGCCCTGAACACTTCCCAGCTCATCTTGCCAGTGGCAATACCTTCCTTTTATTTAAAAAAGGGCAGGTAAACGACCCAAAAAATTACCGACCGATCACCTGTCTGTCAGTGGTGTATAAACTTTTAACATCAGTCATGTACTCAAAAATATACACACACTGCATAAATAACAACCTGGTAGCTGATGAGCAAAAGGGCTGTATTAGGAAAGCTTTGGGTTGCAAGGAACAGCTTACAATCGATGCCGTTATTATAAAACAGGCTGAAGTTAAAAGGCGAAATCTAAATATGTGCTACATTGATTATAGTAAAGCATTCGATTCTGTTCCTCACGACTGGCTAAAGAAGATATTGCAAATATACAAAGTACACCCCCTAATACGTAACATGTTAGGTACCCTAATGGAGCAATGGAATACCAATCTCCATATTGGACAAGAGAAGCTTGGCAATATAAATATATCAAAAGGTATATTTCAAGGCGACTCTTTAAGCCCCCTCTGGTTCATTTTGGCCATGAACCCACTGTCCTCACTACTAAAATCAACATCCTACGGATATCGTCCCAACTTAACTGAGAATTTTAGAATAAACCACCTTCTATTTATGGATGATATCAAACTCTACGCTGAAAGCAAAACCCACTAACAGTCCCTAATTCAAATAACCAAGACATTTAGCGATGGCATCAAAATGTCGTTTGGATTAGACAAGTGCGCAATCTTGAATGTCGTACGCGGAAAGACTGAACAAAATCGTGGACTGCTTGAAGGCATAGATATACTAGATGAGGACAAAACATATAAATACTTAGGCATCTCCCAAAACCAACAAATAAACCACACAAGCCTAAAAAGGGAGTTTAAAAACAAATACAAAAGCAGACTAACAAAGCTTTTTAATACTCACCTGAATGCTGGTAACCTTACTACTGCCATCAACACCTGGGCAATACCAATACTTACCTACTCATTCGGGATCCTTAAGTATTCAGACACGGATTTGCACGAACTAGATAGGCTTACGCGCAGGCTGCTAACAAAATTCAGATTCCACCACCCACGCTCTGCACTTGAAAGAATCTACCTTAAACGAAAGGAGGGAGGAAGAGGTCTCATTAATATATATAACTTGTGCAAGTAGCAAGAGACCTCTATGAGAAAATACTTCCAAGAATCGAATGGGGAAATTCTTAAGAAAGTGGTAGCAGCAGATGCTGGATATACAGCCCTTAACTTAAAGCAAAACGGATTACCTAACATCATCCGCGCGCCGCCAAGTCAACAGCTGGTAACTTGGCAAGAGAAAGCTCTACACGGCAAATACCCTACTGCACTCCAAAATCCACTCATAGATAGAGAAATGTCACTGAATTGGTTAGAGAAAAGACAGCTCCACGCTGAAACAGAAGGTTTTATAATCTCTATCCAAGACCGTGTCATTCGAACTCGAAACTATGAAAAGGTCATCTTGAAGAGAAATGTGGAAGATGTGTGCAGAAAATGCAATTGTCCCGGAGAAACGATAGAACATATCACGGCGGGATGTGGTGCTATGGCCCCCAACGCTTACCTGGGGAGACATAATCAGGTGGCAAAGATCATCCACAAGGAACTGGCCCATAAACTAGGGCTAAGGGAAAACCTCCCACCATACTACCAATACTCACCCGAGCCAGTCCTTGAATCCCCTGAATATCTCTTATACTGGGACAAGCCAATAACAACGGATAGAACAGTAGACCACAACCGTCCGGATATTCTTCTCATCGAAAAAACCACCAAGAAAGCTTTCATAATCGATATAGGTTGCCCACTAACACACAACCTCTCTAAAACCGAATCGGAGAAGAAGACCAAGTACTCGAATTTGGCTATAGAGATAAAAAATATATGGAAGCTAGATAAAATCGACATAATTCCGATTATAATATCGGTGGAGGGAGCTATGACGAAAAATTTCAAGCCCAACTTGGAAAAACTGGGCCTTTCAGGTTATTTATACCAACTTATTCAGAAAAGCGTCATCCTCCAAACTTGCCATATAGTACGGAAGTTTCTAAACAGTACAGGTTAAGATGAATTTCTTCTCTGTACTGTAAATAACACCAGCCTTACCAACAAAAAGCTGAGAAACAGAACACTGAAAACATAATAATAATAATAATACAGTTAAGAACAATATTTAGTTTCCAAAACTAAAAAATTTTGTTTAAACCAACCAAATAATAGCTAAAATTGGTATGAGAAACTTAAGATCATTGTTAGGAAAATTTAAGTTGATCTACCAAGAAAAAATTAGCCTAAGCAACCAAATCATTTTTAAGAGTGTAAGGGCGCAGCATCAAATATTTTAATAGGTACTTCTCTTAATAATTTGACAAGGCAAGCAACTGGGCCAAGTTCACTTAATTATTATGAATGCCTATATTATCATTTCTTTTGCAGCATGTTGGTGTTGAAACAGGGTTGACACTTTGACAAATTGTTCAATAAATTATTTGAAAAAATATATAATTCGCCTTAGTTGAACGTTTTATGGTAAATGAATCAAGAATATAAACAAAATAAATTATGAATTGTAGAAAAGTTTTGGAGTTGCATTGTCGTTATTTGCTTTCAATCAAAACGTTTCAACTGGTAAGTATCTCAAGTCGTCTTCAGGTGAATACTACAAACAATTAAAATGTTGTGGTTTAAAGGAAATAAAGACAAAGCAAGTTCAAAACCCTTCTACAATTGAAGAAACATGATTGACAAACAAAATGAATGTATTACATATATTATATATACTTTTTCTACAAGATTTTTCTTTTACTTCAGTTAAGAGGTTCTGGGTTTGATTTCAAGCAGGGGCATAAAACTTTTTGTCTGTACGCCGGTAAACAATTTCATTTTCAATTTAATACAGACACCAATTTTAAATTAGGTACTTCATTTTAATTAAATTTTTTATCTTCTAGAAGCTTCGATCATCTTTTTCAAAGAAACACTACAGCGTTTAAATATTATTATTAGCAATGTTTGGTGATTATCTAAATGGTTCTTATCAGGGGTACTGTTAAGAAGGGGGACAGAAGGGTCAGCCCTCATTGCCCTAAACCATCTTCTTCTTGCAAAAGCTTGGAAAAATTAGGAAATATATTTATTATTTCTATTATGAGTAATGTAAAACTTAGGATAAAAAAGTTTTTAGTATTTTCAATAAAAGTTTGCCTGCGGCGCTATTATAAGTGTTGTATCAGAGTCAGTTTTTTTAAGGGGTCATTTTGATCAATGACCCCAACTCAAGAAAGGCTCAGAAAATACATTCCTTGGTCAAGAACTAACACTCGGAGTTCCAAGATGCACAGTACGGGATGCGATAAAGCGACTTATCAGGAGTGAACACAAAGTCTACTGATACAACAGACAGGAAATACATTACAGCAAATCTTCCATTGGGGATCCAGACCCGAGACTAATGAAGTAGCTGTTTCAGATGGATAGGAATCAGCTGAAAACTACTACAGGAATTCGGACATGATACATACCTTTCAAGAATCACATATACTATTATAGTATTGTATAATACAATGGAGACCTTAACTGCAGATTATGCGGATAAGTCAGGGAAACTGTACAGCACATAGTTTTCCATTGCCATAAGGCAACAAATACTCGGGCAACCAAAATTGGAACTAGAAGACATCCTTACCCTATCTCCAGTTGACCTACACAATCTAGTGCAACTAGAATCACTGAGTGGGTGAATTAAACAGAGTAAGCACAATGATCCAAACCTGGCCTAAGTGCACCCGGCAAACGGATGGCCCCTTCGAAGGAAAAAATATATTTATTAAATTAAAATTCTGACCAACTATCCAATATTCGTATCTCTCGTGTATTATTACCTGATGTAAAAAATTTCTCATAATTTCGTATTATCGCACCCTGATCTTGATAAGTAATAGTTATTTACAATATAAGTGTTGTAAAGATTCCTATTACAACACGAGATGTTAAAGTTGTCAAACGAGGCGTCAGCTGAGTTTAATAAAACATCGAGTGTAGTAATATGAATTTACAACAAGAATATTGTACAAAATGTAATCTACTTTCATCTATATATATTTGGTAAAAGGCATTTTTGAAAATAAAAATGCACCTGCTATTAAGTTTACTTATCAAGTTTTTTATGTTACCTTTCGCATAGTTACTGTTTCGCATGGTTACTGTCGAAACTTTGTCAAACAAATTCAAAAATATCTGATGGAAGTTTACCCTCTGATATAGAAGCAGCGGTAAACGAAGCGATCTCAAGTTTAGTTCCGACAAAATCCAAGGCGCGGTATGAGTTGGAGTATCAGAAGTTTGAAGATTGGTGCAAAGCTAACAAAATAAAGGAGTTGTCTGAGAAAATCCTTTTGGGTTATTTTTCCGTAAAGCAACGCTTCCAGAAACCATCTACGCTATGGACTCACTACTTAATGTTGAGAACTATGATTTCAGTCAAGAAAAATCAAGATATAATTGTTAATAATAAATCATTCTTTTAAAAAGTGTGATTTTATTTAACAGCAAAATTTTAATAAAACCGTTATTTTTCCATTACAGCACTAGTGCTGAAAAGGCATCTATTACAACACTAGTGCTGTAATAGATGCCCTTACAAAACGACTTACAGAACTGTAAAATGTATATTACTAAATGAAAGTAAATAAACTAGACTTAAGCTACTTTTTGTACATTCCTGGCAAAATTTCGGACCAAGGATACTGTGACCGCGGCACTTTATTCCATTTTCAAATATACTGTGAGCAAGGAAAATATAAATACCACTTGCACAATTGAGCCTTGTAAAATTGACCTCGAGCTGCCACTGTTTTCTATTGTTTAGGTCGATTTACTTATTTTCGTTTCAATTTATTTCTTCCTAATTTCTGTAGTTATTATGTATATCCATGTGCTAAAAACTTTGGAATGTTTTAAAATTAATTAATGTTTTACAGATACGTTTTAAACTAAATAAGTACAATTTTTAAAACTCGTTTTCTTTCATTGCATCCTAGGCAATTAATTATAGGATAAAAAAATATTTACCTCCCCCAATCTTAAAATATTTTTTCAGGCGCCCATTCTGATGAAGCTTCATTATTTTAGGTCAATCAACGGCTTAACAGTAAAATATGTTAAATTTATAATTGCAGCTCATGGTCTTGAACCCAAACAATGTTAATTAACCATCTTTTACTACCGTAATACCTACTGCAGACTGCAACTTGGCCGAGGACTAATTACTATCTTGTTTAAATGCTTAACATCACTTGGTGCATTACCAAGATATTTGCTAAATCTAATTAATATAATTATCTATGTGCCCTTTAATGTAGTTGCAGAAAATTGCCTAATATATTCATAGGTTAAATTATAAGGCGTTTAAATTTTACCCAATAAATTTTCAGGAGGAGTTTTTCGAAAACTTGTGGTTTTAATCAAACCAATTTATTAGAATAAGCTAAAGGAGATTAGATACTATATTTACTACGGCTACGATGGAAGTGAGCATTTTAAAATACCACAAAAAATTTTCATTTTGTTTCCTGAATATGTTCGGAAATACTGGGAATTTTTCAAAGTTGTCGATGGCTTGTTAGTAGTCTTCAAATTGCGCTACTTTGCCCCAATTTAACCTTCGCTATATCTCTTACCATTTATGAGATCCGAATGGTAAGCATCGAATTTATAACATCCTGGCTAGCTTCAACTAGCCAATATCTAGATAAAGTTTAAAAGGACACCGATATGATAAAAACAATAAAACATTGACTAATTGTGAAAGCTCGAGTAAATATACTTGTCATTTCTGGTCATTCTTTCGAATCAGGCTTTTTTCCTCTTCGTTCGCTGCCAGGGCCATTTTCAAGGGGACCTACAGCTTAACGTGGGTTCCGAACAACGATCCTCAGTCATGCGACACTCCCTTCAAGGGCTAACCCTCGGTTTTTTTCGCCATTGCATGACCTACCGATTAGGGAGTGTGTACCTTCTTCCGCACGCCACGAGATATCCGATCTTATCCGGCCTGGTTACCGGCGTGAATGGGGTGGGTTGGATACATTTTACACTCTTCCCTACATTCCTAAATCTACTTAATTTCTAACATACTTTTTTTATTGTACGTATGCCCACTCCGGGAATCGAACTCGGGTCGCCAGGGTCGAATGCCAGTAACTCACCTCTGAGCCAACGCCGCGGTTAGTAAACATACTTTTTTTTTAAATGCTAAAAAAATCTTAAGGACAGATCCACGTTTACACACAAAAAAAACGGGAGTTCCTCGAAACGATACATCCAAAAATCAAAAAAAAAAACGAAAAAGCAGTAAATGACGAAAAAGGTGTAAATTAGTATTGTTTGGAATATTAAAATTTCCAGAAGTTGCCTAATTCAATTAGGGAGATTACCACGATGACATGAATACGAATGTTTTCGGGGACTATTTTTGGTGAAATTATAAAATATCTTCCAGCTGATTCAGTAGTAGTTATGGGTAACGGAAGCTATCATTCACGACGCACATAGAAGACTCCAACTTGTTGTTGGAGAAAACAAGAAGTTATCGACTGGTTAACCACCAAAAGTATTGAATTTGAAGATAATTTGATAAAGAAGGAACTATTAGCTATAGCAAATTTACACAAACATCGTTATATGAAATATGCCATGGAAGATATATCGGAAAAACATAGTGTAATTATGCTGCTCACACCGCCATATCTTTGCGAACTAAATCCTATAGAACTTATATGGGCGCAAGTGAAAGGATTTGTAGCAAGACACAACACGACATTCAAAATGAAAGACGTTAAGCTCCTGTTTGGAAGTGACATTAGAGACCTGGCGAAAAGCACTTCATCATATCATTAAAGAAGAGGAGAAAATGTGGGATCTTGATCACCTGATCGATCGGACCGTCGTTAATTATAACGTCAAGAGGAGAGACAGTTCCTCAGCTAACGAAGAATATTATGAATTTTTATAATTTAATTTCTGTATAATGTATTTTTTTGATTTTGTATTTTTTTATAATGTTTAATAAAAAATAAGCGTACCTAATAATATGTACATAATGCACGCCTTTGTCACACCATTTTGAGTGTTTGTGAATGGATAACAATAGTCAAAACCCATAAATTGACCCAAACCAGGATGGTACTGCACTTGATGAAAATAAATAATTTAGCAATGAAATCAATAATTATGAAAGTGGCTTAAATATTCGTTGGGTCACTCTGTAGTCCCTTTGCATACCTTATGAGCTTCTATTACTCTACGCCATTCTGAAACAGACTAGAGGTATCTATATCAATTATTAACCCATAACCAAGAATTCTAAAAAATAAAAAATCCATAAAAGTAGATAAAAAAAACTGATACTTTAGTGCATGGACTTACTTATACTTACCTTATGCTAAATTAAGGGAAATCGAAATAAATGAAAATTTAGATAATTACCGTTCAGATATTTTGATCCTATCTACGGCCCTGTCCATGATTTATCAATATGATGAACTAGCTGCTGATAATCCTTATAGCTTCAATGTAATTGTTTCTAAGAAACCCCTATCGTTACTGCTTTTGCGTTTTATAGACTCCTGCGGCGCGGCAAGGCATGCATCGATTCTTGTTTATGTTTTATTATCCTCCTTTTTATACGTTATTTTTATTGGCTTTTGTGCCATATTTGGTAGAGTAATAGACTACGTATATATGTAATTTTTTCGAATGGATGGAATCAACCGGAAGCAGCTTATAGTCTATTTCAGAAAGGTGTAGAGTAATAAAATAAGAAATTCCCTTCAGTTCGGCTTAATTTCAGTGTTGGTCATAGGCGCAGGTAAATTTGTGCAATTAATTATTTTTGATAACTAACCAAAGAAAAAAAAAGAAGATAATTTGATAAAGAAGGAATAATTTCAAATTTACACAAACAACGTTTTATGAAATATGCCGTGAAAGATATAGCTGAAAAACATAGTGTAACTGTGCTGTGCACACCGCCATGTCGTTGCGGACTGGATCATATAGAGCTTAGATGGGCGCAAGTGAAAGGATTTATAGCAAAACACCACACGACAGTTAAAATGAAAGATGTTAAGTTACTGTTTGATCAAGCCATTAAGGAAGTGACACCAGAAAACTGGCGAAAAGGAGTCCATCATGTCATTAAAGAAGAGAAGAAAATGTGGGATCTTGACCACCTGATCGATCGGACCGTTGACCCGTTAATTATAACGTCAAGAGGAGATAAGAGTTCCTCAGATGACGAAGAATATTATGATTTTTTATATTTTAATTTCTGTATTATGTATTTTTTGTATTTTGTATTTTTTTAAATAATAAAAGAATAAGTGTACCTAATACTATGTACATAATGTACACCTTTGTCACACCACTTACAGTGTTTGTCAATGTATCACAATAAGCAAAACCCATAAATTGATCCAAACCCGAGTGGTACTACCTGCACTTGAAGAAAATAAAGAATTTCGCAATGAAATCAATGCCAAATTATGAAAGTGGCTTAAATATTCGTTGGGTCACTCTGTAGTCCCTTTGCATACCTAATGAGCTTTTATTACTCCACACCTTTCTGAAATAGACTATAGAAGTGATTAATTTCTAGTTATTTTTAATTTCTCAAGTCTAATAAATTTGATCTATTTGTTTCTTAATGGCATTTTTGCTTTCAACAATGGATATACATTTGGAGCATTTTGATCTAGTTATGTTATTGAAAAAAAAAATATCTAAAGTTTTTTTTTTTTATTATTATTATTATTATTATTATTATTATTATTTATTTTACGTCGGCCTATTTCCGCAGCGAGGCCAATCACCGACCCCAGGGAGTTTGTCACACACTATCTGGTAATTTTGCCGAATCCCTCCTTTCTCGAGGATAGGGTTCTTTAACGTGCCAACATTCATGACACGGGACCCACAGTTTAACGTCTCTTCCGAAAGACGGAGCAGCTCTTAACCCAAATTCCAAATTTAACATCGACGTTGCCGGCCCCGGGGATCGTACCCGGGACCTTCGATCTGTGAGGCCGCTGCGCTGACCACTAGACAACAACGCCGATATATCTAAAGTTAACACAAGTTTTTTTTTCTTTAAATCAGTAGGATGTCTATTTCAAAAAATGAGTCAGTCAAAACTGATTAAGCTTTACACGTGTAATGACACGTATTTTTTACCAATTATTATAAAAATAAATAAAGATCACATTTTTTTAACTGTTCGTAATATTATAAAAACTAAAAATACTTTGATGAGTTTGTCATTTCTTGCCCTTCTTTCGAATTAGGCTTTTTACCTCTTTGTTCGCTACCAGGGCCATTCCTGAAGGGACCTACAGCCTAACGTGGGCTCCGAACCACGATCCTCAATCATGCGACACCCCCAACGGCCATCATCCCTTGGTTTCTTGCCATTGCATAACCAACCAATTGGGGAGTGTGTACCTTCTTCCGCACCCCACGAGATGTCCGATTTCATCCGGCCTGGTACCGGCGTGAATGGGGTGGGTTGGGGGATGATACATTTCACATTCTTCCCTGCTTTCTTAAACCTACTAAATTTTGGACATACTTTTTTATTATGCCTATGCCCACTCCGGGGATCGAACCCAGACCGCTGCTGTCGAATGACAGTACCTCACCTCTGAGTCCACTGCCGCGGTATACTTTGATTAAACTAAACATTGATTAATTTTAATATAAAATTCAAGCGTTTAAATTTTCGTCAACGGTTATTTTTGTCCCACTGTATTTCAGTCCCCATCGATCGGATCAAGTCGCTCTACATTTACGATGTAAACGTTTTGTTTAGCCTAATGGATAAGTGCCGGTACAGGCGCGAGTTCTAAGAATACTGAATAAAGTTAGTCATGGTAGTTAGATGGTTGAAGTATGCAATTCAGAACCTATAAAAAACAAAGCACTTGCTATTGAAAGCTTGCATTATTGATGTCTTGGTAGAAAAAAATTTGCAGAATCTATAGACGTCTTTAAAATCCCTTTAGAATGGCGACTAAAAAATAGAAACGAACAAAGGATGAAGTAAAATAACCAGACGTCTAAAAACTTGAAGTGTAGACACAGAATTAAAGAAAACGTGCTTGAAAACAAGTTTTATAAAATGTAGGTGCTGTGCCGATTAAAAATTCATTTTTCATTAAATATTTATTGACAAATGAGTGTTTATATACAGGGTCCTCAGTGGCGTATTTGGAGAGGGGGAGAGCTGCCGACCTCCCCCTCCCCCCAACCTAGGAGCCGAACAAACTCGAGCAACCCCCCTCTTGTGGAAAAAGTTTAGTTTTTAAACTTTTCCCTCTTAAAGTGCTGTTTTATATAGAGTTTAAGGTTTCGGACTCATATCGTTTTAGTTAAGGCCTTTTTACATTGGGTGCAATTGCAAGAAAAATCGCCTGGAAGCATGCGCTTCGACGACGTTTTAATCAGCTGATGCACGTTTTCCCATTTAAAACCTGCATCAGCTGTTTAAAACGTCGACAAAGCGCATGCTTTCAGGCAATTTTTTCTTGCAATTGCACATAATGTAAAAAGGCCTTTATTGATTTATGATGCAATTTCATAGGAAAACGAGTGAAATAAAAGAATAATATTTTATAGTATTTTTCTATTATACAGGGTGTGTCAATAAGGTGTCGGGCTTTGATAGCACCTAAACTATCAAAGATAGGAAAAAAAGTGTAATATAAAAGTTAAATGGTTTGTTAGGATGCATAACCTAAAAATATTTTAAAATCTACAGGGTGGTCCCAAAAAGTGGTACTGAATAATAAAAAAGAAAATTAAATGGGACACCTAGTATAATTTTCCAGAATATGATTCAATAGAATAAGGACTTTGCAACCATCTTAAAATTTTTGAACTAAAATGCAACGTTGCCAAGTAATTAATTTTTTTCCGAAATTTTAGTAATTTTAAGGGTATCGTAAAAAAATCATAGTAACCTGTGGATTAACCCTAGGCAAATATACTTTACATTGTGGGTACTTTAAGGTACGATATATTGATCGATAACAATGTTTTTTAAATCTCTTATACAGAGCGTTCGGTATAAGTTGGACAATTCGACAGTTTTAAAAATGCTTTATTTCAATTTTTTTAAATAGGACCCCACTAATTTTTTTAGGCAAAAGGATGTATCTTTCGAAAACCTTACTTTTTTGTTAAACATGTCATATATCTAAATATTATAGTTTTTGAAATATTTTAGGATTTGTCTTAACTTAGGGTAAAAAAGGAAAGTTCTAATTGAATAATTTAGTCAAGATTGCTTTGGAACAAAAAATAAATAATTTTCTTTATCACAGCTGTCATTGCAAAATTGTTTCGCTAACATTTTTGTTTAAAATTTAGTGTCCCGAACTAACTTTATCGAAATAGAAAAATATGAGTTATGATAAAGTTCGTTCAGGAAACTAAAATTTAAACAGTAATTAAACACAAAATGTTGGCGAAATAATTTTGCAATGACAGCTGTGACAAAGAAAATTATTTATTTTTTGTTTCAAAGCAATCTTGACTAAATTATTCAATTAGAACTTTCCTTTTTTACCCTAAGTTAAGGCAAATCCTAAAATATTTCAAAAACTATAATATTTAGATATATGACATGTTTAACAAAAAAGTAAGGTTTTCGAAAGATACATCCTTTTGCCTAAAAAAATTAGTGGGGTCCTATTTAAAAAAATTGAAATAAAGCATTTTTAAAACTGTCGAATTGTCCAACTTATACCGAACGCTCTGTATAAGAGATTTAAAAAACATTGTTATCGATCAATATATCGTACCTTAAAGTACCCACAATGTAAAGTATATTTGCCTAGGGGTAATCCACAGGTTACTATGATATTTTTACGATACCCTTAAAATTACTAAAATTTCGGAAAAAAATTAATTACTTGGCAACGTTGCATTTTAGTTCGAAAATTTTAAGATGGTTGCAAAGTCCTTATTCTATTGAATCATATTCTGGAAAATTATACTGGGTGTCCCATTTAATTTTCTTTTTTATTAATCAGTACCACTTTTTAGGACCACCCTGTAGATTTTAAAATATTTTTAGGTTATGCATCCTAACAAACTATTTAACTTTTGTATTACACTTTTTTCCCTATCTTTGATAGTTTAGGTGCTATTAAAGCCCGACACCTTATTGACACACCCTGTATACTTGTCTGTTCCGTTTTCCCTTTTTTAGAGCTATTTTAAATCAACACCAATATAACCTGTTAGAATATAGCGCAGCTATAGGCAAAAACAACTTAATCAATGGGTTCTTGTTGTCTGGAATTTTTAAGAGGCACAGTGTACCCGAATATATCCATATCATAAATATGTCTTTAAGGATTAATATTTTACGTATATGTAAAGGGGGTTGTTAGGTTCGTTTTTAGAAAGATATAGTAGTGTTATGCTGACGTGCTTTCCGAGTGGTCTTATTTTTGAAGACAAATAGATGTTTAAAAACTTTATTACGTACTTTGATTTTCCATAGCCTATTTCCTATATAACCCAATGCAATAAAATATTTTTACGACAAAAACAAAAAACTTTAGGTATTTATTTCTAAGAGAAAAATTAAAGTAAAAATTATAATTGAAACATTTTTTATGGAAGAACTGTCCAACTTACGCCCACACAGAAATATACATTATCTTATGTGAAGAGAAGAGATATATATATTATGCCAAGACAAATCTTACGGGAGAATACTATAACTATTAGAATTCTAAGGCCTTTAAAACAAAGTAAATCGCTTTTGCAATAAGATAAATAAATCTCTAAGAAAACTTTAAAGGTTTTTCAAGACAGCCGTATTTCGTAAACCAAAAGCTTTTCTCTTGTGACCAGAGAAATTCTTTTATACAGAGAAAATTTCTCTTGCCTCAAAGAATTAAAGTTTAAAAGCTTGGACCACTTTGGGCCAATAGCGCTTTTTATTCAGTGTAGAGGTATGAACTTTCCATGAATTAAACGCAACATATTTTTATTATCCTCCCTGCTAATAATTGTGCCTCTGATATAAATAAATAAAAATTATAAAAGCGTCAGAATCAAAGTTTTCTAGTATTTATAAAAAGTTAATTTCTTTATAAAAATAGCCGTCCTTTCATTGACTACAATTACATTACAAAAGTAATAGATACACATTTTCCAACAGTGTCAATAAACGTCAACTACTAGGTTGTAGCCATTAAAATAATAAAGTGGCATTTCTAAGAAGTTATAAAGGCAGAATTACAACAAAACTAATAGAAAAAAATGTCGACAAATACTAGTTCAGTGTTTTATTGATGAAGATGTAAGCTGTACAGACATAATTTATTTTGTTGAGCTATGAAGCTAATTGATTTCTTTTCTGTGAATAGAGACTAGCTAGTTTCCTAAATAAACTGAATATACTACATGATTTGTTGCATTACTTCACAGCCGTGGCGGCGCCAGGATTTTTGGGATGAGAGGGCACAAACGGGCCCGATGATTTTTGAGTGGGCCCTACCCAAATCAAAAGTGACTTCTAACAAAAAAAAAGTATCCGGCGCCTCCCCCGTCGCTCTCTACAACGCCATAGGCAGCGACAAATAAACAAAACTTCCCTCTTGTCCTAAGTGACGTCTAAAAAAAAAAAGGTCATCGTTTTCCAAAATACTATACAACCACTCATCAAATCTTTCTTGGCCAAGTCCCTCTTCCCCCGAAAATTCCACTACAAAACCGAATTCATCAATTTTGGGGGGTTTCTAGGGTGGGCCTGTGCCCACCCTGGCCCCCACCTGGTGCCGCCGCTGCTTCACAGAAGGTTATCCTCATAGAAAACGCGTGAAAACAATTCATTGATTTTTTTTTTTAGTTTGGCAACTGTAAACCTAGGCTACTAGATAACAGAACTGGGCAAATCTTGCAAGCATTTTAGAAAAAGTAATTACAAGCCCTTTAGAGTGCTTCCAATTACTTTTTCCAAAGTGCTTAGTATCTGCAAGATTTGCACAGCTCTGCATTCCAGTAAATGTATTTTTGTGTTAGTATTAATATTGATTGAGTTAACAAGAGAAAAAATCTTTTAATTTTTACTTTTCACCAATAATTCTTGATTAAAATATTTACTTGTAAAATAAATAAAATTGGGATCAAACAATTTTGCCCCAGATACATATAGAGTGATTCACAAGTACTTTGACAAACAAACACAATTTTTATATTATAATACAATGACAAAGTCTGAAAAGTTATCCAAAGGAAATAATTGTCCAAAACAGACTTATGCGAAAAAAAAAAATATCATTACTTCCAAAATGTCATCTATATTTTGTCTTAAAATAAGTTATTAGAGTTCTAGAAACAAAGTATATTATTTAACTAGCATAAAAGGTTTAACATGTGGCAACACCGAATTTATTAACTGAGTACTAAACTAACGAAATGACAGTTGAAAAAAGTCTAACCCAAGTTATTTGTTGATCTTTCTACTCTATGAGAAAATAAATAAAAAGGACAATCATTTTAAACAAAAATACGACAAAATTCAACCATAATTCGGATGTAAACAAAAACAGCGACATGACAAGTGAAAGATCAATAACGATGCTCACCGTAAATTTTTATCGGATCGACGTCATCGAGTAATCGTGCCAGTTTTGCGTTTTTAAAATATGTAGAAATTGTGCATGTTTTCAATGAGCTGCAAAAAATCATGGTATGACCTAGCGACTTAATAATTTAAATGCCAAAACTGTCAAATATGAGAATAGAGGAAGATCCCATTATTGCTAATAACTTTGAATATTTTCTTTTAAACCATCAATTCTATAAAAAAAACTACAAGATAACGTTTTCATTACAATTAAAGTACGAATGCATAAAAAATAAATATAATTCAAAATCAGTGGCATAACATATTTTTCTAAAAAATTATCAGAGAATAATTTTTTATCGACGCGAATGATTGTTTCTATTAGTATTCTCTCATTTAATTCATCAAATTTGTTCTAAAAATCTCTATTCGCATATTAGTTATTTGAAAGTAAAAAAAACTACGTTTTTTTGGAGACTCTGAATTTTCAAAATGAAGCTGTTGAAAAACATAGTTTCTTAAAATATTTCCAGCAACCATATGCTGAAGTTTGTCAAAGTATGTTTGAATCATATCATATAAGAAGATACAAAAGTATGAAATTTGTCAAAAACTTTACTTCTAATTATAGGGAAAGACCCAGAAGATAATGCATTTTTTTTCTAACTCTATCACGATCTTAAATTCGAAATTTGGGCTTAATACACGTAAAATTTGTAAATAAGGACTTTAACCGCACATGGAATTATTTTCGATATTAGGTTTTATGTAATACTTGAAATCCTCCAATTAAAACGAAGACTTTTTACGTCACATTTGCATCCTTTTCATAATATTTTATTTGCAATAATATTTTATTTATTTATAATATGATAAGGAATTACAAAAGCCTTATGATAAAATAATTTGTTTCAGTATGAACCTCTCTTAATTAATATTTCATTTATTTTAATTTCAGATAAGTGCCAGAGCAAATCTTAAGTTTGCTAAGACCATTCATTACTATTCGTAAGTATCGCTAGAATAAAATTATTCTTATCAAAATTGGAAATTTATGTTAATTAAACTCTGAAAAACAATTTATTTACTTGCAATAATTTGAATCTTAAGTGTATGCAAATTGAGTGATTATTTAATATAATTCAGAAAGTAATAATTAGGATTATGACTAAGCTTTAAATTTTACAGCATGGATTATGGGCAATTTAACGTATCTTTATTATTATGCTGATTTTTGCAGACTTATTAACCAAATTAAAACACAAGTTTGAAAAAATATATTTTGCAGTTCGTAGTTAAAACGACACATTAGAGATGCTTATAGAGTGCTTATTTTTATAAAGACTAAAGTACCATTAATAAACCTCAGTACCAAATCCAGGATATTGGTCTGAGGAGGGGGGGGGGGGGGATTTCACAAAAATCCCGTGTATTGTCATGATGACTCCAAATTGTACTGTACTGAATGAAGGGGTTCAACTATCAGGTACCCCCCCAGGTATCTATCCCTAAACTTAAGAGCTTACAAGAAACTTTCGATTTTCGATACTCTTATTGAGAAATACAGGTAATTTTTTACTATCATGTTTTTTCCAAAATTTTAAGAATTTTGCGTTTTGTTTGGCAACGTTGCAAAAAATTAAAAACTAAATATGGCGTCATATGGACAATTTTGTAAGAAAACAAAAAATGCTAAAATATATAGGGTGTTCCATTTAAAAAAATGTATCTTTTTATTGTCCTACTTTTTTGGACCATCCTGTATGTTTAAAAATAATTTTAGAACTTATATTTTTTTTTATACCTCACAACTTTTATAAAAACTTTTTTTTGATATCTTTAATAGTAGAGATGGTATATTACTTTGTCAGACAAATGGGCCACCCTGTATGTGGGGGCTAACTTTAGAGAAGAATTTAGAAATATTGGTAGGATGCTATTAATAAAATTAAACAAAAAGTGCCCATTAACCATACATTATACGCTACCACTACAGACATAAGATCATTCTATCACTTTATGATCTGTACTCTCTTACGCATAAATTAATGCCAATCGTCTGACATAGAACATGCATTTTATTGTACTATTTTATTTTTACACATAATTACAATTAAATAAATTACGATGTTAAAGCAGTTTGTATAATATTGCGATTTAATTTGCTTAGAATATTCTTGCAAGACTGAGGAACATTAACTTACCAATAAAGAGATCACATTTATATTTTACGTTTAACATCTCATTAAAATATTATTTTTAAAAAGGGAAACAGCGTTTGTATCTTTTACACAGATATCTTTGTGAATTTTATATAATATAATAATGTATATTTTGTATACAGTATACATACAATAGATATCGTTTCTAACGAAGTTGAAAGGGTCGGCATCATTCATCGTTACTTCCCTTACTTGTTATAACCCCAATGAACTAATTTATAATTATTTTTCTTTCTTCTTTAATTTATAAATGTTTCTGAGCTATATTTTTTTAAATTAATTACCTACCCTATCTAAGATTTGCCTTGTCCAATATCGGAATAAATGCGTAATTAGTCGACCGCTACGCCGTCTTTCTTATGCGAAGTAGTTTGTGCTTGTTTTCTCCTTCTACCGCCTCGCTACAGGATTTAATGCAAAGTCGCGCGAAATCAATTGAACAGAGAACAGCGAATCTTATCGTCGCGTGTAATTTGTCCACGAGGAGCGTTGCCATTATTTTTCTGTAACAGGTACGTTATGTTTTAGTTTCAAGTTTATACCTGATATATTTACCTAGTATTTAGGGTTGTCAATTTTTAAATATAAATTTAAATTATACTTTTACTAGTTTTTTAGTATTTTTGTAACGTGTTTCCTCTGAACGGATCTCACGCGCGGCAAAGAGTAGAGTACCCTCACTCTGGTAGTCACTGCTGGTGTACGTGCATTCGGCATCGCGTTTTCTGAAGTTTTCTCGTTCGTACAGAAATACGCGCGTTGAACCTAGTATTTTAAAATCGATACCTGTGATCAACTGTTATGAAGTACCTGTAAAAGTATTTTGAATGAACTCTAATTTTTAGTTATTTTAGTGTTCAGGCGGAAGAATTAATGTATTTCAACAGTTGATGGGGCCAATGAAAATACTTCCAAAATACTTTAACTTTGGTGTGCCTTGTTTCCTTTTTTATGCGAGTGAAAAGATTTCCACGGACCTGTGTTTAAACCTGCAAAAAATTTAATCCTGGTTAATATCCCATCACGCCGCTGTTTTTGTGTGGTCCTTTACTTAAATGGCATTTTACAAACCTTATTAAATAATGAAAAATAATTTTAAAGATTAATAAGCAACCATCGGCAAGAACCATCTTCGCAACTAAACTAATGGTAAATAAAAAAAATTATACACGCATACTGCATTGCTCTAAAAACGATGTTGGCCATTTGGTTTAACCAATGCCAAAACCCCCCTATAGACACACACAAAATAATTTCTGATATACATGGTGGCCCACTCTTATCGCAGGATTTCATAGCATCTAAACTATTTAACTTCAAATATTTTTCAAAAGCGCAGTTATAGAGAGATATTAATTAAAATTATTTTAAATTTTCCAGAGTGTCCCAAAGAGTAAGGGCATATCCAACATAGTTTTTTTTTTAAATAAAACATCCTATTTGCTATATTATTTTCCAAAAAAACTACTATTATTTTTCACTAGTAGTTTTTCTCTTAAAACTGCCGATCATTACGATGCATTCTGAGATCGCCAGTCCATTAGGATAGATAACTGAAACGGATGTATACAGGGTGATTCCTATGTTGATACTTTTTTTTAGCTCTGTATAGAAGGCATTAAAATAAACAACTTTTTCAAATACCTTTTTTCAAAAAACTTAAAAATAGCCGAGTTACAGAAGTAAAAAATCTAAGTGCGGGTCTGGTAATCAAAACGTAGCCCTTTACTTTATATTGTTTTTCTCCGTTTTTTGTATATGACTCATGCATTTTACGGATCGGTCGTCAGTTATTTATTTTGGCAAGTCGCGGCGCGGTGTGGTGTTCTGAAGCAAATTAATTTTCATAAATTGGTGAAAATGGTAAAATTTGAGAACAATGACCTAATTATGGGGCTAACTTATTGTGACTGTCGTAAAAGTGCGGATGATACTTCTCTACACCCAGAAGTTTTTCTAATGTTATTCAACGGGCAAGTTAGACAGAACCGTATTTGATTTGTAGTGTAATAAATGAATGTAAGTACTTTATTTTTGGGTTTTTTGAAAAAAGGTATTTGAAAATGTCGTTTATTTTAATGCCTTCTATACGCAGCTAAAAAAGAAGTATCAACTTAGAAATCACCCTGTATAAATTATGCATTTTTTTAAATAAAAAATGATGTAATATACCGAAACCTTTATTTTATAGATATTAAAAATCCATACTATGGTTAATAGTAGTTCTCAATTTCTCAGCAAATAATAATTAAATACATTTAAAAAATTGATGGTACCAAGGAAGAAGAACTATAGTGTGACCTTGACTCTTGGCTTCTCTATGGCTACAATATTCATTGTTAAACGAATTATGAATATTTTAGCAGATGCAGTCAGGAGATATCAAAAAAATTAGGAAGGATCCAAAATATCGATAATAAAACAAGGCCAGTATACAGGGTGATTATTAAGTTATTACTTATTTTTTAGCTGCGTATAGAAGGCATTAATATAAACAACATTTTCAAATACCTTTTTTTAAAAAACTCAAAAATAAAGTACTTACATTCTTTTATTACGCTACGAATCAAATACGGTTCTGCCTAACTTGGCCGTTGAATAACATTAAGAAAACTTCTGGATGAGCCCGCAAGGAAAAGCGTTTTGCGTATAATCTCGAAGAAACATCCGCACTTTTACGACACCATATCTATTAGCTCATTGTTTTGAAATTTTACCATTTTCACGTATCTATCACCAATTTAAAATTAAATTGCTTCCGAACAACACACCGCAGCGGTTTGCTTAACACTAGCCGTATGACGAATACTAATAGGAGATAAGAAAACCAACAAAAACTACAGCGGGGTATGTTTTTATGACCAGATCCGATTTTTTACTTCTCTATCTCGCCTATATTTGAGTTTTTTGAAAAATGTATTTGAAAATGTTGTTTATTTTAATGCCTTCTATACACAGCTAAAAAAGAAGTATCAACTTAGGAATCACCCTGTATACGCTCAATATTAAAATTTGTTATTTGAGTTCATTATGGTATGCAGAACTCTTTATTTGCAGGATAAGTCATCGGATCCGATGATGAGTGTATTTTTCCGAAAATGGTCTAATACGTCAATAAGAACATGAAAAATGTCTGCCTTAAAAAACCCGACTAGAGAATTTTTTTATTAAAAAATGAAACGTTGGGATAAACAAAATGAGTTGTTTGTTGCCTGTCCTCATTTCAACTACACTTACAAATACGAATTTTACATGCAACTAAAGAAAATGCTTGCACCTTTCAGCTTTGTTTAGTCTATTTCATAAAGGTGTAGAGTAATAAAATGAGAAATTCCGTCCAGTTCGTCTCAATTTCGGTGTTGGCCATATGCGCAGATACATTTTTTGCATTAAATTATTCCTGATAACTAACCAAAGAAGAATAAAAGAAGATAATTTGATAAAGAAGGAACCGGAAGCTATAACAAATTTAAACAAACATATTTTTACCAATATGATGCCGTGGAAGATATAGCTGAAAAACATAATAGTGTGACTGTGCTGCGCACACCGCCATAATATTGCGAACCTATTGAACTTATATGGGCCCAAGTGAAAGGATTTGTAGCAAGACACAACACGACATTTAAAATGAAAGACGTTAAGCTACTGTTTGATCAAGCCATTAAGGAAGTGACGCCAGAGACCTGGCGAAAAGCAGTCCATCATGTCATTAAGGAAAAGGAGAAAATGTGGGATCTTGACCACCTGATCGATCGGACCGTCGACCCGTTAATTATAACGTCAAGAGAATATGACAGTTCCTCAGATAACGAAGAATATTATAATTTTTTATAACTTAATTTCTTACCTACCTAATGTATTTTTTGTAATTTATATTTTTTTGTATAATGTTTAATAAAAAATAAGTGTACCTAGTGCTATGAAAATAATGCATGCCTTTGCCACACCATTTTCAGTATTTGTGAATGGCTAACAATAGGAAAAATCCATAAATTGACTCAAACCCGGGTGGTACTACTTGCACTTGATGATTATAAAGAATTTTGCAATGAAACCAATGCCAAATTATAAAAGTGGCTTAAATATTCGTTGGGTCACTCTGTAGTCCCTTTGCATACCTAATCAGCTTTTATTACTCTACACCTTTCAGAAATAGACTATAGAAAAAATCCACCAATTTTTAGCAAAACTGTCGTCATTGTCACCATCACTTCAGATTCAGAAATAGAACCGGTACCTTTAACTTAAAAACCATCCACTAATAAGTCAAATATATCGATAAATATTCTCATCTCTCACCCGCACGTCTTATTTTTATCGGGATGACCCGGATGTTATACAACTCACCTAAACTGTAAAAATGTGGGTTTATCCATGAATAAACATGGTTTAAAAGATGTCAATTGCGCTGTGCAGATCGAACAAATGAAATAATAATAATATTAATGCAATACTTATAATATAGAATAATATGATGTCATAGTTAAAAGTAGTCATTTAATATTCACTCGTTTCCAAGTTACGCAGCATGTGTTTATCTGCGTGGTCGAGAACCATATGGACGACATGCAAGGGCGAGTTTTATAGAGATAATAAAAAATAAATAGCATTTAATATTAAAAGCAAAGAAATGTGTAAAAAATGTCGCCTCCTGTCACTTATGTTATGCAGGGTGATTCCTAAGTTGATACTTCTTTTTTAGCTGCGTATAGAAGGCATTAAAATAAACAATATATTCAAATACATTTTTTCAAAAAATTTAAAAATAGCCGAGTTACAGAAGTAAAAAATCTAAGTGCGGGCCTGGTAATCAGAACGTAACCCTTTACTTTATATTGTTTTTTTCCTTTTTTTGTATTGTTAGTCATGCATTTAGTCGGTCGTCAGTTCTTTATTTTGGCAATTCACTCCTGTGAGTTCTTCTGAAGCAAGTTAATTTTTAATTGGTGACACGTGAAATATGGTAAAATTTGAAAACAATGAACTAAAAAATATGGTGCTAATTTAGAGTGAGTGTCATCAAAGTGCGGCGTTTGCGTAATGTTATGCAACGGGCAAGCCGTACTTGATCCATAGTGTAATAAATGAATGTAAGTATCTTATTTTTGAGTTTTTTGAAAAAAGGTAGGTATTTGAAAATGTTGTTTATTTTAATATTTTCTATACACAGCTAAAAAAGAAGTATCAACTTAGGAATCACCCTGTATAGAGACTCTTGTTATAGATTTTTCTATAGTTTATTCCGACGAAAGAGTAGGGTATAAGAGCGTTGTTATTAGGGAAAAACAATGAAAATTGTATTTTAGAAGATTTTCAACCTACAGTAGTTTATGCTAGCCATGGAAACACTGCTTGATTCTGTTATACAGGGTGATTCCTAAGTTGATACTTCTGTTTTAGCTGTGTATAGAAGGCATTAAAATAAACAACATTTTCAAATACCTTTATCAAAAAACTTAAAAATAGGCGAGATACAGAAGTAAAAAGTAAAAAATCTAAGTGCGGGCCTGGTCATCAAAACGTAGCATGCTATGCTTTATGTTGTTTTTCTCTTATTAATCATGCAATTGACGGGTCGGTGGTCAGTTATTTATTTGGCAATTTGCTGCGGTGTGTTTTTCTGAAGCAAGTTAATTTTAAATTGGCGACACTTGAGAATGGTAATATTTAAAAACAATAAACTAGGAGATATGGTGCTAATTTATGGTGAGTGTCGTCAAAGTGCGGCTGCTGCTTCGAGATAATACGCAGAACGCTTTTCCTTGCGGGCTCATCCTACACCCAGAAGTTTTCCTAATGTTGTTCAACGGGCAAGTAAGGCAGCGTATTTGATTCGTAGGGTAATAAATTAATGTAAGTACTTTATTTTTGAGTTTTTTGAAAAAAGGTATTTGAAAATATTGTTTATCTTAATGCCTTCTATATACAGCTAAAACAGAAGTATCAATTTAGGAACCACCCTGTATATTGATCACTAGATCCTAACAAGTTATTATTGTAAATATACTCTAAAAACAGTGGCGGATCCAGGATTTTGCTGAGGGGGGCGACTAGAAAGAAAAGTTACTACAAAAAAAAAGAACGTAACCAGATTCTAAAAATCTTCCCACTCTCAACTTTTAGAAAAAACTACTGACCCTTCATACGCTATTTATAATGCTCTAGGTGGAGGGGGGACTGCCTTACCACCCCCACCCCCCCTCAAGGTGGAGGGGGGACTGCCTTACCACACCCCCCCCCCCCAACCAACAGATTAGCTTACTTAGTTCCCACAACAAGTTTAATTATTTATCTTAACCAAATAAACCACAAGGACTACCAAGAGATGGCGCCAAAAATGTTTATACAGCCCTTGAAGGTTGATAATAGTGTAATTTTTAGTATCAAGACTTCACCTACCCTGTACGGACGAGAGCAAAAGAGTTTGAAACCGGTCGGCAGGTGGTTGCATCCTACATATTATAAAAAACTTTCAGATGGTTCGAAAATGATTTTTTATGCATTTTCCAAACAAATTAGTATTTGCTAATGACAAAAGTGACCAGTAACCAATGCCGGAATCGGTTTGGCAATAAAATGTAGTCTCCGTTACTAAGTTTCCTCTAGAGGCTATTTTAACTAACTTTTCTTGTCACAGAAACAAAGATTCTATTTTGATATACTACGCCAGTCTAAAGTGTATATTACTGGTGATATCTGCTGTTATCTAAAGTTACAGATTAGTGTAATAATATATTTATTAAATAATGATCAAAAGGATTTTATATACACTTATACGTAATACAGAAAAAAATTATAGCTGCCGAGATAAAAAAAAAGGTAATTTATGTTCCTGCGATGTGCTTATGTTTGTTTTAAAAACAATTACATTTTTTAACTATTTATAAGGTCTAATAATACCAGTTTTAGGTAAAACATGTAACAAAAATAAACTAACAGTAAAATGGACTAATTGTGTGTGGACAAAAAGTCGATTTATTATTATTATTATTATTATTATTATTATTATTATTATTATTATTATTATTATTATTATTCATTAAACCCCATTTTTTTTTAGGTTAGCTTTTAATCTTCATGACTGTAATGACATAAAAAGATCATTTTTGTTGTTATATGACAAAAGGTTAAACTTTTAAAAATGTTTAAATTTTGTTAAATGATTTGTCCCTAACACTGTATTTAAAATTTCAGGTCAGCATTTTAGAAAATTGACTTTAGGTTGGTATCTAAAGCGAACATTAAATTTGCAAAACAATAACACCACCTTGTAGAATAATTTTTTTGGTTTTTACTCGCGTTATAATAGAAGACGCAAAATATTTAAAACCAAAACTAAAAATCTCGGTTTTTTTAATATCTTGGAAGGCATTTGGAATATTTACAATTCTCTTTCACAAAGCCCCAAAATACGCAATGAATATGTAGACAGCCTTTATTAAATATGACTCAGTATTAACCAGTAAAATAATCATGAATTCTAATTTACCTTCTAACAAATTACAATTTTTTTTTATTTCTTTGTGTATTTTTCAATTGATTTTTCATCAATTCCTTTTTAAATTTTATGCTTGTCAATAAATGCATCATAATCCAACTAAAGTCTATTATTTCTTAATCCTAACGAAACGATCATGTCTTAAACCTTGACAGGTTCTTATAACGTTTTTAAACAAATAATTTTTGGCAATAAACAAATTTATCAGGCAAGACATATCAAATAATGGCCTTGGTTTTCCCTTATAAGGTACTAAGGATATGTTTTCTTCGGCGTGATATTTGGATTTTTTTAATGTAAAAAAAAATAATCTCCACTTAGTTTTTTTTAATGAAATATTAACAATCTTTACTGTCACAAAATCAATTATTTACTTTGATTCGTGTACTCTATAGATTCCTTTTTTGGATCTGAAAAAGTTAATGTTTTTGGAAGTTAATTACCAAAACTAATTGAGTACTGCTGTCCTTACACTTATGACGTTCTTAGTGAATTTATTCATGAAATCAAGAAATTTGATAATGTAATTTGTAAATTTTAATGTCCAAGAAATTCGTACATTTTTTCGTAAAATTAATTATGATTTGGAACAAATTCTATTTTTAAGTCAAATTTTACGTCGAATTTATCAACATTCTGATTTTTGTTAATCAGTTGCATTGAGATTAATAAATTTAAATAAAGTATTTTATTAATTTCTTTTCCTACGACCACCTATGAAAATGAGAAAAAAAGCACGGTTAACTTGGCTCGAAAGCGCCGAATATCACACGCGTGTTGAAAGAAAATATTTCAACTCTAGAGTGGAAATACAAGGCACACTATTTAATTTAGGCATATGATGCCAATTTGACAGACCACACCTATTTATTAAAAAGAACAAATTTTAGAAAGCAGTTTAGTTTATTTATCACGTATTTGTCGAGTGATTCAGAATTAGAGTGTGAAAATACGCCAACTGAAATTATAAAAAGTTAAGAATATACTGGAAAATTTATTACCAGTCAAAACAAGCCCTGCTGAAGAAAATGTTAAATATTAAACTTAAGCAGAAAATGTTTATGGGTCGCCATAGCCTAGAGACTAGAGCCATGACCTACGAATCGAAAGATCACAGGTTCAAATCCAATCAGGAGCACTTGACTTTTTTTTATGAAAACATTACATAATTTATAGAATTATTTTGAATTGAAATATTCCTTGTTGGGTGAATTTTTTAAATTTATTTTTAATGCATCTTTCCTGGATTAAATAAAAAAAATCATTCAAGAAGAAAAATTTCAATTCAAAATAATTTAATAATTTATTTAATGTTTTTATAAAAAAAAGTCAAGTACTCCTGATGGAATTTGAACCTGTGACCTTTCGATCTATTAAATTGGCATCATATGTTTAAATTAAATAGTGTGCCTTGTATTTCCCCTCTAGAGTTGAAATATTTTTTTTCAGCTCTAGAGTTGAAATATTTTTTTCACAAATCAAAGACTTTTTTAATAATTCTTTGTGGTCGTAGGAAAAATAGTGTACATTACTCGTGTGAAAGTGATTATTCTAAAACTCGGAGAATTTCCGCACTCGGCTGACGCCTCGTGCTAAATATCTCCTCGTTTGAAAAGTATCACTTTCATCACTTGTTATGTAATATACTATTTTGGTTTTGTTATAATTGAACCTTTTATTAAACTATTTACTATCTGATACACAGAGAGAAAGTTATAATACAACGTATTTATAATAATATTTATCCTAATTTCTAGTAGTATATATGACCACAACCCAGTAGAATATTTGAAGGTTGGAGACAATGATGTATCTTGACTGATAGAAGAGTTTTGGACTTGCATTGTCTTTATTTATTTTACATCACAACGTTTTAACTGGTAAGTATCTTTAGTCGTCTTTAGGTGAATACTGAAGACGACTGGAGATACTTACCAGTTGGAACGTTGTGATATAAAACAAATAAAGACAATGCAAGTCCAAAACTCTTCGATCAGCCAGTAGAATATATTTTACAATAATAATATAGTTCATTTAGTGAGTGCTATTTTTAGTAATATAAAGTAAAATATTATTTTGTTATTTTCATAAAAGTTTCAATTAAAATTTGTGAGAATTTTTATTGAATACTAGGATATTTTTTAATATGAAATAATATACTTTTCTTTGCCGTTACTAGATCTTATTGTAAGAAACATAGAATATTCTCAGTTATTATTAATTATGTTCTTATATTATATCGTTTCTTAAAGTTTATTATCTGTGATTTAGTGGTTGTATCATAGTTTCTTATAATATGTATTATTTGGATATTATACAGGGTAAGGCAACGGTAGAGTACATTTTTCTCTTTATTTTAAAAACTACATAAAAACATTAAATACAAAATTTATAGAGGTAGTTAAGATGCATATTTCAAAATAATTCACCGTGACGGATATAATATTATATTGCTATTATTACTTTATTGAATTGTGCTAAGAATTAAACACTTATTTTATATAGCACATTTAAAAATTACAACAATCCCACTTTGACAAGCTACAGCGCCAGCGTCTAAATGGTCCATTAGGAAAAAACGGGTTTTACATTTCTATCTTCATTTGTTCTATCCAAAAATACCAGCTTAAATTAATATTTTTGGGTAGAAAATAAAAACTAAGCTAGTGGTGTAAAACCTGTTTTTTCCTAAGATGCACCATTCGGACACTGCAGCCTGTCAAAGTGGGATTAATTCAATTTTTTAAATGCCCATATCTCAAAAATAATTGAATTTAGACATGTAGCGTGCTATATAAAATAAGTGTTGAATTCTTAGTAGGTAGTATTTAAAAATGCTATAATAATATATTTTCAAAACATGTTATAATCGCCACATATTTTTTGGCATCAACCTTGTATGCACCAATATAATTTTAAAATAAGCATCTCTACAACTTTTGTATTTAACGTTTTTAACTAGTTTTTAAAATAAAGAGAAAAATGTACTTTACTCTAACGTTGACTTACCCTGTACAGGTACGTCGCTCGGGGGGATCAAAACTTTCTTATACATCTTGCACATTAGTCATTATTGTTGATAAAGTATTACGTCCATCGCCGAGATGTACTTTTAAGGGAGAACCCTTCCGGGCCGACGTAGCGTTCATCCTCGTCCAAGTATGTTTGTAGACCAACGCTAACAAGTGACGATACACGAGCTTGCTGGCAGCGTAATTCAATTTAGGATGCGGTGTTGCCATTTTTGTAATGTTGTAATTGGGCGCGCTTTATCTTTCTGTCTTGAGATGTGGAATGATTAGGTTAACTTTTTCGGTCTATTATTTTTAAATGAAAGCACAAATGAAAGTTTGATTTATATTAAAAGGTGGTCCTAGATTTTATTGTTAGGTTAGAGAGAGTGCTATTTTTTTGTAAAGGTTTGTACCTAAGTATTTCTAAACAAATATCATTAAGTTCACCATTTCATCAAAAAGCTAATTACATTTTAATTTACCTTCACTATTTCTTAAATCTATTATAATAGATAATATCTACTCTTAGAAGCATATACGAGGATACGCCTTGGGTCGATTGGCTTCTTAGTTTATATCGTTCGCCTACAATGTCCAAATAAATAAGTTTATTTTTGAAAATACATTAGTAAATTTTTAAAAAACAGGTTTGGCTGTCACCCACAACTCAGTTTTAAACTATTAGCGAAGCCAAAATAACAGTAAATTATCAATAAACATGGCAAATGTTGATAACCCATATAATTGACGCCAATTTTAATAGCCAACAAACTTGTAACATCTTTAAAACAATATTTATACAGACAACATGCTGCACAACAGGTAATTAAAATGCCCATAAAATAGAGGAAATAATATGCATATAATATAATATTTTATTAATGCATGAAATTTTATTATTATGCACCATGATGTTAACGAAACATAAAATTGAAAATAATATTTTTATACAGGGTGATTCCTAAGTTGTGACTTATTTTTTAACTGTGAGAAGGCAATAAAATAAACAACTTTTTCACCTTTTTCCAAAAAACTTAAACATAGCCGAGTTACAGAAGTAAAAAAGTGCGGGCCTGGTAATCAAAACGTAGCCCTTAACTTTATATTGTTTTTCACCGTTTTTTGTATGTTAGTCATGCATTTTACGGATCGGTCGTCAGTTATTTATTTTGACAATTAACTGCGCGCCGTGTGGTTTTCTAAAGCAAATAAATTTTAATAAATTGGTGAAAATGGTAAAATTTGAAAACAATGATCTAATTATGGTTCTAATTTATTGTGAGTATCGTAAAAGTGCGGTTGTTTCTTCTCTACACCCAGAAGTTTTCTTAATGTTATTCAACGAACAAGTTAGGCAGAACCGTATTGGATCCATAGTGTAATAAATGAACGTAATTAACTTATTCTTGAGTTTTTTGAAATAAGGTATTTGAAAATGTTGTTTATTTTAATGCCTTTTATACACAGTTAAAAGAAGTATCAACTTGACAAATCACCCTGTATAGTAAAAATTTATCCGAGGTAAAATTTCTTTGTGTAGGTAAGTAATAAAAACTTTTAAAAAATCCTCCGTATTCATTAAAGAAGTCTACATTTAAACCCGTTTTATATGGAGAATTAGGAGTTTAATAGATATTTATGTTATTAGTACATAATGCATAACTTTATTGGACGAGTTTTTGTTTATGGTTGAGAGAGCTATTAAAGAAGGCAAGTCATATAGAGTGCATTATCTGCTAGTAACATACACCGTTTTATGTTCTTACTAAAATTCGAGGTCTAAATTGGGATTTATTAAAAATTGATATTATGATGTTCCTGGCATTTTTCGAAAAAACATATAAATGAATAGTTTTGAAGAAATAGATTTGTTTTTATATTCCGTATTTTTCTCTCCTTAGTCATATACCAACTAATCAACATGCCCTCATGTAATCCGTCGCTTCTGGCTCATTACAGAATTCTCTGCGGCAGCTCCTTTTTGACGAACGCGTAAAATCAGCGACCTTGGACGGCCCTGTTCTATCCGCTGTGTAACTGAAAACAGGCTGGAATATCGTTGTTTTATCCGTGAAAGTATCGCGCGAATTACAAAAAAACTAAGCTAGATATTAAAGTTTTGTTTTTACAAATGGAAAGGTTGTATCTATGTCAGTGTGAGAATAGTTATTTACGATATAAGTGTTGTAATCATTTATATTACAACACGAGATGTTAAAGTTGTCAAACGAGGCGTCAGCCGAGTTTAATAAAACATCGAGTGTAGTAATATGAATTTACAACAAGAATATTTTACAAAATTTTATCTACTTTCATCTATGAATAAAAATATTTGGCAAAAGGCATTTTTGAAAATAAAAATGCACCTGTAAAAATACACCTGCTATTAAGTTTACTAATCAAGTTTTTATGTTACCTTTCGCATAGTTACTGTTTCGCATGGTTACTGTCGAAACTTTGTCAAATAAATTCAAAAATATAAAAAGCGTTTTTCAAAATGAGCGATTCTGATGGAAGTCTACCCTCTGATATAGAAGCAGCGGCAAACGAAGCGATCTCAAGTTTAGTTCCGACAAAATCCAAGGAGCGGTATGAGTTGGAGTATCAGAAGTTTGAAGATTGGTTTAAAGATAACAAAATAAAGGAGGTGTCTGAGAAAATCCTTTGGGGTTATTTTTCCGTAAAGTAACGCTCCCAGAAACCATCTACACTATGGACTCACTACTCAATGTAGAGAACTATAATTTCAGTCAAGAAAAATCAAGATATAAGCAGATTTTCTCAACTAATCGCATTTTTGAAAAGAAGTTCAGAGGGTTACAAGGCCAAAAAGTAAGAAAGTTTTCACAAGGGAAGACGTATGTAAGTTTCTTAGTACTGCAGATGATGAAACATATTTATTTATGAAGGTTATTATGATAATCGGCATTTTTGAGGCTTGTCGGCGCGAAGAACTAGCTAAGTTAATGTTGAATCATATTGAACACAATGATTAGTATATAAAAATTGTGATTCCATTCTCGAAAACCAAAATTATGCGAGAATTTGTTATAACAGAAGGAAATGTGACAGGTGTCAACTGTTTAAGTATTTTTCGAAAGTATGCTAAACTTCGTCCTTTTAATGCAACTCACAGGCGGTTTTTTGTATTCTATGGAAAAGGAAAATGCACCTCCCAGCCTGTCGGAATTAATATTATTGGAAGTATACCAAAAAAGATTGCAACAAAACTTGGATTGAATAATCTCGAAGGATACAGTGGACATTGTTTTACGAGGTCCTCAGCCACCATTCGAGTTGATGGTAGTGCAGATATGTAGATGTTAAAGCGTCATGGGAGCTGAAAATCCTCTTCTACGGCAGAAGGCTACGTTGAGAATTCTTTAGAAAATAAGAAACAAATAGCAAAGGAGATCATGGGGTCAGACACGGATTTAATGATTGGAAATTCGAACATAAAGGGATCCATCACATCCACTTCTGGTATACAAATTTCTAACTGTAAAAAGTGTATTATTAATGTTTATAATAAACCTTAAGTGTTATATTTTAATTAATAATAATTGGTAATTAATTTTATAATTGTTAATAATAAATCATTTTTCTAAAAAGTGTGGTTTTATTTAACAGCTTAATTTTAATAAAACTGTTTTTTTTTCATTACAGCACTAGTGATCTAAATGCATCTATTACAGCACTAGTGCTGTAATAGATGCCCTTACAAAATGATTTACAGAACTGTAAAATTCACATTACTAAATGAAAGTAGATAAAGTTATTGCAAAAAAAAATCCAGGAAAAAACTAAACCAGTGAAAACCATTAAATATATTGTTTAATTTCATTGAAGTATTGTTAAAAATATTATAATCATTTTTTTATGGAAATAACTTTCTCACAGCTCTTAATATCTGTATATCTGTGAATCAAAATTTAAAAAAATTTCAAAAATCCATTAATAAACATTGGCCAGAATTCGGATCAAGAGAACTCTATGTTTTTAATATATAAATATAATTTCACATGGAGCTGTTAACTTTGGAGAAGACTGCGGCGGTGCTCAGCGGTGAGTCACTGGCATTCGACCGTGGCGTTCCGAGTTTGATCCTTGGAGTGGGCATACGCACAATAAAAAAAACATGTCCGAATATTAGTATGTTTAAGAATGCAGGGAAGAGTGTAAAAGGTATCATCTCCCAACCCACCCTATTCACGCCGGTAACCAGGCCGGATGAGATCGGACATCTCGTGGGGTGCGGAAGAAGGTACACACTCCCAAATCGGTAGGTCATGCAATAGTGCAAGAAACCGAGAGTTAGCTCTTGAGGGGAAGTGTGGCATGACTGAGGATCGTGGGTCGGAATCCACATTAAGCTGAAGGTCCCCTCGGGAATGGTCCTGGCAGCGAACGAAGAGGTGAAAAGCCTAATTCGAAAGAATGGCAAGAAATGACAACTTCAGAAAATAATTTAGAAATATTGTTGGGAAGCTTTTAAAAAAATAAATAAATACTTAATATTCACGAGTCGCCACTATTGATAATAGTGAAATTATTATTAAAATATTTAGAAAAATAAATGGAAGAGAAGGCAAGATATTTTGTGTCTTTCCTAAGTTTTTATTGTTAGTGTGTATGTCTTATATTATAATGTTGTTTAAAATAAAATTAAATTTAAAAGGAAGTAAAAGTCTTTTTCTCAGTCACTGACGCATAAGATTACAGCAAGGTGCATCATTATATTACGCTGTAACTATTATTTATAATCATTAATTTGTTCGGTAGATTTCTATGCAAGCAAGGTTAATAGAAAAGCACAAATAAAAAAGGTTATTAGGGTAGTATACCTACCTAGTTAATAGAGGCTACAATAGTAATTTAAAGAGTATTATTAATTCACTAAATTCAAGCAATACTTAATTATCATTGTAGTAATATAGTATCTAGTATATTAGTTTATATTATGTCGGTTTCTATATTAATTTAGTGACCCTGATGTACGATTATTTTTTTATTTTTAAGTGAAAGTTTGTTTATATTACTTGTGATATACATATAATATTAACAGGACTCCGTAGATCTTTAAAACGAGATTTCTTATCACTGGCTTATTAATTAATTAATTAATTAATTAATTAATGTCCAGCCCATTCCAAAGAAAGGTAAAAAGACCCTGCCAAGCAACTACCGACCCGTCGCATTGCTTTCAGTAATTTCAAAAGTAATGGAGAAAGCTATTAACCAACAACTCCTAAAGTATCTGGAAGGGCTTAACATTATCAGCGACCATCAATACGGTTTTCGTAAGTCCAGATCAACAGGTGACCTTCTGGCATATGTCACCCATCTTTGGAGCAACACCATCGAACATCATGGAGAATCCCGGGCTGTTGCACTGGACATCTCTAGGGCTTTTGATCGTGTTTGGCACGATGGGCTTCTAAGTAAATTGCGATCCTACGGTATGCCAAATGGATTTTGTTTATGGTTAACCAGCTTCCTTAAGAACCATTCTCTGCAAGTGGCGATTGACGGGTTTCTCTTAGACACCTTCACCATCAATGCCGGTGTTCCTCAAGGGTCCATATTGTCGCCTACCCTCTTTTTACTGTATATTAACGACCTTCTAGTGAAAACCCAAAATCCAATTTATAGCTTTGCTGATGACAGCACACTTGTCTCATCTTTTACCTTGACTCCCCAAACATCCGCAGCCGACGCACATCTTCGCAGGCAGCATGAAGTATTGCGCCTCAACAATGACCTGGAAGAAATTTTGGCTTGGGGTGACAGTAACCAAGTCGAATTAAATGCTAAGAAAACCCAGGCAGCAGTCTTCTTCAAAAAGGTTAACATTGCAGAACCGGATATAGTCATGGCAGGACACGCAATTCCCCTGGCACCGTCTATTAATTTGCTGGGGGTCAATCTGGGAGGTAATATGTCTTGGCATGATCACGTTGCCGCAATTGCCAAGGCAGCTGCACAGAAACTTGGTGTACTTTTCCGCACCAAAAGGTTGTACACACCTCATCAACTTTTGACACTCTACAAAGCCCAGATTCGACCTTCATTAGAATATTGCTCTCATGTCTGGAGCTCTGCACCCAAGCACACCCTTCGGCTACTGGATTCCATTCAAAGGAGAGCCGTTCGTCTGATCGGCGACCCCGAGCTGACCAAGACCCTCGATAGCCTGGAGCATCGAAGACAGGTTGGTGATTTGGCTCTCTTTTACAGATATTTCCATGGCAGGTGTTCGACTGACATTGCCCACTTGATTCCACCTAGAGCAATACAAAACAGAAATACACGGCGAACCGCTGCCGCTCATCCATATGTTGTTTAGCTTAGTACTCCTCGAACTTCATTGTTCAAGAATTCTTTCATCTGGAGAACGTCATCTTTGTGGAATGATCTTCCTGAGGTCGTGTTTCCCAATGAATACAATCTTTAACGTTTCAAGACCAACGTTAATCGCTTTTTTCGCACTCGCACCGCTCCCGGAGCGCCTTAAAGGATTTTTCCTACAGTGCAGTTGTTTTATCATAAAAAGAAAAAAGTGAAGTATTTATAAATTCTTGAAAATTAAATAAAGAATATTGGAAAGTCCTTTTGGTTCCTTTAATAGCTGTTTTATTGATTGAAATGCCAAATGCATTCAGAGTTTTAGAAAGAGACCTTCTCTAAGTACGGTCTTGAAGAAATAAGTTTATTACAGTTTTGTGTACAATAAAATATATTAAAAAATAAAAAACCGTAAAATAAATGGGAAAATGTTCAATTTCTGACGTAAGTACATTTTTAACCAAAATCGACATAAATATTTAGTAATTTAAAGTAAAAACACAATGGTTGTCGATAAGATTGAATGGTTTCAAGGAAACAGTGCTTCAAGGATGACGTTGATATATAGCGCGAATACAAAATTATTTTTAACAAAATGAAGAAAACTGTTTATGCCAATGCTAACTTCTTTATTCCATCTAATAAAAAAAAAATTCCGTCATGAAAATATATTCGTCAAAATGTTTTAATTACTTTTAATTGTATTTAAATATAAATACAGCATTAATAACTTAATTAAGTAGAAAACTACAAGACATTTAAAATTGGATACATAAAAACAGAGAGGCATGGAGTTTGTTTATCGATGCGTCTGTTGGTAACTCCTTTTTTAAGCAACTACTTGTTTGGCAAACCTTTATTTCAGAGGGGTTGAAAACTAAGTTTAATAGATGTAATAGCCTGTGGTGGTATACTTTAAAATATATTCAAAAATCGGGGTGAACCATTAAAGCCTACTACGTTTTTCACATAACTTTTTATTAAATGGGAAATTTTTTAAATTTGGCTTCAGCTTTTAAGTTTCACTTCTTCGAGAGTTTATACAAACTAAGTTCGATGGGTATGATAAATTGAGCTTACTGACTTGAGAAATGTTTCAGAATAAAAATTGAATTTATGATGTATAATACCATCATATCATCGTTTTTCTTGGAAAATTTTTATTACAATGTTAGACATTTGGTCTACCCCTGGAGCTTAATTGTTTTTTTCTATTTGGGAACCATAAAGTCTTCATTATGGGTTTCCATTGGGTTGCATAAGCAATTATTTTATTCATTTTAAACACGCATTTTTTATTTTCTTCCTGTTGGTAACAACACAATACCGTTTTGAAATTCATGGCACACCATACTAAAAGTCCGTGTTTTGTGCACCATACTAATCCCTTTTCTCTTCTGTGACCACACCAACTTTCTGTTTCTGTTAGTGTTGCCAACCTCAAAAAAAAAATTTTGACTGGAAACTATTAACTACATTTTTATTTGAATTTCCTTTAAAATGACCCAAATAGAAAAAGTATTATAAAATATTCGTTCCATAAGACAAATTTTAGAGCACTCGTCTAATTAGGACACTCCCCGCTACGCGGCTCGTGTCCTAAACCAACGCGTACTCTAAAATTTGTCTTATAAAACTTATGTTTTAATATACTATTTTCTATTTGGGAACCATAAAGTCTTCATTATGGGTTTCCATTGGGTTGCATAAGCAATTATTTTATTCATTTTAAACACGCATTTTTTATTTTCTTCCTGTTGGTAACAACACAATACCGTTTTGAAATTCATGGCACACCATACTAAAAGTCCGTGTTTTGTGCACCATACTAATCCCTTTTCTCTTCTGTGACCACACCAACTTTCTGTTTCTGTTAGTGTTGCCAACCTCAAAAAAAAAATTTTGACTGGAAACTATTAACTACATTTTTATTTGAATTTCCTTAAAAATGACGCAAATAGAAAAAGTATTATAAAATATTCGTTCCATAAGACAAATTTTAGAGCACTCGTCTAATTAGGACACTCCCCGCTACGCGGCTCGTGTCCTAAACCAACGCGTGCTCTAAAATTTGTCTTATAAAACTTATGTTTTAATATACTATTAAGCTCCCTTATTACTTTACATAACTCGGAAGGATTGATTAATAGGGGGATGGAAGACGTTGGTGAGGAATAGGATACTTTAATTTTGTGAAACTATTAGCCAAATTAATTATGTTATTTTATTCTTGCATAGTGTTGGGTGATCCTGCGCACGACTCCGGAAGATTAATTTTTTTATATAATGGTATTTCATAACTTTTAATGTTTGGAGGAATTATTTCATTTGCCGAATTTTTCGTAAATTTCTATATTATTGTTATTATTACTAAATAAGGAAAAAAGATAACAGCTTGCTGCATTTATTTAGAAACAAAATCCTTTTTTACATTGACACACAATTTTTATTTACCTATTTGCTTCCGGATCACAGAAGAAAATATAAATTATTTAACAACCTTTAATAAAAAAATGTTCAAGAGTAGTAATCATAATAATAAAACACTTTGAAGGTGCGACTAACTACTTCATTCTTCCTAATGCATGAAAATTTGTTTGCGGCTCCTTATTTGGCGAATAAAATGTTCTGCAAAAATTTTAATTGGCTTAAAAAACTTAGTATAATGGAGGTGGTATTTATGGAATGCAAATAAATCGTTGGTAAAGAAATTTGTTATATCAGGTTATGGGTATTCATTAACGCCTAGATTTATTCAAAATTAGTTTTTGAAATCTTAGAAAAAAATTTAAGCAGGTACATTATTTTTGCTACTATAGCAATATCCTTGTGCAACATTTTACAATAACGGCTATCGTTAAGGAAGCAACACGATACCTCTTTTAAATAATGTAATAAAATGCACAGTAACACATTTCTAATTGTGGTAAAATTAGCAACATCGTCAATACTGTCGCTTCAAAACTCTACGTGAAAGACAAGCGTCTAAGTACAGCTCTCGACTATCAATTTAAAGCTTCGTGCGTGAAAGACGAGTCAGTCAACCCCTAACCACAACAAGAGGGGAGTGCGTTTCGGTAAAAAGACATAGGCTAGGATCGACGAAGAGTACGCACCTAATTATATTAGAGTATACAAAACACAAATCTTTGCTTTAAATTATTTATCAATACTCAAAATTGGTGTGTTATAGTTTAATATCATAGAAAAATATCATATATTGGCAAACTAAAAATGTTTCTCAAAGTTATGTATTAAAATATAAAAAAATCAAAAATGCATACTTTTTGATGACTGGTGTCCTAAGAGTACGCAGTAAAAACTATAAAAATATTAATTTTCAAATCTCGAATATTGATCTTCCGTGAATATGGGCTAAAATCTACCAAGGCTTGTAGACACTGTACCTTGTAACAACATCTGTCTAAGAATATGCATGGTTGGGTAAGAGTACGCATGCGTACCCTTTGGGTGCGTACTCTTATGTGCCTGGCAACAAATATAAAAACTTGTTTTAAAAACCTAACCAACAAACTTAACTAAAATGTAAACACAGGAATTTATTTTGCCAAAATCATACTTCATGATAATAAGTATTCAATAAAATATTTAGCAAAAATCGATATTTGAGAGTCTACGCCTTACTCTAGAGTGCGTAAATATTCTAAAAGAATACAATAAATTGAATTTTTTATCGTAATTCTAACAAAATCAACACTGCCCTGCTCTAACCTCCACACATTCTTGTACTGGTTGTAAATAAACAGCTGATGTAAAATTTTTTAATTGAGGTGATGCCAAGTAGAAAATATGACTAATGCGTACTCTTAGGGAATGCATACTCTTAGGCGATACTACCCTACACATAATCGAATGATTTTATTGATATTATATAGTTGTTTTATAACCAGTACCAGTAGTTATATAGGGTGCTACAAATTCGTGAGAGTACAAGGGGATCTTAAAAACGGTAAAAGATACAAAGATGCTTAATTTGCGGGATAGTTGAGTACTTTGGGGCCTAATAATTTGGTAAAAGAAAATTTAAAACATTCCAAATACATTCGGAGGTATCCGAAGAAAACAGAAATTTTTAGTTGTGATTTTTCAATTTTTGCGCCTTTATTTATTACTTGGGAAAAAACATTTTACACTATAAAAACCCACAACTGTGCATTATGATGCCTAGTATAACAATCAATTTAGCCTTGACCTACACTAATTGTGACATTTATCTATCTTGCGTTTGGAATATTTGACAGTGACATTGTCATTTATTAGTTGAGCTTTAAAGTTCAATTGTGACATTTATCTATATTGCGTTTTGAATATTTGATAGTGAAATTGTCATTAGTTGAGATTTGAAGTTCAAATCGATACTTTATAAACCGATCTTTAATTTATTAGTAAGAATCGTAGAAAAAGTATAGTACGTATTGCTTGATAAAAAGAAATTTCGCAGTCATATAATTACCGCACTCCCCGCTACGCGGCTCGTTCGCAATTTTTTCCATTCGTGCGTAATATGCTTACTATTTTGAAGTGAAAGATAAATGCGAAAATTACATAGATCAAAATGATTATTGGGTTAGTTGAGTAGGGTAAAATATTTAATACAACACATAAAGCGTAAGAAAGAAAAACTGTATTATAAAAACTATTAATAATTAAATTAAATCATATTAAAGGAAGAAAGAGTAGAATATCCTGTTATTTATATTAAAATTAATCGATTTCATTAACCAATATTCAATCCTTTTCTATTCTAAAATATGCTAGAGAACAATATATATATATATATATATAAAATATAAACAATATATTATTTTAAATAGTATAACTTATACGGACGTGGTAGTGGTATAACCTTACAAAAACAACAAAATAGTGATAGTAATATTGCGTTACGTAACTGAAAAGTGACAGCCAATCACCGGATTTTCGGTTTAATTCAAGAAAGCTGAAGCTACCGTTTGATAATAGCCCTATCAATTAAGAAGTATAATTGTTGCAATTTGCTTTTTATGATTGATGCGAATTAGATTTGGTAAAAAGCAATGGTTTATGATTTATGGCTTGGATAGCGGAAGCGGAACGTTGCATGTATAGTTCGCAATTTTGTTGATTTGTAGAAGTAAGTGGCAGCTTTACCAGATTTGCTTACTTAGATCTGCAAGTTTGCGAAACTCCTAAAAATACGACATAGAAGACATACAATATAACAAATACAAACTATTTTTTCTTAAAATTTCCTTTGCACAGCAATAAAATTCTATTGGAATCTACTGTTCAAGACAACTTTATGGCGCCGGATGCTATAATAAAATAATAGTATCTACGTTCAAAATCTGTTATATTAAGTGGATATATTTTTGTTTAGCAATATCACATAAAGATTATAAAGTATAATGCTTATACCAAATTTGTACAGTACAAACAGGTAGTTCCTTTATTAAAAGAATAAAACAACATCTTAGATCTACATAGTAGATTACTGTTTGGTACTCATCTAAAAACATCAAATAGTTCTTTTGAAATAGACGATAATTTTAAAGTTTTAAATAATTTAAATAAGGGACTAAAACTAGATCTGTTGGAGAAAATAGAAAATGCTCTGTTCCAATCCCGCTCCCAACAGAATCTCTTTTCATATCGTAATTATGTGGCTACGGTCCATCTTTTCAAAGACTAATTAATTTTTCAATTTTTTAGTAAAATTTTAAGATTACCTTCGGAACTGATTCCTTTCTATCACCCTCTTTTTTAATTTTTTTGTTTCAATGTTTAATACAATAAGGTTTTTTTATTCTATATAAATAAAATAAAGTTTAAATGATTTAGTCCTGCTGACATACATTGCAATTTTAATTGTTTATGTTTTCTCTAAAGTTTAATTTTAACAAATGTAAATGTATACCGGGTGTCCCATATCTCGGGAACTACTGGGCATAGAAACTCAGGGAAAGAAAATTTTAATTAATGTAGCTAAGAAAACATCCTGGAAATAATTTTTAAGTTCCGCATTTAGCCGCAAGAGGGTACAATTGAAAAAAAATTTTTGAAATTCTAAATTTCTCCGAAAATTCCCACATAAAGGCATACCTTTGGTCACATCATTAGAACGCTTAGCCAATTCTGCATCATTTTGGTTTAAGCCTTATTGGCGTACTGACCTTGGTAAAAGTGGAATTGAAAGTGTAAAGGTAATGTAAAAGGTATACCTTAATGTGGGAATTTTCCGAGAAATTTAGAATTTCAATATTTAATTTTCAATTGTGTCCTCTTGCGGCAAAATACGGAACTTAAAAATTATTTCCAGGATTTTCTCTTAGCCACTTTAATTACGATTTTTTCCCCCAAGTCTCATTGTCAAGTAGTTTCCGAGATACGGCCGGTGGCCATCCATAATGGGACACCCGGTACATAAACAAACGACTAAAAATGTTGTTTCTGACGAACCCTGTATATTAATCCCAAATCTGATATTTGAAATTGTAGTTTCAGCACAAGCAGACGTTTTTATAAAGAATAATTTTTTCTTCTATACCTACTAATAAAAAGTTTTTCGTCTTACAAACTCTTTTCGTGGACACACTGTATAGTTATAATTTTACATATAATACAGATAACACGACACGTGTGAAATGCCGTCCAAGTAATGTAACTAATTAATCCTTTATAATTAAGACCCCCTTTTTATTAAAACATATCAATTAGATACAGTTTTTGTAAAAAAAAGTATTTTTTGCTACTACATTGTTGAACTAAACATAAATTCACCGACCGGCCAAGTAGTGCTCGAAGATCTCTGCTATACATTGCCTGTTTGTAATTTTGTGTGTCTTCCTATACGTAATTAAAATAATGTGTCAGAGTAATTTCAAGGTATGTTCACAACTTTTTCTAGTAAAAACTATGATTTTCTCATGATTTATTTCTTTGTATAATTTTCCTCTATGGAGTTTATTGCCTAATTAGACGAAACGTCGGTCAGCAAAAAAATAATTGTTTGATATTTGACCAGCAAACCCCAATAGTGAACCTTCATGTATTTTTTTATTGTTCAAGAAGTATTCCATTCTCGCAGTGTTCAATGTTTAAATTGCAGGAATAAAAGTCTATTAAGGCCACAAGTTTAATGATAAAATAGGGTGACTTCTCTACATCAAAGTGAGAGAGGAAAAAAGGTCTATGTTTTGACCTTAGCGAAGGTCATCATCAGCGAACAACAGTGGTGTATCTAATAATTTTTTAATTGCTTTAAAATGTTTAGTCACATGAAAAAAAAAGATTTATGCGAAATAATAATATATCTCACCTTAATTTTTTTATGAATAAGTTTGCCGTGTGACGTCATGTAGTATAATTTTTCCGCTCTAGCGCCATATGTCGTAGGATGATTTGACGTCACAACCACAAACTTTAATTGCTTAAAGTATTTAATCCAGAGGATTAAAAAATATAATTATTTTTTTTGAACTTTGGGTTTTTTGGATATTAGCCTTTGAATTTCAACATTTAAAGAAAGCCGAATAGAAAGGCGGACTATGATTCATTCGCTACGTAAGAACCGACGTGACTTCAGAGCGCGCCGTCTTTTATTGCATAAAATAATACAATATCTTGTGTCTGAAATCGATCAAAAATGCAGACAAACATTAGTTCGTCTCCAAAAACGGTTGCTACATTTTTGCACTGATCCGTCGTTCTTGAAATATTGAAATTCAAAGTAATAGCTTACGCTTAAGAGCCTTCCATACCGGCATGAAACGCGGCATCATTTCCTGGCTTATCTAATTGAAAATTTAATACAAAAATTTTACTAAAGCGTTCACAAGATTTTCTGGTTTGGCGGCTGATACCTTATTTTTTCTCACATTTGAAAATGTATTTTAAAGTATCAATTAGATAGGTTCAAATTATATCATCCGCCATGCAGAACATAAAAATAGAAATATAGCAGCTATTCGTGTTAATTTTTTATTTTCCATTAAAATTACTAGCGACGCGACGCCCCGATATAATCTTAAAAATCTTCACTGACGCCGCGCCTCGTAATTCTTGTGAAATTCGTTTTTATAATATTTTATATATAAAAAAGACATTTTATTGCCATCGCCAGACGACGTACAATATGCGCGATGTGGTGGAAATGCACTATTTGGTCGTTATTTTTAACCTTATTCATGCAAGTTAATGTTTACTTGGACTATTTGTAGTATAATTTTTTATTTACAAAATAGGCCGAGGCGTTTTATAACTCCCACTTATATTCGACTATTTATTTTTCTAACAAATAACATAATTATTTGGTCTGTAGACAACAATGTTCGTGTCAATTTAGCAATAAATTTATAATTTACAATAAAAAAAAACCTTAGATGATCATCAAATTAACCGAAAACATCCTTTTATACGTCGGCTTTCGGGTAATAATTTTAACTTGCGTAGGACCAAACTATAAATTCTGACATGTCATAAATCTGTCATGTTACCAAATGTTCACTATTGTACGAATCTTTTATTGTTAAAAGAACATCGGTTAATTATGTACTTTACTACAATAAATATTGGGTTTATGAATATAAACTATGAAATAGGCACGGTCATAGGCTTTGAGAGGTATTTGTAAATTAACTATAAAATAAATTTAAAAGTGTTCGTAGGATTAAGGGTTTACCACAGCTTTTAGATATTCTTCACTCGTGCTATGCATTTATCTTTGTTAGGACTATAATCATAGATTTTTGCACTTTTGCACATTTTAAGTATTAAATTTTATTTCACTTAAAACCCCCTAGAGGCGCGATTTTGATGCTAAGAATTAAATGAAAAATGGTGACCTGCACCGTATTTTTGAAGGTGGATTAACTTACAAAAAAAAAAAGGATTTTTGTAAGTTTTATTTTTTTTCGTTGACTTATAGTAATATTACTTGAGTCTCTTTATTATAAGGCCTACTGAAGGGCTATTTTAAGATTGAAAAGTAAAAAAAAGTACATCCAGTTTTAAAGTGGTGACAAGCCAAGGTTGTTTTATTGTTTTTATTCGCAAGTTACAGTCATTTATGGTGTTTTATTCGGCTTTGCCAATTAAGTATGTTTATTTTTGGTTTACCCCGCTTTGACTTTGTTCTATCATTTCTGGTTATAGTAGAAGTAGCTGTCAACTTTGTTATTTTAAAAAGGATATGATTATTTATATTACCTTTTTGGATTATTTTTCACGGTCCTAAACGTAATCGTATACAAATGTTCAATCTGAATAGAAGAGAATTTTGAGATATTATCGTTTGAAAATTACATTTTTCTACGACCACCTACGAAAATGAGAAAAAAAGCACGGTTAATTTGCCTAGAAAGCGCCGCATATCATAGCGTGTTGAAAAAAAATATTTCAACACTAGTGTTGAAATATCAAGGCACACTATTTAATTTAAACATATGGTGCCAATTTGACAGATAACCCCTATTCATTAAAAAGAACAAATTTTAGAAAGCAGTCATTGTAAAGTGTTTAACCTGTTTAACATGTATTTGTCGAGTGATTCAGAATTAGAGTGTGAAAATATCTGAAATTATAAAAAATGTTAATAATATACTGGAAAATCTATTACCAGAAAAAAACAAAATTCGCTGAAGAGAGTATCATGTATTAAACAACAAAACCTTATCGGTAGCGATAGGGTAGAAAATAGAGCTCTATGAAAAAATGAAAAAGTTAAACTACAAATAAAGGAAAAGCCTATTGACAAACTATGAAACCAGATATTAAGTGGCACATAATCCTAAGTAGGCCAATTTTAACAATAGTGTTGATATTTTTTTTCAACATTAGTGTTGAACTATTGTTTTTACAAATCAAAGGCTTTTTTATTAATTCTTTGTGGTCGTAGGAAAAATAGTTTACATTACTCGTGTGAAAGTGATTATTCTAAAACTCGGAGAATTTCCGCACTCGGCTGACGCCTTTGAAAGGTCTTACTTTCATCACTTGTTATATAATATACTATTTTAGCACTTCAGGTTGTAGCACATTAACGGTGCATCATTGAAAAAACAATCTATTGTAAATTTCTAGCTAAAAAGTTAACTTCCGGTTTACTTTGGAATGTCTTGTTAAACCAGAACAGTTATATAAAAAAATTAATATCAACACTTGGAAAGTGCATTTTTCTCGAAGATGTACAGTTCAGATGCTATAAGTTGTCAAAGTCCCATTAGACTCATTTAAATATCAGTATCTGAAGAACTATTCAGCCTAGACGTATATGACCTGTTATACAAAGTTTGTTTACAATTCAAAATCCAATAAAAATAATCAAAGTTGACAGCTACTTCCGCTGTAAGCGAAAGTAAAAAAGTCATATAGTCAGTATACCGGATGTCCCGCTAAGCGACTGTATCTCGGAAAGTATTGATCATACATTTTCGAGAAAAAAGTTTTTATAGGTAAATCGTTGAAAAGAAAATACTGAAAATTATTTTTAAATTTATACAATTGCCTTTAAAGGGTGTAATTCATGTTATTTTAAAAATAGCCAGCTTAAGGTACTGTTTTGATATCGGGCATGAAAAGCCTGTATATTCTTGCTGCGATTTGATACTAAAGATTTTTTCGTATCTCCAATAATAAGAGTACGGCAAGGTGGTAAATAATATTTATTTAAAGTACTGTATCTTTTACACATTTTATGCAATTTTAATAAGTTTAGACTCGTTTGAAAGATAACTGTATGCTTAATAAGAAAATAATTTTGCTGATGGTCGCTAATTCGTATTTTGTTTTACAAAGGGCGCTATGTGTAAAAGTTTCAGTTTTTCCTAATTTACTTTAAAAAAATTTATAGAACGGTATACTTTTTTGTATAATGTTTGAGGTACATAAAAATACCCATATTTTACCGAAAACCGCGTTTTAATATCTTTATTCGTTTTCGAGTTATTTCCAAATAACCATATCTTTCACCAACAAATTTATATTAGCTATTTCAAATGATTTTTATGTCTAGGTATCTTGATTAAGAGGGCCTTGAAATTGACTTAACCAAGATAATAGTAGGCGTTGAAATCTCATAAAAAGACAATTTTAAAACAATAGCGTCGCCTTAAATAAGACATAGGTAGTGTAGGTATTTTATAAAATTTTAAATTCAAAGATACAGTATTTGAATTCAGAATAATAAATTACCCACTAAAGGCGAAATTTAATAATAGCTAGTTGTTAATATTATTGTTTCGATTTTCATGGCATACTTATTTATTAATGAAAATTTTAAGATGCCAACCATCCATCTTAATGCAATAATTTTGCCTTTTTATTCCGCAATATTGATATAAACATAAACAAATCTTATCAAAGAGTGACTGGTGACTGGTGGTGATGGATGTCCTTATTTTATTTGTTTATTTAAGGAACTCACGGCCTACAAAGTTTCCTTGGAAATAACTCAAAAACAAATAAATCGCGGATTTCGTTAAAATGTAGGTATTTTTATGCTTTTCACACATACTATACAAAAAGCATACCATTCTATTAATTTTTAAAAGAAAATTAGGATAAACTTAAACTTTTAAACATAGCGCCTTTTGTAAAACAAAATACGAATTAGCGACCATCAATGAAATCACTTTCTTATTAAGCATATAATTATATTTCAAACGAGCAGAAGTTTATTAAAATTGCATAAAAGATGTGTAAGATACAGTACTAACTACATTAAAAACCTATTTGCTAGCTTCCCCCACCCTTATTATTGGATATAAGTACAAAAAAAATCTTTAGAATCAAACTGCGGCAAGAATGGATAGGCTTTCTATTCTCGATATCAAAACAACTTTAAACAACCACTTTAAAAGTAATTTAAAGTTTTTTCTTTTTGCCGGTTTACCTATAAAAAAATATTACCCGAAAACTTATGACCAAAACTTTCCGAGATACAGCTGCTGGCCGACCTTAGCGGGACATCCGGTACGTATACGAAATCCTAAAAAGGCAAAAAAGGACTGATTTAGAAATACTGATAATTGATATAGTCAAAAAACTACTCAAGGTAATCCATTGGGATTGAGAGATCATCGAAATAGAATTCAGGAAATTAAAGGTATATCTAGCTAATAAAAAAAAGATATAAAGGAACTGATGATAGCGATGTCATTTCACAACCTATAACTCAGTTCAGTTCAGTTCAGACATTCTTAGGCCAAGTAAATGCGTATAGCTCACCAATTTCGAGACTTTATTATGTCGGTTTTTTTTCTGGCGTAAAACCATGTCAAACACGGTAGCTTTGTTTAGCAACTCACTGGGAGGACTTTCATTTGGTATGGTATGATTGAACATCCACCCTGTACTGGAGAATAAAAGAGTTTAAAATAGGTCTGCAGGTGGTGACATCCTACCAGTAGGAAAGCCTTTACTTCTTGGTAGTATTATGCATTATGATTTGTATTTTAATATCTAGCAACGTTAGATGAACTAATGTAACTGTATAGAAAGGAACTGTCAGGTGGCTCGAATTTTATTTTTCGTGCATGCATATCTTAAAATGAAATTGAATAAATTTGTTTGTTTAATATTGATTACACAATTTATATTAGAAAAGAATCTTAGCTGTTGAAAAAAAATATTGGATTTTCTTAATTGTGGAAGTAGTTAATAAGCAAATTATTATTGCCGAGAAAGTAAGATATTGTTATTTTTTGAATGGAAATATTAAATATTTATTATAAGAAACCGCCATTACAAAATAAACCATGAGTTATTTTGATTTATGCTGTTCTTCATTTTATTATTCAATTTTTTTATTCTTATACGTTACTAAATTTTAAATTATATATTGATTTCCATATTTTAAACATTTAACACAATTACGCAATCAAAACTTTTAGTGCCTCATCTCAGTATTAGTATACATTTTTACATTACGTGTAAAAATTATTTCTCCTATGAATAATAATACTTTTATTTCTTGGACTTATTGCAAATTTAAGAATTCATAATAATAAAAAGGAAACATAAACCAGGTTTTGACATCGGCTTTCCAATTTGTATAGTTATATAGTTATTGAGAATGTTCCTGAGATGTGTACTATGAATCAGAATCTATTTATGTTAACATGTGTTATTAAATTAATATTAATTATGATTCAATTAAATATTTTATTTAAAAAAAATGAATTCCTTTGGAAATTTATTTGTAAAAAGCCTATTACTCGACGAAATTAATTTTAATAATAATGTGGATTCATTTAATTAAGCCTATTAATATAGAGAATACTAAGGGAGCCTAAAAAAGCATCCTGGTCTTGAATCTAGGTACTAAGTATAAATATAATGTGGTTTTAAAGAAGCAATAAATGTCTATGACTATTTAATTAAAATTTGATAACAATCCACTGGTCAAGGTAATCACTGAGGAAATAAATAAGTAAAAAAACTATTGGGACAAAAACAGGGACTTAATCCATATACGTCATGAAAACGGCAGCTGTACAATATTACCAATATTCTCTAAACTTTTTTAAATAGAATACCAACAATGACAAAGTCTTGAAAGTAATCCAATAAAAATAATTGTCCAAAACGAACTTATGCGGAAAAATAAAAAAATCACCACACACAAACTTGTGTGGTAAAGTGCTGTTCATATATCAGTGTCATAGTTCCAAATAAAATATTCATATCCTCTTCAAGAGGAAAGTCGTAGCTTGTCAAACGGAAACAATGTTTGAAAGTTTTAGAACTTACCAGTCTTTTTAAAACGTGGCTCTATGAGCAAATGCATTTTAAAAACAGGTATTTAAAATAAAAATACTTGAAGTTTTATAATAATAAGATGTAAATAAAAACACCGATGTAACAAGTGACAAGATCGGTAACGATACTCACTGTAAATTTTTATCAAACCGACGTCATCAAGTTGTCGCGTCTGTTTTGAGTTTGTAAAATTTGTCGAATTTGTGCACGTTTTAAATGAGCTGAAGAAAATTTATGGTATAACCGAGCAACAGTTTTATTTATGATAAACTCCTATTAAAGCACCGACTTAACAATTTAAAAATGTCAAAACGATCAAATATGAGAATAGTAAAAGAGCCCATTGCTACAGTTTTTAAATATATCAGAACAGATATAATATGTCTGTTATAACAGTCAAAAGTCTGACGTTTGGATAAAATTGTCATCATCATGGACCCCTTCTATCCTTCGGATTCATTCCTTGAGGCCGCGTGAATCGCCGCCCTACTTGTACTTTTTTATAGTGTCCTTTTCGTATTGCTTTTTGTTGGGACTAGCTTAATTCGTTGTCTTTCCCAATTCGTTTTTAATTTAATACTTTGATTTCCAGTCTGCTATTCTTAAAGGTTCGCAAGTGAACTTATATTTGGTTTCGCTCAGCATTTCTTAGTCTACCTCTGCCTTTTAGCCATAGAGATTCCATCGCTTCGCTCAGGCTACAAACTTTTCGCCCTCGAGATAAAAAGTACCACTTTAGTCCCTTAATATAATATTATATACTACTTTACCGAAAATCGTTGTTTTTGTAGCAAATACAACGATATAATGAAGTTTATGAAAATTTAGTTTTACCGGCTTCTAGGCATGGAAAATTTTCTCGAGATCAGGAGAATTAAGTGGGTGTACCATAAAAATAACAAATCGCAAATATAAACTTTATGGAATTCAATATTAGAGCTCAAAGATACCCCATTTTATTTACAAAAGAAAATCACAACATAAAGTCACAGTCTCGTCACATTTGTTAATGTTTATTACATGAATTATTAAGAATGTTGCATGTCTCGCCTTATATGGAAATTATCAGACCTAAGAAAATACTAAACAGTACAGATAAAAACTTTTAGTCAATATCCTAAGAAAATTCACTAGGGTGAGGGACTCGGGTTTATTTGGTTTAAATAAATCACCCACGTTCCTAAAACCTACCTAAAAGTTTAGGAAGAAGAGGCATGTGAAAGTTATCATTTCGCTTACAAGCTGGCTGAATGTTCGAAAGAACTGTCCATCAGTAACCCAGAACAACATTTCACTTGCATATTTCCAACCTTTTAGAAATAAAAACTTTGACATGTTCCTTCTACTTAAACTTTTAGACAAGATTTAGGAAAGTGGGTAATTTATTTATACTGAATGACCACTGAGTCCTTTATCATACTGAAACTTCTTAGAATTGACTAAAATTTTTTATCTGTAATGGTTGGTATGTTTTTAATTTTTGTGTTGGATGTTATGGTAAAATTTTAAGTTGTTAGGTTTTTCTCTGGGAAATTTAAATTTGTATAATTTTAGATCTTATAATGCTCTCATATGGCAAAACATGTCACTGTCTTGGTTTGTATTAAAAATATTAGATATTTGTAATCTATAGGCGAAATTTTATTAATTCGAGTATAGTCAAAAATGATAATTTTATAATAGGGGATTGAAAGCATAGTGTGAGTTAAGATTGACTTACATACCTAGTCATAACTTATTATTATAATGTAACAAGTTATGACCAGGTGGACCACTCTTAACTCGAACTTTACTTTCAAACCCACATTACAAAATGAGCATTTTTGACATTTCTTCGATTTAAACTAGAACTCGGTTTAAATCGACTTTATAAAATTGGGCCATATTTTCTTACATGGGAAATAATTATTTGAAATGTGTTGTTGTCTACTGTTTAATAACATAATTTCTTTATAAATATAAATATTTATTGATTGCAAACATGATGCAATATTATTATTAGTAGGATTGGATATTGCTTTTTATAAGAAATGAACTCTTAACCTAACGTCTTTTAATATTATCAAAGCTCAATCTCAACTTACCCAATAACATCGAACACATATCCCTAGATCGAACCCAGGATCGATTTTTTTCAGGATGACGCTGCCCGGTGAATCCGTTTCAAATACACGAATTCGGGGCCCAGTCACCAGTCAATGACGCCGTGCGGTGTTGCCGGTTCGTTTGGCAGTCAGCTGAAAACAAAATTGCGGAAATAAGGTTGAGTGTGTTTTGCTTGGGTAAACAGAGAATGTTGTAAGAATAAATAGGTTTATACCGGTGCGCCGGTTAGTCTAGGTGCTTCTAAATAAATTAAATCAATATTAAGGTGTTCTATTTTGTTTTTAAATGGGTTTGAAATAAGTAAATATTAGAACTACAATGTCTATCTGTGCAACTATTTCGACGAAACAACCGGTATTATAAGTAATTTATATTTTTACATTTTTTGTTATTTTATAAATATTTATAAAATAATTGAAACTTGCTGCTATATAGGGTGTTTTGCGTCTAGCGAATATATATTCTCTTTTTACCATTACATGTAAACTTTTATAGGGTTTGGGTTCTCCATCAAATTCTTCTTTAATTTAATTGAATAGAACAACAAAATAATAATTTATTTAAAGAAAATGAATTTAAATACAAAAAAATGTAAACAAGGTTTTAAACAAATATTCTATTTATTTTTAAAATCATATTTTTCAACTCCATGAAATTTCCTGACAAGTTCTGGGTTCCCAAATCCATCGATATTTTTAAAGTCGATAACTGCTGCATGATGCTTTGCAAAATAATACTTGCACGTCAGTTTTAACAAATGCGGGACAATTTTAGGTCAAATTTTAGAGGCGGGACAATTCTAAGGAATACGGGACTGTCCCACAATATGCGGGACGGTTGGCAGCCTTAGACTAGCGTCCGTTAGAACCTTTGAGAAAATTACTAAAAATATTTTCTTAAAATAGTTGAGTTTATATTTTCTACATGCCCTCGTCAACTACAATATTGTGTCAAAGGAATGAAGTTTTCATTTTAAAATATTGTGGTTTCTCCATTATTTTCGGTTATATCTAGAGTACACTGATTAAAATGTCGAGTTTACTATTACTCTACCAGATAAATATAACCAATTTAAAAACATATTTTGTTTATAGAAAATTTAGAGCTAAATATTTTTTATCATACACAAATCAACAATTTGTCAAATTATTTGGTATAACTACTATAGCTATATAATAAAGCAATATTTTATGATCCCAAGTGCAAAATTACTGTCAGAGAGCAGCGGGTTGTACGAAGTCAGAGGGAAAAAATTCCACGAAAATTAATATTCTGCTCTATAAAAAAACACTAGAATTGTATCCTCTAACTTCATACAACCTGCTGCACTCTACTTATATGAAAGTGATGAAAAACTGGCAGTAAGTTTATAATTGTCTAAAAGATACAACAAGAAAAGAGCGCATTCCTAAAATAAATGTATTTCTGTGTACCATAAAAAAGTCAAATTTTTTTAAGAAAACGCCAATTCACTTGTCATTTATGGCACCCTGTTGACGTCTGGTCTATTTTACGTTTAGAGGTTGGCTAAAAAGACAGGACCGTACTATTTTTATGTTCCATTAACAAACTAAAAAATATTTAAATATAAAGTTCCTTATCTCCCATTTTAATTTATCAAAGAAGACTTTACAAATTTTTCTATTTAAATCATCGTTCTTAACTAAAGTTGTCAAGAAACTTTTGAAGATGTTATCCAAATTGGAACAAAAGTCAAGAACCTATTAGGTATCCACTGAATACTACCTAGATATTGTGATAGGAATTACTATTATATAATTAAGTAATGTACTAGTAACATAAATATTATCGACAAAGCTTTAAAAAAATTTAACTTATCAACACACTACTCTCCTTTGCTCGTGAATATTAAAGAATGTAATAAATGCCGGTAATACTGCACCAGCTAGGTAGAATACGTAAAACATGGTATATATGGTTAAAATATTGGTATACAAAACAATCACTATGCTTCATTTTAGTTATGACTCTAACTTTCAACCAGAAAACTCTATATACACTATATAAAAAACAGCCACAAAAATACTAAAAAACACCAAAAAACAACGAAAATAATAGGACGCGAATTGACATGTGAACTTGTTACGGTCCACACTAAATCTAGTAACTTTTCGGCGGAACTAGAATCAGCTGTGAATGTCATCTGTGACTTTCAACTGTCGAAACGCCGTTTTCTATCGCGATATGATCTCTAGTTACGCAGTGTGTCACTTACTGTGGATTTAAAAAGATGATTTAAAAAATCTGAAATTGTTTTATAAAGGTAATGGCCATCTGCCTGCTGGAAGGTTGACTTTAAAGTTTATTACGCATTTACTTTTAAAATCACTTTCTCCTTGTCTTTATAATTTGTGCAATTATATTTTGGTTATATTTTTATGTATTGTTACCACTCACGATATACTAACACAGGTATGCTAACGCGCTTAAGTTCTTTATCTCTCTCCCACATTGTGATGTCACGTGCGAGGACTCTAAAATCCGGTTTACATTAGGTAAATGATCGCTTTATTTTGATTAAAAAATAATCCTATTTTATAATAGGCTTTAAACGATATACTGCCTTAATTCACCTCAGGTATTTCTTTTAGAAGGTAATTAAAAAAATGGGTTCGCAGGCAATAATCTCTTGTTTTGCCAGATCCTTATTTTTTGGAAATCCAAAATATTTTATATCTGTACCTTTTGTGTTTTGGTTGCAATTGTTACAAATTGCCTCATAACAGTTTGGCATTGTCAAAAGTTTTTTGCTACTACTATTTCTAGTTTTGTTCTGTTAAAGTGCCAAATACGAAACCGGGACGATAAATATCTTAGTTAATTATTATCAGTACGCTATATAACTACCCGAACTGACAATAAAAAACAACAACAGCCACAGGAAGAAAATTTGCCCGCTTTTATGTGAGGTTAGAACCGTCACTCGCGTCAAACGGTTACTAAGCAACCATGCTCAAGTCCTCGCATGTGACATGTGCAGCGATGTTAAAATTTCAACTTGCTTATCGGCATATCGTTGTAGGTGTATCGTGGTTACCGCTAATCAGAGCCGTAGCTAGACGTTATTCCTGGGGGGGGGGGTTGTTTAAGGTTATGAAGTTAGCATTTCAGGAATTATAAGTATGCACACTAATATCAATATTAACCAAACATATTTATTATGCATATCTACTACCCAAATATTTAAGAAAATATCGATGGTTATGTGTATGTGAATTTCTGGTGGATGATGCATAGTAATCTAAATCGTTTTGTTTATGGTACGCATCATTACGTAACATTTCAGCAGTTGCCCATAATTCCCCTTATGTTTAATTAATATTAATAATTCTTAAAATGCTTGGTTCTTATGCATGATAACATATTTTGGATATTAGCGATAACATATGCAATAATGCATAATATTAACCTTCGAATTATTAATTTGATATTACATTATTTCAAACCGGTTGTCATTTTGCAATAAAATAAACAAATACGGAAAGTTTGCTTATTGCCTTGCTATTTTGTCAAATGTATAATTTAATAAAGGACATAAAAAGTACATAAACGTTTCAAATCATTGAAAATATCATCCATAGTAGGTATATTTATACCAATACCATTTACTAAAAAAACTGACTATTCATTGGCGCTCATAGAGGAGGAGGGGGTGTAACTGCATCCCCAAAGTCTAGAGTTACCAGATATGTTTTAGGTCAAAGCGGGACGGAAACTAAAAAAAGAACCAAAAGTACGGGACAGCATGTGAGAGGCAGAAATCTCGATTTGTTCTTTGCTCTATGTCGGCTTCTTTGGATGCCATATTTATGTAAGAAGTTTTTTAAAATTCTTTTTGATTTTATGTTTATAGTATAAATCTATTTTAAGACTGTTTTATAGACTTAATAAATACTAACTAGGTATTATTTATGATATCATTGAAGCATAATAACTTGTTAAGGAAAAAAACACTATGAAGTTGTTGTGTTTCTTTTTTGGCTGGTTACCCTCCCCTTCAGTCGAAAATTGTCTCTATGGGCGCCCATGATTAGGGGTTCCGGATCGCGTAACGAGTCTAGAGCCAGTGGCGGCTCGTCAGGTGAAGGGGCTCTTCACCAAAAAAAAATTAAACCATGAGGAAAGTTTTTCAACAATATTAAATATTAATGTACCAATACAGCTTCCATTTTAGCCCTTAAATAATAATTATGTTCGAATTAAAAATGTTAATTTTTTCCGAATGTAACTATGTACAATAGGGCCACGGTTAACTCCAATGGACAATAATTATAAATGCTTGTGCATTTTGGCGCGCCCCAGCCGACCGTGTCCGTTAGCTTAAAGCAAGTGAAGACCCAACGCCTTACATGGCTTTGATATTCACCGTTGCTATGGTTACGTAACGTCAGTCACGCAAACAACATGTAACAATTTTCATTATGATGAAGGGCAATTTAAAAATAGATCAGTTGTATGCACCATTGTTTTAGCATTGGTTCGCCTAACTTTAAGGTATTTATTTTGAGGCTTCGCGAAACTTACGGTTATAGATATCGTTTTTACTGTGTGATTAAAAAGTTTTGTATTTATTTTTCAGTTAATTCAGTAGTGTACGTACCTACTTACTTGTGTGTTTTAAAAATGAACCCAATTAATGACATAGTTTGTAATTTGCTGAAAACTCCCTTCAGTCGTTGGACAGAAGAGGATAAGAGATACGTTTTGTTACACGGGTTTTTAGTCAATGTTTGTTTAAGTACCAGCACTATACCTAGCTCTTCACCATTTTTTAAGACCGCAAGCCGCCACTGTCTGAAGCCTCAACCAAAAACAGGTCCTGCCTACTGTTAGAACCTTCCACCACCACCACCAGAAACATTCACCATTAAATAAATAGCGATATATTGGGTATTCCAGGAATATGTAAACAGCAGAGAAATGTGGCATCTGGGAAAACCTATTAAATTTTTTAATGCATTGTTGATACAGTGAACTCTGTTATTTTTCACCTTAACATATGACATGGTAAAATGTTACTAAAATTTTGTATAAAATAAAATTTAATAATAAATATTAGTGAAATATTTAATATTTCTTCCTTATTTAGAAAGTGGTTTAAGATATAGCCGTCAATGAAACATCGATCTTTTAGTCTATGAACTAGTTATTCTTTTTGGTGTCTTGTCATTGGTTCTCTATATAAAATAACATAACCCTTTTGTTGTATTTCTTTTATAAAAAAAAACTTGAGTTAGTCTTTTATACCAATAAATCATTTATTTAATTTAACTACTTGTGGATTAAACTCCTAAATTTGTCTTTTTATAATTATACCTATATTCACATAATTATAAAACGTTTCATTCCTTACCAAAAAGTCGTGTTACAAAAATCCAAATCACAAAAAACAAATATATACAAATTTCGAAATTCTACTGAATTAACCGCCAGTTTGGCAACACTGCGTGACGAAATTTCGCGCACCAACCAACCTGCGAGCACCGTAATGTTGCTGTCCTGCTGACCGCAGGAGACTCAACTCAAGTTGTCGCGGACGATACGTGCGCGATGGAGCAAATGCCCGGAGCAGGCAAGAAGTGCTGCTTAAAGTAGGATGGCGAGGTTGCCGGTTGGTGGGTGGGTACATTATAAGGTCGTTGCAGGATTACGTATGATTTTTCAAAAAATGGTTGGTTCAACTAAAACTTTTTAAATTGACAAATGCCATCGAATCCAGTAATTTTTTCCATGCTTACAAAAGAGCTTAAAAGTTTTTTATACCCTAAGTCAATATTACAGTCAGTGATCATCGCTTTCATATACCTAGAGTACAGCGGGATGTACGAAGTTAGAAAAAACAATTCCGGTGCATTTTTTAAATCCTAATAGAGCAGAATCTTGTTTTTTATTAAATTGTTTTCCTCTACTTCATACAACCCGCTGATCTCGATATGAGAGCGGTGAGCATGGTGATTCTCTCATGCAAAGAAATAATTATTATTGCAGTAAGTGTAGTTATTTTGATGACCTATTTTGTATAGTCGAACCCTTAAAAACATTTTACATTAAGGGCCGTTTGCACGGGTTCCACTTAAGACGTTTTAGGTGGGGCTTAACTTAAGGTGTTATTTAACTAAAACTTTTCCGTTGCACAGTCGCTAATCCGGCACATAAGCCAGCCCTTAAATAGATATAAATTAATCCGACGATTTTTACGGTTTAATTTATATCTACTTAGGGCTGGCTTATGTGCTGGTTTAGTGACTATGCAAAGGAAAAGTTTTGGTTAAGTGACACCTTAAGTTAAGTCTCACCTAAAACGTCTTAAGTGGAACCCGTGCAAACGGCCCTAAATGAATTAAGATTTAGGGCAACAAAGTACTCTACATATCAGATTAAACTAAATAATTCTTGAGTAAAAACACAAACAAAATATCAAGTATCAGGCCCCTTTAAGTAAAAATGGACGAATTCTTCGGATCAGGAATCTTTTTTCCAGCTCTGTTCAGGACCGTAATGATATAAAAAGATAACTTAAAAAAATTTGTTATTAGATGACAAAACTTAAAAATTTTAAAAACCTTTAAATTGTATCAAATTTCCAAAGTTCCTAAAACTATTTAAAGGTCCAGATCCGTATTTAAAAAATTTGACTTGAGGTTGATATCTAAAGAACGAAACGACAAATTTAAAAAGTAATAACGCTATCTTGTAGAACCTAAAAAACAGGTATAAAAGAATTGTTTGTTTCTTAATTCAAAAATGAAGGCGCAAAAAAATAAAAACCAAAACTAAAAATTTAATTTTTTTGCGCCTTCATTTTTGAATTAAGAAAAAAACAATTCTTTTATACCTGTTTTTTAGGTTCTACAAGATAGCGTTATTACTTTTTAAATTTGTCGTTTCGTTCTTTAGATATCAACCTCAAGTCAAATTTTTTAAATACGGATCTGGACCTTTAAATAGTTTTAGGAACTTTGGAAATTTGATACAATTTAAAGGTTTTTAAAATTTTTAAGTTTTGTCATCTAATAACAAATTTTTTCAAGTTATCTTTTTATATCATTACGGTCCTGAACAGAGCTGGAAAAAAGATTCCTGATCCGAAGAATTCGTCCATTTTTACTTAAAGGGGCCTGATACTTGATATTTTGTAAGAGAAAAGACCCAAAGTCTCGGCCTCAAATGTTCTTCTGTTTGTTTATTTTTGTTACATGTTTCGCCTGAAACTAGCATCATCAGATCTTATAAAGAATTATTTAAAAAAATTTGAAATTGTTTTTGCAACAAACATAAACGCATTCACTCCAATTACCATTTTTTTATTTGGGAGCTGTTTTGTAGTATTTCGAGGTTTAGGGCAAAAACCAGAGGACTTAAGATATATGTTATATTAATAAAATAAATAAATTACTGATAAAAAAATAGGATTACTTCTAATGCTTTAAAAAGTTACTTACTTCACGAAGGATTGTTACGGTAAATCTTATTGCATAAATACTGCAACTTCCTTTAATGTAATTTTATTATTTAAGTAATCCTAAAAATAATTTCCAGAGCCTTAATAGTAAAGAAAGAATAATTTGAAATAGTGGTGATGTGCTAGTTGATGACAAAACGATAAAATTTCAAAAACTTTTAGATTGTATTGAACTTCTAAAGCTAAGAAATCTTTAAAATTATTTTTAAAATTCCAGGTCCGTATTTAAATAAACTGACTTGAGGTTAGTAATTAAAAAAAGGTAACGTAGTATAGCAAGTTTCTATAAGCAAGTGTTGTTTGTTTTTTTCCAAGTGAAAAATAAAGACGAAAAAAATTAAAATCAAAATTTTTTTGTTTTTTTCGGATATTTTCGAAGGTATTCGGAATATTTACAATTTTCTTTTACCAAATTATTAAGTCTCGAAATACACAACTTTGCCTTAATTTAACCATTACCGTTTTCGGGATCCCCTTGTACGCACACGAATTTGTAGCACCCTGTATACCTATATATTAAATTAGACCAAAAAAGCATTACGTTTTCTTGGACTGAATCCTGGCATGTCCTTGGAAAACATTTTTATTATTAATTTGAAATCATTCAAAATTTTAGGAAACAAAATTATTGTTTTCAGGATTATCAAAAATAATTTAAAAAAAAACTATAATAATCTTAACCCAATTAATTTTATTAAAATAGTATAAAGTTCAAAGCGGTTTAAAACAGGGTAGGCAAAAATTTAATTTCCAATCAATTGACTTTAATAGCTCTCAACACAGTTGACATCGCCATTACACTTAAATTATTTATGTGTATGTCCCATTCTCCATTTTTTTTTTCGACCATCGACGGCGACGCGCGACGGGAGAAAAGGCGAAAACACTAATTTTATTATTATGAATAAATTTCTTCTACATGCGTGTTATATTGAGATTTTAATTCTAATATCCCCTTGATTGAACCCTTATACTGCTTTAAAAAAAAAGTCAATTATTATGTAAATTATAATTTAAGATACCTATTATCAAAAATTATCTTAAATCATCATAATGGTACTTCTTATATTACGTTACTAATTAAGATCTTAACTAATCTAGATATTAAACTATATAGGGACATGTTTTATATCGAGAACGGTTAGTATTTTTTGAAATGACGACAAAACTTGAAGATTGGCACTTAACTAATGCGGGCGGATGACTGAGAAAGGTTCAGGTCGCGAGTCACTTGTATTTATTGCATCTCTTTCTAGCTCACCACCTACGGTCTCTCTCGCTCGCTTCCATTGAATATAAGCAGTTATTTTGCTGTCCCATAAAGGACTAATATAATGTGAAATCATCTGCTTTTCGGACGGTCATACGGGATGCTTACACAGTGATTCAATAAACGATTAATCTACAAGTAATGCGTTCGTGGAAATGATCTTAAATGATATACGATTAACTTTTCAGTAAAAGTCCTCTACATACACAGAAATAGTGCCGGATATTACACGGATAAAATGTAAATATAAATAAATACTTTTGGTTGGCGTTTGTTTTATTGTTCCCAGGGTAGGCAATGTTTTTTTGCCAATATTGTATGCATGCCACTGGTTCAAAGACACAGAGAACATTTTTTTCCTTGTATTTCCACTTTATCAAATCGCCAAACAATCAACTTGCCGTTCAGGCGCCTAGTCTAGTGCCATTTTAAAAGGTAAAAAACCAAAATGAATACTAAAATAATATAAGAAAAAATTGTAAATTAATTTGGTCATTTTTCTGTAAAAAATGCATTATGAAATTAGGCTTACTTCGATGTTTGATTTCACAACCTCTTCAATCGACAATATAAGTGAAATTTGGTCAAATCTTTCTTTTTTAAACTTCGCAAACTTTTATTCGTTTCGGGGTAATACTACCCCTATAACCACTTTCCATAAATCCGCATATAATAATTAGGTTAAAGTTATATAGACGAACTTGGTTAAGAAATATTCTATATAGCGCAAAGAGCTTTTTCACTTAATTTTAATATTGACTTGTATAGAGCGAGAAAAAATAAAATTTTCTACAGTTTCAGTTTTTAAACTCTTGAATTATTCACTGAGAAAATAATAAAACAAAATACACCCTCTAATAAATACACGCGAAATTACTTACTGACGTCACAACAATTCCAAGCAATAGAATCAGCCGATTGCTCTGTAAACGACGCACTCCTACCTGACTGAGATCTCGAGTCTGGTTATCGGTTTCTAAACTGTCTTTGCCTATTCAAGTTATCGAAACAAAAATAACAATATATTCGGTAGCACGACTGGAAAATAAAAGAATTACGCAATTAATAAAATTACATACATCTTATGTTTTTAAACTTGTGGCTTTAGCGGCGTATATCCAATTTTTTATAGAAAAGGTGTGTGATATTCTAGAAAGATTTTTAATATTGATACAGTGATAAAGCCCTTTGGTAAACAAAAAGCTCTCAGTTCCATTGTCAATGGAAACTTAAAAAATGTTTTAATTAAAAAAAACTTTATCGACATGTTGCTAAACATTTTTCATTTAATTTTTTTTTACAAATTGATAGAGGAATTGATAAGTTATAAAGAAATGATAAAGATCGAGGAAAATGTTATCAAAACAAGATGCCCATAAATCATAAACGATCACAAAACCAATCTTTATGTATGATTTTACAAGGAAACAAGACGTAAACTTTTTTCTACAAAGAAACAATGCAACTATGTATTATTTTATCCGCTAATTTTCTATACGATTTTATTCTTCGAACAAGAATCCAATTATCTCTCTTCGTTATACGCCATCCCAGTTGTGTCTTCCGTGACATGGCCAAAGGGCAGACCTTTTGCAATATTTGGCTCACGGCATCGGCAGCGCATCTTGAGGTCACGGTCTGGTGAGTGACCTCCGCGCGAAAGAAGAAATTATTGACATTAGTTTTATTATATTATAATTTTCGGGTAGTATGAAAACTATACCTACTTGATTGATTCTATTCTCCAATGCCTTTTCTTTAGATTAATTAGGACTTGATCAATACATGTGAAATAAATCAATTTTTTGCCTAAATTAAAATATACAGTGCTCGTGGAAAACTCTGCACTATATTTTTCTTTTTGATATAAATTATCAATTAGTCAATATCTTTAAACTGACCTAAAAAATAATACAGTGTCCGAAGAAAAGGTTGTGCCAGGGGCGTGCATACAATATAAGGCAAAAAAGCATTACCTACCCTGGGAACAATGAAACAAACAGAAACAATTTTTTTTTTGTATTTTAGTTTTTATCTGTGTAATCCCACTTTGGCAATTTATCTCCACATTAATATAATAAATAATAATATAAGACCGAAAAATGAATCCTATATCATTTCCACGAACGCATTATTTGCTTATTATATTGTAAACTAGATCCCTGTATAAGCATTCCGTAAGACCGTTCTAAAAGCACAGATCTCGCTGTACATTTTGGCGTCCTATGCAAAAGCAAAAGCACTGCTTTTGTACGAGTAGAAGCAAGCGAGAGAGCTGGTAGGCAGTATGGTAGAAAGAGATGTAATAAATAAACCAGTGGTAAACTTCGACCTTCCTTCATCTATCAGCCCGCGCCAAGAAAGCATAAAAGCAGCATTGGAGCTAAGCTATAAGTTTTATTATTAATTAGTTTAGTTAGGATATTTTTAAAGGAATAACGGATAAGGTATCGTAAAATAAGAAGCACTTTTGTGACAACTCAAAAAATTTTTGCTGATAGATTCATAATATTTAATAATCAGTAAGCTTATCATCATATTTCACATAATAATTGACTTCGTTTTTGGCAACATTGGTTCAATCAGGTTAATGATAGATTTTTAATTTGCAATCAGTGTTTTACGCCCTTTTGCTGAAATATCGAGGCGTTAATTAATACTATTTCGGCTAGCAGCGCGTCTGCAGAACGATCCTTTTCTGGATTAAAAAGAATTCATACCTATTTACGAAACACACAGGAAGAGACACGCTTAAGTGAATTAACAATAATCTCTCTGGAGAGCGACCTTTTGCAGGATTTAAAACGAAAAACCAATTTTATGACGATGTTTTAAAGTAATTTTTACTTGAAGGTTGCCGTGTTGAACTAATTTACAAATAATGTCGTTTTATTGTTCTTCTGCGAGTGTTCTTTCTACAAACAACAAGACATTTTGTGACAAAATTTGAAATTTAGATGCTTGAATGCTACGAAAGGTAAATTTTTATCTTAAATGAAATTTTTGTCTATCCTGGTTAAAACAACATGGCACGCCACTGGTTTGTACCATATGGAAAAATATGTTAATCGTGAAGTTTTAAAATAAGAACTTTTTGGTTTGTTTTTGTTCAATTAGAAAACAAACAATGTAATATCGCATTTGCTTCAATCTGTAAAGGTCATTTAAAAGTTTCAAACGTTGGAAAATTAATTTTTTTGTCCAAATATCATAGGAAACAAGAAAAAGTCATTTGCATTTACATGGACATTCTAAATTCAAATATTGGTGCGAAATTAAAAAAAAAATCATATTTTGCTCGGTAGGGTTTTTGTTTTAAAAAATAATGAAATAAAATTTGAAGGATTTGTATATGACGTAGAACCTCATTTCTTGGCGGATAATTCAACTTTATGAAGCTTCCGGTTTAACTGGAAGTGATATGAACCTTCTGTTTTTAAATGAGACACCTGATTTTTTTTAACTCTATAATATGACATTTTAAATACAACCATGTGTCACTTGTCAATTTTTGTCACGAAGCATCTTCTATAAATAAAATATAATTTAAATGTATCATCCTTTAAATAAAAAAAATATTTCAGAAAAAAAAATGTTTTGACAAAAAGCGAAGCGAGAGAGGCGATATGCAGTAAGCTAGAAAGAGAGGCAACATAAATACATGTGACTTGCGACCTGAACGGCCGTCAGGCATCCGGCCGCGTTTGCTAAGTGCATTGGTATCAATCTTCAAGTTTTATCGTAGTTTCAAAAGATACTACGCGTTCTCGATTTAAAACATGAGACATGTCCCTATATTATAGTTTAATAATTAGGTTAGTTAAGATCTTATTAATAGCGTCAAAGTAGACGTACTTTTATGATGATTTAAGATAATTTTTGCTAATAAGTATCATATTATAATTTACATAATAATTGACTTTTTTAGCAATATATGGTATTGCAATTGTTTGGAAATTACATTATGCCCACCCTGTTTTAAACGGCTTTGCACGGCACTGACTTATTAATAATTCATATCAAAAGGAATAATAGTCATGAGTTGACTCATGTTTCTTTATTTTTGTAGGAGGTAATGTTTTACACCAGTTCTAGCTCAATTCGAATCCATTCCTGATGCAATATTTTAAAATAATAAACACCGAAAACAAAACATAAAATTTATAAAGACGAAGATTTTCCTTTTCATTTCGCCAGATCCATCTCTAGACGCGTTTCGTCATATCATGACTCATCAGTAGATCTAGGATCCGACGAAAAGAAAAGGGATCTCGAAGCTACTTAAGGCAGCACTTTTGGTGGAACACACTAGTAAGATATGGCACGGAGCGCCATCTGTGTCATTGTTAGACACTCTTGAGCATACCAGCACCTCTAACAAACTTATAGAAATAAGTAAATGTTAAGAGGAAATCGCCTGTAAAGACATTCGTCACAATTACAGGAGTCCCGCTAGGCAGCGCTAACTCAAATCGGTTTATTAACCGAAAACAATGAGTAAAGACGAAGATTTTTCTTTTCATTTCGCCAGATCCATCTCTAGACGCGTTTCGTCATATCATGACTCATCAGTAGAGCTAGGATCCGACGAAAAGAAAAGGGATCTCGAAGCTACTTATAAAATTTATATTTAAACGTTGGAGACAATGGTGTTTCTTGAATTATGGAAAAGTTTTGGACTTGCATTGTCTTAAAACTGATATATCCAGTTAAAACGTTGTAATTTTAATACAAATAAATACAAAAACTCGTATATAATTCAATAAAGTTCTAATTTTACATCGACATATCTATTTTTCGCAGTATATTTTGAAAAGTGGCCTGTAAATTTTCTGCTTTCCGTTTACTTACTTATATGTCACCTTTGGATCGTATGAGATATTACCAATTTATCAAGAACCAAATATCAAAATAAAAGGAATTTTCTAGTAACAAATAAAAATATTTAGTTTCGCCTGCCTGTTTTTGCTGGGTTAACTATACGTACAAGATCAAGCTAAAATAGACCAACTACAATTAATTTTAATAATGATTAACTAAGTTTAACTGTGACATACATGACATTGGTAGAAATAATTTTTTCACAATCATACTGGCCCAGTTACCTTAATTTCTAATTTACTAATCAGGCACCTTTAATTGTGAGTACCTAATGCCTGTCAATATCATTTATTTTACAGTCAAACTTTATGATTAGTTAATTCTGGTTAAAAATCTTTGTGAATCCAAATGTAATGTTTATTTTTACTTATGGTAACATAAATTTAAGAACAATGTTGATAATTAATTATAATCATTTTTTTATTTGATTTTCCTTGCAATTAGACTAAAGTGAACAGAAGCACTCAAACTGCAATGCAAATAATTTTTATAAAAGGAATTCTCGAAGAAATTTGAAAAATTATTCGGTTTTAAAAGTCACCTATACGCATTTTGTTAGCTTTCGAATAACGTTTTCTTATTAGCTATCTTTAAAATGTAATATTCCGAAAAAATGTTGTTAACAAAACATTTTTCCTTGACTGTAGGTCAGTCAAGTCGTGTCTTACGTGACTTGGCCAAAGGGCATAATTTTTTCAGTTTTTAGCTCACATCAGCGCATCTTCAGGTTCCGGCTTCTTCTGGGTCTGGTGAGTGACCTCTGCGGAAGGAAGGAAGGTGGGGTAAAGGCGGACGAAGCGACGCCGTTATCGTAATAAGAGAACGGGATACGTGAATACATAAAGCTTGTTGTTAAAACTCGGGAAAACAATGACTAGAATTATGCGTGATGATGTTAAGGTCCGATACGTCAAAATAGTTATTAGACTGTTAAGGCCAATGTCAGAAAAAGTCTGTCTTGACAAGGTCGAGTTGCCGAAACTATGCCATTTTAGACAGGCTGGAATATGTTTTTTTTTATTTTTCATGTATTGTTAGATATTTTTACCATCAGTGCTTGAATTAAATATACTTGGCCGAATGCTGAAAAGCTAAAGGCCATTGAAAACATCTGAACTGAAGTTCTTAAAATTGATAAGACAGGCATACTGTCTAGATAAGAGGATAGAAGTAAGAATTCCATAAAGAAAATGGTTAGATAAGGGGGAAATAGTGATATTAAAAGTTTTTTAAATGATGAAATTTATGGGTATTCATGTGTAACATGGATTGCCAATACATTCAGATTGATTTGTTCAAAATATAACGCGTTTAAATAAAAATAATATAATTATTCTTTCATATATTACTAAAGCTAGAATTTAATTTCAATTTGCTTATGCCAACCTCACATTAGGTATTTTTGATAAAATTTCAGCAATTATTATTGCGCGCATGCGCATTACTACTTTCTGATCAGTTGTTGAAAATTTTATGTTCTGGTGATAGGACTGGTTTTTATTTTATTTCAGTGAATTGAATGTCCTAGACTTTTCAAGTGTGAGACGGACATTACTCTTATCACATCTGACTGAGTAAATTAACAACACATTGAAAGACTGGGCCTAAATGGTTTAAAATGTTGATCTTATAGCCATAATACTTGCCTATCGTGACACCATTTTACCATTTAACAGGGTTTCGTTCCTTATCGACTATTCACGTCTTTTTTTATATCGGGTAAATAGCAAATAAGTTGTTTGTGGTTGGACAAAAAATATTATAACTTATAATAATATTGTAGAGGAACCTAAGGTGCACATATAAAAGTTAATATGAACAGTTGAAGGTTTGTTCACACCAATATCGCAAGCTCTATTCATATACATTGTTATGGTATTGACGCTTTATACACTGCTTCTATTAATTATATGGAATAGTTAAAAAATTTCTTGCATTTCCTAAACTGTCATCAAAATTCAATCAATCTATTTTATTATCAATTTATTGGGTAGCCTGTCTCTTAGACCATGTAGTATAATGTGTATGAATTCACTTTAAGTATTTTTATACAGGGTGGCGGATAAAATATAAGCTGTGTAAAATCTGCCGATTTTAAAATTGTAGTTTTTAAATTACAAAACTATCAAAATTGAATTTTATTATTTTATTATTTTTTTCTTGTTCCAGCTTTATGTTCGTGGCAATTAAAAAAAAATAAATTCCGAAAATTGTGACATTGCCAATTACACTGTTATGAAACCCATTCTCCCCTCCGTTTTCGAGGATGGAAAATACAAAAAAGTATTAATTTCTTCTTTGTGTTGGGTATTTTCTGTTCTTGTTATTGCGTAGTAACGTTTGTTTCATTGCAGCATAATTGACAATATAACGATTTTTAGAATTCAATTTTTTTTTTAATTTGCATTGCATTGGTTACCTAACACTAACATAAAGCTGTAACCAACACAATACAAAAATTCTATTTTTATAGTTTCGTAATTTAAAATCAGAAGATTTTACACAACTTGATATTCAGTCATTACCATGTATTAAAAAGACATAAAGTGAAGTCACACATATTGTACTTAGTGGTCCAAGAGACAACCTACCCAATAAACTAAAAATGGAACGGATTGATTGAATTTTGATGAAAATATGGGTTTTTGAAATTCAATTACTACAAATATTCCATAATTAATGCACGCAGTGTATTTAAACCTGTAAATCTGATACGACAACAACGTCTAATCACTATAATAAACAAGAAAATTGATACAATGAACAAGAAAATTGATTATTTGTTTTTTTGGAAATATGACTTGACCACGCAGGCAAGGGCCTGTCGTCATATTAAGCATCGGTTTCCGCAGATCACTAAAGTTAAGCTGTGTCGAGCGCGGTTAGTACTTGGGTGGGTGCCCGCTTGGGAACACTGCGTGCTCTTGCCTCAGGGAAGAGTGTAAAATGAATTAACACCTAGCCATCCTATTCACGCCGGACAGACCGGATGAGATCGGATATCTCGTAGGATGAAGGTGCCGTTTCACACTCCCCAGACGGTAGCCACATTTGTGGTCGATGACCGGTTCAAGATGGCCTCCGTAGTCGGCAAACCATAAAAAAAAGACTTGACCACGCCGTCACTAGAGGAATCTTAAAGAAAGAGTGACATGTATTTGAAATGACAATAAATTGAGGTCGGTGACCTGTAACTTCCCAGGCTAAGTTAAGAAAAACAAATCAAACCTCCTTAAAATATTAAAAACCATAATAAAAACAATAACTATAAATCGAATCTACGAATCAAACCTGGCGATATTTACTATACACAACATAAGATACAACTGTCCCAGAGGCTTTATAACAGGTTTTTAGGCAACTCGACAACTGTTTTATCAAGATGTATGCGAGATTTTTCGCTCTCGCATCCATCTCATCTCCTCTCGAGAAATTATCGCTTTCGCAGAAAGGCTATCGTCTCGACTCGTAGGACCGAGAAGAAAGCGAGATGAGGCACAAATATGAAATGCATGAATTTGTTAGTATAATTGGACCAACTTCGAGAATTATTTTCTCTCAAAGAAAATCCTAATTTTAAAATCTATTTTAAGACAAACAACATTTGAAACTTTACCTATCCATTGATGCTAGATTTGTACTTTTTTAATCAAATATTAGAGTTGATATTTTGTGACAGCCGAACCTCTGTAACTAAACATCCAAATGCGATGAAAGACCGTTAACGATATAATAATAAAAGGAATAATTGTTTTCTGATTATTAGTATATTACATAACAAGTGATACTTTTCAAACGAGGAAAGTCTCCGAGTCTTAGAATAATCACTTTCACACAAGTAATGTACACTATATTTCCTACGACCACAAAGAATTATTGATAAAGCCTTTGATTTGTGAAAAAAATATTTCAACGCTAGTGTTGAAAAAAAAGTATTGTCACATGTTGAAATTAGCATACTTAGGATTATATTCCACTTAATATCTGGTTTCATAGTTTGTCAATAGGCTTTTCTTTTATTTGTAGTTTTCATTTTTTTATATTTTATATATCATAGGAAAAACTAATCCTGGATTGACTTCTAGATTAACCAGAATGAAAAATTTTAAATTTAATCAAGGAAAGATGCATTAAACATAAATTTAAAAAATCTACCCAACAAGGAAGATTTAAATTTAAAATAATTCTATAAATGATTTATTGTTTGTATAAAAAAAAAGTCAAATAACAACTGATGGGATTTGAACCTGTGACCTTGCGATCTGTAGGCTAGAGGATTATTCTCTACGCTATCGCTACCGATAAAGATTTGTTGTTTAATACATGACACTCTCTTCAGCGCGATTTGTTTTTTTCTGGTAATAGATTTTCCAGTATATTATTAACATGTTTTATAAATGCAGACGGCGTATTTTCACACTCTAATTCTAAATCACTCGACAAATAAGTTAAACAATTTACAATTACTGCTTTCTAAAATTTGTTCTTTTTAATAAATAGGGATTTTCTGTCAAATTGACACCATATGTTTAAACTAAGTAGTGTGCCTTGATATTTCAACACTAGTGTTGAAATATTTTTTTTCAATACGCGTGTGATATACGGCGCTTTCTAGCCAAATTAACCGTCCTTTTTTTTCATTTTCATAGCTGGTCGTAGAAAAATACAATAAACAAAGTCTAGTATTCACCTGAAGACGACTGGAGATACTTACCAGTTGAAACGTTGTGATGTAAAACAAATTAAAGACAATGCAAGTCCAAAACTATTCTATCATTCAAACAAAGTCTTTGCCGTGCAAGTGCGTAGGGAACGTCATGTTTAAAAAAAAATTATCGAAAAATGCTTAAATCTTTGGTTTTATTGTTACCAAAAAAAAACTTTCGTTGTACCCCTCGTACGAACCCAATTTCTTAAGGTACCTATATTGTAATTATTTTTTCGTTGTATGAGGTTTTTATCTTGAGAAGGTTAAACTTGGAATACTAATGGAGACCATATATTATGAATAATTAAAATGGGCATGGCTCTCAAGATTTTTGCCTATAACATATCAATAAAAAGTCAAGTTCAATTTACATACACATTTGTCTAAATTTGGTGCCTTTGGTGAATTCAATGTCAAGCCAGTCATAATATTTGTTGGTATTTAAATAAATAGTCCATTGTGCTGCGAAAAGAATAACATAGTTTATGTGTTCGGATTTGAAAGACGTGAAATCCTAAAATGGATATATAGGAAGGATTTGGTAAAGGAAAAAATTGTATGATACGTAATTTTTCAATGGTTTGAATAGGTAACATGCAATGAATATTTAGAACGCAAAAAAATTCACCATAATTTTAAAAAAAATCTTATTAATGTTATATTATCTCCTTAGTGGTAAAATGAAGGCGATGGATTTTATTATTCGGTGACCTCCTGTCAATTATAAAGGACAAGGTAATAGGTATACTTTTTGAATAATATATGATATTATTTGCAAGAAAGACGCCTGATGAAAAATCAGTGACGCCATATAATAACAAAGGACCCTCATCAAGCTTTTGGCAAAGGCTAAAAGGCTTTCGGCTAATTATTCTGAATTGTTAGTTTTTTGTAGATCTTGACATCTTAATTAAAAGTGTCTATGGCAGTAATCCAATCCTGCAACTAGTTTTTGAGTTATGGCCTTTTAAATTTGACAATTTCTTACCTTGAGATTTTCTGCATTGTCTGGAGTTTCACTTGTTTCTTAAAAATTAAATTATTAATAATAAAAAATTTGTGAAAATCCAAAAAAAAAGTTATTAAGTATAAATTTTTGAATTTTGAAAACAAACGGCTAGATTTTGTTCCTATTTTATTATCTTGTAGTACTAAGCTATAGAGTAAAAGAAATGGGTATAGGTTTATGTAGAGTATATTGCATGGTGTTTTATTTCTTAAAAATAAAATAAAAATCTCCTGAAAATGTAATAAACAACTTTACTTTCTATGTTATAATTGATTTGTTAATTTATTATCCAATCTGCAACATTCTTGTTTGCAACAATAATTTTTTTACACATTCTGATATACAGGTTGATCCAGTTAATAATTTAGACAAGTTAAAACTTTTAGAAATAGAAAAATTAAAATGTTTTTTTTTTATTAAATCACCAAATATTATTGTTAAATTATTATAAAAAAAATAGTAACATTTTTACATTGGCTTTTGTACAAGACGTATTTAAACACAACAAAGCATTAAACAGGGTGATGGGTAAAATATTAAAATTAAAAATAGTTTTTATTTAATAATCCAAACGAAATTTAAAAAATATAATAATTATAATTGTTTTCTTCGTTTAATTTATCTCAATGGTGATCACAAGCAGAAGACCCGGGAAATTCGAAATTGCAAGAGTTATTTTTTTCAGATCCTCTAACTACGACATTTTCCCAATACCAATTATCACATGCGTTTTCTGCACATACAATATTGATTGCTATAGCTTTTGCTTGCACCTCTCCAAGAACATTTTTAATTGTTAAATTTTTAATGGGTATATTGTCAGTAGGTGGTTGATCGTGGTTTGGATAGTTCTGTTCAATTACTATTCCATTAGTGTTGGGTCCTAAAAAAAGTTAAATGAGTTTCAATACATAAAAATTTAATTTAAGATAATAATTTTTCCCGTGTATATCGCGGCTCTTGGTTTAGTTTAGAATAAAGAAGAGTCTAGAAGGTTATCAGGATTGAAGGTAATTGTAAAATTTATAAAGTTTCACAAAACTAAGAATAAAGATCGCATTACGTTATTGTTTGACAGTGTTGCCATTGTGTTATCTATTTGCATGAACAATCATGTTTGAAGTTGTAATAAAATTCAATTGTATTGTGCTCGACAACTAAATTCGTTTAAAGGGTATAACGGGTGGTGCATCGTGGTTGGAAAGATAGGAAATCCCATACAAGTTTTAGACTGTCCAAATATTTGCTCTCCTGCTGACTTTAGAGCGGGGTTATAGAAATACTTTTTTTAGGGTCTCTGTGTGGTGAGTGAACATGCGAAGTTTGAACAATTTGGACAACCCGATCTTAACTGATTCGTGATTTGTCATTGTCAAATGTAATTTATTTTTTTATTTATTTAAGAGTTTATTTTCAATATTTATAATATAATAAATTTGTTTATTTATCTTCCTTAATAAACTTCTTCTTTGATCCCGTGAAGACGTGCTTGTTAGGGGCAAATCTTAATATTTTAAATTATAAATATATGAGAATATTAAAATATTTTGTTTAAATATTTGTTAATATTATATAAAAGTTAAATTGTAAATTAAAAAAACTTTTTAATATATGTATATATATATAAACGCAGTTTTTTTGAAGATATAGGTATAATTTAATTTTGTAAAATATATTATTCATAACAATATCAATTAAAACATTTCCAAAAATTTTTTTAAATTATCCGTTTCCAATATCCATGCTTTTATTTCGACTTTATATTTTTTTAATGAAATATATTTTTTAATTTTTGTTGGTAAATAATCGTTTAAATAAAAATATAAATGTCTGTTTGAAGGTTGGAGACAATGATGTTTCTTGAATGATAGAATAGTTTTGGACTTGCATTGTCTTTAATTTGTTTTACATCACAACGTTTCAACTGGTAAGTATCTCCAGTCGTCTTCAGGTGAATACTAAATAAGTAAAGTAACTACAGCTCTATTTATACTAGTTAGATGTACTGGAGCATGACTGAGATGGGTGCAGTCATGCGTTTAATTCTTGTGCGGTATTTTAAGTTTACAGTAGAGGGAGAAGAGGGTTTTCACATCAATTCCTGCGGTCCCTTCTGCGCATGCCCAGGCAGTGCGCAGGTGCGTGTCATATGTCATACGTCATCTGTCATGTCACACTCTTGGGCGTGAGCTACTTGGGCATTAGCTACTTGGGCGTTAGCTACTTTGGCATTAGCTACTTGGGCGTTAGCTACTTGGGCAATAGTATTCATTATAGGCTCCGTGTTAAGGATGACGTCATATTATGTTTAGGAAAAGATGGCGGCTGTCACCTGTCAATTAAGATATGTCAAGGTCACCTGTGACTTGGCAAATGTTAAAATTAAAATCTAACACGTGGGTCGGGTTCAGGGTGACGTAATAAGTCGTTTAGAGAAAACCCGAACACGATCGGTTGTCTGGTTCGGAAGATATAGTATTTTGCGATTAGTGCCCTTATGCCTATCAGTGGAGTGCTGAAATTCTGGTTGTAGGTAGGGTCATATATATGCTATCTAACAGTGAAAGAATTTTTCAAATATCTCAACTAATAACAGAGCTAGATGTATTAAACCATTAGGGCCTTAACACGATAAAGTCGTGCAAAGCATTGGTAATGTTTATTTCTTAGTAGGAATATACCTCGTATATTAATTATATTTATATACCTCGTATAATACGGTACTGTTGATATGTTGTTAAGATTGCGTCATCTTTATTTCCTAGCAGCATAATATTCATCTTGTACCAGGAATCAATTAACTATTATTTAGCGAAATAAAACACTCAAGTAATAAAATAATTATTTATTTAGCCATATTACATACAGAGTTTTAGTAATTCTATATAAATTAATTGCTAGCAATAAGAAGCAGGTTACAGCTATAAATACAATTAAACTATAATTGCTGGATGAGTCATCTAAATCCTCGGTTGATGTAAAGTTGTCACATTGGGGGAAAGTGGTGTTCTTGTATACGCTGATTAAAGTCTTCCAATCTGTCTCGCCAATAGTGTGATCTCGGAACAAGAGCTTAACCTTATAGCGAAACAGTTCGTTAGCTGCTGATGGGACTGTTATGTAAGAGGCAGGAGTAATTTTCTTATCAATCATCTCAAAAGGCATCTTTAACCATGTATTATTAGATGGAAAGTCATTGGTTTCAATCATTACTGACACGTTTCGAACGTTAAAAGGAGTGTATACGTAAAACACATTTTGCACCAGCGCCACCAGGAGTACATATGACGAACTTAACGCAGCCATGGTTGGAATATAAATGAGCTAAATTTTCTTCTTAAAGATACTTATAGCTTCATAACTATTAAACAGACCCGTTATAAATATTATCAGTAAAACTATTAAGTAAAAACCACTTCGTTTATAGCAGGATGGTTCTAGTTTTTGCATCTTTTTCTCTTTAACAGGCCTGGACGGTTTATTTGCTTTAAGTTGTCTGCACTTCCATAACATCTTTGCCAATTTACAGTGTTTAGAGTACTTGTAATGATCTGCTAGAGGATCGTCTCCTTCTTTCCAATTATCAAATTCGCAGTGGCAAAAAGCACATTTAACCACATCAGAATGTTGTGTAAAATAAAAACCTGCATATGCTAGGGCTTCTGGATTAACTTTATTGCGCCACTCAGTAAATGTGATTAATCTGTCTTCAAAATTTCGAATCAGCCCAAGGCCATCATCACCGCAATCTAGACGATCTACACTATCCATTAGATACATGTTTCTATCTAGAGAGTTGTAACTATACTAAGAAATAAAACATGAAATTGTTTATTTATTCATTTATTAAACATCAGTACACATATATATTTTATCAAAATCATCCATCACCTTCTGAGGATTATAATGCAATAACTCTAAAATATAATAATTCTGTTCAGACATGTTTAAATTACAAATACTTTTAACAACATCAATAATGGTGTTATCTATATTAACATAATAACAAGCATATCTCAATAAATCATCATAAGCGGTTCTAAAGTCTAAGTTTTTTACTAATTCTAACCTATAATTAACTAAATGTTTAATACATAAAATATCATGCATGTCATTACAGCAAAAACATAATGTAACATTATCACATTTAAGATTAATTATTTTTTCTCCCAACAGAACTGCTGCGGACATGGTAAAATTTTCAGTTTCAGATACGGTGGTTGCTACGGTTTCGCCGGATCCATTATCTTCAAGCATCTTGGAAGCCATTTTGAGAAATTCATACCAGTCAAAGTTAGCCAGAGAGATTGAAACTTGTTCTTCAGGTAGATTTAAAAGTGTATTTGTTAACTTTACGCTTGGAAGCATTCCTCTGGCGACACTGAGGCCTACCACTACCTTGAAATGGCCAGCAGGATAACACACTTCATTTAAAAACTTCTTTTCACTTCTAATTTCTTCCTTGCTTCTTAAAATCATACTATCGAGATACTTCCAATACGGCGTCGAACTTCGAGAGGTATCATCATCATCTTCAACCATTTCACTAAAGTCTGCAGAGTAGTCGGAAAGACAACTATCGTCAAACATGATTGGAATTAAACTGGGTTTGACAAACATAAAGCTGTTTATATTATACCCCCCACTGCTCGATTGAATTTATTTATGTTGAGTTCTAGAAACAGTAGCTTAGATAAGGCCCAACCGCTACCCACCTCCCTAAATTCTGAAGCTTTGGTTAATAAAATATTTTGATAAAGAGTATAAAAATCTTCCAAATTAGTGTGTTGATCAATAACACAATACTTGGAGTTAAAAGATTTGGTTTCCTGTTCTTTTGTTGAACTCAACAGATAACGGCCATATAGCTCCATATTGACTTTTATTTTTTGATTTGAATTCAAAACCTGTTTTAACAATGAAATAATTTTATCTTTCAATGATTCTAAATAAAGCTTGACATCGGTCGAGTGTGAATCACCGGATACATGATAAGTAACAAGCCGGTTCTTAAAAGCTGTTTGAACAAGTTTTACATCAGAGACAAAGTCCACACAACAATTCTGTTTGTGTTTTGTCGTACGATTATGGCTGCTAAGCGATACGACTTCGCTGCTACAGACGTAACAAAACGGCATAATGTTCTCAAATGATGAGATTGCACAAGAGACGTTGTTTTTATTCAAATGTTTGATTAAGCAATTCTATGTTCCCCGAAATTAATGTTGTTGACTCCTGTTATTCTAACACGTGACATGAATAAATTTAAACCACATCCTTGGACATATCAACCCAACTGTTGTGAGATTTATCAAAACCAAGCCATTTGACATACATTTTCTTGCCTTTTTTGCGTAAAATTTGTTCTATAAGAAACACATCAGGTTGTTTAGTCTTTTGCAATTCGTATTCGTAGAAACCACCACTTATAGGGTGCCCTTGCATATCTTCTATTAAATACGTTGTTGGATTGGTAATCTGTACTTTGATAATTTTAAACAGCTCAGTAGTCCAGTTAGGCACATATCCTTTTTCAAAAACATGCTTAGCTTTACTTATACGAACAACATCACCGACTTTAAATTTCTGTTTCCCTACAACCTTGAGATTATTATAAACAGAATTTAATAATTCTGACTCATTGTTTTTAGTCACATCTTTAGGCTTCATACCAATAGTACGATGCTTTGTATTATTATAAGTATCTGTAACTTGTTCCAACAAGTCGATCCATTTATGATTGCCATTCAAGGTAAACAACTTAAACAACTTTTCCTTTATTGTTCGAATTACACGTTCGGCAATGGAAGCCTTTAAAATGCTAAAGGTGCTATAATGATGTATATTATGTTTCTTCAAAAGATTCTGAAAATTAGAGTTATAATATTCTTTCCCATTATCGGTGACTAATTTTTTAGGTATTCTCTTTGAATGTTTAAGTATATGTTCCATAGCAGTAGTTACATCCTGAGCAGTTTTGGACTTGAGAGGGCGTGTCCACAAAAATTTCGAAAAACAGTCAATTACAACCAATATGTACTTAAATCCGCGGTTCTCTCGAACATACTGATCGAGTTGCGCAAGATCGGATGCAAAAGTATCATCTAATCCATACTGTAGAAATCTACGACGTTTAAATTTAGTTCTAGCTGGCCTATGTAACTCATTAACAACCTGCTCCCTCGCTTTGGTAATGCTCTTTGCCATTTTTTCAAACATAATAAATAATTTTTACAGAACAGGTATATTTATAGGATTACTTTAACAAATCAATGCGCTTGCCCAAATTCAATACATTATTTTTTAATAGTTTTCACATCTTTGTCAATGAGATTAATAGCATTATTAACGGCAGTATCTACATAGTTCTTAAAACCAATGTCAAGTTTATCAAGCCAGTAAGCCATACCCTCGCCCACTTGCTTCCTTATATTAACATCAAACTCGTCAAGCTTCTGCGTGATATAATCATTAGCAGCTAGCTGTATTTTCGCTGAGAGGGAAGCCACCAAATCATCTACAAATTTTTTATTTACAGCATCAGAGGCATCTGTTGGCGATTTAACGTTACAAAGGCGATGATCTGAAAAATTATAATCGCCATCCCCAGTAACAGCAATTAGATTTGGCGCTTGTAACACTCGAATCCTTTTTTGCTGAGATGAGGAGGGTAACGAACGTCCGAACTTATTCATGGTTAGTACTATAATGACGTTGAATAAATAAACCTCTGTATTAATAAAATTCAATTACTCCAAGTCGTTCCAATTCGTGTAATCTACTTAACAAAGGTTTCCAGATATTTCTTATATCTAGTGAGGGCTTACTAAAACAATCTGGGTTCTAGTATATGATAGCAGCTTCCTTGAACTTCCTCTTCCTCCAATGTGGTTCTTTGTGCAGGATTCGAGCTTCTGTCCACTTAATGTGATGACCGTGTGTCCAGGCATGGTCAGCTGCTCCTGATTTTTCGGTTTCTCCTTTAAGCGTGTTGTTTCTGTGTTTTTGGACATCGCATCATTGGATCATTTTATATTGACAGAAGTCTTAGGGGTCCAATATATTTAGATTTTCTTCAAAATTAAATTGGACACGCTATGGAGGAAGTCGCTGATGAAAATCAGGAGATTTAGTTCTAAATGGATGGTTGCCCGGCCCCCAATTCGCTTGTGGTACGCGAATATCTAAATAACGTCACAAATTGGCACGTTATCGGTCCAAGCTCAACAATTAATTGGCCAGCTAGGTCTCCTGATCGGTCAGCAAACGAATTCTTTCAGTACCAATTCGCTAATGTTCGTAGATACTTTTAAGATCGTTTAGGATATTATTTAGCAGCAAATGGCGGTTTATTTAAACATTTAATTAATTTAATTAGCTCTACTGATGAGTCATGATATGACGAAACGCGTCTAGAGATGGATCTGGCGAAATGAAAAGGAAAATCTTCGTCTTTACTCATTGTTTTCGGTTAATAAACCGATTTGAGTTAGCGCTGCCTAGCGGGACTTCTGTAATTGTGACGAATGTCTTTACAGGCGATTTCCTCTTAACATTTACTTATTTCTATAAGTTTGTTAGAGGTGCTGGTATGCTCAAGAGTGTCTAACAACGACACAGATGGCGCTCAGTGCCACATCTTACTGGTGTGTCCCACGAAGTGCTGCCTTAAGTAGCTTCGAGATCCCTTTTCTTTTCGTCGGATCCTAACTCTACTGATGAGTCATGATATGACGAAACGCGTCTAGAGATGGATCTGGCGAAATGAAAAGGAAAATCTTCGTCTTTATTCATTGTTTTCGGTTTATAAACCGATTTGAGTTAGCGCTGCCTAGCGGGACTTCTGAAATTGTGACGAATGTCTTTACAGGCGATTTCCTCTTAACATTTACTTATTTCTATAAGTTTGTTAGAGGTGCTAGTATGCTCAAGAGTGTCTAACAACGACACAGATGGCGCTCAGTGCCACATCTTACTGGTGTGTCCCACCAAGTGCTGCCTTAAGTAGCTTCGAGATCCCTTTTTTTTTTCGTCAGATCCTAGCTCTACTGATGAGTCATGATATGACGAAACGCGTCTAGAGATGGATCTGGCGAAATGAAAAGGAAAATCTTCGTCTTTATTCATTGTTTTCGGTTAATAAACCGATTTGAGTTAGCGCTGCCTAGCGGGACTTCTGTAATTGTGACGAATGTCTTTACAGGCGATTTCCTCTTAACATTTACTTATTTCTATAAGTTTGTTAGAGGTGCTAGTATGCTCAAGAGTGTCTAACAACGACACAGATGGCGCTCAGTGCCACATCTTACTGGTGTGTCCCACCAAGTGCTGCCTTAAGTAGCTTCGAGATCCCTTTTCTTTTCGTCGGATCCTAGCTCTACTGATGAGTCATGATATGACGAAACGCGTCTAGAGATGGATCTGGCGAAATGAAAAGGAAAATCTTCGTCTTTATTTAATAAAGAATTAACAATCTCCAAACGATTGTACAGTTTTTAGTTTAATAAAATTATTTTTTTTATAAACAATTGTTTATTTTTGCACACCCTCTTATTTTCTTATTAATGTTCGTTTTATTTGAACATATTAATCCAATCCAGTGTAAAATGTATCTGTTAAAGATTTTTAAAAATCCTACCGTCTACAAATTACATTAGACAATGACAAATCAAATCACAGGTTGACAAGTCCAATCAATGATGGTGTCCGCCGCATCACCTGTTGAATTCCAGTGAAAACCCAACCGTAATCCTATTTAAATAAATTAAGATCGGATTGTCCAAAATTGTTCAAACTCCGCATGTGCACTCACCACATAGATACCCTAAAAAGGTCTTCCTACAACCCCGCTCTAAAGTCAATAGGGGAGCAAATATTTGTACAGGCTAAAACTCAAAACAAAATGTTTAAGTTACGACAAGATAACGTGGTTAATTGCTTACCTTCAAATATAATATTCTCATAAGTAACGTTTTCTATTAATCCAAGTCCTCCCTCATTATGAGTCTTCATGTGAATACCATTAGAACCATTAAACATACTTGAATTTGAGAAATGGACATTTCTAAGAACATTTAAGGGATCGACAACGCCGGTGAAGTTACTAAATCCCACGGAAATACTTAAACCATGGCTGTTGTGACATTCCAGATTATGGACGGTAATGTTTGAACCTAAAATTATAGAAAAGTGTCAATAGTAAACAATTTCCTCTTTTTAAATATTTTTTTTAAATTTATTTATTTAATTTCCCAACCAACTTTACAAAAGTTTATTACAGGGAAATTTCTAATTAACAAAAAAAAATTTAAGATTAAGAGTCAAAAATATATATAACAAAGAAAACAGTAATATGTTATATTTTTATTAAATGTTTTTTAAATAAATATTTGAACTTTTTTATATTGATTGTATTTTTAATTTTTTTTGGAATATTATTATAAATTTTTATACCATCATGAAGAATTGATTTTTGTCCAAAATTGGTTTTTATTTTTACGGTTTTTAAATTTTTATTTTTTCTTGTATCGTGTTCATGAAAAGTTGTGCTATCAATAAATTTTATTTCAGAAGTTTTAATCTTTTCATTGATTGAGTGAATTAATATACCTACTTTTAATTTATATAAATTTTCTATATCCAGATAATTATTTGGTTTATATAAATTTACAGTAGGCTCTAAAAATGGTAATTTATGAATGCATTTTATGGCTTTATTTTGTAATTTTTTTAAAGGATTGATATTTGACAAACATGCAGAACCCCAAACTGATATTAAATATTGCAATTTTGAATATATTAATGCAAAGTAAATATTTCTTAAAAATTTTAATGGGATGTAATATCTTACTTTGTATAAAATACCAATTAAAGGAGAAATATTATTTCTTAAATAATTATTAATATGTGTTCTCCAACTTAAATTTTCATCTATATGTAAACCTAAAAATTTTATTGTATTTGAATATTTTATAATATGTCCATTAAAAAGTAATTGCAATTTATATCCAACATATTGATTTGTTTTAGTTATTATCATAAAAGAAGATTTTTCAAAATTTAAAGTTAATTTAAAACTTTGTAGCCATGAATAAATTTGAATTAAATCTTGTTTTATATTATCTAAAATTTGATCTATATTATCATCAAAATATATAATTGTTGTATCATCTGCAAATAATTTCAAATCGCCTTTTAATTTTAAGTTTGAAATTGAATTTATGTATATCAGAAAAAGAATAGGTCCTAAAATTGATCCTTGCGGTACACCACAAGTAATGTTTTTAAATGAACTTTTTGTGTTTTCAATTTGTACAAACTGTTTACGGTCAGTTAAATAATTTTGAAACCAATTATAAATATTTCCCTTTATTCCAATATTATAAATAATACATTGCAATAAAATATCTTGGTTTACTGTATCGAATGCCTTACATAAATCTAAAGACACTAGGCAACATTTTTTATTATTGTCAACCTTATTTTGAATTTTTGTGATAACGTTTGCCACTGCAACCTCCGTGTCCCTAGATTTACGAAATCCATATTGGCCATGAAATAATAATTTTTGATTTTCTAAAAAATTGGATATTTTTTGTTGAACAATTTTTTCAAATACTTTTGAAATTACTGATAGCACAGAAACTGGACGATAATTGTTACAATTAGATTTTGAATTTGCTTTTAAAATAGGAAAAACTTTAGCTATTTTTAACTTTTTTGGATAAATTCCTTTTTCCAATGATAGTTTTATAAGGTACTTTAAGATTGGAGTTATTTCTACTTTGACACTTTGTATAATTTTGACTGTAATATTATCAAATCCACTGGCTTTTTTTCTATTAAGTTCTTGAATTATATCTTCAATATCTTTTTCAAAAATTTCATTCATATCGAAAAACATAGATGATTCATTTTCTAGACATACAATTCTTGGTGTATTCATAATTTAATATAGTTTGTTTGTAAATAATTAGACCGGGGAAGAAAGATTAACTTGTTATGTTAAAATGAAGATAGGAAATTAAAAATTTGCGTTTCAGAAGCATTTCAAAAGATTTCATTATTTGGCAGTGTTGGCAAAAATTATTTGTTTTCGGCGTCCGTCACCACAAATACATATCTGACAACGTATGGTCGGTACTTCTTGGGGGCCATATAACTGGACCATTTCGCCCTATTTATTTTTGTCCAAATTTCATTGTCATCATCGCCCTCTTCTAATGTGTGATTATAATGAGGTTTGTATAGGGAATTGTCTTGAATAGTACTTTTTTGTACCACCTGTGGTTGCGTAGCTCGTTTTCTTCAGGACAAAGTAAGGGTTTCTTTAATAGACTGCAGTACAAGTAGACTCGCTGCATCATCTTTATTGTATAATGTTTTTACTTCTTTATGTCTAATACAGATCCCGTTTCACACAATTTCTAGACCGGATTAAAGACTGGAATCTTTCATGACATTTTTCAATAACGGAAAACTATGAAAAATCTCAGTTATCTTAACATTGGATTAAATATATTCTTCAATAAGCGGATCCATATATATTTTGACAGTCAAGCAGCCCTCAGATCGCTAATATGCAACAAGGTAACCTCAAGACTAGTATGGGAATGTCAAGAGGAATTGGAGGCCCTGGAAAAGGTAAACAAAGTAGTACTGCAGTACAGTACCAGGTATCAGGACACGAAGGTATTACAGGAAACGAAAAAGCCAATAAACTTGCAAGAAAAGGCCCAGAAAATACATTTATTGGTCCAGAACCGGGACTCGGAGTACCAAGGTGCACATTACGAGATGCCATAAATCGATGGATCAGGAGTGAATACAAAATCCACTGGAGCAACAAACAGGGATAACAGCACACCAAAAGCTTCATTTGGGATTGAAGACTTATGAAACAGTTGCTTCGCATGAACAGGAACCAGCAGAGAACCATTACAGGAATTCTGACAGGACACGTGGCTGTCAAGTATTATCTGCACAGAATGCAACTGTACAATGAAGACCTTGACTGCAGATTATGCACAAGACAAAGAAACTGTACAGCACATAATTTGCCATTGCGAGTCACTAGATCGGAAGAGGCAACGAATACTCGGGCAACCACAACTGACACCAGAGGACAACCTTACCCTCTCCCCAGTTGACCTAAACAAACTAGTGTAAGGAACTGGGATCACGGAGTGGGTGTAACAATCAAACAGGATAGGCACAATGGGCCAAACGTGGCCTAAGTGCATCCGGCGCATGGACGGGCCCTCGGAAAAAAAGGAGAACAAATTTGCAGACACCATTTTTTTCGAGTGGTATTCGACATGACTATTTTACGAGAGTAAGAATACGGATATGGATGTATTTAAACAACTTTCATTTATTTTTAACAAATCCTTTTTTTAAATGCCAAGAAGTTATCGCTAAAATACTAAGTTGGTTGATTTTGTCAACCACGAGTAAGGTACTTGTATTGTCAAATGAATACTGCTTTTATTGCCGGTGTAATACACCTTAGAGAGTGAAATACAAATTTAAAGCAAAAATATTATTGCTATCCAAACGTAATGTTAACCAATATCTTAGAGGATGTGATGATTTGAAACGATTGTCTTGATGTATGTAATAATAGTATAAAAATTTGAGTGGTTTACTCTTACTACGACACTTACACGACCTTTCTTCAAAAAATTGAAATAAAAAAATTAAATTTTTTGAACGTTTTTCCTTTTGTCTACCACATCGCCCGACATACTGTATAAGGTCGATTTTGTACCTGACAAATTTAATATTTTAAAGATTTATTGAAACGTTGCGTAACTAAAAAGTAATAGTGATAAAATTATTGATTAAGGAATTACTTTTCAACAGCTTGGAAAGTAAGTCGGCATTTTAATTTTTCATAAATATATAATTATAAAGTGCTTACCGCATCTTAACGCCACACAGTCATCTTGGTTGTAAATAATGGCATTATAAATTAATACATTTGTTGAGTTCCATACTTCAAACCCATCAGTATTTCTGGCAAAATCAGTGGGCCTTTTTTCCTTAAAAAAATAAAGAACTAGGAAAATTAAGTTTATACCGGGTCCGCCAACGTGGCGGGGATGGAAGATTAAATCATTATCGAGGAGCTTATCAAAAATACTAAACCAGCATAAGGTATCGACTTAAAAGCGGCATATTTTAAAAATATTTTACATTATACAGGGTGACTCAAAAAAGTGTGGCGGCCTAAACTTGCATTTTTTTAAATAGAACACCCTATGTATTATATTATTTTCTAATTCCCTATACAATTCCACGTATATTTTGTATAAAATGTCATATGTCTAAATTCAATTGTTTTTGAGTAATTGACGTTTAAAATATGGCATTTTTTGACTTTGACAGGCTGTAACATTGGAACGGTTCATCTTAGAGAAAAATGGTTTTCACCTCCCTATCTTAGTTTTTTATTCTCTATCCAAAAATACCAACTTCCGGTTTAACATGTTAAACCAAAAAAACGGTTTTAACGGTTTAACATAGTAAATCGGAGGTTGGTTTCCTTGGATAGAGAATAAAAAACTAAGATAGGGAGGTGAACACCATTTTTCTCTAAGATGAACCGTTCCAATGTTACAGCCTGTCAAAGTAAAAAAATGCCATATTTTAAACGTCAATTACTCAAAAACAATTAAATTTAGACATATGACATTTTATACAAAATATACGTGGAATTGTATAGGGAACTAGAAAATAGTATAATATATAGGGTGTTCCATTTAAAAAAATGCAAGTTTAGTCCGACACACTTTTTTAAGCCACCCTGTATAATGTAAAATATTTTTAAAATATGCCGCTTTTAAGTCGATACCTTATGCTGGTTTAGTATTTTTGATAAGCTCCTCGATAATGATTTAATCTTCCATCCCCGCCACGTTGGCGGACCTGGTATATATCAGGCGCGGTTTATCATTTGGTCAATGACCCACCTATAAATTTGACCCACTTAATTAATTTATTTTTCAAAACAAATAAAAATGATTATCCTTAGAAAAATGTAAATACTCCAAAGTGTGTCATGCGAAAAATTTCCAATATGGATTGAATTCTAAAACATTTCTCAATCTAAATACAATTCATTTATTTACAATATCTCAAATAAAACTAATGTTTCTGAATCAAAATTGACCTATTTTCACGTCTACTCTATTATAGCTGTATGGCTTCTTAGTTATGGGACACCCTGTATATAAAAAATGTGTACAAAATGCATTAAATGACTTACTCGATCACCTGCTGAATTATTGTAGAACCAGTTGGTGTACGTAACATTATCAGAATTAGTAACTTGTATCAGATCATGAGGTGCATTAATTACACTAATGTTTCTTATAATTGAACCTCCAAAGGTTTGTATGGTAAAAAAATTGGGTTTTGGTATTCCCCCTCCACCCTGTCCATCCCAATACTTGTCACCTTGCCCATCAAAAATATGACCTAAAATATTAAACATATGAAAACTGAAGAATCCTATTAAATGAAAGTTTTATTATGATCATGATCTCGCTATTGGGTACATCCTATTTGTAGGATTGCATATCCATATGGAAGATTATAGGCCCCCAAGTAAATATTTCACCAAACTATATGTATAATGTTAAAAGACATTAAAAAAATGTAATTTAACCAACCTGCGCAAAGGCTGAACCCGAACAAACCCAACCTATCCCTTCACAACGTACGTAAATACTGAACCCGAATAACCCCTACACAGTCTACGCAGAGGGTGAACCCGAACAATATACGCAAAGGCTGAACCCGAACAAACCTGGAAAACCCCGAAGAAATCCGAACACATAAGCCGGAAAATTGGCCATAAAAAAATAACGGGATATGGTAGCCGGTTTCAATTTGCGCAGAAAAACAGCTAAAAGATCATTCTATAATATGTACTAAAGTTAAATCGATAGCTTTATAGCCAATTTTCTGGTTTTTTTCATTGTTACATTTTTCAAAAATTTTGGTATACAGCTTTGTCCAAAATTCCAGCAGCGTCAAATCAAAGCTCGTAAAGCGATGCCGCAACAATCTATGCACACTTGGCAACCAACATCGGGTTATTCTGGGCTGGGTTCCTGGACACTCCAAAATAGATGGCAACGAGGCTGCCGATGCGCTCGCAAGAGAGGGCGCAGGCATGCCAGCTGATCTAGCAGACAATACAGTGAACAAACCACTGGGATTGGTCAAAGAGGAGATTGACTACACGGCCAAGCAGCTTGCACAGAACAGATGGACAGGGTTGACAACCTGTAGTACATCCAGGCAACTGTGGCCCACATTCGATAAAAAGAGAACCGCAGAGCTATTGAGACACAGTCGAAAAGACGTGAGAAATATTACTGCGGTTGTTACCGGACATTGCCTCTTCGGTAGACATGCCGAACGTATGCAAATACCCACTAACGACTTCTGCAGAAGTTGCAGAGATGAGGAAGAGGAAGAAAGTATTCAACATTTTCTGTGTGAATGCCCTGGCCTCGCAAGAAGGAGGTTCACTACTCTGGGTGAATCATCTTTCGATAGCCTGGAGGAACTAAACAACTTACAACTTGGACGGCTGAGCAGATTTCTGAACAGTAGTGGCTGGTTTGAATGAGTTGTTAAAATCCTTCCGCGGTTACGTCGCATAAACCATCAGTGATCTGATGAAGGTGGGTTCTACGGAACACGTGTGGTATCACAACGGACCTAATCAGGACTACGTGAGACCGTTTGGTCAGAACCAAGGGTCTGCCACTCTTACCTAACCTAACCTTGTCCAAAATAGTCGTTGCTATATTAATTTGAGTATGAAAAGAACGATAAAAACGTCCATTTCGATGTCAGTCTTCGGGAAATATGTTTTTTTTTAATATTGAAAAGTCCACTTTTTAAGGTAGGGAGATTGGCCGTAAAATAATAACGGGATATCTTAGCCGGTTCTCGTTTGCGCAGAAAGAGAGCTAAAAGATCAGTCTATAATATGTACTAAATTAAAATCAATAGTTTTACAGCGAATTCTCGAGTTCTTTTCAAAGGGGGTTACTTTTTACAAAATAGTCATTGCTGTATTAATTCGAGTATGAAAAGAACATTTTGATGTCAGTAATCGGAAAATATTTTATTTTTATTTTTTTTAAATAGTGTAAAGCGCTTTTTTGGTGGCTTATGCAAAAGTAATTTAAAAAATAAAAAAGCTCACTGTCTTCTCCTTGGACAATTATTCCAGTTCCATTAATTGTCACCAAAGGTCCATTCCATGGAGTAAACTCAAACGTTGTTCTTCCTTTAAAAGTAACCGTAGCACCATCTGTCAGATTAAGTTTTAAAGTTTTTCCTGCTGGAACTGTAAGATTCTCAATAACTATGTCACCACAATCCCTGGTTGCGTTTAGAACTTGGTCAAAAGTAGTCACATGACATGTTTGCGCAAAATACTCTGGAAGAGTAACCAGTAAAAATAGGAAAGCTACTTTTAACATTTTAGTAGCAAAAGGTTAACACGTACACGACTGATGTTGTTTGGATATTATATTTAACTTTAAAATTTAGAGATAAGTTCTATAGAGATAATTGTTAATTGATAAAAAAATTATTTTATATATAATGTATTTTCAAGGGCTCTTGACTAAAGATAGCGGTAAGTTTTATAATAACTATACTGATCCAGTCCAAATTTTCCTTAACAGTCCATCTCTGTTGGGCATTTTCTACTACACTTTGCATTTAAAAATGACTTAAGCCATTCAATTAAAAATTAAAGTAACCGGGCCAGTATGAGCGTGAGAAAATTATTACTGCCAATAAGGTAGTAGAGTTTAGTGTCCGTATAATTAAATAGAAAAGAAGGTTTTTTAGCGGCAGGAGGACAAAGTAGTGCATTTATCTTTTGTATTGAGTACACAGGGACGCCAAAGGTAATGGGTTCCCTGGGGCACAGGTAGACAATGACAGGCTGTTTCGTTCTTATTAAAACTCATCAGATAATTAAATAGAAAAGAATAGAAAGAAGAAGAAGAAAGAAGATAGATGCACTACTTTGTCCGCCTGCCGCTAAAATACCTTCTTTTCTATTTAATTATACGGACACTAAACTCTACTACTTTATTTTAAAAACACGGCATTGTATTACGGGTTGGCAGCGCACAGTGGGTATACTGCAGCGCGAACTTATTTGAATCTACAAATCCGTAGAAAAATTGGGGGATGCGATAAATGTTGCCTATACTGGTGTGTTGGCCTAACGTATTTGGTTTATTGTTGCTTCGTCACGACTATCTTTTGGATTGAGTTGATTCCTATATATGGCGTTACTGGTTTTCATCGCGTTTTTATTTCTTAAAAATGAAATGAAAGCATAGTCTCGCTGTACTGGGGGTCGCTTACAGTTTATGACTTTCTGATGAGTTCTAATAAGAACGAAACAGCCTATCATTGTCTACCTGTGCCCCAGGGAACCCATTACCTTTGGCGTCCCTGTGTACTCAATGCAAAAGATAGATGCACTACTTTGTCCGCCTGCCGCTAAAAAACCTTCTTTTCTATTACTGCCAATGTTGTGTATGTCACAGTCAAACTTGCTGGTTAGTTAATAGGTATTAAAATTCTTTGTGCAACCCGACATTAATCTATATTTTTATGCTTTATTTGTACAGCGACAAAGACCAGTTCTGTTAAATATCTTGTAAGTAAATAATAATCCCATCAAATAAAATTATCTATGTCTAGAAACCATCTATTAAAAGCTAATCCTATTTAAACCTGCGATCACCATGGATAGAACGAAAATTGTCAGTTATGAGGAAGTAATATGTTGTTTTAGATTTTGACATGTTATGAATTAAATTTTAATGCACTATAATCATAAGTTATGATTTTAGCAATTACGGGATGTGTCGGAAACTTCTTCATAATATAAATTATTATCGATCAGGACGTGATTTTGCGGTAGGCCAAGCTTAAAGAGCGAAGAAATTAGTTATATTCAAGTAATAGATCTAGGGATGACAACGATATATCGATAATTCTGATATATCGATGTGTTACGTAAAATATATCTATATGCTACCACCGATATATCGAAAGAAATATTGATATTGTTGTGTCGATATATTTTATATTTCTTTCGTTTATTAAGAATATTTAAGAAAAATCAAGCTTTTTATAACTTGTTATAATATGAATAATTAAAGAGTTTTGGACTTGCATTGTCTTTCTTTGTTTACATCTACTTAACAAGGGTTTCCAGATATTTGCAAAAAATTATTGAAAAATACCTAATTATATAAAATAATATAATATAGATTAGCAAGTGTTTACTAAAAATATTAAACAATTTGAAAACATTATAATAATAAGTTAAGTAGGTACTTCAGTAATTTATAAAGGGTTATACTGATTAGATCATTTTAATAACAATAAATATTACACATTATAAAGGTTTAAAAAACGCTCTCGCAGTGTTTCTACTTTTAATATTTAAATAATAAAATTAATTGTATAACACTTGACGTCAAATCCCCAAACCTAAAATCAAACTTATCTTATGTTACAGAAACAGGATACTTACTAAATTACTGAAAAATACCAATCCATGATAAGAAGTAGTTTTATATTTTTTGTGCCTTATTATAGGTAGTTTATGCATTTAAAACTGTACTTGAACTTCAAAACCCCACAATTTCATCAAAATCACACATTTTCATCAAAATTTAATCAATCCGTTCTATTTACAGTTTATTGGATAACCTGTCTCTTTGATCACTGTATGTGACTTCACTTAATGCTTTTTTATACAGGGTGATGGCTAAAATATCAAGCTTGTAAAATCTGCTGATTTGAAAATTGATGTTTCTCAAATAAGAAGCTATGAAAATTGACTTTTATTATTGTGTTGGTTATAGCTTTATCTTAGGTACTTACTGTACTTATTACAAAGCAGCGCCGTTCGTGTAAATTTAAAAAAATACATATTTTAGAATTCACTTGCGGCTAATAGTAAGGGAGCAAATGCCGCTTTCTCGAAATTGTAGGTTTCACGAGTAAAGTAGCTTAATTATGAAAAACAGCAAAATATATGGAAATATTTTTGCAATTTAATTTTGATTGGACTTGGGTAAAATATGTTTAAATATGCGTGCAACACGCTAATATCTAAACCAAAATGTGTGAACAAAAAGTCGATCAGAGGTGTACCGTTTAGGGAATAATAGAAGTTTAAGGAAAAAAGTTAAAACTTAAGATACATACTTCGTATTTGGACTAAGTTTTTAATTTGCATCAATATTTTCATATATAAGTTTTCTGTATTTTTTACAATTAAGGTAATTTCGAAAAAATGACATTTGGTCTTCTACTATTATTCGCAGGTAAAATCTGAAATATGCGCTTATAGTCATAAGATATGCACCAACTTTTATCAGAAGTATAATTTTCTGAGAAATCGGTAAAAAAAAGTTTCCCATTTAATAATAATAATAATAATAATAATAATAATAATAATAATACTACATTTATTATTTCCACAAAAAAGAAAGATAAATTACATAATGTAACTAAAAAAAATAACCTAGGAAATAATGGGCCATATTCGCAGCATCCCATGCAAGCATATGTGCTGTTGAGGCCTAGATAATATACTAAATAAACTTAATTATAATGAATAAAAAATAATATGAATATAAATTTAAACATAGCGAGGCTAAAGGTAGTCTGGTAAGAGACGAACAGAAACGGAAACGTTAGAGAGAAAGAAGAAGAGATACGCAGGGAAGAATGAAAAAGGTAATATAGCAAGTTTCAAGAGAAATGAACAAAGCAGGAAAAAATCATTTTTATATTAATAAAAAATATTTATGTAAGCTAATGATGAAAAAAATCTTGATTTTATTTTCTTTGTAGTAATGCTTGCAGAAAAGTCATTTATATTATATTTGTTAATAAGGGAAGCTATAGTGTAACTGAATCAAAAAAAAAATTGTTTATTATGTGGGGGAATTGTTAGAATAAGTTGTCGACGAATATTTAGAGTACGTACATCAGTTCTAAACCTAATTTTGCTATACAGATATGGAGGCTTTTTAAATTTAATAATTTTATTAAAAAAGCATAGTGAATGCAGAGTATGCCTTTCAAACATATTCAACCAACCCAGTTCAATCAGTTTATGTGAGATTCTCTCTCTACGACGTATTTCACATGCAAATCTCATGCAGGAGTTTTGCATTTTTTGTATTCGTCTGCTGTCAATAGCGTTCAGAAAGGGACCATAAATGTGATCGCAAAAATTAAAGTGGGATAGAATAGGAGGGTACTTAACAATGCCTTGGTTTTTTGAGATAAATATTGCCTATGAGAATATAAGCCTTTCAAAACTGAAAATGCTCTTTTTATGCACACCGTTATATGTTCCTTGAATTTTAATTTATTATCTAAAACAAGACCTAAATTTTTAGCAGAGTTTTTAAATGAAATTAAATCTTGCCCCAAGTTTAGTTTAATACTATCTAATAAATATTTTCTTACATTTTCGTTGCAAAACAGCAAGGCCACAGATTTAGAGGGATTAATTTTAAGCAGGTGATCATTGGAAACTTTAAGTAGCGCTTCTAAATCCTCATTAATATGTGCGTTAGCAAGAGCGGCGTCGTTGGGGTTGAAAGATAAATATATTTGAGTATCATCGGCATATATATGATGTAAGCAATATTTAAGAAATTTCACGAAGTTTGATGTAAATAAGCTACTCCTGTTTTAATACTAAGAGATTCAAAGTGTTTCCCATCCAGAGTAATTCTTTGTGCTCTACCCGATAAAAATGAAGACACGAGTGTATGTATATGTGTGTGTATGTTGCATACTTTTTTGGACACATTGTATAACAGATTTTTGTTTTACTTCAATTTAATATCTTTAGTCGTTTTTTTAATACAGTTGACCAAATTTCTACTTTATTTTTTTTTTGGTCTATTTAGGAAAATATCAAAAACATTTTTATTTTGTTTATTTATTGATGTTTCATTTAAAATATAATGTTATTAATTATTATTGCAAACAGAAGATCCAGGAAATTTAAAATTACAGGAATTATTCTTCTGTGATCCTGCAACGAAAACATTTTCCCAATACCAATTTTCACATCCATTATCGGCGCATAATACGTAAATCGCTGTAGCACTTGCTTCTACATCTCCAGAAACATTCATGATGATCAGATCTTTTATAGGAACGTTATCTTTTGGCGGTTCTTGTGTATTCGGATAATTTTGTTCGATTACTATTCCCTTAAGTGAAGCACCTAGAATTTTTTTAATATTTATCTTCTAATACTATGGTTATTATAGTGTTTGTTTAATGGTTGCAGCACATATATACAAACACTATATTGCCAATACCATAATTCAATGATGACATCACTGTAGGCAGATGATCAGGGTCCTTTGAGTTTGCGCAGCTCGGAAATTTGCTTCTTGATGTATACATTTGACAGCACCGACTTTCAAAATATTTTTACAAGTTTTTATTTAAATTCACCCGTTTAGTTCGGGTGTGTACAGTTTATGGTCAAATAAAACTAAGTAACCAATATTTTACATACTTAAAACACCTTATTCCTGGTATTGAACCGCGATTCGTGCAAAGAAGGATCATGCACTTTTTATACCCATCTTGGGACATAAGTCGCTAACAATAACAAAATGTCTGGTAAAGTTTTATACCTAAATTCGCACCGCGCAAAGTTAAAAATAATATCCACTATCACACACGGAACATCTAAATGAATACAACGTAAAAAAAGATGGAAACAACTTACACACTAACAAAAAAAATATCTAAAGTAAAGTTTCATAAATATTTAACACCCAAAACTTCGAAATTATAACCACACACGAAGGAACGAGACAAAAGATGTCGACTAATATGAATACAAAAACGGCGAGTCGGTTCTGTTTACGTTCTGTTAGTTATCGTGTTGGTTGCCTAATTTTTTCCCTACTGCGCAAGCACCACGGGCCCAAACTCAGGTTATTTTGAATCGCACGATGGGTGTCTTCTTGCTTCGTGCGGCTGCTTGTATTGGCAATATAGTGTATGTTTATATGTGGGTTGGAGACAATGACATTTCTTGAAGGGTAGCAGAGTTTTGCACTTGCATTGTCTTTATTTGTTTTGAATCACTGCGTTTCAACTGGTAAGCATCTCCAGTCGTCTTTAAGTGAATACAGTATTCAAAATAAATAAAGTCAATGCAAGTCCAAAACTCTACGGCCGTTCAACTACGGTTATTGTTTTATAAATATGCAAGAAAATTATTTTTTTAACCGCCTGAAGATTTCTTATACAATAAGGACTAAACAAATAATGCTGCAAAGAAAAATTTGCCCTATTTTATCTAAGACCGTTACTAATTTAACTTTTATATTACCTGTCATTGCAATATTGTCATAAGTCACATTTTGTATCAACCCAAAACCTGCGTCGTTATGGGTCTTAATGTGAATGCCATTTTCACCACCAAAAAGACTCGAATTAGAAAAGTAAACATTAGTAAGAATATTTAAAGGGTTTACAGGTATAGAATCGTTGCTAAAGCCTACGGATATGCTTAAACCATGACTACCATGACATGTTAAATTCCGAACAGTTATATTAGAACCTAAAAGCATAAAAAAAATTAAATCTGAAAATGCATTATTCCGATTTAAGTAAAAATTTGCGTGGACAAATTAAAGTGTCTCTAGAATGAAAATAAATGATATTTAAATAAAAAAGAATTTTCTTTCATTTTGTCAGATCCATCCCGATACATTTAGCCATATCATGTCTCATCAGTAGGGCTAGGATATCCGACGAACGAAAGGAATAACTTAAAACTGCTCGGGGGTCTGATTTTTACTTTTTGTATCACCTGGTAGAGATGACTTATACCGCAGTTCTAACTTACAAATTTAAAAAAATAATAATTCCTGTAACCAGCAAACAAATTGACTGAGTAATTTTAATTTTTTTTTTCGTTTAGACCAGATCACGATACACTAATACGTGCGAGGACGCTTAAGGCCGGTTTACAATAGGTGCAAGAAAATTATCCTTTTAATAAGAAAATAATCTTATTATAAACGATACTTAATTCATCTCAGCTACTTCTTTTGAAAGGTCCTACTTACAAAAAGAGTAAAAATTTGCCAGTTTTTATGTCAAGTTAGAATCGTCAGTCGCGTCAGAGGTTATGCAACCGTGCTCGTGACGACACACCTTTTGTGACGACACACGGAACTAAAACACCAGCATACTTGATGATAATTGCAATTTCGAAACCTTTTAAACCCAGCCTTCCAAAACATATTTTTTTAAATATTACCGCATCTTAATGCCACACAATCGTCTTGATTATAAATAACAGAATCGGCAATAACAACATTTGTGGAATTCCACAGCTCAAATCCGTCAGTATTTCTGCCATATTTATTTTTTGGTGCTTTATCCTAGAAAAAAATATAACAGGAAAACTATTTTTTAGTTATAATAAAACAAAAAGCATCAGCGATAATTGCAAAATAAAGACAGAAACACTAATAAAAAATAGTAGGTACGAATTTAAAAAATGTGAATAAATTGGTGGGAATACCGGTTTCATTCGTATCGCCTTACTTTCGGAATCGTTTCAGAAAACTACCGATACTACTAACTACACTAAGATCGATCTCAACAAAAATGGCTACCCCATGCCGTTAGCTGATAAATTATAAAAAAATCGTACGAAGCTGCCAAATACACAAAATAAGCAAATACAGTTACAATCAACACTCAATATTCCGTATGTCAAAGGAATATCTAAGAGAATTAGAAGACAAGGACAACGATATAACATCTATACGGTATTCAGCTCGAGAGTCAAGAAGCCACCTGACGAAGACGAAACCACAACCCAAAAAGACAGGAAAAACTGTGTCTACCAGATCCTCTGTGAATGTGGCCGATCTTACCTTGGTAAGACAGTAAGGCCACTCGAAACTAGGATCAAGGAATACAGAAACAACACGCTAAAAGGAGAGACCAAAAATTCCGGTGCAGATGACCATTCCTGGACACAGGGCCATCATATCAAGTAGACAGAAGCTCAAATCTTGCATAAATAATTACACTAGAAAAAGAGAAAGTTCAAGGAAGCTGCTACCATACACCAGAACCCAGATTGTTTTAGTAAGCCCTCATTAGCTATAAGAAATATCTGGAAATCCATCTCAGTTATGCTCCAGGGCATCTAGCTAGTATAAATAGAGCTGTAGTTACTGTACCCCTTTGGTATTTATCTGAAGACGACTGGAGATCCTTACCAGTTGAAACGTTGTAATGTAAACAAATAAAGACAATGCAAGTTCAAAACTCTTCTATCATTCAAGAAACATCATTGTCTCTAACTTTCAATCTGAAATTATCTCGATGGCGCTAATAAAAATCACTCAGTTTTCTGGAGCGATTGCAAAAGTTACGCGACGCTAATGAAACAGGTATTCCCATCACTAATCTAGAAGAACTATAAAAGTTCTCGAAATAAAAATTATGTTGAAAATTATTTAAATAATGTAATAAAACTATTGTTATGGACATTTTTTGAGAGAAAAATGTTTCTTGTATTAAACCACTAGACTAGATGATAAGAAAAATAATGCTTTCAATATTTTAATAATTTCCTTTAAACTTTTTTAAAATTAACATTTACCTGGTCACCGGCTGAATTATTATAAAACCAGTTAGTGTATGTAACATTATCAGAATTAGTTATTTGTACCAGATCATGTGGTACATTAACAACGTTTATGTCTCTAATAATGGATCCTCCAAAAGTTTGAATTGTAAAAAAATTTGGCTTGTGCATACCCCAACCTCCTTGTCCATCCCAGTATTTTTCTCCTTGTCCGTCAAAAACGTGGCCTGAAATATTATAGTACAATGACTTGTCCTACAAAGTAATCGACAAAGATTTACTACAGTGGCGAACCTACAAATTCTTATATCATACTATCGTCGGCAGTGTTTTACACTGGGCAGTCGATGTACAGCACCACAACCGAGAACACATGATCAGTATTACCAAAACCGAACCTACTAACTTTTCAGTATTTCTACCAATATGGGGAGATTGATCCACCGAAAAAATAGTTATTTTCCTAACAAGTGCGGAAAGTGATACTTTCCCGCACGCGGAGCGGAGTTCGGGCAAGCGGTCAAGGGCGGGAAATACACTTTACGCATGAGTTAGAAACATTATATTTTCTACGACCGTATATACAGACTACAAACAATGTTGCGTCCATGCATTTGCTCTTTACCATATCTTGCTGCGTCCTGGATGATATGACGGCCGTATACCGGACGCAGTATTGTTATCCTGTGTTATTTTGCTCCCGGGCCAACATAGGTGATATTTAAAAATAGCACAATAAAGCATTATTTCTCATCTTACTTTTGGTATTAAAATAAACTAAATTACGTGCATTACTTATGATTTATTAAATTTCAAAAAAAAAAAAAATTGGACGCAGTATTATGCGTATTGTAACTGTAAATGTATATTTTTAGTTCATGTAAACTCAATATAGAGGGGCGTTCATCTTTGTACGAAAAATATACATCCGGGTATTTTTTAACGATTTTGTTGAAAAGGTACAATGCTGCGTCCACAGATGTGACAACAATGTAATAACCTTTATTATAATAGATAATAAATGTGATTTCAAATTTTAATGGGTATTTCGCATAAAATGAATAAAAAATAAAACTAATGTTAAAAAGTTTAAATTTGGCCTACAGTCCTATTTACGTTCTTAGACGTCCACTAAGCAAGAATATTGCAAAGCTAGCCCTCTTAGGAGAAAAAAACACTAAAAATTAATTTTTTTTTCATATTAAAACCCTTCGACTTTTAAGGAAAACACCAAACCACGTCAATTTTGTTTAATTTTTTTATATAACATTATTTTTTATGTAGGAATTTTACCACTACCGCTAATTTCTCAAACCCAGGCCTAACTAGCAAAGATAGAAAGCTGTAATTTTGCATACAGCTTTAGTTTGGGCTGCAAACATTCACTAAGACAGGATTTTTTTTTAAACTCACCCTCTAAGAGGGTAAACGCACCCCTAAATATGAAACAATTTTTAAAATCATTTATTTAACTTGCTATATATGTATGGATTTTGTGGGTGTGTGTTAGTGTCAAATCTTGCAAGCTGAATTAGAACCACTTTCTTTTATCCTACGAAGTTGAAATTTTACATGGTGATTCAGTTCCGATTACAGTGTATTTTTATGCTCAACAAACCTGAACCCCTTACTTTTATCCTACGGAGTTGAAATTTTAGTGATTCAGTTCAGACGACAATGCATTTTTATGATCCTAGGGAGTTGAAATTTCACATGGTGATTTAGTTCCGATGATAATGCATTTTTATGATAAAAACCGAGCAAACCCGAACCTCTTCCTCTCATCCTACGGAGTTGAAATTTTGCTAGTGATTTAGTACGGATGACAATGCATTTAAAAAAAAACGAACAAACCTGAATAATGACGCAGTTATTGAACTGAACATGCTTAGAAAAAATATCTAGTGAATACTAAAAAAGAAATAAATAAACTAATATTAAAAAATTTTTAAAGAATGCTTTTATTTGAATGCACTAAAAATAAGAAAATAATTTTTGAAGTAAATTAAACCCATCCTCTTGTTACATTATAAAATTGAATGATATAAATAAAAGCTTGTCGCGATAATTAATCTTGACACAGGTCATTATTTTAAATTTAATTTATAAGAAATACATAGATTTAGTCTAGAATTTTCATTTTAATTTCGTAGGCTTTCTTTTGGAGTATAATGAGAAATTATTGTTAAACATTTAGAAGTTGTACTAATTGTTTTTGATCGTTTAAATAAAGCTGTATTAACTTTAAATAAGAATAAAAGTAAATTTGGTTCTGCTGAACTGAGATATTTGAGTGATGTTGTAATTCGTCACGGAATTTCTATAGATCCAGCTAAAATTGACGATATTACGAATATACAAACTTTAAAGACAGTGATCGAATTGCCCCATAAACTTAGTTAACCGGAACATCTGTTCTAAATGGGTTAAAGCATGGCTCAAAGCCGCGACGTAAATGTCGAGAAGAAAAGTGACTTTAGACGGAAATTTGCGTTCGCTGAATCTTTATTACAGGCAACGTTACAGATTTAAACGTCGCGTCGTCCAGAATTATGATCGGTAACATTTTTACATTAGATCATTTCTCTTGGTTTAGTTTCCCTATGAGTGCACGTATCATAGGAGTATTCTCTTGGTATCGATGTTTTGAACCTTCTTTTTCTGATTTTTCTTCACTACACTCTTTTTTTAAAAGTCAAAATACATCATTTTATTTTTTTTATTTTCGAAATACATCCTTAAAGGGTAAAAACAACCCTCAGATATAGTAAACCATAAGTTGTGAAATATTTTAAATTTGGAATGCTGGTTTACTATGCGATCTTGGTGCAAGATATTAATGGGCGCTATGAAAGTATTTTGCTAAAGGGGTAAAATTTTCTCCAAAAAATAAAAAAAATTAGTGTTTCATTCCATTTCTAAAAAATGAAAATATGTTTTATCTCAAAACGACAGATTTTATTAACTAGCCATAAGGTTTTATCTCAATATTTAAAAAAAAAATTTTTTTAATGATATTATTTTATAACTAGTATGTAATATGTACAAACTTCTATCACGCGGCTTCTGTTGTGTAATTCAAATGTTATCAATTTATTATGCAATCTAACCCTTAAGTACCTACACTATACATAGGAACTTTGATATCGATATTATTTTTATGAACCATATTTAAAAATAAGAGATATTTTATTGAAAGAGTAAGTGCGTTGCGATAATGTCGGCTGCCAAAAGACATGGTATCGACGATACTACTAGTTGAAATTCAAAACATGCTAGAATATCGGCAAATCACAACCAGCATCTACAAAGATTCCCTAACAGTTGACGTAATTCAGGGATGTCCTCAGAGAGAAGTATTGTTACATCTCATATGAAACTTAGTGGTTGATGAGTTAATGACATATCACAATGCAGATGTCTTCTAAGCCAAGGGACATGCAGACGATGTAATACTCGTTATGAGAACAAATGTATAAAATATTGTTAATTTAAGTTTATGTTATTTTTTTTTTTTCAATTTATTTTTATTTCGTTTTTATTATTTTATCCGTAATACATATTTTAATTAATTATGTAATGATGTGGTAAATTTTCCTGTGGGTCCTATTTATTTCATATTATGAGATAAAAGAAAGATGCATCTAAGAACAGTTAGTTAGTGAGTGACTGCAGAAAGATGAAAGTGTTGGCATATGTGACTATATAAGTGCACAAAGGACAGGTTAATGAAAGATAAGAAGCCTGGTATGTAACGTAATGTATTTGTTATGATCATAGGTGAGAAAGCAATTGCTAAGTATTCCTGGTACTCCAGGAATTATTAAAAACCTCACTGGAATTCTGAGCGTCCGTACCTTCAGGAGTCCGTCTTGTAAGTTTCAGGTTTTACATGGGACCTGATTAACATACCTACGAGGTGGATTTTGTTGAAATCCTTTACCCGTTCGATAGACTTCTGTCTTATAATATATAATACTTAATTCGGGGGGCACTAGCTAGTTGATTGATATTGTGTGAGTTTATATAAGATAATGTCATAAATGCAAAAGAAATATGAAATTATGAACTCGAGATGGTACTAATAAAGCAAGGGGACGATACACCCCCAGTTAGCATAAAATAGTTTTGGTTCTTAATCAGAACAGTAATAGTTTATTATGTTTGTTTCATTATGTTTCAACTGAGTTGTGCCCTGTTATTTAATTGCTGTTGAGTGAATTTGCCTTGTGAAGACCCATTTTGATAGCTTGAGCAAAACTAGGTAAACAGTTTATACTCTATACAAGCCAATATACTAGGAAAGCTTATGCAAAGACCACTGAGAAGCGAGCAGTGCTGATAAGAAGGTGGACTGTAACGTCAACGAAGCAAAGATTGCAATTTTACATTTCACCAAACGAAGATAAACAAGAAATTATGACAACCTAAAAATCTTTGGCGAATAGATAAAAATAGTTAAATAGGTATACTGCCTAGGACTAATCCTGAATGCCAAGCTGACCTGGAACCAACAAATTATTGGAAACCTAAGCAAAGCAAAAATTGGTCTAATAAGATGAAGAAGCCTGCTTAGAAAAACCTGAAGACACACTCCAAATGGTGCTGTGGTTATACATCACTGTCATCAACCCATAATAATATGAGGTATACGGGTGTGTAATATGTAGAGATGGACGGATCGGATCTGAGCCGGTTCAAAGTGTCGGATCTTAAGAATAATTCGGACTGATCCGACACCTGAAATAAAAGAGACGGTTCACAAATTACGGATCTAAATGGAATACCATTGAGTTGATGACTGTCGATCTATGTGGTAAAATCTGGAGGCTGTGGGGTGCTAAGTCCTTTTACGCAATGGCGAAACTACCTATCACATTAAAGAGATCTACGAAATACTAATCTGCAGAAGATTTAAAATCCTCGGAGAAATTAAAGGAGATCACAACCTTCGGCATGGCTTCGTAGTCGTAGACATCTATCGGACTTTCTAAAAGGAAGTACGTCTTTCTTAAAAAGACATGGTCAGGATAAGGTACAACAAGCCATGAGGCTGTATTGCAAGAAGGCCCCCATCGTTAACCAACCAATAAAGTTTAAGGAAGCACCAAACGATTTTTGTTTTTGTGGCTTTGTTTATAAAAATTATGAGTATAAAATTTATATTGCATTTATTATATAGATTTTAAAAAACCTCAAAGTATGTTTTATTTGTAATTCTATCCAGTAGGTCTTTTACACTAAGCAAACCTTTATAAACAAGTTTTCATTATTATGCGAATTACACTCAAACCACTCTGAAACTGTCTTTCGCTGGGGATGGTCACTTCGACGATAATCGTGGTTTCGTAGGATACATTTACTGGCTTAAATGCCGAATGTTTGTGTACCTTTTGTACAGTGTGAACTTTATAGATCTCCCACTGCCTTTTTTTATTCACAATTCTTGCTTTTCTAACTAAAGATTCAGTCAAACCCTTTCGAAACTAGTCGAAATCCATGATTATGTGTGTATGTGTTGAAAATCCTGAATGGCGTCCAGTGTTAAATAAACACAGTGTCCATTAACTCACTTACCATTTCTAACGGCTCTACAAAGAATATAGCGTCAAATTCAATAATAAAAAAATGTTCCTAGTCTTAAGTCCCAATTGAAAATGTTTAAGTAAAATTATGTCGATTTATATCTTATAGTCTAACTTCTTAATAACAAAACCATAAACGAGACTTTGGAGAACTACCCTATATAGCATCAGAATAATTTTAATTTCTAAGTGAATGTAATATAAAAATAAAGAATGAAGCAGTAACAAAATAAAGAAATTTAATAAAACCGACAACAACGCCTTATGGCTTTACTGGATGTCTATTGTGCAGCATGGTTAGCAAAACAAGAAAAATATATTTCGGACGCAATAAAGTACAAGTATGGAAAGACGCAGTATTGTACAAATATACATCTTCGCAACCGTTAAAGATAATTTAAATTTGAAACCAGATATGACACCGAGTTTTCTTTTTTACCGATATATTTGAATAAGATCTCGGCTAGGTACCGTATTTCTAGGAGACGCCATAAGGTCGCGTTATGGAAAGACGCAGTATTGTTAGCGTTCTGTATATATATATATACAAAAAAGTATACCAACTCATTTTTCAAAAATTATTTTATTTCAACATACATATACAAAACTTAAACTAAAAACTACTAATTATTATAAAAATTAATATTATTTATATATAATATTTCTCCTTACACCATGTAACAAAATGGTCGTATTGCTTTTCATATCTTAGTCTGGATTTGGCAGGTAACAGCTCGGAATTAGCTTTATCTGCAGCCTTCAAAATGGCTTCGGGAAGTTCTTCGTCGGATGAATCCATTAATATTATTGCTTCGGATTCGGTTTAATGTGGTTTAATTTAGAAGAAGTTTGTATTCGGTCACTTCGAAGACGCTTTGAACAACTTTGACGTTTTAGTAACAATTACACGCCTGGGTTATCATAGCAACTGATATCAAACCCGGTGGTTTGATAGTTGTTTTGTGACATTACTTTAAAGAATGTACAGGGTTATATAAAAATATCTTCATTATTTTATATTTTCAAAAAATGGACTATTTCGTAAATATTTATTTACCTGTTGTAACAATAGTTATAACTTCCGAAGTAAAAAACTATCTAATAAGGTCAAAATTTGCATTATTTTACTTTCCCGTACTAGTGCGGGAAAGTGACACTTTCAAAACTAAAATGCGGGCGGGAAAATGGGTTAAAACGCACGGTCGCAAAAAGAATGTTTTTCAACGATTTATAGGAAATACATCGTAATTTCACTGATTACTTTTTATCGATTTTTAAATTTAAAAAAAAAATACATAATCATATATTTTTAATTCACATTTTTAGGCATTGACCCGCATTGACAACACTTCGTCATAAAATATATCACAATATACATGTAGGTAATTGAGACTAACTTACCTTTATCTCCTTTTACAGTAATGCCAGTACCATTAATTGTTACTAGAGGTCCGTACCAAGGAGTAAACTCAAAAGTAATCCTGCCTTTAAATGTAACTATAGCACTATCAGTTAGATTAAGTTTTAAAGTTATTCCTGCTGGTACTGTAAGATTATCTATAACAATGTCATTACAGTCCCTAGTAGCGTTTAGTACCTGGTCAAAAGAAGTCACAAGACAAGTTGGATAAGCCAAAAAATGAGGTAAACTTACAAGAAGAATTATTATAGATCTTATTAATAACATATTAACAGAGGTAATTGTTATTAACCAAATACGATTACAATTATTTGATTGTCATTTTTGAAGTGTTTAGTTAGATAAGATTAGGCATGTTATTAAATTGTGGAAAAGGATATTTGAATATCTAAATCATTTTAAATTTTTTGTGTGTGTGGTTAATACAAAGATATTCATGAATATCATGCCAAAAGTATATAACATGTTTTTCGGGTGTAGATTACGTATTTGAACGCTATTTTTTTTTATTGCAACGCTTAGTTTTTGAAACATTTCGTATACAGGGTCCTGCGCCTCACCTCCCGTCTTCTCTAGCTCACTTATTTATTTTAGTTAGGATTTTGATATTTTGCAGATTTTACCTGTATCCTAGGGCGCATTTCAAAAAAATATTTTTGTTTATACAGGGTGTTAAAAAAAAGTGTGACGTCATAAGGATATGTTTTTTTAGATTACATGCCATATATTTTCTTACTTATTTGGATCCATCTTGTAGTTGCCTACATTCCCCTAAAATTTTAATGAAATTGGTTCAGTATTATAGGCGAAAAAAAAATAAAAACAAAAAAAAAATCAGTTTTGCAACACTGGTTTAAAAAATTAATAAAAAATAAAAATAATGCCTAATAACAATTAAAATTCTACAAAGGTACTTAATAAAAAAGGTTCTAAAATCTCGTTAACCAAGTTTAATTAATACGAATTGTACAGGGTGTCCAAAATTTAGTGTCAAACTTTGCAAACTTTAAAGCAATTTATTTTTCTTATTTCAAATTGGAACCCCCCTAAATTATTATATCATTCGATGCAGAATTAAAATTCAAACATTTGTTCTAATTACAACCCTATCGCAATTTCTAACGCATTAAGACTTATTTACAGAAAATTCGTTTTATCAACCTTTCCACCAGTCATTATTATATAATAAATATCAAAGGTGGCTTTGAAAAACAATTTATTGATATTGAAGTGACAAAAGCCCATTTTGACTTTAGTTATTTTATAGTTTCAAATATTGTTAGATTATCTATTATTAATTATTTAAGCTATATTATTTTTTGTGATGGAATACAACCAAGAACAGCTCCTATATATAATTTTCATATTAGGAGCATACTAAAAGAATTTTTATTTGTCCTTTTAGTAAACTTTAATATCAATAAATTGTTTTTCAAAGCCACCTTTGATATTTATTATATAATAATGACTGGTCGAATAGTTGATAAAATGAGTTTTCTGCAAATAACTCTTAATGCGTTAGAAATTGCGATAGGATTGTAATTAGAACAAATGTTTGAATTTTAATTCTGCATCGAATGATATAATAATATACAGGGGTTCCAGTTTGAAATAAGAAAAATAAATTACTTTAAAGTTTGCAAAGTTTGACACTAAACTTTGGACACCCTGTATAATTCGTATTAATCAAACTTGGTTAACGAAACTGTGAGACCTTATTTATTAAGTACCTTTGTATAATTTTATTAACGAGACATTATTTTTAATTTTTATTAATTTTTAAAACCAGTGGTGCAAAACTGTTTTTTTTTTAGTTTTAATTTTTTTTCGCCCATAATACTGAACCGATTTCATTAAAATTTTAGGGGTATGTAAGCAACTACAAGATGCATCCAAATAAGTAAGAAAATATATGGCATGTAATCTAAAAAAACATATACTTATGACGTCACACTTTTTTGGAACACCCTGTATAAACAAAAATATTTTCCTGAAATGCACATATAGGTAAAGCTTGCAAAACGTCATAATCCTAACTTAATTAATAGCTACATAAAACGGGAGGTGAGGCGCAGGACCCTGTATAATTATGAGGGATACAGTTTTAAAAGAAAAACAAGTAAAGGGAGTAATAATTTATATAGTCTGGTAATTTCTGTCCCATTTTCACTAATTTTAAACTATTTTAAATCAAAAATATAACCAAATACAAAGCTGAATGCAATAAACACAGTAGTCTGTCAAAGTCTAAAAACAAATGATAAGCAAACTCCTTTATTGCCAGAAATTCATTATTATTCTTGAAGATAGAAATTAAAGTAAAAACTTTATTGAAAACCTAAGAAAATGAGGCGTTTTTACTTTTTTAATAAAGAAAAGAAAGGAAAATCTGATTATGAACAATAAAAAAATTGTGATCGGGAAGAAGCAATCTCATACTAATACTTTATTATGGATATAGGTTCTGATGAAGAACAATTAATTTATTCGAAACTGGTTAACCAATGAAATACAGTTTGGGAGAGAAAAGATTGATATTTTTTCATTTATTTTCCTTCGTAAAAAAGCAAAATATAAATTTGTAAATTCAAAATTTAACTTTATAATCATAAGTAGACTTAAAAAAGCCTTTAAAAGGCGAACATACAGGGTGGCCCATTTGTCTGACCAACTAATATACCGTCTCTACTATTAAAGATATCGAGAAAAAGTTTCTATAAAAGTTGTGGGGTATAAAAGAACATATGTTCTAAAATTATTTTTAAACATACAGGATGGTCCAAAAAAGTAGGACAATAAAATACATTTTTTTTAAATGGAACACCCTATATATTTTAGCATTTTTTGTTTCCTTATAAAATTATCCATATGACGCCATATTTAGTTACTTAATTTTTTGCAACGTTGCCAAATAAAATGCAAAATTCTTTAAAATTTTTTTTAAAAACATTATAGTAAAAAATTACCTGTATTTCTCAATAAGAGTATCGAACAACAAAAATTTCTTGTCAGCTCTTAAGTTTAGAGATAGAAAAACTGTCTTAAATGTTTAAGTACCTAAAATTTTGTACAGGGTGTTTTCTGTTGATATCCAAATATACAAAATTTTAAAATACAATAACTCTGTTTTTTCAAATGAGACACCCTATATTTATTAGGCTCGTCTGATAGATATTGTAAGTATCTTTTATTAATGTTAAATCATACCTATACCTAAATTTACTAGTTTTGGCAATATTTCTATTTTTATTTAAATTTTGGTGAAAAAAACTATAGTTTTAATAAATTAATAACCATAGTTAGTTACGTATTTATTTAATTAAACAAAATTTCTTTTTTATTACGCAACTTGATATTTAAAATAAGTTCACAAACATTATAAATATAAATATAATAATTATAAATATGACATTATATTTAATTACATTTGTTTCGACTTTGCTGGTCATGGGTTACTAGAAAAATAAAAACTATAGTTTTTTCACCAAAATTTAAATAAAAATCGAAATATTGCCAAAACTAGTAAATTTAGGTATAGGTATGACTTAACATTAATAAAAGATACTTACAATATCTATCAGACGAGCCTAATAAATATAGGGTGTCTTATTTGAAAAAACAGAGTTATTGTATTTTAAAATTTTGTATATTTGGATGTAAAACAGAAAACACCCTGTAGAAAATTTTAGGTACTTAAAGATTTAGGACAAATTTTCCATCCCTAAACTTAAGAGCTAACAAGAAATTTTCGATACTCTTATTAAGAAATATAGGTAATTTTTTACTATCATGTTTTTTCAAAAATATTAGGAATTTTGCATTTTATTTGGCAACTTTGCAAAAAATTAAAAATCTAGATATGGCGTCATATGGATAATTTTGTAAGGAAACTAAAATGCTAAAACTTTTTTTTGATATCTTTAATACTAGAGACGGTATTTTACTTTGTCAAACAAATGGGCCACCCTGTATGTAGAGTAATTCTCTAATAAATAGTAATAAAACATTAAAAAGCTATATAGAGTGACAAATTGTTTCGCTTTGATACTGTTTTATTTATTGAAATACACAACTACCCAATTAGTAATTAATTATTACAAATGGTTGATCCAGGAAATTTATAATTACACGAGTTATTCATTTGTGATCCCGTTACTAAAATATTATCCCAATACCAATGATCACATCCATTTTCCGCGCATAGTACATAAATAGCTACTGCATCAGCTTCCACATATCCAGACAAATTTCTAATGGTCAGATTTTTAATGGGAACGTTATCTTTTGGTGGTTCGTGTGTATTGGGATAGTTCTGTTCAATAACTATTCCTTTATGTGTGGCTCCTAAAAATTCCAAGTTTTTTTGTGGTTAAGAAATTAAGGCAATATTTTGAACTTGAAAAATGTTATTGTTATTAGTGTAGTTACAAAAAAGCTAAAATGGATGAGTGATATTTAATAAAATGTATTCTGGATTAAAGTATCTAATTTCTCAAAGGCAAATTTATAGATTGTGCAGACCCGTTTTTTAAATGTGGCCATCAAACATAATAACTATAAAAGAGTATTTAAATAAATTATTTTGTCATTTTCGCAAACTAAACTTAAGGGTCTGAAACTTCTGGCTAATGTCAAGGAGCTGTTACTGTAAAATTATATTAAAATTACAGCTTGAATAACAAATATATCAAAAAACAAAATAATAAAGTTCTAACTATTAATATAAACATATATTTTAACAATACGGGAAGAGGCACAAATATTGCAGAAATGATTAAAATACTGTTTAGATAATAAAAACTTTAATTAAAAATTGAGCCAGATTAGTTAAGTATTAATAATATGAAACATACAATGAATTACCGTGTCCAGATTGTCCAGGTCTTGCAAATTAGGAAAAATGTATATTTTTTTAAGCAACAAAACAAATGTTGCAGAAAGGACCATTGCCAAAATGAACATCTATGTTGAATGTTAGAAGAGAGGTTCAGGCATAGGTATAAGATTAACATTAATTAATAAAAAAAATAATATTAACTCACATAACATTTAGGTTATTGTGCAGTGCTTGTTGTGATGGTAACTTCAATAATATTAAAAAAATACTTGTATTAAGGGGGATTTCTTCTGTGATGGTTTTCAAAAAATCGAAATTTTTTTCCGACGTTTTTCGACTCTCTATAGCCTTTAGAATAACCGTGTGTAAACGTTTTTACCAAATCTACTCCAAAAAAAAGTTACATCCAATTTAATGATTGCTGGTCAGTTCTCACCACTAGCCGCTTTTGAGTTAAGCCGCGTTCTCAGAGCTACGTTCTGTCGCCAGCGACATGATCTCGACCAATCAGGATCGTCAGGCCAGGCTCGCAAAGAGGCAGGAAGAATCAGCTCGTTTATCGTTTTTCGAGGAAGGCATGCTACGGGCCAGGCATCGCAGACTAAGTGACAGTGAGACTATTTTGTTGTGAGACACCGTTGAAACTTTAAAGTTGTTTTTCTCGAAACTCTGTTTTTCGCGCTGGCGCAAAGTACTTCGGTATGTTCAAATTATCAGAATTTAATGATTTTGGTCTTAAAATGCTCAGAATACAAGTAGTTATAGCCCCCTCTAGAATCAAGTATTTTGCGATATTACAGAAAATGTTACGGCCCTAAAAATACAAAAAAAAATGATAAATTTTCAAAACAAAATTTAAATCTCGCGTCATTTTAACAGTTACTCGAGTTTTGACTTGATTCTAGTGGGGGCTATAACTACATGCTTACAATTGAAGAATCTGGGTCAATTTTATTTTTGTTATTAATAGAAAAATTTATTTAAATTCCGCTAGCAAGTTACGTTTTTTTGAGGGGGTAACTTCAGCACCCTGTAGCACCCTCAAGGTTTTAATTTTTTGGTGGTTGAAAAATTTTTTTTCATACATCTTATCTTTAATAAAAAGAATTGAAAACTTCTTTTTCTGCATTTGTCTTATTATCCCCAGAAAAAAATCGTAAAGAAACGATGAAAATAGGACCATCACAGTAGAAATCCCCCTTAAAATAAAACAAACAATATTTTTTATTTGTCAGTAGTCGCAAACAATTATATAAGATAAATAGAATACATTTAATTTATAAAGATAACTCTTGTATAGTACAGCTTTCATCCTCATATAGCCTCATATTTCACTTGATTATAGTACATACAAATGAAAGTTTGTACTTGCTTTTTTGGTTGATTTTTGGCGATGTAAATAATTTTTCATCGCAATTTTTCTGGCAATATTTGTCTACGATAACAATTTTATTTTCTGGGGTCTCATAGATTTAACTATGAAAATTGAAGATATACCGCGCGCGGCGTAGTGTGAAGTGAAAATATCTAGACTTTGGATAAATATACCTTAACATTTTTGGTGTAAATATGTTACGGAAATAACATTTGTATTGTATAAATATTTCTGGAAATATTTCCTTGTTAAATATGGGCAATATAAAAGTTTTTTAATAGTAATATTAAACATTTTTTATACCTCTCATTAAATTTATTAAATTAAAATCCAAAGGTCTCTGAATAATTGGAATGCGGATTAGAAGGTAAAGACATATTTTGGTCTAAATTTTTGTAACTACCCATTAACAAAAAAATTTAGTAAACAACGCCAGTTGTGAAACCGGAGCTTGAAACCCATTATAATCATTACCTGATAAAGTAATATTCTCATACGTAACATTGTATATTAAACCAAATCCTCCCAGATCATGAGTTTTTATATGAATTCCGTTTTCACCACCAAAAAGGCTCGAATTGGAAAAATTGATATTGGTCAAAATATTTAAAGGATTTTCTTTTGCAGTGTCGTTGCTAAATCCGACAGAAATACTTAAGCCGTGGCTTCCATGACAGACCAAATTCCGAACAGTGATGTTTGAACCTAAAATTATTATTCAGCGTCAGCAAATAATGCGGCAACAAATAAGGTTGTTGTTTATTTGTCTGTTCAAGCTGATTGTAATATGACATAAGTTTTTGTTGTCTGCAAATAAAAAATAATGCGTACATTGTACACATATGTCTGGTTGCACAAATAACTATGATAATATTTAACTATCCATCAAGTTTGGCTGTAATATACATGACGTTGGCAGAAATAATTTTCTCACAATCATACCGGCCCGGTTGCTTTAAATTTCATTTTACTAACCAGGCATCTTCAATTGTTGGTAAAAAATACCTTTCACTGTCAGTTATGTTACAGTCAAACTTGCTGGTTAGTTAATTCTAGTTAAAAGTCTTGAAGCAACCCAACATTAGACACGTAAGTGGCGTTTTATATATGCTAAAATTGACGTTTTTTCCAAACAAATGACTAAAATTGGATTATTTTTAAAGACTTTTTGCATTGGGCACAAATTGCAAGTGCGAGTGCAAGTAAATGATCGTTTTAAAGGGGAAAACTTGCATCAGTCATCAATACGCATGCTTTCAGGCAATTTTGTTTGAACTTGCATCTAATGTCAAGAGGCCTATAGAATTGGAAATAGAAATGCTGAAAATGTTATATTTGCACGAAAAAAAATATTACCGCATCTCAGTGCCACGCAGTCGTCTTGATTATAAATTATAGAATCGGAAATAAGGATATTTGTTGAATTCCACACTTCAAAACCATCAGTGTTTTTGCCAGATTTGTTTTGCGGTCTTTTATCCTAAAAAACAATAAAGTTCAATAAAATTTCAAAAATATAAAGCTATTGCTACTTAATTTATTTATTTTTAAACAGGCTTATTAAATATAAAAGTTATGGGTACGGCGCAGAATCTCGGGAGCGTGTGGATAACGTGAAAATAAGTCTACACGGAGGGAAATTTATAATACAACGTAAAAGAAATATAATAATAAGTTTTATATTATCTAGTAGTATATAGGACCATAATCCAGGATAATACCGTTAACAGTAAAATTATTATATACCATTTAGTGACGGGTATTATTTCTGGTTATATAAATCATTATAATAGTTTGTAATATTCATACTATTGAGTATTCACCTGAAGACGAGTGGAGATGCTTACCAGTTAAAACGTAGTGATTCAAAACAAATAAAGACAATGCAAGTCACTGCCGTATAAAGCACTAGACTGATTTTAACATTTTCTCCATGCTTCCAAAAGTTTGCCTTATACGTAAAGGTATAAAAAAAAATTATAAATTTAAAATTCAGTATCAGTATTTTCTTTTAAAATAGTCTAACTGAGCCAACAAATGAAACCCACAAGCATATATACATACCGGATCCCCTGCTGAGTTATTATAAAACCAATTCGTATAAGTAACATTATCTGAATTAGTTACTTGAATCAGATCATGAGGTGCATTAATAACACTTATGTTTCTAATAACTGAGCCTCCAAAAGTTTGAATTGTAAAGAAATTGGGTTTTGGTATACCCCAGTCTCCGAGCCCATCCCAGTATTTTTCACCTTGACCATCAAACACATGATCTAAAACAATAGAACATATAAAAGAATAATACAGAACCTCAACTTTATCAGTGTTATTCGGAGAGTTTGGAGTTGCTACTCTCTTTACTCGTAAAGGTAGGAATTACAAAACCTACAGAATTCTATATTAACTACTATTCACTAAAAATTGATTACCTTCATCTCCTTGTATAGTGACTCCAGTTCCATTGATTGTCACTAAAGGCCCATGCCATGGGGCGTATTCGAATGTAGTTCTTCCTTTAAATGTAACTGTGGCACCATCTGTTAGATTAAGTTTTAAAGTTACTCCTGCTGGCACTATAAGGTTCGAAATGGTTATGTCTTGGCAGTTTTTGGTTACGTTTAACACTTGATCAAAAGTAGTTACAAGGCAGGTTTCTGTGAGATGATGTGATAACGCAACGAGAAAAAATAACATAACCTTAAACATGTTGTTACCACTGAATATCTAAAGTAAAGTAGACGAAAAGCAACTACACAAAATTTTTTAAGTTTGTCAATATTCAGCCGAATTGCGTTTAGTTAGATAAAATGATGTCGTCATCTTATTAAGTTTATCAATTATTTATTCGTGAAAGAATCACTGATTTGTAGTCATTTGGAGATAGCGATAAACGAACATTGTGTGTTATTGATTCTTATACAATATACATACTTTTTATTCAGTAACAGCAAAATATATCAATTAAATTTTTAAGCACAATTCAACTTTAAGCTTCCATAGTATAATAATTTTATTACACCATTTTATTGTATTAATATATCCATATAAAATAGGGTAAGAATAATATTTAAATAGCACTGACTATCCCAGGCAGAAATAGAAAGCGACAAGAGCAAACAGTAGTCGATGAGTCATCATAAAGGAATAGTGAATTTCCACCGCATCGCGCATATTGTATCTGTGTTTGGTGATGCCAAAAAAAAATGTGTGTACAAAATATTATACAAACGAGTTTCAGGAGAATTAAGTGGCGTTGCGTCCGTAAAGATTTTTTAGATAATATCGGGGAATCGTTTGTTAATGGAAAATAAGAAATTAACATGAATAGCCGCAATAGTTCTATTTTAATATTCTGCATGGCGAATGATATACTTTGAACCTAAATAATTAAAACTTTAAAATAAATTTAAAATTTTTTTTTTGGAAAAATATTATCCGCCAAACTAGAAGTTCTGGTAAACCCCATAGTAAAATTTTTATATTAAATTTTCAATTAGATAAGCCAGGAAATGATGCCGCGTTTCACTCTTGTATGGAAAGCATACTAAGCACGAATGGAAAAATTGCGAACGAGCCGCGTAGCGGCAAGTGCGGTAATTACATGAGTGCGTAATTTATAACACGCAATACGTACTATACTTTTTCTATGACTCTTAATTATAACTTAAAGATCGGTTTATATTTTATAAAGTATTGATTTGAACTTCAAATCTTAAATAATGACAATGTGACTGTCAAATATTCAAAACCAAGATAGATAAATGTGACGATTTGAGTGGTTTAAAGATAACTTTATTTTTATACTAGACATCATAACGCACAGTTGTGTGTTTTTATTTATCAAAACGCACAGTTGTGCGTTTTTATTCTTTACGCGCAGTTGTGCGCTTATAGAGTGAACTGTACGTAAAACAATGTTTACTAATTTTTTTTTTTTTTTTTTTTTATGATAAAACACCTGCACTGTAGGAAAAATCCTTTAAGACGCTCTGGGAGCGGTGCGAGTGCGAAAAAAGCGATTAACGTTGGTCTTGAAACGTTGAAGATTGTATTCATTGGGAAACACGACCTCAGGAAGATCATTCCACAAAGATGACGTTCTCCAGATGAAAGAATTCTTGAACAATGAAGTTCGAGGAGTACTAAGCTGAACAACATATGGATGAGCGGCAGCGGTTCGCCGTGTATTTCTGTTTTGCATTGCTCTAGGTGGAATCAAATGGGCAATGTCAGTCGAACACCTGCCATGGAAATATCTGTAAAAGAGAGCCAAATCACCAACCTGTCTTCGATGCTCCAGGCTATCGAGGGTCTTGGTCAGCTCGGGGTCGCCGATCAGACGAACGGCTCTCCTTTGAATGGAATCCAGTAGCCGAAGGGTGTGCTTGGGTGCAGAGCTCCAGACATGAGAGCAATATTCTAATGATGGTCGAGTCTGGGCTTTGTAGAGTGTCAAAAGTTGATGAGGTGTGTACAACCTTTTGGTGCGGAAAAGTACACCAAGTTTCTGTGCAGCTGCCTTGGCAATTGCAGCAACGTGATCATGCCAAGACATATTACCTCCCAGATTGACCCCCAGCAAATTAATAGACGGTGCCAGGGGAATTGCGTGTCCTGCCATGACTATATCCGGTTCTGCAATCTTAACCTTTTTGGAGAAGACTGCTGCCTGGGTTTTCTTAGCATTAAATTCGACTTGGTTTCTGTCACCCCAAGCCAAAATTTCACTCGCGTCTATATTCTAGTCTGCTGCCAAGGTCAGGCGGATGGCGGGACATTTAAACTATTGGTTGCAATGGATTTAATTATTTTTTTACTTCACGGCGATGAGTTATAGTCGAGGTATTATGTTTTCTTACAAGAACAGTTTGCCGGTTTGTTTATTTGTAGCCTTGTGGGGCATAATTAAAATGGAGGGGCAAGTTATTAATTAATCAGTAAGTTTTGTTATGGCATGCGGCTGACACAAAATATTAAATATTTTGAAAATAAAAACCTAACCGTCATTTTTTAAATTGTAGAACAGTTTATGTGTGCACAAAATGTGGAAGGGAATGCAGTACAAAATCAAATATTAGTGCTCACATGAAATTAAAACATAAAGTCTTCATACAATCACCTTTAAAGACAATTACATGCCCTCTATGTAGAACTTTGTTTTCATCCTTGGCTGAACTGGATCTTCATTTTGTTGATGTCCATGATATAACAATAAAACAAGAAGACCTGCAATTTAATTCCGTTGAAGATTTTAAAAAGTGGAAGCTTACAATAGAGGCAAATAGTCAGTCATCATTTGTTATTGTACAATCAAGAACTCTTCCTAACAAATCACAAATAAAAATATATGCCTATCACCGTTCAGGAAGGTACACTGAAAATATTAAAAACGCACAAAAAGCGCGACAACCGAAAGTTAAGGGTTCCAATAAAATTGGATGCAACTGTCCAGCAAGAATTGTAATGAAGCGCGACGTAAAAAATAATGAAATCCATTTCAACCTTAATTTTAAATGTCCCGCCATCCGCCTGACCTTCGCAGCAGACTAGAATATAAACGCGAGTAAAATTTCTTCCAGGTCATTGTTGAGGCGCAATACTTCATGCTGCCTGCGAAGATGTGCGTCGGCAGCGGATATTTGGGGAGTCAAGGTAAAAGATGAGACAAGTGTGCTGTCATCAGCAAAGCTATAAATTGGATTTTGGGTTTTCACTAGAAGGTCGTTAATATACAGTAAAAAGAGGGTAGGCGACAATATGGACCCTTGAGGAACACCGGCATTGATGGTGAAGGTGTCTGAGAGTAGAAAAAATAAGTTATCATTTTTTTAGATATTTTTTTTATATTTTAAATTTACTCAATAAAATATGAAGTAAGCGACTTTTGGATGCTAATAATCTATAGATTCTTTGTGAATAACAATATATTGTGTCTGCTTAAAGGTTTTAGACAATGATGTTTCTTGACTGATGATAATTTTGGACTTGTATTGTCTTTATTGGGTTTGTTTAAATTCAACTGGTAAGTATATCAAGTCGTCTTTAAGTGAATACTGAGGCTGAGTATGGAAGATACTTACTAGTTAAAACATTGTGATTTAAAAAACAAATAAAGACAATGCAAGTCGAACACTCTTCTACCATTCAAACAAAATCTTATTTATGGAAATATATTTATTAGATAAACTTAACAGTATATATTTAACTATTATAACGAAGTCGAATCTACTCTCCAGAAGGGACATGATAAATTAGGGTTAGGAACAAAAAGCCCTATCTTCCTTCTTACAAAAATATATTAAAATTACCACCTACGCGTTTCGGCCTACAAGGCCATCATCAGGGCGTACTGTAAGAAATAAAAAACAAGTTGTATAAAATTAAAATATTTATTTTAAGATTTCAACTCATATTCACCCCTCCTTTCTATTTGTAATAGTACCTTCGGAACTGTCTTTTTTCTCTCTCCTCTCTTTCCTTTTCTACTTCGCTGTTTGATACAATAATGTTTTTTTATTCTATATAAATAAGATAAGGTTAAATTTATTTAGTCAGATATATGAACTGCTAGAATGCAGCGATATTTTAATTTTAATTCTAAAAAAAAAAATTTTCGATTGTCGTGGTCTTTCCACCTTTTTTTAAAAAGTGTAAATGTTTTTTTAATGTGAATTGATGTTTTTTTAATTGACTTGTTGACTAGGGTGCGTCCTACTTGTAATCTTTATGTGGTGACCTTATTACCTGTAAGTTTTGACATTTTTTATTATTTTAATTTTATACAACTTGTTTTTTATTTCTTACAGTACGCCCTGATGATGGCCTTGTAGGCCGAAACGCGTAGGTGGTAATTTTAATATATTTTTGTAAGAAGGAAGATAGGGCTTTTTGTTCCTAACCCTAATTTATTTAACTATTGTTTGGTTATCACAAACAGAAGAACCTGGAAACTTATAGTTACAGGAGTTATTGTATTTCGATCCCGCAATTGAAATATCATCCCAGTACCAATTTTCACATCCATTATCAGCACAAAGTATATAAACAGCGATAGCCTTTTCTACTACGTCGCCAGAAAAGTTCTTTATTGTCAAATTTTTAATGGGTACATTGTCTCTTGGAGGCGCATCCTTGCTAGGATAATTTTGGTGAATCATAATTCCTTTCCCTAAAACACCTAGAAAAATTTGCTTTCTTTTAATTTTTATTCCTATAACATTTAATAGATAAATCATAAGCATGATTCTTAGTGATGTATGGCACTATAATTATAAGTAGTTTTATGTTAGTGAATACCAAGAAAATTGTTAACGTTTTGAGAAATTTCATTATTGTAGGTACTGAAAACTACCTAAATTTTCACATATATACAGATTTTTTGTTAAAAATTAGTGTGAAATTCACTTTTATGGCAATGTTGCTATTTTAAAACTGTACCTATAACTTATATGATTAAGGCCCGGTTGTACAATTACGACTTAAGCTTAGTTCAGTGTTAAACCAAGCTCAACCTTCATTTCTGACAATAACTTTACATTCTTGTTGGTTTTTAAAATGACGTTTGAGTTTGGTTTAATGTTGAACTAAGCTTAAGCCGTTATTGTACAACCGGATTTTAGAATATTAAAATGTTCAAACAGCTGACACTAACTGATTGTAGCGTAATAATATAAGAGGAAGTAACAACATCGTAATGTTGAAATCCAAACTACTTCTTTTCCTGTTTTTATTTACAATCTTAGGAACTATAGAGGGCGTGAAAAAATTTCAAAAACTACTGAATATAGTTTTTTGAAAATTTCCACATCGTTTAAGTTATCCTTCGTCCTCGTATATTTTTGAAAAATCAAATTGTCTAATTCAATGGGTTTATGGATTTATCTGTCGAAATGGTAATTTTCAAATTTATACACAGGGCAAGCCCGAGGTATCATTTTACTTATCTATATCTACCATAGATTTTAACCTCTTTTTTCTTACCTGACACCTTAATGTTCTCATATGTGACATTTTGAATTAGCCCAAAGCCACCAAGGTAATGCGTTTTAATATGAATACCGTTTTCACCCCCAAACATACTGGAATTTGCAAAATAAACATTGCTTAGATTATTTAAAGGATTTGTGTGGGCAGTGGCGTTGTTAAACCCCACAGAAATGCTTAATCCATGGCTATTGTGACATTCCAGGTTATGAACGGTAATGTTCGAACCTAAAATTTATAAAAATAATATAAAAACCTCGAAATTCTTAGTTTTTAGTCTTAGGGTAGTAAAAAAAGTAAAGTAAAAATTTGAAAATTGTTAACTGTAATTAAACAGAATGTGAATTACGAAAACCGAAATATTAAAATACAAATCAGTACTTAAATGATCGATCCCAAAAGATTGTAAATATAAATATGAAAAATTAGGAAACGAAGGTAAGATATGTGAATCATAAATTATGAAATTAAGAGCAGCAATCAAGAAATGCGAATCGTAAATTTAAAAGTGGTTACATGATGGTAATTATTATTTAAAATTTAATATTACTTTTGAAAATAAGTTGTAAAATTTCACACCATTTCGTTTGCAAAATTACGTCTTCAAAGGTGCTTATTCTGTAAGATAGGGCTAAATCTTCCCTAAAGGGCGGATGGTCTAGCTGAAAAAGTTACACTTCGGCGAATGCGTTAAACTTTCACTTCTTTGTAAACTTGCACAAGCATATTTTTTATGCTAACCAGGACATAGCTCGATTCAGCTCGGCTTGACTGCATTAAACGATATAATCAATTGAAAGAGGATATTTTGGTGCTTGTAATAAAAATCACAGTCGAAAAATCATCTTGTGTTTCCTTATGAAAGGGTTAACCATTTTAGTGACCCCTGTAAATTGGAAAAATAAGAAACGCCCTTAATGCATGTGGATTATTGTGAATAATAAATTTTGAAAAATAACTTCCACTGTTAGAAAACATTGATCTTTGATTGAGAGCTGCAGTATCAAACTTATTTAGAAATAAACTTAACAAATATTTAATACCAAATTTATGAGTAGGTTAATAAAAATGTTGTTCTTCCATTACCAAATAAAATTACATTTTCTGAAATCGACTAACATTATGTTAACTTTTTCGTCGCAATTGCAGGTCCAAAAATTCCTTATTCTAGTAAATTAGGCCGTTGCTGAGCAATCATCAGGTTTATTGTTACCTTCCCATCATAGGACAGAAAAGATTTTTTTGCCGATTTCTAGTTACATTCCCATTCTAGCTCGGGAAAATGACTTTCTTGTACCATTTTCTTTGTCTTTATTTAGATTCAGTTTCTCCTTGGTTCAATACTTTTAAATATTTAACTAGATATGATTGTAAAGGAAACAATTTCAGGGGAAATTAATAATTTTTAAAAAATCTTAATTTAATACAATGTTAATGCGATTTCAGAAAAAAACAGTTTGTAATAGTAAAAACACATTCCCGGCAGCGGCAACGCCAGGATTTTTGGAATAGGCGGGCACAAGCGGGCCCAATGATTTTAGAGTGGGCACTATCCTAATCAAATGTGACTTCTAAAAAAAAAAAAAGGTCGCCGCCTTATATTAGCAGAGGAAACAAAACTTTCCTCTGTCCAAAGTCACGTCTAAAAAAAAAGGTCCTCGTTCTCCTGAACTTAAACATACCACCACTCTTTTCTCGTGACAGCTTTCCTAGGAAATTCCCTTATAAAACCGAACCCCTCAAATTTGGGGGGGCACCAGGGTGGGCACTCATTTTTCTAGGGTGGGCCGGTACCCACCCTGGCCCCCCCTGGCGCCGCCGCTAAATCCCGGACTTCCATGCTATCGCTATCGCATCAGCCAACAATTTCAATTATCTTCCGGGAATGTATAGGTTTTACTCCTAGAGACACAATATTATGCTATTCTAGTATTATTGGGCAATATTTATAAGAATAAAAAATGACTACCGCATCTTAAAGCCACACAGTCGTCTTGATTATAAACAACAGAGTTAGTAATTAAAACATTTGTTGAATTCCATACTTCAAATCCATCCGTATTACTGCCAAATTTGCCATCAGGATGTTTACTCTAAAAATATTTAAATTTAAACCTCAACAAAGCCATTACTGAATTAAACACAGTGAGATGCCATGTTTACCGTTGTTTCTTATCAGTTGATCGATCCTCATGCCAAATTAAAAAGAAATAGGCCTGGTAAAAAAAATTTTAAATCTGCCGAATCTCGGCAAACTTCAAAAAATAATTATGCGTTAAATAAACGAACAGGATCAATACAATTGCTGATGATTCCCTTCCTTATTAATCTCCAAAATACGGTTAAAATCTGATGACTTGTCTAATAGAGATATCATTTATACAGAGTAAAATATTATACTATCTAATATTAGGATGAAGATAAAAAAATTTAAAGAAACTTTTCTTCGCTAAAAAATACTTACCCGATCGCCTGCTGAGTTATTATAAAACCAGTTGGTATAAGTGACATTATCAGAATTAGTCACTTGTACTAAATCATGGGGAGCATTAATTACGCTTATGTTTCTTATAATTGAGCCACCAAAAGTTTGAATAGTAAAAAAATTAGGCTTCGGTATGCCAGTATCTCCATGTCCCTCCCAATACTTCTCTCCTTGTCCATCAAACATGTGATCTGAAATCATTTTAGGAAGTTTTTGTGTTAAAGATTGTCCTGCAGATTAAAAGCATGCGCTGTGTTTTTATCCCGGGCCTCTACTCGGCCCGGTCCGACTCTAGGGGTCGGATCGGGCCCGTCATAATCAATAAAAGTTCGGGTTTTCGGGTCCTAATAATTCTTTTTCGGGTCCGCCGGATTTTCCGGGCCAGCCAAGCTTATTTATACTCACCATCATCATATAATACTATTAATCAATAGATAAAACGTCAACATTTGTGACATTTAATCTATAATTTAGCTGTCATAATTATCAAGAGAAGTTGGGTCAATCAGTGTTCGGGCCAGCAGGGCTTATCAGTCTTGGTTGACGGCAGGGTCGAGTTACGTCGCAAAATTCCACTTCCACAGACAGGGAAATGTCGTGAAATTCCGGCAGGTGCAGAGCTCTAGTTTTGATCTTGCGCCATGGAACGGTTTGTTTTTATGAATTAAAACCCAGCTTATAGAACAAAACATTTATAAAATCATGAGGTTTTATTTGGGTGCTTAGAAGCTTAAGCTAATCTTTCAAAAGAAAAAATATTTTTAATTACTGAATCGTTAGTAAGAGAGTAACTATGATAAAAATTATTTAAAAGAAATATAAATATCTTAAACGACTTAAACTGCTTCTTGTAATACATCTCTAGCGATCTACTGATGTTTTATAGTCTTTAGTACCATAATTTAAAAACACACACACACTCTCTCACACACCTATTAAACCCAATGAATTACAAACTATATTTTCTGTCTATCACAGTCCTTCTCAGCAATATTAAGGTCAGGTTTTACTAAGTATTTTGGCTAGTACCATGATTTACTTACCTTCGTCTCCTTGTATAATAATTCCAGTTCCATTGATGGTCACTAAAGGTCCATACCAAGGAATGAATTCAAAAGTTATTCTTCCTTTAAAAGTTACTGTTGCTCCGTCTGTGAGGTTAAGTTTTAAGGTTACACCAGCGGGTACTGTGAGGTTCGCTATGACTATATCATCACAGTCCCTGGTTGCGTTTAGCACCTGGTCAAAAGTAGTCACAAGGCAGGGTTGTGAATTCAACCCTTGTACGATAACGAGCAAAAGTAATAGCGTTAGCTTTACCATTATTGGTTATTTAATATTTTAATAAAATTAATAACAAAATACTAACTTTGTACTTTTCGATTGACGATGTTTATTCATATTATTAATAATAATTAGATAAATATTCTATAATCTGATCATATGATATTATTAATGAGTAAGTAGGTAACTGATAAGGCACTTTTGGGATTTTTAGTACTGTATATACATATACAGGGTGTCCCAAAAAAGGATGCACTCCACAGGGATCTCGTAAACTATAAAAGATACAGAGATGGTTAAATTAGAAAAAAGTTGCGCCTACTAAATCCTGCAACATTATGTTTGCAAATTTAAAAAACTCCGAATCTTCTCTAAATTAACGTTTATCTAATTTCTTTGAAGTAAAACTTTGTTATTTGTGAGGAGTTGGGTGAATGTAGTTTTTAAAAGCTATGAAACATTTTCAAGTAAAGAATTGCCGAATTTAATACTTTGCCATACTTTTCTCCAAATTAATACGTTATTTAACAGTAGATCATGGTGCTTATGAAACAAAAGAAAAATATATGCATATTATTTAAATTAAAAACGCGTGAATTTTGAATACATTTTATTAGTTAACAACTTACCTACATATTTAACAGTGTAAATAATAATTATAGGTTTTTATATAACATACATTAACAACAACATAAAAACATTTTTTGATAACTATAGAAATTTCGGAAAATTATTACCATTTTCCCTAATACATAATTCCACAATTTGATTATTCGTTCTACAACATTTAGGAGAACTATTGAACGTCTTGTATTGACACTTGAAAGTGTTCCCCAGCCTATTTTAATTGAGAAACATTGGTTCTTCTCTCCATATAATAGTAGTAGTTCTACATGTTTCAAACGCAGAAGCATTTGAACAAATGAATTGAAGAAGAAAAGAGTAAATATCATCTTAACGGAGCTTTAAGTTAATATTTTTAAATGGGGTCAATGAGTAGAGTAGAAAGAAAATCATCACCAGAATACACGTCACACTGTAAAAAGGGAATGAACCTATGTCAGGTTTATAGCTTTGGGTACCATAGGAATTTTAAGTATAGAATAAAAGGTTGGTGTTAACAACCAGATGTGGATGAGATAATTGCTAAGAGAAGTGAAGAACAATATTGGTAGATATTTACAATAATAACAGTGGAGGAAGACTTTGAGTTCTTATTTCTTACCTTCTAAATATCCACTGCACTTCAAGTATGGACTATTTGTTCAAGTTAACATAATTATGATAGAAGAGTTTTGGACTTGCATTGTCTTTATTTGTTTTACATGACAACGTTCCAACAGGTAAGTATATCCAGTCGTCTTCAGGTGAATACTAATTCAGTATAATTCAGTATTCACCTGAATACGACTGGAGATACTTACCAGTTGAAACGTTGTGATGTAAAACAAATAAAGATAATGCAAGCAAAACTCTTCTATCATTCAAGACACATCATTGTCACCAACCTTCAAACATTAACCTAATTATGTTTATGAAATTATTTATATCTGATTATTTTAACCTAATATTGAACTATATTTGCATTTTATTATATGAGATATTTTGGTACTGCAGATTTTGTAGAGTCTAAATATTTTTCAGTAAACGAGGCGATGTGTTATGGAAATTTAGTTAGTCATTCGTGCAGCGTTGTATTTTAAAGATTTTCAAATTTCAAATTGTTTTAATAATGTCGGGTTGTACAAAGAATGTTAATAATTATTATTTAATCGGCAAGTTTGACTGTGACATAAATTACTTTGACAGGCATTATATACTTACGTTCAAAGGTGCGCGATAAGTAAATTAAAAATTAAGGTAACCGGGCCAGTATAATTGTGAGAAAATTATTTCTGTCAATGTTACGTTTGTCACAGTCAAACTTGCCGGTTAAATAATTATTATTAAAATTCTTTGTGCAACCCGACATAAGTCTGGGCTCTAGGTATAAAACTAGATTCTTTTAACAGCTTATACAGTGTTTGTGATGTTTTTTATTTTCGCCTGGTTACCGAGAGATATCACAAACAATTTTCCTTAAAATAACGTTCCGATTATCCATTGTTTGCGCTTAACACCAACAACCATACAGACTAAATCATGATTAGTAAAAATTTAAAAAAGAAACACAATAATATTGATAATCATCTTTAATTTTCAAGGCAAAACGTTTTTAAACCTTGATCCTTCGTATCTACAAAATGGAATCAACATGGAGTCTCTTGTAAAGTACATTACAATGACTAAAATAAAAGAAATAATATCAAATGAAATGAATTAAAAGGAATACAATACGACAAAGTATACATTTAAACAGTTGCCGTAAAATGGTAGTAAATAGTAACACGACCTAAATGTTACATATTTAAGGAATCAAAAAATTTAAATTAGTATGAGAGGTCTGAGTAAGGTATACAAGGTGATTCCTACGTTGATACTTCTTTTTAAGCCCTGTATAGAAGGCATTAAAGTAAACAACATACAGATACAGAAGTAAAAAATCTAAGTGCGAGCCTGGTAATCAAAACGTAGCCTGATTACTTTATGATGTTTGTCCTATCTCTTATTAGTCATGCAATTTACTGGTCGATGGTGAGTTACTTGGCAAAACGCTGCTGTGTGTTTTTCTAAAGCAAGTTAATTTCAAATTTAAAATGGTAAAATTTGAAAACAATGAACTATAGGTATGGTGCTAATTTAGGATGAGTGTCGTCAAAGTGGGGCTGCTGCTTCAAGATTAAACACAGAACGCTTTCCCTTACGGGCTCATCCCCAGAAGTTTTCTTAATGTTATTCAACGGGTAAGACAGAACAGTATTTGATTCATAGTGTAATAAATTAATGTATTATTTTTGACTTTTTTGAAAAAAGGTTTTTAAAAATGTTGTTTATTTTAATGCCTTCTATACACAGCAAAAAAAGAAGTAACAACTTAGGAATCACCCTGTATAATATAAATGGAAGAATATCTCATAGTAAAGAAAGAAAAACAATGGAATATGTTATTTTATTTTTAAATTCGTTATTTCGTATTTAAATTTATAAAAAAAATTTTTTTTAAAAAGTATAAAAAACTGTTGAGCCATTGTGTTTAATATTTTTTCTTCTAGTAATCATCGTGCAAGTAATCTTCTATCATTTTGGGAAATAAATAAAAAAACATAAAGTCTTTCTCCACTGGTTTATTAGAAATAAAATTAATAGGTGGCGGATATTCTTCTATGTTTCGGGTGTAGTAACACCCATCATCAGGAATAAAATGTAAAGAGAAAATATTTAAAGTAAAAGGAACAGACCTAAGTGGTGAGTGGTAGTGAACCTCGATGGAGCTCTCATCGAGCCATGGAAGATCAAATACTGAGAAATGGGATAATTATTGAAAAAAGGTGTATATACTTAAGTCTTAACACTGACCATGGGTAACAGGTAACAGTGGTAAGAAGGGGCCCGTTTGGGCAGAGAGAAAAAAAAAATTAAAATTTAAGAAATGTAAGAAAAATGGAGACTCACAGGTCAAGAACCCTCATCCTGGGAAACGTGGGGAGAAAGAAAGGTAGTTTATATAACCCTCATTCTTAAGGGAAAAGAAAAAAATTTTTGTTTAAAACGTAGAATTAAGGCATAGAACTGATGTTGAATCCTAGTTCATAGCAAATTAGATTTGAGGGAACAAGCCCGAAAGGACTGGAACCCCAGTGTGTGTTAATTTAGACATAGTCAATTAAAACTTTAAACCTTAGGCACGAGGTCCTAAGGAAGGTCCAACAGAAAGTACTCTGATTCTCTAGTATTTTTAAAAAAGTTTTAAAGTTTTAATAAAAAAAGGTTTAAAGTTTTAATTGACTATGTCTAAATTAACACACACTGGGGTTCCAGTCCTTTCGGGCTTCTTCCCCCAAATCTAATTTGCTATGAACTAGGATTCAACATCAGTTCTATGCCTTAATTCTACGTTTTAAACAAAAAAATGTTTCTTTTCCCTTAAGAATGAGGGTTATATAAACTACCTTTCTTTCTCCCCACGTTTCCCAGGATGAGGGTTCTTGACCTATGAGTCTCCATTGTTCTTACATTTCTTAAATTTTAATTTTTTTTTCTCTCGGCCCAAACGGGCCCCTTCTTACCACTGTTACCTGTTGCCCATGGTCAGTGTTAAGACTTAAGTATATACACCTTTTTTCAATCATTATCCCATTTCTCAGTATTTGATCTTTCATGGCTGAGAGCTCCATCGAGGTTCACTACCACTCACCACTTAGGTCTGTTCCTTTTACTTTAAATATTTTCTCTTTACATTTTATTCCTGATGATGGGTGTTACTACACCCGAAACATGTAGAATATCCGCCACCTATTAATTCTATTTCTAATAAACCAGTGGAGAAAGACTTTATGTTTTTTTATTTATTTCTATAAATTAACTCCACTTTAAGAATGGACTACTTCTTCAAAATTCTATCATTTTGTTTATTTCTATAAGTCATACTAGAGGTGCAGGTAAGCTGTCCATACTAGAGGTGCAGGTATGCTGTCGAAGTGCCTAAAATTGACACTTGATGTCACTACTCACAATACCTTACCGTATAGATTCTATAGAAACTGTTCAACAGTAAATCATTTCCCTTCTCATAGATCCTAGCCCTACTAATAAGCCATGATATGGCAAATCGCGTCTAGGGATGGAACTGACTAAGAAAGGGAAAAACTCTTTCCATTATAAAAAATTCTATTATACTATAGTTTACATATCTTTGTAATCTATTTTGCATAAAAAGAACTTTGTAAGATAATAAATATAAATCATATACTAATGTCATAAAATCATGTCACTTAAATGTAAAAAAATATTCAGTATATTTTCAATAAATATGTATCAACTTCACAAAAATCTAAACTATCCCGATTGGTAAGATACCACAGTTGCTATTGACCCCATTTTACGGTATACATTGGGTGGATTCGCGATACGGGTGACATTTCGAACGGGTTATTTAGCATCGGCTACATATTTTTAAAGATAATTTATATCAGATGTAGATATATTTTATGGCATGATCATACGCCTTTGTTAAAAAAATCCGTATGTCTCCTCATAAGTCAACAAGAAAATTAATAGTCTGTTTTAATTTACAGAGGTCGATATTTAAAAAACGACCGGTGTACGTTTGTAATGTGTAAAATTATTTGACCAACTACATTATTTATTTCGCCAATAAAACCACAGAAAAATTGACTGTTCTGTTGTTGTTTTTTTGTACTAATATTTTCAATGTTGCTGAAGTTTATCCGTTTCATTAACGAAGTTTGATAACTGAAAGTTTTCATTTTTAAATTAACCGATCCTAGTCAAACGAAATATAATAATTGTTCTAAGAGTCAGTTTCCGTCTCGTGTCCATAATCTGAGGGAATATATTTTTACAAGGTGGGTATTTAAAATGAAATGCTGCTTATAGCGGCTCTGGAAATAAGATTTCTCTAAAATCCAAAAATACGTCATCAAAGATTTTTTTGGGCCTCGCTTCTGTCATGTAAAAAAAATTTGAATCCCCAACGAGGGGCGCAGGCCTAACCAAATTGTTTTTTAGAAGGTAAGAAATAAGAACACAAAGTCTTCCTCCACTGTTATATTATAGAAATATTTTAAGCAACTTTTTTACATGTTTCGAACGCAGAAGCACAGTCCCCTTTACAGTAAAGGGGGCTGTGGCAGAAGCATTCATCTTTAGGAGAATAAATAAAAGAAGAAAAACCAGTAGATATCACCCTAACTGAGCAAAACAATTGTAGGTTCAATGTAAAAATGAGTAGAACGGTGAGAATTTTTTAAAAAAATTAAATTTTTTACATCGAATTGTGTTGCTCAGTTAGTTTGGTATCTACTGGTTTTTCTTCTTTTATTTATTCTCCTGAAGATGAATGCTTCTGCGTTCGAAACATGTAGAGAAGTTGCTTAAAATATTTCTATAATATAACAGTGGAGGAAAACTTTGTGTTCTTATTTCTTACCTTCTAAATTTCCACTCCACTTTAGTATGGACTATTTCTTCAAGTTGAAATTGTTCTTTGTCAAATTCGAGCATACCACTTGTGGCACCTTTTTGGAAAGCTTATCGAAAAAGGAGTTTGTCCATATATATTTTTAACATCTGTCAAAACATGTGTCAGAAATTTAATAAAAACTAATTTAAATAACATTACTTTGACAATAACTTGAAAACTGTAATGTCACTTTTTTAGCATAGAAATTATTGAAAAATGTCACATGAATCTGTTAGCACAGACCAAACCGATGGTAGGACTCTTTCCTAGCTCTTTCCAAAACTTCTGGCGCGATTAAACGTAACTCTGCCCGAATCCTTGCCTTCAACTCTTTCAGATTTCTAGGTCTGGTGACATATAATATTTGTACTTCTACATTGGGGTGTCCACCTATAATATTTTAATTTTTGTCTCGTGTAAGTTTGTTTATAGATTTTGTTACTATACTTTTGTGCTACTGAATGTTTTTTAAATTTGATAACCAATTTTTATACTAACTATATAGATTTATATTTAAGACATTGTTAATGCTTGTAAGAGTCTTCTTAACAATAAAGGATAAATAAATAAATAAATAAATAAATATACACTTCTTTTTAAATTGCTTTATAAATAAAAATCTAAGGGTGTAATATCCGGAGAACAAACCCGAATCAAAGGCGCCTGAGTAGTAAATTAAAAATGAAAGTAACCGGGCCAGTATGATTTTTTTTCCGGGGTTGGCGGAAGAGCCAGTATACTTAGGCCTATATGAGGCCAATTGTATCCCCTATCGTCTGGGTAATGTCAGCCAGACGGGATCTACAGCTTAACGTGGAATTCACACCCCCCCCCCCCCCACACGGTCGAATGTCAGTACTTATTTTTTATGGTAAATTTTAAGTTCTATAAAATGAATGTTACTAAAAATGACATGTGTCATCGTCTGCCATTAAAAGTTTATACTATATACTAAAAACACCCTGTATAACATTCAATAGATTCATTAACTGTTTATATTAAAATTAGTAAATTATTTGTCCTATTGAGCATGCAGTCACAGATAGATCACTGTCTTACTGCCAATCCATCTATTTAAATTTATTCAGTTCTTTTTAATTCCAATAATTAAATTTTGTTTTATTGTTTGTAATAATTAATACTAATTTTACTTTCACCTTATACAATCTTCATAATTTATCCAAAAACTACTGAATCATTCAGCACTGACCTTTGCTTTAATTAGCAACTACAAGACCCAAATAATGTTCTTCGACATCCTTAAAGGGAATATAATACATTGTGTTTAAATGTAAAAAAATCGGAAATATATTTGTACTCTTTGTTTGATTGATATGTAATTAAAGGTGCTAATGCTACCGGCCAATGACAAGGTCAGCTTAACTTTAGCGCCAATACGTTGTTGAATTGGTCGATGCTGACATTGATAGGGCGCAATATTCTAAATATCATAAATATTACTTTTCTGATAAATTTATTAAAGTGAATTTAATCTGCATATTATTAAATTGAAAGAATTGTATTGTCATTCGTTAACAAACGTTATTGCAGTCAAATAAATATCGCCATACTTTTCGAATATAATATGGTAAACTATAACAATATTATATGACAATAGCATGGAAGTAACTTTATTTTAAATTTACTTTAACAAACCTAGTTAGTGAGAATTGTATAGCCGGGGATTTCATTAAATTAACTAAAAGATGTAGGTTAAATTAAAAGAAAAATATATTGAACATTTATGTCGGGCTACACAAAGACTTTTAATAATAATAAACTAACCAGCAAGTTTGACTGTGACATACATCACATTGGCAGAAATAATTTTCTCACAATCATACTGGCCATACCACGGCAGTAACTCAACCTCTGAGCCACTGCCGTGGTCTCTCTCGTCAAATAGGTTCGATTGTTGTATATCCGCTGATATTTTTTTATTTTTAACGTTTCTTATGGGAAAATTTATACATGAGTGAAATATTCGGTGTAATACATCACAAACACGGTAACATTTATTAAAAAATTACTTTGTTAAATTTGACTTTAGACCGTACCTATATATATATTTAATAACAATGTTTAATTTTTTATATTCTTATCTACAAGTGAATATTTTTTTCTTTAGACAAGGTTTTAAAGGTATACAGGGTGTTCCATAACTTATGGGCCGTATAGTAACTGGATATCTAGACATCAAACTAAGCCGATTAAGTCATATAAGTTTTTTCGGATTGTAACTCGTTCTAGAGATACAGGGTGTTGAAAGTAAAAGTTTATTCTCGAAAAAGAGCCATAATTTTAAAACGGTTTAATGTATCGAATTGAAAGTTGGCAATATTATGTTTTTATGAGCAAGAAATAAGAATTTGTAGACATTTTTAAGTTTCAAACTAGAGGGCGCTAGTTATAGGTACACACTGGGCTTCATAAATCTATGATTTTTTTTCTTACCTGTGATATTAGGTGTATTTTAATTATAGTTTCTTAAAGAAGGGCATTTTCTGAGTCAAAAAGATGTACTTGATTGATCTTAATATCTTTAACGGTTTTCGAAATATTTCCCTTTAAACATCCTAAAGCATAAAAAAAAATAGTACATAATTAAATTATACAAATAATTATTTATATTTAAAAAAGGCAAATTTTAACTATCAATGTCAATCAAATAATTTCTTTTTTCACTTATGCGACTGTTCCTGCTGGAGTGAGATATGTTCCAGTTTCTTGTTATGGTTCCCTATCCCCCTACATGTAGATTTTACATACTTTTTTATGCGTATTTATAGTGTGAACAACAAACAATAAGAACATGAAATAAGTGAACATCCTCGCAATTTTCAGCTCTATTATTTTTAAGAATGCAACTGTTTGAGAAAGTGCTAAAAAGTACATGTTGGTGTAGTAGTTATCTGCATATAAGAAAGTAATGTCGGTATCATGTTAATAATACCATAGAATATTACACATCTTCATGCATTATGATCTCAGATTCAGAGTTGAGAAAAGTATTTACAATTGCAGTTTTAGAAGAAGGAATGACCAAATTTTGTAAAAAGATATCAAATTATATTTAGCATATTCAAGAGTCGAAACAAAAATAAATTTCAACTTTTTGTAATATACAATTATGTACTTACTTATATTTATAGAACCTTTGTGTCAATAAGTTAATAAAGAATTTACCTTATATAAAATATATATACCTATATTTAGGTATATAAGACCCATACTATAATGAGCTTATTATGCAACCCATTTTAGCCTGTTTGAGTTACGTAATAAATTGTATTATCGTACTGATGATGTAATGAGCTCATTGCATCACTAGTGATGTAATAAACGCATTATTTAACTGATTTTTCTTTAAAAAAAAACATTTTTTACTATTTATTTAAAGTAATATTAACCCATTAACGCCCAGAATTATTTTTTGTTAGTTATTCTATATATTTTTACTTTTCTGAGTTAATATGAGTAGGAATGCACAAAAAAAAATATTTTACAAAATGTCATACGTCAGTTTTTAAGAAAATGACTGCTACCATATGGTATCACTGGGCGCATATGATACTGTAAAATACAAATACTTACAATTTTAAAATACATATTTATTTATGGAATTATTAAAAGTAAATTTTTACATTGTGTGATAATTGGCAAAACAGACTACACAAAGACCTACATCACACTTAGAACACATTGTTCTACCAAAACTCTTGCATTCATTTCCAGCGCAACGGCGTCTATTACATAAAGCAACGTAATGATGCATACCGTCATATCGAATACCTGGCAGAAGGGTGCGTGAAACAGATGTTTTTACAGGACCTGCTGATTTTGCCGGTACACCATAACGTGTTAAGTATACTTGGACCAACTTCCTTCTAAACTCTATGTTGGAGGTTTTGTGGTGATTCTTCCTATACAGAAACCATGTATTGTTTATTGCTGCATGATATCGTTGACAAAAAATAGCTCAAAAATATCTGTACAAGATATTTGTTCGAACCGCTTGTAATCTTTTACTGGAAATGGAGGGGCTCCAGGTTCAATGTCGCCTTCAATCCAGACAGTATCTGGTTTCTGAGCTAGACGATTTCGAATCCAGTCGTTGTTCTCTGATACCGGACAATACGTATCTTTTGAGGTCGATGCAGAAGATGATTCGGTTACGGATTGATTAGCCGGGGCTGAAGATGATTGGTTAGAACTTTCTGCAGAAAGTCGTCATAATTATTGCCTAAACGTGTATTATTCGTCAATTTTATTTCCACAGGTGCACGTAATTGTCGACCTGTTAAATTATTTAGCATGCCTCCGTCATCTTCGTCAGCGGAATCTTCATTGGTGTCGACATTGGGATCAGGGGGCTCGATAAATATTTCATCTATTTGATTCCGCATCGTCATTAGCGTGTACTATGTCTAAAGCTTCAGACAATGAAAATCCATGCCTGTCAAAAAAAAAATATATATATAGCGTAACCGCCCAGTGATACCATATGGCATCAGTATGTTTTGCGCCCATTTTGTAAAGTTAGGTGAATTTTTAAATATACGATATACATTATAGAGGGCTTTAAATATATATCTTAGTCAATATCAATACTTGTATTCAAGAAAAAATATACTATCAGTGAAAAACTATACTTACTCAAAGAGAATGTCCATATTTTTCTATTGACGTAAAATGAACGATAAAATAACAAGTGTTTTTTTGCTCACAAATATCGGCAACGGTACTCAAAGACTTAAAACACGACTCAAGATGCTTCCCGCAACTAACGCACTCGTCAGAGTTATTATTCTACTACCACCCACAAAATGGTCGATGTCTTAGTAATAGCTGATTTAGCGATACCAAACGGTATCACTGGGCGTTAATGGGTTAATGCTGATAACAGCACCTGGTCTGTGTCTTGACGTTTTGGAAAATCAAAAATCTGGTTCTTAGATAAAATGTTGTAAGTATATGGTAAGTTTCATTACAGCACTCGTGTGGTTACCACGACTCGGTCTACGACCATGGCAATATTCCCCACTCTTTAGTGTAATGAAGCTTATAGCGTACTAGTAATATAAGTAATTATTATAATATACTATTTTTTGACACAGTGTTGTTATTATGATGTTGAATCGTGGATTGGATATATTATTATTTATTTATTTTTATGGTTAAACATACATTTTGTGCCAGTTTTGAATTTTTGAGGTAAGTTTAACTTTTATTTTTACATGACACGTTACCTCGTTATAAATCACGAGAAATATATATTACTTAATGATATTTTTGACACTCTTTCATTATAAATTCCCAATGGTAGCGCCAACGCTGTCAAGTCATAATACCAAAAAAAAAATTTTGATTTATAACGATGTGATATTTAAAAATATTTTTCTGAAACGTGTTTTTGTATCAAGATTTACAGGTTTCAATAATGCTTCATTTCTGCAACACCCTGTATAGAATAGGTGTTTTATTCGAAAAATAAATTAGTCTGTCCTTTGTTGGGACACTCTCGTGAATTCTATTCCGTCTCTGTAATTAACAAAACAATCTCGACTCTGCCATTAAACTAAAAAAACAATCGAAAGAATTTGCACCGCCTAAGGCGCACCATAATGATAATGAGTAACACCAGTAGTAGCACTTATTGCAGACCGTGGCTAATGTCAGAGACATTGACATTGCAGAATAACGTGAATTAACGAAAAAAAAAGGAAGTATTATGGGGAATTCAACTTATTATACTTCTTTTTAAGTTTATGGTTATTTCTTTATTATACATAATAATACACCGCGTAGTGCAATTCATTTTATTAAAGGTGGAAAGAAGAGCTGAGTAAACCTGAGACGAATAAAGACATTTTTCTATTGATGTTGATACGTGTGAGTCAATTATTATAAGCAGCGAAATTGCTGGCGTATAGTAAGTAGAATGTTGGAAAAGGTGATTTTTTTGTTACCTATAGAGGACCTAGGCTGTTATTGCGCGAGAAAAAACAGTGTAGGAATATAAGTAGGTACCATATAATATAAATTTCGAATTCCTTTATCAGTGAATAAATATGACACAAGTTCAATCCTTAGGGGAGAGTCGGGTAATCGTGCGCGGTGGCTAATCGTGCTCATGTCTTTATTTCCATAACCGGCGGTATATAATTCGAAATCGGTATTCAGGCGCCATCCCTTGCCAAGCCTGTATACTATGATATATGAGGTGGATCGCTTTACTTTACTTATTCAAAATGGTCACTTTGTTGTTTAAGTATGTCGTGTACTAGTAAATGCTTCGAAAAAAATAAGCCGTAAGTATTTCCATTTTTACATTTTTTGATAATCGTGTTCGTTAATACATTGCTTAATAAGTCCTCTTGACACTGATATATATAATTTAGGCAAAAAAATGTTTTATATTGTTTTAAAGAAATTTAAAACCGAATCTGCCACTTTCGGTTAATCGGGCGCAGTGCGCACGATTAGCCGCCATGTATTTACCATGTTAGGAATGGGTTGTAAATAACACAGCCACACACAAAATTTTACTTTTACGTTTACTATATGTTTTTGGGGGCGAAAATCCACATCCGAGGTCCAAAAAAGTCAGCACGTCAAAGTTTCGGCATAACCTCAAAAGAACCCATAATTACAGTCTTAAATATCTTAGATTATAATATTTTGCATTTTTGCAGATGCCGAAATACCAACGTAAAATAACAAAGGCGCAATGGAATCCAGAAATCATGATTCAGGCTATAAGAATAAATAATTTCCCTTTTCAATGCGCACGATTATCCTATCCATGCGCACCATTAGTTGCATACGTCGGGTAATTATGCGCAGTGTCATTTTTTGAATTTTTGAATTTTAAAGTCACAGTGTGCATTTTTATTTAAAATTAATTACAGAATATTAAAGCCAAATCGTTAAAGAATCTTGATAGCAAACCTAGAAGTCCAATCTATTGTCATTTCGGAAATATTACAATTTTGGCTTATGGCAATACCCGACTCCCCCCTATCAGTCATAAGGATAGAAATCCTTGTTTATTTATATAAACTAGTTTATATAGTAAGATAAATTTATGAAACTAGTTCATTCGTTCACGGATTTTTTAGAGCTCGAAATATGTATGTTATATAAGTACCTATTCAGTGTTAACTTCTACCAACCAAAACGAATCAGAGTTACTACTTTGACATACCGAAGTCCTAATCTAAAAGTCGAGTTCAATCAATCAATCAAAATGTATTCATAAATATATACAATAATTTAAAAAGTCAAAAAATAGAAACGTATAGTTAAAGTTAACATTCTTAATTACTAATATATATTGTATATTTAAAAATACATTATACAAACATAAATTTAAAATAACACGTTAACATGTTAATTAATAGCACCCAAGAAGTCTCAAAATTAGTAGGTAACACCCTTGGATCGCTAGGTCAATCTCTTGGTAACTTTACCCTGTCAGATAATTTCTATGGAAACAATTGCCTTAACAATGGATTTTTTGGAAATTATCTTATTGGTAAAGTTACCAAGAGATGGATCTAGCGGGCCTTAACCACTTACCCCTTCAATTGTTAGTTATAGTTCAAAACAGAATATCATACGTTTACAAAGTTAACCATTTTGGGACAAATTGTGGTTGTTTTTGTCAGGATTACTAAGAGCCTCTTGTCATCTCCAATGGGGCAAATTAATTTTGCTTACCGCCAATTTCATAATAGCTCCAAGAATTAAATATTAAATAATTCATTGTCCAAAATTACAAAGTTTAAAACTACGTAAAAAAACACCATAAAATGACATCGGCTGAATACGTCTCTTTCAAAATCTGGGAAAATCTTAAAGGTCCTAGATCAGCTGGCCGATGTCATGTGTCTGGATGGCAACATCGAAAACGAGCTCTATCGTTATTTTTTATTTTTACACCTCTTCTTAAACAAAATATTACGCTCTGTCGACTAAATTAAAATATTGAGCCTTCTATAACCATCGGTAATGTATAAGGTTGTTCCCAGGCGGACTCATGAGTTTTTTTACAGATGTTGAAAAATTTTGATGGCAGTAACATTGCCAAGAAATAAAATAATTATTTACTTACTAATTAACGCCGCAAAAACATAAATTACTAAAATTGCATTTTTGCTTACTTTTTAAAAATTACATCTTTACTTTATTATTATTTTTTTTATATAAATCCTTACCTTTATGTAGTTGTGTGTTTGTAGGTATATCAAATCGATCCCTCTTTCCTTTTATTTGGGGAAAAATGTCACTAGGATCATTTAAATTATAAATATTTCTAATAATCAAACGGATCGCTTGTTTTAAATTGTAATAACTCTTGGACTGTTGAAGTCATTGTGCTTTAATACAAGTCACAATACACGTCAAAAACACACATAAACGAACTAAATAAATCTTAAGGACATACTACGGGCGATTCGGCATTGACTAAATGACATGCTAATACTTCAGACTGTAGTTCCTCAGTTTAATTTATGCAGAAAAGTGTTTAATTTTTATTTCCCCATTATTTTATAGGTATACATGTGAGATTTAGTTTTAAACGCTGGCCATTTGGTTTAAACCAGTGCCATTAACGTAATACACACAGTCTTAAACAATCATGTTTACTACCTGCTATAATCACCTTTAAAAATTAGTATGTAGGTATGGTATATATGGTATAATTTTTTCATTCATTAATCAAATAATAACATATTAAAATTGTGAAGGTGTGACATTTATTCGCAGTTACATAAATTGGTACTGTTTTTTTTTATATGAAATCATCAATTTAAATAAAAAGACAGACCTTCATCTAATACATTATTTGTCATAAGTAGTAATAATGCAAAAACGTAGCAAAATAAATGGGGGAGGGGGGAATTCAGTAATTCTCTCTTCATCCAAGTATCACTTTAGCATTTTTTTAGAAGTTACAGAAGAAGAATATGCACCATTTCAGATTTTTCGCAAGGAGACAGTGGTGGCTCGTCAGGTGAAGGGGATCTTCATCAAAAAATAAAATAAAACTAGGGGGAAAATTTACCATTTTAGCCTTTAAAAAATAATTATGTTCGAATTAATAATATTAATTTAATACAAAATTCAAAATTGTTTATTCATATTAAGAATTACAATAAAAACAGTAATGTACACACGTCAATAAATATAAAATATCAAAACTACAAAAATACATCCTTTTTTAAAAATCTAGACAAACCAAACACTTCATAGACGTAATTTACATTTAAAATAACAGAAATAATTAAAATATTCCTCATTTGAATAAAATGGATTTGAGATTAAAATTTGTTTTATTTTTTCCCTAAATCTATGAAATGGTAGTTCCCTTACGTCCATTTGTAACACATTAAAATAATTTATAGCCCAGTATCCTGGGTTATTCTGACACCTCTTTAGTCGCCAGTAAGCTGGCACTAAGTTGCCCTTATGTTCCTGGTAGGATAGGCATGCACGTCTTAATGGGTTGCAAATAAATGAATATTTTTCTTGATAAAGAGCAAATTCTCAAAAATGTACAGAGATGGTAACGTAAGTATACCAAGCCTCTTGAAGCTTGCTCTACAATCATCCCTGTAACCAAGACCGCTCACCACCCTAACCGCCCTCCTTAATCCTAATGTAGCTATGCATAATAGGGCCACGGTTAACTCCGATGGACAATTAATAATTAACACTCATGCATTTTGGCGCGCCCCAGCCGACCGTGTCCGTTAGCTCAAAGCAAGTGAAGTCCCAACGCCCAATATGGCTTTAATATTCACCGTTGCTATGGTTACGTGACGTCAGTCACGCAAACAGAATGTAACAATTTGAATTATGATAAAGGGCAATTTAAAAATAGATCAGTCGATGCAGCATTGTTTTAGCATTGGTTGGCCTAGCCTTAGGTTATTTATTTTCAGGCTTCGCGAAACTTATACGGTTATAGATATCGTTTTTACGTGATTTACTGTGTGAATAAAAAGTTTTGTTTTTATTTTTCAGTTAATTCAGTAGTGTACGTACCTACTTAGTTATGTGTTTTAAAAATGAACCCAATTAATGACATAGTTTGTAATTTGTTGGAAACTCCATTCAGTCGTTGGACAGATGAGGATAAAAGAGACGTTTTGTTACACGGGTTTTTAGTCAATGTTTGTTTAAGTACCCGCACTATACCTAGCTCCTCACCATTTTTTAACATCGCGAGCCGCCACTGCAAGGAGAGAGTTTTTTGCATATAAAAATAAAACACTTTTAAGAAGACTTTAAAGAGGTAAAATGTTTCAGTAAACTAAAAATATTTTTATTTATGTCATCCATAAAATGATAAAAAAAAATCCACAACCAATAAAGGTAGTAAGCTTAATTCTTGATTTACTTAACAAATAACTTTGATTGTTAGTGAATTATTTATGCTATTATTGAAGTTACAATCAAAGTTAATTGGTTCGTTAATTATTGTTTACAATCTATCTGTAATACACAGAGAAAACAGTATTGTGGTATTAAAGAAGAGAAACTCATTAAATCAATAGTAGACTGTATTTGCTATTCCTGAATAACTGTATATTTGTTTTAATGCTTAACCTATTGTTGTTTCATAATAACGATTATTATTTATGTAACCATAAGATCTCATTGCTTTATATAAAAATGCCATTGAGTTTTAATGAAAGGCATAAGCATAAAAGCATTTATTTTTAAACATCATTCAATAACAAGCTATGATTACGGCAAAACAAGCTACAATGCGTTCAAATATTTATTATATTGTAGGATTACTTTTACAGTATTTTATAGTTTTAGTTCTTGAAATCCCCAACGGGGACCCTATTCTTGGTTCATGGGAATAGATTTTCCCATGGGAATATGCAATTTCTCTCATGAAAATGGCGATCTCATATTCTTTACACATTTTTTAAACTCTGTTGGAACATATTGTGTTCCCCAAGGGAATAAATTCCACCAATACTTTACAAAAACAATGTCTTATGAACTTAAAACAGAAATTTCAAGATTTTTAATTTGTCCATAAATCCTGCGCGGATTCTCTGCGCGTTAGTAAGATAAAACACAGAGTGTTCCATTTGCGAAAATTGACTTATGCACATTTATCTTAATGGTCATATTGGCACAATTTTAAAGAGTTCCTCTATGAACAACGTGAAATCTAAGTTAGTGATCAAAAGATCTATATTTCAGTTGAAAGTATACAAAATATTAAATGTTTAGTTTTATTAGTTTCAAAATTACTGAACCGTCTTCTTGGTACGGTTTAAAAATGCATATCTCAAAAACGGCTAGAAGTAGGTATAGAATAATATTAAGAAAAGTTTTAATAAGGGAACCAAAAATGATAAAATATATAAGGTGCTCTATTTGATAGACCAAAGTTTGCCCTAAATTCCAGTACCTATAACCGGAAGTGATACAAACATTAAAATATGACTTTTTAGAAGTTTAACATTAAACGTGACTTACCCTGTATAGGGATACTTAAGTATTATGTACTAATACTAATAGTTATATAAAGGGTTTGCTAATATTTCCCTAATTTAAATACAAATATTTACATTTTAGGTACTTTATGCTGACTTTAAATACCAGTACTTTATTTTAAAATTAAATAAATAAAGTATAACACTGAAGTACCTACTCTTTAGTACTTACCTATTTTTATAATAATTACTAAGCACTTTTGTTAGCAAAATTTAAGTACTTATATACAAAAAATGTAGGTATAGGTATACTTTAAAAATGACCTAATTTTTTCGCGGTATTTAAAGTAAATACGACAGATACTATCTGTATACCTAAGTGTTAGTTTTAAGTATTCAGTGCCGTATTAACATAAAAAAATCAAAAAACAATCAAAATAATATTTTTAGTAGGTACACTTACCTGAAAAAATCAACATTGAAGTAGGCTCTTAATAAATTGTATTTATGTAGTATTACACTTCACTTTAAAGGAGTACTTTTTATACAGATGCATGAAATGTATGTTAAAATGCTCTCGCATAATTCCTTTGCCCAGAAGGCATCCAAATACATTTTTGGGAACTTTAGAACCTGCTTAAGGATGTTTTATCACCTCTTTTGTCCTTAGGGCACAAAAAAATCAGTTGTTTGAAGATATTTTTATTCTGAGATTTAAATTATCGCCACCATTAATGCCTGAGGTTAATGTTCGACATAAAGAATAACAAAGTCGAGTTTAGTGTCCGTATAAGTAAAATAGTCATTCATGATGAGTCCTAACAAGGGCGAACCAGCCTGTCATTGTCTACCTGTGCCCCAGGGAACCCATTACCGTTGCTGTTCCTAAGTACTTTAATGCAAAAGATATATGCACTACTTTGTCCGCCTGCCGCTAAAAACTTTCTCTCTATAAAAAATTTCTTTTTGTTCCTACTTAAAAAACTATGGAAATTTCTAAATGTTTTTTAAGGGGGTTTAAACTTTTTTTTTGTTTTCAGATAGGGGTGACTATAGTAGCAGCGCAGAAATGAAGAAGAAGAAATAAGATTAGTAAATCAATTGAATCCATAAAACGAAAAACCCAGATGGAAACTTGCAAATCATTTCACTCTATCTGTAAGTATTCGCAAACAACTTTAGTCAAATATCAATAATTTTCAAACTTCTAGATACAAAAATAAAAGATTTTATTTAAAAATAAGCGTTTTAATTCATGTTTTATTCATATAAATCATTTTATTCTTAATAAAACTAGTTCAAAATTATCAATAGTAAACAAAACCAATTAAAAAAATGTTTGATGTCTATAAATATTTGGTTCCAAGAAATTGTAAATGTAAAAATCTCGAAACCCGTTACTCGAAGCGCTATTTACAAAATACACTGTTTATGTGTAAAATTGATGAAAAAATTGACAGTTTTAATAAAATCATAAATACACTAAGGCGCAAAAAGTTAGACTTATTTCTGAACACTCAGAGAATCGCACAGAGCGCCCTCTACAATCTACATTAATATACTTAACAAATTCAATTTTCTCGCCTTGAAAAGCCGCCAATCACAAAATTTTATGTGAAAATATTGGTTAAAAAAAGTTAATGGGGAAAATAAAAAAAAAATCCTCTTGGACATGGGACACCCGTTTCTCGGTTATCATCAACTTTTAAACTAAGCTAAGTTTGGCCAAATCTTAATATTTTTATCCAAGAATTTCTGCAGTTTTACTGGTAGGTACCATTAATTTATGATTGATATACAGAGTAGAAGAACTTTTTGTTACTAGCGTAAAAGAAAAAATATTTAACTTTTTATTACCTAAATAACGGTAAGAATATAGGTAACAAATATTAACCTACCAATATTTACCTCACAATTTGTTCTTGGGTTTCCTTAAAGAGTCGACGCTTAATTTACAGAAATAACATTTCATAGAATATGCCATGGCTTAAAATAATAACCTTGCCAATTACAAAAAGTAAGTTCCTTAAAATCATTTTGGTTGCCAATTTTAACATACATTAAACTGCCAGAACTAATTTTAACAGAATGTTCTCCCATTAATTACAGAGAAAACATATGAGTTCCCAATTCTTTCTTTCGAAAGTCGTTCGGTTAAAAATTCGTATGGCGCGGCGCGGTGACTTTTTTTTAAATAAGCGGTCGGATTCGTTTAGTTCTTATACCGGCATTCACGATTCATACTGAACAGTAGGATCGCAGCAATGTCAGTCACCCAAAGAGCAGAGGCGTAACAAACGGGGTCGGAGAAAGGAAACTTGCAACTTTGGCCAGATTGCCTTTAAGTGTAAACCTTGAAATTTATTGCAATAAATTTAAAGACCGTTTCGCGCCTTTTGCGTCACCCGATAGTCCTACGCGTTATCACACGGATTTGAGATTGTTAAGGCGGTGCCGGTGTCTTTCTGATGTTAGATATTTTATTTACTAGATTGATGATGATAAATTCGATAGAGACGATGGTTAGGCAGAGAAAAGGTATCAATGCTGCAAGAACTATCTATCTACCTATAGCTTTAGTGGGAAAATAACAATTCAGCTTAAAAATGTAAGAATAAACATATATTTATACTTATATACGACATAAAGGCTAAGTTGTAACAAATTATCTGAATAAAATGTTTGCTTATTTGCAATAAAAAATCGTGATCACCTTAAATTTTGTATCATTAATTATATTTTATTCTTTCGGCGCTATTTCCTAGGCAGCAGACTAACGTTAATACGATGTCAGTTTTACGACATCTCAAAAGTTAACTAAATTATAAAAATGACGTCATAATGACGATAAGATGACGTCATTATTTCACAGGCCGATAACGTTACTAGGCGTCATTTATTGATATATTAATGATGTGATTAGTGCCGACATATCACTACGTTATAAACTAACGTTAATTGAACGTCATTATTTATTATTTTATTGTGACGGCTTAAGCTGTCCCTGCCAAAAATACCATATAGAAACATATAAAAAAACATATAGTATTCTATAGTTTTTAACAGTATTTTTAATCTGGAAATACATGTATCTGTAGGAATAAACTCATCTAATGGAACTGTACTTTCCTATAGGCTATAAGGATAAACGAGCCTTATTAAGTTGTTTTGAATAGGAAGTTATAGGAATGAACTTTAACGGCGTAATAGGTTTCAATATTAACCTATGTGCCTTAATAAGCAACATTTTTAACGATATTCTATAGTTGGTGACAAGACTCAGTAAGAAAATACCTGTCTATTTATATAGTAATTTCCTACCAACCTATGGGTCTTAATAAGCATAATTTAACGATATCCTATAGTTGTTGACGAGACTCAATACGAAAATACCCTTCTATTTATAGTAATTTCCTACCAACCTATGGGTCCTAATAAGCATAATTTAACGATATCCTATAGTTAATTAAATATGTAGTTTCCTATTAAGCTATGGGTTCTTACAGGTGTCTATAGTTCCGGTGGGGTTTTAATAGGAAAATACTATTCTATTTGAATAGTAATTTCCTATGCTGGTAAAGTCTTAATAGAAAAATACTTTTTAAATGAATATGTAGTTTCCTATTAAGCTATAGGTTCTTACAGGTCTATAGTTCCAGGTGGAGTTTTAATAGGAAAATACTATTCTATTTTGTTATGGCATATTCACTCCTATCCAAAATAATAAAATATTTAGTATGAAAGTTCCTTTAAATACCTATGAAATTTCTGTGTGCATTTTCATATAAGAACGTATAAAAACCAGATCATATTCAAAACCATTGCCTCACATGAAATGTTAGTTGGTTATGGCATATTCACTCCTATCCAAAATAATAAAATATTTAGTATGAAAGTTCCTTTAAATACCTATAAAATTTCTTTGTGCATTTTCATATAAGAACGTATAAAAACCAGATCATATTCAAAACCATTGCCTCACATAAAATGTTAGTTGGTTATGGCATATTCACTCCTATCCAAAATAATAAAATATTTACTACGAAAGTTCCTTTAAATACCTATAAAATTTCTGTGTACATTTTCAAATAAGAACGTCTAAAAACCAGATCATATTCATAACCATTGCCTCACATAAAATGTTAGTTGGTTATGGCATATTCACTCCTATCCAAAATAATAAAATATTTACTACGAAAGTTCCTTTAAATACCTATAAAATTTCTGTGTGCATTTTCATATAAGAACGTATAAAAACCAGATCATATTCAAAACCATTACCTCACATAAAATGTTAGTTGGTTATGGCATATTCACTCCTATCCAAAATAATAAAATATTTACTACGAAAGTTCCTTTAAATACCTATAAAATTTCTGTGTACATTTTCATATAAGAACGTATAAAAACCAGATCATATTCATAACCATTGCCTCACATGAAATGTTAGTTGGTTATGGCATATTCACTCCTATCCAAAATAATAAAATATTTAGTATGAAAGTTCCTTTAAATACCTATAAAATTTCTGTGTGCATTTTCATATAAGAACGTATAAAAACCAGATCATATTCAAAACCATTGCCTCACATGAAATGTTAGTTGGTTATGGCATATTCACTCCTATCCAAAATAATAAAATATTTACTACGAAAGTTCCTTTAAATACCTATAAAATTTCTGTGTGCATTTTCATATAAGAACGTATAAAAACCAGATCATATTCAAAACCATTGCCTCACATGAAATGTTAGTTGGTTATGGCATATTCACTCCTATCCAAAATAATAAAATATTTACTACGAAAGTTCCTTTAAATACTTATAAAATTTCTGTGTGCATTTTCATATAAGAACGTATAAAAACCAGATCATATTCATAACCATTGCCTCACATGAAATGTTAGTTGGTTATGGCATATTCACTCCTATCCAAAATAATAAAATATTTAGTATGAAAGTTCCTTTAAATACCTATAAAATTTCTGTAACATGACGTCAAAGACCTAAATATAAAAAAAATGAGGTGACTTAGACTTAAGCCGCGTTCTCAGAGATACGGTTGTCGCAGGCGACACATCCCCACTCCTTCAATGAGTGTCGCGCCGACAGCTGTCGTCACCCGTAAACGAAGTGAAGTTGAAATAATTCAACGACAGCGATACCGTCCGAGCTACACAGTGGTGGGGGATTAGGGGTTATGACGTAAACGATCCTGATTGGTCGAGATAATGTCACTGCATGGCAACAGAACGTAGCTCTGAGAACGCGGCTTTACACGTCAGTCTGCTGATTGAGTGTTTACTTAGTTTATGTCGGGTTGCACAAAGAATTTTAATAATACTAATTTAATCGGCAAGTTTGACTGTGACATTTGACTTTGACAGTCATTATATACTCATCACATTCAAAGGTGCGTGATTAGTAAATTAAAAATTGAGGTAACCGGGAGTATGATTGTAAGAAAATTATTTCTGTCAATACGTACGTCTGTCACAGTCAAATTTGCCGGTTTAATAATTATTATTAAAATTCTTTGTGCAACCCGACATTAATCTATACCAATTTATTTGATATATTTTATTGATGACTTTTAGATTGATGTGGTTTTTTCATATTATCTTTTATGCTCTTTAACCCGCCATGCAAAATATTTTGGGTCAGTCCCCTCAAATTCCTAGATGCGACACCAATGGGGATCACCAATTTCAAATTTAGACCCAGCATAAAGTGAAAATCACTTTCCTCTCTTTCTAAAGACTAAAGATCGTATGTAACTTCGCCTTTGGAGGCTTTCTTTGTATACAAATGAAACATTGATTTCTATAATGCGTCGTTTCCAAACGACTGCGCAATCTAAGCTTATCACCCTTTCTTAAGCCTGGTACTACACAATCTAACCGATGTGTGTCTTAATGTGAATTAACAAGCAAAACAATCCTCAAAATATTTTCAATAGGTCAACGGCGTAAAATGTCTTATCTTGATTTGAAAAATAAAACTATATAACTTCAAATAATTTAGTTCTTGCCGCTGCCATGGAGTTTACCACTGTCAGTTAGGCTCCCCTTGAAAGCTGGATCCTTTAAAGTGTTCAAATAAAAGGGGTAGAAGGTCGGCTTACGCACACTTTTTAAATCCAAAAGGCTATGGCATTATGCATGATACAATCTTGTAGTTGTATCATGGGTTTTATGCCTACACATACCGCTATTGCAACTTATCATTCCTCTGTGCTTGCACTATCATCACAGAACAATGATAGGTATCGCGTCCGTAATGTTTTGTCGTCGTTGTTTTGGTACTTGCTCTTCTTTTTTAGGCCACAGTTTGGCCCGATCTCCTAAAACTGTTCACAGTAGCTGTCGACCTAGCATTCGTCTGTGATAACGGCGTTTTGACGTTACCGAAACTTGACCCTTAAACAGCTGATTTGTTTATCAACAATTTACAAAATTTACGTTTTGGAAAATGTAAGGAACGGCGGATTAGTTTAATTTATAAATTTGACAAAAGAATTTGCTAAATTGCTATCTATAATGACTGCTTCAAGTCACATCCTTTTTAACTGGAAAATATTAATTGTAAGTCTTGGTGTTCTTAGTGCAGTTTTAACTATAAATCTTAAAACAGCGATTTTACCCGTTAGTGGGCTAACTTTCCTTTTCTTGACCGTTTTTGTATGGTTTGTGTCTATGTGTGTCACCCTTATTGGATTACATAAGCTGCTTCAACACAAGGAGCCTATTCAACGCTCAGTATTCAATGAATATCTGACATTTTTGGGTGTATCAAAAGCTGCACCAAAAACAAAATTATCTCTTAAAGCTCATCCCGAAAGTATTAAACGTTTAACACTAGATATAGATAAGTATTTTATTTCTAAGTGGTATTGTAATATAAGTGATGATCCAGACTTTTCTGATGAAAGTAAGGTATTTTTAACAGAGGTTTTAACTCGACTAGTTGATGTTGTACTTCAAGTGAACCATAAGTCTTTACTGCATGGAATATTAAATATATACTTAAAACATCTTAAAGAGTTTAGAAAAAGCCTGAAGAGGAAGGAGAAATACAAAGTTGGTATTGAAGAATTGTATAGGTAAGAAACATAGTCGGTACCTACTATATATGGGAGATTCTCCCGCACTTTTACACTTTAAGTTCCATAACTTTAAATTTTGCATTTGACCAAGCACTGCTAATTTTTAGTTATTTATCAAGGATAATTATTCTCTTATTTAAATTTTAAGTTGTAATTAGCATCCCATGTGTTATGTGCTTTATTTTAAAGTGATACATGATAGTACATTTATTAATATTTAAAATAGTTTTGTTATTAATCAAAAATAAGCCCGCAAACATAACCTTGAATTAGACAAAACCGAAGAAAATCGAATTTTTATCATTATCGTCCCTGACATTACCATCCCTTTATATGAGGGGAAGGTAATGCCATGGTAGAGATGGTAATAATAATGGTAAACAACTTTTTATATTTTTAGGTATTCACATGTCTGCAGTAATTCAAGTATTAAAAAAACCAAAGACTACTTTTTACATCAACTAACATCAAGTTTGCTTCGACATTTTATTAATTCTGAATTATGGAATTCATTGCCTTGTCATATTTTAATTTCGGTCCTGGCTCGTAAGTTTATGTGCTATTTACTTACTATGGTATCCAATCCAGAAGTTTTAAATTATATAATTTTGAATTCTCTAGCTTCTAAAGATATAAAAGAGAAATTGAAACTGGAGGAATATGGACGCATCTCTCTTACAGAATTTTTTGATGTCATTGATAATGTTAAAGATGGAAATAATATAGAACTAAATCAAGAACCAAGTATGGAACCAGCTGTGACTAATATTGATACTTGGGAGGTGAATGACAATGACAAGGATATAAAGAGTAAAGTTGAGGAATTGGAAATGAAAGTTACACAAGCTAGCAGGCAGCACAAGAAGGAGAAAGAGGAAAAAAGGGATAATTTAATAATGCAGACAAACATTCCAGAAGAACAAGTAGTGTTTAGACATAAAAAACGACATCATATTGAGACAGTAAGTGCAAAAAGCAAAAAACTTGCTAACCGTATATTAAGTATATAAACATAAATTTCTCTTATTCATATAGTTTAGGACAGAATACTGCATTTTCCGAGGCATTTTCCAAACTGAGATGCTGGTAAATCTTTTTATTGGAAAAAAATATTTTATTAAATTTAAGCCAATCGACAGATTTATTTATTATTGCAGGTACAACAAGGAACAATCGTAAAAAATCCTGGCATGTTGCGGCACACGTTTGTTGCCTTATAATACAAATAAAAATGTTTTAAATTATATATGTATTTTGAGAAATATTAATATTATTCTTTTGCGAGAACTATAAAGAATCTGTCACCGACGTACACTTGCTGGTATTCAATCAATCACACGCTAATGGGTACAATAAGTACGTAACACAAAGCTGTAACCAATACACTAATGCAATTCAATTTTCATTGCATTTTAGAAAAATAAATTTTAAAATCAGCAAATTTCACATGACTTAACTTGGCCCTAATGTATAAAAAATGCAAATGGTCCAAGAGACAACCCACCTAATAAACTTCGGAAAGTAATATCACAACTTTCTTTACTAGTCATTTTTCTCTATTTAAGGATGGCCAACATTCGACTGATAAATCTCCTAAAAGGAGCGATCCTGTAAAAATTTATGAATCAAAAAACACTGTAAGAACATGGCGTGATTCCAGAGATCTAGCTTGTGTTTCTCTTGGTCAAGATCCTTTGGATGCTTTACATTTAACACCAGATAGTGGAGGGAAGGTTGGAACAAAGTCTGCATTTTGGGAGTCCAGTGGTAAAGCTATGATTTTAAATTATTTTTAGGTGTCATTAAATATGTCACATTAGTTATTATTTTGGCAAATCTTTATAACTTTTTCAGGATTGAGACATTTAAGAAAAAAATATTTTTTTACACAATATTTATTTGATAAATAGGACGCTGATGTACGATTTTTATTAACTTTTAGATAATATGTTCTTTAATCCTTTGTTAGCTGGTTGTTTTCTTATAAAATATATAGACTATTTTATAGGAAAAGGAAATAAGAGTTTTTCACAATTTCGGAACAAAACTATCAACTTATTATATTTTTCAGAATCACAGCACTAGAAAGAATGTATAAATGCACCTGTTACAATTTCCTTCCGAATGTGCGATATGAAAATTAGTTTTGAAACTTTTTGGGAGTTGTATTAGTCCTATCTGCATTTTTTAAAATTTACTTTACAGTTTCATCAAAATCTGAAGATGTTAAACATGATTCTCCACCTAGTGCTCATCACTTATTCAATGAAGTAATGCACATTACTTCAATGGAAGGTTTAAAAAGCTCTATAAAACCCATCAGTAAGTACCTACCTACACAAAAATAAAACTTACTTTAATAAAAACGCTCTTACTCTAAATAGTATGAAATAATGTTTTGAGGATATTACTTAACTAAATCCAAAAAACACACTCCCCAATCGGTAGGTCATTCAATGGCAATAAACCGAGGGTTGTCGCATGACTGAGGATCGTGGTTCGGAATCCACGTTAAGTTGTAGGTCCAAGTGCAAGCTGGCTGAATGTTCGAAAGGACAAGTGGTCATCAGTAACCCAGAACAAACAAACAGTATTGCGGATTTATTCTAATAACCTTAAAATAACATTAATTTTATACTTTTTAGAGCATTTTAAACTTTATTATTATAAATACATTTTTAAAATTTGAAGTCTTAGTCCACACGTTCTAACTCTAATACCTGCACAAAATTAGTTTCTGTGTTCTTAATGAGTTTAGTGAAAATAAGTTTTTGTTACCGGTTAATGTCGTATGCATACTTTTTCCCAGATTAAATACATCACATAATAAAATTCTTTTTTATTCACATTTAAAGAAGACGGAACAATAATTGTACTTATAATACAAAACAAAGTTTATCCCACACACATGCAACGAATTGGTATAACAAATACCGATAAATGTGAATGCGGTGAAGCGGGAGATTTAAAACATTTTGTTTTGAGTTGCACAAGATTTAAAATCTCTATGGATAAACTTTTTCATAATTAATCAACCTTAGTAAGTTTTCAAATAAATTTAAACTATATACTAGCACTAAACAACATTAAAATCTATAAAATATTGTATCCATTTCTGATAGATACCCAATTAAAATTGCAATGATAGCACTACTTAAATTTTAATTTTAATTATTTTTTAATTGTATATATATGTTAAATGGTAAAAAAAGAGAGAAAAAAGAGTTATTAAAAAAGAGATAATAATAAAAAAGGGCAAACAAATAATTTAAAAAAAAGAAGACAAAAAAATACAAAACATTCTAAAATTAAATTGTAGAAAAAGTAGAGAAGAATTGAAAAAAATAAATAAATTCGTTTTGTTACAGCTAATTAGCATTTAAGTTGACAGATGTAAGTTAGATTGTTATTAGTATATTAATGCTTGTACGTACATAAGATGTCAAATTTCACGCAATGCTGGCCACTTGGTTTAAAACACACACTGACGAACTAAATTGAAAATTCTAGGAACTGGAATCTGACAACTTTCCATCTTTCCAAATTTAATGCGATTTTCTGCAAACTTCCGGCTAACTTTTATTTACACATTTATTTATTGAGCTAGTTGAAACTTTTTCTTTATTCAACACGCTGTTTAGTGACTCCAACTGTTTATATTTTTTAGGCGATGCAACTGAGCGTACACTGCACAACATAAAAGATCTCCAAGAAACGACAGTGCACAATGCGTTGCACAAAATCGGCGATTTTCAGGTAACTGGCACTGACAAAAAGCAAATAGAAAACCTTAATTACCTACACTATTTACCACCACACACTCTTCTACATTCTTCTGTTTTGTCAAATACTCGGCATCTTCTACATGCGCAACATGAGGTATGTTAACTTACTGATTTCTTTCTATTTTAATCAATATTGGGTTTTATTGATCCTTAAAAGTAGTTTTAAGTTACCTTAAGACCATTTCAAGGTATTAGAAAATAGATCAGGGGTGGGCGGTGCATTGAGCAAGGGAAGTACTACTTTCACTAAAATGTTGAGCGCTAAACATCAAAAAATTATTTTAGAACACCAACTCAAATCTTTTTTGAGTAAAATGATATATTGAAGTGCGCCGGAACCTGGTCAAATATGGTCATAGCTAAAGCGGACACGTACTTGTGTTTTTTTCTACCATTGATATCATTTGTTCTCATGCATGGTACAATATTTAGTACTTTTAGCTCGTTTCCACACCACACAGTAAAGCTAATTGCTGCGTTTTAATGTGGTATCCCCCATAGGCTTACTCCACAATCAAAAATCGAGTTTATTTAGTCTTTACTCGTCTGTGGTGATGTTACAAACTAGTTTCAACTGATTTATCCTCGTTTTCGTCGTCTTTAAATGTATGATCTGACATTAGTTCAAGTGATTTGAATCTATTCTCCTTGGTGTCGTCTTCAACACAGTTATCCTCATGATGATCGGAAATGTTTTCCCATGGCAGTAGAAGCACAATACCAAACACACAATTTTACAGCAGCTAGAAGTAGTTCCACACCCTTTCTGGTATTTGTAAGAAATGTGTAACTTTTGGAGTCGGTTCACTTGTTCTGCATTAAGGACATTTTCTTCCAGTTCCTCCTTCCTTTTGAGTTTTCAGCCCACCATGCCAGCTCATTTAACCTTTATGGTAGGTTCGTCGTCTGTCATTAACGTGCCCTGCTAATCTATCAAGTTTAGAACGATATAGCTGGTTCTCTTTTGCGGTGTTTGAAAATTACAATTCATACGTTTCGCTTTGAAATGAACATTTTTCTTCGTTGTTTTCACTGCATTGACACTACAAATGTATTGCAAAATCTAAGAGACGCTAAAAAGCGATATGTTTATCAACAATAATTGCTTATTAGTACAAGTGATAATACTGTTTATGGTTGCCGTTTAATACTATAAAAAAAGAGATTTATATAATTTAAAGATGGCATCGTGGTCGCAGGGTGGAGGTCAAAAGTAAGAAGAAGATATGTTTATTATTCAAAGATGTAGAATCCAATTCGCAGGCTAAAACTCGGATCGGCTAAAAAAGAACGCTTGTAGTATTTTTACAATTAAATTGGCACATGTGGTTCCTGGTTCACTGAAAAATGCCTTTCTCAAATTATTGCTAGTCTCTCAGGACTATGACCAAAATTCGTACTCGAAACATGGCATTTCCACCATGATAATTGACCACCCATAGGGCTTATGAAACAACTCATTTAATGGAAATTATTTAAAAAAACTTAAGTATTTTACTGTATGTACCTGTCTTGCAATTATTTTCTACTGTAATATGTATATTGAAACACGTTTTTTATAGATGTAGTATTAGGGGTTTATAGGATCGGGCAAGTTTTATTCAGATGTTATCTACCTTCAATATAGACAGGCTTATTAAAATTACTTCCCTTTCTGATATCACCGTTTGCCCCTGAAATAGACTAACAAAATGGGACCTACAGAACCTCAGAAACCTTAGCTTTAAAATAAATGAAATTAAGTATAGGTACCAGTAGAACATCAAAAAGTAAGGTACATTTTGTCCAACGATTCCGGAGGGGGTTGAAAGTTAGCAAGAAAATCACATATAGGTAGCTTTATACTTTCTTCTCCCGTGGTATCAGTACATAGTAATAGAACGTGATTTCTAGTTTTATTTTTATTTCAGTTTTTCTCCTAAAAATCACGTTTACTCCGAAAACATGTGGTTCCTATTAACCCCAGCAGCTAAAAACCTCTTTTGCAAGAAATAAATAAATAAACCAATTTCGAAACTTTAGTGTCGGTACTTAAGCAATTCCTGGAAAGGTATACCGTACTTTCCCTGTAAATTATACTCGATTTGCCGCCTGTAAACCCGAACGATGGTCAACACATGTTAAGTAATCCTAGAAACGAAAACCATTCGCCGGGGGGCTTCTTGTGACAACTTCGCGTATAGCATACTGTATGAATCATATATTGAGAATACTAGAAAAAATGGAAAATATAAGAAAGTTGCTTGCTGGATCTGCATCTTGGCCGATCCGATTAAGGATGTAAAAGAACTAAGCGCATTTGTGTTCCTTTTTCCCATAACGTCTAAATGGTTTTTTTAAACATTTTTGACTTAGTACTTTAGGCTAATTAGGTTCTAGTACATTTGTATAAAATAGAGCATAAGTAATTGTGCCTATAAAAAGAAGATTCGTATTTTAATATTCGAGTAATGGATGACTCGCGACATCTATGGGCTAAATTTCTAAGTAGGTACCTATCGTTACACCCTCTATTACCTAAGGGAAATGGCCGTCGAGATGAGTACTATGATTGGTCCAGGGTCAGGGTACTATAAACGGCGGTACAATAGATACGAGGCAGAGTAAGGGCTTAACTACCCCATAAAGTCATTCTAAACGGTGAAAGATATAATGATTGGGAGTAATAGAATTTTAATGGGTGTTGACAAGAGGTTAAATTTTATATTGTCAAATAGACTAAAGTGAGTTCCTTAGGGGTATTGGTACCCGACAGTTCCATGGGTTTATTTTTGCGGGAAAGTTCCTTAAGGGTATTGGTACGCGACGGTTCTATGGGTTTATCTTTACGGGAAAGTTCCTTAGTGTTCTTTTTCAGATAAAGTTAAGTATGTACGGCAATTTCTAATGGTAATTTTTAACTTTTTTTGCTTAATTTTATTTATTTTGCATCAAGACCGTCGTCAAATCCTTTTAAGAAATTCTAAAGCGCAGCGACAAGCACGCGCGAAAGCCAGTAGTTTTCGATTTACACTGACGTGATTTTCTTCTTACGTTCCATTTGTATTGGGAAGTCTCCGCGATTGGAATGTACAAGTTGCATTTCTAGCAACACACTCTTAAAGCGTCGCAGACACGCGGTATTGGCGCTTTCCTTTTCATCGCGCCAGAATAGTGTAGTAAAAAGGTACCCAATTTGTCATAAATGTGTATTTGTTCATTTTGTGAAATTTTTACACCCTTAAAATTAATTTGGGATGCCAAATTAATATAACCATATCTCTATTTTTTGATATTCACGAGCATATACATATACTAAATTTCTTTAAAGTCAAGGTAACAGACAGGATGTTTTTTTTATATAATTAAAAGAGAAAAGAAACAAATCTTTTACGTTACATAGTACTCTTGCAGTTCTGTGAGTTACCATCAGTAGTTTTTATCTAACTTTACAATAACAAACTTTTTGGGTTATGGTAAATTTCTAAAGATTAACTGCTTCTAAGGTGTTTTTGCATGAAAACATGTAGGATGTTGGACTTATAAACAGGATGATCAGAAACTGCGTTCGTATATTTCAAGGGGAGATTTTACATATAAAAACATGAAAACAATTATGATCGTAGATGTTTTATAAGGAAACTATGGCCTTCAATACAAATTTATATCGCACAATTCGATAATAACTAGTGTAATGATCCCCTGTAGTATACTCTTAACCCTTATGTAGTTCGTTTATGTCTGTTTTTGACGTGTACCTTTGTGTGTTGTGACTTGTATTAAAGAACAATGACCTCAACACTTCAAGAAATATTAAAGTTTAAAACATTAATTTTTATTTTAGCATTAACATTTGAAAAACGTTTAGAAATTAAAGAAAAAGAATGCCCCAACCCCTTTTTGGATTTGAAACAGATCACGAAAGACAGGGAAACACATTAACAGTTATTTTAAACAAATTATGTACAATATTTCTGACTGGATTTGTTTTCCGTGTATTTTGTTTTGTACCGATAATTGCAGGCACACTTCGCATGCCACGCGGATAACTTGATGGCGGAATATTTAAAATATAGTTAGAAATGGGTTTAATTATTTTTTGGTAATCTTTTAAGTCACGGTGTGGGTCATAGTCGAGGTTCTAATCCCTAATTAGGTTTTTTTACAAGAATATTTTTGTTATTCGCAAATACAGGGGCGGGCTATTACTTATTGATCAGTAAGTTTTGTCGTTGAGGTTGCATGTAAAGCACCTGTAAAGCATAAACCGTACCCCTACTAAATTGTAGAACAATTTATTTGTGCACAGACTGTAGTACGAGTTGTATGTAGGACAAAAATATATTTACTTTATTGAAGAAAGTATATTTTTGTACTAGATACAAGTATATTTTTGTACTAGATACAATTCATCTCACAGTCTGTCCATTTTAATTATGGCCCATAAATTAACAAACTGGCAAGCTACAAATAACAAAAATATTCTTGCAAAAAAATGTAATAGATACTAAAACCCAAACTATAACTCACACCGAGATGTAAAAAAAAAATTAAACCCATTTATATATATATATACAGGGTGTTCGGTAACTTATGGGCCGTAGAGTAACTGGAGATACTAGACGTCAAACTAAGCCGATTAAGGCCCGTATTATTAATCTCCTGGTAACTTTACCAGCCAGATAATTTCTATGGAGACAATTGTCTTAACAATGGTTTCTTTGGAAATTATCTTGCTGATAAAGTTACCAGGAGATGAATAATACGGGCCTAAGTCATATAAGTTTTTTCGGATTGTTACTCGTTCTAGAGATACAGGGTGTTAAAAGTAAAAGTTTATTCTCGAAAATAAGCCATAATTTTAAAACGGTTTAATGAATCGAATTGAAAGTTGGCAATGTTATGTTTTTATGAGCAAGAAATAAGAATTTGTAGACATTTTTAAGTTTGAAACTAGAGGGCGCTAGTTGCATACACTGGGCTTCATAAATCTATAATTTTTTTGCTTACCTGTGATATTAGGTGTTTTTCAATTATAGTTTCTTAAAGAATGGCCTTTTCTGAGTCGAAGAGGTGTACTTGATTGATCTTAATATCTTTAACGGTTTTCGAGATATTTCCCTTTAAACATCCCAAAGCATAAAAAAACATAATACATAATTAAATTATTATTTTAGTTATCAAAAAAAAACTTATACTAGATACTAGACATCAAACTAAGTCGATTAAGTCATATAAGTTTTGTCGGATTGTTACTTGTTCTAGAGATACAGGGTGTATATAATTTATGTATTATTAATTTAATTATGTACTATGTTTTTTTATGCTTTGGGATATGTTTAAAGGGATATATCTCGAAAACCGTTAAAAATATTAAGATCAATCACGTACACCTTTTTGACTCAGAAAATGTCCTTCTTTAAGAAACTACATATAATTGAAAAACGCCTAATATCACAGGTAAGAAAAAAATCATAGATTTGTGAAGCCCAGTGTATGCAACTAGCGCCCTCTAGTTTCAAACTTAAAAATGTCTACAAATTCTTATTTCTTGCTCATAAAAACATAACATTGCCAACTTTCAATTCGACTCAATAAACCGTTTTAAAATTATGGCTTATTTTCGAGAATAAACTTTTACTTTCAACACCCTGTATCTCTAGAACGAGTAACAATCCGAAAAAACTTATATGACTTAATCGGCTTAGTTTGATGTCTAGTATCTCCAGTTACTCTACGGCCCATAAGTTACCGGACACCCTGCATATTTTAAATATCCCGCCATCAGGTTATTCGCCTGACATGCGCAGTGTGTCTGCAATAGTGTTGGGAAATAGAGGCGAGTACTAAAACTGGGGTGACTGACATAATACATTTAAAAGAAAAAAATGACCAAACATGCTTTTTCTAATGTTCATATGAGTAATGCTATCATAGAACATTTGTCCAAACAAAAGGATAGAATGATCGGTTTGATATACAAACACACAACTACATAAAGGTAAGAGAATTATATAAAAATAATAATAAAGTAAAGCTGTTTGATGTAATTAAAAAAAAAAGTCACGACAATAATGCAATTTCAGTATTTTATGTTTTTATGGTGTTTATTAGTAGGTAAAAAATTATTCCTTGGCTAAACTATGCACTAAACTGCATTTTGATTGTTAGGTTACTGCCATCAAAATTTGCCTCACCTGTAAAAACACTCACGAGCCGCGTCGTGAAAGACCTACATTTATATGAAGTTTTTTTCATGTTTTCATATGTAGAATCTGCCCTTCAAATATACGAACGCAGTTTCCGGAAATCCGTTATAATCTTTGCTTACATATTACTAATATATTCTTTTCCGCTTTATGAATGTTAATTTTTTTTCTATGCCTATATTGCCGTTTCCTTCATTTTACACAGACTGTTATGGAATTGACTCATTATATCTAACCACGCTATGTATCCTATATAACCTATAACCTAACTTTACTTTACTGTGTATGTTAAGACACTTATATTAACAACAATTTTTAATACTGTCTTATTCTATAACTGAGTCAGAATTTTAAAATTATAGCTTTACTGCAAAAGGGAATAAATAGTAAGGATCTGTGCTTATTTTTGTATTTTATACATTTTTAGGATGAGGCTGCAGGTGTGGTTGAGGGATTGTTGGATTTTGGAAGGGCAGGTTTTCGGAAAGGTTTACGCTTAACAGGTATTATACAGTGTTAATTTCACTTAAAAACTTAAAAGCCAAAAAAGGGTACCTAATTGTGAAAAATTTTGGAAAAAATATAAGTTAATGATTTTATGGAAAAAACGCCTTTGTACTTCAATGTAAAAGTGAAAAAATTAAAATTATTTAGTTTGCAATTGCAGTGTTTCTTAAAATTGTAATTGCTTTTTAAACTTTATTGTAATTTTCCTCTTCATTAAATTTTCCGAACTATAAAACATTTTCTGTAGATACAAATAATGGGCTTTTTCACTAAATTTTGATTTGCAGCGTATTAAAGGAACATAAAATAAAATTTGATGTTTTTACTTTTTGACGGATTTTATCAAATCTACATTATGAAAACAGAAACTTAAAAATGCTGCCAATGTTCTCTAAAATTTGTATATTATAATCTCAGACCAATTCTCTAGACGAAACTAATTAAATTTGGTTACTGTAGTAATAAAAAGGTTGTGGTGGCTGCTTGAAGGTTGGAGACAATGATGTTTTTTGAACGACATAAAAGTTTTCGACTTGCATTGTCTTTATTTGTTTTGAATCGCATCGTTTTAACTGGCGAGACTTACCAGTTGAAACGTTGTGTTGTAAAACAAAAAAAACCCGAACCCCTTCCTACGGAGTCGAAATTTTATATGGTGATTCAGCTCCAATAACAATGCATTTTTATGATTTAAAAAAACCTACCAAACCCCAACCCCTTCCTCTTATCCTACGGAGTTAAATTTTTACACGGTGATTCAGTTCAGCTGGCAATGCTTTTTATGATAAAAAAAAAACTGAATAAACCCGAACCCCTTCTTCTTTTTAGCGCATCCAAATTAAAGGTTTTTCTATTTTTTTTAAAATATTAGGGAAAGAGCCCATTTCACTCTATAGTTCGGTTTCAAAAATAGGCATGAATCTAATAAATTTTTCAAAAATGGCACCAATGGCCTTGGGATTTACTTATACGGGTTTTGTTTTCACTTTTCTCCTAAATCCAGAACAAACCTAAATATTTTGAAGAAGTAGTCCATTCTTAAAGTGGAGTTAATTTATAGAAATAAATAAAAAAACATAAAGTCTTTCTTCACTGGTTTATTAGAAATAAAATTAGAAGGTGGTAGATACTGATAGATACTGTAAGGTGGTAGTATCTACCACCTTCTAATTTTATTTCTAATAAACCAGTGGAGAAAGACTTTATGTTTTTTTATTTATTTCTAAGCCTAAATATGTTTATACTAAAGTAGTTAAATGATTTTGTTGCTGTAGGTCTTCAAGATAACATAGAAAACGCAAAAGCAACGTTTTCAAACAATACCTCCTCAGCTAAAACTATGACACAGTCCGTAAAGAACCAAGTGAAAAAGAAATTGGAAGAACTGAAAAAATCCGAGTCCGATTCACAAGATAAAATGAGTTCAGCTGACAGTGCAGATTCTGTGTGGATCAATCCGCTGCAGATTGATTCACCGAGTTATGACGGACATATTTTATTGGTAAGTAAATACTTACAAACATAATCCTCCTCCTTGTAGAGCTTAAATTGATCTGAACAATATTTTTAAATATTTCCCCAAAGCTTTGAATTTCAACATTTAAAGAAAGCCGAATAGATAGGCGCACTATGATTCATTCGCCACGTAAGAACCGACGTGACTTCGGAGCGCGCTGTCTTTTATTGCATAAGATAATACAATATCTTGTGTCACAATTTTTATAAAACAAAATTTTTCATTATCAATGTTATTAATAATAATAAATAATAGAGCTAATTTAATTTAATTATTTTAATTAAGAACGGTGTGCCTGAGGAGAAAAACGCAGGAGACCATTTTTATGCAGAGTTGACCAGGCTAACCCGAAATAATATCCACATGGAAAAATATCAGTGGCGTCCCACTTTTTTTCTAAAAAATATATAACCGCTTCTTCATAATAAAGTTTTAAAAATTATTCTATTGGCGATAACGCTGAAACGAACGGAGATATCGAGCTGCGGTTTAAATATTTTTTCTAGCAAATTTCATCTACTTTTCGATTATGGTATCATAATTTATACCGTATGATTTATTTTTTCGAAGTAAAATCAAAAAATGTGTTATTATTACAAATTGCGCCCTCTAGCATTTTTTTTTGAGAACTACTATGGACAACTAAATACGATTGGTGAAAGTGCATACATTTCTCTTCCAAACAGTCTTTAGTTTGCTAAAATCGGATAAGTCGTTTATAAATTACAGCGATTTAACTGATTACACTTTCAACAGCTTCCCCCCCCCCCCTCTTATTAAAGTCGGTACACCAATGAGCATAAGACCAAAATGATGCATAATTGTCATTAATGTGAAATTTTCGGAGATATGTAAAATTTTAAAATTTACTTCATTACTTCAATTACGCCCTTTTGCGGCAAAATGCGGAACTTAAAAATTATTTCCAGGATTTTCTCATGGCCACTTTAGTTATAATTTTTTTTTCCTAAATTTCTATGCCCAGTAGTTTCCGAGATATGGCCGCTCATCACCCTTAATGAATCACCCGGTACAAAAACTCCTATAAAAAAGCGACCTCTTTGTAAACTATTGCAGACCCTACACAACCAATATTACGATCAGTATTAGTACCGTTATTCCCATATTATTACAAAATAATTACATTATTATTGTGATTTATCTCAGCGCTGATTTTACTACTAGGTGGATGCCTAAGGCTCGATGGAGCCTCGAAATTCATTGTAAAAAAGCTTTTGGCAACCTTGTGCCGCGCGCCGTACAACTGAAAAAAGCTATCACGATACACCTACAACGGGATGCCAATAAGCAAGTTGAAAGAGCATCGCTGCGCATGTCGTCATGAGCGAGTATGCGAGCACGGTTGCATAACCTTTTGACGCGACTGACGGTTATTCTAACCCGACATAAAAAGCGGGCAAAGTTTATTTTTGTAACTTATTGTTTTTTATATTCAGATTGAGTTTGTAGTGAACTCATGATAATACTAATTAATTAAGAGATATTTATCGACTCGGTTAAGTATTTGACAGAATAATACTAGAAAAGCAAGTAGCAAAATACTAATGGCGCTGTTATTTTTCTGCAGTTTTATACTTCTTGTGAAATTATGTAGGATTTTGGATATTGACAATGCCAAACTGCGCTGTGACGATTTTTAACAATTGACAACAAAAGGTACAGATATATAAAATATTTTGGGTTTCCAAAAAATAAGGATCTGGCAAACAATGGATTATTGTTTGCCAAAGGGGTGACCACATCAATTTAAAGAATTGTTAATTTAAAGGATATGCTGCTTCAGTTAATAAAAATATTAATACAAATTAAATAAAAAACTCTCTTAAATAAGAAAAATACTCTTTTTAGAGATATTTTGAGAAAATAGTGGAGTGGGAGGTCTAATAAAATTTGAATTTAAAGAAGGATGCCACAGATACACAGTCTCTCATAATATTTTTGGATGGAATTGCGCAGTAATACTGTAACCCTGGTCTAAGTTATTAATGTCGGGTTGCACCAAGAATTTTAATAATAATTATTTAACCGGCAACTGTTGACTGACAGGCATTATATACTCACATTCAAAGGGGTGATTAGTAAATTAAAAAAATTAAAAGGTAACCGGGCCAGCATAATTGTAAGAAATTTATTTCTGTCAATGTTACGTCTGCCACAGTCAAACTTGCTGGTTAAATAATTATTATTAAAATTAAAGTAGTAGAGTTTAGTGTCCGTATAAGTAAATAGAAAAAAAGGTTTTTTGGCGGCAGGCGGACAATGTAGTGCTACTTTGTCCGCCTGTCGCTAAAAAACCTTCTTTTCTATTATTAAAATTCTTTGTGCAACCCGACATCAATCTTTAGAGAATAAAAATACAAACTCAAATAAAAATCAATATTTATTTAATTAAATGCTTACAGATCTAAAAGAGGTAGATAGACACATTACTTAAACTTTAATAGAGACTTTTGTGAAACAATTTTCATAGATATCTATAGAAGGTTGTATAACATTCTACTGGAATTTAGGTACCGCTAGAACTAGTAAGATAGACAAAGCTATATTTATTATGCAGTCTTTGTTTTGTTAATACTGTTTTTGGTCAAATCGGATTCGTGAATCAAGTTCATCTGAATAAAAGAACGGAGAAAAATCGAGGGAATATACCACTAGAGATGTCAAACTGTAGATACTGGTGGCGATAGTGACAAAACTATAAATAGTGAAAAATCAAAATATTTACCAAAAACTTCTCCGACCAAAAGGTGACTTCTAAAAAAAAATGCGTAATCCTCGATTAAAAATAACTTCTAAAAAGTGTCATCTCTGTCCTAAAGATGTTGCCACTTAGTTAAATATAAACTTTTTGCGACTATCGATAGTTTAACATTTAACAAAGTTCGTTAAAAATTCACCTAACTACTATCAAATTTCGAAAACTAAATTATTCTTTCCCCTCATAACGAACCCATGGTTGGATTAAATTTGGTTTTGTGAATGTTTTTTTTTTCACTTGTTTCTTGATATTCCTAGCTTAAAAAAGAAAAACATTTTTTACATTTGTAAAAAAAAATATGAATGTTGTGTTTCGATCCAAAATGTTCACATTAGACGTATGTATATGACTCTAATCAGGGTTTTTCAGGTTTTCATGTTTAAAAATAAAGTAAATATCTTTCATACGCTGACCACGCCAAAATTCATGATTTTTTCAGAAACTATGTATTTCTATAGCGTAGATTACGAATCTGAGAGCCGTTTTTCTGGCAAATGCTTAGGTTTTAAAATATTCCTTCTTAAAGTGCGTTGTGTATAAAGGTTAGATAATTAAGCATTCTCGTTTCGTCCCGTACTATTTTTTATTGTAAGTTATCACAGGTTTACCTTAATTTTTGTCTTTCAAACTAAATAAAGGAGACCGGTGGTTGTCATTTGTTTTTGTTGATAAAATATTTTATTGCATTTGGTTATATTTCTGTTGATTTAAAATAGCTCTAAAAAGGGAGAAACGCGACAGAAAAGTACTATAAAAGGTTATTATTTTTACTCCATTTCCTTTAAAATTGCATCACAAACCAATAACTAAAACGATATGCGTCCGAAACCTTAATTTTTATACAAAATAGAACTTTTAGAAGAAACATTTTACAAACCTAATAATTTCATCGTTTTTGGCGTGGTGAGCATGTAATAGATACCTACATAATATGTACCAAAGGGCAATCGAATATTATGATTTTGTGCTGTGTCGGTTGTCCATTTTTTAAATAAATATTTAAAGATTTAGATTAAGAGCCCAAGTACGAGACCAAAAATTAGGTTACAATTAGGCTTTAAGACCCGAAATCTTAGGCTTATATGAGAATGTGCATAGAGACAGCGATGTACAATAACATACCATAAATTCTTATATTGTAAACGCAGTGTATTTTCACTGGCAAATATAAAAATATATTTGTCTGCCTAAGCTTATTATTAGTCTGTAAATGTACGGGGATGTTGTTTCTATTTTCTTTATTAGTAACATTGAGCGATGTGGTTTTCGCAACAGCCTGCGACTTCCTTGAGACACGAAAGATGCTGCAAATAGATTTTTAATAGGCATATTAGTTTTTTATCTACTAGGTTTGAGTGTTCGAGCCACGTTCTTAATATTAAGGTAAATTTGGTCAATTACTTCGGGCCAGCCGAGTTTTTCGGGTTGCATATGATTATGGAAATAAAAATTATTTTATCATTCCGGTTAACTGTTTAGAAAATCTACGATTATAAAATGCATCTGCTGCCCTATACTTATTGTATGCTATTTATATTTATTTTTGCCTGAATCTAATTTTCACTGTTTCTTTATTTGGGTCTACAAAACTGTCTGCCCTAATGAATTCTACATAAAATATTATAGAATCCAGGCTTTACTTTCTTCATAACGTAACAGATAAGTTACGGGCACCCCGAAAACTATTTATATCTTTAATTTTACCCCCAAGAGAGCTTAAATATTCGATTGAAGCATACATTTCTGAAAAAAATCGGCTTACTGTCGCGATAACGGCATTCCTCTACCCTCGCACTCAAAACTAGACACTGATGTACATAATATTAAAAAATATAAAAGATTTTATATTTCTTTACTCGTTTCTTTATAAATAAAGGTTTTAGTTTTAATTTCTATATCATATCTACTAATACTCTTAATATAATCTTTTAAAACTTGCTTTCTACTATTATCACCATCAAAAATGATTAAGTTAGTTTCGGGACCAATACGTTTACTTACCGTTCCATTGTAATACCTGAATTCCAACTCATCCATAAGTGAATTGTATAGAATATCCGAACTCGCGTCATTAACAATACTGTATTTATCAAAATAAGCGGTAAAATTATGAAAACTTTTGACATAAGGAATATCAATCAATTGACTAAATGTAGGTTCTTCTTTTAAGTTACTCATAACCTTAAAACAGTGTTTGAGAGACTCTACTGTAGCCTCTTCAGTGTAACTATCACCGTATCTGTCAACTTCATCTGACAAGCAGTTCTTTATATTATTTCCTATACAGAATATTTCTTCAGTTTCATAGCCTAGAAGGTTACCGTCTTGAATCACCCTGTCTAACCAGTTGATACTTATGACATCAAACCTTCGTCTTTTACTAGAGAGTTCCTTAGCCTTGTCATTGTATATACCTACTAAAACTATATCTACACTATCATCTGCTTTATAGAATGTTTTTCCACCTGCCTTTTTAATAAGGGCTTCTAAATCATCTTTTGTTTTATGCATAGTTCCATTTAGCACATGAAATGTATAGTCTTCCAACAAATCAGATATTTGTTTAGTTTCTGCAAACATTGGTACCTCAATTTTCTTTTTTTTCACTTCTCTAGTTTTAGTTTGCATGATTTCTTCTAGTTCTATATGTCTTTTATTAAGCTTAATAACCGTTTTATTTTTGTTGGAGAGTTCAAGCAGTTCATTCATGCTTAGGCATTCATCCACTGGTTTGTCATCTCTCACTTTTAAAACTCTGGGAAATCTCAAAGTATATGACGTTTTGTAAGAAATATCGCTAGTTCTTATAAGCTCTGTCGCCCTAATGACAAATATAAGTGATAATTCTGGCTCTAAATAGTAATTCGGTACTTCTTTTCCAAAAACCAGGCTGTTAGAGTGTCCACTTTCAAAAACTTTGCCCTGATTTTTAAGTTTTTTGTTCAACATTTCTAATTGCTCGTCGTTTAGTCCACTGCTTACTTTACCAAAGGATAAGTAAATTGGTTTGCCTTCTTCAGTGTTGCCAGATCTTACCCCGACGACGAAGGAATTTAATTGGTCGGAAGTGGAAGAGGCGAATTGGCCTCCCATTAAGATCAAGTCCAGGTCATTCATTGTGTCCTAAAATGAAAATACGATTTTTTTTAAAGTTATCTAATTCCACTAAAGTCTTAAGAATAACAAAAAATCGTAGTTTATGAATACAAATATCTCTATATCTTTCCTGTATTATCATCAAACTCAGATATACTTTATCATCTAAAGAACATAATTTCTCTTTATAAAGGCACTATTTGCTAATAAGTCTTCCTAAACTTTCCAAAAAATGGGCTCTTTCGCTATTCTCATATTTGATAGTTTTGACATTTAAATTGTTAAGTCGGTGGTATAATCGGAGTTCATCATCAATAAAACTATTGCTTGGTCATACCATGAATTTTTTGCTGCTCATTGAAAGCATGCACAATTTCCACAAATTTTAAAAACTAAAAAATGCCGCGACTACTCGATGACGTCGATCCAATAAAAATTTATAGTGAGCATCCTTACCGATCTTTCACTTGTCATGTCGGTGTTTTTGTTTACATCCCACTTACATCCGAATTAATGTGAAATTTTGATGTATTTTTGTTTAAAATAACTGTTCTTTTATTTATTTGCTCATAGATCAGAAAGATCAACCAATAACTTAGACTTTTTCATTAGCTCATACATCGTCTGTCAATAATATCGGTGTTGCCACATGTAAAACCTTTTATGCTTTTAAATAATATATTTATTTTGTTCTTAGAACTTTAAAAACTTATTTTAAGACAATCGACTATCACGAGCAGCCACTGGTTAGGGTCCGAAAGAAAACATCAGAAAAAACAATGCGAAACAAACCTGAAAATATTCCAATTTCATTTTAAACCAACCACTATTTCTATCACTATACTTGTAAATAGACTCGGGATCTTTAACAATAATGCCTTCATCTTCATTATCCACAGCCAAGTTAAGCTCATTAACAATCTCTTGCCGCGAATGTACCTCCTTAATTTCACTTAACATTATAGTCCCCAGTATAATTTCGTTTAATACTTTTCTTAAAATACTGACTCTTTCTTTTAATGGTTTGTTTGTAAGAATTTTGTCATTTATCAATATTATGTCATAAATGCAGAAGCATGGTTGATACCTTCCCCATTCCTTAAGTTTTTTTACGTCTAATTCCATGCCCTTAGAACCAAACTTATTGGTTTGTTTGTTCCAAAGCATCATTTCTCCATCTAAGATAATTTTTTTGACAAAGGGTTGAAAACAGTCTCTCAATTTCGGAGTTAATATACCTAAAATTAAATGTAATCTCTGTAAATGCAATACCATGCAGGGGAATTGGACATATTGTCCCTTAAATCCAATGCACTTGTATTTCCTATGCTACAACTTCCATTAGAAAATGAGTTAAAGTAATGTTAAAAAATAAAAAAATAAAAAACATCAACATTTAATTGTTAAAAAACTCAAGTGCCATTTCATAACCTTATAACCATGTAAGCCCTAAGTATTTTTTATTTAATTTTGACCCTAATTTCTACAGTTTTAGATTTGGAACAATCTTAAATTCTTTACAAAGACAGAAAATAATTAAACAAAATGTGGTCTCTATTAATTACGCGAAAACTCATACTCCAGGTTCATAGCGAATATGCTAATTGATTTTAGCAATTTTTGGTATATCGGGTGTTTCAGAATAAAATGCTGATCCTTAACGGTGTGAATCCTTAGGTGATTTTAAGAAGAAAAGTAAGCTTGAGAAAAAGCAGTGGCGTACATATTATTTTTCCAAAATGTTTAGTCCAAACCCTTTCAGGACGCCACTGGTTAAAAAAATTTAAAATTTGTCTACACCAAAAAATGGCTATTGATGCTTAGAAGGCATGTGTGAAAAATTCATAAAAATATCTATAAAGTTGTTAAAGTTATGATAGAAAAACAATTTTTTTCTTAAAACTTTAACAACCTGTAGTTCGAAAATTGATAGGTTAAGGATATATGTTAATTTAAACTTTTCTTTTTAAAATCACCTAAGGATTCACACCGTTAAGGATCAGCATCTTATTCTGAAATACCCGATATAGTCGATCTAACATAATAAAATTACATTTTTTAGTATTGTGACCTGCTATAAATAAGCAAAAGTAATATACCTAAACTTCTTCTGATATTTTCTGGCATCAATGTTATGACAACCCAGGTACTTTTAATTAAATTAATTTAGACACTTTGTATATATCTGTGGCTTGGTACAAGAAGTGCATATGTCACTATTTTTCGTTTTTGAGATACATGTACCAAAGTACTAATAAAAAATGTAAATTTTATGATGGCAAAATGTCGAAGCCCCTAGTATTATCTAAACCCCTTTTTACAAAATCATGAATGTTTATTTCATTTATTAACTATTTAAAAGTTTGAACTTTTAAACTTTAAAAGCAAATATTATAAATTTCACAAAAACTGACATACTTATGCACTTCTTGTACCAAGCCACATATATGTAGTATAATGGATTAACCTACCATCATCATATGTAGAGCCATAAGTGCTTGTAAAATCAAATCCATTCCTAGAAAAATATTTAAAATTGTTACTGTCCATGTGCAGTTGAAATCTCTCTCCATCGAATTTATTTTCAATATAAAATATTTTATTATCATGAAAATCTTTTTTAAAAGATGCTGCATCAACTCTTTTTGAAAGCATTGGTCGAAAAGCCTCAAATATCTCTATGTCCAACTCATGCACATTTACATTTTGATCATATAGGACCTCACAGACTTTTTTGAGGCTGTTATTGGATGCAAAATAATTGGCTCCATCTCCATGATAGCAATTTAATATCCTGTTTGCATCTATGCCTAATTTAAGGTCTTTTAAGATGATTCGAATGATCCATCTGTAAAAAAATAATTTCTGGTGATAATCTTATATGTACATTGCCCATAAAACACAACACGCAATAAGCAAATATTATGTATAATTGAGAATGCAATTTACTTAATAAATACCTTGCATCTTCTGCGGAACATTTTTTAAACAGCTTCATCAAAATATCCTCGGCCTCACTTTCATTACTTCTGTTGACTATTTCATCTAAGGTTGTATTTAGCTCATCAATTTTTAAAGTTGTCTTATTATTTGACAGGTACTTTCTAATTACCGAGTATACCACATCACCAAAATCACTAGCATGGCCAGACATTAAATATGATTTGCTGAGGACATTTTTATCAGTGCCAGCTGGTAGTGCGAGCATTTTTATTAATACTCTAGCGATCTTTGACTCTTTCATGTTGTAGGATTGTCTCTCTCGATCTAGCTTTGGAGTGATTAAACGTACCATGGAAAACATCATTTCTGGAGTTAAATTTCTTCTGCATGATTCCAAATATTCCTTAATGATTCTGGATTTATCATTAAAACCGTTTCCTTTCTTTATTTGTTCAAAAATGACACATAACTCCTGAAATTCCATACTTTTTGTGTTTATTTAATACTTTTATAACATGTTTGTTCAGGTTTTTTTATCATTGTGTTTCCTGATCCTTAAGTGGTGTGTTATTTAAAATTTAAAAGTTTATTTATGGAAGGGATTTAGGGGTTTTAGGGTTATGTTATTTGTTTATGTTTTGTAAATTTACTGCAGATGTCGCTTCAAACTGTATGAATTTTGTTCGGCATATTTATATCGGTAGTAAAGACAAAAGCGTGAACAGATTTGGTAGCTAACGCCTACAGTTCTTCTACTGTCACTGGTTTAAACTTAAGTATGCAGTAAAATCGGAAATACTTTTAAAATCCAGTTTAGCCATGCAATATGTGAAATTCCTTGATTATGGTATTAATTTTGGTTTAGAATAAGGTTTATACTAGCTGTCCCAGTAATGCCACAATGAAAATATTTTATTTGGTAGAATTAAACGGAACTTTATGCGTTATTTAATTTCATATTAAGATCACTGAAAAAATTATGTTTTTTTAAAACATGAGACCCCTGAATTTTATCACATTTAAAAATATTTAATTACATTTAATTTTGCGCCGCAATCAAAAAATTTGGTTTTAGCCTGGTTTATGTTAAATATAGGTCATTTTTGAGTTTGCTATATTTACTATTAAATTGACACAAGAAAACGAGGGCTATTTTAATAAAAAGTGTTATACTTATTATTTACCAATTATAGGGGATTTAACATTGTTCATAAAATGGAAAACAAGGAGTAAATTTCAAAAATATTATTAAAGATTAAGCAACATAAATTAAAATAAAAACAAATAAAAAGTTTCTTTTTATTTCGTCAAATCCATCCCTAGACGCGTTTCGCCATATCATGGCTCATCAGTAAAGCTAGGATCCGACGAAAGAAAGGAATACTCAAAACTGCTTGAGCAGTTGGTGGGACCCACCAGTTTTTTCTAATTAAAATATTTAAGTAACAAAACTTTTTTTGTGCACCCGATTTATATTTAAGTATCCTAGAGATGCCGATTTTTTCAAAAAGATCGATTCTTGCAAATCAAAACTCCAAAAATCGATTTAGAAATAACAGTGTCCGAACAATCGACGTTTTGATATAATTGTGATAAAATTTAAAATAAATGAAACATATTTTACTAAATCATATTTTATTTAAAACAGCTAAAACACTATGTTTTTGCAAATGCCGATCTTCAAAAAATAAAGTAATAATGAATTTAAACATTCAACCTTTGAGAGTATTGTCGGTGTTTTACTTAGACCTTAGATCTAGATTAGAAAATATCTAAGTAAAACACCGACAAGACTCTCAAATGTTGAGTTTTTAAATTCATTATTACTTTTACTACAAGAAAACTTTAAAAAACTAAAAACTTCCTAACACACACCTGATACCTTAGGTACTCGAATGTGTATGCTCAACTTATTTCTGACATTCCGAAAAAATATAATTTAAAAGAAATTCTGAAAAAAAAACAAATAATTTAACTTTTTTAAGGGCGTGTTAAGCCAGTCCTCACACGAGGAAACTTAAAGGAACTGTTACTACTGCTTGGATGCTAGGAGACTGGGCGACTATGTCGTCCAGCATGTAGATTTGAATGGCGCTACTCACACGGCGCTACCTAGGCTGCGGCGACTAAGTATTGCATCGTAAATATGTTTTTTGGTTTTTCTTCAAATTTATAAAGAAAAAATAATTTTAGTACGTACCTACTGCCTTCTTTCATAGAACTAAAATTGTATTTGTAACAACATTCCGGTCAAATTGTTTATCGGTAAGACGATTTAATCAGAAATAAATCAAATTAACACAAAAGGGGATAAAAACATACAGAAATTGTTCAGAATAGTCCAGGGAATTCCCTTCAATTTACTTAGTTTTATGTAGATATCCGGTATAATACTGTAAATTATGATGTATATACCTACTCGTATGCGCTGTAAAGACTAAGAAATCCATGTTTTTAGGAAAAATCTCCTAAAAAAGGTGACATTGACCAAAACAAGCCTCCTAGGATAGAAGATTTGCCCATCCCATCTATATCTACAGAGCAGCCCTCTGGAACTGATAGTCCAGATCTAGAATACGAAGACACTGCCGATCTTGCTTCCAGTATTGCCAAATTGAGATGTTTGTTGCAGCAAAGATCATCAGAATCTAGTTTGTCCACACCAGCTCTCAGCCCAATGTAAGATTTTTAATTTTTTAAGGTTGACATCAATGTAGGCCATTTTAGATTTTAATTTGTTATCGTACCGACAATGGGCTTTTTCACTAGATTTTGGCCCTATAGATAGAACGAGAAAAGCTAAAATTTTCGGTTTCAGTTTTTAAATTCTTCAATTATTAACCGAGAAAATAATTAATCAAAATACGCCCTTTAATAAACCACGCGAAGCAACTTACGACGTCACAACAATTCCATGCAATAGAAACATCCGATCGCTTTGTAAATGACGCAGTCCTACCTAACAGAGGTCTCTAGTCTGGTTTCCTGTTTCTAAACTGTGTTTATCTATTTAAGTTATTGAAACAGAGATAATAATATAATTGATCGCAATACTGGTAAATAAAAGAAATGCGCGGTTAATAGAATGACGTACATCTCTTCTCATCTTACGTTTTTAAACTTCCTGCTTTCGCGCCGTGTTTATTATTATTTCTAGACATAGTTTGTGATACAAGAGTATCCAAGAGGAAGATTTTTTTTATTAAGATATATTTTTAATAGGGTTTAGTTCAGGATGTTAGTGCTGAATATGATAAATTCGCTTATAGTGACAAACCCCATTGGATCGGTAGCTCCCGCCCCTCGGATACGTCAGAGTAACAATCTTGGGTCTATTCCTTATCTTGTAATTCCTGCAGAATAATTATGTAAAATTTGTTTAGTTTGATATAGTATACAAGATGATTTATAAATTGTTAACTGTATTAGTCATTAAAATAAAAACTTTTTTAAATAAATTAAAAAATAAGGAACTTGCACACATGTTTTTACAAAGAGTGTCTCATATGGTCCTGTTTAACTTAAATATCTCTGTAACACAATGTTTTGCATAATCTAACGACTGTACCTTGACGAAGCGTAATTTATAACACCAAAGCAGCAACCGCACTTTGTCAACACTCCCCTAATGAAGCAACACATTATCCACTAGTTTTTTACTTTCGTAATGTTCCATTTTTATTTTTTAACAATTTAGAGTGACAATATACTTCCATAATATAAACCCCACGCGACTAGTTAACAACTAACTGACTAATTGAAATGTTAAGCATTTAATATACCTAATCACATTTGGTGTATACCGGGTGACAACGAATGTTGTTACCCCCCCTATTTTTTCCGTAGTTTTATTAATACAAATTTTAAAATTTCGGGAAATTCTAAGTGTATATTTTGTTAGTTTTTAGTAAAGTCATACTTTTAAAATTATTTCCGGTTTGACCGGAAGAGGTATCAACTCTTTTATTTTAAATAGAAACCTATTATTTTTATTCAATATTTGAATTCTACCGCAAATTTCCTTTAAAATGACATATCACACATTTTCATTTGTTCCATGGAAGTTTAAAAGTGGTCTATTTAGCCCGTTTTATGTTAAACTATAACATTCTTTGCGAAAGATGCTTCTGTCAAAAATATTTTAGATATGTCTTATTTTTTTAAACAATGAGAAAGAATTACTCAATATTTTTAACTGGCAACAAGCCATTCGTTAATGGCCAAAAAATAGCTTATTAAATTATCTTTTTAAAAATGTTTCATAAGTATGGTATTATACTTAAAGGAGAGAAAAATCGAGACATGTCATATTTAAAAAAAAAATGGAGTTCTTCAATTACGAACACTTTTGTCATTTCACAGAATATTTCATAGCCTACTTGGTTAACATAAAACAGGTTAAAATAAACCACTTTAAAACTTCCATGGCTCAATCTCAAAAAGTCATGTTATATTAGCGAGTCCATGGCCATCTAAGGATTTCCTTGAAAATTTTTCCTGGAAGCCATTTTAAAGGAAATTTGCGGTAGAATTCAAATATTGAATAAAAATAATAGGTTTCTATTTAAAATAAAAGAGTTGATACCTCTTCCGGTCAAACCGGAAATGATTTTAAAAGTATGACTTTACTAAAAACTAACAAAATATACACTTAGAATTTCCTGAAATTTTAAAATTTGTATTAATAAAACTACGGAAAAAATAGGGGGGGTAACAACATTCGTTGTCACCCGGTATACACCAAATGTGATTACTGATTAGGTATATTAAATGCTTAACATTTCAATTAGTCAGTTAGTTGTTAACTAGTCGCGTGGGGTTTATATTATGGAAGTAAGTGATTTTTAAAGTATGACTTTACTAAAAACTAACAAAATATACTCTTAGAATCTCCTGAAATTTTAAATATTTTATTAATAAAACTACGGAAAAAATAGGGGGGGGGGGGGTAAAAACATTCGTTGTCACCCGGTATAATAGAGTAATTTATTATCTACAGGGTTGCCCAGAATTCAGGAATAAAATAAATATAGCCTTAATCTGTAACTTTTGGGGAAAACGCTCGTACACGTTAACTTAGTTTTATATATGCTCACAATTTGGCGTTATTCGTTTGTTTTTATTATAGACATTTGTCAAAGATATGACGACACCGATCTTTTTTTTAAATGGAAACATACAGCTTGTGATACATCATTTGAAAGCTAATATCTCGTACAGTATGTTCATACATTTTGGCGCGATTCTGCCAAGCTATTTCAAAATGGCGACTGTTGAAAGTTTTTAAAAAATCTCTATTTAAATAAGCGAAAATGATAAATCATTGATGGTTTTTTTACCTTTCAAAGTAAGAAATTTCACAACATGTCAGAACGTGAAACAATGAAGATTTTTTACCTTGAAAGGTAAAAAAACATCAATGATTTATCATTTCCGCTTATTTAAATAGAGATTTCTAAAGATTTTTAATAGTCGCCATTTTGAAATAATTTGACAGAAACATGCCAAAATTTATAAGCATACTGTAAGAGATATTAGCTTTCAAATGATGTATCACAAGCTGTATGTTTCCATTAAAAAAAAAGATCAATGTCGTCATATCTTTGACAAATGATGTCTATAAAAAAAACGAATAACGTCAAAATATGAGCATATATAAAACTAAGTTGACGTGTCCGAGCGTTTTCCGAAAAAGTTACAGGTTAAGGCTATATTAATTTTATTCCGGACTTCTGAGCAACCCTGTATATAAACACTATTTTTTCCAAAATTACCCTTTGCAAATGATATAGCAAGATTAGTCAATAATGTTAGTTTAAGTTTTTAGGGTTTTGGCTGAACGTTTATTTATATACTTTTTTCTCTATAATGCAGCTTATAATTGTGAAACAATTGTAACCAATGGCGGCTCGTCAGGTGAAGCGGCTCTTCACCAAAAAAATAAAAATAAAACCAGGAGGAAAGTTTTTTGACAATATTAAATATTAATGTACCAATACAACTAAAATTTTAGCCCTTAAAAAATAATTATGTTCGAATTAATAATATTAATGTAATCCGAATGTAGCTATGCATAATAGGGCCACGGTTAACTCCGATGGACAATAATTTTGATGGCATTTTGGCGCGCCCCAGCCGACCGTGTCTGTTAGCTCAAAGCAAGTGAAGACACAATGCCCAACATTGCTTTGATATTCACTGCTGCTATGGTTACGTGACGTCAGTCACGCAAACAGCATGTAACAATTTTCATTATGATGAAGGGCAATTTAAAAATAGATCAGTCGTATGCACCATTGTTTTAGCATTGGTTCGCCTACCCTTAAGGTATTTATTTTGAGGCTTCGCAAAACTTACGGTTATAGATATCGTTTTCACGTGATTTACTGTGTGATTAAAAAGTTTTGTTTTTATTTTTCAGTTAATTCAGTAGTGTACGTAACTACTTAATTGTGTGTTTTAAAAATGAACCCAATTAATGACATTGTTTGTAATTTGTTGGAAACTCCATTCATTTGTTGGACAGATGAGAATAAGAGAGACGTTTTGTTACACGGGTTTTTTAGTCAATGTTTGTTTAAGTACCCGCACTATATCAGCTCTTCACCATTTTTTAAGACCACGAGCCGCCACTGATTGTAACCAAGTACATACATCACAGCTATGATGAAAAATGATAGTCTACCGTAAAGTAAAGTTCTATGGAAAGAATTGTTCATAGAACTTACTTCGATACAAAGAATAAGTCACCTTTAGTTATTTTTTTTTATTTTTATGTAATTTTTAGGCCTGAAGAATACATTCAAAAACAAATAGAATCAGAAAATGCATCTGACGCCGAAGCATTGGAAGTAGATGGCGTGATGCCAAGTTTTTATAAGTTTTGTACTAAAACAGCTTCGGGCGTTTTGTCTAATACAATTAACACATTGAAAATTGCACTTCCTGGCAACAATGCAGAGCATGTTTTTGCTGTTGAAAGATGGAAATTTAAATCAGATCAAAAGGTAAGAAATAAAAACCAATAAGTATAGGCCGCTTAATATTAAGTTATAGCATACATCATCAAAAACATAGTTTTTCACCACAAACCATCAAAGAGATGAACATACAATTTTGAAAAAACTATATAATTCACCAAATATTTTATTAGGTTGGATTTTTTAAATGTTATTTTAACTGAACCTTTTGATTCTTCAAGTTCAATACTCGTTGCAATACCGGTTTTTGTTCCTGACAAAAAAGCACTGTAGATTACCTTCTAAGGTCGAAAGCGCTCTGCTTTTCACAGATAAAATATTGCACTTGAAATACAAAAAAGGGTCTTTCATTTCCACACCTACGTGTCTAACAAAACCTAATTTAATATAGAAGGTAAAAATAAGAACACAAAGTCTTCCTCCACTGTTATATTATAGAAATATTCTAAGCAACCCCTCTACATGCTTCGAATGCAGAAGCATTCATCTTCAGGAGAAAAATTAAAAGAAGAAAAGACCAGTAGATATCACCCTAACTGAGCAACACTATTATAGGTTCGGTATAAAATGAGAGGAACGGTGAGGAAACCGATACACACATTGCATTGTGAGTAAGAAAAATATATGGGTTTAAGGCTTAAGGCACTGTGAAAACTTTAAAGGTAGAATGAAAGATTTAACATCTTTGTGTGAAACAACTGTCGAAAGATGAGTTTGAAGTGAAAGGGAATGAACATTTAAGCACATAAAGCTGTTAGCTAGTCATTAGAGAAAATGTGGAGAAGAAGTGGATGTAAGTGTGAGGAAGAAGACTATTAAAAATTATTTAAAAAAATTAATATTGACTGGATGTAAACCTCATTGGTTTACGAGTAAACATAGTGAAAATAAAAGTAGAAAAATTGAATTTTAAAAAATTCTTTCATCTTAAAAGGACTTTTTAGAAATAAATTTATTTCAGCTCCACCGCTACCGCGTGCTTTTCCTTTTTGGATAAAGTCCTTTTAAGATGAAATAATTTTTTAAAATTAAATTTTTCTACTTTTATTTTCACTATGTTTACTCGTAAACCAATGAGGTTTACATCCAGTCAATATTAATTTTTTTAAATAATTTTTTATAGTCTTCTTCCTCACACTTACATCCACTTCTCCATATTTTCTCTAATGACTAGCTAACAGCTTTATTTGCTTAAATGTTCATTCCCTTTCACTTCAGTCTCATCTTTCGACAGTTCTTTCACACAAAGATGTTAAATCTTTCATTCTACCTTTAAAGTTTTCACAGTGCCTTAAGCCTTAAACCCATATATTTTTCTTACTCACAATGCAATGTGTGTATCGGTTTCCTCACCGTTCCTCTCATTTTATACCGAACCTATAATTGTGTTGCTCAGTTAGGGTGATATCTACTGGTCTTTTCTTCTTTTAATTTTTCTCCTGAAGATGAATGCTTCTGCATTCGAAGCATGTAGAGGGGTTGCTTAGAATATTTCTATAATATAACAGTGGAGGAAGACTTTGTGTTCTTATTTTTACCTTCTAAATTCCCAATCCACTTTAAGTATGGACTATTTCTTCAAGTTCTAATTTAATATATTCTTATAGGAATCTGACACTTTAATTAGAATGAAAAAGTTGCTGACGGAAAGGAAGGAATACTGTATATTAGATAAAGAAATTGACACAGCTTATGATGCTCTAGATACTGTAGATATTTTCCAACAGTCCCCCGTTTTAGTATCCAACCTACATTTTGAAGGTAAGATTGAAAACTAATCCTTCATAAAGTAAAAAATTTGCTTATTTATACTCTTTTATGCAGTATCAAGTAGAAATAATGACAAATTGATTGTTCCCCATACCCACATTCATGCAGGTAACCAGACCTAATAAAATCTGACATTCACGAATTTATTTGACAATTTGACATCAAAGTTTGCGTTGTACATTATCAATTTAGCCTTGAAGTTACTTTATGAAAAATTCACAAAAAACTCAAACAAATGTAATGATAGCGTGAAATTTGTCATTGCTTGATAGAAATATGATATTTTTATGTTTTCCACCAGAGAATATAAAAAAAGGATTTGATTCTCATTGAAAACAAAAAAGTATACAGGGTGATTCCTAGTTGATACTTCTTTTTTAGCCGTGTATAGAAGGCATTAAAATAAACAACTTTTTCAAAAAACTTAAAAATAGGTGAGATAGAGAAGTAAAAAATCTAAGTGCGGGCCTGGTTATCAAAACATAGCCCGCTATAGTTTCTGTTGATTTTCTTATCTCTTATTAGTATTAGTCATACGGGTAGTGTTGAGCAATCCGCTGCGGTGTGTTTTTCTGAAGCAAGTTAATTTTAAATTGGTGATGAGTGAAAATGGTAAAATTTGAAAACAATGAACTAATAGATATGGTGCTAATTTACTGTGAGTGTCGTAAAAATGCTGATGTTTCTTCGAGATAATACGCAGAACGCTTTCCCTTGCGGGCTCATCCTACACCCAGAAGTTTTCGTAATGTTATTCAACGGGCAAGTTAGGCAGAACCGTATTTGATTTGTAGTGTAATAAATGAATGTAAGTACCTACCTACTTTATTTTTGAGTTTTTCGAAAAAGTATTTAAAAATGTTTATTTTAATGCCTTCTATACGCTGCTAAAAAAGAAGTATCAACTTAGGAATCACCTTGTATATTGTCAGACCACGAGGCCCGAGTTCGAACCTCGACTACCCCATAATGTTTTTGATTTTGAAAAACTTTTCTAAACACCTTTAATTGTTGAATTTAAAATTATTTTTTTCCTAGACGAACTAGATGATTTCGAGGGAAAAATTCCAACAACAAAGGTTCTTATAGATATATTTTGTGAATTACTGGGGGATACAAACTCCCCATTGATTCAAGAACCAATAGTAAAGGCCTTCATGCTCGCATTAGGTACTACGATAGAGGATAAAGTCGAAACACAAATTGACGATACCATGGAATATTTGGCCGAAAATTTAGTTACCATTCCCGAGAAATCAAATACTAATATTTTGTCAATGGATATTGATGAATATATTGATAGTTTACGTAGCAGTTTTCCCGGTAAGTTAAATTAGGAATTGTTTAAAATTTACTATCGCATTTTTATACTTAATATACAGGTTGTTATGGAATTGAATTATATTTAAATGGGTGAAATGCTATTCTTAGCTCCTGTAAATTGTCTGGCTGCATAACACAATGATGATAAACAGCTCTTTTTAATTGATCTATAAATGCTCAATAGGGTTCAAATCTGGACTGCATGCAGGCCAACCTCATCTTAATATTATGCTACCACCCTTGCAATATGGGGCATTGCATTTGTGCGCAATATAAATTATTGAACGGTTAACGCAGCAAGTGGGGCAATTCCCTCTTGTGTGCTTCAATGTACCGATGCGCCTTAAGTACTCCATTATTTCCAAATATTATTTTAGTTTTCGCATTATTGTCTAATAATTATAACAATCGCACAATAAGTTGACCCAATTTAACAATGGCTAGTATTTTTATAAAATAATTTAATAAATTGCAGATTCTTTTTAGAAAATAGTAATTCTTCAAAATATTAAGATGAAGGAGATCTTTCAAAAAACAAAATGTTAGGTGGAACTTCAACAAGAAATTTTTTGTGTAAAATAGTAGTTTGTACAACAAGAGTGGATATGAGGAAGTAAATTCCGAGCGCAATATGGACAATCCACTCGAGTTGTACAGTAAATTTTTTCTCCGAACTTCATACTAAAAATTAAAAATAATTTTTTAAATAGACATCATAACTCTTTTTGGTTGGCCGTGAACTTGTGAGAAAGATTATAAAAAACAATTGAACAAATAGTCATTTCGTTGGCAAATTCATGGACGAAATTACACTGTTACATATTTATCAATTTGGGTCATTTTTTATACAGGGTGTCTCTAAAAGGTGACAATCTAACCCAACTTACCTTAGTCCAAAAGTGGATGATTTCGGAGATACAGAGTATCAAAAGTTTAATTTGGTTTTCATTTTTTATAAATAATTTTTTTAATAATTGATGTATTGTCACAATATTCGGCTTGGGGGGTTTTGCGGGGTGAGAAATTAGAATCTGCTCTCATTTTTATTGTAAAGTTTAGAGGGCGCCACCTGCGGTACCTTGCACACATTTAACACGAAATAACTTTTTTGAGCCACTAACTTTTAAATAAAATTTCGGATTCTCTAACGTCTTTTACCTAAAAAAGGTATACGTGGTAAGAGTTGATTTGAGCAGCTGTTTTTGAAATATCTGGATTTAAAACATTCACTTCGCGTATGGCCAGGTCTAAATTATTATAATAATTGAACACATTTGAAGCATAGGCGGTAAATTAAAATAACGTCACTAGAAACTAAAAAAAAAAAAATTAGGTACATAAATCCGTTGTCAATTTTATTCTCTAGTAAAAATAGACATTAGGAGTAGTAATTATTACAATAATTTAGACCTGCCATACACGAAGTGAATTTTTTAAATCCAGATATCTCAAAAACAGCCGCTCAAATCAACTCTTACCACGTATCTTTCTCTCGATCGGTCTTTTGCAGAATAACAGACAAAAAGCGATATATTTATTAATAAAAATGAACAATTTATTTTTCTCAACCGTAGCCATTTTGATTAATAATATAATAATAATAAATCTTATAATTTCTTCTTATCTGGTTTTATACATATATTCATCTTCACGTTCCACCATTTAAGGAACAATTACCAGTTCATTTTTTATATCTGTTGCGTATAATAAAAGTTTTAAGATCGATTGGGGTTGGATCCCCGTTCAAAATATATTAGAAAATATCGCGGTGGACCAATATTTGCATGGCAAAGAATCAATCATTTATTTTTTTGGTATGTAGTACATTTTATGCATTAAATCTTGTAGTAAGTGTCTAGAAATGGGTGTATAACTGAAGATTTTTGAAATAAGAAAGTTCATCTGTGCTTAAATCTTTAGTTCAAGCAGAAAATAACAATACTTCGGTAGAAATATATTTTGGTATTATACCATCAATTTTCGCACCATTTCGTGCATCTGGGATAAATGTTTTAATTTACATTAAAAAAAAACAATTTTTATGACAGATTTACATATTTTTAAAGTATATCCTTAACCTCACGTCTGTCAAGCATCAGAAAAGGACTAGTGAAATTTGTAACATGTAACTTTGGTTTCTTTGTATGACCACTCAGTTTCATATACTAACTAGAATGGATATGAAATCATATCCGTTCAGTTAACCGGACTAGCCCACTTTTCCAGTCACTAGTGTAAAGGAAACAGCACATTTCCAAGTGGGAGTAGAAAAAATAACATTCCCAATTTCTCCATAAGATGTTTAAAACTAATTAAAACAAAAAACACCCTTTGATTTATAATATCGCCCCAAATTAGCCTTTTTTGGCAATTTAATTTTCTCACCTTAGTCACCCCGAAAATGACATTTCACTTAATATTTTGGCAATGACAGTTCTTTCATCCACTCCTTACCATCGCCCTTAAATTTTTGGGGTTAAGCGAGAAAAGCTTATGCAGCACCAAAAAAAACTAGTCTTTTTCTGACCCTACACGATCATTTGAACTGACTGATATCAATCGTTAGTCATTCTCGTGCCAGTTTTGTTTCTAATGAGAATTTATATCATTCCGGACATCATTCGTTGAAATTTACCCTTACATAATTAGTATTACTGTCTTTCCATCATCCAGATTGTCAGTCTGAATGATCGTATAGGGTCTGCATTTGGTCAGGAGTTTGATTAAACTTTTTTTTTAGATATACTGAAATATTTTTGTGGAAGTGATAGTTTAAAACAAACCTTAAAACTGTTTGTGTCGTCTATACAAAAGCAAAAAATTAATGAGGATTCACTGCTACAAATGTTTGAATTGGTGGCGATGAAGATTATCGAAGAAAGTACCCAAATATCTCCACCAGCCTCTGCTTGAAAAAAGAACAAGTAAGATTTAATAATACAACTTCGTCGATAAACAGATATACAACTTGATTTCTTTACTTTTGGCCGACATTCTTTCCTGATAGCGCTTGCACCACCACACTGACGGGCTTTTCTATTAAGTCACGATAAGTCACTTACAACGGTATGCCAATAAGCCAGTAGAAATTTAAACATCGCTGCGCATGTCGTCACGAGCGACGATGCGAGCACGGTTGCATAACCTTTTGACGCGACTGACTGTTCTAACCTGACGTAAAAAGCGGGCACATTTTTAACACTTTTGTACTTAGGACCTTCTAAAAGGAGTAGCTAAGATGAATTAATACAGTATATCGTTTATAATATATTCTAGGAATATTTTCTTGTTCAAAAATAAAACAGCTGATCGTAATGATTGTAAACGATATTTAATTTCTCAGTATTTTAACAAAGATTAGTATTTTTTTCATTTTGTTTAATTAGCTTATGGTTCAAGAATAGCTTTTAGTAGTTTAATGATGAAAAATATTTTGATTTAAGTTTGATTTGTTTTTGGGATAACACTAAGAGGTGGTCAGGTTTATTTGTGCGTTTTCATCTCTATTTTTATTCATCGCAGAGCGGCAAAGTAACCAAAATGCTCGCTCCTCTGGAAAGGGCTACTTTGTGTGCTTTTGGAAGCACACATTTGTACTTTGCGCTCGGTTGTAGGAAAAGTTGTTTATTGCTAATTCTATAGGTTTAATTTTCTAAGTATATTTCCATGGCCAAAAATGAGGAAATTAACTTGTATAAAAAAACTGTCGCTGTTCTATATTTCAGTGATTAAAGCATTTTGTCTGATATAGACACCTTGTATACAGGGTATTCCTATGCTGCGCATTATTAAGGATGAAAAGAATATATACAGAATTTGTACATGCCCCAAAGTACATATTTTTTAATGACTGATAACACAACGTTGTATTTTTATGAAAATTCCACACCTGTAATTTTTAACCAATCAAAACGTGTATTTTTTACAGATTACCATGGCAACGAATGAATTTTAATGGAAATTTTTTCCTCGTTGGTCCCTAACAGCGAATTATACTGTAAATTTTTTTACGTTTATAATAATATTTTTTTGAAAATCTGGTTCTTATTTATTTACATGATAATTTGATACATTTCAATTACAAACCTAAGATGTTTTCTATATTCTTTGGACATCTCCTTTCTTCTTAATCGCGAAAATGCAGGACTTGGAATGGAATGAATTAAATGTCTATGTCTAATGAAATATATATAATATTTAGACACTATTTTATTCACGTTTTTTCCATTTATCACTTTGAATTTTGAATAGTTTGGATGCAAATATTCGTGAACAATTCGAAACAAATTTCCTTTCTTCAAGTAGGAGCCACAATTTTCTATTAATGCGGGTAAATAAGTCATCGCACGATGATTGATCATTACATCAGACAATTTCACGCATATTTTGTATATAGTATGATTTTCAAACCAAATCATTTTTAAAACAACAAATTTTTTTGGTTTTACTGGCTGCACATTATTCTTTATTACAACAAAACGCCAGTTTTTCTGATGTTTTAAACTGTCAAAATACGATGCTCACAGCCTCCAATAATTGACGCTTGCTGACGCTGCGCGCTGGTTATGAATTCCATACCAATAAAGCGCGTATGAAAAGTTAATAAAAACGCAAAAGAACAATTTTCTTAACTTATGTAAAATTAAAGAATATACTGTGTTGTGTCTTGAGATGGTATTTTCGTGCAACTACTTCGAGTAGAAATCAACAAGGTCTAAATTGCTGCCAAAACTGTAACTCGCTGTAAATCTGTTCATGCAGCGTTCCGAAAAAACTTTTAAATTATGATTTTCTACCACTTGTAGTAAGCCCAAGTAACTATAAAATGAAAGAATATAATATTTTAGATCCTAAAATGGCACTTTTGAGCTACTACAATCAGTAGAATTTCGCGGGTGTCAACTGCTTAATCTCCTGGCGAATATTTTCTTTGCTTTCTTGACCGAAGCGAAACATTTTTTTACGTCGTAATTTTTAAGTTAGGCACTTAGTTGCCATGGTAACTAAAGAATTAAGTCAACCAAACCCAAGGTCCTTAGATAGATAGGTTGTCTGGTAACATTGGGGCGGAAGCGACGATGAGCGGGGTGTCCGCGTCATCACGAGGAACTTATACATTTGTTTACATCTGATTTGTATGTGTTTTAAGCTAGATACAACGCAAAAAAGCGGTTTTCAGTGTTATTTGTGTGTTTAACGTTAAATTCTAAAGTGTGAATATATTTGTTTTTGAACTGATAATAACATTTAGTGAAAAAACTATTAAAAATACTGAATTTTCATCAAAGTTTTCTTCTTCTTCTTTTTCTATTTCGTTTGGGTGGCCTTAGTGGTCAAAGTTTTAATTTTGTGTATTTTAAGGTTAGTTTATTAAACTAGATTCTCACGCTAAATCGTTAGTTTCAAACGAATTCTGTGATTATTTATTTAGATAATGGGTGGTGGCAATGTTTGTAGCATAGCTACATGCAAAAGTAACTCCGAAAGGCCAGATCCAGATGGAAAAAAGATAATTTTATTTACATTTCCAAAAAACCCCAATATTTTGAAAGATTGGATTAGAAAATGTTGCCGAAAAGACAATTGGACGCCTCAACACAAACGATTATGCAGTAAGCATTTTCTTTTAACCGATTACGATGACGAAGTTCAAGCTAGGATAATGAATTTCCAACCAATGCATTTAAAAAAATATATTTGTCAAATATCAAACAATCTATTAAACCATATTTTCAGAAATATTTTTATACCACCAATACATTTTGATAGTGATTTAAAATGAAAGTGTGGTGGGGTGTGGTTGGTTAACTTAGTATAGTTATCTCTAAGTTAACCTGAACTAGAAATACCCAACAAACAGGTATTAAAATAAAATAAACAATGTTTTTATAGACTTGCAAATCCATGCCTTCACAAACAATTTAAAAGAGAATAAATTCAGTTCTTAAAGATCACTCTGGTGTATCATTACTACATCCCCTTTACACCCTTTACATGGAGTACATCACTAAAAGTATTTTTAAATTTATGGTATAAGTGCAGTTTTATTTCTCGCAATTTCCACAATTCCTATTTATGATAAAACGTGTTTTTTTAAATATACATTTTTTGACACTATCAAGTCCAATTCTTTTAATAATTTTAGCACTTGCACCTATAATGTTTCTGGGGCTATTTTCTGATAGACCTATTTAATTACAATATTAATATAATAAGGTATTTATTAAAAGATTTGTTTATATATTACCGCAATCATAAATTCTTCAATAAAAGAAAATCAAACAGAAAAATATTTTGTTACGATAATAGTAATGATTTGTAAAAAGCGTTTTAAGGGCTAGATTCAGTTTATTTCCCCTCTTAAATAGGGTTCGTCCATCGGGACTATGTTTCTTCATTTCTATATATGTATGATTTACACTTGCCTCTTTAAAGTTGCGGTAACTACGTGATTCGTGATCATGTGCCAGAAGTTATATTTTTTAAATTTAAGCTATGTAAAAGAGTCACAATATCTCAATATTGGCTGAGAGATTTATGGCACACCTACACACAATTTGTCGACAAATGATATTTAAAAAAACACGTTTTAAATTACATTTCCAAACTCCTTAGCTTGCATTCGTATATCAAGAGATTTTAAAAAGTTCCTCTAAATGACGCATTCCCGCGCATTAAATGCGAACATCTGATTGGTCCAAAGTTACCAGACAACCTATCTATCTAAGGACCTTGAACCAAACCTTCTATGTTTTGCTGGTACTTGTCTTGATGAAGACGAAAATTGACGTTATTGGAAATCGAAAAATAAATTTTAATTATTTAAACACAATTTGGTGTGGAATTTTCTTACCGAATACCACACGAGGCCAAATTAATTCCAGAATTTTTTTAATAAGCTCGAAAAAATTTGACCTCTAGTGGTATTATAAGTGAAAATACACTGGAAAAATTATCGCACTGCAGGGCTAGGCGATCATTTTTCGAGCTGTAAATACCAATTTTAAAATTACTCTATGTATTCTAGTTATTTGACTGTTGGTTGCTTAAAATATATCCAAATTCACTGCAAATATTGGGATGAATGTAAATAGTATTAAAAAATACAGTATATTGCAAAATTATTTTAAAATATTTTTTTAGACCAAAAAACTTTATTTTACAAATTAAATTGTTAGTTAGAATTAGGTGCCATAATTTAAGAAAAAACTTGGTACAAGCATTATGTTCTCTATCTATTGTGATTTCTATATTGTGTTATTAATTTTATCTTTCATGTTACTAATTTTAATCCAAAGACTAGCTCTTTAATTTTATAATGTACATATATTTTATTTAAATAAATTTATATTTCAAGCTATAATAAAACATTTTTATTGACTATAATACCACCTATTGGCAGCTACATTAGTTGGAAAAACTGAAATCAATTTAATGAACCTTTTCACTAAATTTTGATTTTAGCCTACCACATAGAGCAAGAAAAAATAACATTTTTTCTGGTTTCAGTTTTCAAATTTTTGAATTATTATCTGGGTAAATATGCTGTTCAATAAAAAAAATTTGAAACCGGTTACCTAGGTCACCACAAATCCAGACACTGCGCTTTATCTGACGCGTTTCTACCTAAATGATGCATCGAGCCTGATTTTCTGTTTCTAAGCTGTTCTTTGCTATTTAAGAGTGAAGGTAATTATGCTTCAAATATTGGTCGATTTTTGGACAAAAGGCAAAAGTAAGGACATTTTGTAAGAAAAAAGACACAAAGTCTCGGTTTCAAATTTTTTCGGTCTGTTTATTAATTAGTAACATGTTTAATAAACAGACCGAGAAATTTTGAGGCCGAGACTTTGTATTTTTTCTTACAAAATATCAAATATCAGGTGTCTTTGAGTAAAAATGGACGAATTCTTCGAATTTCAAAAGTAAGGAAACATTGATAAAAAAACGAAATGGCGAATGCATCACTAGACCTCACTCTTAAGAGTAAAGTCTAATGATGCATTAGCCATTTTATTTTTTGATCAATATTTTTTTCCTTTTCGCTTTATTAAAAAAGGGGCCAAATACTCGTCCTTTAGTAGCACTTTTACCTACAGTTTTAAAGTAAAAAAAATTTTGATTAAAGTAAAAAACGAAAATTTGTGAAATTTGTCAATTTTTATTTTTCTGCTTTTACTACTTTATAAATTCAAACTAGTTTAACTTTAAATTGTACGTAAGTATGCTTCAAATATTCGGCCCATTTTTGGATAAAAGAAAAAAAAAAACGAAATATTGAGACCTCACTCTTAAGTTATCGAAAAGAAGAAATAATATAATCGGTCGCTCGACTGGCAAATAACTGAATTGCGGAATTAATAGGATAACGTACATCTGCTTTTTTTTAAACATTCTGCTTTTACAGTGACTTGTGACAGTTTAGCAAAATTTTATTTATTATTATACTGAGAGCTATTTTCAATAGGCTCTAATTCAGGATAGAGGCCATCACGGGCCGGGTATATCTTTGATAACACCATTAAAAAGCTTGGACAATTATGCATCATTTTCGTCTTATGCTCATGGGCGTACCGACCTTAATAAGAGGGGGGGAAGCTGTTGAAAGTGTAATCAGTTAAATCGCTGTAACTTATAAACGACTTATCCGATTTTAGCAAACTAAAGACTGTTTGGAACCAATCGTATTTAGTTGTCCTTAATAGTTCTCAAAAAAATTGCTAAAGGGCGCAATTTGCAATAATAACACATTTTTTGATTTTACTCCGAAAAAATAAATCATACAGTATAATTATGATACCATAATCAAAAAGTAGATGAAATTTGCTAGAAAAAATATTAACACCGCAGCTTGATATCTCCGGTCGTTTCAGCGTTATCGCCAATAGAATAATTTTACTAAACTTTAAATGAAGAAGCGGTTATATATTTTTAGGAAAAAAGTAAGACGCTACTGATATTTTTCCATGTGGATATTATTTCGGATTACCCTGGTCAATTCTGCATAAAACGGTCTCTTGCGTTTTTCTCCTCAGGCAAACCGTTCTTAATTAAAATAATTAAATTAAATTAGACGGACGAAAGCTTGCCTATTAAGTGAAGGTGGTCATTTCCAACAATTGTTATAAAACAAAAATTTTCATTATCAATGTTAATAACAATAATAAATAGTTTAATTTCAATGATGGACCTATAAGTTATGATGTACGGGTCAAGATCCACCGGTACTACTGTACAATACTGTACCTACATCACTACGATATAAAAGTCGGGATATCTTTCTACCTTAGAGATCATCATCAGCAACAAGTTTATCATATAAATTGCAAGGGATTAGTAGTATTGATATACAGTGTGTCCACGGACAGAGTTTGGAAAAGGAGAAACTTTTTTATTAGTAGAAATAGTAAAAAGTTATTCTTAAAAAAAACGTCTGCTTGTTAAAACTTCAATTTCGAATATCAGATTCGCGATTACTATACAGGGTTCGTCAGAAACAACATTAGTTTTATGGATTTTTTTTTCAATTCTAATTTTCAATTCCTTGATTTATTAAATCAATTTTGCTTGTTCTGAAACTACAATTTCGAATATCATATTTGCTACAACTATACAGGGTTGGACAGAAAAAACATTTTTAATTTTTTATAATTTATGATCGATTAAATTAAAGAAACATGATATGTACTAATAAAAATACTTCAAAGGTAGACAGAGAAAAACAGTTTTCTTACAACAAAATCGTTATTCGGCCAGATATAAAATCATATTCTAAGTAAGAAGGCAACGAACCCTGTATAGTAAATCCTATATTCGAAATTGTAGTTTGAGCACAAGCAGACGTTTTTATAAAAAATGACTTTTTCCTCTATACTTACTAATAAAAAAGTATTTCCTCTTCCAAACTATCCGTGGATACACTGTCGAATGGTTAAGGTGAAGATAATAATTAAATCATAATATTTTCTGTGAAATGGAAAAGAGTCTGGAGAGCAAAAATAGCTCAACAGACTAAATAATTGATAGCCACGGCTGACGATGACAGCCGGGCACAGCTAATCGCCATAGAGTGGTTTTGCTGGCGCAGCTAGAGTAGCGAGCTTCAGTTTATATTCATATTTCATTGTAAAAGCGCTTATGTTTTGTTTTTTTTAATTATATGAAAATGAACGTCAATAATATTATTTGCATGCTGTTATTAGAGTTGAGAGAGCTGTTAGCTCTAGTTATGTTGCAAAAAGCTGCGATTTTTTGACATTTTCCAGGCGTTTTCTTTGGTTATAAAATTCCTCTCTTCTATTCAGTATTTGTGCATAAAGTGAGGAAGAATGGACTTTTATGTAATAGTGAGACTTGACTACATGACGATTTTATTACATAAAAGTCCTGGAAAACTGAACTGCTTAAACGGTTACTTGTAAATCCTCTTGTCAAGTACTACCAATATTTAGTTTGTGTTAGTATAACCTTTATTTAAAAAAATTACGGAACATAAAATTATTCGTATATACATTAATATTTTTACCTACTTTCTACAGCTATTCCTGTCATTTATATTATTTATTAAAAAACTGATATTTTTAAGATTTCCCTTGCTCCTTGTCTTGCTTTTCCTTGGCTTCCTTGGTTATACATAAATCAAAATCAGAGCCGGGTAAAACAAGAGATACAACACAGTAGTTAAAATGATACGTGTAACTGGAAGCAGTACTTAGATCTGGTAAAGTTCCATTATACTCAGCTAGATTAAACTTTGGAATAGGTGCGTTGAGAGTTATATTGGCAAAGCATGGCAATTCCAACGTCACAGTATCAGCTCCTTCCGTTTTGTTCTGACATAAGTTATCTGTAGCACCATCTACGCACGGTATGTTACTTTTAACGCAAGTGCTGTTTTTCTCCGAACATGGCTCGACTTCCACAAGAGATGCCATGCACATTATTTCGTTAAAACTAGTGCATGTTGGTATTGTACCAGGAGCACATATGTCCCTAGCCTTGTCACTGCATTTGATTAAAACTGTTACCGGCATGTTGATCTCCCCGTTTGATTCCATTGGGCGGTCATAATTGTACACAGAGTAATTTCGTCTAAATCCGTCAGTTTCCAAAAACCAAGTTGGGTTACCATTAAGAACGCTTCTGTAATCGTTGGTATTTGTTAACTCCTCACAAACGTTGTACTCAGGACCAGCAATCGCCATGGTAGTAACACAATATGTATATTTTGTATTGGGCTGCGTCAGGCTCTTATCCACAAGGTTCACATCTAAAGTGAGGTTAGTGAAACAAGGAACGTTGACATCCACTTCTAGTTTGTCTTTTTTCGTCGAGTTTTGACACAAGGGGTCGTTAGCATCGGCGCATGGTATTGTAGTGTTTACGCAGAGGGCGTGGTTGCCGCCTTGGTCACATGGAGTAGCTTGGTTCATTGTGGCAACGCAGAGAACTGTACCGTTTTGGGTGCAAATCTGAATATATAAAAAATATATTAACACATGATTGTACTAAAAATTATTTAACTTAAAGAAATAGTCCATACTTAAAGTGGAGTGGGAATGCAAATGAAAAGAAAAGAGACACTTTCTTTTCCTCTACTAGTATGTTTAAAAAAAAATTAGGATATGTTGCAAATGTATAAATGTTCATCATCAGGAGAAATTGTAGTATAGATTGTAGTTTAGAATTAAAATGATATTGGTCAATCATCTTAATAAAGCTTTGAGAAAATTATTCATGTTATAGGAAGGGTTAAAGTACTTAAATTCGACCAGTTATTGTGTGTTTGGATGGTTCAATATCAGATGGCGAAAAAAACTTAGTGAAAAGAAGGTAGATATCTTATCCTTCATAGGATATACAGGGGCCGTATAACCCGAGCTGCTGTGGTCAAGGAAAAATCAATCAACCAATGCAAGGTTCACATATGTGCGTACATATATCAAAACGTCACCCAACTAGCGTTTTTACGTCGTACCGACGTTATATTTTTCAACCTGACGTTGGAAACTTACGTCGAGAAGACTCGAATTTGCACCATTTTGGTGAACAAAATAAGGGTTGTAAGGACGTCAGTATATGACTTCTGTACATTATAAGTAACTTATCCTACACCTAAAATGTCGGGAAGTTTTAAAAATATCTTTATTTGACTTCTGCACGGGAAAACATACTAGATCACTTACAAATATGACCAACTGATATTTTGTGGGTTCTTTCATAAAATATAAGTAATGGCTGCTATAAGAGCACAGGAATTAGATATTTATTACTAGAATGAACTGGATAAGGGAAAAGGGAACTCATTCACTAAATACTAAGGCTAGATGTCACTGTTCAGTGATCTCTTTCTGATTCCCGCAGATGGCGCTATATATCGTCGATGTACGGATAATAAAAAAATTGTTCAGTGGTAGGAAATGAGTTTCCCCCTAACACCCTCACCGGTCTGTGAATCGCAGGAGATACAAGACTATTACTACTAACATAAAATTGAGTAAGTCATAAGACCGAAGGTGGTGAGCGAATATCAGGTCATCCGTAGCGCAATTGGAAGCGCGCGTGAGGCTTAATAGAGAGGTTCTGGATTCGATTTCCAGCGGAGGCATAAAAGTTTTTCAATTTTAATCTTGTCTGCACGCTGACAAGCATTGCTTAATTAAAAAATGATTTACAGACACCAACATACCTACATTTCACCCTAGATATTATTAGATTTTAGATTATATAGTAATAATAAATTCCAATTACTTACGGACTGAGTTCCCTGTCCACACATCTGGGTTGCATTGCCTTCACACAACGTCAGCACGTTTGATGGAAGTTTGATCTCTTCAATTGTTTTATTAGGCTCTTGGTTGTAATAGTTGACGACAGTATAAGGTCGTTTAGTTCCTAGACCGTGGCTGATGAGACTGGAAGCCATACTGCAATAATAAAATTGAAACAATGATACAATTGCTTTATCTAATATCATCATATAGAACAAGGAATAAGGTTTCCTCTTTTAATATACAACGTCTTTATATATCCAAAAGGGGCTTAAAAATTCTTGACTAACCCTGTATACGTAAATACATTTTTATTATTTTTAACTCATGAAATTTCCAGAAATTTATAAAAGTATTATAAGAGAGTGTTAGTCCTCCATTGTAATTTTAATTCATCATTGTCAAACTATAACTTTTTAATGCATACGACTGTTGTGTTAAAGTAATATGCCTTAAAGTGCATATAATTTTTCCTAGTTATTTTTATCTTTCACAACTTACTTGTATACAAGCATTCCAGCTACTACACTGCCAATTGTGCTAGCACTGAAAAAGCTACTCTTTTTCTGCATTTGGTAACCACCATAGCCCCCTCCGAATCCACCTCCTCCGAATCCACCTCCGCCATATCCACCAACACCTCCGAATCCTCCTAGAAAAATATTAAATAGTAAATGTTCAATTTACTTTATGTGTTATGTATACAGGGTGTTGCATCGTTATGCGAGACATAGAAAATCCTATGCAATTTTTGAAAATATCGAATCTTAACTGGGCTTCCATAAGAATGGGGTTTTTCGATATAATCGAATTATCGAACTAAAACCTAGTGAAAATATATCTCAATAATAAAAATCTTTCTAGAGTATCTTCCAAACCGTTTTTATAAACAATTAAAAACACGATACGATCGCAGGAAATTTAAAAACATAAGGTGAGAAGAGATGTAGGTACCATTGCGCCCAAAAAAAACTGGGACAGCAAAATATAGCTTAATCTCCCAGACTATTAGCTTGTTTTAAAGTTGTCAATTTAATTTTGTGTCTGACAGTGACGTGTTAAAAGAAATATTTTTTGAAATCCCCGCGTTAACCACTGAGTAAAAAGCGATCATTTAAACTCGATTGAGAGATGGGTATCAAATAAGAGACATCGCAGATGAATTAGGGATTAGCAAAAATACCGTGTTGTTGGCTAAACACAAAATAGTAGAATATGGAAGTATTGTAAGAAAAGTAGGTTCTTGTCGCCTGAAAATCTCGAATGACGGCCAAGATATAGAATTAATTAATTTTCTAAAAGATCTTTGAGACAACAATAAAATCTAAAGAAGAAACACATTTTTCTGGTTCGGCTAATACAGCGCGTAGAAAAATTTGTAGTTCAGATATAAAAAGTTGTTGTGCTGCCAATAAAATATTTTTGACCGAAGCAAACAAACAGAAAAAAGTAGAATTTGCTTATGAATATATAAATCAAGGTAATATATGTGAACCCGTAATATTTTCTAATGAAAAAACTTTTCAATCATGCAATAATGGGAAAATCCGCGTTTATAGGCCTTCTGGTACGAGATACGATGAAAGATATACAAATAAGACTAATAAAAGTGGACGCTTTTCTATAAACGTTTGGGGCTGAATTATTGCAAGGGGCCCAGGAGTTTGCCAAATAGTGCAAGGGAGGCTCAATGCACCATTATATTGCAACATACTAAACCAAGTTATGATACCATCTGTCGATACAGTTTATGGCCAAGATTTTATATTTTAACAAGATAATTCTCCTATATATAAAGCCTGCATAGTAGTTCAAAATTATTTAGAAGAAAATCGATAATAACGATGCAACTACCAAATATTAAAAAACATGTTCTTATATTAAGGTTTAAATATGATTGAAATTAAAATTTATAGGAACATAATCTTATTTAAAAATCTTGTTTTATTTTTGTTATATTTTAAAACACTTAAATATGCGTAGTTTCATTTTTCCTCGTATTTCTAAAAATGTAGTATTCTTAAACCTTTTCACTTCCATGACAACTATTATAGCAACAATGGTAACCTTTCCTCAATAGAATTTACATATTCCTTATAGTCAAGGAGCTACTCTACAACAACAATTTTGCTGTCCCAGTTTTTTGGGCGCAATGGTACGTCTTTCTATTAACCTCGCAATTATTTTATTTCCCAGTCGTGCAACCGCTTATATTGTTATCTTTCTTGCGATAATTTAAATAGACAACGACAGTTTAGAAACAGGAAAACAGACTCCAGACCTTAGTCAGCTAGGGCTACGTCGTCGGTCACAGTGCAATCGGCTGTCGATATTGCATGGCATTGTGAGAGCGTATTGTGGTTAATTATTTGCTCAGTCAATAACTGAAATAATTTTCACCAGATTAATCAAGGAAGACAATATTCGACATCTTTAAAAATTGTATGGGATTTCCTATCTCCCGCTTAAAGGGGGTGTGCGCTAAAAATTAAAGTTTTAGTACAAAAAAATCTAAGAATAACGGTTCAAACCTCGTCATTCTACGACTAATTAATGCTGAGAAATAGCGGGTTAAAGTTTGCGTGACGTCACGAAAGCTTCGGCTAGCGGCGCTCTGTACATATTTTTAATCTCCAAACTATTTTTTCATCAGGCAGTATAAGGTTTTCATTAAATTATTTTTAACAACCCGACGAATACTAAGTGCTAAAACTTACGTAAATTCCATGCACTATACTGATTTATGCAGCGGCCAAGCTCTTGTGACGTCACGCGCTGAAATATGACATCTTTGCAGAGGCATATCTCCGTTATTATTTGCGATAGAAGGGTGCGGTTTAGACTATTATTCTTAGTTTTTTTTCTTTATTTTTTTAAATAAAGTTGTTTTTTTGGCGCACATCCCCTTTAACGATGAAATAGTAGAAAAAGCCCATGTGAAAAATTCTGTTCGAGGGATTGATGGTCGAGATCGGCAATACAGTCAGGAAATGTAGTTTTCCAACTGAGATGTGTGTACACTATTTTCACAAATCGTTTGAAGATCAAAAAAAATAAATGAAATGTCTAAAACTGTCTTGTTTTCCGTGAATTTGTTCTTGAATTTTGTTGGCAAGTTGGCAGTTTTACCATTGTGCAATAGCTGTTAAATTTAGTTTGTAAAATTTTGATGTTTCGAAAAATTTTACCAACTTACATAAGTTTTTCACAATTCATCACAATCATAATAATCCGAATTGATGGAAAATTTGTCAGAAAAATTCGACTTCGAGTTTCAATTCGTGAATATTATATAATTTATACTTTATTTAATAAATAATTGTCCAGAAGATGATAAATAAAAAAACGGACTTCGATAGAATCGCCTCTGGACTAATAACATGCTTTAAACTTCCTTAAGAAAATTTTTTTTTTGATTTTTTAATCTTAAAAACGCATAATTTTTGTATTGTTGAAAAAGAAACGGAAGTCTTATCTTCCTGCAATACAGGAAAGAATGACAGCTATTTTGTATCTGGCAACGACCAAGAAGAAAACTTGTCACATATTTTTTAACAATCAGCTGAAGAAGTATATTCTTAAAAACTAACGTGCAAATACATCACACATGATTTGGTGAAATGCACTGGCGTAGCTAGAATTTTGTCAGGGAGGGAGGCAGATAATGTTGAACTCGCGACATGAATGCAAAACAAACAAAAAGCGCTAACAATATTTGTGGGCCACGCTTAACAATGCCTTGTTTGGCTTACCAAAAAAAATGGACTTTTAGCAATTTCTAATAATTTTTTAATTAATTAACATATACTAATATCTACTATAAAAAATTTGTAAGCGCATTCACAATGTTTTTAATAAATTAATGAATGAAGCCAATTTTTTAGGTATTTGATAAATATTCATAGGATTTAAAAAGAAACTACCCATAGTCGCTTTTATTTAATTTTGTTTAATGTAATATTTTATAATATATATGGCCCACTAGCTACGCCAGTGGTATAAAATGTTAGTAAGAGTTAGTACAATGTCAGAAGGTGAGACGAGACGGTCTAAGTACAAAATTTAATAAAGGTTTTAATATATTTCAACTTAAAATTATTTTATATATATTAAATTTTGCAGTATTCTATTACTTTTCAGCATCAGCTGCTGGAGAATGCGGTGAAATACAGAGATAGGACAAGTCACAAAAACGCCAGTTTATAGTGCAATTTATTTTTAAAATGTGAATGTGCCTTTATTTATTGCTTCCTTTAAAATTATAAAAAAAGATCAAACATATTATTATATTGTCCAAGCCATGACCCTCTACGATAATTAAGAGTAGAAAGACATATATTTGGCCTCTAAAAAATGGCGTTTTGATGGATCCCGGGTCAGATGACTGTATTGGTTTTAATAAAAATTCAAAGGGAAACTCATAAAAATAGACCCCTGTTCAGTTCTGATTGGACGTACATCATAGATAGCCATTATCGAAGCTATTAAATAAAAGGCCAGTTTAATTTTTAGTATGATAACCGTGATGAAGGCTAATGAATTAGAGAAATATTAAATAACACTGAATTTTCTTTCAAATCCAGTTCGTTATTCAATATTTTTAATATAATTTTATTAGTTACATTACATTAATTTAACCACCACCGACCTCTACCCATACCCGCTGTTGACATTCCTCCATATCCTGGATTGTACCCTCCGAAGGATTGCGGTGCATGTCCTCCATATCCGCCGTAACCACCTGGTTGTGAGTAACCGTGTCCATAACCACCGTATCCGCCGGGTGAACCGTGACCATACCCGCCATATCCACCTGGCGCTGAAATTACAAAGAAAAAGTCACCGGGTGGTTAGTATATTATTTTATACTTGATACCTTGAAATTATAACATTTCAAATCAAAATTTTAAATTTGTTAATGATCAGGTAAAAATGTTACTTACCATGTCCTGAATAAGCTGGAGGTGCTCCCCAACTAGTTTGACCGTTGTAAGATGGAGGAGCTGCGTTATGGTGTTGATAAGCAGGTGGTGCTCCTTGAGTTTGATATCCAGATTTCCATCCACCTAGAAAATAGATAACAGTACAAAAATGTAATAAAAATTAAGGCTGTGATCCTGTAGATTTACTTGCTATTTAAATAAAATTAAAATGTGTTCCATCGATGGATAATATTACATTTTTGTGAATAAATAAATGTTAACACAAAGGATATTATGGAAAATAGTTATTATTTACATTTATTTAAATGGGTGACTTCTTGGGTCTCCTGGAGAAAAACTCTATATTTTTTTTTTAAATCGACAGTCCAAGTTGGGTGGTACTCCTAAAATCAGAACGTATGTAAAACACGCCAGTAAGTTGTTTTAGTGAAAAGTATAGCTTCTTGAAGCAACAATTTTGTTTTCACAATTCCTATAGATAATGTCGATCTACTCTAAATAAACTGTAAGCAGTTTAAAACAGTTTTTATTCTTCGAACCATTTTTACGAAAAAAAATTTGTTGTTGTATTAAAGTAGTTTAAATTATTGTAGATTAGATTTATAACAATTTGATTATTTCAGTTGCATAGTCATCCACCCAGGACTGAACAGGGGTCTAGATCTTTATATCCATGTATTTTTATTAAAACCAGTTTTAATTATATTAATAGTAATGATTAATAAAAACATAATGTTCTATTTGTTTCACCTGTATTTGCTCCTGGAGCATTATTCTGTCCAGGAACATTCCATCCTGCCTGCGGTGGTTGGGGCTGATTTGCACTAGAGTGTTGAAGGTTTGATGTTTGTTTATTTACTGGTGTCTCCACCTGCAATATAATTAATAAATATATGTGATATGTGTTGTAGTATTTAATACTGATCTGACAAACCAAGAGTCTGATAGGCATTTGCGTGTGGAAAAATCAATTAAGATTGGAACCCAGGTGAGAACTTTAAATGAGACATAGAATTTCGATCTAAGAGCTTCCATTCCAACGTGAAACGCGGCATTGTTTCCTGGCTTGTATAATTGAAAATTTAATACAAAAAGTTTACTAATGGGTTCACAAGAACTTCTAGTTTGGCGGATGATACTTTATTTTTTTTTAAAGAAATTGTTTTTTTTTTAAGAATTTTTTTTTTAAAGTTTCGATTTTATAACATCCGCCATGCAGGACATACAAATAGAAATATTACTGCTATTTATGTTAATTTCTTATTTTCCGTTAAAATTACAAACGATGCCCCGATACTATATTCAAAATCTCGACTGACGTCGCGTCCCTTAATTCCCGTGAAATTCATTTATTTAATATTTTGTATATAAAAAACACATTTTATTGCTATCGCCAAACAGAGGTACAATATGCACGATGCGGTGGAAATGCACTATTTCTTCATGATGACTCATCGACTACTGTTTGCTCTTAACATTGACATTGAGTTGCTCGGTCTCGCAAGATTTGTTTTGGCGTAATAAAATTAAAATTTTCCAAGCTTTCTATTATAATAGCTACAAGGGGTACTAGAAAAATGTTCTCGCTAACAAATAAACAAAATATAATTGAATTTTTCAGTTAGAAAGCTCATTACTACCATATTTTGGAATCATGAGCTAGTGTCTCGTTGACAACACAAAAATACGCAAAGGGCACTATAATAATAATAGTTGGCTACAATAATACGTTAACACTCTTATATACATAGTAACAGCTACATACGTCTACCAAAGACGTATACAGAAGGGGGCAAAGAAGAATCTGATGCCCCCTTCCAAATAGGACAAAATTAAATGAGAACGGAAAATAATATAAAGAACATTATTCTATAAAATTGATTAAGTCACAGGTTATTAATTATTTTGTACATCAAAATTTAAAAAAAGAACTAATTACAATAAAATTTACACTTTCCCCCTTTCCGTGGTGAGTTGGATACGCCCTTGCCAACAACCTCTATATTCCATCACAAAAATGTTCTTTTTTTTCATGAAAAATCTCGAGTACACTAAGCAATCAATGTTCAACCCATTTTTCGCATGGCCCAACTACTGCCGTACAGTCCGGATTTGAGTCCCTCTGACTTATTTTTACTCAGAAATTTTTAAAAATCATCACAGAGGATGTCACATTGCAGACAAAATCAACAGGAAACTTTTATCTTATATATAAGTAGTACATTGTTTTAATGTTAATGAAAATACTTTTGTAGTACCCTTCAAATAATAAAATATCGTACACGTTTAGCTCCTGAAGTTTGATATCCAGAAGTCCAGCCACCTTTTGCCGCCAGATTATTAGTACCGCCAGTATTCTGTTGTACATTCTGTTTACTTCCAGGGACGTTCCATCCTGTAGGAGTTTTTTGTAAATTTGATGACGGCAGCTGAGAATTACTTTTAGCATTAAAGTTATTTTGTTGCTGTCCAGGGACGTTCCATCCTGTAGGATTTTTTTGTAAATTTGATGACGGCTGCTGAAAATTACTTTTGGCATTAAAGTTACTTTGTTGTTGTCCAGGAATGTTCCATCCTGTGGGATTTGTTTTTAAATTTGTAGGCGGTAGCTGGGAATTACTTTTGGTGTCAAAATTATCTTGTTGTCCGGGAATATTCCAGCCGGCCGAAGATTTTTGTTGGGTTGAACTTGATTGCTGAACGTTTGAAGTATATTTTCGTACATTTCCGGGTTCTACCTAAATAAAATTACGATTTTTAAATACATCTACGAAGCACAAATATTTTTAAGTAAACCCCTTTTTAAGGGTTTTTAAGTTTGTAGATTTGTGGACAGCACTATACTCCAGGTGCAGAATTACTGTCAGTGGCTCATCATCATGTTCATATGAACAAATGAGTCGAAGGAAAATCCATGAAAATAAATAGGCCGCTTTATTAGAATTTCAAAAATACATGGGAATTGTCTCCTTTAACTCCCGACAATCCGATGAATTCTATATGAAAGCGATGAATCACTGACAGTAATTTTGGACTTATATTTGCTACTTGTTCTTGTGGTATTATTTTTATTCATAAACTAAACGAAATCTGTTGTGCTTGTTGATGGAACAGTAGAACAAAAAATGTTTAAGGAAGATCTGGATTTTTTTTTATCCTATATTTACGTCCGTTTATTAAAAGAAAAAGAAGAAATTGGCATTAATTAACGCTTAAATCAGCTTTTTACCATTTTATCTCTTTACTTATCAGTAGGAAATGATTCCTTACTGATAGTAATGTTTTTAAAATACATTTTTCATTTAATTTCTGAATTTCTTTATTTATTCACAAATGTTTATATAAACTTTTTACATACTAGGATATTATTGAAATTTTATAATAAATAAGTTTCCTATGGGTACTGGTATCCAGCTCGCCTACAAGGCAGCGCTGTGGTGGCTGATGTTAGCTTTCGGTAAGGAAAAATTTGTTTTATCGGTAGAATTTCGCTCAGGCAGTTCCGTAATCTTTACTGCTATCAGGGAATTTATTTTACTTGTAAGTTTGAATCGTTTTGTTATTTATTTCATGAATTTTGCATTTATACAAGCAATCATCTCCAGGATAATCAAATTAATATGATGATGATGAATATCATCTTAAAGGAGCTTTCAAGTTATAATGTCATCTATATTAAAATTTCTTTCTTTCATTTAGGTACGTTTGCTCATCTATTTTTTATCTCTTGACTAAGCTTCTTAATATGCACAGCCCTTAAAATTGAATACTATTTTCTTCCTGTGCATGTCAAGTCTGTAAAATACTATAAGCTTTACGAGAAATTTCTATACAGGGTGATTCACGTTGAGTGGCCTATTAGAAGATCTCGGAAACGAGTAAACTTATCTTTCTAAAAATTTGACAGCAGGCATAATTGGCTCTGAGCTTTTAAAACATTATATTTTGACGTTTTTATTACTTCCGGTTATACCGGAAGTCGATGCCAACTTTGCTATTTTAAATGGAACATCCTTTATTTTTTAGTATTTTTGATTACCATATTAAAATCTAAATAACTTTCGTTAATAATAATCTATTCCTATCTCTAACCGTTTTTGAGATATGAATTATAAAAAAGTTTTTTTGTGTAAAAACGGTCCGAGAAGAAAGTTTAGTAACTCTGGAACTAATAAAGGTAAACATTTAAAATTTTGTAAGCTTTCAAGTAATACATAGATCTTTAGTTTAAATTACTTCGGTTTCACGATTATTATACAGGGAGTTCTTAAAATTGTGCCAATGTTTCCATTTAAATAAATGTGCATAAGTCAATTTTTGCAAATGGAACACCCTATTTTTTAGCTTACCAACGTGTAGAAAATTAAATTTCCTATCTAAACGCCTAATATGTTACAATCCACATTTTTAGTCGTTTTGGAATTATGAGCAATTTAAATAAAAAATCTTAAAATTTCTGTTTTTGTTAATGCGATATTATTTTTAAAAAGAAGGCTTCGACTGGGATTTTCGTTTGACTTTGAGCTTTGTTACCATTTGTTATAAGTGCCTATGTTCGGTGCTTAGCTATTTCTGATTTTCAAAGTCAAACGAAAATCCTAGTCGAAGCCTTCTTTTCAAAAATAATGTCGCATTAACACAAACATTTTAAGATATTTTATTTAAATTGCTCATAATTCCAAACCGACTAAAAATGTGGATTGTAACATATTAAGCATTTAGATAGGAAATTTAATTCTCTACACGTTAGTAAGCTAAAAAATAGGGTGTTCCATTTGCAAAAATTGACTTATGCACATTTATTTAAATGAAAACTTTGGCACAATTTTAAGAACTCTCTGTATAAAAAAACGTGAAACCTAAGTAATTTAAACTAAAGATCTATGTATTACTTAAAAGCTTACAAAATTTTAAATGTTTACCTTTATTAGTTTCAGAGTTACTAAACATTCTTCTCGGAGCGTTTTTACACAAAAAAGATCCTTTTATAATTCATATCTCAAAAACGGTTAGAGATAGGAATAGATTATTATTAACAAAAGTTATTTAGATTTTAATAAGGTAATCAAAAATGCGAAAATATACAGGGTGTTCCGTTTGAAATAGCAAAGTTTGCAATAATTTCCGGTATAACCGGAAGTAATAAAAACGTCAAAATATAATGTTATAAAAGCTCAGAGTCAATTATGCCTGCTATCAAATTTTTAAAAAGATAAGTTTACTCGTTTCCGATATCTTCTAATAGGCCACTCAACGTGAATCACCCTGTATACTACTCCTTACTTTTAATAGTATGTTTCTTCCCAAGTTTCTCGACACAACCTAACATGAACCTATATAGGGTAGGTATTTACTTTCAACTGGTACCGGCAGTACCTAAACAAAAACCTATCCACAAAACGTTCGATGCGATCGGTACAGTATTGCATTCAGCTTTCGTATTTTACTAAACACGTATCCCGATTGTATTGTAGACTTATTTTGCACCTCAAGAACAAGCACTGCATTATGTAAATCTAAAAAGCCAAAATCTAAATAAGTTTTAAAATAATAGAACAGTATATTATGCAAAAAAAGCTATAATATATTCGGAAAATGTGTTTATTCAAATGCGAAAGCTGAATGCAGTTCTGTACCGATCTAATCCAGCAACTCGTGATTGGATTTTCGTTTATTGTCCAGCCAGTTGAGAATAAATATACTTTATTTTCATTTTTACTAACACTCATTGTGTTTCAAGAGAGAGCCTACCCAATAAACTTAAAATGGAACGGTTTAATTGAATTATGATAAAAATATTTTTTTTTTTTTGAAATTCAAATACCTACTTTTTTAACTAGGTATTCCATATTAAATGAAAATATGGTGTGTTCAATAATATTTCTTAAATATACTAGTAGAGCAAGACTCATTCATAGTGTGTTAATTCTACTTTTTATTTGATAATATTATAGATTGAACTCTTACTGGTGCGGACGGTTTAACATCAGCAACTTTTTGCGTCGGAGTATACGGTCTGGACTCAGCAACATTCTGCTGCATAGGAGGCGCTGCTGATGTTTTAGTATCAGATTTGGTGTCTGATTTCATTTGCGAAGATGAAGATGAATCACTGGAACTGGAAGTATCACGTGGTGACGAACCACCAGTTTTTGTTCTTCTACGACTTCCTGATTTCCTACGCGCACAGGAGCACTCATTGATGAGTAATATAAAAAATAAGATTGCACAAAACCTATTGAATAAAATTTTCATTTTGGATTCAAATACTACAAAAACGGCAACTGAAACGATAGAACGCGTTATTGCACCAAGGGATTCGAAAGAACTTTTGTTGTAAAATTTTATTGTTATAATACTACGAACAAAAAAAAATTACAGGACTTGCAAATGTTGACTGAAATGCTTCGTTAAACGCATAATAAATCGAATTTGTCTGTACTTAATTTATACTAACTATAGTTATAGGAAATATATTCATTTTTTTCTTTCTGACGAGTACGATGAAGATAGAACGATTCGAGTTGGTTAAATAATGTCAACTTATTTTATATAATGAGTAATTATCTAGATTATCATTGTTACGGTCACCTATGAAATTAAATGAGTCGGATAGCCGGAAGTAATTAGATTTATTTGTTGAATCGGTTGGATAAACAAAACTTCAATTTAATTACCAGGGCGATTAAACAAAAGTTATTAAAAAAAACTACAAGTATGATTAAAATTTAATGATTATTACCAATCTATTGTTATCTTCAAAGTAATATAAATGTTTGACGTTTGATTTTGAATAATTACCTCTCAAAACTTTGAAACGGCAAAGTAACTAAACCAGGTGATGTATCAATCAAATGACGTTATAATTCTATAGTATGTGTGGAGAGAGGGCGCAAGCATCCCAGCTGATCTAGCAGACTATTCGTTGTACAGATCACTGGGATTAATCAAAGAGGAGATTGATTACATGGCCAAACAGCTTGCACAAAACAGATGGACAGAGTTAATAACATGTAGCACATCCAGGCAACCGTGGCCCATATTCGATAAAAAGAGAATCGCAGAGCTATTTAAGCACAGTCGGAAAGACGTGAGAAATATTACTGCGGTTGTCACTGGACATTGCCTCTTCGGTGGACATGCCGAATGTATGCAAATACCCACTAACGACTTCTGCAAAAGTTGCAGAGATTAGGATGAGGAAAAGAGTATTGCACATTTTCTGTGTGAAAACCCTGGCCTCGCAAGAAGAAGGTTCACGGCCCTAGGTGAACCGGTTTTTAATAATATGGAGGAAATAAGCAACTTAAAACTTGATCGACTGAGCAGGTTTCTGAGTAGTAGTGGCTGGTTTGAATGAGTTGTTATAATCCTTCTGCGGTGTACGTCGCACTAGCCATCAGAGGTCTGATTAAGGTGGGTTCTACGTTACACGTGTAGTACCACAACGGACCTAATAGGACTACGTGAGACTGTTTGGAATGCCAAAGGTTTGCTACTCTAACCTAATCTAACCATAGTATGTGTGTCTATTCTTTCGGTAGTTGAGTTCTATTAATGGTACGAAGAACTAAAGATATGATATTTAGAGATGACATCATGACCATAGAAACATAATGAAAATTACCATCTGTTTCTAGGGTTACTCACTCGCCATTATCATTACTCGATTGTTGGGTTGCACAACGATGTTTAACAATAATTAACTAACCAGTAACTTTGACTGTGACATAAATGCCATTGGCAGGCTCACAGGACATACTCACAATCGACCTTGCCTGAATAGTAAATAAAAATTAAGAGAACCGACAACTGTGATTGTGAGAATAGTATTTCTGCCAATGTCATATATGTCACCGTCAAAATTGCTGGTTTGTTAATTATTTTTAAAAATATTTGTGCAACCCGACTTAAATCCTTCTTTCCTTTTAAAACTTTCTGATACACGCTATAACTTGTGACAAAATTACTTGGTTTATCTTTTTTTAGTATGCATAATTACACAAAAGAATACGAAGAATAATAAATCTTTGTTTTTTACTTACTGGTTTAGCTTTGGCAGTTTCCGTTTTAGCCACTGGTTTTGCAGGTTGTGCTGCAGCAGAACTGCCGCTACTGGAACCAGAAGAAGCACCACTACCAGAACTCTTCCTTCTACTCCACAAAGTACCAGAACTAGAACTTCTGCTTCTACTTCGGCCACCAGACGATCTTTTCGCGCTTGAAATATCATACAACAGTATAAAGAAAATTAAAAAAACACTTATTTTAAGAAATGGTATTTTCATTGTGAAATCGCACTTTTGAAACTGACCGGCGGCACCAAATACACTTTAAGAGACTATTGAGAAAGGCGCACATAAATTCTTGGTAACCTTAATAATGAAATGAGTAGTTCTTAAGTGACGTTTTGTTATGAGAAAATTTGTTTCAGAATGGATATTGTCAGTGACGTGGCTCTATATGCTTTGAAATTATATACATTATTTTAAGCTCAATAACGTAGACGCAGTAAAAGACAACAACAAAGTTGAATTGCAAGTTTTGTGAAAGAGAAATAATTAATCAACTTAAATAATATAGAGTAATTATAATTTATTACCTACGTAACTTAACCAATTATCTATTGAATGAAATGTAGAAAGGTTTTTTTCCTTGTTCTTGGTTATAAATTTTATATTTTTAATAAATTATTAAAAGGAGTTAGGAGAGTAATTTTTTAACCCATTGATGATGTACTTACAACTACTTTTTCTTTCTAACGGCATTATCCCCCAATCTGCTTATTAGCCCCCCACCCCCTAAACAAAGTTACATCATTTATTTTTTTAAATTTTTAATGTTGCAAGGGGTAACCGACAATATGTAATATTGGAATTCAAAACATGATTTGTTTTTTGCTGTTGCATTAGTTTTAGACACTCCCCTTTAAATAATATTACACTTATTTATTTTACAAACAAAAACTTTTGGATGGACCTTTTCATATCTTTCACTTTTTGGTGAGGTTTCTTCTGAACCCCATCCTCGAACTGTATATTTTGAAAATTAAGATTAAATCAGAAAACCTTTACCTGACAAGCTATACTATAGCACCATCAAGTAGACTAATTTATTATTTTTTTTTCTACTCCCACATGGAAATTTGCTGTTTCTGTACTGACCAATCACAGTATTATTTTTACTGGGGCTCCGCCTTCTTTTTAAAGACATTAAATTATATAATTTAAATACATATGATACAATTTGTTATTAATTTGTTCAATATAATAAAATCTAGACGCATTTATAATAGATTTATCAATAATGCAACCTGATGAATGTGCATAGAAAATTAATTTCATGTAGAATCATTTATCAGTTGGTTTTTTGATAATTAACTAAACGCTTCGATAGTCCAGACGTTAGAGCGTTAGACTATGAAACCAAGACTCGTGAGTTCGAGCCTGGCAACCTACAAATTTTTTTTTTACATTTTTTAGCATAAAGTCGTAGAAAAAATATACTGTTCAACTCGAGTGGATTATCTATATTGCCCTCGGAAGTTTGAGCACTCTGCTTACGGCGTCGTGCTCAATTTACTTCCTCGTGCGATATGGACATCATATCCACTCTTGTTGTACAAACTACTATTCTACTCCTATAGCAAACATTGTTTTACGTACAGTTCACTCTATAAGTAACTCCATTGTTACGCACGACTGTGCCCAAAGAATAATAACGCACAACTGTAAGTTATCATGCATAAAAATGCACAACTGTGCATTATGATGCCTAGTATAACAATCAAGTTAGCCTTGAACCACTCCAATCATGACCTTTGTTTATCTTGCGTTTGAATATTTGACAGTGACATTGTCATTAGGTGAGATTTGAAGTTCAAATCGATACTTTATAAATTATAAATCGATCTTTAATTTATTAGTAAGAGTCGTACAAAAAGTAAAGTACGTATTGCGTATTAAGCAATTACGCACTCATGTAATTACCGCACTCGCCGCTACGCGGCTCGTTTGTTATTTTCCCATTTGTGAGTAATATGCTTTTTACCACAGTTAATATGTAATATACTATTGTTAATGTACAGTTGATTTGAAATAATCGGGTGACGGATCATAGCAAAGAGCAAAAATAACTGAATAAGCTGGAAAGTTAGATTAATTTAATTTTTTCTAAACTTCTAGTGAATTTGTTTCAGTGATAGTCCCAACCCTGTACTTTCCGCTAAGTTTATAGTTCCCCTAAATGATGGCACCGGTTTAAAAAGTTTTAAACGAGACCTCGGGTAGGAAAATACATTGTAAATATTTAATATCACGCTACTGATAATAGTCAACGTCCGTAATGTCATATTTAAAGAGTGAGTAAATTTAAGCGGTACTTTTAAATTAAAGCAAATTTAATAAATGTAGCAAACACCAATTTTTCAATTCAAGTCGTGCCAATGGAATGTTTTGAATTGATTTATTTTTAATTTTGTTTATAAAAAATATTACCGTTTGTTTGAGGTTGGGGCCGCTCAGGGTACTTAACCTGATTTACGCTGGCCCTTGAGAGAGAATTTATGCTTTAAAAAATTATTAAGGTTCAGCGCATAATACAGGGTGACACAAGAAAGAAGTGTTTTAAATGTAAAGATTTAAAAATGTTCCCTCTTAATAAGTGTGCAAATTGTCATTTTTGGCTAATTCAAACTTTGAAACCCATTTTCGGTTTAACCGGAAGTGAAGTCAGCTTTTTAATTTTTAAAAGAAACCCGCCATTTTTATTACATGCTTAAATCATATAGAACTTTCTCTTTTCATTGTGATTTGTTTAAAAATGGCCGCTTAAATCAGTTTTCATTTGTTTCCTAAAATGTTGAAAACTTTGGTAAAAAAAATGGTAAATGGTAAAAAGTAGGTCATACTTTATAATATTAAATCAAATTGTTCGAGAAAAATGTATCCGTTAGGGCTATATATTATTTACGGCCTCCTAGAAAAAAAACAAAGCGAATTTCTCGATTTTTTTAAATAGCAACGTATCTTTGTATTATCGTAATAAAATTCTTCGTTTATTTTTCTTTCTAACCGTGTATCACAAGTTCATCAAGTAATACAGTAGAAATTACCAAGAAATATCATAAATGTAATTTCTATAGACCAGTAAAAAAATAAGCCATAAAATGTTTTGTCAAGACCATATGCAATGAAAAACTAAAACATTGTTTTTGCTTTTATTAGAAAAAAAGTCAGATTTTAAGAAATTTAAAAAAATAAAAATTACGAAGATTGAAATAAATGAATTGTTCTTCACGGCATACTTGACATAACTTCTTATGATATACGGGTCTAGAAATTACATTTATGATATTTAATGAATTATTATTAACTTGTAAAACACCCTTAGAAAGAAAATGAGTTGCTATTTGAAAAAATCGAGAAACTCTGAGGTTTTTTTTTAAACTTGTTGTATATAAAATAGCCCCAACATTTTTTTTGAACAAGTTCATGTTATATTAAAAAGAAGGTTGAAATGAACCAGTTTAACGTTTCCATGGCCTACTCTTTATGACTTACCTTGTTTTACCACACTTATGGTTATGGACATGTTAGCCCGAAAGCAAATTTTATCTGAACAAATAATTAACATGTGTAAATTGAAAAGAGATTTTTTTTAGAATTTAAGTATGTACGCAACGAATAAAAATGGTGAGTTTTAATTTAAACTTTAAAAGAGTCGACTTGTGTACAGATTAAAACTAAATACATTTTGAACATTTACTGTAGTTTAGTCTAGTCGCTTATGCTAAATTAAAAAAAAAAAGTCCATTAAAATTATTTCAAAAATAACTGGAATTAACTTATAGGTATGCTTGTATTACAAAAAAAAAATTATGAATTTTACATTTAATAGTGAAATAATATACAGGGTGTTTCATTTGAAAAACTTAAGAAAAATTATTTTAAAATGTGTGGTTTTTGAAACCCTTTATATAAAAGATGGACATTATAATATTCATATTATCTCTAGACCCCTTGTCATTAATCTCACCCAATGCCATGTTTGAAAAATTGAATTTAGATGGTTTTTTAATTTTTTTTCCAGGACCGTAAAACTTAATTTTTTTAAAGACGAAGATTTTCCTTTTCATTTCGCCAGATCCATCTCTAGACGCGTTTCGTCATTCATGACTCATCAGTAGAGCTAGGATCCGACAAAAAGAAAAGGGATCTCGAAGCTACTTAAGGCAGCACTTGGTGGGACACACCAGTAAGATGTGGCACGGAGCGCCATCTGTGTCGTTGTTAGACACTTAATTTTTTTAGTTTTTAATTTAAACTACAGAAGCTAAATAAAATTTTGAACAATTATTGTAAGATTTACTAGATTTTATTGTTAAATGTACTAGACTTTATTGTAAGATTTAATAGATTTTATTGTAAGATTTACTAGATTTTATTGTAAAATTTACTAGATTTTATTGTAAAATTTACTAGATTTTATTGTAAGATTTACTAGATTTTATTGTGAGTTTTACTACATTTTATTATAAAACTTACTAGATTTTATTGTATGATTTAATTTATTGCAAACCAGACCGCTCTGGGACGAATGTCGCATGACTCGAATCGTGGTTCGATTCCCACGTTAAGCTGTAGGTCGCCTCGGGAATGGCCCGGGCATCGAACGAAGAGGTAAAAAGCCTTATTATTTTATTAGGTAAGAAATGACAACTTTAAATAAATTAAAAATTATACAATGTAAATAAGAAATACTGAAAAATTTTACAATTAATAGCCAAGCCTGTCTCTAAATTCCCTTAAGACTTTTTCAAAATATGTATTCTACAGTCAATCAGTTCGAAAAGTTTGAAGAACAACCTTTTGAACAAATAAATGAATAATAAGTAAATCAGTGTAACTGCCTTAAGGAGTTATGCTTAAACACTTAATGAAAAATTATTATTCTCGCGTAATTTTGTAAATTGATCAATAAATTACATGTTAATTAGTGGCAACAAAATTATCATTGCCTTTAGAAAGTACTACGGTACAACACCGTGATGTAATGAGGTAATGAGTAGTGGACATCGTCGGTATATCAGTTAGGTGTATCATAGACGTATCTGCAGGATACAATTTTTTTAGCAGTGCAATTGTCCTATAGCAAAATTCACACTAAATACGGAAAATTTAAACAATTTTACATTTTTTTCTATATATACAGGGTCCTGCCCCTCACCTCCCGTCTTCTATAGCTCACTTATTAATTAATTTAGGATCTTGATATTTTGCAAACTTATCCTGTATCCCAGGGCGCATTTGAGGAAAATACTTTTGGTTATACAGGGTGTTCCAAAAAAGTGTGACGTCATAAGGATCTATTTTTTTAGATTACATGCTATATATATTTTTACTTATTTGGATGCCTCTTATAGTTGCCTACATACTCCCAAAGTTTTAATGAAATGGGTTCAGTATTATAGGCAAAAAAAAATAAACACTAAGAAAAATCAGTTTTGCACCACGTATTATTCAAACTTGGTTAACGAGAGTATTCGATCTTATTTATTAAGTACCTTTGTATAATTTTAATAACGAGGCATTATTTTTGTTTTTTAATAATTTTTAAAACCATCAGTGGTGCAAAACTGATTTCTCTTAGTGTTTATATTTTTTCGCCTATAATTCTGAACCGATATTATTAAAATTTTGAGGATATGTAGGCAACTATAAGATACATCCAAATAAGTAAAAATATAAATAGATCTTTATGACGTCACACTTTTTTGGAACACCTTGTATAAACAAAAATATTTTCCTGAAATGCGCCCTAGGATACAGGTAAAGTCTGCAAAATATCAAAATCCTAACTTGAGTAATAAGTGAGCTATAGAAGACGGGAGGTGAAGTGTAGGACCCTGTATATGTATAAAGAGCAGCTTTTTTAGCCCAGAATAACGTCTTTATTAGTAAATTCATAGCAAAGAAGAGCGTCAAAGAGTGTCTTTGAAAATTTAAAGTCATATTCCTTTTATTTATAACAAGCTACGGGTTTAGCAATGCAAAGTAAAGAACTATATTACTTTATATACTCTTACTTTCTTTGAAGTTGCGCCACTGGAATGCACGGTCATAGAGAAAGTAAATCGCCATACCATCGTCAACTCGAAATACCATACTTGACACTTGTGTCCACCGTTATTTTTATACCGTTTACATTGCTTATTATTTGACCCTGACGTAAAAAACTTACACCCAACTATATCGCACGTGCTGTAGCGTACGCATACTTTGAAAGGTGATTAAGAATCGTTTAAGCGTATCGAAACGTCTTGTTTCCGGATTTTTTTACATTTCCGGACTTTCGCGAAGATTTAAGAGCTTTTGTAAATTGATTTGGATATTTTTTAAACTGGTTTAGAGTGACTATTTCGATGCTGTAGTGTCTCTTTTGTGGTAGAGTGTTAAAAGTTATATGGTTGGTAAGTTTTATATAAAAAACGAAAATTAAAAATGACAACATGTTGGGAATATCTAAAAAGCTTATTCAATTCCTAAAGTAAACTTAGCCACAAAAAATGGTTCAAATTGTAAGTTGTAGTATTTTAGTAGGGAAAACCGACCCTACCAGGGAGCTCAGATTTCTTAATTTTATGTATTTGTTTATTGGTGTTAATGTACACAAAATGGTACTTACACTGGTCATAATACTACTCTATCTAGGTAAAACATATCTACTAGGTATATACTTTAAAATAATATTTACTAAACAAACAAGATCATCAAAACATTCATATAAGTTTCCAAAGTTCTTTCAAGAATACCATTTGTTACCCCCTCCATGGATCATTAGTAAATGTAGAGTCCTTCATGATATTCACTACTCGGGAAAAGAAGTTTGTTTTATATGGGTACCAACCATCACACATAGGAATTATAGGGAATGAGGAGGCTGATAGATCGTGCGGGCAACAATTGAAGACGCAGATTCTATTATGGTGCCAAATACAATTACTAGTGACTTTAAGGGTGTCATTAAAAGAGAAATTATAAATTCATGGCAAAACCAGTGGATAAATTCGTTCTCCTCTCCGTGAGTGTAAAAGTGGTGTTACACCGTGCGAAAACAATCTAAAAAACTGAAGAGACCAAGTGATAATAAATCGCCTCCGAATACGATACACAAAACTCTCGCATAGAGATCATATCGCGATAGAAAACGGCGTTTCGACAGTTGAAAGCCACAGATGACATTCACAGCTGATTCTAGTTCCACAGAAAAGTTACTAGATTTAGTGTGGACCGTAACAAGTTCGCGTCCTATTATTTTCGTTGGGTTTTGGTGTTTTTTAGTATTTTTGTGGCTGTTTTTTATATAGTGTATATAGAGTTTTCGGATTGAAAGTTAGAGTCATAACTAAAATGAAGCATAGTGATTGTTTTGTTTACCAATATTTTAACCATATATACCATGTTTTACGTATTCTACCTAGCTGGTGCAGTATTACCGGCATTTATTACATTCTTTAATATTCACGAGCAAAGGAGAGTAGTGTGTCGATAAGTTAAATTTTTTAAAAGCTTTGTCGATAATATTTATGTTACTAGTACATTACTTTATTGTAAGTAATTCCTATCACAATATCTAGGTAGTATTCAGTGGATACCTAATAGGTTCTTGACTTTTGTTCCAATTTGGATAACATCTCCAAAAGTTTCTTGACAACTTTAATTAAGAACGATGATTTAAATAGAAAAATTTGTAAAGTCTTCTTTGATAAATTAAAATGGGAGATAAGGAACTTAATATTTAAATATTTTTTTAGTTTGTTAATGGAACATAAAGCTTAGAGATTCACTCTATGCCGGATTAAGCGTTAGTTCGTTTGTAAGAAACCAATCATGGTGGTGTCCTCTGACTCTGACATCCCACGCAAGAGCTTCAGAGTCAAGATTTAAGTGTAAAAATCATCTGCAAAGAGAATAGGCGTACCTTTATCTGAATAAAGGAAACGGACCCGTAAGGGTCCCCGATAAAGATGTTTTTTGCATTTAAGGCATGATCTTGTGACATAACGAACAGCGATCTGTTCTATAGATACGACTTCATCACCATAGAAATGATATTTATATTAAAAATTGTATTAACTTTTTTTTATAAGAGAATGCTATGCAATCGAGCGCTTTGGTTAAATCTGGAAACTCCACCGAGACATCATCTTTGAACTCCCTTATTTACAATATCAATGATTTTATCGATTGCTAAACTAGTTGAACAATTTGACCTAAATCCAAGTTTAGAATCGACAAATAGTATGTTGAAGGAAAAACGTTGAATGTATTGATAAAGATTAATTTTTTAAAATTATTATTTAGCTACTAATAGGACCAGTTTCTAAATTTTTTTATATTGAAGATATGTTGGTAAACTTAAAAAAGGTTTTATTTTAAATATAATAAGTCACGACATATTTAAACTTTAACCAAACCTCACAGTTTAAGAGCCTTCCATGCCAGCTTAAAACGGGGCATCGTTATCATCCGCCAAACTAGAAGTTCCTGTGAACCCCTTAAATTTGTATACATGTTCAATTAGACAAGCAAGAAAACGATACCGCGTTTCACGCTGGTAGGGAAGGCTCTTAAAGATAGATAACTTCTAGGTATACTATATACAGGGTGTGTCAGTAAGGTGTCTGTCTTAGATAGCACCTAAACTATTAAAGATAGGGAAAAAAGTGTCATATAAAAGTTAAAGGGTTTTTTAGGATACATAATCTAAAAATATTTTCTAATCTATAGGGTGGTCCTAAAAAGTGGTACTGAATAATAAAAAAGAAAATTAAATGGGACACCCAGTATAATTTTCTAGAATATTATTCAATGGAATAAGGACTTTGCAACCCTATTAAAATTTTTGAAATAAAATGCAACGTTGCCAAGTAATTAATTTTTTTCCGAAATTTTAGTAATTTTAAGGGTATCGTTAAAAAATGATAGCAACCTGTGGATTAACCCTAGGCAAATATAATTTACGTTGTGAGTACTTTAAGGTACGATATATTGATCTATAATAATGTTTTTTAAATCTCTTATACAGAGCGTTCATTACAAGTTGGACAACTCGATAGTTTTAAAAATGATTTATTTCAATTTTTTTAAATGGTACCCCCCTAATTTTTTTTAGGCAAAAGAATGTATCTTTCGAAAACCTTACTTTTTTGTTAAACATGTCATATATCTAAATATCATAGTTTTGGAAATATTTTAGGATTTGTCTAAAATCAGGGTAAAAAAGGAAAGTTCTAATTAAACTATTTAGTCAAGATTGCTTTGGAACAAAAAATAAATAATTTTCTTTGTCGCAGTTGTCATTGCAAAATTATTTCGCTAACATTTTGTGCTTTATTACTGTTTAAATTTTAGTTTCCTTAACTAACTTTATCATAACTCCTATTTTTCTATTTCTAATAGAGCACAAAATATTGGTGAAATAATTTTGCAATGACAGCTGTGACAAAGAAAATTATTTATTTTTTGTTCCAAAGCAATCTTGACTAAATAGTTTAATTAGAACTTTCCTGTTTTACCCTGATTTAAGACAAATCCTAAAATATTTCAAAAACTATGATATTTAGATATATGACATGTTTAACAAAAAAGTAAGGTTTTCGAAAGATACATTCTTTTGCCTAAAAAAATTAGGGGGGTACCATTTAAAAAAATTGAAATAAAGCATTTTTAAAACTATTGAGTTGTCCAACATGTAATGATAGCTCTGTATAAGACATTTAAAAAACATTATTATAGATCAATATATCGTACCTTAAAGTACTTACAACGTAAATTATATTTGCCTAGGGTTAATCCACAGGTTGCTATGATTTTTTAACGATACCCTTAAAATTACTAAAATTTCGGAAAAAAAAATAATTACTTGGCAACGTTGCATTTTATTTCAAAAATTTTAATAGGGTTGCAAAGTCTTTATTCCATTGAATCATATTCTAGAAAATTATACTGGGTGTCCCATTTAATTTTCTTTTTTATTATTCAGTACCACTTTTTAGGACCACCCTATAGATTAGAAAATATTTTTAGATTATGTATCCTAAAAAACCCTTTAACTTTTGTATTACACTTTTTCCCCTATCTTTGATAGTTTAGGTGCTATCTAAGACTGACACACCCTGTATACTCACTTATTTGAATGTTATTGAATGGGGTGAGCGCATGGGAGGAACCTCGGAGGGAGCTAAATCTCTTATCATTAATTAGTATCGTTAAAGCTGTAGTCCGTAGCTCCTGTGGTAGCCGTGGTTCTTGCAAATCAATCACATTTCTCACAAGAATAAGATAACATCTTTTAAATATTTGTACTTACAAAACAGTTTTTTCAAACTTTTCCTTTCATAAAAAAGTTCAGTTTTTATTTAGTGCACTATTTTCCTTAATAAGTTTTTTTCTAAAAATTAGACTTTGTTGGTAAAATTAAAATATCAAAATTATTTATTTAAATAAATAAAAATGCCTTTATATTACGTAAAAAAGAATAACACAATGAAAGTTGAAAGGGTGGCGGTATTCAACTACGTTGCTCATACAACCACCCAACTAGTAAATAATATTATATACTAAAAATACTAAAAATAATTACATTAAAACGCTAGAGTATACATAGTGGTTTTAAGCTATTAGGGGATCTCTCTTATGTTTAATAAATAGTTTTAAGAGTCTGCTAAAAGGCTCAAGGGTGGGGGCTCCCTTGACATTAGCAGGTAACGAGTTATATAATTTGCTCGCATTGTAGGTAAATGAACGTTGGAAGAGGGCAGTGCGGTGTTTGGGGATATTAAACAGATGCATGTGACGAGTCTGACGATCGTGTACATCGGCACCCGTCGTCAGCCTCTCGAATAGGTAAAGTGGCTCGTGCGTCTGGAGTACCTTATAAATGCATTTGCATAATTGAATTTTAAATCTTTCGTCACAATTAAACCAACCGGACATCTGAAGGTATTGAGAAATGTGATCAAATTTTCGGAGATTATACGAAAATCTAAGGCATGAGTTTTGAATTTTTTGTAAGCCGTACTTATCCTTCTGAGTCAAGCAAGGCCAGAATACTATGTTGCAATAAGCAGAGTGTGATAGAACCAAGGAATCAGTCAGTCTTAACTTAATACTCAGATCTAGAATGTCTTTATGAACATATAAGAGTTTTAATTTGAAAATGGACTTCTGAATAATTGAAGATACATGATTACCAAAACGCAGTTCATTATCCAGGAAAACGCCTAGATTTTTACTGACTACTTTAGGCTCCAACAGAGTTTCACCAAGTTTAATATTGAGGTCATTTAAATTTTTCCCTCTGTCAAAGACCACCAACTGCGTTTTGCTAGCGTTTAAAATAAGACCATGATCATTTGAGAGTTCAGAGATAGTTTTAAGGTCATCATTAATTCTTCCTACAGCTATGTCCATTTCAGTAGAATTAAAAGAAAAGATAAGCTGAGTATCATCAGCATATTGATGGTTGCTACAGTACTTTAGGTACCTGGAAAAATCAGCTGTATAAATTGAGAATATTAAATGTCCCAAGATACTTCCCTGTGCCACACCCCTAGACACTCCCAAGGACGTAGAACAAGTTCCTCTAAATAATGTTTTTTGCTGTCGGTCAGTAAAATAGTTTTTAAAACATGTGAGCACACCGTCTCCAAGACCAAAATATTTGAGTTTAGCATTTAAAGTGTCATAAGGTTTAACGTGTCGAACGCTTTACTATAGTCCAAGAGCACCAGAACGGAGCTTTTATTGCTATCGTAAGCCCTACATAAATTATCCGTGACAGAAAGTAGGGCCGTTGTTGTACTATGTCCCTTACGAAATCCAGATTGGGTAACTGGTAGGATATTATTTAATTTAAGAAAATGGTTTAGTTGATCAGCTACCACCTTTTCCAGAACCTTAGATAACGTAGGCAGTATACTTATTGGTCTGAAATGAGAGTAATCTGTAGGGTTGGCGATCTTTGGAATGGGCAGAATGCTAGCGGCTTTCCATATTTGCGGATATTCATGGGAGGTTAAACATTTATTTATAATAAAAGTTAAATGAGGCAGCAGATGCGGCACAGCAAAGAGTAACATTTTAATATCCGTCGACCGTCGACTCCCGTTGCTCCACTTTTAATTTTATGCAAAATAGTATTAACGGTATCCTTCGTGACTTCCTGAAACTCAAAGCTTTGCACTTCGGGTTGTAACATTGTTTTATTTAAGTAATTTTGATTTATAAAATCGGTGGGGTCATGAACAGAGACCGGGATATTATTTATAAAAAAGTTATTGAACCCATCCGCAGTGATGTCTTCGCCAACACCCTGTAAAGAATTGTTTGAGTCTCCAGAGCAAAGATTTAGATATTTTAAGGTTTTCCAGAAATTCTTGGGGTCAGTAGGTACGGAATGCATGCTGCAAATACGCTTTTTTCTCAGCTTTTACCGCCACGTTGACAGTATTTCTTAGTTGTTTATAGTAATTCCAGGCAGCCTCAGTTCTTGTTTTTTTGTATTTAGATAAAGCTTGATCGCGTAACTTCATCATAAGTTTCAAATTTTCAGTTAGCTACGGAGCTGGAGGTTTTGTTATTTTGGAGGTTTTGAAAGGTGCATGTATGTCATAAATGTCAGTAAGTTTATTGTTGAAGAAGTTAACTATTTCATTAATATAATTAAAAGAAAATAAAGTCCAGTCAATATTATTTAAATCCACAGTAAAGTTTTCATAATTAAACCTTAAAAAATCCCTATAAGTTTTAAAAACCGGCTTTGGTTTTATCTTACAAAAATTAACTAAATCACAACTTACCAAACGATGGTCAGAGATGTCGTCCATTCTAAGAACCTTAGAGTCACCGACTATATTAAGCGAAGAGATAACAATTAAATCAATTAAACTCTGAGACGGCGTGTCAGTAACGCGCGTGGCTTCGGTGATGCATTGGGTTAGCCCATATTTATTTAAAAGAGTATTGAAGGAAGTAAAACCTGGATTAGTGTTTGTAACTAAAAAATCTACATTAAAATCTCCACCAAAAATAAGAATATCAAATTCTGGCAATAAAGCAATTAAACTAGACTCTAGTGTTTCCAGACATTGAAGCAAATTAGCAGATGGCGGTCTATAAAGAAAACCAAAACACAACTTCCTACCACCAATCTTTGTACCAATCCATAGTTGTTCCAACGCGACAGAGTCTACGCCAATATCTAAAACAGAATATTTAATATTTTCCTTTATATAAAAACCTACTATCCCGCCTCTGCCCTCTCTGTCCCTTCTAACAAAATTAAAGCCATTTATGCGCAGGCCGTTACTTGAATAATCCTTATTTAACCAAGTCTCAGATTGACCTAAGATGTCGTGTGAGCCCCCACTCACAAAGTCAGAAAAGAGATCAAACCCAGTAAAAAGAGATCTAACGTTAAAATGTGAAAAATTAATAGCTTTATCGCACATAACAGCGAATACAATGTAAGCGCTCAACCCTAGTCGAAAATTTAATATAAATAGCTGAGCAACATAAGTTTTTATAATTAAGCAATTGAACAATACTACCTGTAAAGCTAAATTCAATTTTAATACCTTAATATAGCAGATGATAGTAGCTAATACAAAATATAAAATTATTCATTCATAAATATAAACTATTTGCCTGCATTCACTAAAAATAAACACTAAAAAATATCCTATTAAATAAAATAATAATAAAAAAAAATCGTTTATTTTATATTCTAAGTGCATTCCCTTGAGAGACAAAAAAAAGTTTCTTCGATATTATCCTTATCTTGGTGATAAAGTTGTGGGCATCAAACTGTGACCAACATTAATGACCAAATGGTGAAGGAATAATAAAATTATAATTTACATTTGATCGACTAATTAAGCAACATCGGCCGGGTTAAATAGGTGTTTCTTGCCATCCTTCCATTCTTTCATCTTCTGCCTCCTGCAGACCAAGCCCTGTTGCTCCCATATTTCTGCTTAGCAATCGTGTTTTAAAAAAGTTTAACAGTCTTTCCTAAAAATTGGAATAACTTCCGGAACGACACAGTAATTTATCGACTTTGCAAATACATTGTCCTAATTATCTATAGTAGTATTTACAGGGTGGTTAAATAAGCGAGGACGCCGACTGTATCTCGGAAACCATTAATCGTACAGCCTTTGCAATTTTATTTGTTAGGAAAGTAGCCAAGAGAAATCACTGAAATTTATATTTTAAATCCTCAAGTGGTCGCTAGAGAGCGTAGTACTAATGCTTAACTAAGAAAACGAAGGTTGATTCTTAATATGTCTAGTTAACCCTTATTGAAAATTTAAGAGCAACTTTGGCATAGCACTTAATGCTTAGCACCTCAAAGGGGAAAGAAAAAGATAAACATTTTTTTGAAAAAAATTAAGCAACTTCTATTAGTAACAACAAAACCCAAGCAGCAAATTTACGTTGTGCCGACGTTGTCCTATGGGACCCGACGTCGGCATACTACGTCAGTACGACCTTGTTACAACTCCTGTTTGCACCAATATGGTCAATCATTTTTGGGTCGTTTCGACGTCGGAAACCAACTTTAAGTTGTTATTAAAGACAAGTGGCGACTATATTTTGAAGTACAAGAAATTATACCATGTAGAGAAAAATTTTAGATATATGATAGTTAGAGTCGGCATATATATATATACTAATTGGTTATAGTATCACAACTTCGCTAACCTATAAAATATAACAAGACAATAGTAACTTGTAAAATAATCATGTCGCATTGTTATATTTAAATTAGATGGTAGAAAGGTTTAGCATAATAATAATTTTAAATAATTTCGTTTGTGTTACTGACATAGTAAAAACGTAAACGCAAGCTACTTTACTGATAATTATGGTTAAGATATATAGAAAATAAAATGCGCGCCATGCAAATTCGCAGTTTTTGTAAAAATAAAAATAAAAAAATATTTTTGCAAAAAAAAGTAATTTTTTTTGAAGAAAGTTTTTTTTGCTCTAAACTTTAAAGTTATAATTCTGTTGCTTTATTACGAAGTTTCAAGGTGTTTTAAAACGTATCGAAGAAGTATTGATCATATAAAACAGAAATAATTAAAGTTGAACAACAATGGCCGCCAAAGATGCATTATTGCAAATGGCAAAAATGGCGTAGTCGTACAAACTACCAAATTTTAACTAATAATAACTTCGAGTGGTTATTTTTAACCCAATGGCTTACTAAACACAACCTTTGGTCCGGAAATTTACTAATTACGACCTATTCACGACTCGAAACAACAAGAATCTGTATTACCTGGCGAGATCAACTGATTACTTATCTAATTTATCTTTGTTGGGCAGTGGCTACCTTTCCGATAACGTATTAAAAATTATCCGAACTAACGCTAGCTATAACAATCAATATTTAAGGTTTCCTTAATTCTTTTATCGATTAAATTAAAACATTCTCTGTGGATCGCTTAACATTAGCGGTAAAATAACAGCAACTAAAATTCCCTCGGATATGTTAGCATCCCTACGGACGTAACAGTAATCACGCCCGATAATAGATCCATAACCTAACAAAATATTAACGTTTGTCTTCGTTTCGTTCTTGTATTAACGCGCGTACCGGGTTCTTACTTCGAGTTTTTATAATTGCCTACGGAATCGATTGTTACCATCAACGGGGTAGACAATAATGTTCGACTATCTTTTGGTAAATTATTAATTTTAGCTTCGGCTAATAATTTTAGAAGGTCATTTATGGCACTATGTGTAATTTGATTTTTTAGTGCCCACTTCCTTAAAGGTTCACGTAACTTAAGTCCAGTATGTGCCTGATAGTCTTCGGAGAAATCTATTTCTGAATTATTCCATTGTAAATCCCATGATTCAGCACCACTAGAATCAAATTGATCTGGGTTTTCTTGAACAGTAATGGGGATATCAGTCTGATCAAAGTTACCTACAACTGGGCATAAAGTTGAGTCCCCATTTGTGCTGGGGCCACTTTCTTGAAGCCGTTGCAGCTCAATTCTTTTTCGCCTATAATACGTGGCAGAATATTTAAAACGCCATTTCATTTTATTTCTTTTTTGGTGAAAAACAAAATCAGAATAATACAATGAAATTACATTTAAAAAGTAAGGTTAGATTACCAACATTGCCAACTTTTTATTTCATGACACACACCTTTAAAACGAGAATTTACTAGTTTAGTTGTATACCGACGTTGTTGCAACATTGTATAGAACCCCTAAATGGAAGAGTTTTATTTAAGTCCCTGACTGACGTAATTACGTCGTTGGCTCCCTGACCCAAACACGGCTATTCTTTAAATGACAAAATCCGACGCTGATCTGACGTTGGATGTTGTACCTCGGTACAACGTTATCAAATATGACCAAATCGGACGATGATCTAACGTTGGATGTTGTACCTCGGTACAACGTTATCAAATATGGTCAAAACAAAGGACAACTCAACGTCGTCTAGTAACGGTCAAGAGGTGTGTACTATTTGTACTTAATTAATTAAAGCTACTAGAAAGCGTGGGCATAAAAACATTTTCAGGGGGTGAGGTAAAGTTTTTTTAACGGATAATTGTTTACTTAAGAGGATAACAATGCGAGGCGGAAAACAATTTGTTTTAAAATTTAGAAAAAAAAATTAAAATTCTTAAAATGTTTTTATCTGTAGGAAATTGTTATATTTTAACGTTTTACTTTGAAAAATAAATAACATTTTTAATACATTTACATGGGTTTCCCCATAAACTAAGTAAACCTAGACATACAACCTAAAGGGACTACAGCGAGGTCCAAGGCCGCGACTTAAAGGCCGACAAGCAAAGTGACTTTAGACGGGTATACGTACGAGGTCGATAAATGTTTATTACAGGCAACGTTTGGCGTAACCGTTTACAGATTTGGACGTCGTCCGAAATTATGAGCGGTGAGATTTTAGTAGGTATTGCACGGTTTCTCTTGATTTAGTTTCTCTATGATATTACTAATTATTAAAATATATTATTAACTTAAAACAGAAATTCAATATCTCGCTTGTTTTTTTTTGTAGTTCGAGTCATTCGGCCGACATTTTACATGACAAACGTAACGCGGTCGCGATCCACTTAATGAAAATAGCTGTCTGATATTCTCTAATATCTAAGTTTTCTAATGTCTAAGTCAAAATTTAAAAAGTTTTTAATAATCCTTCAATAAACATGACGAGGATTCGGGTCAAGAGAACGCAATTTAAGAAATCACATTTTTTAAATGTTTTCTCAAAAAAAGGGTCTTGTGTTTTTGGATTGTTAAAATAAAGGAATGTGTTTTTTGTAATCGAATTATTTCCTGTTAAAAGATTAAGGCAGTCCTCATACGGGGAAAATTAAGAAGAACTGTAATAGCTTAGATGCTAGGAGACTGGGCGACTAGATCACCCCGCCTGTACCTACATTTGAATGGCGCTATTCACACGGCGCAATCTAAGTTGCGGCGACTGGGAGACCCGGCAACCCGTGTATCAGCGACTCGGCATACTGGTCGCCACGCTACTCCAGTCTCTTGAGTGATACAGTATAATAAATATGGAGCAAAATTTCAGGCTGAGATTCATAATATGCGGCCTTTAGCTCGCGCCTGCGTGACTATAGTATCGGTCGTGTGAGGATGAGAGGGAACTCGAGTAGCCTACTCGCCCAGTATCCTAGTTTCTAAGCTACTACAGTTTCTTTTAAAGTTTTCCCAGTGTCAGAACGGCCTTACGTTGTACTTAATAGATACTTGGTTACGTATCCATGTTTTAACACAAATAATAACCAACTAAGTCTTGACCTGTCAAATGCCAGAGCTGTGAAAGTTACTTCAGAAAAGTAGCTAGTTACTCTTTCGATACTTTTGCACAAATGTATCTAGATACTTATAAGGAATAGTTACTTTTACCTAAAAGTAACTTAGTTCTTAGTTACTTAGTTAAAGTAACTAGTTATAGTAACTAAGATACTTTTAAAGTAACTAGTTACATTGATTGTAACTACGATAATCTAAAAGTAACTAAGACACTTTTAAAGTAACTAGTTACATTGATTGTAACTACGATACTCTAAAAGTAACTAAGATACTTTTGAGTAACTAGTTATTTTAATTGTAACTACGAAACTCTAAAAGTAACTAAGATGCTTTTGAACTAGATACCATAAATTTACAAGGTAGTGATAACATGTAAATGAAAAGTTTTTATAACGAATAATAATTTATTATAGTACTTACAAACTTAATACATTTCTAATAAAAGTAGAAAGAAAAGATAAGTAACAAAAAACCTATTAAATAAATATAAGTGACAAAACTAAATAAATATAAATCCAAATATACTTTTATAAAGAACCAAAAAAATTCAGAACGTTTTTAAAATGCCCCGTTGGCTTTTAAAAGTACCAAACCTTTCAAAATTCTCATCTAAGAGGACATGTCTTTTTCCATTTCATTGATTTCTTTAACAAACACAAAAATTACCTCCTACATGCACCTACGATCTAAATACTTTCCCACTCTTACTTACTAATCTTGATAGTCTGATTAACGGCTGCCGATTGTCCCTTGGTCATCATCTGATGGACGGCATTATTGGTATCATAGAGGAACTTTAAAAGTAACCTAGTTACTTTAAAAGCATCTTAGTTACTTTTAAAGTATCTAGTTACTTTTTAAGTATATAGTTACTCCTAAAAAGTAACTAGTTACAGTTACTTTTGGCATGATTCCAAAAAGAACTAAGTTGCTAATTATCTAGTTACTTTAAGTAACTAGATATAAGTATCTAGTTACTTTAAGTAACTGTCAATTTACTCACAACTCTGTCCATTGTATTGTATTTACACAAATTAATTCATTAAACCAACAAGAAAATATTTCTTTACAAACGAAATAAACTGGAATGCGTTTTCTAGGAAATGATTCGGTGAGCAATAAGTTACATAAAACTTTCATAACTACGAGCTTGCAGAATTCACTGTAAACCTAAATGTTAAAAACTGCTATAAAAAGTCTATACTTATTGGAATGTTAATAAATTTTGCCGGTGTCGCACTGTCACGTATATATGACGCAGGTGATTATTAAGTTGTAACACTTGATCAATTTAACTAAAAAATATCGATTTATTATTTAGTCATAACAAATTTTTATAAAATCGGATAAGTGAGTCTAGATTCGCGTACCGTGTTAAAATTTCCGGTTGTTTTTGTTGGTAGCAAAAACGGAAAAAAAGTCCATTTCGTTTTGTGGGCCACTGTCAAGTAGTTGTCAATGTCATGATTAACGCTTGCCATTTGCGGTCAGTGTCCACAATTACGTAATAGAGACCAGTGCTTGAAAATATTTCTTTTCTACTCCCACATGGAAATTTGCTGTTTCCTTTACACTTAAGTGGCGAGTAAAGTAGGCTATTCCAGTTAACTGTGCGGGAAAATCTCATATTCATCCTAGATAGGTAATGAAACTGACCAATTAGAGAGAAGCCATTGTTGTTTTTAAAAGTACTGACCAATCACAGTATATTATTTTTACTGAGGCTCCGCCTTCTTTTTCAAGACACTAAATTATATAATTTAAATGCATATGGTACAATTTGTTATTAATTTGTTCAATATAATAAAATCTAGACGCATTTATAATAGATTTATCAATAATGCAACCTGCTGAATGTGCATAGAAAATTAATTTCATGTAGCATCATTTATCAGTTGGTTTTACGATAAATAACTAACTCCGCCTACGGCGTCGTGCTCAATTTACTTTATCGTGTGATATAGACATCGTATCCACTCTTGTTGTACAAACTACTATTCTACTAAACTATTATTTTCTGACCTAACTAAATATTTGTACGCAGGTGCATTTTCGTGTTTCAAAAATCTCCAATTTTCCATTCATTTCTCTGACTAAATAAAATTCTGACCCGTCACTTGGTGGCGTCACATGTTTCATGACTACCAGAAAATATTTGTAGTGTTACTCACATTGGGGCGTATTTCCGTGTGGAGCATATTTAATATACGTGTCATTCGTGAAAAAGTACCAAAAATGCTACATATATAGATATACAAGCACATAGATAATACCTACAATATCTTAACATTTTTATTAATCAATTACTTTTGGTTATCATAGAAAGTAACTGCTTTTCGGTTTAGCTTTATCAAAAGAAAGTGCTTTCATGCATTAAGAGCTTTTATACAGAACAAAGATACCATGCATAATTAAATAAATGTAAGTTTGCTTTCTAGCTTATACCTGAACTTTTACCCACGATACACCTACAACGGTATGCCGATCAGCAAGCATAAATTTGAATAGCGCCGCGCAGTCTGTGACACAAGTGAGCGACAGTTCTGACCTCACAATGCCGGGCCTTTGTAAAAAGGGAGCAAAATAAGGTTTTATTGCTTGAATCCCCCTCATAAAATCACCAAAATATAATCATCCCAATAAAAATGTAATTGAACGGCAGTAGAGTTTTGAACTTGCATTGTCTTTATTTTTATTTGGAACGTAGTGATTCTAAACAAATAAAAATAAAGACAGTCGTCTTCACGTGAATACTCCAGTATTCACCTGAAGACGACTGGAGATGCTTACCAGTTGAAACGTAGTGATTCTAAACAAATAAAGACAATGCAAGTCCAAAACTCTACTGCCGTTCAAGAAACGTCATTGTCTCCAAATTATTTAAATAATAGGACACAGACAACAAAAATTGGTAATATATTTTCAACAAAAAAATTAAATAACATAGGAGTACCCCAGGGAAGTATTTTGGGTCCTTTATTTTTTATTTTATATAATAATGACATGCCATTAGTATTAAAATTGGCTAAAATTCAAATGTTCGCAGATGATACTCTTATTTATATTAATGGTAAAAATATTTTGGAAATTTTGGAAGTTTTAAATTCAGAACTTGTTTTATTGTCAAATTGGTTAAAAGTAAACAAATTAAAATTAACTGTTTCCAAAACAAAATGTATGGTTATGGGTTTAAATTTGAATTTAACCAATTTAAATATTTTAGTTGATGGAGACAGATTGGAAATAGTTAACTCATTTAAATATTTAGGTATAGTAATTGACTCAAAATTAAAATTTAATATCCAATATGAAAATTTAATTTCTAAAATTGCGGGAAAAATGAATTACTTTAAAAGAATAAGTTTCAATTTAAAATTTTATTCGAAAAAAATTATTTATAATACTTTAATTTTGCCATATTTTTTATATTGTTCTACAATTTTATTTAACGCTGATGAAGGTGTAATAAACAGATTACAAATTTTACAAAATAAAGCGATAAGAATTTTACTTAATATGGATAGATATTCAAAAATTAATATAATGTTAAAAAAATTAGAATGGTTAAATGTAAAAAATTTAATATTATTTTTGGTTTTGATATTTATTTACAAAGTTCAAAATGGTATGTTACCTTCACATTTAAAAGAGTTTACTGTTCTAAATTGTGATCATCATAATTATTATTTAACGCGAAATAACAATAATTTTTTTTTTAATACTTTTTCAAAAAACATAGCTTATAAATCGGTATTTTATAAAGGGCTTATTGAATTTAATAATTTAAATAAATCAATTAAAACAAAAAAGCTTAAAATCATTCAAACAGGGTTTAAAAAAATATTTATTAAAACAACAAGATAAATAAAAATGTTTCAAAAGGTCATTTAAAATTGTATTAAAAAAAATAATAGTAATTTAACCAACAAGTACATTAATAATGGCGATTAATGATCGAGATCATTAATCGCATTTTAATGTAAGAGTTGGTTACAATATTTTTTCGTCGACCGTATTTTTTACTAAAGTGAAGAAAAACAGTTAACAACTTTTATTTTACAATCCAGATTTCACAATTCTACAAATACCTACTAATGACAGCGGACGACGTTTTGGATTGACGTTTTATTATTTTGTTGATTTGTTTGCATGGCTGCCTTTAATTTTAATTACCAAAATCGTGCATTTACAGAAAATCATGCATTAATAGGGGTCATTAATGAATGATTTTGGGAACGTTAATATCGGATGTAAATACACGGTCGACGGAAAATAATTATTTAAATGTATGTGCTAAATAAATCTTGTTACTACTACTACTACTTTAAACAAAAATGTAATTATTTTGTTATCTCAGTGGCGAATCTAGAGAGGGGGCTCTGGAGCTGCAGCTACACCCCCCCCCCCCAACCCACCAGAATAAGCACTTAACACCCTAGATTCGCTACTGGAGACCGTACATGATCATTAGGACTAACAATCTTGATAAGGGAAGTATGAAAATGTATTGAAGACCCTATTATCATACTTTTTAAAAAGCTCTTACACGAATTTATGAGTCCCGTATTAATAATGAAGGTTTTTCGTTACAAAATAATTATACTTTTGTATTTGTCTCATAACAAATGATTTTACTTTAGTCATTGAGGACTGTTAGTAATAGTAGTAAAATCTGCATTAGTGTATTGTGCTTAAATCTAAAGGTAACCCTACACGATCAGTATTACTGACAGTTCTGAATGATATCAATCATAAAATGACTAAAGTAAAATCATTTGTTACGAGATAAATTCCAATAAAAATGTAATTATTTTGTATTGGGGACCCTACATGATCATTAAGACTAACAGCTTGATAAGACAATGACAGTGATATCTACTGATCGTATATTAATTTAATTTTAAAAAGTATGAAAATGTATGTAATTGATATCATTCAGCACTGTCAGTAATACTGTCAGTCCGACCGATAGTATAGGGACTGCATAATAGTAAAAAGATTAATGTCAGACAATTTGCAGCGTATACATACTCTTAATTGCAATAATAGAAAATAAATAGTACACCCAAACTACTTTTGCTTTTTGTGTGTGTATATTGTTGCATTGTGAAAGTAACTGTCATGAGGGCTTATAAATCTTTTATTTGTCATCACACTAAATGCCATAAATAATCTTACAAACGTAAACTTGTGCTTACGCTTCTTTAATTAGATGCTAATTATTAATTTATTCTGAAACTTTTCTTTCTTTTTTTAAAGTTAAAACGGAATTTTTTTTCTACTCCCACATGGATATTTGCTAATTCCTTTACACTTAAGTGATGAGAAAAGTAGTAGTATATTCCAGATAATTGTACGCAAGATTTTGTATTCATTACTGTCAGTGATGCACAGTGTTGCTAAAGCTGGTTTTTTCGTACCGTTTTTTCAGTGAAATAAATTGCAAAATTTTAATAAATACAACAAAAGCAAATTTATAAATTTTCTCAAAGCGAAAGCGGATAAAACTTCCTCATGGCGGTAAAATATTACTCTGGAACCTGCCGATTACATAAATGAAAAATCATCTTCTGTTTACCAAGGGCAAACATCGGCCCAGACGGGGCGTGGTCTCGTCGACGTGTCCTGGTTAGCAAGCTAATCCAGCAGAACTAGTATTAAGGAATATTATGTAAATAATATCATATAGTAAACAAAATGATATGTAAAGAACAAAATCAATAAATAAAGTATATTTTAAAATGAAAATGCACAGTGTTGCAACCTTTAAAAATTAAATTTCCTTTTAAAGAAAAATTCCAGGAATGGACACAATACTGAAAAAGTACTTATGTTGTTATAAAAAATAGATTCCTCTGTGGCATCCTTATAAAGTACTGACCAATCACAGTTTATTGTATTTACTGAGGCTCCGCCTTCCTTTTCATCTAAGGTATATAATTATATATAGGTATATATGGTATAATATGTTATTAATTTGTTCAATATGCTGAATGTGCATAAAAAATAGTACCTGAATACACATAGTTGATAATTTAATCAAGGTATTTTGTTATTAGGAAATGAAGTAGAAGTACCATATCAATTTGTATACCAGATCTGCTCTAGTTGCTACAAACTTATCACAGCATAGTGTCAAATATACATAAGTCGCTATAGCGACGAAAAAAGAAACCACATCGCTTGAAGCTTATATCCACTATTTAGTACTTATATCCTTCCTATAATAAAATAAAAATTAGCATATTAACACTACAATATCTGACAGTATAACCATTAGTTCGAACATAACGGAACCTAACAACGTAATTAATTATTTTTATGGTGTAGTTTTTAACTTAAAAAATTTTGGTTTAGCCATAATTTTACGTAAATTAACCATATTTCCTTCCGAAAGTAAATAAAAATGCGTATAAAATTTTAACACACAGAAGTTAATTAAGTTAAACAATCCGGTTTTAAATAGTCGCGTCGCCACTGAACTTTCACCCAATTCCGTGCTTCCTTAAATTTAAATCGTCATTGTCATTTATTTATCGGAGGATTACTTCATTAAAATTATGACTATTATAAAATATGTTTACATTACTTCCTATGAATGTTTTTTATATTTTTTTTACGCATCGCCACATTTCTAATTACTTTAAAATGTTTATTATCAGCAGTTTTGTTTTACCTGCACGATATATAATATTTACTTTTACTTTTGTTAACCTTCATTAAGTGGTGCATTTCATTGTGTTCCTTATCTGTGCAATTTTATTACTTACTTGATAATTTACTCTTAATATAAGCGTGTCATTCGGGCTTTCTCGGGATGTCCCTATTGAACAAAGACATCGTAATTATTGTTATCTTAAAAAATCCTAGAATTAATTTAAGACAATAATCATCCTATCGAATGTACAGGGAAATAGTTCGTTTGTGAGTTGTTATGTTAAAAACATTTGAATAGTTGGATGTAAGAAATTCAGTATTATTAAATGTAGGTATATTGTGTCTATAATTAAATTAACTGAAAATATCTAGCGGCCTTTTATTATGGGGAATAATTAAAATACAATATAATATATAAGGTGTTTTATTTAAAAAAAAGTATGTTGGATATTCTCTGACTATTTGGACACCCTGTCTAAATTAAAATAATTTTAAATTGTAGATTTAATGCGTCCATATAACTCTATTTTTGAAAAATATTAACAAGTTAGGTAGTTTAGATGCTATGGAACCCTGTGTTGAGAGCGAGCCACCCTGTATAAAGGAAAAGTAAAAAGTTCATAACAATAATAATTATCCGGTCAAATTAAACATTCCAAGATACATAAATTTACAACAAGCTGAAAGTCAGTAAAAATGTTTAAAATAAAATTATAAATAAAATTTGTAAGTTCCCCATCATTCCCGTGTATGGAAAAAATTTGACTCGAGGTCAGAGGTCAAAAAAATGAGTTTTTCGCGACTTTTAGCAAAACGGTAAGTTTTATCATAAAAGTACCTCAGAGAAAAATTGAAGACCATAAAATTATCTATAAAAAATGTTATAATACTTTTTTTCTGTGAGTCACCGTTTCTGAGATATAATGATTCAAAAAGTTGTAATCGTGATAATATGCTTAAGTACGCCACGTATATACATCTCAACATCAATCGGAAATACAGGAGGGGTAAAACGACAGTTTTAAAAATGTTCGAAAAACATGATTTCGTTCAATGTGCTGAAGTTTTTAAAAACAGTAATTTAACTCAACAAGAAGTTATCACTAATGGCATTCGCTTTCTTCTTTCAATGTACGGAGCTCCTGAAAAAACTACATGCTTAGATAAGCATCGATATGCATGTTTCGTTAAAAATACTAAAAATAAAAAACCGGTACAATTAGCTTGTCTTCCTCCAACCTTAGCTGCTGATCATCAACATCTTCTTCGGGTATATTACCAAGTTCAAGTGTGGCTTGGTTATCAGCAAGACCCTACAGACTGGGCTTGGAAGTTGGTCAATAATAATACATTAGAACCTGTTCAAACTTTACTTCCACCTGCGCCGGAAAAATTGCTAAACACAATTTTTTGCAACTGCAAAAAGGAATGCAGTGCTAAATGTGGTTGCAAAAAAGTGGGACTGTTTTGTTCTCTGGCATGTACAAATTGTCATGGCCGGTCGTGCTCTAATGTTGAATCACCAACAATTGAGGATTCGTTTGAGAACAAGGAGAAAATCAAGAAGAAGAACAAGAATAATAATTTGAAAGTTACGAGTCAGACGAATAAACTTCACTACTTTTTTTTAATTAACATCGCTTTTATCTTTTCCAATCTTTGCTAATTTCCGTTATTTTGCAATAGTTTCAAATTAAACAGGATCATAACTGACTTGTGGAGTAGGCCTATTGGGGAAACCACGTTAAAAAAAGCGCTAAGTACACTACCTCATAGGTGGCGTGGAAACGTGTGCATATTATGACGATTACAACTTTCTGAATCGTTATATCTCAGAAACGGTGGCTCACAGAAAAAAAGTATTAAAACATTTTTTATAGAATTTTATGGTCTACAATTTTTCTCAAAAGTACTTTTATGATAAAACTTACCGTTTTGCTAAAAATCGCGAAAAACTCATTTTTTTGACCTTTGACCCCGTGTCAAATTTTTTCCATACAACGGGAATGATGGGGAACTTACAAATCTTATTTATAATTGTATTTTAAACATTTTTACTGATTTTCAGCTTGTTGTAAATTTATGTACCTTCATTCTAATGTTTTGGTGTAATTTGACCCGATAATAAATAAATAAATAATAATTTTTATGATAATCGAATGTATACACGAGATTATAGTTTATAATTATTTGGGTAATATTTTCTTCATTCGGGACATTTTTTTTTATAGATTTTCATTCAATTATCGTATGTTTCAGAAAAGTGTAGAGTAATAAAGCTCATTAGCTATGCAAAGGGACTACATAGTGACCCAACGAATATTTATGCCACTTTCATAATTTGGCATGGATTTCATCGCAAAATTATTTATTTTCGTCAAGTGCAGGTAGTACCACCCGGGTTTGGGTCAATTTAAGGGTTTTGCCTATTGTTATCCATTCACAAACACTGAAAAAGATGTGACAAAGGCGTGCCTTATGTACATAGTATTAGGTATACTTATTTTTCATTAAACATTATAAAAAAATACAAAATACAAAAAATATATTATAGAGAAATTAAATTAGAAAAAATCATAATATTCTTCGTCATCTAAGGAACTGTCATTTCCTCTTGACGTTATAATTAACGGATCGACGATCCGATCGATCAGATGGTCATGATCCCACATTTTCTCCTCTTCTTTAGTAACAGGATGGACTGGTTATCGCCAGTTCTCTGGTGTTACTTCCTTAATGGCTTGATCAAACAGTAGCTTAACGTATTTTATTTTGAATGTCCTGTTGTGTCTTGCTACAAATCCTTTCACTTGCGCCCATATAAGTTCTATAGTTTTAGATTTAGTTCGCAAAGATATGGCGGTGTGCGCAGCACAGTTACACTATGTTTTTTTATCTATATCTTCCACGGTATATTTCATAAAACGATGTTTGTATAAATTTGCTATACCTAGCTAATAGTCTCTTCTTTATCAAATTATCTTTTTTTTCTTTGTTTAGTTATCATAAATAATTGAATGCACAAAATTTACCTGCGCCTATGGCCGACATCAAAATTGAGCCTAACTGGACGGAATTTCCCATTTTATTACTCTACACCAGTGGTTCCCAAAGTGGTCCAAGTGGACCCCCAGGGGTCCACGGGAGACTCGAAGGGGGTCTACGTAGGCATGACAAAAAAATGGGGTCCACAATTCGTAAGCGGGGGTCCACGAAAATGTATCTGGTTTCGATAGTGAAGAACTAAAATGCTGGCTTGACTTCACCTAGGCAGATAATATTTTAAGAAGTTCAGCGACTGTTACTTGTAAAAACTTGCATCGAAAATCGATTCCATTCACAAACGTTCTTTCTGTGGCAATAGATGGAGCTCCTGCCATGGTCGGGCGATATCGTGAGTTTATAAGCCATCTTAAAAGAATTATACTAGAGGTAACTGCAATTCACTGTGTCATACACCGACAACATCTGGTAGCGAACAATTTGAGTGATATATTGCACCAATCGCTTCAATTTGTGATTAATGCAGTTAACAAAATAAGAAGCAATGCATTGAATACGCGTTTATTTGCACAATTGTGCGGTGAAAATGATGAAGACTTCCAACGATTGTTCTTACATACTAAAGTACGCTGGTTGTCGAAAGGTGCATGTTTAACAAGATTTTACTCACTTTTTGAATCAGTTTTAGAGTTTCTGGAAAGTAAAGATCCAGATTTAAAAGAAAACCTGATCAGTTTAAAAGCAGAAATCGCGTATTTGACAGATTTGTTCAAAAAATTTAATGACATTAACTTACAATTACCAAGGGGACAGCCTCAATTTAATAAAAACAAAGAGTGTAATATCAGCTTTTCTTTGAAAATTGAAATTTATGAAGCAAAATATTAGTCGGCGCGAATTTTCCCAATTTTCAAACTTATCACAAGTAGAATGCCTTGATGAGAATATTCAGACATACGTTCAACATTTAATTGCCGTGCATGATCAGATGAATAAGATTTGAAAATTTCTGACGATAGAAATACCACCATGGATCATAAATCCATTTGATGAAATAGAACTTGAGAATGTGATATTACAAGAGGAGCTACTCGAGCTTAGCAATAAGGAGGAGCTGAAGATGAAATTTAAAAGGGGGTACATTTTGGCTGCAGGCAGAAATAACCAAAAGATATCCTGTACTGTGGGGAATTGCGAAAAAGCTTTTGATAGCGTTTCCCTCGTCATATCTTGTCGAAAAAAATGTTAGTGTCGCTACAAACCTTTTGAGGAAAAAAAGGAGTACATTAAAAATCACAGAACGGGGAGATTTGTGGTTATTCCTAACAAAACTGAAGCCAAATATTGATAATTTGCTGTCAATCCATCAAGTACATCCTTCCCATTAAAATTTTAATTTTTTAAAAAGTTCCGTTACGTTATTAATGTTTAATTTTAACTCTATATTATGACTGTAATCATATTACAATGTAATGTAAACACAAGACAATATACTATTTTTATTTTTACCACTCCGGGAGTTTCTGAATAAAATAAGTGAGAATTGATTGGTTTCTTGTACTGTGAGTAGATGTCAAAGTTGGATGGAATCACTTTCTTAAACTTTATTTTTTTGACATCCACTTACAGAAAAATCAATTAATTTATTAACCAATCAATTCTCACTTTTTTTCGAAAACTGTTAATTCGTGGTTGGAACTCAGCAGCAATGCAAATTTTTATAGTTAGATCTAATCTTCACATTTTTTGGGAATATGGTAGAAATGTAGCTGTAAGGGGTCCACGGGAACCAGCAACATTTTTAAAGGGGTCTATGAGAAGAAAAAGTTTGGGAACCTCTGCTCTACACCTTTCTGAAATAGATTATAATACAGACCCTAAATGTCTCGCCTGTTGGAAGTTTTCCAGTGCCATCGAAAATTATATATACGCATACACACTTAATACAGATACAAATTTCCCCTAAATTTTCCAACTGAATCTCAAACATAGATACAGTTACGAATAAAACAGACAAAGCAAAAGAAATTTAACACACCTTGTCAAGATAGTGTAAAGAGATAGTATCAAAATTTGAAAACAAAAATTAAAGTAACTTTTACCTTTAAAAATATTATAATTACTGGTCACATTTCTTTATACCTTGTCTAAATTTCGACCCAGTTAAGGTTACTTTCCATTTCAAATTTTAATTTCGCCACGATCATTTATCATAATTCGCGAATACCGCGCATTCACTTTTGCTTTAAATTAAATATTTATAATTGATTTACTAAAAGTTTTTAAATATTCCTTAACTAAAAGTTTTAAAATTTATTAGATAAGGCGTTGTAGTTTTACGCGTGCAAATGCCGAGCAATACAAAACATGTTGTTATTATTGTGTTACTTGCAGTACACCGTTAATTAATTAGAAAGAAAAAAAAGGGAGGATTCAGAAAATAACTCCATGAAGAGGTAGGTATGAACCTAGTACCTAAATTCCATCAAACTTGGTGTTCCTTTTATTTTTAACACATATACGGTGCAGTAAGTCAATAAGGTTGTTTTTATTGGCAAGTAATGGAAATGGTAATGGCGGCAAACTTCCAGATAAACAACCACGTGCAGTGGCGGCTCGCGGTCTTAAAAAATGGTGAAGAGCTAGGTATAGTGCTGGTACTTAAACAAACATTGACTAATTTATATTTTAATTACGTACTTACATAGCTAGTTTTTGTAAATCAGATCGATTCTTCGGTTGAGGTATAGCGTTTTCTTTTAAAGCATCGACAATAGTATTTTGATTTTGTTCAAAATTTCTTAACATTAACTGACATTTTAAGTGTTCTCCAGAATCCCCGTGTTTACTTAACGATCGAGTAATATTTAAAAAATATGTAAATTCGTCTCTATTACAAACGCAATGTTTATTGGAAAAGAGTAAACACGACCCACAAAACAATTTTTGTAAGGCGGCACTACTACATAGCCAATTATATTCTGAAAACCAGAAACACTTAAAATTAATCTTATAGAATCTGCCACTTTTTTTAAATTCTTTTTTTAAATCTAGGTTTAAGATCCCAGTAGGTCGCCCGTGTAACAAAACGTCTCGCTTATCCTTATCTGTCCAATGCGACTGAATGGAGTTTCCAACAAATTACACACTATGTCATTAATTGGGTTCATTTTTAAAATACACAATAAAAATTAAACTAAGTAGGTACTTACTTACACACTACTGAATTAACTAAAAAATAAAAATAAAAACTTTTTAATCCCACAGTAAATCACGTAAAAACGATATCTATAACCGTAAGTTACGCAAAGCCTCAAAATAAATACCCGAACCGATGATAAAACAAGGGTGTATACGCCTGATCTATTTTTAAATTGCCATTCATTATTATAATGCCAATAATGCAAATTATTACATGCTGGCGCGTGCTGACGTCACGTGACCATAGCGACGGGAAATCAAGCCGCTTGAATGTATGTTGCTCTCCTGGCTGCTTTCTCAATGTGGTTGTTGGGTCTAACACTCCAGTGGCGTAGCAAGAATTTTATTTCAGGGGGGGGGGGGCAAATGGGTAGAGAAACCGACGAGCCAGCGGCCCAGGCAAATCGCCGAAGGCAAATTTTTTTTTGGGTGCCGCGCCTAAAAAACCCTTTTTTTGGACAATCAAAATAAAGAAACTTGTAGTGAGTTATACAAATACACTAATATAAGTAACATAAAACAGATAATATATACTTGTTAAACAAAAAATTCTTCATGAAATAAGCATAATTGAGCAAAAAAATACTAAAAATAAGGTATATTTTTTATTTATTGAAAAAACCAAAATTAACCATAAACTTAAAGCACAACATATTTTTTTGCCAAAAACTAAACCGTGATTCGTCGCCTTTTTTGACAAAATATATTGATTATTTTATATATCAATGTGGATTTTTTTATGAATACTTATTAAAGCTGAACTTGTTGTACGCTCTTCACCTGAATGATTTTTCAGATATGTTTTTAATCTTTTTAAAGTGGAAAAATGTCTTTCTGCTGAAGCTTTAGTTACTGGGAGGATGATTTGTTATTTTATTTGGCGCGTTATTGATAGTGTTACCGTCAAAGATTTTTTATGTTGCCCAATTATAGTTTATATCTTCTTTTTTTTTTTTCTGGGGGGGCCGCCCCCCCCTGGCTACGCCACTGTAACGCTAAATATATTGCAGGAAGCAGTGTTTCCCTTGATTTAGTGGACCGCACACCCAGGCTTATAAAGAATCCAAACATGAACTTTTAATTTATAATCGAATAATTCGTACGGTCGTATCTTAAACTATTGGGTGTTGTATTATAGGCTCACTATATAAAATTACCAATCAACAAAGTAATAAGTAGGTATTTGACTATAAAATAATTGTATTGTCTTGATTGACTGACATGTACCTATATTCTACCAATACTAATACCATTCTTTACAGTCATCACGTCATCAGGAAGAGGAAATGAAACGTACTCTTCAAATCGGCATTTAAGTCACGGTAAAAGGGAATTTCAGAAGTTTGATACCATTCTAAATCATTATTATTGAATATAATTTATGGATTTAAATAACCGATGTTCGTGTGCAGGAACTTATTGAAGGAAATGATTGTGTGTATTATCCGTATAATGTGATGAACTTTTCAATTTATTCCTTATAAATTTCTTGATTTGAGAACCTCTCTCTATCTTGAATGGGGTTAAATATATTTTTCTATTTTGGTTATATATTATCAAAGCTATTTTGAGATGTCCTTTTGCTATAAAGTATATTTTAACTTTGACTTTGGTATTTTAAATAGAACACCATATACCGTCGAGCGGGACATAGGAAATCCCATGTAATTTTAAATGGGGTCAATTATTGGCTTCCCTAATTATTTTAGAGAAAAATTCTATTTAGGTTTATTAAAGAGCACTAAAACCCACATTCAAAAGAATAACTTTAGATATTTTTGATGAGCCCGTTTACGGGTTATTGCCGATTTCTTTTTAACTATTTCTCCTTTTTATGGCGTATTTGCGGGCACCAGTCAAGGTAAAAGATGACTGTCAAATAAAGTTGTCATTTTGAAATGTGTGCTTTATTGTTATAAAAACTCTTACATCGAAAATATTAAAGGTGTATTTATGAGTACAAATTAATCTGAATAAAACTAAAATAAAGTATCCAATTACAAGGTTAATTATAACATTTTACATGTTTCAATATTTTACTAATTAATAGGTAGGTACTATTAAATTGTTAGAACTTTAGGATTTAAGAAGATGTTCAAATATTCCTCCATTGACTGCTAGACAATAACAGAGGCGATCATAAAATTCTCTTCTTACATTCGCTAGTTGGTAAACTGAAATTCTATTGCATTCGGCAGAAAAAGCATTTTTTAACTCGTCTCGATTTGGGTATTTTTTATCTTTGTATATCCTATTTTTTAAATGGCCCCAGAGAAAGAAATCATTTGACGATAAATCAGGAGACCTGGCTGGCCAATTTACTGTATGATTTAAGCCAATAACATTTCCATTAAAAGCACGGTTTAAATATTCCCGGACAGCCAGGGTACTATGTGCCGGGCAGCCATCCATTTGGTACCAAACTTCCTGATTTTCCCTGGCGGCATCATGTAAAGTAGGTAAAATATGATCTTAAAGTAGTTCCAAAAAATATTCTGCATTTAAATTTCGTGTAAGAAATAATGGTCCGATAATATTTTCTCCGAAAATCCCAGCCCAAACATTAACTTTTTGTGGATATTACGTCCTTGTTTCGACAAACCTGTGTTGGTTTTCTTTGCTCCAATATCGATAATTTTGAACATTGGGTTCATTGGTTAAGGTAAATGTGCATTTGTCAGTGAAACAAACGTTTTTAAAAAATTCCCTATCCATGTTTGCTCTTTCAATCATACCAAAACAAAACTCCTGTCGTCGTATTTCGTCCCTATCTCTTAGCTCTTGGTGCTTTTTATATTTGTATGAATAATATTTATGTCGTTTCAAAGCTCGTAACGCTGTGGTGTGACCTAATCCTCAAGTTTCCTTGTGCTGATCTTCCCATCATTTTCTTCCACGCACAATAAAACTTGCAAGTCCCTATCATTTCTTGCATCTCTTCTTTGTTCCTGCCTTTGCAAGTCCCTATCATTTCTTGCATCCCTTCTTTGTTCCTGCCTTTCTTCACATCTGCAGTTATTTATTACAGTGCCTTTTGTCTCAAATTTCTTGATAGTCCTTTCGACTGTAGATTTTGCAGGTATCGGTCTATTCGGATACAGAGCAGCAAACATGTCTGACACATTTTGATAACTATTTCCTTGACAATACCATTTAATCATCAATATTTTTTCTTCAGAAGTGTAATTCATGGCTAATATTTTCGATGTACGAGTTTTTATAATAACAACAACTAGCGAATGTAAGAAGATAATTTTATGATCGCCTCTGTTATTGTCTAGCAGTCAATGGAGGAATATTTGAACATCTTCTTAAATCCTAAAGTTCTAACAATTTAATAGTACCTACCTATTAATTAGTAAAATATTGAAACATGTAAAATGTCATAATTAACCTTGTAATTGGATACTTTATTTTAGTTTTATTCAGATTAATTTGTACTCATAAATACACCTTTAATATTTTCGATGTACGAGTTTTTATAACAATAAAGCACACATTTTAAAATGACAACTTTATTTGACAGTTATCTTTTACCTTGACTGGTGCCCGCAAATACAGGGCCATAAAAAGGAGAAATATTTAAAAAGAATTCGGCGATAACCCGTAAACGGGCTCATCAAAAATATCTAAAGTGATTCTTTTGAATGTGGGTTTTAGTGCTCTTTAATAAACCTAAATAGAATTTTTCTCTAAGATAATTAGGGAAGCCAATAATTGACCCCATTAAAATTACATGGGATTTCCTAAGTCCCGCTCGACGATGCAACACCCGGTATATGTATATCTGCTTTTTTGATTGGATTCCTTATGGATATCTAAATAAAGTTTGTTGCTAATAACCTATCCATCTCTAACCGTTTTTGAGATATGAATCATTGAATTAATTTTCTTGTAACCAATTTTGAAATTGATACAGCTAATTACTCAAAATCTTTATAACTTTTGACTTAAACAGATCTTAAAATTGTATAACTTATATTTTACGTTTTTCATATACCGGGTGTTTCAGGGGGTACGCTCGCCCCTATAACTTTTTTGTTGTTTAAATTACAGATTTAAAATTTTGTGTGTTTATATGTAATATTCTTTTGCATTTGATGACATAGCGGATGCCATTTTATCACTTCCGGTTTAACCGGAAATGATCTCAACCTTAGATTTCTAAATGGAACACCCTGTATATTTTTGGCTATATCGATTCAGAACACCATTCCAAATTCAACGACACCCCATATCTACGTTACTTCTTGATACTTTAAATTATTTTTAATTTTATTTTTATTTTTTCGTCTAGATTGCTATGAACTCTTTAAAATTGTTTACTTCTAAACCAAAATCTTGATAAAAATGCAATTTTCAAGTTTTATTGTGTTTTAAATTTTTTACATACTTTTTAACTTTTTAAAAGGCTTTTTCCAAAAGAACTCAATTTATTCAAATGGAAACATATTGGCTCTCTCGTGCAAAAAGATAGAGCACTTTTTTTCCAACAATTTTATATCACACATCCTAATGTTAAGTTAAAAGAGCAGCGATAATTTATAAAAAATAACATTTTATGACAAAAAATACAACACGAAGCGCAAACGGCTTTGCATTTATCTAGGTACTCATGACGCCATAATGCTCATAAACAATTGAACATAATTACAAATTAAATATATCATTGAAACAATAAAAACAGTCTAGTTAGTCCAGTTGTTCAAAATGCCTTCCTTGTTCTTCATGACAAGCGCGAATGTTTGGAATTGTTTTTCTTACAACATTTCGTAAATTTTCCCGTGTAATTCTATTAATGGCAGCTCTTAGAACTAATACACACTGGCCGAAAAATCAAACGATAAAATAGCAAGCTACTGTTGTCATGTCAAACTAATTTCAATGATGGCGGATTTTAACTTTGTAATTACGTTCATTTGTTTATGAGCATTATGGCGTCATGGGTACCTAGATAAATGCAAAGCCGTTTGCGCTTCGTGTATTTTTTGTCATAAAATGTTATTTTTTATAAATTATCGCTGTTCTTTTAACTTGATATTAGGATGTGTGATATAAAATTGTTGGTAAAAAAGTGCTCTATCTTTTTGCCCGAGTGAGCCAATATGTTTCCATTTGGAAAAATTGAGTTCTTTTGGAAAAATCCTTTTAAAAAGTTAAAAAGTATGTAAAAAATTTAAAACACAATAAAACTTGAAAATTGCATTTTTATCAAGATTTTGGTTTAGAAGTAAACAATTTTAAAGAGTTTATAGCAATCTAGACGAAAAAATAAAAATAAAATTAAAAATAATTTAAAGTATCAAAAAGTAACGTATGGGGTGTCGTTGAATTTGGAATGGTGTTCTGAATCGATATAGCCAAAAATATACAGGGGTTCCATTTAGAAATCTAAGGTTGAGATCATTTCCGGTTAAACCGGAAGTGATAAAATGGCATCCGCTATGTCATCAAATGCAAAAGAATATCACATATAAAAACACAAAATTATAAATCTGTAATTTTAACAACAAAAAAGTTATAAGGGCGAGCGTACCTCCTGAAACACCCGGTAGAGAGTTTTTAAAATTAAGCCAATCGGGCCACCTACATAAATGTTCAGGATTCAATTTTTGCAAATGGAGAGTAATCTTGTTGTGTGGCTAGTTATTTATTGCTATGTGGTTAGTGTTGGTAATTTATTTTATTAAGTGTATGACTTCTATTGCATCTTTATGTAAGTAGTATTTATGCTCATTAGTAGCTTATGTGTAATTGTAGTGTTTTATTTTTATATGATCAATATTTATGTTTATATATCTAATTTTAAGAAGCTTTGTAAACGAGAATCTGCATTCTTACATTACAATAAAACATATTTGATTTGATTTGATATTGTTTTTAGTATCATAATCAGGCATATTCTGAAACAGATTTTTTATTTAAGTTCGTAATGATCTTTGAATAAAAAGACTGAATATATACTATATAATATATACTATATTATACTTATAGTCTATTTTAAAAAGGTGTTCAGTTCGACTCAATTTTGGTATCGGTCATCGACGCAGGTAAATTTTGTGCATTAAATTATTTATGATAACTAACCAAAGAAAAAAAAGAAGATAACTTGATAAAGAAGGAACTATTAGCTATAGAAAATTTATACAAACATCGTTTTATGAAATATGCCGTGGAAGATATACCTAAAAAACATAGTGTAACTGTGCTGCGCACACCGTCATATCATTGCGAACTAAATCCTATAGAACTTATAAGGGCGCATGTGAAAGGATTTGTAGCAAGACACAACACACCATTCAAAATAAAAGACGTTATGTAAGCTACTGTTTGATCAAGCCATTAAGAAAGTGACACCAGAGAACTGGCGAAAAGCAGTCCATCATGTCATTAAAGAAGAGGAGAAAATGTGGGATCTTGACCACCTGATCGGACCGTCGACCCGTTAATTATAACGTCAAGAGGAGATGACTGTTCCTCAGATGACGAAGAATATTATGGTTTTTTATAATTTAATTTCTGTTAGGTGATGTATTTTTGTATTTTTTTATAATGTTTAGTAAAAATAAGTGTACCTAATACTATGTGAATAATGCACGCCTTTGTCACGCCATTTGTAGTGTTTGTGAATGTATAACAATCGGCAAAACCCATAAATTGACTTAAACTCTTATGGTAAAATAAAGAATTTTGCAATGAAATCACTGCCAAATTATGAAAGTGGCTTAAATATTCGTTGGGTCACTCTGTAGTCCCTTTGCATACCTATTGAGCGTTTATTACCCTACACCTTCCTGAAATAGACTCTAGAGACCGGAATGGTATTTTATTATCGCATGACTGAGGAACGTGGTTCGGAATCCACGTTAAGCTGTAGGTCCCCTCGGGAATGACCCTGGCAGCGAACGAAGAGGTAAAAAGGCCTAGTTCGAAAAAAGGACAAGAAATGATAATAATATTTAAAATACCCATTTATTGCTGAAAAATGTTTAACGACGTGCCAACAAAGTGTTTAAAATTGAAAAAGTTATACCACTTACATAAGAACTGAATAAATTGTATGACCAAAGTTGGTTGGGAAAAATTCAGAGCCTCCGTCTTAGTGTGATTACCCGGAAAGCTAGAGGTCCTGGGTTTGATTGACGTCTAGCGAAGACATAAATCGCTTTTATTTTTAAGTAATGTGTATGCCAGGTCTAGGAATTTTCCTAATTCTAATAAAAAAAAGAGAAAATTTAAATCAAATTCCTACCTCGCGTCGCGTCGTTCGCTGTGACAATAAAGGTGCAAAAAGAAAGTAAAAGGAAATGTAAAAATGTTTCAAAGAAATGGCCTGATATGAGGGTCAAGTTAAAGTCATTTTTTACTTTCTTTGATAATAAAAAAAACTGGTTTTAGTTATAACATAATAATATTATTAAGTAGACAATCGAATATTCAAGCTGAAAATACAGGGTCGCCTTAGTAATCTGCACTAAGAGTTGCATACACGTTTAAATGGGCCCTTTCACTATAATAGAATTTATTATATTCAGCCCTAACATCCTGTAAAAGAACCTATTAAAACATATCTCAATAATAAAAATCTTCCCAGAGCTCACAAACATTTTCTAGAAATAATTAAAAACACGGCGGTAAAGCTACAATTGTAAAAACATGAGGCGAGAAGGCATGTACGTCATCCTACTACCCGCGAAATTATTTTATTTGAGAGTCGTGCGATCGATTATACAATTAGAAATAGAACACCAGTCTGAGTCAAGTCGGAGATGGGTCCGAGAGTGACGAATGAAGGCTGTCCCGAGTTTTCCATTTGCCAGATTTGTTGTGAAGTTGGTACGTTCTTCCGCGTGTTTTTATTAAAGAGCATTTTTGTTTAATTATATTATCATTAAATAAATAAATATGTCTTTATTTTAATTTTAAATAAAATTTTCCAATAAATCTCGAACCTCTGGACTAACATTTCAAAACTCCCACTTTTCCTTTTTCTATAGTAAATAGGGTTGCCACCTCTTCAGGTTTAACCTGGAGGGAGTCTCCACGTTTGGTTTGGAGTCTCCAGGTTGAAACGGTGTCTCCAGGTCGATTGACTCCAGGTTACGGGTATCGGGGGAAGGGTTGGAAGACCATTTTTTTCTAGAAGTCACCTTTGATTGGGAAGTACAACGAGAATGTGAGGGGGGCCACTTTTTTTTTAGTCATCGCTTTTGTCGGGCTTCGGCAATGGCGTCGTTGGGTAGGACCTGTTTGGGTTTGTTAGTGTTTTTATGGGTGTTGACCTTTTTTTTTTAGAAATCACTTTAGATTGGAGAAAATATAAAAGCCATAGCGGAAACTCCAGGTTAACAACAATAAAAAGGTTGCAACCCTAATAGTAAATAATATATATTTATACTTCTACCTCATTTTCACAATTTTATTTTGTTCTACTATTTATTGGTAACTTTTGGCGTACGAGGCATGCATTTTGGACTTTTTCTCAAAAACTAAAAAAATGTCAGCATAGCATTAAAACCGTAGCCATTTCAGAGTCTATAGCTTTAAAAACTTGATCAGTTACAATTCAATAGTGCAGTAGGGTTGCCACCTGGCCGGTTTTCCACCGGCCTGGCCGGTTTGCCGTTAACAAGACCGGGTGCCGGTTAGCATCCAAAAAAGGCCGGTTTTCTTACCACCTTAACATCATCCAATCGGACTCTCCGAACAGTAATGTAATGAAACTGTAATACAAGGCGCCATCCATTGGTGGGTAGCCGTATTTATCACTTATCGTGCGGATTTGGGGGATTTACCCGAATTTATTACTTTAATATAACGCAGTCGTTTGCTCCTGTTTAGTTTGTACATTTGTATCGTTCCTCGTTCGTTGTGTAGTAGAGTAGGTAGTTCTAAAGTTTGAGTTGCTATAATCCTGTTTAAAATGAGCGATGAGTGAAACAGACACGCCAAATACTGCAAATACACCTCCTAAGAAAAAAAATGCGGATAAGAAACTGCCAATTTAATAAAAACTGGCTTAACGATTCCAATTATTACAAGAAGTGGCTAGCAAGTGATAAAGACGTTAATATGGCCAGATGTACTTTGTGTAATATTACATTCAACGTTAAATACGACGGCCTTAAAGCTGTAAAATCTCACAGTGGAACCGCAAAACATGTAAATATAGAAAAAGCTAGTAAGATGTCTGATGTTATGACAAACTTTTTCGCTCCAAAGGATTCCAAAAAATCCCATTTCAAGTCTACGATGGAGCAATAGAATACTTAGAAAAATGATTTGATTTTGTAAACAACGTTTTTTTATTATTTAAATCATTTAATTTGAAAGACCGCATTCCAGAACTGAAAGAAATAATCTTAATTGTGTCGCACATTGGCATAGAACTTCAAGACAGCGATGGCGATAGTCTTTACGAAGAATTAAGTTTGCTTCAAGACGCATCTCCTTCTTTTATTCATCAAGATATTTCTGTTGTGGAAAAATTGTGTTTATTTTTGAAGAAAGTGGAAGTTCCAATCTTAAGAAAAATAGTTCAGGTAGTTTTGTCTGTTCCTTGTAGCAATGCGTATGTGGAAAGGATGTTCAGCATCATGAACCAACTATGGGATGATGACAGAAACAGACTGGCAGTTGAAATGGTGAAAGCAGAACTTTGCATTCGTTCTAACATTAAGCTTTCTTGTTCCGAATTTTATTCATCATTAAATAACAAATCAGAACTTATTAAAGCAGCAAAATCAAATACAAAATATCATTTTAAAATTTAAACAAGTATATTTGTGCATTTATCCGATAGTTGTAGCTCGAGCTCAAGTTATAGCTATAGCTTGTTATTTGTTGTGCCTAAATGTTGCAATCATTTTAATTTTAACAATAGAGTTCTATTTTCTGGTTTTAAAGTTGTTTGCATTTTTTTAAACTAGTTTTACACCTGCAGCGTTTTTTTTTGGTCGACGGTCCCGAAGGCCGGTTTTCTATTTTCAAAAAGGTGGCAACCCTATAGTGCAATAGTGCAACTATGTCCTTTACGAAATTCCGATTGTGTATCTTTAAGTATATAATTTACCTCCAAGTGCACAATCAATTGCTCTTTTATACCTCTTTCGATAACTTTTGATAAGACTGGCAATATACTTATAGGACGCAAATCCTTAAGATCCTTAATATTGTTAGTTTTCGGGAGAGGCACAACATGAGACCGGATGGTGCATCGTGGTTGGAAACATAGGAAATCCCATATATCCCATAACTGTCCAAATATTTGCTATCCTGTTGACTTTAGAGCGGCGTTGTAGAAAAACTTTTTAAGGGTCTCTGTCTAATAATAAGTGCACATGCGGAGTTTAAACAATTTTGTACAACCCGATCTTAACTTATTTGAATAGGATTGCGGTTGGTTTTTCATTGGAATTTAACAGGTGATGCTGATATGCTGCGAACACCGCCATTAATTGGACTTGTCAACCTGTGATTTGTCGTTGTCAAATGTAATTTGCAAACGGTAGGCTTTTTAAAAATCTTTAACTTTAACTAAACTTTTCAAATAAAACGAACGTTATTTTCAAAACCGATCTTTTAATAGAAAACGAATTATTTTACTTTCCTTGAATTTTCTAACATATCTCGGCATTCACTAACTCCTGACACCTAAATTTCGGTTCGCTAGAAAGAATGATATTTGCCGCTTTGTTTATAATACTTGTTTTGTTTACTCCGAAAATAATTGATTGTAAAGAGAATGAAAAGTATGCCACGCACCTTAAAACAAAATTTACATAAAAACAACATAAAACCGCGGCACTTTTTAACCAATCATCATTTATATACAAAAATTAAGCAACGCGTATGCACCTAATTTGAACTTACAAAGTAGGCGATGAAAGACATGGAATTGCATACTGAAACAAAATGAAGCAACTATTTAATGTATTGTTTTGCATTGTATTTAAAAATATACTTGGTGACTATAATAATGGTAGCACGTCAGATGCTAATTTTTAATTAATAATTTTATTCAAGGTTTAAGCACAAGGATCATTGATTATTGATCATTAAAAATAACTTATTCTTTCCTAATTTTTTTATCTAGTATTACAAAATATAAGGGTAGTAAAGGTTACACATGGAAAAACAAGACACTAGAAACTACTTCTGGGGCAATAACTGGTACAAAACCAGGAAGGGTACCGGAGCGGGAATACACGGAGTAAGACCGGAGATAAATGCATTTTCTCTCTGGGAAAGTCTCCCACCGTAGAAAGAAAGTTTTAGCGACAGGCGGACAAAATAGTACATCTATCTTTTGCATTAAAGTACACGGGAACGCCAAAGGTAATGGGTTCCCGGGGACACAGATAGACAATGACAGGTAATTTCGTCTTTATTAGGACTCATCAGAAAGCCATATATAGTCGATAAATAATTATAAAGAAGGGGAATTTAAAAATAATAAAATAAAACTCTTCGGCTATTTAAAAAAAGCAAAGTTGATGATGCTTTTGAAAAAACGAAACGACAGATTATAAACTAATTAAACCAGTTTGTAGAAGTGAAAAAATAGTAATGAGAATGTAAACTTTATTTTAACATATGTCTTCAAATAAAAACTAAATCGTTTCGAAGAGTTTTTTAAATTTGAAAACACAACGTTCCAGAATTTAGCAGGGCACCACTTTTTTTTAACTTAACCACCTCTATATCTTTAATGGTGTACGAGCTCCCTGTAAAGTGTATCCTTATCCACCCTTTATACGTGGAATGGGTGTTTGTACAATAATGTGTACCTACTATATTATGTGAAATAAATAAACCAATTTCACAAAATGAGTCGTTGATAAATTATCTTCATCTTAAGACTGACATAACATAAGTGCAGTGTAAGAAAAATAAATATGGCGGCCGAAAACAGCCATTGTGATGTACGGAAAAAGAAAAGTTTTGCTAAAGTTATATGAATATCTCCCAAAGTAATGGTTGTGATGAAGCCATTGTAAATTTCAAATATACCTATATCCATACATTTGGAATGGACATTGTAAATTAAATGCAGGCCGGCCGAGCGGTCACGTATTCCGCCGCATCAACCCGTATTTCTGTCGGGGTACGTGTTTACCTTTTCCTCGTTTTAGGGCTTGTTCCCACAGTAGTCAGTGACAATCAGGATTCTGCGCAATAGACTCGGACGCGGTTTTCTGGATGTTTTGATTGGTTAGGGAATTGTCAAACTGTCGATAACTTGTCCGTGATTGTGGGAACAGACATTGGTCGCAGCTTTACCGATCCGCCATTTAAAGCTAAAAAAGAACCGACTGTAAATATAAGGTAGAAACAGATATTATCTCGATTATTAAAAAGTTCACACACTAATGATTGTTTTTTCTTTGAAAATAGGAAACGGTATTTTTTAAGTGCATCAGATATACCAAGCAAAGATAGAATCAGTTGTTATAAATATGAAGAATAATTAAGCACTTTATTAATACGCAATCTTTTAGCAAAACTTATGCGGAAATTGACATTACCTACCCAAACATGTGTTTAATGCGTCACTAAATTTATTACTTCCGGAAAAGTTATAAAAATTTAAAAAATAGTAATGCAATATGGTATAATCCAAAATATATCGAGTGATATAATTTTGACTTAATGTATGTTTATTAAAACAAATACTTTCTTATTATAAAAGTTCGCCTTTGTGATTTCGAACAAAACATTTATGTAACTGGTTTTATTTTATCATATTGCCCAACCCCTAATTTTATTCATGTTAAATTAATGTAATTCCACTAGAATTTTGCATTATTATAGATAATTAAAACAAAACATCGTTCTTGTTACATTCGTGAAAAATTTCTTTCGTTTTAAAAGTTATGAGGGAAAAGTTCATCCTAACAATAAGAGACAAAATGCATCTGCATTGACTTTAATTGAGCCATCAGTGACTTTATTCCGTTAGAAAAAAAACTATAATATTGGCATTTAAACTATTAGGCATCAATATGCTCTTTTAATTGATACCCAAACGCACTGATGCACGGGCAGTGCGGCGAAAAACCGTGCTTGAGATTTATTGCATGTGGTACAATGTAGATCCGGGGTTTTTTCAGAAAACACCAAGCAATACCATTTTTAGTAAAACGGCAATCATATCACAATATACTGGGTCTCCGAAAAGTCCGGCATAAAATGAATATCAATTAAAGGAAAAAGATCCAGCTCAGATCCGTAAATTTTTATTTTTAATTGTGCATTTCTTGACATAAAGAAATATTATACAGGGTGTCTCATAAAACTATCGTCACGTCTTTGACAATTTTTTTTAATAAAACACCCTAAATATTGTATTATTTTCTGATTCCCCACAAAATTCTACGCTTATGTTGTAAATGTGATATGTCTAAATTCAATAGTTTTTGAGATATTGGCGTTTAAAATATGGCATTTTTTTACTTTGACAGGCTGTAACATTTTAACGGTTCATCTTAGAGACAAGTGGTTTTCACCTTCCTTAGTTTTTTATTCTCTATCCAAAGAAACCAACCTCCGATTTACCATTTTAAACCAAAAAACCGGTTTTAACGGTTTAACATGTTACAGCCTGTCAAGGTAAAAAAATGCCATATTTTAAACGCCAATTTCTCAAAAACTATTGGATTTAGACATATCACATTTACAACATAAGCGTAGAATTTTGTGGGGAATCAGAAAATAATACAATATATAGGGTTTTCCATTAAAAAAAATTGTCAAAGACGTGACGACAATTCTATGAGAATATTTTTTTAAGTCAAAAAATGCACAATTAAAAATTAGAAATTACGGGTTTTAGCATTTTTCCTAGATCTTTTTCCTTTAATTGAGATTAATTTTATTCGGGACTTTTGGGAGACCCAGTATAAAGCTAAAATAATTTTTTCATGGCAGTAGAGGGGTTACTGGAACTGACCGATGGAATTACAACAAAAAGTCATTTCTATTATTGAAAGTAAATGTGTGGAGTTGGTTGTACACTGTGTTCTAAAGAAAGGATAAACGTTGTATTTCAGTGTAATTGTTTATTTAATGACTCCAAGCGCTTTCGGCCTTATTTACTTAAGGCCATCATCAGGGCTTAACCCTAAAAGTAAGTATAAAATTTAGAAGTTGTAAAATAACAATAAAAGAGTGTACTTACTAGTCAAAAAGAGTTTTGAAAGCAATGCTTAAAAAGTTTTTTGTGGTACATAATTTATGTTTATATAGTAACCTAAACTTGGACAAATGACATTTCAAACAATAAACACATTGACGTCGTGAACTGAACTTAAATAGATAAATAATTAAAATATAAATATAACATTTTACAAATAGAAAGATACGAATAAAGGTCATGAAAATTAAAATAACAGACTTAAAATGAAAAATCTGCTAAAAAGATTAAGCCTGAGCAAAATGTATGTTTAAAAGGCAAGTTTTTGTGGACTCCAGACAAGGGCTGGATATCGGCCATTAAAAATTAACGAAAATCAACACAATCAACCATTATTTTATAAGATTGTAAGTTTTTCAACTTAGGTTGATAAATTTGATAAAGAGGGTATTCAGATTTTAAGGAATTATTTGTAAGAGATTTGGCAACAAGGTTAAAAAATTTTATATGGAAAAATATTCTTATAGTTAAGTGGCCAAATGATGGCAAAGGTTTAGTATGCAGTGAAGGTTGATTGGTTAAACGAAAAAATTAATTAAAAAGTCTAAAAAGTGAATTGCTGTTAGATGAATTTGTCATTTTTGTGTTAAGACAGAGGACAGGATTTTTCTTGATCTCTCTAGAAATTTCTAACTCCTCTAGAAAATCAAGATGTTTGACATTAAGACCCGTGAAATGATGAATGATTTTACTACTTGAAGTAGGAGAAAAATTGTGATTATTATATTTAAGATGGTGTCCAAAAACTGATTTTGTTGGTCTACTTATGTGTTCTTTGATTCTTGTATGTAAAGACCTGGTGGTTTTTCCAATATAGGTGGTTGGACAATTTGAACAAGATAGTTTATATACTCCGCTCCTTTGTAGATGTTTCATTTTTTGTTTTATGTTGACAATGGAAGAGCTAAGTTTATTTGTTGATTTAAATGAGACTTTGATGTTCGGAAAATTTTTAGAAATGGTTCTTGAGATTATGTTGGAAAAGGGACCTAGATAGGTTAGTGACATGAATTTACTGGTATTATCACGGATGTTAGTATTGTAAGCAATGTATTTTTCTCTTTTTTGTAAAATTTTTTGATAAGTTCTTTCGACAATGGAAGGAGAATAGCCATTGTTGAGAGCAATTTGTTTAATAACATTAATTTCGCTTATGTGATCTTCTGGAGACATGGGTATACTAAGGGCTCGATTAATTAAGCAATTGAATGCTGCCATTTTATGTTGACTAGGGCGGTTAGAGTTAGCGGGAATTATATTGTCAGTTTGGGTAGGTTTACGAAATATTTTAAATTTGCGTTTGTTAGAGTCTTTAGAAATATTTAAATCTAGAAAATGTATGCAAGAGTCCTGTTCAATTTCCAAGGTAAATTTTATTGAAGGATGAATAGTATTGAGGTAGTTTAAAATATAATTTGCATTCGTGATGTCACCATTAATGATAGTAAGACAATCATCCACTTATCTGAATCATAATGAGATTTGTTTATTAGCTGTGAGGATTGGGATATGTTTTTGTTCCAAAAAGTCAATAAAAAGGTCTGCCAAAAAGGAGAAAGTGGGTTATCCATCGCTAGACCATGTGGCTGTTCAAAATATTTATCATTAAAAATAAAAAAGTTCTGTGATAAGCAAAATTTAAGTATTGTGATTGATTATTGATTTCTATTATTACCCATCACATCAAACCCATCAGAGCGTTAATCAGATTTACTATATTTGTATTTTTAATACTATATAGTTTGTAGAATAAAACTATAACATACAAATTATAATCATTTTGTAACAAATAAAGATGCTTTTAAAGTAAAGTATCCGGCTACACAAGCTAAGCACGGCGCGTCGAACTTAATGCTAAAATCCCTATCCTCATATTGGCCTTCGCCGTGCTTCGTATAAGTGCATGACATCAAGCTTTAGTGTCTGTTTGAAGGTTGAAGACAATGATGTTTCTTAAATGATAGAAGAGTTGTGGACTTGCAGTGTCTTTATTTGTTTTACATCACAACGTTTCAACTGGTAAATATCTCCAGTCGTCTTCAAGTGAATATTAAATAAGTAAAGTAACTACAGCTCCATTTATACTAGCTAGATGCACTGGAGCATAACTGAGTTTGTGTACGGTATTTTAAGTTTACATCTACTTAACAAAGGTTTCCAGATATTTTTTATATCTAATGAAGGCTTACTAAAACAATGTGGGTTCTGGTATATGGTAGCAGTTTCCTTGAACTCCCTCTTCCTCCAATATGGTTCTTTATGCAGGATTTGAGCTTCTTTCCACTTGATGTGATGACCGTGTGTCTAGGCATGGTCAGCTGCACCTGATTTGTCGGTTCCTCTTTTAAGCGCGTTGTTCAAGTGTTCCTTGATCCTCCTTTAAGTGGCCTTAGAGTCTCACCGATGTAAGATCGGCCACATTCGCAGGGGATCTGGTAGACACAGTTTTTCCTGTCTTTTTGACTTGTTGGTTTCGTCTTCGTCAGGTGGCTTCTTAAAGTCTTCTATCATTCAAATCAAGCTTTAAGCAGCGGAGCTAGGTCGCAGCGACCAATACAGGATATAATAGGCCAGACCACTGACGAGATCCCAACTTCCACTTAGTCAACCATAAAACCCTAAATTATGGGTTAGGGTGCTCTAAGATGATTTTTTACATTTCTGAGCACACACGAGACAGGTAGGTAAGTTGCATCCCAATTTAATAAAACCAAACCAACACCGCAATGGTAGACAGCTCGCAAAAAGTGCCTGCTGTTCGCGGCATTTTGGGGATTCTTATGCTGCTTATTATTGCCCGCTCAGTCCGACACTTTGCTATTTCAACTCCATCGTTGCAGCTTTAGTTCTGTTATAAATAATATTTATAAAATATCCCAAATTTCATTGATTTCATAAAGATAATATACGCAACAGTGCTATTAGGCAAACTTTTCGCACTTGACATATTTTCCAGCATAGCTTCGTCTCGATAAACTGTTTCTAACGCGCTTGCAGAAAATACATTAATTGCTTAATTAAAGTTATTGCGGAAATTCACTCAAGATACCTACGCTACGTGCTTAATGCGTCGCGTCGGTAATTTTACAACTTCCTTAAATTTTTTGAAATTTGGTAACCACAAAGCAACCAAAAAACTTTATAATCGCACAGTTTTAATTATAATGTATTTGTAATTACTTTTACATATTCATCAAAATCAACACTTTCTACTGGCCATATTCATAAAGTTTATGTAGCTACGAGTATAATAGTTTTTGTTATTTAAGATAAAACAATTACATAACATGCTTAATTTATAACATCGTCTAAATCTTTCTATACGGTCTACTTCCAACAAAAATTTCTATACTGACGTCTGACGTCATACTTTTAATATTTGGGATAATAAGTTTAATTTATTGCTGTAAAAGTAGGTAGCCGTGTCAGCCTATAAATTAATGAATTTAATAAAATATTGTTTTTATTGTAACAATTATTTACACCGGCTATTCCCTAGATGAAATATTTCTGTACAAATACCAAACTAGGCGATGTTTAATTACATAATTACTAATCTAATTTATCCGGTAGCGCGGAAAGTAATATTTTTTATTCGGAGCAATTTAAATTAAACCTAAAATAATATTAAATAACTCAAATATTACACTGAAAAAATAGGTGCTCTTGGCGCTAAGTAGTGAACTCTCTTAATCGTTAATTGTTAGAGGGAAAAGAAATTATCTTTGCATAAGAGAATTCATATTTGATCGAAGAGAAATATGATATATATTATTTTATTTATTTTATTAATATAACGTACATATCTTAAGTCCAATGGTTTTTACCTTATAGTACAGTCATATAAGGAATCATCTACGGAAAAAGTCCGAGTGAGCTGAAACTTTGCATACACCTTTACTTTTATTATACTAATAATGTATTAAAAGTCCCCACCGATATCTCGTGTGCGTTTCAAGATATTCAAGGTCAAATGTCACAGAAATTAGTTTTTCTTAAATATTTGCTTTCGGTATGTCCTACGACTAGTTTGGCTATTAAAAGGGACAAATATAGGAAAATTCTCTTTAAAAAATGTTATTCACATATTTTACACAGATAGTAGCACCCATTTCCACACCACCCCAGAGGTAAGATGCAAGGCGCGTTTTTTTTTACATGGTTTCCCCTGTAGGCCTACTCCATGATCTTCTTTGTTCCGACTTTTAGGTAGAGAATGACGATGTGCTATCCTCATTCTCGTAATATGTCTCCTCTTCCACGTCTTCGTCCTCTGTCATTTCGTCCAAACTCTCCCCACTCCCCTCCTCCAGATTTTCGTTGTCTTCTCTAACATTTTGTTCTCCTTCTGCTATATTTTGTCTCATTAGGTCAATAGTATCAAAATCGATATCTTCCTCATCCTGCATATTTTCTTCGGTAGCGCTATCGACATTCGCGTTCAGACATGACCGACCATGACAATGACCACACGTTATTGAACATGGCAGTCCAACTTTTCTGCACCCGCAATTTGTGTTGCATCCTTTAGTGCAGTTGCAAAAAATAGTGTTTAAAAGTGCATCTGGTGCAGGTGGTAATAAAGTTTTGATTGGCTCCAAAATATTATTATTCATTGTCCATCCCCATTGTTCAGGATTTAAATCGTTTCCAAGCCAATTCTGTACCTGATAATATACTCTTCTTAGATGTTGGCATACTGCTGCGGCCGTAGGTGGAAGTGATGCCAATTTTACTGCGGTATTAAGTCGTGTCGATTTCGCAAATGTCATGTATCGGTGCTTTTCAATAGATACCTCTGTTTTAGGAGCTCCATAGATTGCCAGAATAATGCGTGAACCATTTTCAACAATCGTTTCTGCTGTACAATTTTCCTGTATAAAAACTTCCGCAAATTGATACAAATCGGGACGCCTCTCGAACATTTTGAAAACTTTTATTTTTCCTTTATTAAAAAGTGCCGAGGTTGTGTCACAACCAGTGATAGCGTGTAGTAACAACAGATGCGTCTTACAATTTGGATACTTATTTAAACTGGAAGAAGAATATGTTTTTGATTTTATTTTCCCTCTCCCTGGTTTAAGGAAGAAAACATTTTGGTTTAAAGGAGCACGTCCTATAAGAAGAACTAATAGATCTACATCTTCTCCAACGATAATAGTGATGTTGTGTTGTGATTTCTCAAGTGCCGTCTCTACTATTAAAACGTCGGCGTCATCTCTAGCTTGTTTCACAGTTATGTTGATAGACGTTAGTTTGTACATTAGCATTGATATCAATCTAGTTTTATTTGAGCGATTGGATAAGAACTTTTCTTGGCTAAGTGTTACTTGCATTGTTTCGTCAAAATTTACCTCTACGGATCCCGGATTTGAAGCAGTTCGTCGAATTTGTTCCATTGCTTTTATATTCTTGCTATTGTCACTGTATCCATCAAAGACAACCGTTAAGTCAGATCCAAAATGTTTCTGTAGATAATCAATATATTTTTTGATAATACACTGGAAAGTATCATCTTTTTGCCATATTACACGGTGCAGCAAGAATCCACCATCAATGACGTAAGCAACGTTATTGGCAGGTATTTCATCACACCAAGGATCGAAGCATTTATAAAGCATTGATTTAGGAGTTTTTCGCATGCCTGCATTATCAAAAAGTGCTGTGGGATAAGGACTTAACTCGTACTGCATATATTCTTTCAGGTTTTCGTCAAATTTCTTGTATAAACTAATTCTTTGGAACAGCAGCAAAGGATCTACAGCAACATTCACGTCATGAACTTTAATAGAGCTATTGACTGACAAAAGCGGAAGAACCCTGTTTGCACGTTTGAATTTTATTTCACTAAATTGTAGCCCGACAATATTTTGCACTGACTGAAGGCCAATTTTGTACGCATTGTAACAGTTTATTTTTTCAGTACCGACGACACCTGTAGCTAGCGATATAAGTTGATTTGTTTCTGGAAAAGGACTATAAGAAGTAAACCAGTTAACCAATTTTTTTACGTCTGCATTATCTCTCTTAATGCTCGAGTCTCTTGCATCAACATGTTGATCAGCAGTGTCCAGAGATACGTGACAAAACTTTTCAATTTCCTCGCAAACTGAATTCATTGCATGCATTCCATATATCCATTTGCACAGTACACTTTCTCGTGTACTTCGTCCCCTAGAAACACCTCCCTCAGATTTCATAGATTTCATTAAGGTTTGCTCAATTATCATGTCGCTCCAGGTACCGCAGTTAAACTTGTTCGACCGTCGAATGGTGAAAAATCCATTAGAAAATATCTCAAATGTCTTCTGGTTCATATTATTTTGCAATTCTAGCATATCTTGCAGGTATAAATGCGCTGACTTTGCGTACAGAAAATGACCAGCAGCATGGAAATAAGGAAGCATTTTCTTCACGGCGTTTAGATGTCCAGTCCAGTTTCCTAACCTCTCAGCTCGGATGAACTCTTTTGCTATACATACCATATCAATGTATTGTACCCATAATTGTGACGTGGGGCCTCGACTTCTCATTTCGTTCAATTTTTCAGTGAAGTGGTCCCTTAGTGATTTTAAGACACCGAGATTTTCTTCTAGATTTTCATACAATACTTCTCCAGATAATATGTTTTCAATGTAATTCTTGAGATCGTCTTTTTTGGTACAATCGATTTTTGTTTCTTGAAAAATAATACTTGATAAGGCGACAAGGAGTAATGTGTGACCTCTTATAGCTCGTGCAAAAGCATGACCATTCAATATTTTGTCAACAGAATTAGGAGCGTAAATAACGCTGAAAGCTTCTTTGAGGCCACTTCCAGCCATTATGTATCCAATACACCCAAGAAATGATAAAAGCATATGGAAACCTCCAAGTCTAAGTATGACTTTTGATATATCTGATCCAGGTGAAGAAGCAGCAACAATTTCACGAGCTTTCATATATAATGGCTGATCGAAGGTAACTATGCAAGTTTCGTGTTTGTGTAAGCGTGCATTTTCCATAGCACAATTTAGTGTTGTATAAATCGTATTGTAGTTGCTTGCCGGGTGGTGAATAAATGGCAGGAAAATAATTCGAGATTGTGAAAAGTTTTCGTTATTTTGAGTAAGACACTCCATGAACCCATTCCATCCAGGGAGTCCCGGAACCCCTTGAAATTTACCATACATCCATAATATATCAGCTATATGTACTTGCTCCACACTTTGGTCACAATCAACTTGTTGCACTATAATTTTGCTCATTCCGGAACTACTAGGATTTTCGTACATTTCAAGTGGTACGTGAGCAACAGCAGCTAACTCTTTTGCAGGTTGCATCGTGGTATATCTCTTCATAGATTCTTCAGAAGCAACGGCGCTGCTTGGTGTTACTATTTTTATAAGCCCCATAATGTGAAGTGTGTTGTGGCCGTCTATTGTGTAGACATTGATATCTGCATTGTCTGCTGAATACTGAATAAGAGCACCAGTTTCAGGTGATAGAATATCTGGTTGTGGATGGTAGACAGCAGCAACTTCATACATTATCGTTTCTCTATACGACGCGCTGAATCCAAGAGTTGACAAAATATCTAGTAGACGTTTTGAGCCATATCGACGGTGAAGAAACACTGATAGGCCAAGTAAAATATTAGATTTGAAGGATCGTGGACGTATCGTAGCCATAATAGCATGACAAATAGCGGTACACTTACAATTAAGATGGTCAGTTTTGCCTTTTCTGTTTTTCAAAATTAATTCTTCAATAAAGTATGAAAGGCTCTGTGGGATGTTTTCGTCAGGATTATCAAACATTCTACTGGGAGGAGGATAAGATTGACAATCAACAGTGATGGAACGAATGTCTTCTCTAATAATTTTGGCAGCAGTTTGTACAATTCGAAGGCGTTCTTCGGCCGGTTGAGATTTCTTATTTTCATACCAAGCTTTACTTAAAATATTACTTTGAGTATCGCGGAAACAAATAATTGTCATTGATCTAGATTTGCTTGTTATGACAATATTTTTGCCGTATCTTTCTGTTAATTTTGTAATTATTGTTGAATCGTCCGGGACATAATCCAGGCCAATTTCTTTCAATTCACCCAACGTAAACTGACAATCCTCGTTGTTTTCAATGTAATAAAAAATCTTTTCCATAGCCTCAATTATTCTTTCATCTAAAGGACGACCTATGGAACTACCCGAATTTGGCTTAATAAAAGAATCAAAACACTTATTATGATACCTGGCTTCTGCAGCTACTAAATCGTATTCAAAAATAATACGGTCTCTAACGGTTTTTCCATATGTATCACCGCGTTCATTAGCTGCCTTAATAACAGTATCTTTAAATGAAAGTGTACTTACTTGTCTAATTATGCGTCGATATTTCTTAGCTTTTTTTGTCTCTGCCTCCTCGTTGGCTTCTTCACCACAAAAAAAACACAAAGTTTTAAATTCAAAAGATCCACAGCTAGAGCGTATTTTGCGAGGAGAATACTGAGATGTACCGGCAGCATCGTCATCTCGTCGTCTTTTAGATGACGCTATGCTACTCCTGCGAGTATACTCCTTGCGACAGTTTTTATGTACCGTTATCGAATCTGTATCCCTTAAACGTTCTGCATGTTCATCTTCTCTTTCCGCACTTGCGTCTCTCAAAGCATCTATACCGCGTTTTACAGTTACTGTAACACCTTTTAAAAGCGATTGACTGCAAATAAAACAACACTCATCCATAGCGATGGCTAATTTAACAATCACAAAACGATACGTCTATACTTCTTGCCAACTAGATTTGAACTGACGTAAACGGTAAGCCAAACATGCGGGAAATGGAGAACTACACGAAAAACTCCGAGCATAGTCGAGCGACGATCGGCGTCGACGCGCGACGATTCACATTCAAGGTTAAAATAAAGAGAGGCACTACATAATGTTTTGTAGAGACATACCGCGTTGCGCGCCTTGCAGTATATCGGTTCTGTTATTTAATACATTGGTTGCAGCGGCGGCTGGAAGGTAGTGCCATGATACCGTGAAGCCATAGCAATACCTTATTTTTGTGTAAAGTTGGGTGAGCTGGTAAAAACATGTTTCGAAGAAGCAAATAAAGGTTATACAAAAACGTAAGAAAAATGAAAAAGTTCATGACCCATTGGCACTACCTCACCACCCTCTGCTCATTGGTTACGCAAAAAGTTACGCAAAAAGTTACGCAATTACGCAAAAAGTTATACGCCGGATGAAAAGCAAGAAAATTGAGAAAATAAGATTTTCATGACCTTTGACCTTGAATATCTAAAAACGCACGCGCGATATTGATGGGGACTTTTAATACATTGTTTCTTGAGGTTAAATAAAGGTGTAGACAAAATTTAGGCTCACTCGGAATTTTTCAGCAGATGCTGCTTTTTCTGGCCTAATATGACTGGACTATTAGACCTAGAACGAAATACTGTAAAACAGAAAAAAAATAATGCTCCCGAGTGAAGAAAAGGAAACTGGAGTGTTAGTCTAGTTATGTTACTGTAATATGCGCTTATGTTTGTTTCAAAAACAATTTAATTTTTTTACAGTTTAGAAAATCTGATGATGCTAGTTTTAGGCAAAACATGTAACACAAATAAACATACTTTAGATATTTAAAGCCGCGATCTTTTCTCTTACAAAATATCGAATATTAGACCTCTGAGTAAAAATGTACGGATTTTTTAAATTAGAAATCTTTTGGTTTTAGTTTGGCTCTAAATGTTCAGGACCGTAATGAAATGAAAAAGATATTTTAAAAAATGTGTTATTAGATGACAAAACGTTAAAATTTTAAAAATTTGTACATTGTATTAAATTTCTAAAGCTTAGAAATTTAAAATTTCAGGTCCGTATTTAAAAAAATTGACTTGAGGTTGGTAACTAAAGAACGAAACGTCGAATTTGATAACTAATAACGCCATCTTATAGAACATAAAAAGCGGCTATAAAGGAGTGTTTTTTATTTTTTTACCAAGTTAAAAATGAAAACGCAAAAAATTAAAAACCAGAAATGAAAATTTCGATTTTTTTATAAATAATATACCCGAAAGCATTCGGAATGATTACAATTTTTTTCACCAAAATATTAAGCCCCAAAATACTCAACTTTGCCATAATTTAACCATCTTCGTATGTCTTACCGTTTTCAAGATCCCCTTGTACGCACACGAATTTGTAGCACCCTGTATATATGTTATTATTCTTATCACACATTGTTTTTGATTTGTACTTGCAGATGTTCAGGAACATAAACTACTTATTAGCATAACAATAATTGCTTTTTTGTGTAAATACTCCAAATTCATAAATTAATATGGTTATAAATAATAATCCTCCGTATCATAATGGGTGCCCGGCAAAGTTTACGCACACGGACCCGTGGCTACGTTGTTCCGCCACTGGTACGTGTCATGTTGCGAAAAAAAGCCACAGATGAGTCGCGTGATGAGAACGGCGTAAACGTCTGGTCGCGGAATCGGCCATACATGGATGGGTCCGAGACTTTGGAATCCAGATGTACATTTATGGCTGGTTTTAGTAGATCTCATGTACTTGGGCCGTCTATTGCCAAGAAGAAATGGGAGGTTGTCTGGTGCCGAGAGAGGAATCACCCCTGCACTCTCGATCGTGCGACTCTGCAATCTTTGCAGATCCCGCCCAGAGTCTCTCCAGTTCTGTCCTTGCGACAGTCGAACTAGGCTGCCGCTGAACGAGCAAACCCGATCAGACCAACCATTTTAAACGTCAATATCTCAGAAACTATTAAATTTAGACATATAGCATTTTATACAAAATAAGCGTATAACTTAGTGGGGAATTGGAAATTTCTACAATATATAGGGTGTTCTATTTAAAAAAACCTACGGTATATTCGCCACATTTTTTGGGCCAACCCGTATACTCCAAGATAATTTTAATATGTGCACCTCAATGATATCTACAACTTTTGCCTTTCGAATTCTTATCTAATTCTTAAGATACAGAAGAAAATGATCTTTACTCTATCGTTGACTCACCCTGTATCTTTTATAATATTATAACGAAACTACCAATGGTGTGCACATTATTTGGGAAATCCGATTTTAAATCAAAGCAAACTCTTATGGATCAAGAACCCACTCTCGTGGCGCAAGGACAAAACTACTCTTGGGCCATTATCCGCTCTTGGATCGTGATATAAAAACTTTCAATGAAAAAAATAGTGCTTATTTCAGACTATTATAGGAAATTTATGGTAAGGGATTTACGGTTAGCTCAAGAGCGATCGTATTTGGACCGATTTCAAGGCACGATTGTTTTGGATTAAAGGATTATGCATTTCTTCCAAATACATTAGCTTTTCAGTGTAGGTACCCACTGATAATTTTATAATAAATGTGTGTCCAAAGAAACATTAAATAATAGCAATGGTATTGACAGTAACATTGATCGTGTAAGGCCCTTATTAGTTTACCGACGGCATATAGCAAGCCTAAAAAAATAACATTACCATTGGCCTGTAAACTAAAACAATAATAAACAAAAATTGCAAAATATTATTGGATTGGTTATGCAAGTTTATAGTTTAAATAGGTTTTTAATATATTCCATTGTAGTTGGCTTTGACACATATTGAGACCTGAGGCCTTGCAGAATAAAATTTTTTATTTTTGCTATGGTTTTGAACTGAAAAAATTGAAATTTTAGCTAATCGGCTGCACTTATAAGGAATTCAAAAAAAATTTAACAACGACTAGTACAATTTTTTTGGTGTTACAAAAGTTTTCGCTGCAACACCCAATTTTTTTTTAAATACTTTGACCTTTACCACTTAGACTAAAGCTTTTGAGGCGCCCCTGTACTTGGTAGATACCCTTTGTGCATCCGTGCACTACCTACCTATTATTTTATTATATTGCACATATTTATCATTATGCATTAATTAAGCAGATTTCTCTTAATTAGAATTTTTCTTGATAATTGACGTAGATATTTTAGATTATACAATTTTTATTGCGTTATTGAATGTTTAAGCGAAGCAAGAAATCAGGGTTTCGTCAAAATGTTAAACACAAACGTTCAATCTATTATCTTTAATTTTCTCGAGAGGCGGTACAAAAACTTTAAACTGCCTCCTTCGCTCATCCTCCTTTAAATTTCCCTATTAAACTGTATTTTTTTTTTTTAATAAATACAAGCATAACACAGCCCCACGAAAAAAAAGTCATGACCAGAGGCGGTTCTACGGGGGGGCCTGGGGGGCCCAGGACCCTCCAACATTTCGGAAAAAAACTATAAAATTTATGCCACTGATAAAAAAAAATTCCGGGTGCTTTATTATTTACATAATTTGATACAATTTCAACATGATCCTAAAAAATTTGAGGCTGTGGCGTTATTTGCTTGCGAAGGCTACCAAAAATTATGGGGGGAGGGGCTGCCGCGCTGCATTCTCATCTCACGCATGGACTCTTAATTTAAATCTTTAAATAATGTATTCTTGGCTTAGATTACAAAGGTCTTGTAGGAAACGTTTAGTTTTTAAACTTTTCCTTCTTATCGTTTTAGTTATTGATTTTTGATGCAATTTTAAAGGAAAACGAGTAAAAAGAATAATATTTTATAGATTTTTCTATTATATACTTGTCTGTTCCGTTTTCCCTTTTTTAGAGTTATTTTAAATTAACAAAAATATAACCCAATGCAATAAAATATTTTTACAACAAAAACAATTAGGTATTTATTTCTTAAGAGAAAAATTAAGGTAAACATTTCAATTGAAACATTTTTTATGGAAGAAGTGTGATAATTTATAATTAAAAAAATAGTGCGGGATGAAATGAGAATGCTTTATTAGGAATATAAATATACGGCACTTAAGAAGGAGTATTTCCAAATCTAAGCATTTGCACCAAAACTGCTCTTAGATCTACGCTCCTAAAATACATGATTTCTGAAAAAATCATTAATTTTGGTGTGGTGAGCGATATTTACTTTTTTTTTTAATCATGAAAAACCGAGCCCGGAAAACTCTGGTTAGAGTCATACATACGTCTTATGTTAAAATTTTGGATTGACACCAATATTCATATTTTTCACAATTATAAAATACGTTTTTTTTAAATAAAGAGCCAGCTAGGAATATCAAAAAAAAACATTAAAAAAAAATTTAATCCAATGCAAAGGGGGAGAGGTAATAATTTAATTTTCGAAATTAGGTGAATTTTAAACGAACTTTGGGCGTGGCCCCGAAATTTTTTCGCCTGCGGCGCTTTTCCACCTTCTTCGCTAGGCACAATACCATGGAATACATACTATAATTCCGACTATCCCTCTCTTCAGAAAAAAAAAAGTCCTACTTACGCCCCCCCAGCCCCCCCCCCCCCCCCAGCATATTTTCTGGCTACGCCAATGTGGTGCCCCCCCAATATTTTGGATCTAGAACCGCCCCTGGTCATGACCACCAGACTAGACCCAATATTTATATGTTTTCGAGGTTGCTGAATTCTAATCCCACCTCCGTTTCACTCACTCAGGTCTATTATGGGTTGTATCCACCCTTTTAGGGGGATTCTGAGATTCTGAGAAACATCCTTCGAAAACAAAAAAAAACTGGTTTTACCCCCTAAAACGGTGGTTTCATGCCCCAATTGACCTGATATAGTAACACGGAGGTGGGATTCGAATTTAGCGACCTTTAAAATATATAAACATGCAAATCTAATTTAGTATTTCGTGGGACTGTGTAATTATTAAGTAGTGTACGGTTTGAAATAAAATTTATAATTTCTTGCCCTCCTTTCAAATTAGATTTTTTACCTCTTCGTTCGCTGCCAGGGCTATTCCCGAGGGGACCTACAGCTTAACGTGGGTTCCGAACCACGATCCTCAGTCATTCTTGTCGATTAATTGATTAGTAATCGGGTATTCTATGTTAGCTTGTCACAACTACTACACTTGACTTTGCCGCCCACTAAAGTTGCTGTCCGGAGCAGTCCCCCCTCCCCCTCTAGATCCAGGGCGAACAAAATTTGTTTAAAACTTCAAAGCAAGAAACTTACATGTTTATACAAAAGTGTTCTGCCTAACTTAAATATCGCTTCAACACAGCGTTATGCACGATGTAACCATTATACTGTGATGTACATATTCTGTGATTCTGTGCCAAATCAGCCACAGTACTTTGTCCATACTCCCTGTAAAAAATTTTCCACTAGTTTTTTACTTACATAATTTTTTATTTTTCAAGTAACCCAAAGTAGCAAAATACTCCCATAACATAAACACCACGAGACTAGTTGATAACTAACTGACCGGTACACTAAGTGATTCATTAAAATCAGATAAACATCAACAGATTTAAATAGGACTGGATCAAGATTTTTATAATTTTGTGAGAGCGTATATCTTCCTTAACTTTGGATTATTTGAAAAATTTGGAAAATTATGTGAAAATTTTATTTAGTTAAAAAAAAAGTATCAACTAAGAAATAACCTGTTATATAATGCATGTGAGAAAATAGTTACCAATAACTTCTTTTTGTACCTCAAATATAAGGAACCAAACAAATCGATATGTTTGAAATAATTGTTATAATTTTCAATTATACCGTCAGTAAATTATCGAAGATCGTGTAATATCCTAAAAACAATTTCATACAAAATGGGTGTAGAATGTTAAACTTTATTTTAACATATCTCTTTAAATAGAGTTAGAAAAAAATTAAAACAAAATGGCTAAGATTCGGTTTGGCCCAAATATCTTAAGAAGGATTCGGAGTTTTTTAAATTTAAAAAAACCATGTTGCAGAACTGAGTAGGGCGTAACTTTTTCTATTTAACCATCTTTGTATATTCTATGGTTTACGAGATCCCTATAGATTGCATCCTTATTTGGGACACCCTGTATATATTAAAAACGATCCTGTCCATGCTTATTAATGGATTTTTAAAAACTTTTTAAATTTGGACTCTGGAGAATGTGAGAAAGGTATTCTTTGTTAAAAAAAAAATAATTCTTAATTTTTTTAACAGTACAATCGACTTCAGTAATTTTTATTTTTAGGGTTTTTATTAGCTTAAGTATATCATTTTGTTCGATTTTTTTTCTGCATGAAAATAACGTTCGCACACCCACATGTGAAAGAAAAATCAACAATTTGTTTATTTTTTTTGTAAATCACTTCAAGAAAACCGCAATTTAACATGGGAAAATTTAACGCGGTCGAATCTACTTAAATTAAAAAACTCTGTTTACATTTTTGGCGAAATAATAATCTCAAGGTCCTAAATTTTAACGGGTCAAAATTCATTGACCGTTTGATGCATGTTGTCTTAGATAAAAGGTGTTTCCCAATGTTGGGAAAGCTAATATTTCAGACATGTACACATTTTTAAAAAAATATTTGGATAAAAATGATAAAATGTAATAACACGGATGAAAACACATTTGGAAACACCTGCTTTAGCCGTCCGTGAATTATCGGGAAAATATTAATGATTACCGAAACATGACAAAAAAAAGATAAATTTGTTTCAAGGTCACTTGAGTAGGACATATGATTATGAACATAATTATTATGTTTTTTCTTGTAATTAAGAATTGACATTATTTTTGAAGGAAAAGAAAGTCTCTCTTCACTTATTGTTAGAGCTGGGCAGTAGTCAGGCGCGTAACTACAGGGGGGCCTAGGGCCTCCCCCCCCCCAGACGTCGCTAGCCCCCCCCAGAAAAAAAGGCTGACTTTGTAAGCTTGCTCTGACTTTGTAAGCTTGCTACTCGCTTCGCAAATATAGCATCAATTTTTACATAACAATGTCATATATTATATAACTAATCTAAAATTTTGACGTATTGCTTTTGCTTTAACATATTTTGCTGCAAGGCTGGCAACCAAACATACAATAATAAAATTATAATAAATGTATTTTGGTTGTCAGCCTCAAACTTATTTGGTAATTTTACTCGTTGAACTTTGGGCATGTTTATTCAACGATGTACGAAATAATCTTGGCAAATATCACTCGACCATCATTTTTTTTATTGGTTCAATTCTCCATTTTTCACTCAAACTTTTTTGGCAATACTCGTTGAACTTTGGGCTTGTTTATTCAAAAATTAAATCCCTCGAGCTTTAAGTGTTTATAATTACATGTCATTTTACTTTACAGTCTAAAATACAATTTACATAGTTGTTATGTAACTATGTTTGTAGCTGGACTTCTAGCAGCTTGCCAGGACATTCGTCGGAGCAACGCTACAACGGGGCTGATGTAAACCCTTTAGGTAAAAGTAAGATTGATTTTAAATGAATGATTTTGGTCAGTTCCAGCTTTGAATTTTAACATTTAAAGAAAGCCAAATAGATAGGCGCACTATGATTCATTCGCTACGTAAGAACCGACGTGACTTCGGAGCGCGGCGTCTTTTATTGAATAAATTAATACAATATCTTGTGTTTGAAATCGATCGAAAATGGAGACAAACATTAGTTCGTCTCCAAAAACGGTTGCCACATTTTTGCACTGATCCGTCGTGCTTTAAATATTGAAATTCAAAGGTTCGAGTAACCCATACACTCTCATGAAAGAATTATATTTTAGCTATTGTTTGGATTGTGTGTTTGTTTGTGATTGGTACTTTATAATAATAATTTATTGCTTGGTGCGTGCTGGAAAAATGTTTTGAAAAAACCAGCATGAATTTTTGAAAGAGTGCTTTGTAATTGGCAATTGAAATTAGCATTTCAAGCCATTTAAAGTGCTTGCAAATACTATAAAAGCTTGCAAGCACAAACACACAAAGGACTTACAAGCACTTTTAAACATGCTCTCAAGCACTCTCGACAGACAAGTCTTTAGTAACAAGTTAACAAAAAAAATCATCTCTAGTTCTGCAACCATCTATAGCTTCAATAATACACTGGAAAAACAATTGATCACTGCACTCAAAAACTATAACCGCACCCAAAAATAGTGCGATAAATTGTTCTTACCGTACGTTTTCTGAAAATCGTGCGGTAAAGCGCTGCATGCAAAATAGTGGAGTAGAGTACGTGAGTTGGTAAAGAATTAAAAACTAACGCCGCTCATATAAATATTTTCAGTCACAAGAAGTTTTTGCTTTTTTATTGCACCCACAATTCTTTCGGTATAAACCCAGCCTAATGAGAAGATTATGTTATAAAACTAGGAGAGCCTCTTCTTACCTAATTTTAATATTTCTTACATAACATCACACTATCATTACTCTCATTGTTCTGATGTTTCAAAAAAATATCCACAAACACAATGCACCAGACCTAGTGCATTGTTCAAACAACCCAATATTTTTTCTAGCACTTAGTAACTGTTCAAGATTTAATTCATGTATCTATACAGGGTGTTCAAAAAAGGACATTAACTTAAAATTAGACAGTTATGTAGGTATTTTACTTAACTAATGAACATAAACTCTTGGACAAAAAAAATGCTTATTAGGAATGGGTTGCATATCTTAAAATAATGGGTCCTGTGTCTACCTAGGTTGTAGGTGTGTCTAATTTGTTGTGTGTTGGTAAGAGTATCTTTAAATAAATACGTCCCTTGCCATATTATTAGACTCATGCTGCAAATCTACACTTTTACTTTATTTTTCTTGTTGTTAATATAAACTTTTTGTAGATATGTTGGTAGAACTTGGGTTTTTGAATATCGCGGGCACTTTTATCGTTTTGGCAACACTGATCATGTTGGTAATCGATGACTCACATCGATTATCGCGAAAATGACATGTACATAACCTAAAAAACAGAGTTTCAGTTTGATAGTGCAATTCAACAATTTAACGTGTTTCAATAGCGTTTTCTCTTGTAAAACTCTTTTCCATTTCATAAGGTGAGTTTATTGTTGACAAAACAACATGTCAAAGTATATATTTACACGTTTTGAGGCCATATTATGATAAAAAAACAATTTCAGAATGGGAAAAGTGTCTGATTTGTCGCCAATAAAAGTTGGTCGAATTTCCGGCATGCTGGAAGCACGAAACATGTCGCAATACCAAATAGCGCGAATTGTTGGAGTTTCTCAAAGTTCTGTCAAACGAATAAAACAAAAAATAGACCCCGGTGAAGATCTGAGAGCCAAACGTAAAGGTGCGTGCGGTCGTCGGAGAATCACGACAGTGAGAAGTGACCGAAAAATTCGCAATATTTGTGTTAAAAATCGAAAACTGCCGATAAAAATTCTTGCAAAAAAAGTTCTTGAAGCCGGCATTGAAGTTTCGCAAAGAACAGTGCAGCGGAGGTTAGCAGAAGAGGGTCTTATTGGACGTAGACCAGCACGCAAACCAAGACTTACACCTGCTATGATATCAAAGCGATACCAATGGGCACGAAAATACAAGGATTTCACGACTGATGACTGGAGGAAGGTAAATAAATGCTATATAACTATATTCAAGTTGTTCTTGTACTGTAGATATTGTTAAATCTAAATTCTATGACATTTTTCAGGTATGTTTTTCGGACGAGTCGATTTTCCAAGTATTGGTCGACAAATCGCAGTTTGTACGGCGAAGGTCAAATGAGAAATATAAGCCAGACTGCATTGTGCCGACCATTAAACATCCTCCGTCGGTAATGGTATGGTCAGTTATCAGTTATAAGGGACCAGGGGCCTTATACGTTGTCGAAGGTACAATGAATGCCGAAAAATACCAGAAAGTTTTGGAAACTCAGCTGCTTCCTCAAGTGAAAAAATAGTTCAAGAAACGAGAAAAGCCAATTTTTATGCATGATGGTGCGCCTTGCCATCGTGCACACAAAATTACAAAATTTTTAGCTGAAAAAAAAGTAGATATTCTCGACTGGCCAGGAAATTCGCCTGACATGAACCCCATCGAGAACGTCTGGGAGTTTTTGAAATCTGAGGTTAGGATGAAAGCCCCTACAACCAAGCAAGAGTTGATCAATATACTTAATGACACTTGGAAACATAACCCAGAGATCAAAATAAAAATTCAAAGCTGTATAAGCAGTATGCCACGTCGCGTTGAAGCTGTGTTGGCTGCGAAAGGTGGTCATACAAAATACTGATTTTTGCAAAAAAATGTATTTTCATCTAAAAAGATTTCATTTCGATGTAAATTTCTAATTTTCTATGTGACATTTATTGTATTTATAATAAATTTTGACGTTTCATCATGAAATAGCGTTGTTAATGTCTACTGACGTGTTATAAGCCAGAAAAACTTCATTTTTAAGCATGAGTCTAATAATATGGCAAGGGACTGTACTACTATATGTATTATAGGGCGATACAAGTATGTAAGAATAGGGTGACTCAAGGTGTCTTTTTTGTTCGAAGTTTTAAACACTGTGAAGAAATTAAGACTATTTTTTATCTTAATAATTTCTTGATAAAGTTCCATGTATTCCTAACATTTTGTCTTTTGAATTATCTCACTATCTTCATTTCTTCAGTAAATGACATTATTTTATTAGATGGGAATGGGTACGATTTGGCAGAGAACATTTTCAAACTGGACTATAGATTATATTTATTTAAAAAAATTCAAAAAAATAGGAGTGGTAACTATAGATCCGAAGGATTGCCAGAAATATGAAATATGGTAAAATTAAATAAGTTTGTACAATAGGAGTGGATATGAGGTCCCTATCGCACGAGGAAGTAAATTAAGCGCAAAACCCTCACACTAAAAATATAAATCAGATAGGTATTATAACTTGTGAAAAAGAAAAGATGAAATAATAAAAGAAAAATTCATTTAGTTTTCAAATCCATGGATTAATTTACACTGTAACATGTCGACTTGGGTCACTTCTTATATTTAGACAAAATTACTTTGAATGGGTATATTATCTTTCTCACCTTCGGCCTTTTGCCTAATAACAGACAACTTGTCTGTGGCGGCTCGTGATTTGTGCCATGGCCCCGTGTGCTTTACCAATTTAACCTAATAACGGTCTCTATTCTTATTTTTTACAGAAATTATAATAAGAATAGAAATCCTCATCAGCTTCAATTGGTACTATGAATACGGCAGGCGGAGCTATGACACCGTGGCCCTACCTTACGAGCCACCACTTGCAAAAAGGGATAGATTTATTAATAAAAATGAACATTATTTGGTTTGGGAATAAATAAGAAGCATAAAGTCTTTCTCCACTGGTTTAATAAGGTAATAAAATTAAAATATGGTAGACATTCTACATGTTTCGGGTGTAGAAACACCCATCATCAAGAATAAGATACAAAGAGAAAAAATAGTTATATTAAATGAGAGGAACAAAGTTAAATGGTAGTGAACATCGATGGAGCTCTCATGGAGCCATGAAAGATAAAATAATATGAAATGAGTTAATGATTAAAGATTGGGATACTTAATTCTTAACACTGACCATGGGCAACAGGTAACAGTGATAAGAGGGGCCCGTTTGGGCAAAGAGAAAGATATAAGAAAAATGGAGACTCACAGGTCAAGAACTTTCATCCCGGAAACCATGGAGAGAAAGAAAGGTAGTTATTGACTAAGATTCATACAGTATACAGTGAAACAATTACTGTTAACTATCTAAATAATTTTTCTATAAAAAAGGTTAAATAAACAACCTTTCTTTCTCCCCATGGTTTCCGGGATGAAAGTTCTTGACCTGTGAGTCTCCATTGTTCTTATATCTTTCTCTTTGCCCAAACGAGCCCCTCTTATCACTGTTACCTGTTGCCCATGGTCAGTGTTAAGAATTAAGTATCCCAATCTTTAATCATTAACTCATTTCATATTATTTTATCTTTCATGGCTCCATGAGAGCTCCATCGATATTCACTACCATTTAACTTTGTTCCTCTCATTTAATATAACTATTTTTTCTCTTTGTATTTTATTCCTGATGATGGGTGTTTCTACACCCGAAACATGTAGAATGTCTACCATATTTTGATTTTATTACCTTATTAAACCAGTGGAGAAAGACTTCATGCTTTTTATTTATTCCCATAAATTAACTCCACTTTAAGAATGGACAACTTCTTCAAAATTATTTGGTTTGTTGTTCTGCGGAAGTGTATTTCGGGTTGGCTGCTTGCGGAAGAATAATATCGCCGAGTGATAAGCAAAGTAGTGGTAAAGTTCGCTTTAAAAAATTAAAAACGCTTTTTGTGCTTTAATATTAGCTTTTACCGTTCGCTATTTTATGCCAATTTATATACTAGCAATACTTTAACGTAAAAGGTGAAATGGTAAAACTATAGTTATACCGACCACAAAATTGACAAAACAAAAATAATTAATAGCCTTAAAAATTGGATTTTATTTTGTTTTTTGGGGCTCCGTTGAAAATATTAGAAAATAATCCAGATAGAAAATTACCACGGCATCGCAAGAAACCATCAAATGTGGGAGTAAAAATAAGTTTTTACAATTTTTTTCGAATAAAATTTTTAAGTAATTTTTTACGGTAAAATAAACAAAATCTTAATTAGTCACCCTGTATATACCGATATTTTAAAAATTCAAATGTAACGAACATGCGATCTTTTATCTTCTTGTAATTACGGATTATGTGAATATATTACCTTTCGTTAAAAGTGAATAACCCAGGAAATGAATGAATATAAAGAAAGAACCTACATACTTGCTGTTAAAAAAATGTGGGACGAATACCGAAACTCTTATGCAAGTTGAATAAGTTGTTTTTTGCAATTAGGTTCATTAAGGTAGATTGAATTGTTTTGCCATTCAACAGTAAATTATTATTTTTAAGATTTGTTACATTATCTACAGTACTTTTTTAAATAATACTTAATAATAAAGATATTTATTTGTGCCAAAAACAACAACAATAAATTATATGTATGTAATAAAATGAATTTATAAAAATTATATTATAATTAAATAACTAAACATTGCGATGAATCAGGAATGAACACTAAATCCACTGGAATAACAGACAGGCAGGGCCCGCTCTAGGGGGGAAAACCTGGGCCCCTGCCCAGGGCGGCAAGTTGGAAGAGCGGCATGATAATTCTAAAAAACATCATTAATCCCGTTTTGCCTACTTACGTTCCTACGTACCTATATTTGAAGTTTGAACCATTCCAATTCTCAGTTAACAACATTAATTTCCTTTGTTTTGCTGTTTTATTTTTTAAACAGTGACTATTTCAACCGATCCCTTTTCTTTTTAATATTAATAGAATATCAAGCAATTCCGCGACAAAGCATGCCGAACAACGCCGGCACCGATGCTTTTTTCGGTCATGACGGCGTCGCAGCAAAGGACTTAATTTTTTTGTTAATTTTCACTTTGTTAGTATTTAGAATTTATTTATGTGTAATAAATACGCAATAAAAAAAAATTCAGTTTTTTTTTTTAATTAAAAATACCTGGCAAGTGTTTTATTTTTTTAAATTAGAAAAAACACTTTCGAAATTATGTGCGAGACTAGGAAAAAGGCGGCAATTTTTTGTTTTGCCTAGGGCGGAGTTATTGCTAGAGCGGGCCCTGCAGACAGGGATCCAGACTCAAGACTTACGAAACAGCTGCTTCAAATGAATAAGAACCAGCTGAGAACCATTACAGGAATTCTGACAGGACACATGGCTGTCCAGAACCATCTGCACAGAATGTAACTGTACACTGAACCTTGACTGCAGATAATGCGGACAAGACAGAGAAAGTGTACAGCACATAGTTTGCCATTGCGAGTCACTGGAGAGACAACAAATCCTCGGGTAATCAAAACTGGAACCAGAGGACATCCTTACCCTCTCCCCAGATGACCTACACAAACTAGTGCAAGGAACTGGGATCACAGAATGGGTGTAAGAACCAAACAGGGTGAGCACAATGGGCCAAACCTGGCCTAAGTGTATCCGGCACACGGACGGGCCCTCGGTATAAAAAAAACTAAACATTGATGTCAGTAAGATACATGATGGCGTGGCACCAACACGTAGGATTTTGATAAGTTATTAATCAGTCTTCCAATCCGACCCTACGAAAATGTTTTTTAAAATGTTGTTTAAAAGTAGAATAGTTTAAATTTTTTTATATCAGATTGTATATTATTATACGGCAAGGGCCCGTCGACATATTAAGCACCGGTTCCCGCAGATCACCGAAGTTAAGCGGTGTCGAGCGCGGTTAGTAATTGGGCGGGTGACCGCTTGGGAACACGGCGTGCTCTTGCCTCAGGGAAGAGTGTAAAATGAATCGACACCTAGCCATCCTATTCACGCCGGATGAGATCGGATATCTCGTAGGATGAAGGTGCCGTTTCGCACTCCCCAGTCGGTAGATCACATTTGTGGTCGATGACCGGTTCAAGATCGCCTACGTAGTCGGCGAACCGTAAAAAAAAAAAATATATTATTATACATTATTGAACTATTATATTTAAAAGAAGTTTTATATTTTTCTGTGCGATGTATTGGTATTTATCAATTATTTTGATTTCTAGTATCTATGATGTGATTAATTCTATATTAAATTTTTTCATATGGATAATCAGGTTTTTTAGTAGAAATGAAATTATTGTCGCTTATTATTTTGGAATGAATATTTTTTGGACCGACTAAAAGTAAATTGGTCTTGTTTTCATTAAGTTTCAAGCCATGATCCTTTATTACTTTAGATACATTAGAAAGATCTTTATTTATCAATGAAATTCAATGCATACGATTGCCTATTTTGTGATTTATTTGTTGATCAGCGGCAAGAGCTAATACGTAAAATAATAAAAATCATATGTAGATATAAAATATAAATTATAATAAAGGACCCAATACCGATCCTTGAGGAACTCCTTTTCAATCTAAAATTTTTTTTCCCACTTTCAAATAAGTGTCAGTTAAAAAATACTTTAACTTTTAGACTTAGGTTAAAATGTGTGTATACAAAGTGGAGACTTTAACTGGAACAAATTAGGCAAAAATATTTGTATAAAATGCAAAAAAGACTTGTTTTGTTTGTGTCATACTCATAAAAATAAATTGTTTTTTTAAACCATTTACAAGGGTGAAAAAGAACGACTTACATTTTATACAATAAAAAATAAAAATAAGCTAAAAAGAACGGCAAAGTACACCAATTGATATCTTCTCATATATAATATCACAAGAGATAAAATTTTGTCGGCAAAATTTTCGAAAGGTATGAAAGTTTGTTGCTTGGCAATTTCGCGAATTGCGATTTTGTCGAAAATGTCATGAGCGAAATTGCTTAAAAGCAACAAACTTAAATAAATCCTTGAGAATAATTTTGCTTACACAATTTTTTCTCGAGTGGTATTCGACATGACTATTTAACTAGAAAAAAGACAAAGAACAATAAAATTAGAAAACTTTTATTTAAGAATAAAACAAAAAAATTACTTATTTATTGATGTAAAAGTTACAGTTGTGATAATTAAACGTTTGTGCATTATTTGATTGATTTTGATTTGATGATATTACTTGATCTGGTGCTTTTTCTCTTAAGTTTGCAATTAATTTTAAATGATGTTCAGAGTCTAACTGCAAATAAGGCTTCAAAGAATTGGCGTGGGAATGTCCTGTTAATTTGATAATTTCTTGCTCACCAACGCCATTTTTTGCAAGGGCAGAAATAGTGGAAGAGCGATGTGAATGGTTTGTTACTTTAAATTTTTTGGTATTTACGCCGATTTTTTCTGCTGAGATTTTGGTCCATTTCGACATGCTGTTTATTCCAATAAGCATGTTTTTGTACCAAATTCCTTTTTTCCAATTTGGATGAACTGTCAAAAAGAGCCTGTCACTTGTAATTTCTGGATTGGTATTTCTTTTTTCAAATAATTTTAAAAATAGACGAATAGGACAAAGATCTTTGTTAGTGTTGTTTTTTACCAACCATTTGCTACTGGCCAAGGCTTTTGCACCTCCTTGTGTAGTCTTTGAAAATATGGGATTGTATTCGATACGTCCCGTAAATTCTTCATTTAGGTCTAATTCTTGGTGGAAATAATGTACTTTGCAGTTCACTGCTTCGTTGCCTCGCCACGCAAGTTCAAAAGAAAATAAGTGAAATATTTTTTTCTGTAGGCCGTCTGGGGTGTCTTCGTCATGAATTTTTATCATTTCCAATAATTCTTGTGTTGTAAGGGCTTTCGAACTTGTTTTTCTTTTTTCTTGGTTACCTTGAAGTTGTTTTCGTTTTAAGTCCTTTGCCAAACGGGCTGATTTAAAAAGAATGTCGGTAAATGGGTCTATTTTTATATTAAATTCTTGATAATACTTTTCTTGTAGCATCTGCGCCGTGGTATTCCATATGCTTTTGATACTTGACTCTTTGTAGTCCTCTCCATTTAGTTTTTTCATGTTGTAAGCATAATCTTCCATAATTTTTGCTAATTCTTCGGCTGGAGTATGCTTTTCAAGCTTATAATCTCTTATCAATAAGAACTGCGAAAACTGTCGCCAAATGGAAGTTTGGGAGATACGCGTATTTGGAGGTATATTCTCCGACACTGCCTTTTTAATTTCTGTAATGGATTGTATTCCAAATCTGTTTTTTTCTTCAGAAACACTCATTTTTGAACTAAAATAATTTGACGTTTGTTAACAAGAAATAATACAATGACATTTTAAATAATTAACAGAACCATGGTAACAAAACTTCTTTCAATCAAAAATTAAAATTTTGCCGCGGCAAAAATCACATGTGAATTTTGTCCAGGTAGGTGCAGGTAGTAATTTTGCCAGTAGAAGACCGGCCGTTGCTATGACATTTTGCCAGTGTAAAACACTCTAGTTAAATAGTCGTTAAAAAAAATTAAGTTGGGTTGTGTTTCACACAATCCTCTCAAGCAAACACGCTGCGTCAGCAGAGTGCGGAAATCCTCGGAGCTTTTAAATACCTACCACTTTCTACTACTACTAAATTTTCCGAAAAAAGTTAATCAGAATACTATTGAAAAACCAATTAGTTTAGTACTCCGAATATGTTAGGAACAATACTATTGCTAATTTTAACATAATACGACATTAAATATTAAAACAAATTATTTAAAAGTTTGTTTTGTTCTTATAGTCTTATATAACAGCTGTGTTATATAATAATATTTAAGAATACATTCATCAAAATAACAGGTGCGTGTCAAAAGAAAGCTCGGAGATTAATATGACAACAGTTTATGGAATACATTAATTCTCTAGACCTAACACATAGTTGGATTGTATAGAGGACTAGGGGAACACGAAGACGTTTTTTTTTTAAGTAACTTTTAAATCGAAAGAAAAGGTTTGGGTATTGTGGGCAATTTTTTTTAGAAATTACTTTTTATCGGAGAAGTAACTACCAATCTTTCTCGGTGCCTTGGTGCCGTAGTTTTCATTTTATTTATTTTATGAAAAATATAATATTAATTTAATAATCCGCTACCATCATATATTACAGTATATTTCGAAAATCAAAATTAAATCCAAAAATTCCGTTGCATAAGAAACACATCATCAGGACCACATATACAAGGTGTCTCATGGTGACCGCCCATTAGAATATTTTGGGAAGTAATGCAATTTGAATAATGGGAATTTCAGAGACGCTCTTCCAATGAAATAACAGTGACCTTATGCGACTTGTTTTTACCTTTCTATCTTAGTTTTTTATTTCCTATCTAAAAGTTACAATTTCCGGTATACCATGTTAAACCATGAAACCATTTTTTTTTTGTTTAACATGTTGACCCAGAAGTTGGTCTCTTTGGATAGAGAATAAAAAACATATTAAATAACACCCAACTGACATGGTCCAAAAACGCCAAATATCTGGGTTTACACGTCGACTCCAAACTTATCTGGAAGAAACACCTGGCCCAAACATTAACCAAAGCAAACAGGCTCCTACACCAGTACTATCTACTAATACATAGAAATAGCAAGCTAAACACCCGTAACAAAGTTACCATCTACAAACTATGCATAAGAACAGCACTACTGTATGCCGCCCCATCATGGTCAACACTCTGCATGACGGGGAAAAGCAAAATACAAACATATCAAAACAAATTGCTACGAATAATAACTTACGCACCATGGTTCGTACGTAATTACCACATTACACAGAGACCTTAAAATAGAAACGATCCAAGACTACATCACGAACACCAGCAACAATTACTTCAACACAGCAGAACAAAGCCAGAACCCGTAATCCGTCATTCCCACCAACCACAACACCAGGCAGGTGAGCATAATGTACTAGTTTTAAGCTAATGTTTTGTCAATAATTAAGAGGAGTTATAGGCCTAGCCTTGCTTAAAATTTTAATCAATGAAGATCCTAGTCCATTCCAACCCTACAGTCTGTCACAGTCCGAAAAGTAATCTTTTAAACGTCAATATATCAAAAACAATTGAATATAGACATAATATAAATGACATTTTTTTTTTAAATTGCGTACAAAAACTATTGAGCCTTCCATACTAGCGTAAAACTCGGCATCGTTTGTCTAATTGAAAATGTAATACATAAATTTGACTAAGGGGTTCACAAGAACTTCTAGTTTGGCGGATACTTTTTTTTTTTAATAGAAAATTTGTTTTTATATTTAATTGTAGGTATAGGCTCAAATTATATCATTGGCCATGCAGAACATAAAAATAGAAATATTGCGGCTATTCCTGTTAATTTCTTATTTTCCATTAAAATTGCAAACGATGCCCTGATATTATCTTAAAAATCTCTACTGACGCCGCACCACATAATTCTCGTGAAATTCGTTTTTATAATATTTTATATATAAAAAAGTCATTTTGAGTAAAGACGAAGATTTTCCTTTTCATTTCGCCAGATCCATCTCTAGACGCGTTTCGTCATATCATGACTCATCAGTAGAGCTAGGATCCGACGAAAAGAAAAGGGATCTCGAAGCTACTTAAGGCAGCACTTGGTGGGACACACCAGTAAGATGTGGCACGGAGCGCCAGTCATTTTATTGCCATCGCCAGAAGGTATTTTTTTTTACGGTTCGCTGACTATGGAGGCCACCTTGAACCGGTCATTGACCACAAATGTAGTCTACCAACTGAGGAGTGTGAAACGGCACCTTCATCCTACGAGATATCCGATCTCATCTGGCCTGTTCGGCGTGAATAGGATGGCTAGGTGTCAATTCATTTTACACTCTTCCCATGAGGCAAGAGCACGCAGTGTTCCCAAGCGGTCACCCCGCCCAAGTAGATACTAACCGCGCTCGACACAGCTTAACTTCGGTGATCTGCGGGAACCGATGCTTAATATGTCGACAGGCCCTTGCCAGCCAGAAGGTATAATATGCGCGATATGGTGGATATGCACTATTTGTTCGTGATGACTCATCGACTACTGTTTACTCTTACACACATTCTAAAAAATAATTGTAAGTCATAACTTTAAAGTTATATAATAGGTTGTCAATTAATATGCATATAATTTAATAAGTACATACATATGAAAAAAAAAATAACATCTCATAAAATCAGCTAATAAACCAGATTTAAATTAAATTGCATAATAAATTGGAAGGCGCCAAGAAAGTACTTTCGATCAAATCGTAATTAGGTAGGCACTGTAATTTTAAGGTGAAGGTGCTGCTGATCTGTCAGTATTGAAAGTATCTACTAGTACTGCCAAAGGGCAATTAAATATTTAGACTTTGTTAAGTCTTGAGTCAATGTTGTTGTTTACATTACATAATATAATATACAGGGGCGTGTACGATCGATGGAAGCAAGGAAGTATTGTTCTCCCAATAGTAACCATAATACATTAATATTTTAAATCACACTGGGTATCTGGTGTCGTCTATGGTAAATATTAGAAAAATAAAATTAACTTGCCGTTCTGCCTTCTTTCGAATTAGGCTTTTTCCTCTTCGTTCGCTGCCAGGGCCATTCCCGAGGGGACCTACAGTTTAACGTGGGTTCCGAACCACGATCCTCAGTCATGCGACACCCCCCAAGGGCTATCAACCCTTGGTTTATTGCCATTGCATAACCTACCGATTGGGGAGTGTGTACCTTCTTCCGCACCCCACTAGATGTCCGATCTCATCCGGCCTGGTTACCGGCGTGAATGGGGTGGGTTGGGAGATGATACCTTTTACACTCTTCCCTGCATTCTTAAATCCACTAAATTTCGGACATACTTTTTTTATTGTACGTATGCCCACTCCGGGAATCGAACCCGGGTCGCCGCGGTCGAGTGCCAGTAGCTCTACCCCTGAGCCACAGCCGCGGTTAAAATTAACTTGGTTTCTCATTCAGTTGTCATTGTCATTTCTTGTCATCCTTTCGCATTAGGCTTTTTACCTCTTCGTTCGCTGCCAGGGCCATTCCAGAGAGGACCTACAGCTTAGCGTGGCTTCCGAACCAAGATCCTCAGTCATTAGACACTCACCCCCAAAGGCTAACTCTCGGTTTCTTACGCCATTGCATGACCTACCGATCCGCATCATACGAGATATTCCATCTTATGAGATGATACATTTTACACTCTCCTCTGCATTCTTAAACCTACTAAAATCGGACAAAATTTTTTATTGTGCGTATAAACACTCCGAGGATCGAACTCAGTGACTGTCAGTGACTCACCGCTGAGCCACCGCCGCAGTTCGGTAAAGATGTTATAATTTTAATATCAGCCCATATTGAATTAAATTTTTAGGTTCACCACTGATAACAGCTGAATTCGGAAGATATACCATTTTGTCTGCAATTCAGGTTCTTTGAATTAACACGTCTCTGCTAGAAAGCGTTTCGCTGCTGAAGGAGTCAAGTCATTTTTTCCTCGCATAATATCGCCTCTACTTTGTTTTGATAGAATGTTTCTTATGTAATTTAAATAAGAGTAGTTCGAGTATGACGAATCACAATGTTGTCAAATGATTTTTATGTATACATATAATTAATAAAAATATAAAATATTGTATTTTTGGAAAATTGTCCTTAATAAGTTAGCTTCATTTAAGACGTAGTTATTCTAATATAAATGGGGAGAAATAATACTCTAAATCAACCTTCACTAGGATATATTTCAAGAAAAAATATTTATTTCACTCTACACATGTTTTCAACGAAGAGAAAACGGAGAGAAAAACATACTACCTACCAAGTTTTTCTTCTACTTCTATGGAAGTTCTTCAACACTTTTCTTTATTCAATTAATATCCTCAAAGGCTCTATGAGAGGATATCACTGACAATCTCCTAATAACTTTTTTCAATATAAATTATACTTCTCCTGAAGATGAACGTTTATACGTTCGAAACATGTAGAGTGAAATAAATATTTTTCCTTAAAATATATCCTAGTGAAGGTTGACTTAGACCTTAGAGTATTATTTCTCCCCATTTAACTTTACTTTAAGTATGGACTACTTCTTTAAACTATTCCAATATAGTTTAATCTCAACGTAGCAAAATTCGCTTAAATTGGCGAAGCTTAAACAAGAGGTCTTTTATGTATTTCCCTGGAAATCGATAAAACATTAAAATATTGGAAGAAAAATTATGCTCTACTCGTACTGCAGACAAAACTTTAAGTAAGTGTATCCAATATCCGATATCTTCCAATAAAGGCGTATCCATAATAGACTCTGACAGGTAAGCACCTTTAGAGCACTAACGTGTAACAAGGTAACGTCAGGACTAATATGGAAATAGAAGGTAAAAATAAGAACACAAAGTCTTCCTCCACTGATATATTATAGAAATATTTTAGTAAACTTCTCTACATGTTTCGAATGCAGAAGCATTCATCTTCAGGAGAAAAATTAAAAGAAGAAAGGACCAGTAGATATCACCCTAACTGAGCAACATAAATATAGGTTCGGTATAAAATGAGTGGAACAATGAAGAAATCGATACACATTGCATTGTGAATAAGAAAAGTATATCGGTTGAGACTTAAGGCACTGTGAAAACCTTAAAGGTAGAATGAAAGATTTAACATCTTTGTGTGGAAGAACTGTCGAAAAGTCGAAAAAAAGAGTCTTTTTGGAAAAGCACGCGGTGGCGGTCGAGCTAAATAAAAAAATTTCTTCCATAAAGTCAAAAAATGAAAGAATTTTGTAAAATTCAATTTTTATATTTCTACTTTAATTATGTTTATTCGTAAACCATTGAGGTTTACATCCAGTAATGCATTAAAATTAAATTTAATTTCCAATTAATTTTTTAATAGTCTTCTTCCTCACACTTATATTCACTTCTTCTCCAAAAATTTTTTCTCTAATGACTAGCTAATAGTTTGCTTAATGATCATTCCCTTTTACTTCATTCTGATCTTTCGACAGTTCTTCCACACAAAGATGTTAAATCTTTCATTCTACCTTTAAGGTTTTCACAGTGCCTTAAGTCTCAACCGATATACTTTTCTTATTCACAATGCAATGTGTATCGATTTCTTCATTGTTCCACTCATTTTATACCGAACCTATATTTATGTTGCTCAGTTAGGCTGATATCTACTGGTCCTTTCTTCTTTTAATTTTTCTCCTGAAGATGAATGCTTCTGCATTCGAAACATGTAGAGAAGTTTACTAAAATATTTCTATAATATATCAGTGGAGGAAGACTTTGTGTTCTTATTTTTACCTTCTATATTCCCACTCCACTTTGTATGGACTATTTCTTCAAGTTAATATGGAAATGTCAAGAGGAAATGATGGCCTTGACAAGAACAAAGTAAAGCTGCAGTGGGTACCAGAGCACGAAGATAAGAAATGATTCGGAAAAAACATGCATACGTTCAGAATCGGTAATCGGAGTTCCAAAGTTCACAGTACGAGATAGACCAGGAGCGAACCAAAAACCACTGAAAGCAGTCACGGATTAAACCACAGTCAATCAGTTAGAACCCAAAAAAAAATATTAAGGGTGTTCTGAAATTTTTGTAAGCAATTTTTTTTAAAATTAAGTCTGTCCTACGTTCTTTTCTGTTCGCAAAGTTTGTGTTCACGTTGTCATTAAAATTGTCTATTTCGGAGATTAACAATTAACAATTAACAATTGACAATTGAAGCCCTTGGTGCAAAAAGGTGTTGACTCAAAATGTATAGTTTTGAGAAAAATTAATTTAACTTTTAGCAATTGGAACTTTTGAATAAAAAGCATTTTATTTATTTTGGTAAATCATAATACATTAAAACACATTTAAAAATTTTGTAGTATATGTTTTTTTTTATAAAATAGCATTGTCTTCCAGAAATCAAGAAAAAAACTTGAAAATTTTGAGTTAACACCTTTTTTTAAAATTTGTTTTAGTAGTTGAAGTAAATTATATACACAAAAAAAGTGTTATTTAGAAACATATATTAAATAATATTATAATACAAATTATTTAACAGTGAAGTTTAAATTTCCTCTCGTTTGAGATTGTGGTAGTTTTCTGGAATGAATGGAATTTGTTCCTGAATGTTATCGAATTTTTTAGCTGCAATTGCCCGACTTTTATCTATAGTTACTAAAATCGAATCATTTTCTGGGTTTCTATCGTTTTTTCTCCTTTTTGTCAACAGTGCTCCATTCTTCCGCCTCGTCAAAGGAGTATCTGTATTTGGTTTTACCAAACTCTTCAATCTGTATCCACCTAACATCCCTAAATAAAACTTTTTCATTTTTTTCGTTCTTCTTTCCATCGATAAGTCCTAATTTTCTGGGCAGCTCTTTAATGTCTATGAATTTATCTGCCATTCTCGTAATATTAAAAGAAGTTTTTTTTCTTGCTTCGGTCATGATTGACATATGTGACACTGTGTAAATATTTTGTTGTTTTCTGATTGACTTTTCTACAGCAGTAAAATCTCTATCCGAGTCCATAAACGTATGCCCTACTTCCGGAAATGTATGGTCAATTTTCTTTACAACACCAGTGTATATCAAATAATACGATAAACAAACAATGGAAAAAATTTTGCCGAATCACTCCATGCAATCAGATTATCAAAAGTTATGTTATTTATTTTCATGTTCTCGAAATAAGCTAAAATTGAACTACCAACTTTTTCAGGTCCACGAGACTCTTGGTCTTCTGTCCAGAGGTGAAAATACCTTTTCCCATTTTGCTGCTGTGTAGAAATTGAATGAATCCCCAAATTATACAGCCAGACTTGTCTTAAATAAGATGCTTTGCCCGTAGAAATGTTTGGCAAAGGAAGTGTTTTCTGTAGATCAAAGGTCAAATATACGGTGTTTTCATTGCTCTTAGCGATTTTTCGATCTTTTTTTTTTGTTCCTCATAACCTTTTTTAAATTTTGCAATATGTTCCTCATTGGTTCCCACATCACATACTTTACAAGTATCTGTTTTTGGTGAGCCAAAACCAAAATTGAAGACAAAGTCGAAGGCAAAGATACTGGCAGAGATACGTTTAATCATGCCAGAAGTTTTGGAAAAAAGGGAAGAGTTCTACCATCGGTTTGGTCTATGCTAACAGATTCATGGGGCACATTTTCAACAATTGCTATGCTAAAAAAGTGACATTAGAGTTTTAGAGTTTTTGTTAATGTAATTATTCTTTAAATTAGTTTTAATTAAATGTAAAAAAAATCAATGGACAAATTCCGTTTTCGATAAGCTTTCCAAAATGGTGCCACAAGTGGTATCCTATAATTTTTAAAAAAAGTTGGTTAGGGTTGTGTCCTCTCCTTGGGGTCCCAATTTGTTTACATGACGAAAGCATGGCCCATAAAAATCTTTGAGAAAGTATTTTTGGATTTTAGAGAAATCTTATTCCCAGAGCCGCTATAAACAGCGTTCCATTTAAAATCCCCACCCTGTATAAACAAAGATTTCGTTACCATGATCTGTACATACAATTTTGAGTAATAATAAACAAACTCGATAAATATTTTCTTAAGGATTTTAATTACTAATTAGTTATATGCATATGGTATTTAAATTTACGAAAGCTGACGCGCTAGGAGACACAAAATGTCATGGGTTTTGTTATATAATATGCAATTAAGACATAAGGGAAATAATAAGTTACTGCTTTTCCCTAATTCAAAGAGAGAAAGTTGCCCCCTGTCATAATGCAAGTTAGGGGGTGTCTTTATTTTACTAAATTCGAGTTTTCGGTAAAGAAGTCAATTTGCTGTTTTTCCTGACATCTGGGTTCAGGTTTTCAATCATTATAGAATATTTATATATTATAAGTAATGTTGCTGCCGTGAAAATGCTCTTCTATAAGTGACGTGGGATGAATATAGGACAAAAAAGCTTGTCTTTCTGAAATGGTGTTAATTTGTTTTTACGGTCTTACCGGCTGTTGTTCCCGCGTCTTATGTTGCCAGTGCGGTAGTGCCAAAATTAACAGAACTTGTTCTCGACTCCAGTACATATTCGTAAAATGTAATCAAAAGTTTTTTTGTGTAATATATTGTCGGATATGGATTGGTATCCTTAAGGATGGATTACTCATCTAATACTTCGATGTGAAGTTAAGACTCCTAATGAGTTATAATGAAGTTTGAAAAAGTTTAATAAAAATAGGTGTAGTGGAAAGATAGTGCATAGAACAAGGACAAGAACGTTTCTAGCTTCGTAGGAAAAGTCAGTAGACAAATGTTTATAAAAATAACTGTTTGTAATTGGTTCAAGAAAGGGTTCCATTTTGATTAGTAGATTTAAAAAGCTTTTCTCCTAATGTTAATAACTTTACAGCAAAAATAAACCCCTTTTCTATTTTGGTACAAGGTTACAAAACATTTAAAAAAACTCAAAGAAACAATTACCCAGTGTAGTTATTTAACGTTTTCAAGTGTAAGGGTAACCTCTGCCCGTTTAATCACTTCAGCAGCCTTTCTAAATGATGTAAAAACACAATCTCAGAACCAGAGCAGTTTCTAGCCAGTAAGTAAGTAATCTTTGTAATGTTTATTTAAGTGTTAAATTGTTTATTTCTCTTTTGGCCTGAGTTCATTGTAAAGTGGAAATTGTTTCTCTTGAACTTACTTACCTAAAATTGCGTCGTATGTTAGTTTTAAGGGAACAACTCTTCTTTAGAGAAAACTCTCTAAATTTACTAAGTTTATAACTTTATTTTTATTTTCTAAAACTTATGTTATTTAAGGTAATGTAATCTTAAATTGTTTTGCTTTACTTCGCTGTAATAAAACTATTAAAAATATTTGATGTTTCAGTAAATAAATAGCGCACAACAAATTAAATAAATAAAAATGTAATTGTAAATCATTTAAGCTACACGTTCCAGTGGCCTACCATTTTGCTACGGGACAATATCATAAAATAAAATATGTAATAGCTATTTAATTTTTTTTAGGTGACAAAATGGGAGGATGGGGGCTGTAGAAGAATAGATGGCTTCTTGGAGAAGAAATGTTCCTACATCCGAAATATGTTAAGAGATAAATCATTTCCTAACCATTTAATTCTATTGAAAAAAATGATAATTCCTATTTAGCTGAAGCGGCAGCTAACAGGGTTATATAGTCAAATTTTTTTAAGAAAACTTCAAGTCACTTGTCATTTATGGCACCCTGTTGACGTCTGGTCTATTTTACGTTTAGAGGTTGGCTAAAAAGACAGGACCGGACTATTTTTATGTTTATATATATATATATTTAAATCATCGTTCTTAACTAAAGTTGTCAAGAAACTTTTGGAGATGTTATCCAAATTGGAACAAAAGTCAAGAACCTATTAGGTATCCACTGAATACTACCTAGATATTGTGATAGGAATTACTTACAATAAAGTAATGTACTAGTAACATAAATATTATCGACAAAGCTTTTAAAAAATTTAACTTATCGACACACTACTCTCCTTTGCTCGTGAATATTAAAGAATGTAATAAATGCCGGTAATACTGCACCAGCTAGGTAGAATACGTAAAACATTGTATATATATGGTTAAAATATTGGTATACAAAACAATCACTATGATTCATTTTAATTATGACTCTAACTTTCAATCAGAAAACTTTATTTCACGAACTACTAAAATAGTAGAATGACTTAACAAAAGACATTACAAACTCTGATTCTTTAAATGCATTAGACGAACTCCAAGAAAATTGCAATGTAAAAGTCTAAAAATATCTCAAATGTTTTTAAACACACACTATATAAAAAACAGCCACAAGAATACTAAAAAACACCAAAAAACAACGAAAATAATAAGACGCGAACTGACATGTAAACTTGTTACGGTCCACACTAAATCTAGTAACTTTTCGGCGGAACTAGAATCAGCTGTAAGTCATCTGTGACTTTCAACTGTCGAAACGCCGTTTTCTATCGCGATATGAACTCTACCTAGTATATTCTAAACAAAAAATGTATTTATTGGTTAATGGAAGCTGAATCAACCAGCCTCTAAAGCACTTTTCTTATTCTTCAATGAAAATTATTGATGGGTTTTACCTCTCCTGCATTCCTAATGATTCTTCCATTCTATTACTTCTTCTTCTCATCACCTGCCTCTTTCACGTTTGGCAACACCGATTTGCCATTTAAGAAAGGTAAATATATTAGAACCATGCCATGGTTCGCGTCATTTGGAGCCGGCACTGCGAACCATAAAGGTAGTAATTGTTAATTAGTCGCGAATGCAACGCGAATTACGATTTTTTCGTGTCACTTGCACAGTGGGTCAGTTTCTGATCGCGGACAACTCGGTACTCGCGAATTTAGCAGGAACTTGTTGATTTTGATTTGTGCATGATGGTGCATTTGTGTTGATTAAAGATTTACGTAGTTTGGTGAATAAAGATTTTTTTGTGAAGTGTTTAGATGTTTAATTGAAAAAGGTAAAGACAAATATTGTAATAACTTACAAAATATATTAATATAATTAACAATTTAAGGAATAGAAACTGAAACGAGGTAGAAAAAACTATTGTCGTAACCCCTTCGAAAAATAGATATTAAAATCATATCTTCAATATACATCAAATAGACTATTTTCAAAATAAAAATTGATACTACGTAGTTTTAAATATTTTGTAAGATAAACAAAGAGAGGATAATAACATGAGCTAATTATCTACATAATGTTTCTATATGTTCATTAAAAGTAAGAGTAAACTAAATTCCTTAAACAAAAATTGGGTTGCTGATTATTTAATCATCAAGGAACAGGAACCAACTGAAATGGTTGCTATTGATAGAATAACAAATAAACCAGGCAATATGTAAAATAAGACAATTATTCTTCAAATGTGCAGTATTTTTTTTATGAATTATTAATTGCTTGAAAAACTGGAGAAAGGTTTTAAGGTTCATATTAGGGGCAATACAAATAATATACATATTATTAATTAGGTTAAATTATTATTTCATTGCTCATTTAACAAATTAATTATCAAGATGTATTAAACAGTTCATCTGGTCTTATATCAGATACCTATAGTTTCTAATTTTGATTTTGATATTTCAAAATTTAAATTTTGCTAAAAAAAATAATATTTTATAGGTAGTAGAGAATCAGATACTGGATCTGGGAACAGGTAATTTGATAAAATATCATTATTACATCTGATTTATCATTTTAATTGGTTTATAAAAAAGTAGTCGTCATCTGCCGAATAACTGTATAATATGTTAAATGGGGAGAAATAATAAGTACTCTAAGTCAACCTTCACTAGGATATATTTCGAAGAAAATATTTACTCTCTACATGCTTCGAACGTATATAAAGAAATATTCACGAGAGAACTCGTTTTTCGACATTTGACATCCAGATAAATGACCTCGGTCGGCTGATTAGGACTTTCGAAATTTCCCCAGATTTTGACAGAGACGTATTCAGCCAATGTTTGATTCATAAACGTATGATATTCTGTTTTAGACTATAACTATAACAATTAATTATGGATCATAACTATTGTTTGCCTAGTACCGCAGCTGATGCCATTGCTGAGAAAGTATTTTTAAACAGTTTCAATTTATTTTTACAATATCTTCTTGCATTTAGTCATAGGACGCATTTGAACCTGCTTTTTAGAAAGCGCCTTCTTGGCGTAGGGGTATAGGCTCTCCACTTTGGAACTAAGGGTCGAGGTTTCGAACCCCGCTTGAGACAAAACTTTTTTTATTTTTTATTTTTTTTGTTTTTCAGTAATTATTTATTTTTTAAATCGATTTCAACTAAAAAAATGCAAGACAATTATTAACCTTATATCTTTAAAATACAAAAATATTTCGCAATTATTATGAATGGTCCAACTTATAATGGAAACAAGCTTATATTTTCGGTATTTCTGAATTGATTGTTTTGAATTTTATTGTGGTTTCGTGTGATCTTAAGGCCTTTTTACATTGGGTGCAATTGCAAGAAAAAATTGCCTGAAAGCATGCGCTTTATCGACGTTTTAAACAGCTGATGCAGGTTTTAAATGGGAAAATTAACCAGCATGTCATTCATATCACGTGATTGGGCCACGATCTCGCGAGTTCTATCAAGATTATTACTATACGTTCATCTTCAGGAGAATAATTTACATTTAAAAAGTTACCAAGTTAGGAAATTGTCAGTGACATCCTCATAGAGCTTTTGAGGGAATTAATTAAATAAAGAAAAATGTGGAAAAACTTCCATAGAAGTAGGAGAGAAAAACATACTACCAAGTTTTATAGATAAATTAGGATAACTGTTGTTATTTTTCAAAAATTCAAAGTGACGAGGTGCGAAAACCTTAATGTGGAAATGATAATGAAAATGAAGAGATTACAGTGTAAGGAGAAGTTACGTGTGGTTATATGGCAGATGTATCATATTATTATGTGTACCTACATGGTTAGTACGCATATGGTATGAAACCTGGTGGTGAAATTTTTTTGGAGGAAGTGCCTAAATTATTGAGTTGAAGGTTGAGAAAAGATTTTTTTTAAAAACGGAGGTTATGACATTTTGAAGATTTTTATGAAAAGTGTTTTTATTGGAGGAAGTAACTGAAATATTGTGTGTAGGAACGTAAAACGTAACTACTTGAAGAAATGTGTTAAAATAAAGTTTACATTCGCATTACCACTTTTAATCCTCTATTAGTTGGTGTAAATAGATTTTTGATCCGATGTTTTGTTTTTTCAATTCAACGTCGTATCAAACCTGGCATTAATAATACGTTTGGGACTTAAAACCACATTATCAATGAGAATAATTGCTAATAATTCATCTTGTATCCAGTGGCGTAGCCAGAATTCTAGTTTGGGGGGGGGGCCCAAAAGGGTAAGGAAAGCGACGAACCACGAACCACGAACATTTTTCTGGGTGCCACATCCAAAAAACCCTTTTTTTTGGACAATCAAAAAAAAATTCAAAATAAAAAAATACATATTATTTAAAGAAAAAACTTCTTCATGAAAAAAGCATAATTGAGCAAAAATATTAAAAATAAGGTATATTCTTTATTAATTAGAAAAACAAATATTAACCATAAACTAAAAGCACAACATATTTTTTTGCCTAAAACTAAACCGTAATTTGTCGCCTGTTTTGACAAAATATATTGATTATTTCATATATCAATGTGGATTTTTTAAGTATGCTCTTCGCCTGTATGGTTTCTCAGATATGTTTTTAATCTTTTTAAAGTGGAAAAACGTCTTTCTGTTGAAGTTACTGGGAGGATGATTTGTTATATTATTTGGCGCGTTATTGATAGCGTTGCCGTCAAAGATTTTTTATGTTGTCCAATTATATTTTATATCTCCTTTTTTTTATTTCGGGAGGGTGGGGGGGAACCTGAGCCCCCCTGGCTACGCCATTGCTTATATCTATTAACTCTCTTTTGTTTTCAAGCCAACTAGAAATAATTTGACTACAAATCATATCCAATTTTTCTTCTCTTGAATGATGTTATTTTATATAACTTTTTTTTTAAACTACAACCACACAACTCTTTAAAAATATAAAAGTTTTACTTCAAAAAAAAATAGATAAAAATTAATTTGCACTAAACGATTTACCATAATCTGTCATTTAGCAAGTATTTATAATTTATTTAAACCAGCGCTTGTCACAGCCTACTATATCTACATTTGAGACAGATTAGGTTACGGAGATTGAAAATAAAATAGTTGAATGAATTTGCACTTATTAATGATGGATTTTTAAGTCCAAAACGTGTTATTAATATTAGGTATGATACGCCGTTATTGAATTATAAAGGAGAAGGTAAATTTTAAATAAAAAAAAATAAAATTTCCCGACTACCTATTTAAAAAAGCAAAGTTGAAGATGGATTTGAAAAAACAAAACGTTGGATTTAAAAATATAATAGCATTAACTTGTAAAGGAGAAAAATGGCATTAAGTATGTAAACTTTATTTTAACATATCTTTCAAATAGAGTCAGAAAAAAATAAAAACAAAATAGCGAAAACTCGGTTTTGCCCAAATATTTTCGAAAGGATTCGGTATTTTTCAAATTTGAAAACGCAGAAATCAGTAGGGCACAATTTTTTTATAATTTAACCATCTCTGTATCTTATATGGTTTATGAGATCGCTATAGAGTATAGAGTGCATACTTATCTGGGATATCCTCTATATGGAGCCCTGATGGGTATGTTGAGGTATGAACTTATACATAAATTTGGGAATGTTCCAAAAAAAATTATAGATAGATGTTTGACCGCTTGTTCGATTAATCGAAAAGGAAACGAAAAATTGATCAAAAACCGAAATGGCGAATGCGTCACTAGCCCTACCTCCTAAATAAATATTATAATGAAGCAATTCCTAAAAAATATTTATATATTTTTAAATTTAATCAGCAAAAAATATACGCTTAATATTGTGTATTGGATGCACTAAATGGCGAAAATTAATACACATTCTGATTGACTTATGATAAAGGGGGGGGGGGGTCCAGGACCTTCGTGCCCCTCCGGATTGGCGCTTGTTATTAACCGCACTATAACACTATATCCAGAACCAGCAGTTGTGTGACAGACAAATGGACATACAGATGGGTAGCCGAGTTTCATAAATGTATTTTTTTTATTTACACGGTCACGGTCGTACGGGCAACACAATAAACAAAATGTGGGATCGGCATGTTTGCCGGCTGCGGTGCCGGGTCAAAATGTGTTCAGGAAAAACCTCGTAAGTCCTTCCATTTTGATTAGGAGAACAGAAATATGAGAAGCAAAAATATTATTATCAAATTTGTCCCACGTAAGATTAGATAAATTCGTAAATACAATACAACTGACACAGTGTGGTTGTCTTTATTAAGCATAATAGGAATATTCATGGGTCACAACAAGGGGCTGTTCAGTTATCAGACTCCATTTGGGCCGATCTTGTCTTTCAAACTTTAACTTTAGACAATCTCTCAGAATAAAGTCTTAATGTGTTCTTGGGTGACCGTTTAAACCTTGAGACCCTTCGATTCCCAATTGCTCAAATACCTATGTTTGTAGAGTTTGGTATAAGTAGATAATCGTCATGTTAGATAGATATAATTTTTAAAGCTTAAAGTCGAGAAATAAATAAGTCATGAAAAACTGAGTATAATATGCATAGGTATAATAGATATTTTTAGGTTATATAAACTAATGAATTATTTAGGGAAATGGAGGAAGTAAAGTCCTATACCTTTTTTTAATTAATTATATTATCATTAAAGAAGGTAGGTAGGACCTTTCTTCCTCCATTTTCCTAAATAACTTTACTTTATGTAGATACAATATTACAATGACCCCTCTAGAGAGTAGCTATAACTTCGATATAAACTAATTACATTAAATACCTCTACGAAATTTAGTACAGACGATTTCTATATGTAAAAACAATACTTAATCTAATATTAATATTTAGCTGGACCTGCAATAAAAACTAAATTTGCCACTTTGTAGTAAGTAGGTAGATTAAGAATCTGGACTGGAACCTTCCAGAGCACTTTTGCAGCTAAAGCATATTTCATCTCTTACCATTTTATATAATTATTAGAGGAGACATCTATTTACTATTTAGTCAGAACTAATTTTACTCATTAAACAAGATTTGCCGGCCATTTTAAATACATTGCCGGAAGCATAGGCAAGCAAATGTCGTAAGTACACCTTTTGTATCAGGAGTACAGGAATACGAAGATTAATTTTTCTGATATTTGCCTCGATTATCTTTAGTTAGGAGACGCAAGATGTGTATACATATCCTTTTTTATTAAAAACTTAAAATTAAGGACAAAACTAATCGAATATTTTGTGATGGAATGAATAGACGACGCTAGTTCGATGTCAATTTTCTTACAAAATGTCGATGCCTTTCGAGTTAACTTCACCTTTTATGTTAAGTTATTAGGGTAAGATAAGATGATAAAGAAAGTATAATTCCAAACATTTTTAAACCTCTAATTAGGTTTTATTTCAGATTTTGAAAATATTACTCAGAGGCCCATAAAGTACCTAGATACAGTATGAAAGAATTTTTAGAACTATTATCAAATTAATCATATCACCAAACAAAATAGATGACAACCCCTTAACCCATACCGATGGTGTAGAAAAAATTAATTTTAATTTGAATTGTAAAATGAATCTTTCTAAAATATTTATTAGGCAAACACAAAAATGAATGAACTGCCACATAATATGGGCGTAAGTAGAACATTTTTGTTCTGGAGAGAGGGACAGTCGGGACTACATGTTTTTCATGATAAAAGCGCCGCAGGCGAAACATTTTCGGGGCCACGCCCAAAGTTCGTTTCAAATTCACCTAACTACTATCAAATTTCCAAAATTAAATTATTATCGCTCCCCTTCTGCATGATTGGATTAAATTTGTTTTTGTAAATGTTGTTTTTTACTTTTTTTTTGGTATTCCTAGCTCGCTCTTCATTTAAAAAAACATTTTTTATATTATTTTTGAAAATATGAATATTGGTGCCAATCGAAAATTTTAACATAAGACGTCTATGTATGACTCTAACCAGCGTTTTTCGTGCTCGGTTTTTTATGATTAAAAATAAAGTAAATATCGCTCTCCTCGCCAAAATTGATGATTTTTTCAGAAATCATGTATTTTAGGAGCGTAGATCTAAGAGCAGTTTTTGGTGCAAATGCTTAGGTTTTGAAATACTCCTTCTTAAGTGCCGTTTTGTATATTCATAATAAAGCATTCTTGTTTCTTCCGGCACTATTTTTTTTATTAGGTATAAATTATCACACTTCTTACATAAAAAATGTTTCAATTAAAATGTTTTCTTTAATTGTTTTTTGTTTTTGTTCTAAAAATATTTTAATACATTGGGTTATATTTTTGTTGATTTAAAATAGCTCTAAAAAAGGGAAAACGGATCATACAATTATATAATAGAAAAATACTACTTATAAAATATTATTGTTTTTATTCGTTTTCCTTTAAAATTGCATCATAAATCAATAACTAAAACGATATGCGTCCGAAACCTTTACTTCTATATAAAACAGGACTTTTAGAAGGAAAAGTTTAAAAACTAAACGTGATATACATGCTACCGAAGCGCACTCAGTCGCATATTTTCGACAGTCATTAATAATCACCATCCATCAGTCTGTTAAAATAAATGATGATAATGTTAAAAGATAAGAAACAATTTTTTTTAAATCAATGAACCAAATAGATCACTCAACATTTTAAATTATGAATTAGCAGTATAATACATACCTACCTACATTTTGATATATATATATCTACCTATTTATTTTTAATAAGTTCGAGAACCGAAATTATTCAACTAACCAATACTAAACGTCTTTAATCAAATCAAAACAGTTTCTGAATGTAAATTTAATCACCAAATTAATGTTGTATTTATTTTTTAACGAATAATTAAACATCAACAAATTAAAAATATTGCTTTAAAATCATAATATATTTTAGTTTAATATAGTTTTTTGGTTGAATCACCACATTTGGAGTTAACACTCATCATGGTTTTCTCAGGGTAGTATTCAATAATTTTTCCTTTTATTACTACTCAAAGATATCTGTATTTCTCCTGATGATGATGGATGTTACCATATCCGAGACATGTAGAGAATTCCTAATTTGACTAGGTTAGGTATACTTGCTTAAAACCTAAATATACTAGTGGAGAAAGGCATACATTTTCCGACTTGTCCAATAAATTTTCTAAATTATTTATAAGGAGGTAGGTATTGTACGATAAAAATATATTTTTTCTTTCAAAATGAGGCCAGTTATTAATTTTTTTAGCCATCCTTCTATGAAAAATATTTAGTTATGTTGGATGGATGGAAGAAATTGGTTAAAGTAAACAAGGAAAATCATAGAATAAACGACCACACTGCACGTACCTAATTGGCTCTAATTATTTTTAAGAAAAAAAAAATCGAAATTATCTAACCTTTATTTTGGTAATTCATTCCTAATCTAATGGACGCAGCGAGTGCCTCATAATTGAAAGATTGTTCGACTTACCTGTAAGGAAGATCAATCTCAATTATTCGAACATCGGAGTTCTTCTCTGATAGTTATGGTAGGTTTCATATTCTAGTGATTCACGCACTGTGTTAAAAGTAAACAATTTTTTGTCGTATCGGCTGATCCCATGACTATCGAACAGTTCATTTGTGACTGAAATAATCGCACTAAAGGGTAGATTGTGGGGGGGGGGGGGAGGGCTCTATCAGAGAAGAACTCCGATGTTCGAATAATTGAGATTGATCTTCCTTACAGGTAAGTCGAACAATCTTTCAATTATTCTTCACATCGTAGTTCTTCTCTGATAGTTATGGTAGATGTTTAAAGATACAACTAGGGCGATTAAATGCAGTGTATAATACCAATCAGGAACTAAACTATTTAGTAGAATATAAATAATATAATAAAATAAGCAAAAAATAATATTACAAGAAACACCTCTTTTTTATATGTATATATTAAGAAAATAATTATGTAGAATTTTCTGAGTTTACTCTAATAAGAAAATTTGCAAATTCATGTTTACTGGTAATTAAAGGTCGATTATAGAAAATTGCAAATACTGATGCATTTTTCGTCCATCCAGCGGTATTTTAGAACAATGTATATTCAATCCTGCTGTATAGGCAGCAGCAGTACTAGCATGTCTAACACTATGACTAGTAAAAATACTGTGTCAATTCTACTTTTCTGAAGAACTTCCTTTATCCACATACTTATACTTTGGGTAGACGCAGGATGGTATGGCATTTTTTGTGTTAATATTAGGTAACCTGTATAATGGAAACACCAAAAAAAAAAAAAAAAAAAAAAAACGTTAAGCTTTTTTGAGCTCGATGTTTTAATTTGTTCTGATATTTTTATCTCAATTTTTGTCCCTTTTCAACATTGTATGTTGTAAAGATATTTTTGAATTTGTTTGCACCCTACACTAGTAGACGTTAAGTTAAGGCTAATAAGGTGACAAGTTTTAAGGTTATATCTTTTATAGTACAAATATGCAATGGATAGATTTTTTACAATTAGAGTAATACCGTGTTAGGATCCCAAGTTGCTGAGTATTTTGGGATTAAGGGGCTTTTGATATAAACACCTTTTAAAAGTGGTTTTATGGTATTGGATGTGGAAGTCCTTCATTAAAGCAACTTAATAATAATTCTAATACTACATTTATATCATAAGTATGTGGACTAATTTTAATTTGTGAACGGTAATCCCACCACTTCGTCGTAATTTTAGAAATAACTGTTTCGGTTGTGCCTCGTTTGGTAAACGAATTCCGGATAATTTTCCCGCCACCAGGGACCATGACTGAGAAGGCCAATTTGGAATAACCAAGATACCTGTAGCTTTATTCGTTCTAATTTTCTCCAGGACCTTGTAGATTAAGGAAAAGGTTGGGAATTCATAAAATTTTAGGTTTTTCCAATTGGTCGTGCACGCATCAACTAATAAGGAGTCGGGATCTGGGCCCAAGAAATGTATTTATTACATTTTTGATTTAGTTTGGACGCAAAAAATAAGTTGATTTGTGGTTTTACAAAGTGATTAGTAAGTAAATATATATTGATTCAGCTCATACTCGGTTTTTATGGAGATAACTCTTAATAAGGAGACCGCTTCTACATTCATTTGTGTATATAAATACTATGACAATAAATGAAAATATTTTTAAAACTCACAGTAATTCCATAATATCCTAGCAATATTATTTAGTTGTTTATATCGCATACTACATATATATTTTATTAAAAGTTGCAATTGCTGTTACATTATTCATTCTTAGTAAACTATTGCAGTTAGAGGCGGTTTTCGAAAAGGATTTTACACTGTAGTAAGCCGCTTTTAATTCTAAATAATTAAGGTGTTTTTTACGATCATCTTTGTTCCAAAACTTTTTGCATTTTCACCATTGCAATAATAGGCACCCCAACCCGTCATGGATGCTTCTGAAAATATTTTCAAAGAGAATTGCTTAATAAGATAACACTAGTGATATTTTTAATCATCAGTAAAAATCTTGTTTTATTTCCTGTCGAATAAGCATTTTTTTGTTAGAGATCATATTATTACTTTGTAAATGTTGTATTTTAACGATTTCAAAAAGTTTTGTGTGAAACCAGCCATACTTTATGGTATCGGGAGTGGCTTTTCTCAGGCATCCTCTTCTTCTGGTCTTTGCTGTTTTCCTGGACTACGTGACGTTCCCGGGGTCGATTGACTGTAAGTAATTTTGAAAGGCTTGTTATTAATATTTCTGTTTTTCATTGCTTGTCATGTATTAACCTTTTCTACAAACACTCAGCCGAAAAGAGAGGCGGCAACTCTGCTGTCCTAGTTTTTCGAGCGATTTATCCCCTATTTCCGTTTTACTGATACAGCACGGTGAACGCTGGCAAATAGAAGAGAGGCATCTGAGAATTTTTGCACCAATTCGTCCAGTATTGCCCGTGCTATTAGATAATTTTTCAGTCAAAATTGAGCCAATAATTGTCAAGCCGGCTCAGAGTTGTGCTTGTAGATTAGAGAAAAAGTATAATTTTTTATGGCTTGGATTCTTAAAATGAATTTTATTTCCTCGTTAATTTTAGGAGCTTTGAGGGAGGTACAATTCTCTGGTATAGAATATTTGATTATTATTTCCTTTCTGGTTTCGCCTGGGATACCCTGAGTTAAGTTGTTTGCCAATCGTACTACTAACTCTTCATATAAAGGTGCCCATTTTTTATTCTGACTACTTTGGGGTTTTCATCAAAAAGCTCAACAATCTTTTGCTATTAACCATTAACCTCTACTTGTTGAGGTATCGCTGATATGCTAGATAGAGCAGTAGGTTCAAAAAGTGTATTATATTGGCTCATTTTCTCTATACTGAGAGTCTGTACTCGAGTTATGGAAATACTGTGAAAATAATTATATTTGAATAATATATTGAACAAAACAAAAAAGGGGGTTCCCAGCAGGGCCGAATTAAGGTCGTTTGACGCCTTAGGCCATTGCGCCAAAATTTGTGAATACAATTAGCAAGTTAGAGTAAAAATACAATGACTCAATGTATTCATAATGTGATAACTTAAAAACTGCTTAAGTGTTAAGAAAGTGTCAGATATCCCTTGTTTATATTATACCATGAAAAGGCGATAGAAAAATACGTAGTTTAGATCTTATTGAGCTGTTCTACTGTAATACAGAATTCGTATTGAATATATAAGTTATTTTAAAATAATAACGTTTTTAGTTCTCGCCTAATGATAATAATAATAATAATAAGCTTAGCGAAAGGACGACCAAGAAAGCTTTCATAATAGATATAGGTTGCCCACTAATACGCAACCTTTTTAAAACAAAGTCGGAAAAGAAGGCTCGAATTTGGCGATAGAGATAACAAATATATGAAAGCTAGAAAAATTAGACATCATTCCTAATAAAACATCGATGGAGCTATGACGAAAAATTTTAAGCCCAACTTAAAAAAATAAAAATAAAAACTTGGCCTTTTCAGGTTATTTATACCAGCAAATCCAGAAAGGCGTCATCCTCCAAACTTGTCATATAAAGGGTGATTTTTTAAGAGTGTCTGAACTTTAAATTTAAATTAAACAACAACCATATTAGATATCTCTAAACTATTTATTTTATGTGAAATAACACTTAATGGCATTAATGTTTGAAAATAACTTCAGTCAGATGTCCGCCGCGGCTTCTTCTAACAAAGCGCCAATTCAATTTCCGACCACTTTTTCAAGAAATTCGGGACTTATGCCTGCAGTTGTCCGCGTTATGTTGTGTTCTAATGCGTCAATATTTGCCGGTTTATTGGCATAGACCAATGATTTAACGTAACCCCACAGAAAATAATCTAATGGCGTTAAATCACACGACCTTGGGGGCCAGTTGACAGGTCCATTCCTCGAAATAATTTTCTCACCGAATTCTTCCCCCAATAAATCCAGGGTTGCATTGGCTGTATGACATGTGGCTCCTTGCTGTTGAAACCACATCTCGTCCAAATCAATACCATTCAAATTTGGAATTAAATATTCATTAATCATCGCTCTGTAACGATCCCCATTAACTGTCACGCGGTTTCCAGCTTCATTTTTAAAAAAATACGGCCCAATAATGCCACCGGCGTATAATCCACACCATACCGTGCATTTCTCTGGATGCAACGGCAATTGTTGAATCATTTTGGGATTATTTGCACTCCAAATGCGGCAATTCTGTTTATTGACGTAACCGTTTAACCAAAAATAAGCTTCGTCGCTGAACAAAATTTTGCGGTAAAATTGTGGATCAAGTTGCAATTGACTAAGAGACCATTCAGCGAACGTGCGACGCAAACGATGATCTTGCGGCTTAAGTTCTTGGGTAAGCTGAATCTTGTAAAGCACCAGACCAAGATATTTAGTCAAAATTGTCCACGTAGTCGAATAACAAAGCCCAACTTCTTGTGAACGTCTACGAATTGACGAATTTGGGTCTTCATCAACACTGGCAGCTACAGCGTCAATATTTTCTTGGGAACGAACAGATTTTTGTCTGGTTTTTGGTTTAATATCGAGTAATGTAAATTGCGTTAGAAATTTGTCTATAACTCGGCGAATACCTCGTTCGGTTGGGCGATTGTGAGCACCATAGAATTCACGAAGGGCTCGATAAGTTTGGCGCACAGAACACTGGTTTTGATAATAAATTTGGACAATTTGCAAGCGTTGCTCTGATGTCATTCTTTCCATAATGATTTGCCAGACTATACTGAATAATTCTGACACTACAAGCGCGAAAAGTGACAGTTCATTTCACAGCCTTCTCGGATAAAAGTTCGGACACTCTTAAAAAATCACCCTTTAGTACGGTAAATGAATCTCTGGTACTGGAAGAAATGACGCTTTACGTGACTGATATACGACACCAGCATCGGCGATACATTTAAACCTTATTTATGGGATATTGACGGAACCCATTAAGATGGTTTTGTTTATGGTAGTATAGGCCTGAGTATAAAAATGTGAAGGAGGCAGTCTGATAGAACGGCGGTTATAGACGATACGTTTTTTAAGCAGATATTGTACGAAAAACTTTAATTATAACGTTTAATATTATTTAGTAAAATATATCATTTTATTTGGCATATTTTACAGTACTGTAAGTAATACCAGCAATACCAACAAAAAACTGTAGATATAACCCTGAAAACATAATAATACTAATATTCAAGGATTGTTTCCGGTTAAAGGAAAGCAACAAAATTGTGTTTTGTTTTATAGCAAACAAGTGCTTGCGGGCATCTTAGTCAAAACAACTACACCCTGGATATAATAATAGTATACCTTTTCCCTTTAATAAAGTAATTAAAAACTGCACACTAAAAATTTTGGTTTCGGTTTAAAACTTACCCTAAACTATCCAAATCATAAGATGTTAAATTTATATCGCTTATCTTTGTGATTTATCGGCATTTTTACTTCGTTATATTTACACACACTGCACGTGAAGGCACTTAAAAATGAACTGTTCGATAGTCATGGGATCAGCCGATACGACAAAAAATTGTTTACTTTTAACACAGTGCGTGAATCACTAGAATATGAAACCTACCATAACTATCAGAGAAGAACTACGATGTGAAGAATAATAGACACAATCAATGAAATAAATTGATAATTTTGGCGTTGTGTGATACTTGTAACTGCAAATTGCCAAAATTGTTTTCTTTTCACATTCCAGTCTAGTCTGGAACTTCACAGTTCAAATTTTTTGTAATAGGAATTCAGAAATGGGGAAAATAAAATATTTTTATTGTTATACCAAAAATTCCTTTTGCACAGATGTCAAAGAGCGCAGATAGCTGTATTGAGAAATTTTACTTTACTGTTAGGTATATGTAAGCAGCAAGAGCCCCTGCGCGCACTAGCGGCGTAGGCGACCATTGTTATTAAGGGTCGCACAGAAGTAAAAATACAGTCAGGCGAAAAATTTTCGGGGCCACGCCCAAATTTCGTTTCAAATTCACCTAGAGTAAAATCGGGGAATATGGAATACCATTTTCGTTTTGTTGAATAACTGGAAAAATAATACACTTTTCACTCTAAAATTTGGTAAATGAGAAGGTCAGAGCATTAACTATAAGTAGCTTATAATCAGTTTTGATTATAAAAACACCGTTTCAGCTGAGAGAAAAAAAGTCAAATTAGTCACTTTTATGTGCTAAACAAAAGTGCAGGGTAATATGGAATAGGTATATAGGCTAATATGGGATAGAGTAAAACATAGGAAGAAAGATACGAAAATAAGTTTAATTCTAAATTGACAAAATTTGACAAAAAATAAACAAACAAATAACATGTTCTAACTTTAACTAGCTCTACATGCAAAAATCGCAAACGTACACATCACTTGCACCAGATGTGCTAGCTTCATGAGCCCATCCGTCGCAAATGATACATTGCACCCACATCTCTTTGCTCTTACTCATTGTAAACTTCTTATCACAGAAAATACATTCCGTGTCATTAACAATTTGCTTGCGACTAACAAAGTTCGACAAGAGGATATCATCATCATCACGAAGAGTCTGCGTGAAAGGGTTTAGAATGAGAATCTGAAGATGACGTTGATGGTGGACGTTGCTTTCGCTTTTTCTTGATAGGATCTTTTGGAGAACCAGCTTCATTGGGTATCTTCAAAGAACTTGGACCAGCTTCAGTAAGTATCTTTTTGGTAACTTTATCGCGCGAAAGATTGATAGACTCCTCTAACTTGTCCTTATTGAGAGTTGAAGTTACCACTTTTGCGCGACAAGGTTTTTGTCCTAGTGCCAATTTTCTTGGTTAGTTGTGGTATGGGTATGACATCCTTAGGAAGAATGTTTTGTTGTTGACATGCCACTTGTTCCGCATCTGCTGGGACGACGTTCTTTTTGCTGTTCAGATTATCAACTTAAGCTATCGGGAAATATGGACTACCAATGGGTAGGGAAATATGGAATATCCCATAATACCCGAAAAATTATCTGGAGGAAAAATACCTGTCAAAAATATGTTTTTTTAAAACAATGTACTCACAACAATTTAAAAAAGTAGTTAATCATGAGGATCGACTTACCTGCCAGAATGAGCGATAGTTCTCTACAAATACAACTACTACATAAATTTAAAAATCTCTATTGAAAAACGTCGTAAACACGTATAATGGCGTACGGCATTTTGCGAACTAATAAAACGCAACCGTTGAAACCTGTTGAGGTTAATAATGGTTTAGGGTGGGAATGAAGTTAGCTTAGGTATAAAGTTGCAGATGTCGCCAGCCACAAAAAAATTAGCAGCTATTCCATATTACCCGGACTATTCCATATTCCCCGATTTTACTCTACTATTAAATTTCCAAAATTAAATTATTACCGCTCCCCTTCTGCACGATTGGATTAAATTTGTTTTTGTAAATGTTTTTTTTTTACTTTTTTTTTGGTATTCCTAGCTGGCTCTTCATTTAAAAAAACATTTTTTATATTATTTGTGAAAATATGAATATTGGTGCCAATCGAAAATTTTAACATAAGACGTCTATGTATGACTCTAACCAGCGTTTTTCGGGCTCAGTTTTTCATGATTAAAAATAAAGTAAATATCGCTCACCACGCCAAAATTGATGATTTTTTCAGAAATCATGTATTTTAGGAGCGTATAGAAGAGCAGTTTTTGGTGCAAGTGCCTAGGTTTTGAAATACTCCTTCTTAAGTGCCGTTTTGTATATTCATAATATAGCATTCTCGTTTCTTCTCGCACTATTTTTTTTATTATAAATTATCACACTTCATCCATAAAAAAATTTTCAATTAAAATTTTTCTCTTAAAAATAAATACCTAATTGTTTTTTGGTTTGTTGTAAAAATATTTTATTGCATTGGGTTATATTTTTGTTGCTTTAAAATAGCTCTAAAAAGGGGAAAACGGAACAAATAAGTAAGTATATAATAAAAAAATACTATAAAATATTATTCTTTTTACTGGTTTTCCATTAAAATTGCATCAAAAATCAATAACTAAAACGATATGCCTCTGAAACCTTTATTTCTATATAAAACAGGACTTTTAGAAGGAAGAGTTTAAAAACTAAACGTTTCCTATAAGACCTTTGTAATCTAAGCCAAGAATACAATATTTAAAGATTTAAATTAAGAGTCCAAGCGTGAGGCGAAAAATTAGGTGGCAATTAGACTTTTGGACCCGAGCTCCTAGGCTCGGAAGGGCGGGGGGCTGCAGCCCGGCAGCCCCCCCCCCCCCCCCTCCCCTTAAATACGCCACTGAAGGGCATCATGGACCTTTGGAGGAGAAGGATAACTAGTGCATACACGTGGTTCGGATTCCACGTTCAGCTGTAGGTCCCGTGGCTGACATTACCCAGATGATGGGAGATACCTTGCAGAACTAAGTATACTGGCTCGTCCGCCAACCCCAACAAAAAAAAAACATATTTGATAAGTATATAGATACTATACACTGTAAAAAATTATGTTAAAATTTCATATTATGTACTGTATTTTTTACGCTATATAATCAGAAATTATTTTTATTATATTGTAAATTCAAAACTTTAATGAAAATTCACTAGCCAAAAATATTTTTTTCGCTATTTGTTATGCAAAATTAGGTACAGTATTTATAATGAAAATATTTCTTGAACTAATCATTTTTTGAATTTTTGGTACGTGCCTACTGTATTTACCTGAAGACGACTGGAGATACTTGCCAGTTGAAACGTTCTGATTCAAAACAAATAAAGACAATGCAAGTCCAAAACTCGACTGCCGTTCATTGAATATCAACCCAAGCAGCAATTTTACGTCGTGCCGACGTTGTTCTATGCGACCCGACGTCGGCATACTACGTCAGTACGACCTTGTTACAACTCCTGTTTGCACCAATATGGTCAATCATTTTTGGGATGTTTCGACGTCGGAAACCAACTTAAAGTTGTTATTAAAGACAAGTGGCGACTATATTTTGAAGTACAAGAAATTAGACCTTGTAGTGCAAAATTTTAGATATATGATAGTTAGAGTCGGCATATATATACTAATTGGTTATATTATCACAACTTCGCTAACCTATAAAATATAACAAGAAAATAGTAACTTGTAAAATAATCATGTCGCATTGTTATATTTAAATTAGATGGAAGAAAGGTTTGGCATAATAAAAATTTTAAATAATTTCGTTCGTGTTACTGACATAGTAAAAACGTAAACGCAAGCTACTTTACTGATAATTATGGTTAAGATATATAAGAAATAAAATGCGCGCCATGCAAATTCGCAGTTTTTGTAAAAAAATATTTTTGCAAAAAAAAGAAATTTTTTTTGAAAAAAGTTTTTTTTGCTCTAAACTTTAAAGTTATAATTCTGTTGCTTTATTACGAAGTTTCAAGGTGTTTTAAAACGCATCATAGAAGTATTGATCATATAAAACAAATAATTAACGTTGAACAACAATGGCGGCCAAACATGCATTATTGCAAATGGCGTAGTCGTACAAACTACCAAATTTTAACTAATAATAACTTCGAGTGGTTATTTTTTACCCAATGGCTTACCAAACACAACCTTTGGTCGGGAAATTTACTAATTACGACCTATTCACGACACGAAACAACAGGAATCTGTATTACCTGGCGAGATCAACTGATTACTTATCTAATTTATCTTTGTTGGGCAGTGGCTACCTTTCCGATAACGTATTAAAAATTATCCGAACTAACGCTAGCTATAACAATCAATATTTAAGGTTTCCTTAATTCTTTTATCGATTAAATTAAAACATTCTCTGTGGATCGCTTAACATTAGCGGTAAAATAACAGCAACTAAAATTCCCTCGGATATGTTAGCATCCCTACGGACGTAACAGTAATCACGCCCGATAATAGATCCATAACCTAACAAAATATTAACGTTTGTCTTCGTTTCGTTCTTGTATTAACGCGCGTACCGGGTTCTTACTTCGAGTTTTTATAATTGCCTACGGAATCGATTGTTACCATCTTCGGGGTAGACAATAATGTTCGACTATCTTTTGGTAAATTATTAATTTTAGCTTCGGCTAATAATTTTAGAAGGTCATTTATGGCACTATGTGTAATTTGATTTTTTAGTGCCCACTTCTTTAAAGGTTCACGTAACTTAAGTCCAGTATGTGACTGATAGTCTTCGGAGAAATCTATTTCTGAATTATTCCATTGTAAATCACATGATTCAGCACCACTAGAATCAAATTGATCTGGGTTTTCTTGAACAGTAATGGGGATTTCAGTCTGATCAAAGTTACCTACAACTGGGCATAAAGTTGAGTCCCCACTCCCCATTTGTGCTGGGGCCACTTTCTTGAAGCCGTTGCAGCTCAATTCTTTTTCTCCTATAATACAGGGCAGAATATTTAAAACGCCGTTTCATTTTAGTTCTTTTTTGGTGAAAAACAAAAACAGAATAATACAATGAAATTACATTTAAAAAGTAAGGTTAGATTGCCAACATTGCCAACTTTTCATTTCATGACACAAACCTTTAAAACGAGAAGTTACTAGTTTAGTTGTATACCGACGTTGTTGCAACATTGTATAGAACCCCTAAATGGAAGAGTTTTATTTAAGTCCCTGACTGACGTAATTACGTCGTTGGCTCCCTGACCCAAACACGGCTATTCTTTAAATGACAAAATCCGACGCTGATCTGACGTTGGATGTTGTACCTCGATACGTTATCAAATATGACAAAATCCGACGCTGATCTGACGTTGGATGTTGTACCTCGGTACAACGTTATCAAATATGACCAAATCGGACGATGATCTAACGTTGGATATTGTACCTCGGTACAACGTTATCAAATATGGTCAAAACAAAGGACAACTCAACGTCGTCTAGTAACGGTCAAGAGGTGTGTACTATTTGTACTTAATGCGACGTCGCAAGTATTACAAAATTAGTCGGACGTTGTGAAAATGCTGCTTGGGAAGTTGTAGGTCTAGCATATTCTGCTTTTATTCCTTAGTCGGTTTTTTGACAAAATGTGTTAATGCGGAATGCGGTAGTGCGTGTGAATTATTTTTACAGAATTATTTATATGGAAAAAGTTATAAAATAATTAAAAAAGCTCAGTAAAAATAGACGATACTAAAAACGATTGATTGTTAAATATAGCCAAAAATTTTAAAAAACAATAATAGTCTTTGTATCCTGCAAAATAAATTGAATTACCTACTATTATGTGCACAATTAAAATTATATAGCCACAATATTATACTGTTTTGCCCAAGGATTAAACTATAATTATACACTTAAGCTTAAGCAACAGTACCTTTACCTATAAACCCCAACATTAAATTAATCACCGATTTTAATTAGACATGTTAGCATTCTGGTTAAGTAAATTATAGTGTAAGAGTGCTAAAGTGTCGCTTTGCATACTAATTATGAACGGGGACTTTATATTATGATAGCGATAACATTAACTGTTTATCTACGTCATAATCCATTACAATGCCTTTGTACGGGGAAACGTTTTTGCCTAAGAGTAAAAGAGTAGTTTGTACAATAAGAGTGGACATGATGTCCCTATCGCACAAGGAAGTAAATTAATACTACTTAACCCGTATCATGGGGTCTGGGAGACACTTGTCAACAAATACCGCTCAGCTGCTCCTCAACTTTCTCTTATATCATTCTGCCCTTCCATCTACTTTTAAGTAGGGCAGACAGCAATATGCTTGAAGATTTTGAGCGAAAATAGGTGAACATACGCGTAAGTTATTTCGGGTTAAAGTACGGAAGTGTCTGTGAGACCCCTTGATACGGGTTAAGTAACTTTAAAAAAAAATGTGTCTCACAGACCGCACAGTACGACTTAAATCCTAAAAGTGACTCTGTACGGGTTACGGGTTAAAACTTCCGAGCACAATATGGAAAATCCACTCGAGTTATACAGTATATTTTTTTAAGACTTAACTTTTTTTTAAAATATTTAAATTAGTCTATCAGAACTTGTTTTTTAGTTGGCCTTGAACGTTTAAGAAAGATAATAACAAATAATTGATAAAAAATTCATTTCGATGGCAAATCTATGGACCAAATTACACCGTCACATATTTTATCGATTTGGGTAATTTCTTATATTTACACAAAATCGCTTTGATTATATCTATCTCTCCCACATCCCACCTTTTGCAGAATAACAGACAAAGAACGATATGTTTATTGATAAAAATGAACAATTTGTTTTTCTCAATCATAGCTAGTTTGATTAAATTTTTCTGCTGAAAAACTTAAAACAAAATAGCTTTAGAATTCCTTTTAAGCGATTAAAAGAAGATTTTTGTCGCACCATTTCGTTCCCTCATTAGGAAAAAATTGTGTATGCGGACTCTGGGATAAAGGTTTGAACAAATTTTATCTGACAGATTTGCATATTTTTGAAGTTCTTATGTATCTTGTTAACCTCACTTCTGTTAAGTATCAGAAAACGACTCATAAAATTTACAACATCCTAACTAGGATGGATTTGAAATCATAGCCGTTCAGTTAACCAGAATAGCCCACTTCTCCAATACATTTAGTGTAAAGGAAACAGCAAATTTCCATGTGGGAGTATAGAAACAATTTTTTTTAACAAGTTCTTCCTTCTTTAACGCAGTTGCGCTTTCTGTACCACAGAGAAGTTTTTTCTGTAGATTATTTCTGTCCGAGGTACAAGACTTATATGCAATATTTTTTTTCTATTTTTCTTAAAATTCCAAACACATTTTGTATAATACGTACAACAAACAACTAAATAGTTCTTGATATGTTGGCACTTAGGGAACTTCTTCAAGTTATAATATCTTAAAGCTGCCTCTTAAAGAAAAATGGATTGCACATTTCATATAATTTTTCATTTTCTACCTATGCAAAAAAAAATGTTAATTTTTTAGGTAGAACAAGATAGGGACGCGTAAGCCTCTTCTTTTAAAATGACTTAATATGTTATAGCCTGTCAAATAATTTAATCTCGAAAACGATTCATTTTAGACGTTTGACATTTTATAAAAAATACTTTAGGATCTAGAGAAAAATCCAAAAATGGAATAAATCTAATCATATTCCAACGCGTATCCAGCTGAAACAAGTGGTTGACCTACTAATAGGCCACTGCCACTTAAGAAAACACCTATATGTCGAATAGGAATTTACAATGGTCCCATTGAATGCAGACTTTGCGGCGAGTAGGACGAAACCGCCTCACATATTATATACAACTGCAAAGCACTGACCCGAAGAAGATTCAAAATCGGAGAAATCCAATGTGGTGACAACCTTCCGCATGACAAACTTAAGAAATAAATCGTTTCTAGCAAAACAGGGGCGTACAATAAGCCCCGGCTTAAACCAACCAATAATATCCCATTTTTAATAACAAAGTTGACAGCTACTTTCAGTATAATCCGAAGTTATAAGGAAAATTTCCCTCATGTATAAAAAATGCCATAAGAGGTGTGCAATTTCCACTGAACTACAGTGGAAATTGCATCACTGGAAATTGCACTGTAGCAACCATAGCAACAAGTAATAAAGAAGTCAACTTTGACTAGACCTTAAAAAAACAAAAATTACTAATCACTCACTTAGGGCTACAGCCGTGTCAAAACTTGCAAAAAGCGGTATTGCAGAACAGCAACTTATAAAAATGACTGGCCATGCTAGTTCCAAATCAATTGCCAGCTACCTTCAAATGGATGAAGATCATGAAGCCATTGTAGAAAAAATGAGAACAGATAGTACCCCAAAATCCAGTGAAAAAACATCAAGCACTCAAGAGAACCTATGTATTATGGACTTAAATAAGACCATCACACAATTACAATAATTGTAATATTACTTTAAATAAATAAAAAACTAAGATAAAATGTTAACGTGTTAGCTATTTATTCTGTAAATTTTCTACCGAATACCATTCGTGCATAAAAATTTTCAGAAAATTCTGAAAAATGAATGTTTTTTGGAAACCGCATTCATTTATTTTCATCGTTGTTTCAAAAAATAGCCCTCCTCCTTCGAAGTCGGCCATTTATAGTTTGAAACAACGATGAAAATAAACTCATGCAGTTATCAAAAAACATTTAATTAATTTTCCAAAATTTTCGGATATTTGTATGCACTTATGGTATTATCCCCGAAAAGTCGTCGATATTTTAGTTAAGGCACATAGAAGAATATTATCTAAACATATTTATTCAATTGCAGGAATGGAAGACATCCGTTTAGAACAAGCAATCTTAAAAATATGGTTTCGATGTTACATTAATATATTTTTACCGTGAAAGGTTGTGATGCATAAGACCATTATAAAGCTATAGTCGCCGACGAAAATTTTTACTTAAATTTGTGAAAAGTATCGTAAACAATATAAAATCCAGCTAAATACTTCCTAGCAAGTTTTAACGAGAAAGAAGTTATTTCTATGAATATGTTTAAGTAATTTAGTGTTGCAATATGCAGATTAATCTTAATGGACGTCACAAAAAAATTATATCGCATTCGTATCAGTAATACACAAACATATATAACCTTGACTTTACTATTTAAACAATAAATAATTGATGAAACCAAATTGAACAAAAACTGCTAAAACTATTTAAAATGCTTAGCGTTTCTCTTTTGTTTCAGGTGTTGTTTATCCGTCCACGCGTGTATCATTAATATCAGCTCGCCATTCAACGTTGATATACCCAATTGCATTATAAAGGAACGTGACCACCTTATTTGGGGCTCTAAAAAAAAAGTTGGTGAAAAAGTGGGCAAGGACAATTTATGGAATTAAAGTCAGTGTCAACATGCAAGATTTCAGTAAATGAATTTAATGATTAACTCAAAGTGTTTGTGTTATTACAACTGACTGTACATTTTTTTAAGCCATGTTAAAGACCAGTGTACTAATCACGATAAAATAAGGTGAGTGAATTAGTTTTTTTTCTAGAGGTTTTAAAGTAAGTAATATTTTTACTGCCTTGAATCTGCACTTTTGACTATTATAATAAGACGTCCTAGATTTTAAAATATAGGCGGTGTTATAAATCGATACCCAAGGACTAATAGAAAGATACAGCATTTACTTTACTAATGTACGACTTTACTAATGTTTAATTGGGCCTTAAAGAAGGTAGAAACTAAACTAACGAAACGTAGGAAAAAATTAAAATACATTAGTAATAAAAAGAATCTGCTGCCCGTATGAATGCTTCCGTCTGGTGATCATATTCCACTATATATATATCCTAATGTGGTCATCCCATCTATTTACATCTTAAAATATTTCAAATTTTATTAACATTTATCTTCCTCACACTTATATATACTTTGTTTCCATATAGTTTTTGATATGCCAAGCACATAGTATTTTTCAAAATGAATGTCTACCCAATGCCCATATAGTACTCTTCATTTCTCTTACCAATTCTCGTTCTCACACCTGGTTGTTAAAACTTTTATTATTCTACACTTAAATTCTTATAGTGCCCAGAGCTACAAACCTTATATAAATTTCCCTTTTTACAGTGTGACGTGTATTTTGGTAATGATTTTTTTATTGTTATACTCATTGAACCTTTATAATATTATAATATTAATGCTATGATATGATGATCAGAGCTGTGAGTAACTTAATTATTTTTTGAATCATGCCAAAAGGAACTGTAACTTCGTTACTTTTGAAAAGTAACTTGTATCTAGTTACTTTTTAGGAGTAACTATACACATGAAAAGTAACTAGATACTTTAAAAGTGACTTAGATGCTTTTAAAGTAACTACGTTCCTTTTAAAGTAACTAAGTTACTTTTAAAGTAACTAAGTTAGGTACTTTTAAAGTTCCTCTAGGATACCAATAATGCACACGTGTCGTCCATCAGATGATGACCATGGGACGATCGGCGGGCGTTAATCAGATTTTCACGAAGGGACGAGCGACAAGTCGCGACATAAATATCCTGACATTAACAAGGTTTTCTCAAATATAACAAATAACAACCCGTTGCCTTTTTCAGCTCCCGTGGAGCGTTTGTTTTCATATGCTACTTTCATTAATGCTCCTCACAGACATGCCCTCTTAGATGAGAATTTTGAAAGGTTGGTACTTTTAAAAGCCAACGGGGCATTTTAAAAACGTTCTGAATTTTTTTGGTTTCTTATAAAAGTTCCTAGTATATTTGGATTTGTTACTTCATTAATATTTATTTAGTTTTGTCACTTATATTTATTTAATTTTTTTGTTACTTATCTTTTCTTTCTACCTTTATTAGAAGTGTGTAAAGTTTGTAAGTATAATAAATTCGTATTTGTTATACACTTTTCATTTACATGTTATCACTACCTGGTAAATTTATGGTATCTATGTAGTTCAAAAGCATCTTAGTTACTTTTAGAGTATCGTAATTACAATTAAAATAACTAGTTACTCAAAAGGATCTTAGTTACTTTTAGAGTATCGTAGTTACAATCAATGTAATTAGTTACTTTAAAAGTATCTTAGTTACTTTTAAATTATCGTAGTTACAATCAATGTAACTAGTTACTGTAAAAGTATCTTAGTTACTATAACTAGTTACTTTAATTAAGTAACTAAGAACTAAGTTACTTTTAGGTAAAAGTAACTATTCCTTATAAGTATCTAGATACTATTGTGCAAAACTATCGAAAAAGTAACTAGTTACTTTTGTGAAGTAACTTTCACAGCTCTGGATGATATCTACCCTTTTCTTCTTAATTTCATTTGTCCTCCTAAAGATGCATGCTTCTGCATTCGAAACATGTTGTAGAGAATTTCTATTTTAAAGTAAGTTTCTCATTAATCTAACAGTCAAGGAATACTTTGAGTTCTTATTTCTTTCCTTCTAGAATTATAAATCTTTATCAGAAGGGAAAGGAGTACCGAGTACCATTATCATCTGTTAACCTACAATATAATCATTTTCTTCTTTAGAAGTCTGTATCCTGTGCTGAACAAGGATAATGGGACTTTTTTATGTGCAAGTACTGAGTGTGGTTTACTTAGTGACGAAACTTTGTTCCGGAGGAATCCTCGATGTGAGTTGGTCCAGGTCTGATAAGATTGGAATTGAAGTTAATTTAAATTTACCTTGGTTACCATGTAAGTACAGGTTGTAGTTTAATTAGATAACTAGATAAAAACTTTGAAACAAAAATATGCAAACAATTATTATCAAGAGCATTGGTACCGGTATACCAGGTTAGTGTAACAAGCAAATAAAATGCAATCTAGGTAGTTTTAAAGACAATATTATATTTATTTTTCGTGTATGGTATTAATATTATTATTGCATTATACAACTTTAAAATAAAATTATGCCTAGGGTGAATAAATCAAATGCGACTAATTTTTCTGGATTTTCAGTATTTCATAGATCATGACATTCTGATTAAAAGTGTCCATGGCCGTAACCCAATCCCATGACTAGTTTTTGAGTTATGGCCTTTTAAAGTTGGCAACTTCGTACTTTAAGATTTTCTACATTGCATTGTCGGAAGTTTTCATTTTCTTAAAAACGATCGACGTTTTAATTTTTCTTTATTGGTGGAAAAGGAGGCTTTAAGTTTTCTTTCGCTTATATAGAAATAAAATATGTATAGGATGTTAAATAATTTGAATACGGATTGAGAAAGTAATATCTAATATTTAGGAATTATGAAAATCCAAAAAAAATAATTACCCATTTTTTGATTAGATTTTGTTCATATTTTAGTATCTTGTAGTACCACGCTATAGAGGAAAATAAATGGGCATAGGTTGATGTAGAGTATGATCGTTTACTTCTAAAAAAAAAAAATTATAATTCGTCCTGTACCTCACCTCCCGTCTTCTATAGCTCACTTATTAATTGCAAACATTATTTGTATCCTAGGGCGCATTTCAGGAAAATATTTTTGTTTATACAGGATGTTCCAAAAATGTTTGACGTCATAATGATCATTTTTTTTTAGATTACATGCTGTATATAGTCTTACTTATTTGGATGTCTCTTATAGTTGCCTTCATATCCACAAAATTTTAATGAAATCGGTTGATACTATAGGCGATAAAAAATAAAAACTAAGAAAAATCAGTTTTGTACCACTGGTTTTAAAAATTAATAAAAAATTTAAATAATGCCTTGTTAATAAAATTATATAAAGGTACTTAATAAATAAGGTCAAACAGCCCCGTTAACCAAGTTTGATTAATACGAATTGTACAGGGTGTCCAAAGTTTAGTGTCAAACTTTGCAAACTTTAAAGCAATCTATTTTTCTTATTTCAAATTGGAACCTCTGTATAATATTATGTCATTCGATGCAGAATTAAAAATCAAATATTTGTCCTAATTACAACCCAATCGCAATTTCTAACGCATCAAAACTTATTTGCAGAAAACTCATTTTATTAACTATTCCACCAGTCATTATTATAAATAAATATCGAAGGTGGCTTTGCAAAACAATTTATTAGTATTAAAGTTAATATTATTATTATTTATTTATTAATTAGCATTAAAAGAATCATCTTTAGGCTCCTCACGAGTATCCACATTTAGAAAAAAATACAAGTAATAAAATATATGAAGTAGGTTTGCCTAATGAATATTCCAGCCTTGCTAGAATCAGATAAAATAAACATGTAGCAAAAGACGTTCCTTTGAATTTTTTTTTAAGTTTCAAAAAAAAAATAGTACTAAAAGCTTTTTGTTTTTAGTTGAAAATGAAACTCGTTGCTACGAAGAACTGGGTTGTCTTAATATCACCAGGAGTTGGTATCACCTGATCAATCGTCCATTCAATGTATTTCCCTTGCCCAGATCTGTGATAAATACTAGATTTATACTTTATACACGACTGAATCCCATTGAGGTAAGGAAAGGGTTCCCAAAATTAAAATATTACGAAAGCACAAGAAAAGTTGAAATAATGAAACAAAATAGTACGATTCCATTCCATAAGAAAAAAACATATTATGCTGTTGGTCGTCAAGGTAGGCATAAATCTTGACTTATTCTGTTAGATAATGATAGACGATAAAAGTTTAATTCATCGCTGGGATTCAAAAAACCAAATTAGAGGCATTATGATATAATACACTCTAAAAAAAAGTCCATATACAAGGGGTCCTAGATAAGGATGTACTCTCTAGGAATTTCGAAAATCATATAAAATAAAGAGATGGTTAAATTAGAAAAAAGTGACGCCCTACTAAATTCTGCAACATTGTGTTTTCAAATTTAAAAAAAAAACTCGAATTCTTCCGAAGATATTTGGAAAAACCGAATTTTCGGGCTTTATTTGAAGAGATATGTTAAAATAAAGTTTACACTCTCATTACCATATTTTATATTCTACAAATAGTAGAGTAATTTCAAAACCATCACCAACTTTACTTTTTTAAATAGTCGGGAAATCTTATTATATTATTTTTAAATTTCCCTCATCCTCCATTCCCTCGAACCTAAAAACCCATGATTAATAAGTGCAAATTCATCTTTTATCTCTAAACTTTCTTGTGTTTTCAAAGCAAACTAGAAATAATTTAACGCTGGATGTCGACAATAAATCATAATATCCAATGTGTCTTCTCTTGAATAATGTTCCATAATTTTAATATGGGCTTTTAAAAATCAGGTACTTTTTTAACTATTCCATGTATTAATAAAAAAAAAGTATGTCCGAAATTCAGTGGATTTAAGAATGCAGTATGTCACTAGTGATTCCTAATAACGGAACCGAGAAGAGAGTCATGTACTGGACTTTGGGGGGGGGGGGGGGGGGATAACTAGTGGATACACGTGCTTCGGATTCCACGTTAAGCTGTAGGTCCCGTCTGGCTGACATTACCCAGGCGATAGGGGATACAATAGGCCTCATATAGGTCTAAGTAGGTATACTGGCTCTTCCGCCAACCCCGAAAAAAAAACTATTCCATAATTTAACATTTACTTATTTCTATAAGTTTGTTAGAGGTGCTGGTATGCTCAAGAGTGTCTAACAACGACACAGATGGCGCTCCGTGCCATATCTTACTGGTGTGTCCCACCAAGTGCTGCCTTAATTAGCTTCGAGATTCCTTTTCTTTTCGTCGCATCCTAGCTCTACTGATGAGTCATGATATGACGAAACGCGTCTAGAGATGGATCTGGCGAAGTGAAAAGGAAAATCTTCTTTATTCCATAAATGATCAACGCAGTATGTATTTTTAAAGAGACATTTTTGTTTATTATAAATAAATATAATATTAATCTACAGTAGAGTAATGATTAATGGAAAAATTTCTACGAATGTACGATAACCCAATAAACGATGATTTTAAGACAAACGGGAATATTTTTTTTTCTGATGGAATAATTAAGCCGTTGCAACACGGATAGAACAAAAAATTTAAGAAATGAATGATAGAAGATTTTTTGATTTGCATTGTCTTTATTTGTTCAACTGGTAAGTATCTTTAGTCGCCTTCAGGGGAATACTAAATAAATACAGTACTACTTATACTAGCTAGATGCACTAGAGCATAACTGACATGGGTATTATTCTAAGGCCTTTCGCAGACAAGGCGACTAAAAAGGAACAAATTACAAACTTAAATTGTTACTTAGTAGTTGTTGTCTATGTATTTCAATGAACAACCGCACACAACGCATATTAATGTTACCAACTAGTAGCGTTGTGTGCGGATGTTGATTGAAATACATGAGCAATAACTACTAAGTAACTGGTTGGTGATTTAAGTTTGTAATTCGTTTCTTTTTAGTTGCCTTGTATGCGAAGGGCCTAAGATTACATCTGTTTAATAAAGGTTTTCAGACATTTCTTATATCTAATAAGGGCTTACTAAAACAGCCTGGGTTCGGATGTATGGTAGCAGCTTCCTTAAATTTCCTCTTCCTCCAGTGTGGTTCGTTATGCAGTATTTATATATACCTAAATCAAGACCGATCACAACAAAAATGGCTACGCCATGAGATTAGTATACAAAATATTGGAGACTCGTAAGAATCGGCCAGTCGCAAAGAGGCATAAAGGTGCACAACCAACACTTAACATTCCGTGTGTTGAAGGAGTATCTGAGCGAATTAAAAGACTGGGACAACGATACAATCGATCAATACGGTATTTAGCTCGCTTAAGAAGCTACTTAACGAAGACGTAGCCAAAAAGACAGAAAAACTGTGTCTACCGGATCCCCTGCGAATGTGGCCAGTCTTACATTGGTGAGACATTCATACCTCTCGAAATAAAGATCAAGGAATACAGAAATAACACGCTAAAGAGAGAGACCGGAAAATCAAGTGCGGTTGACCATGCCAGGACATGGCCATCATATAAGCTAGATCGAAGCTGAAATACTGCATAAAGAACCTATGATTCCTATGAACACTGGAGAAAGAGAAAATTTAAGAAAGTCGCTACTCATACATGAGAACCCAGGTTGTTTTAGTAAGCTCTAATTAGATATAAGAAATCTGTAATGTAAAAGATGTAATCTTAAAATAGTCTCGCGCACGAACTGAATGAATGAATGAATGAATAACCGCACCGTCCGCACCCATCTTAGTTATGCTCCAGTGCATTTAGCTAGTACAAATAGAGTTGTAGTTATTGTACTTATTCACGTGAAGACGACTAGTGATACTTACTAGTTGAAACGTTGTAATTTAAAACAAATAAAGACAATGCAAGTCCAAAACTCTTCTATTATTCAAGATACATCATTGTCTCCAACCTTCAAACAGACACAAGTGAGTGGAAGTTAAGGATATTTCGGAAAATTATCAATCAATTTGTGCTTTGTTTCATTTTAAGGTAGAACATTTTTCTAGTGCTTATTTAGAATTTAAAACTGTTGCAAACTGCAACAAACTTAACTCTTTTTGTTGTTGTTTTTTTTTTAAATAAACCATATTTTTAATATTCCATATGCCATTAAACAGTTATACGTACAATCGTTTAATTTTTTTAAATTTCTTTAGGGACAAATAATAAAAGCCAAAAATGAGTCAATTGAGAAGTCTAATTTGGACATTCAAAAGAAAACCAAATTTATTATACATGGATTTATTGATACCCCACTTTCAAATTGGGTAAGTAAAAAAATGGTATAGCTATAGAAAGTTAAACTTTGCGCGCAAACTACAAACATCATTGCTATTACTAAAGCTGAAACATTTATATTCGAACCATAGGCGTACCCGTTTTTCAAATCTAAATAAAAAATAAAGAACAAAAAGTTGTAGGTACTCATTGACATGTAATATTGCCTAATATCCTTGTAAGAATATCTTATGATGCCGTGTATACCCATACAGCTTTAGTCATTATTCAGACGAAAAAGTAAAAGGAACAAAACTAGGTACCAGACTTCGCCTGGTTTACACTCCCGAATCACCTTTACGATGCGGGTAAATCCCTTACCATTAAGGGATGAACTTCTTAAATAAGTAGCTCAGCATCTTTAAGCAGCTATTCCGCTTTGAAAATCAAAGAAAAAAAACTTCACCCCAGTGAACAAGTCGGTTACAGGTTTTTAAATAAAAAATAAATACCATAATCTAATAAATTACCTACAATAGAATGTTTTCTAATTAACATTTGTCAGTTAAAGTAAATTTTAACGCTATAAAACGTTATTGAAATTAGTATTTATTAAACTCAAACCATTGTCCGTAATAAATAATAATTACTTCCCAAACGAAATTGCTTAGGTCATATATTTAATTAAGAACCGCCGTTTAATTACTCTTTGTGGTTTTAACACATCATAAAACACAATTTCGTGCAAAGTTGAGCAAAAAAAGATGCTTGGTGACTGAAGCACACCATGTAAAACTTTGTACAAATTTAAGTGGCTATTTTAAATTCTAGGTAGAGTAAGAGCGACAAATATAACATTGTTGTTTACATTTCCATCTTCCGTAAAAGAATTAATCGACAATCTGTTGATATTGCAAAGAGGTGTTATTCAGTAAATAAATATAATTAATATTATACAGGGTCCTGCACCTCACCTCCCCCCGTCTTTTATAGCTCACTTAAGATTTTGATATTTTGCAGACTTTACCTGTATCCTAAGGCGCATTTCAGGAACATATTTTTGTTTATACAGGATGTTTCAAAAAAGTGTGACGTCATAAGGATCTATTTTTTTAGATTACATGCTATACTTATATATTCTTACTTATTTGGATGCCTCTTATAGTTGTCTTCATATCCCTAAAATTTTAATGAAATCGGTTCAGTATTATAGGCGAAAAAAAATAAAAGCTAAGAAAAATCAATTTTGTACAACTGGTTTTAAAAATTAATAAAAAATAAAAATAATGCCTCGTTAATAAAATTATACAAAGGTACTTAATAAATAAGGTCGAACAGTCACGTAAACCAAGTTTGATTAATACGAATTGTACAGGGTGTCCAAAGTTTAGTGTCAAACTTTGCAAACTTTAAAGCAATATATTTTTCTTATTTCAAATTGGAACCTCTGTATATTATTATGTTATTCGATGCAGAATTAAATATCAAACATTTGTTCTAATTACAGCCCTATCGCAATTTCTAACGCATCAAGACTTACTTGCAGAAAACTCATTTTATCAACTATTTCACCAGTCATTATTATAAATAAATATCGAAGGTGGCTTTGCAAAACAATTTATTGATATTAAAGTTTATTAAAGTGACAAAAGCACACTTTGACTTTTGTTATTATATAGTTTTAAATATTGTTAGATTATTATTAATTATTTAAGCTATATTATTTGTTGTGATGGAACACAACCAAGAAGAGCTCGTAGATATAATTTTCATATTAGGAGCATGCGCAAAGAATTTTTTTTTCACTTTAGTAAACGTTAATACCAATAAATTGTTTTTCAAAGCCATCTTTGATATTTTTCATAACAATGACTGTGGAAATATTATATTATTATTAAAATATTATACCTAATATTATAATATATATTTTTCTGCAAATAAGTCTTGATTTTTAATTCTGTATCCAATGATATAATTATATAAAGTGCTTCCAATTTGAAATAAGAAAAATAATTTAATTTAAAGTTTGCAAATAAGTTTGACATTAAACTTTCGACACCCTGTACAATTCGTGTTAATTAAACTTAGTTAACGAGACTGTTCGACCTTATTTATTAAGTACCTTTGTATAATTTAAATAACGAGGAATTATTTTTATTTTTTTTTAAATCAGTGGTGCAAAACTGATTTTTCTTAGGGTTTATTTTTTTTTCGCCTATAATACTGAACCGATTTCATAAAATATTGGGGGTATGTAGAGGGGTATAAGGCATCCAAATAAGTAAGAATATTTATGGTGTGTAATCAAAACAAATAGATCCTTATGACGTCACAGTTCTTTGGAACACCCTGTATAAACAAAAATATTTTCCTGAAATGCGCCCTAGGGTACAGGTGGAGTCTGCAAAATATCAAAATCCTAGGTTAGGTTAGGTAAGAGTGGCAGACCCTTGGTTCTGACCAAATGGTCTCACGTAGTCCTGATTAGGTCCGTTGTGATACCACACGTGTTCCGTAGAACCCACCTTCATCAGATCACTGATGGTTTATGCGACGTAACCGCGGAAGGATTTTAACAACTCATTCAAACCAGCCACTACTGTTCAGAAATCTGCTCAGCCGTCCAAGTTGTAAGTTGTTTAGTTCCTCCAGGCTATCGAAAGATGATTCACCCAGAGTAGTGAACCTCCTTCTTGCGAGGCCAGGGCATTCACACAGAAAATGTTGAATACTTTCTTTCTCTTCCTCATCTCTGCAGCTTCTGCAGAAATCGTTAGTGGGTATTTGCATACGTTCGGCATGTCTACCGAAGAGGCAATGTCCGGTAACAACCGCAGTAATATTTCTCACGTCTTTTCGACTGTGTCTCAATAGCTCTGCGGTTCTCTTTTTATCGAATGTGGGCCACAGTTGCCTGGATGTACTACAGGTTGTCAACCCTGTCCATCTGTTCTGTGCAAGCTGCTTGGCCGTGTAGTCAATCTCCTCTTTGACCAATCCCAGTGGTTTGTTCACTGTATTGTCTGCTAGATCAGCTGGCATGCCTGCGCCCTCTCTTGCGAGCGCATCGGCAGCCTCGTTGCCATCTATTTTGGAGTGTCCAGGAACCCAGCACAGAATAACCCGATGTTGGTTGCCAAGTGTGCATAGATTGTTGCGGCATCGCTTTACGAGCTTTGATTTGACGCTGCTGGAACAGATTGCCTTAATCGCCGCCTGACTATCACTGAAGATGGTGATTGACGAGGCTACTCCCAAGCCAAGGTGTTCTTGCAGGATATTGACCGCCTTCTCTACTGCCAGTACTTCCGCTTGAAAAATACTACAATAATTGGGGAGTCTATACGATTTCTGTATTTGTAAACTTTCGGAAAAGACCCCGGCTCCCACACCAACGTCCATCTTTGAACCGTCTGTGAAGATTGCGTGATCTGTTTTCGTTATATTCTGATTGCCTTCCCACTCTTCCCTACTCGGAATGAGTATAGAATACCTTCTATCGAAGCATGTTATTGGGACAGAGTAATCAGTCGGGTCTCGTAGATTATTCCCCGGGTGAATCTTTAGTATACTGCTGTGCCCGTAGTTAGTTTCCTTCCAGAATTTCGACTCTTTTAGTCGCAGGGCACTTTTTGCAGCTATACTTTTTCCATAGATATCCAAGGGGGGTATATATAACATGACCTCTAGCGCCGCTGTCGGGGTTGACTTAAGGGCTCCGGTTATTCCTAAACAAGCTGCCCTTTGTATCTTTGTTATTGACTTAGTGTGCACTGCTTTTTCCAAAGCGGTCCACCAAACCAGGACCCCGTATATTAATATAGGTCTTATAATAGCTGTATGGATCCAGTGTACTATGTGGGGTTTTAGTCCCCATTTTTTTCCAATTGCTTTTTTGCAGGCATATAATGCTACCGACGCTTTTTTAACTCGTTCTTGCAAGTTTATGCCCCAGTTTAGCTTGGAGTCAAGTACCAATCCTAAATACTTTGCTTACGATCAAAATCCTAACTTAATTAATAAGTGAGCTATAAAAGACGGGAGATGAGGTGCAGGATCTTGTATATCTACACTTGCGTGCATAAAAAACGGCCCTTACAAAATTTTGATTAAGTTGTAGACTTGATAACTTTTTTATTTTTAGTCCGATTTTAGTAATTCTTTTGAGAACTGCAGGTACAACTAACAGTTGAACTTGACTATTACAAATATTAATTAACATTGGTTATTCGATATATTCTACAAAGATAATGGAAATGTTTTTTTATCTAATTTCAAAACACCCTGTGGTATAATCAGTCATTTCAAAATACCAGTTATCGTTTAGAGTCATCTATTCTATAAATTTAGTTTTTTGGTTTATGCAAATATATACAGGGTGATTCATGTTGAGTGGCCTATTAGAAGATCTCGGAAACGAGTAAACTTATCTTTCTAAAAATTTAATTGCAGGCATAATTGGCTCTAAGCTTTTAAAACATTGTCTTTTGAGGTTTTTGTTACTTCCGGTTATACCGGAAGTTAATGCCAACTTTGCTATTTCAAATGGAACACCCTGTATATTTTAGCATTTTTGATAACCTTATTAAAATTTAAATAACTTTTATTAATATTAATCTATTCCTATCTCTAACCGTTTTTGAGATATGAATTATAAAAGGATTTTTTATGTAAAAACGCTCCGAGAAGAAAGTTTAGTAACTCTCAAACTAATAAAGGTAAACATTTAAAATTTTGTAAGCTTTCAAGTAATACATAGATCTTTAGTTTACATTACTTAAGTTTTACGTTTTTTATACAGGGAGTTCTTAAAATTGTGCCAATATTTCCATTTAAATATGAATGTGCATAAGTCAATTTTTGCTATTTTTTAGCTTACCGACGTGTAGAGAATTAAATTTCCTATCTAAATGCCCAATATGTTACAATCCACATTTTTAGTGTTTTTGGAATTTAGCAATTTAAATAAAAAATCTTAAAATTTCTGTTTGTGTTAATGTGACATTGTTTTTGAAAAGAAGGCTTCGACTGGGATTTTCGATTGATTTTGAAAATTAGAAATAGCTAAGCAACGAACATAGGCGCTTAATAGCAGATGGTAACAAAGCTCAAAGTCAAACGAAAACCCAGTCGAAGCCTTCTTTTCAAAAATAATGTCACATTAACACAAACAGAAATTTTAAGATTTTTTATTTAAATTGCTCATAATTCCAAAACGACTAAAAATGTGGATTGTAACCCATAAGGCATTTAGATAGGAAATTTAATTCTCTACACGTTGGTAAGCTAAAAGATAGGGTGTTCCATTTGCAAAAATTGACTTATGCACATTTATTTAAATGGAAACTGTTTAGGATTTCCTTTTTTGTTTTTCATAAAATTAAAAAGAAAAACATATTTTTTTGATGGAAAAATTATTGGTGTCAAGAGATTAAAATTGGTTTGTAGTTTATTCGTTCTTAATACTAATTTTAAATGACCGCGCATGAACAAAACTCCACAAGCCATTCTGATACCACTGTTACTAGAGAGACTGCTATTAACCGCCATGTCAAACACCCACATGTTGGGAAAAATCGTGAGTTTCTGAAACGTGCATCTCAAGTGAAGAAAAGGGGCCCCTTCAGCACCACTGAAGCAACATCAATCAAGGTGAGTGGAGTTTCCGACTTTTATCAATCTTTATTCAATTGTAATGTTTTAATTTTACTACAAATATTTCTGAATCCGCCAGATTAATTTTACAGTCCATTAATCATCCTTTTTCTTTTCAAACCAGCAAAAATACGCTCCATTTTTGGTCTCTTCGGCACGGATATTTATTAGTTTTGTCATAAAAAAGAAAATTGTAGTAAAAATTGAAATTGATTTAGCTTCATAATTTCGCCATTTTTAAATTTATTTGCCGTTGTAAAAAACCGTCTAGCCCACTTCAAAATGTGTTAGCATTGTAAAAACCGCGCAAGTCACGTTTTCGCACACACAGTAAAGCAACTCCTTCGCATCTCCTTTTCTAACTTGAGCATTTTCAAGCAATCGCTACTATCTTTCTTATATACATTGAATCCCTAAAATACAGGGCCGCATTTGAATTTTTTGTACAGTATTCTTACAATGGCCGCCGCCGAAAAACTAAAGAGGGCAAAAAGTTTTTCGTCAAGTTGAAATAAACCGCATACAAGAGCTTTATACTTATGCAGAACAGGCAACTGTTGATAAGTCTTTGCATAATCAATTTAAACAAAGATGTAATTATTTACCTGATATCTATGAGGAATTTAATAAACAACAAAGTATAATTATGAATTTAATAATTAATCTGGATGATCAAATTCCATTGGAAGATAAAATACGATCTGAATTTGAGCTTTCCTATTTTTTTGTAAAGGCTGTCTCTGAAGGTATTTTGGAAAATGAATTAAAAGCAACTAATGCTGATCCTAATAATCAGAATATTAATATTATGCCAAAGGTTAAATTACCAGAAATAAAAATAAATAAATTTAATGGTGATATTAAACAGTTTAAAGCCTTTATTGATATTTATGACGCTTTGATTCATAATAATTCTTCTTTAACTAATATTGAAAAGTTCACACATTTACATTCTTATTTAGAAGGTTCCCCCAAGGCATTAATTCAATGCACACCTTTAACCAGCACTAATTATTTTGTAGCATACAACGCCTTAGTTGAACGCTATACAAATGACCGTATTCTTGCAACTGCGCATTGGAATGAAATAGAAAATGCCCCTCATTTGTCTTCAGAAAATCCGCATGTCCTCCGACGATTAATTGATATTTTTACTGAAAATATTGCCGCTCTATCAAACCTCAAATATCCTACCGATCACTGGGACTTTATTTTAGTTAATATGCTATTAAAACGACTTGATTCCGTCACTTTGTCGCGTTTTGAAATGAATCATGGTTCATCCGCTTTGCCAACATTTAAAGGTCTTATTGACTTTTTAAATAAACAATGTGTTGCCTATGATAGTATAGCCTTCTCTACAAACCATAAAAAAGATTCTAGAAAACAGCCGCAACAACGTCCTCAATTGTATTCACTGTTATCAAATACCGCAGAAAACCCTCGAAAATGTCCGCTTTGTTCCTCAAATCACAATATTTATAAGTGTTCTAATTTTATTGCAAAGAGTCCGCAGGAACGTTTTTCTTTAATAAAACAAAATAAATGGTGTTTTAATTGTTTAAGCTCTTCTCATATTTCCGCAAAATGCAACTCAACTTTTACTTGTCGTTTTTGTAAGGCCCGCCATCATTCGCTTTTACACTTGAATGGTCAAAATAGTCACCATATTCCGCGTCCTCCAAATTTACTACCTCCGCTACAAACTATCTCCCCCGCATTAAATTTTCAATCAAATAATCATAACTCTAATCGTCAAACGCAACAAATTGTTTTACCTACCGCAAATATTTCCGAATCCGTCCCTGTTCAAAATCCGCCGGTCGCATCTTTAGCAACATTTTCAGACTCGCAAAAAATAACCAATAATACAAATACGAATAAAATTAGTTCAAATACAGTATTACTCGGTACATTGCAAATCGATGTTTTAGATTCTCGTGGAAACTATCAAAAGGTTCGCGCTATTTTGGATTGTGCCTCTCAATCTAATTTTATTTCAAAAAAGTGTGTTAATCGGCTGGGTTTATCGCCGCATAAATTGTGTTTATCCGTATGTGGACTTTCAGACATGTCAAAAAATGTCAATTCTGGTGCGGTTCATTGTGTTATTAAACCTGTTGATAAAATTACTCCTAAATTGGATATAGAAGCTGTCATTTTGGATAAAATTTGTAATGACCAACCTACTATTTCTAGTTTGCCTGTTAACTTTCCACACACTATCAATTTAAAATTAGCAGACAAACACTTTTATGAACCAGGAACTGTCGATATTTTACTAAATGCTCATGTTTTTTCTCAAGCCTTAATTGAAGGTTGCATTAAGGGACATGAGAATACGCCAACCGCAATTAATACTATTTTTGGGTGGATATTAATGGGACAAATTACTAATAATTTTAATCAAAATGTATATTCTTTGTTTACTTCTATTGACGCCGCTTTAGACACAACTGTCAAACGATTTTGGGAACTTGAAGAGGTACCGCACGTAAAAACTATTTCTCCTGAAGAGAAGCAATGTGAAAATATTTTTATTGATAAATATTCCCGCTCGCAAACTGGAAGATATTCTGTTTCTTTGCCCTTCCGCGATAATATTGAACCTAGTTTTGTTGATAGCCGCTCGATAGCTCTTCGTCGCTTTCAGTCACTGGAACGTCGACTTATACGTGATCCAGACCTCCATAAAATGTATTGTGAATTTATGGAAGACTATCTCAAAGCCGGACATATGGAAAAAATAAATAAAAATAATAATTATGATGATTCATACTATATCCCGCATCATTCTGTTATAAAATTAGATAGTGTCTCCACTAAATTGCGTGTAGTTTTCGATGCCTCCGCAAAGGATATGAACAATAAGTCTCTAAATGATTTTTTATTGATTGGGCCTAAGTTGCAAAATGATATTTTAAGTATTTTATTACATTTTCGTCTTCATAAATTTGTTTTTACCGCAGATATACGACAGATGTATAGACAAATTTTGATTAACCAATCACATCGCCGCTTTCAAAAAATTTTATTTCGATTTTCTGTAAATGATGAGATTCAAGACTATAAATTAAATACTGTTACGTACGGTGTATCCTCCGCACCGTATTTAGCTATACGCACCTTATTACAACTTGCTGAAGATGAAAAGCATAATTTCCCTATCGCTTCCAAAGTTTTAGTATCTGACACTTACGTCGATGATATCGTAACTGGTGCTCAGACTTTTGAAGATTGTTGTAGTCTTCAAATGCAGCTTAGTTCTCTTTTAGAAAAAGGTGGTTTTCAGCTTAGAAAATGGTGTAGTAATTGTCCTGAACTATTATCACGTCTGCCCGCTGATCACCTTTATAATGAATCATTATTTTTTGACAATAAGGAAACGAATCAAACTATTAAAATCTTAGGTTTAAAATGGAATCCTATTTGTGATAATTTTACATATTCTGTAGAACCTCTGGAACGCGAATGCACAAAAAGAAATATGTTATCAGATTTAGCCCGCATTTTTGACCCCGCAGGGTTTTTAGCCCCTTTGAGTTTTCTATGTAAACAAAAAATACAAATTATGTGGAGCTTAGGCTTAGATTGGGATACAGTTCCTCCAGAACATATTGTTAGTTTTTGGAAAACAATTAAATCACAATTACCTGAACTTAAAGATTTAAAAATTCCGCGCCATTTAAAAAATAGTTTAAATAGTTATTCTGAAATTCATGGATTCTGCGATGCCAGTGAAGCTGGATATTGCGCTTGCATATATATTCGCATTCAAGTAGGCGAAAATAATTTTTGCTGTTATTTAATTTGTGCAAAATCAAAAGTTGCACCGCTCAAACGAATTTCAATACCGCGTCTTGAACTGTGCGCAGCCGTCTTATTGGCTAATTTATTAAAGTTTCTTTTGGATGCGTACAAAGACAAAATTTCATTTTCTAATTTTTGTTGTTGGTCTGATTCAACAGTTGCATTGTCATGGATTAGATCTTCACCGCATAAGTGGGTAACATTCGTAAGTAATCGAGTAACTTTAATTCAAGAAACCATACCGCCATCTTGTTGGCATTATGTTAATACTAAAGATAACCCCGCTGATTACGGAAGTAGAGGTTTACTTCCCCGTGAGTTGCTTCATTGTGCCAAATGGTGGGTGGGTCCCGAATGGCTAAGTTTGCCCCAATCACTTTGGCCTGAGTCTAATATTGTTGTCGAGGAAACTCTCGAGGAAGTTAAACACACCGCTTTGTTATCAAACATTAATCTCGACAAATTAGATACACTTCTAATTAAATTTTCCTCTCTATCCAAAATTTTAAATATCATTTCTTATGTATTACGTTTTATTAAAATGTTAAAAACAAAATCTAAATTAATTGGTCCAATACCGAATTCTGAATCAGAATCAGCTTTGAATCTTTTAATAAAACGCACACAAATGACACATTTTTCACAAGATATTGAACTTTTGACTCGAGGAAAATTAACTACAAATTTAACTAAAAAACTTAACCCGTTTTTAGATACTGAAGGAATTTTAAGAGTAGGGGGTAGAATACGTCACGCTGACGTACCTTATGACTTAAAACATCCTATTTTACTACCACGTATTTGTCGATTAACGGAGTTAATAATTCAGGACGCTCATAAAAAATATTTACATCCTGGAGGTCAAACATTGAGATTTATTTTATCTCAAAAATTTTGGATATTGTCCGCCCGCAGGGCAATACGTAAAATTACGTCTGAATGTATAAAATGTTGGCGTTTAAACCCTAAAACGTCACAACCGCCGATGGGCGATTTGCCTATTAGTCGAATTTCTCAAATAAAACCATTTTCACAAGTAGGCACAGACTACTGTGGCCCATTTAACATATTAATGAATCGCCATCGAGGCGCAAAAACAAGGAAATCATGGATTTGTTTATTTGTTTGTTTTGCGACCAAGGCAATTCACATTGAATTAGCGTCAGATCTTTCAGCAGAGTGTTTTCTTGCTGCATTTCGTCGCTTTATTGCTCGCAGAGGCAGGTGCTCTGCAGTTTTTAGTGATAATGGAACAAATTATGTTGCCGCGAATAAATATATTCAAAATATTATGCAATCAGCTGTGGAATCTGAAAAAATTAGCTGGCATTTTAACCCTCCAGCATCACCACATTTTTCAGGTCTTATGGAGGCTGGTGTCAAGAGCCTAAAAACTCATTTATACCGCGTAATAGGATTGCAAATAGTGTCTGTTTAAAGGTTGGAGACAATGACGTTTCTTGAACGGCAGTAGAGTTTTGGACTTGCATTGTCTTTATTTGTTTAGAATCACTACGTTTCAACTGGTAAGCATCTCCAGTCGTCTTCAGGTGAATACTGTATTCACCTGAAGACGACTGGAGATGCTTACCAGTTGAAACGTAGTGATTCTAAACAAATAAAGACAATGCAAGTCCAAAACTCTACTGCCGTTCAAGGATTGCAAATATTGACATATGAAGAATTTTTAACATTAATAACCCAAATTGAAGCTGTTTTAAATTCTCGCCCATTATGCCCGCTTAGTAATGATCCAAATGATCTGTCGGTACTGACCCCGGGACATTTTTTAACCCTTGAACCGCTTTCCGTTTTACATGATCCCGATTTTAAGGAGGTAAATATAAATAGGTTAAATCGATGGCAACTTCTTCAGCGCCTACATGCAGATTTTTGGTCGCGTTGGAGTAAAGAATACCTTCATACTCTTCTTCAAAGAGGAAAATGGAATCATAAAGATTCACCTATTACTCCTGGTACATTGTGCTTAATAAAACATGAAAATTATCCCCCGCTTGCTTGGCAAATGGCTAGGATTGTAGAGTTGCACCCGGGTGCCGATGGAGTTGCGAGAGTTGCTACTGTGCAGACAAAACATGGGTCTTTGAAACGACCTTTGGTTAAGCTTTGCCCGTTACCCTCGCAATAAAAAATATATATTTTTTCTCAACTTAGATTTAGGATTGCTTGTATGTTTATTTTGTAATTTATTTTAAATGTTAGCACATTTAAGGTGGGTGGGAATGTTTAGGATTTCCTTTTTTGTTTTTCATAAAATTAAAAAGAAAAACATATTTTTTTGATGGAAAAATTATTGGTGTCAAGAGATTAAAATTGGTTTGTAGTTTATTCGTTCTTAATACTAATTTTAAATGACCGCGCATGAACAAAACTCCACAAGCCATTCTGATACCACTGTTACTAGAGAGACTGCTATTAACCGCCATGTCAAACACCCACATGTTGGGAAAAATCGTGAGTTTCTGAAACGTGCATCTCAAGTGAAGAAAAGGGGCCCCTTCAGCACCACTGAAGCAACATCAATCAAGGTGAGTGGAGTTTCCGACTTTTATCAATCTTTATTCAATTGTAATGTTTTAATTTTACTACAAATATTTCTGAATCCGCCAGATTAATTTTACAGTCCATTAATCATCCTTTTTCTTTTCAAACCAGCAAAAATACGACATTGGCACAATTTTAAGAACTCCCTGTATAAAAAACGTGAAACCTAAGTAATTTAAACTTAAGATCTATGTATTACTTGAAAGCTTAAAAAATTTTAAATGGTTACCTTTATTAGTTTCAGAGTTACTAAACTTTCTTCTCGGAGCGTTTTTACACAAAAAAATCATTTTATAATTCATATCTCAAAAACGGTTAGAGATAGGAATAGATTAATATTAACAAAAGTTATTTAGATTTTAATAAGGTTATCAGAAATGCTAAAATATACAGAGTGTTCCATTTGAAATTGAGTTGGCATTAACTTCCGGTATAACCGAAAGTAACAAAAACCTCAAAAGACAATGTTTTAAAAGCTTAAAGCCAATTATGCCTGCTATCAAATTTTTAGAAAGATAAGTTTACTCGTTTCGGAGATCTTCTAATGGGCCACTCAACGTGAATCGCCCTGTATATATAGAGAGATATTCAAAAAATGTATTTGAAAAAGTTTTTTGGAATTAAATTCTAGGCTCCTAGGCAAAATTTCAAGATTTTATTTCAAATAATTGGAAAACGTATTTTTAAAAAGATATTATTTATCAATTAATTAACAAATTTTCTTTTGGGTAGCTTGGCTAATATAAAGCCCATGTATTTAAATTAAAATAAAGGAGTACAGTAGTTTTCAAATACATTTTTTTGATATCTGGTCACTCGCTCGTCACCTAATCTTATACTTTTGTAAAGTCCTTTTTTTTTAAATTTGTCGCTATAAGAGTAGTTTATTTTTAGGTGATCGGATATAACCGATCCCTAAACCTCATGCAGAAATTATATAACCAAAAAAAATTGTTTTATTTGTTTTTAATGATTATTGTAACCTCGACAAAATTTAACGGTTCTACTATTATGTAATTATGTTTTTTACCTTCATGCATCAGTGTCAAGTTCATCATTTTATTTTTTGCTAATATTTCGTTATTTGTATAAAGTAAGGTCTTTATGATAATCCAATGTGAGACAGTCTCCTATTGAAACACGAATTATAAATTTTATATTTATTGCTGACAATAGTTATGCAATATATAGCAGCTATTAAAATATATATCTTCGGACAAAAAATTTAAATATAGTGAACGTATACTAAGCATTTTAAACGATTAAATGTACTAAAACTTTGTAAATGTAAGAAAAAATAGTTTCAATAGCAGTTGTTAAATGCTTCATAAAAACATATAATCACAGTCGTCGCTTCCAGCATCGGAACTAGGGTAACTAGGATTTAAAATTCTTTCCACAGCAAGAATGCGAGGAAAGTCACCATTCTCAAAAGCCTCCACTGAAAAAGCGGGATCATTTAAATCAATGTCAAAAACATTATCATCATCATCGCTTAACCAATAAAGAATTTCGTGCACCAACTCGTACTCAAAATTAGATATTCTACGTCTACGTGGTTTTGGCGGACCAACGTCCAATTTCTTCCCACTGGGGAGAGCGTGTAGGTAGAGGCACGTATTGCCAAAAGGACATTTTCCTTTACCCTTCCTGAAATATCTACAGTCAATTTTTTGTCTCCTTGATTTCTCTTTAGAAATAAAAATTTCTTTGTCTTCTTTATCTTCAAAAAAAACTTTACTTGGGTATACATAGTTTGAGGCGACCCTACATTCTGGACAAGCTTTGGAAACGGTAAGTTCAAAGTCTTTACTTTGTCTCCACGTTGTGATACAAGAAAAACAGAAACAGTGATTGCAATTGGGCAATATACCGAATTGTTGGTCTTTTCGAATATTTTTTTCTAGTACTGTATCAAGACAGATTCCACAAGTCTTTTTTAAAGATTGCGTTCTCTGAACTTGTGTAACTGCGTCTCTATTAAAACTGGTACTTGGTTCGAATTTTCTGCATATACTTTGATTCGCAAAAAATGAATGTGGAGAAATGGTCGATTTTCGTGCTTCCCTTACCATTGACGTAAATTCTGAATGTCGGTTATGATAATTCATATTTTCTGACGTTTTTTCTGGCTCTACTTCAGCGTGAATATTTCTGCAACGACTTCCAAATCTACAGAGACCCCTTTGAAAATATCGGCAAATGCGTCTATTTTGTGGCTCAAAAGAATTCATTGTTTAGGCACAGTGCTTTCAGATTTTTGATGACAATATTATTATTAACGAAACAGAGGCGCAAAAATTAAAACTATTTTTCTTCGGGAAAATTTATGACAGAATTGTCAGACTGAGTTATTGACGTTGTTCAGATTGACTTGTTAAACTTCTACAGGTGCAATGAAATGTATGCCCGTTATATAAATAAAGAGTAAACATTATTTTATTGCATTATTAAAATAACACTACCTGAAGGACGGACGGTATTTGTGGAGACATTCCACAGAAAATTGCAACTTTTCTTGCAGCTATAAGTAGAATGTTGCCTCTTGTTCTCTGCTTAAATTGCTATGGCAATAGTCTATTATTATTGCATCTGCAAGTTGACCTGCAAAATGTATTTCGGTAATCTCACTATTGGAATGCATTTTAATTTAAAATTTGGAACTTTAATGCACACTCGAGTATAGGTCCAGATTCGTTGAGGAACGAAGAGTTTAAATAGGCATCGGCAATAGCTAGCGTGGGTTTCTTGGCCACGGATTCTGGACTCGGCTCATTAGTTACTTTCTTATTTATCTTAAAGATTTATAAGTAAGTAGGTATAAATTATGTATTAAGGCCCGCTACATTGATCTCCTGGTAACTTTACCAGCAAGATAATTTCCAAAGAAACTATTATTCAGATAATTGTTTCCATAATTATCTGGCTGTTCAAGTTACCTGGAGATGGATAAAGCGAGCCTAAGTCAAACCAAATACTTTATTTTTAAGTATCGAAATATCTGAGAAATGTATTTTCTAATTTTTCATTCCTTTTTAGGTTAAAGATATGAGAGATGAGCTTTTAAAAGCAGAAGATGTCAACGTTGTTGTCGTAGACTGGGCAGGAGGAAGTCTACCGCTCTATACCCAAGCCACTGCCAATACAAGGCTAGTTGGTTTGGAGCTTGCTTACCTGATTAATTATTTTGTGGTAAGTAATATTAAATAGTTCGGCAAATACTACCCCTAAAATAATTCTTGTTATAGACACAGATGATTCTATTCAGCAATTTATCTTCTTTCTTGGATCGGCAGGATTTTTTAATCTGTTTTGTGGACCAAATGTCAAATTAATTTTTATTCTTGTTGACTCTATCATTATCGTTTGCGTTAATACAGAGATAAACAGTTGAACTAATTAGTTTTGTAAATCTCTGGCGAACGTGTTTGATCTACAGTGTAAATTACAGCGTTCCGTATTATTAGATCAGTTTATTTATTTATCTACTTTCATTTAGTAATATGAATTTTACAGTTCTGTAAATCGTTTTGTAAGGGCATCTATTATAGCACTAGTTGCAATCTTTTTTGGTATACTTACTTCCAAAACTATTAATTCCGACAGGCTGGGAGGTGCATTTTCCTTTTCCATAGAATACAAAAAACCGCATGTGAGTTGCATTAAGAGGACGAAGTTTAGTATACTTTCGAAAAATACTTAAACAGTTGACACCTGTCACATTTCCTTCTGTTATAACAAATTCTCGCATAATTTTGGTTTTCGAGAATGGAATCACAATTTTTATATACAAATCATTGTGTTCAATATAATCCAACATTAACTTAGCTAGTTCTTCTCGTCGATAAGCCCCAAAAATGCCGATTATCATAACAACCTTTATAAGTAAATATGTTTCATCATCTGCAGTACTAAGAAACTTACATACGTCTTCCTTTGTGAAACCTTTGAACTTTTTCGCCTTGTAACCCTCTGAACTTCTTTTCAAAAATGCGATTAGTTGACAAAATCTGCTTATATCTTGATTTTTCTTGACTGAAATCATAGTTCTCAACATTGAGTAGTGAGTCCATAGTATAGATGGTTTCTGGGAGGGTTGGCTTTACGGAAAAATAACCCAAAAGGATTTATGAGTAGGAGAATAATACACACAGTCTGCTCCACTAGTTTATTGTAAGGATCTCAAAGTGAGAATCCTAATGTCTTCGTACATGTTTCGAAGGTAAAAACCTTCATCATCAGCGAATAAAATTAATTCAAGGATTTTCTCAGACACCTCCTTTATTTTGTTAGCTTTGCACCAATCTTCAAATTTCTGATACTCCAACTCATACCGCGCCTTGGATTTTGTCGAAACTAAACTTGAGATCGCTTCGTTTGCCGCTGCTTCTATATCAGAGGGTAAACTTCCATCAGAATCGCTCATTTTGAAAAAGGCTTTTGATATTTTTGAATTTGTTTGACAAAGTTTCGACAGTAACCATGCGAAACAGTAACTATGCGAAAGGTAACATAAAAAACTTGATTAGTAAACTTAATAGCAGGTGCATTTTTATTTTAAAAAATGCCTTTTGCCAAATATTTTTATTCATAGATGAAAGTAGATAAAATTTTGTACAATATTCTTGTTGTAAATTCATATTACTACACTCGTTGTTTTACCTATTAAACTCGACTGACGCCTCGTCTGACAACTTTACCATCTCGTGTTGTAATATGAATCTTTACAACACTTACTTAGTTATTTTTTACTTTTCTATACCCGTGTAATAAAGTAATAATAATTATTATAGAATAATTAAGGTGATTGTTAGGTTACGACGACTGACAGACATTTCCATGAATGGTAAGAAACGAAATAAAGGCAAATCGCACAATGTCACAATTAATTCAAATACTTAAGTATATTGGCTTATTTCTACTCTATACGACTCCACTACCTATGCCATCAATATGTGAAGACAGCAATAACTCTGATAGCCAAACTTCCAAAGTTCTTCTGTGCTTTTTCTTACGTTTCAAAATAATATGTATAAATTTAAAGCTGAAAAAGATGGCCGCTGTAATCTGGCACCATTTTCTCACACGACGAAACTAAACCGATACAAGCCACCATTGTTATTAGGGAAACAGAAATTTAGCCCGATAGCAGACCAAACCGTAAAATATTTTCATTTCAGTCATCCAGTCAATCCAATCATTCATGACGGATCGCAGGTCGCGGGTGGTGCCATATTATGGCGATAAAATGAATTCAAACTTGTATAGATATTATTTAGTTAATTTCCTGGCTAGCTAAGCTAGCCTATATTAATTAAACTAAACAGCAGCATTATGCGATGCCGACGCCACCCAACATTGCGAGATTTTAACCAAAACATTTAAGTGATTGATTACGTCGTCACTACCTGACTTAAGTAGGTAGTTATTTAAACGTCAAGAGCATTTAGTAATCGTCAGATTCATTCCATATGGCAGCTCCCACAATCCCGCAATAAAGAAAGATGACACCGAAGAAGAGCAAAACCAGTGCAACCCACATTTTTTACCAGGATAACAGAGACTGACGTGTATAAATTTAATGGGAAAATCTAGATATACGATGGGTTCATATAAGTCCACACGAACAACGAACCGTCTCTTTTCTATTAATTGTAAAGGAGAGACAAGGACATGAACATAACTTAATGTCGTCCAACGTTTAATCGGAACGCCTGCTCACTCTACGTTGTATGGCAAGGGCAAACATATCGATTAGGAGCACCCGATAACATCGAAAATTGAATGGACGGCTCATATAAAATTCTATGACTTCTTTCGTGAGTTGTGAGTTTATTAAAGGACAAATAGTAGTTATGAAAGAATGCAATACAGAACTTTAATAAAACTATGATTACTATTTGCTGAACTAGATGATGGGATGATGAAATGAGATTTTAGAACACTTTCCGAAAGCTAGAATTAGTGATCCTTGGTTTAAGCCGATCTCGTTTTCATAAAGACCTTATGTAATAAAAAAAAAATGTTTGTTTTAAAGGCCTAATGATGTCCAATTTTTTTCTAAAATTTGCAATGCAAGTTTTATGCTCTGTCCTCGCTAAATAATTTTTTTACCTCATTGATAGTGGACCCGATATCTGAAATACCATCTTCGATTTCTGCTATCCTAATCGACTAACCTAAGCTAACAGTTAAACATTATATTGGCGTTTCAAGTTTGTTTTGTTAACGTCAAGATAATTTCGTCTATACATGCAATAAAAAAACAAATATTTTCACAAAGTATCTAATGCCCGTAGGCACCAAAGCGTTTTAAACATGATTAAATTATATTATAAGTTTGAAATGCATCAATATTTTCTTTGTAGTAACTAACCGTGATTAAATTAACCGCTCATTATGAACGTGAAAAGTCGAGTCAGATTCAATTTATTCAACAAAGGGTGAATTTCTTTTTATTAATATTTGTTATTTGAAATTCGATTTGAGCTTTCATCTTTTGAACAATTTCACCGCGTTCACGGTGGAAAACCTCTTTGACGATGACTGAGATATAATGTATGAAAGGTGAAAGGTTGTCTCCAACAAGGCTGGTACGATTTTATGCGTCATCCAGTGCGGAGATTTTAGCGCGTGAAAAATCGATTACCGGGATTTTGTTGGTTGGCAAAATGTTACCAATAATAGCCAGTTTTTGCCATCTACCAGATCCCGCTAAACGATATTTTTAATACGAATTTCTCTGAAACTATACAAACAACTTGGTAAAAAACCTGTTTCATTTTCAACAGCAAATATCATTCTTTCTAGCGAACCGAAATTCGGGTTTCGGGAGTTAGTGAAAGCCAAGATATTAATTAGCGTTTGAAAATTCGAATAGCGGGTTTTTTTGTTGTTTGGCAAAAACTGGCTAAATTTATTCATTTAAAAGTTAAATTTTATTTTTAATCAAACTTTCCGTAAACTTTGAAGAAAATATGCATGCTCGTCCTCGTTCTTTATTTAAAACAAACAATTCTCGTATCTTCAAATTTTGGATTAGGGATCCATAAGGAGAAAGAATAAATCACGAGAAAATATTTTAAAATTTAAAATAGACTCTGGACTAGAAAGGAGACCTTTGCATAAAAGTGGGATTTCTACACCTCTGTGATTTTCTGCCCTCCTAGTCGAAATATTGGACTTAGTTCCCTTTTGCACAAAATTTCAAACATTGAAATGAGTTGGTTTGTGTGTGTATATTGTGTTTCTTGTGAATGGGTTAAAAAAATAGGTGCATAGCCAGGAGGGGCTCGGGTGGGCATGGTTCCCCATAAATCTCTATGCCCCTCCAGACGATCCAAATTAACTGTGCCCCACCCAGAAAACTCCATCGAAAGTGATAGATTAAAAATCAATTGGTTTTATTAAATTTTAATGAAATACTAAAAAATTTCATAAGGTGTATTAATCATTATCTTTGTTATAATTTGTATAAAAAGTAATTATTTTTACTATTACGTAATTTTAATAATAAATAACGAAATTTAAGAAATACATTAAATTGCTACATGGAGACACGCGTCATTCCATATTTTATATCCTTCTCTTTATTATTGCTATACTTAATAGTTATTAAACCAGGTTGTTTAACAGATTAAGATTATAACAACAAATAATATTATTATTTAAAAAAAATTTCATTTACTATTAAAGGGTTTACTCTTAGAAGTATTTACCTTTACAAGTATTATTTTTTAAATGATAGCTAGATATAGATACGGATACGGAGTCCTAAAAAAACAGAGAAAAGAAACATACATTTAGATTTGACAAGACAACAATGTATAGAAGTATTGTTAAAAATATTCTGGGCATCGTCGGAATTGACTAAATACAACCCCCACATACCCAATCGGTAGGCAGGGCCCGCTCTAGCAATAACGCCGCCCTGGGCAAAACAAGAAATTGCCGCCTTTTTCATCCCTTCTTCGTTTTATACCTACCACAACAGCAAATTGTCTGTCTATTCCTTGCCGCTCGCCGGCTTGTCCTTATTTGCTGCGACGCCGCCATGACCAAAAAAAGTACCGGTGCCGGTGCCGGCGTTGTTCGGCTTGCTTTGCCGCGGAATTGCTTGATATAATTATAATATTAAAAAGAAAAGGGATGCGTCGAAATTGACACTGTTTTAAAAATAAGACGGCACGGCAAGACAAAGGAAATTAAATTTGTTAACTGGAAATTGGAATGGTTCAAACTTCATATAGGTATACCTAGGAACGTAGGTAGGCAAAACGGGGATTTATGGTGTTTTTTTGGATTTGTCATGCCGCTCTTCCAACTTGTCGCCCAGGGCAGGGGCCCAGGTTGCCGCCCCCTAGAGCGGGCCCTGTCGGTAGGTCATGCAATGGCGAAAGAAACCGAGGGTTAGCCGTGGGAGGGGAGTGTCGCATGACTGAAGATCGTGGTTCGGAACCCACGTTAAGCTGTAGGTCCTTTCGGTAATGGCCCTGGCAGCGAACGAAGAGGTAAAAAGCCCCATTTCAAAAAAAGGGCAAGAAATGACAACTCAAACGGAAAAAGAGTAAGTAGGTAATAGAATTCAGCGGTTACCCACTAGTTTTACTGGTTCTAAACAGATTTAAAATTATTATGTATGTAATTTGCATCATATTAAACCCGGAAGGTTCAGTATTAAAAACACATAAATTAAAACTAGGTATAATAAGTACCTACGTAATTTTTTAATCAATCATACATTAGTTGGGATCCTGTTCATAGTTCCAAAGCCTGCCTACATCAACAAATTTATTATTTCCTGTATTGATTTCTGTGCTCCTAATAAAAAATTGTGACTAGACTCCTTTGTGCACAACCTGGCAAACAACAGCCGTCATAACACACAAAATTTTAAATATATAGATAGCTATGAGGCCGTCCCGAATCCCCTCTAGCTGTGTGTATCGTTTGTGCTTTGTTAACATTACTCTGTCGCAGTCTGTCAGAGAGAAAAAGTCGCTTTGGTAGAAAACGCAGTACAGGTACAAGCCACCAAGGTACAGGAGCAAGAGCAGAAAGTTAATTTTTTTTCAGGTTCAAAAGGACCTATTTTTTCTTTAGTGGCGTTTTTTAAATAACAACATTTTTAAGACTATCAGTTTTTAATAGTTGAGTGTTAGTTTTGAGACTAGGGGTGCGTAATTGTTAACTTTTCCAACTTCCCCTTTTATTATTAAATTAATTATGTAATTAAATTGATTTCAATTAAACGACATGTAGGTATATATTAATTAATTGTTGTGGATTGGTCAAATTTGTAAATATTTTTTAAAATTTAATGTTTCATATCAAATCTAGGTATATTGGTATTACGATTAGGTCACTCATAACTTGACAGTCTACAATCCAAAGTATCCAGATTCACATGCTTCTTTGCCAAAAAACCACGTGTAGGTTAGGTAAGGTTTTTTTTTGCCGTTCTGCCCTTCTTTCAAATTAGGCTTTTTTCCTCTTCGTTCGCTGCCAGGGCCATTCCCGAGGGGACCTACAGTTTAACGTGGGTTCCGAACCACGATCCTCAGTTATGCGACACCCTCCAAGGGCTATCAACCGATTGGGGAGTGTGTACCTTCTTCCGCACCCCACGAGATGTCCGATCTCATCCGGCCTGGTTTAGGTAAGGTTCTGAACACTAACATGTCATTTTGGCAGCGGTAAGTCGTAAGTCACTGGCATTCGACCGTGGAGTTCCGAGTTCGATCCTAGGAGTGGGCATACGCACAATAAAAAAAGTGTCCGAATTTTAGTAGCTTTAAGAATACAGGGAAGAGTGTAAAATGTATCATCTCCCAACCCACCCCATTCACGCCGGTAACCAGGCCGGATATCTCGTGGGGTGCGGAAGAAGGTACCTACACACTACCCAATCGGTAGGTAATGCGATGGCGAAAGAAACCTAGGGTTAGCACTTGGGGGGAGTATCGCATGACTGAAGATCGTGGTTAGGAACCCACGTTAAGCTGTAGGTCCCCTCGAGAATGGCCCTGGCAGCAAACAAAGAGGTGAAAAGCTTAATTGGAAAGAATGGCAAGAAATGACAAGTGACAGTTTTGTTGTTACATCTTATAAGATGAATTTTAAAATCTGTTTATAATTTTCTGCCCAGTCATCGACGAGAGACACCTAATCGATTACAATGAATAACCCAAATTTTCAAAAAAATGTTGTTTTTGCTAGGCTGACCAGAAATTTTTGAAACCAAAAGAGTACACATTTTCTTTCTTTATTTCTGCCTTGAAAAATGCGCCGCAGGCAAATTTTTTTTAGGTGCCACGCCCTTTTTTGGACTATCAAAACCTAGAAATTAAATAGTGAAAAGCGAAAGTTAATCACTAAAGGCACCTTGAAAAGATTTCGCAAGGCTCGAAAACAATACATTTAGTTGTAAAACGGAAAAAGAGAACTTTTACCTAAATTTTAACAAAAAAAGAGCAAAGAGTACTGGAGTGATAAATAGACAACTGTTCTCTTAAAAAGAGTACGTCTGGTCAGCCTATTTTTGCAGATGATTACAGTTCTATTATATCATTTTATCATTATTGGCAGCCATTGTTGTTCAACGTCAATCATTACCTTGTAGTTTGGCAGTATTTGTTTCTGTGCTCCTGCTACACGAACTGTAGTTAGCCCCCTTTTGCACAAAACTGAAGCACGACTGGTCATAATAATAAAATACTTTGACGATATCCTGACAATAAAAAACATATTTATAAAGAAATATAAAAAAATTGGAATTTTTTGCAAATTTAATATTCACATGATCCCTACTGTAGTCATAATATATGAAAATCGTCCTATATTTGGGGATCACGTTTTTATTCCAAATTAACCAACAAAATCCAGGTTGGTCTGACAACAAATTGAGGTATAGTCGGCATAATTTTATACCTCCTAGACATCCGGTGCTCCTAATAACAATTTTGAGTTTAACACTCTTTTGCTCCAAACTAAAGATGGATGTGAACGAAGCGCAAATCCCTATTTATTTGGCGGTAAAAAAAAAAGATTGGCTTAGTTCTATGTTGGCAAATATATTGACAAATAAAGGGGCTCGTCTTATAGCATTTATATTTTTTTCTTTTGCCTTTCAGTCTTAAACTTAAAATAGTCTTTGGGGGGCCTTTAAAGCGGGGGACCTCGCCGATTCAAAAAGTATTAAATAAATAAAATACATTTTTTAAAGACTAATTTTTTTATGGTAGCATCTATTTACAGAAAAACTATGAAATGGAAGCTAAAAATGTTCACATTATTGGTCATTCTCTGGGAGCCCATACAGCTGGATATGCAGGTGCCATGATCCCAGGACTAGGAAGAATAACTGGATTGGATCCGGCTGAACCATATTTCCAGGCAAGCATACATTACATCTTTTCTACGTGATGCCAAAGGCATCTTATCACTTCTTACCCTTCTAAGGTTTAATAAAATGTATTGTTTTGACAGATGAATCTATAAAAGCATGTGTCTTGAATTTGTTTTTAAGGTATTATTTGATTCTTCACAAATATGCAGGAGTTTCTATTAAAATAAAAAAGTTAGTATTTTTTCTGTTTAACCCTGTAGAATAACAGAAACCGCTGCGGCCTTTCTAGGTGTGCCTTTATTAAATTGTAATAAAAAATATCAGGAATTACTACATTTTACTGTCTAAATATAAACAAAAAAAAATTAAAATCTGGTACAATTTGTGGTATACATGAATGACAATAAATTTTTAGAAATAAATAAAAAAACATAAAGTCTTTCTCCACTGGTTTATTAGAAATAAAATTAGAAGGTGGTAAATACTCTACATGTTTCGGGTGTAGTAACATCCATAATCAGGAAACAAAAAGTAAAGAGAAAATATTCATAAGAGGAACAAACCTAAATGGTGAGTGGTAGTGAACCTCGATGGAGCTCTCATCGAGCCATGGAAAATCAAAAATTGAGAAATGGGATAATGATTAGAAAAAATTGATATATTTAAGTCTTAACACTGCCCATGGGCAACAGGTAACAGTGGTTAAGAAGAGGCCCGTTTGGGCAAAGAGAAAAATTAAGAAAAGTAAGAAAAATGGGGATTCACAGGTCAAGAACTTTCATCCTGGGAACCGTAGAGAGAAAGAAAAATTATTAATTAAGCCCTCTTTATTTTATGGGAAACATTTTTAATTTAGAAGCGTAGAAGGCATAGAACTGATGTTAAATCTGTAAAGAATAAAAGAAATTGTTGAGTAAAATACATTGAAATGGTTATTTTAATAATTCACTCGAAAAAATCTCTCTTATATACACGAAAAAGAGGGACTTACCTTAGTTCATAGCAAAAAAAAAATTAAAAAATTTTGGGGAACAAGCCCGAAAGGACTGGAACCCCAGTGGGCGTTAATTTCAGCATAGCTGAACTAACTAATAAATAAACTAACTAAACTTGTTCCCCAAAATTTTTTAATTTTTTTTTCTGCTATGAACTAAGGTAAGTCCCTCTTTTTCGTGTATATAAGAGAGATTTTTTCGAGTGAATTATTAAAATAACTATTTCAATGTATTTTACTTAACAATTTCTTTTATTCTTTACAGATTTAACATCAGTTCTATGCCTTCTACGCTTCTAAATTAAAAATGTTTCCCATAAAATAAAGAGGGCTTAATTAATAATTTTTTCTTTCTCTCTACGGTTCCCAGGATGAAAGTTCTTGACCTGTGAATCCCCATTTTTCTTACTTTTTTTAATTTTTCTCTTTGCCCAAACGGGCCTCTTCTTAACCACTGTTACCTATTGCCCATGGTCAGTGTTAGAACTTAAGTATATCAATTTTTTCTAATCATTATCCCATTTCTCAATTTTTGATTTTCCATGGCTCGATGAGAGCTCCATCGAGGTTCACTACCACTCACCATTTAGGTTTGTTCCTCTTATGAATATTTTCTCTTTACTTTTTGTTTCCTGATGATGGGTGTTACTACACCCGAAACATGTAGAGTATCTACCACCTTCTAATTTTATTTCTAATAAACCAGTGGAGAAAGACTTTATGTTTTTTTATTTATTTCTATAAATTAACTCCACTTTAAGAATGGACTACTTCTTCAAAAATAAATTTTTAGTTCTTGCAACAATATTGTATCGCATAAGCATAACGTAACAAAAATATCACAACAATGTATTAAAACCCACTAGAATTTGTTTGAATTAATTTTTTTGTTACAATTTATAAAAAGAAGTTGTTTTTTTACAACACGTTTATTAACTACTAGGACAATATAATTACATTCTCTTATATTTTATGTGTAAATAATTTAAAGCACCAAATAGGAAAAAAAAATTTCTACGACCGTGCGTTTTAACCCATTTTCCCGCACGCATTTTAGTTTTGAAAGTGTCACTTTCCCGCACTAGCGCGGGAAAGTAAAATAATGCAAATTTTGACCTTATTAGATAGTTTTTTACTTCGGAAGTTATAACTATTGTTACAACAGGTAAATAAATATTTACGAAATAGTCCATCAAATAAAATCTACATCTTTTCTAGCTTTTTGTTGCATGTTTAATTTTTTGAAAATATAAAATAATGAAGATATTTTTATATAACCCTGTACATTCTTTAAAGTAATGTCATAAAACAACTATCAAACCACCGGGTTTGATATCAGTTGCTATGATAACCCAGGCGTGTAATTGTTACTAAAACGTCAAAGTTGTTCAAAGCGTCTTCGAAGTGACCGAATACAATCTTCTTCTAAATTAAACCACATTAAACCAAATCCGAAGCAATAATATTAATAGATTCATTCGACGAAGAACTTCCCGAAGCCATTTCGAAGCCTGCAGATAAAGCTAATTCCGAGCTGTTACCTGCTAAATCCAGACTAAGATATAAAAAGCAATACGACCATTTTGTTACATGGTGTAAGGAGAAATATTATATATAAATAATATTAATATTTATAATAATTAGTAGTTTTTAGTTAAAGTTTTATATATGTATGTTGAAATAAAATAATTTTTGAAAAATGGGTTGGTATACTTTTTTGTATATACGGTCGTAGAAAAAATAATGTTCCTAGCTCATGCGTAAAGTGTCTTTCCCGCCCTTGACCGCTTGGCCGAACTCCGCTCCGCGTCGTTCGGGTCAACTACAGTCGCGTGTGGGAAAGTATCACTTTCCGCACTTGTTAGGAAAATAACTATAACATTATTATTTCAATGAAATTTCCACAGTATTTTTTAAATTATAATACAACTAGAAGTATAATTTTTTGTTGTAAAATATTTTACAATTTTGCACAGATCACTTTAGAAGAGATAAAGTAATATGATGGACTATTTCACTACAAGTTGTAACTGTCCCAGTACGTAAATCAATTTGATACAAACATTTCTACAATAATTAATTTAATAATTTTTTTCCGTGTGAAGGAAGGCACAACTAATGGGTTCCCTGGGGTATAGCTGGTAAACAATGACAGGCTGCTTCGTCATTGTTAGAACTCATCAGAAAGCCAAAACCTGTAAGCAATTCCCAATACAGCGAAAATATGCTTTCAAGTTATTTTTAAGAATACATATCAACTCACGTTAGGCCAACACATCCAGTATAGGAATCGTTTTTGCGCATCCCTACACTTTTTCTACGGGTTTGTAGATTCAAATATAGATCGCGCTGCAGTAGCCCACTGGGGTGCTAAACTATCCGTAATACTATGCCATCTTACAAAAAAAACTCGGCATTGTATTACGGACAGTGCGGCACCCCAGTATGGGCTACTGCAGCGCGATCTATATTTGAATCTACAAACCCGTAGAAAAAGTGTAGGGATGCGCAATAACATTTCCTATACTGGCTGTGTTGGCCTTGGTCGTTAGTTGTATGTTTTCACGTCTGATGGCTATCTTTTGCATTGAGCTGATTCCTACAGATGGCGATACTAGGTTTTCATCATATATATTTATTCTTAAAAATATCTTAGAAGCATGTCGCTGGATTGAGAATTGCTTACAGGTTATGGCTTTCTGATGAATCCTAACAAGGACGAAACAGCCTGTCATTGTCGATCTGTGCCCCAGGGAACCCATTACCTTTGGCGTCCCTGTGTACTTTAATGCAAAAGATAAATGCACTACTTTGTCCGCCTGCCGCTAAAAACTTACTTGCTATTGACAATAGTGGCCGTTATCGACGGGGCGGCGCGACCGCAACGGGTTACTCTTTTATGTTACTCTGAGGCCTATAACTCCCGATATCGAGGAACATCCTTCTCATGTGATAATTCGCTTTCCCGTCAGTGTCACATACGATTTCGAAGGTTTCAAACTAACTCATTTATCTTATGAGCAGGCTGTTCCTCAATTTCGAGAATTAGGCCTCTGGTTGGTTCATTCTCAGTTATTTATTATGCATATGCCTCCAATTTTAATGTATGTCATAGTTTGAGTTACATTTTTTTCTTGGTTATAGGGTATGCCATCTCATGTGCGATTGGACCCCTCCGACGCAGAATTGGTTGATGTCATTCATACTGACGGAAAGGGAATAATATTTTTGGGTACGATTTATTTTATTTTGTATTTAACATTTAACTCTATGGTCTATTTCTTTTCAATTGCGAACGATGACAGAAAAAAAAATTGAACAAAAATTCACCTAATTGGTTAAATCATGGACCAATTTAAACTACATAAATGCATAGCCAACTTATTAAAGGCCTTTTTTTTTAAATCACAAAAGAAGAATAAGAAATTTCCGTTCGATTGATTTCTAGCAAATATATGCTAATTATAAACCTTTTAGCAATTAAAAATAACTTTTAGCTCTAGTTATTTTACGAAACAAACAATCTATTAACTTTCTGTACATAAAATCGGTTAATTTCACGTTTTTCTGCAACATAAAATATAGTAAACCTATGCCTACTTTGTGTTGAAGCAAAAAGGATGCCCGATTTATCGACAAAATATAGAAGGCCATGCCAAACGCCAAACATTGTGACATAACCTAAAAATTCATCTTCTTAAAGGCCGCTTTACAGTTTGCAATTTTTCTTTCACGCAAGTTGTCTTGCAGTAATTAATATTGCGGCAATAAAAATTTCACTTCGTTTTACAGCATGCAATGACTTGCCAAGATCGTAGGTGATGTACCACTTGCCAACCATTAAAATAAAAATACATTTGGTTAGGACTTACCGGCGCTTTTTGTGCATTCATTTTAACAAACCATCATTACAGGACATGAAAGCAAACCAACAAAAACAAAACGTACCCGCTATAGGTTAGAAAAAACATAAATAAATGTCAGGGATTTTTATATTTAGTTTGGTGTCTCATAAATCACCAGAAAATCCTGAGAATTGCGCTTGCAATGGCAATAAAAATACGGTCAGAGTTATATTTCTTGCAAGCAATACAAATTGCGCCAGCTAATCATTAGCCTCGTTCTGCGCATACTCCCGGGCAATCTTTTCTTGCGTGAAAGAAAAATTGCAAACTGTAAAGCGGCCTTAACAAGTGTTAATTTAAAATTCTAACCGCTATAAACAGTAAACAACAAAATGTCAGTTATGACGTAAATCCCTAACCTTACTTTTTCAATTTGTCAAAAATGAAAATTCTTGCATTTTTTTATTGTAAAACGGGTTTCTAGCATCGTTCGCAATCGAAAACAAATATACCATAGTACTCATTCAATGATACATACTTAGTAATGCATATAGTAATAATAAGGTAATAAAGAACAAAAATTATGTATACATATACTATAATATACAGTGTGTGAAATAAATTATCAGATTTAAATGGTTGACTCCTTGAGTCATACTTCTTTTTTTAAATAGAAAATTGAGTAAGGACCCCTAAAACGAAATGAGCCTCACGTAAAGGTGTTTTTAGAACTGAACGAACTTTAGAAATTTACATTTACATTTACATGCTTGTGGGGTCGACGTGTCTGTACAATCACGGACCTACTACTTACCAAAACATTTTTTTTTGTTTTACAGATATAGACATTTCCAGTTTTAGGTCAAATATCATGTAGAGTAGTTTTTTTGTAAAAAATATTCCTAAAAACATATAATATTTTTAAGGAATCAAAATTTTAAAAAAAATCTCCTATAGTGTAAAAAATAATAAAATGCCTATTTTATTAGGTATGCATACTCCATTTTTTGCAGGATATGGCATGTCTCAACCCTGTGGACATTTAGATTTTTATCCAAACGATGGCAAGGAGCAACCGGGATGTGATATAACCCAAACACCACTGGTACCATTAACACTAATAAGGTAATTAAAGGATGTAATTCACTTATTTTAAGATCACAAGTTAATAATATAGTAGAAGTTTAATGTTCGTAATAATAAAATAGAAAGAAAAGTTAGCAGCAAACGGACAAAGGGGCGCATCTGTATTTTGCATTAAAGGATACAGGGATAGAAGATAATGGGTTCCCTGAGGCACAGGTAGACAATGACAGCTGTTTCGTCCTTATTAGGACTCATCACAAAGCCAAAACTCGTAAGCAATTCCAGAAACAGCGAAGATGCGTTCTCAAGACCAAAAGGTAAAACACACAGACGCTAAACTTCTACTACTTTATTTATTACACGGCTTGTATAAACGGAAAGTGTCGCACCCTAGTGGATACTTTGGTGTGATCTATGTGAACCTGCGAATTACAGAGAATTGTAGTGAACGGCAAAATGTTGTTTCCTATACTAAATGTATGGCCTACTGTGCCTTGGTTGATTTCACGTCCGGCGGCTTTGTCTCCTGCATTAGAGTTGATTGCTACAGATGGCAATACTGTACTTTCACCACTTATTTATTTCATAAGTAAGCCTTGAGAACGCATTTTCGCTGTTTTTGGAGTTGCTTACTTGGCTTTCTGATAAGTTCTAATAAGGACAAAAGACAGCTGTCATTGTTTACCTGTGCCCCAGGGAACCCATGATTTTGGCGTCCCTGTGTATTTTAATGCAAAATACAGATGCACCACTTTGTTGATAATAAGAAATGGGAAAAGATATAAGTTGTGATAATTAGGTAAATACCCTCGTTTTAGAATCAGTAAGTCATATATACTTCGGAAAGAAGAATTGTCAAATAAAATGCATTAATTTTTGGTTAAGCGCCCAGGCCAACTAAAATTAGACGAATTTAACTGGATAACTTGTCCAAAATGTGATATACCGTCGCGGCATAAAATAATTAATTTCTTTGGAATAGATTAACCGTTTGTATATTACGCCTGGCCTGAAACTCTGAAACGTCAAAATATGTTCGTTCAGGGCACAGTATATGTATTTAGTCTATATAGTACTGTGTGCAGGGGTCGATACATCAAACCCTCCTTTAAATTGTGCACTTTTTTAAATTATAATAGTTCTTAATGCTTACTACTCAGTTTTAACGCTTGACCCGTTATATAAAATACAAAATACGTTTAGAATTTTGAGAAAATCTCAAAAATGCAATACCGGGGAGTCTTAACGGATAGCCGTGAGTACAAACCTATTTTTGATGCATAAATCTTAGTTTTTGTCTGTGCACCCAAGAAACTGTATGTCTGGATCTCAGGGTAATTATTGTTGATCACCAATCAAAGCTTCCTCTCTCGCCCGTTTAATATAAAAATTAGTTCAGTGTACAAGCCTTTTGTCGGGTTGCACAAAGAATTTTAATAATAATTATTTAATCGGTTAAGTTTAACTGTAACATAAATGACTTTGACAGGCATTATATAATCATATCCAAAGGTGCGTGATCAGAAAATTAAAAATTAAGATAACCGGGCCAGTATGATTGCGAGAAAATTATTTCTGCCAATGTTACCTCTGTCACAGTCAAACTTGCCGATTAAATTATTATTATTCAAATTCTTTGTGCAACCCGACATTTGTGTTGTAATTCTTCTAAAAATTTATTATAATTCTTTTTTTTAGAGATGGGCTAGAGGAAGCATCAAGAGTTCTAGTAGCTTGCAATCATGTTAGAGCAATTAAACTATTTATCGATAGTATTAATACGCAGTGCCCTTACATAGGTATGTACCATCGGACAATTATAGTTTGTAGGGATTTAAACTTAAGAGGGAACATTTTTGTTAAAAGATTATAGGCCAGCAAATACTATTAATTTGCCTACTTATATTGCAAGTTATACAAGCCAATATTCTAATTTTGGACATATTCCTTCTTCAAGTGTCCTAAAGAAGTATACAGGGTGCTACAAATTCGTGTGTGTACAAAGCGATCTCGAAAACGGTAAGAGATACAAAGATGGTTAAATTGAGGCAAAGTTGCGTATTTTGGAGCTTAATAATTTGGTGAAAAAAAATTGTAATTATTCCAAATGCTTTTGGAGATATTCGAAAAAAACCGAAATTTCCATTTTTAGTTTTTAATTTTTTGCGCTTTCATTTTTGATTTTGGAAAAAAATAAAAAACACTTTTTTATAGCAGTTTTTTATGTTCTACAAGATGGCATTATTAGTTTTCAAATTCGACGGTTCGTTCTTTAGTTACCAACCTCAAGTCAATTTTTTTAAATACGGACCTGGAATTTTAAACACAGTTTTAGGGATTTCTAAGCCTTAGAAATTTAATACAATGTAAATTTTTTTGAAATTTTAACGTTTTGTCATCTAATAACACATTTTTTAAATTATCTTTTTCATTTCATTACGGTCCTGAACATTTAGACCCAAACTAAAAACAAAAGAATTCTGATTTAAAAAATCAGTCCATTTTTACTCAAAGAGGCCTAATATTTGATATTTTGTAAGAGAAAAGACCCAAAGTCACGGCTTCAAATATCTAGGTCTGTTTATATTTGTTACGTGTTTTGCCTGAAAGTTTCAGGCTGAAACTAGCATCATCAGATCTTCTAAACAGTAAAAAAAATTTAAATTGTTTTTGAACCAATCATATGCGCATCACAGTAACATAACTAGACTATCACTCCAGTTTTTTTTTTCACCCGGAAGCATGATTTTTTTTTCTGTTTTACAGTATTTCGGTCTAGGTCTAAGGCAAAAACCATAGGACTTCAGATATACGTTATATTAATAAAATAAATAAAATACTAATAAAAAATAGAATTACTTCTCATGCCTTAAAAACTTGCTTACTTCCTAGCCTAGAGTATTGTGACGGAAAATCTTATTGAAAAATAAACAGCCTAAACACCATAACTTCCTGTTATGTAATTTTAATATTTAAATAATCATAAAAATAATTGCCAGGGCCGTAATAGTAAAGAAAGGATAATTTGAAATGCTAGTGATGTGTTATTTGATGACGAAACGTTAAAAATTTTAAAAACCTATAAATTGTATTAAATTTCCAAAGCTTAGAAGTCCTTAAAACTGTTTAAAAAATTTCAGGTCCGTATTTAAAAAAATTGACTTGAAATTCATAACTAGATAACGATTTTGAAAACTAATAACGCCATCTTGTAGAACATAAAAACGCCTATAAAAAAGTGTCTTTTATTTTTTTCCCAAGCTAAAAATAAAAGCGCAAAAAATAAAAAAAACAAAAATGGAAATTTCGGCTTTTTCGAATATCTCCGAAAGCATTCGGAATAATTACAACTTTTTTTCATCAAATATTAAGCCCCAAATTACGCAACTTTGCCTCAATTTAACCATCTTTGTATATCTTACCGTTTTCGAGATCCCCTTGTACGCACACGAATTTGTAGCACCCTGTATAGTTTATGATTTAAAAGAAAATGTATTAGCTTTCAGTTTATAATACCTATTTTAAAATGTTTAAATACTATATGCTTTAATGGCAAAGCTTAAATTTCTAAAAGCTTTGTCGATATAGAGCCTTTTGAACATTATTAACTTTGACTTTGTTTACCTGAAGGATTAACTAAACCGTTAAATGATTAGAAATATATCGCTTTAGGCCTTTAACTGTTGAAATAGCTGCGTGCACCTTCCTTTCATTCATCAGAGCCTTTTAGGCCGCTTTACATTTTACAATTTTTCTCTCACGCAAGAAAAGATTGCCCGGGAATATGCGCAGAACGAGGCTAGTGATCAGCTGGCGCAATTTGTATTGCTTGTGGGAAATATAACTCCGACCCTATTTTTATTGCAATTGTTTATGTTCTTTCTAACCTATAGTGGGTACGTTTTGTTTTTGTGTCCTGTAATGATGTTATGTTAAAATGAATTCACAAAAAAGCGCCGGTAAGTCCTAACCTTGTCTTTTTATTTTAAAGGTTGGCAAGTGGCACGTCACCTACGACCTTGGCAAGTCATTGCACGCTGTAAAACAACTTGAAATTTTTATTGTCGCAATATTAATTGCTGCAAGACAACTTGCGTGAAAGAAAAATTGCAAACTGTAAAGCGGTCTATTGCTCTACTGATAAACCATGCATTTGCAGGCATATAAATATACTCAAAGTAGCTTATTTGAATAGTACTGAATTTTTAACTACTTGCAGGAAGGCAATGCTCCAGTTTTAAACAATTTATGACAGGAAAATGTTTTGGCTGTAAAAGTGGAATGTCCTGTGCTGTGATGGGCTACAAAGCTGATGCATCTCTAGGACATTTAGAAAATGAAGTACAACCGCATGCCAAGTTGCAGGAAGCAGTAGGAAATAAGTACTTTTTAACAACTGGACGAGACTATCCCTTTTGTCGTAAGTTTCTATATTTAATAATTACTTATTTTAACGGTTCATCATCATTGTTAAATATTATATTTTCCAATCACCTTTATTTAAAAACTACCAAAATTATTAAATTTATTATAAGATTGACTGACTTAAAGACTACTACTTTGAATAAAAATAGTGAAAAGAAGGAGTTTAACTACTATTTCCATATTGCTAAAGTTATAACGGAAATTACGTAATAGTAGCCATGTAAAAATACGACTTTCAAATTCAAACAAACCAGTTGGCTTTTATGTTGCCATCTTTGAGCGATAAGTATGCTTTTTGTTGTTTATTTCATAAAAAGTTGGATCTAGACTGTACAAATTTAGAAACTGAACGCGATAATAGTTGATTTTAAGTGTACCATAAATTTGGTGAAAGCGACTGCAAAAATGGTCAGTTGTATAGCGTACCGTACCAAAAACATGAGAAATCGACATGTTAAAACATACATGTCTTTATTTTGTCATAGGTACGTCAGTTATTTTTTAACATATTTGCATGTACGACCTCTTATTCTGTTCAGAAATGTTTAAGATTTCATATTTTTGCACGTAAAGATATCCAGTGTTATTCAAAAAAGTTCCAGCTAGTTTTAAAGTTTAACCAAGTAAAGGTGTGTCCGCCATTTCGTCTTTTCAACAAATCGAAAATTCTCTTTCAAATAAGATAAAAATCAATAAAATAGGTCCATAAATTAAAAAGTTTTATATATAAAAACAAAATTTTGGGGTTCTTTTTACAATCCTATACATACATACAGGGTGGCCCATTTGTCTGACAAAGTAATATACCGGCTCTACTATTAAAGATATCAAAAAAAAGTTTTTATAAAAGTTGTGAGGTACGAAAAAATATATGTTCTAAAATTATTTTTAAACATACAGGATGGTCCAAAAGAGTAGGACAATAAAAAGATACATTTTTTAAATGGAACACCCTATATATTTTAGCATTTTTTGTTTCCTTACAAAATTCTCCATATGACGCCATATTTAGTTTTTTAATTTTTTGCAACGTTGCCAAACAAAATGCGAAATTCTTAAAATTTTGGAAAAAACATGATAGTAAAAAATTACCTGTATTTCTCAACAAGAATATCGAAAATTTCTTGTAAGCTCTTAAGTTTAGGGATAGAAAAACTGTTTTAAGTCTTTAAGTATTGAACATTTTGTACAGGGTGTTTTCTGTTGACATCCAAATATACAAAATTTTAAAATACAATAACTTTGTTTTTTTTAATGAAACACCCTATATTTATTAGGCTCGTCTGATAGATATTGTAAGTATCTTTTATTATTGTTAAGTCATACCTATACCTAAATTTACTAGTTTTGGCAATATTTCGATTTTTATTTAAATTTTGGTGAAAAAAACCTATAGTTTTTATTTTTCTAGTAAGCCATGACTAGCAGTCAAAACGAATGTAATTGAATATAATGTCATATTTATAATTATTATTTTTATATTTATAATGTTTGTAAACTTATTTTTAATATCAAGTTGCGTAATAAAAACAAAATTTTATTAAATTAAATAAATACGTAACTAACTATGGTTATCAATTTATTTTAATATGATATTATATTCAATTACATTTGTTTTTACTTTGCTGGTCATGGCTTACTAGAAAAATAAAAATTATAGTTTTTTTCACCAAAATTTAAATAAAAATCGAAATATTGCCAAAACTAGTAAATTTAGGTATAGGTATGACTTAACAATAATAAAAGATACTTACAATATCTATCAGACGAGCCTAATAAATATAGGGTGTTTCATTTAAAAAAACAGAGTTATTGTATTTTAAAATTTTGTATATTTGGATGTCAACAGAAAACACCCTGTACAAAATGTTCGATACTTAAAGACTTAAAACAGTTTTTCTATCCCTAAACTTAAGAGCTTACAGGAAATTTTCGATTTTCGATACTTTTATTGAGAAATACAGGTAATTTTTTACTATCATGTTTTTTCCAAAACTTTAAGAATTTTGCATTTTGTTTGGCAACGTTGCAAAAAATTAAAAAACTAAATATGGCGTCATATGGATAATTTTGTAATGAAACAAAAAATGCTAAAATATATAGGGTGTTCCATTTAAAAATATTTATCTTTTTATTGTCCTACTTTTTTGGACCATCCTGTATGTTTAAAAATAATTTTAGAACATATATTTTTTGTACCTCACAACTTTTATAAAAACTTTTTTTTGATATCGTTAATAGTAGAGACGATATATTACTTTGTCAGACAAATGGGCCACCCTGTATAAATAATTTTATACAGACAAATGTAATTAAACAAATATTAATTTAATATCACTGGATAGCTAACACTTCAAATATTGTTAATTATGTAGTAGATATTTAAGCAATTACGAAAACGAAAAATAACTGAAAATCCAAAAATAAAGTCCAGGTTCAGTGCCGTAAAAAATATCTTTTTTTTCAGAACAACTCTATAGAGTCAGTATAGATCTAGCAAAACCAAATTATGCAGAAGACTGGGTACAAGGTCGATTAAAAGCCTCAATGTACAGTCCTAATGGAATTATTAGAGTCGATCTTAGCCCTGCAGAGACAAAATTAGCTCATGGATCGAGTTATACCACCGTGGTTGCACATCCAGTTGATTTAGGTTTGTTATTTTTAGTACAATTATTTTGCCTAATAATGTGTTTTTTTTCTATTAATTATCTACCTGTTCCAGTGGCAGTTCGTGCATAAGCGGTTCAGAACTCCAAAAACAAAAAATAGTAATCTAACTAATATTTTCTATTACCAAAAAGCAAATATAATACGTGGCATTCGCATTGTAAATGATAAAAAAAAACTGTGACGCAAAGTCGACCAGTGGAATAACCTACCAGTTTATGCTATCGCCGAGTTGTTATTTATCTGGGCCACACGAACGCGCCCTTCGAGCTCCTTGAAACACCCGCGCGGACCTCCGCTTCCCCCACGTCCGCATAAATACAAAGCCATGATTTAAGTGGACAGTTCGCTGCATTTATTTCAGCGCGGTATTGGGTATTATCGGTTGTTTCTAGTTTACAGCGAGTTCAAAAACAATAATATAGTGCGTGCGTGTGATTCTGTTTTTAGGACAACAAATTATTAACTGTTTACTATGGAAGTGGTCGTTAATTTAATTAATGTGAAGAGATTTTTTTAAATATTCATACGAAAAGAAGATCGAATTAAAAGAAAACGGAAGACAATTCCCATATATTATTATTATTATTATTGAAAAATCTGGTGTCAGTCAGTGATGTAAATTTTCGTTACTTTTAAGGACTTGGACCGTTTCGTTACTTTGGGTATTAGGACTCGTTACTTTATGTAAATCGTTACTTTTAAAAATAAAAAATATGGCTGATCGATTGCCTAATAGGTACTCATGTTTTGTAATATAAATATAAATCTAGGTTATGTACTATTGTCAATTCTCAAATATGTGATTAAGAAACATAAAAACATACAATATAACAACAAATAGGAATAGAACATGATTGATTAAAAAATAGATTTATTTGTTTTCAATTTACACAAAATATAAACAAATAACACTTCGTTTCTACTTTTGGGCATCTGATTCTAGGAATCGAAGCTCTATAATTTTATAATTTTCTAAATACCAGTGTGCGAAGTGAACTTGACTAAACACAATTTGTTTACGCTATACAATCTAAGAAACAGAATACTCAATTTATATTATGTATAAGTGCCTGTTAAAATTAAAATAGGAAAAATATAACTTAAAAATACATAAGAATAAACATTGCTTTCATCTCTCAACGGTAACTTCCAGTCCTGTATTTCCTCAACCCAACACGCAACATGGCTTCCTGACAACAAATTAACCAAATATTAATACGCCATCTCTTCAAATACATGCAAAACGATATGCCATCGGCTGCCTGACAAGGTAAAAACAAAATCCAGCTCGAAAAATAATTTAAGATACGTTTTGTCTGTCATCCGTTATTGGCTATCAAGTCCACGAACGAAACCGCCCGCTGTAAAATTCTGGGTAGAATAGTTAGTTAGATTTAAATTCAGAGTAACGAAATGCCAAAAGTAACGAGTCTTTTATAACATTAGGACTCGTTACTTTTAGTGATCACATAGTAACGCTTACTTTGTAACGAGTCCTTATTTATTTTACATCACTGGTGTCAGTAGAAGGAAAAGTTACACAAGCCAATTTAATACAGGCATTTATTTTAAAAATGAATGGATTTGTAGATGTAACAAAACAAAATTTATATTGTTGTCCTTGCTTACTTTGTGGTGGCGATAAAGCTTGGATGGAAATAGGGGACATCGATCTAGAGCACTTGAGTTTGAAGATAATGACACGAAACCTCTTAAAGCCATCTTCATAATTGTTAATAAAATTTAATCTCCAAAATAGATAATTTCATTGACAAAGTGATTACAAAATTTGCGAACAGATAAGAACGTGGGATAGGCTAAATTTATAAAAAATAAGTAATTATTTTTGCAAAAATTGCAGATCACCTTAAAATTTTTACCAGGAGTCGCCACTGCAGTTAGCCAAAGTAAAAAATGCTTTATTGTAAAAAAAAGCATTTAAATTCTCATACAAAAAGCCTAAAATTAGTTACCAAAAATAGTATGGGAAATTTAACTTAACATAAAAAAATGGTTATACATTTTAAAGCTCTCATATACAATGGAGTTTTTTGAAATTTTACTCCTTAAGATAGGCAGAGGTAAATTGTTTCCATGACGTATATGTTACAAGTGTTGTTAAATATACCATTTTAAAATTTTTGGTGAATCAAGGAATCTTCGAAATGAAAATACAAGGCAGTATTGAAATACCCATCGGCGAGAATACTGATCTGCAATGGTTCCTAGGCCCTACGGGGTACCAGTACCTTCCTTAGCGCTTATCCCTCGTACACAAAACCAGAGTTACATCAGAAACCCTAAAATAGCAACTCTGTACTTTAAGTGTGACTCAATAAGGGAGTATGTAGAATGGCCCAGAATAATCTTAATTCACTACTCACTACTCTAACAGCATAATAACTATATGTAATAGTTATTGCTGAATTCTAGCTGCGAGTCAAATATGTAGACATAAGATTTTAGTACAACTTTTATTTAAAACACAACAATTACCATCCACGTTTATTTCTTGCAATATAAATTTAACTGATATTATGCTAGTTTTCCTAATATTAAAACAAAGGCATCACCTTTCTAACCATTAAAGACATTTTCCAACATGGTCCTTACCTACGAATACGATGGTAGTGTCGTTTGCAAATATATGAAGCGACCTCTAATGTAGTGAGAGGTCATTGTGGTATAATAGAAAACGAATCGGGCCAAAAACCGATTACTGAGGAACTCTATATTCAACATTAATCACACCCGAGTTCTTTTATCCGCAGTATACTAAGTTACTTTCTATATCTAACAAATAGAGAGAACCAATCATACGTAACTCTTCTGAAACCAGACCTGTAAAGTTTTTTGTTCCGTTTGTTTTTCCATGGACCCATAATTTTTGTAGGGGATTTGAAATTAAACAATCTTCAAATATGGGCAAATAGTAGCATTAGAGATAGTGGCCAAATTTTAAGTTTGTATTTTAAAACAGAAAAATTGTAAAAAAAGATGTATGCCCAAGTAGGGGCATATGGGTAATAGAGTACCTACCCTTAATGATTTTATTTTCCTGTTTTAGCTGGAAATATCCGAAAACTTGAGTTAAACTGGATATACGACATGAACGTTTTGGAACCTAAGACATTATGCCTGTTTTGGTGCAACGACCATCTGTATGTTAAAAGTGTAATGGTGGATCAACTCGAACTACCAGGAAGGGGGTATGAATATTTTATTAATATTGTTCTCATCAAGTCTAAATGGCACTAAACGTTTCCTTGAAAGTTTTTTTTAAGTGTTCCAAGGTACTGATCATTTCTCCAGCAACATTACCAAAAATCTAATAGCGTGAAAATTTGACAAATGGAAAAATAGTTTTAACCAAACATTCAAAGAAATTATTTCTAAATTAAATATTAACCTTACTTTATATTTAAAATATCCAAACAACAAAAAACGAAATTGCGTAAGCCTCTATTTTGTAAAAAAATTAAAACAAAGAAGAGTGCTCGCTGCCGGTTTTCGGAGCAAGCAGATTTATTTATCGAACGCACAACTCCGAGCAAGATTACTCGATTTTGACAATTGAACACGCACACACCAACAGCAATAAATATCCACATAATAATTTTTTCACATGGCATCATAAATCAATTTAAACATAAACAATTATATACGTACGTTTCTTGCAATTGACAAATGTTAAATACAATAAATTGTTTTTTTATCTATTTAGAAAACGAAACGCCAAATTCTCCAATAGACTGTGTTCCAAGGGCAAAAAAGAATATGCAGACATTGCAAACAACGGCAGAGGAATATTTTTGGATTCGTGTGAAAGCACATCTCCAGATAAAAATACTCGAAGTTAGTGGAACGTAGGACGTTTGTGGAAAAACGACTGAAAAATATTTTGTATAACTACAGCCCTAAATATGTAAATAATGTATATAAATATAGTTTAAAAAATCAAGGCAGCTGGATGTTTGTGGGTATAGAACTAATAAAATAATTTCTTTCGAATTGACGTTTCGACCTTAATTGGGTCCTTATCAAGACTTTCTAAAATGAAAAAATATTTGTCAATTCAATTAGTAAAACCTCTCCAGAGATCAAAAAGGGAATCTACACTTATGTTGTGTTGCATAAAGATTTATAACCACAATTTACTAACCAGCAAATTTGACTGTGACGTAAATGACATTGACAGGCATTATTTACTCACAATCAAGGGTGCCTAATTATTTAATTAAAAATTAAGGTAACGGCGTCAGTATGGTTAAGAAAATTATTTATGTCAATGTCATGTAAGTCACAGTGAAACTTGCTGGTTAGTTAATTGTGGTTAAAATCTTTTACAACCCGACATTAGACATACATTATTTTTCATTATTCTACATTATTAATTCGAAACTAACTGTTTTATAAGCCCTATACCCACAAACATGTCTGTCTCAGATTGAATTAGGACGTTAACCTTACATTTTTGTAAAACGTTTGATTATTGCTGTTCGAAAATTTGGGGCCTAACGGCTTAAAGATATTTACGATTTTTTTTTTCATCGGAACAAACTGCATGCGTTTAACAACTTAAGTATTTAATTTATGTAAAATAAACGATTTTAAAAGAGCCTATATCCAGTAACTTGGTTATAAGGGACACAATATTCATGTGGGAGTACAACAGAATTTAAGGAAACGATTTTGAAAAATATCTTTAAATTGAAGTAAACCGTATGTCCCAATTTAGAAAAATTCAGTGAGAACAGAGTGCAAAAAATGAGTTTATTTCGCATGCGGTTATGAACTGTAACTCAGTTAAATATTGAAAATGATTATTTTTTAAAACAATGTTTAAAATGAATTTGATTACTGCGTTGGAATTACTTTTTTTAAGGAGAAACCTACTTCGCAACTTATAGAATTGACACTAAACCAAAAGTTGGGTGAATATAACCGACTATTAGTATCCTTTCAGTTTATAAGAAAGACTGTGGCTAACAGAGGATGTTATATACAGGGTACTGCATCTCTCATTGCGTCTTCTATAGCTCAGTTATTATATATTAAATAATTAAAGTCATTTATACGGAGGGTAACAAAAATAGGAACTTTTAATTACCAATCACACGCCATTTTTAAATTTGCAGGTATTAAAAAAAGATGGCGCATACGTCAAATACGCTATTAATGGTGGTCATTCTTAGTTCCAAAATTAGTGGAAATCGATAAAGGCGTTTGGAAATTATTCAGAAATAACAATATTATTGCGAAAACTTTAGCGCCCTGTAGCGGCAAAACGAAGCAACATTGCATATAGGTAAGTTTGCCTAGATCGCCTTATTTTTGGTTAAGGAATTTATGATAAAGCGTTGTACAGTCATTTCATGGACACCCTGTATAATGATATTTGAGTAGGTATCTCTTATGGTCATCTACATTTGCATACTACAAACATTTTATTAAAATCGCTTCAGTTAAATCAACGAAAAAATAAAAACCAACAACAATCTTTAGAGCACTTTATTTTTAATTTGAACTGAAATTTTTATGTCATTAAAACGTGCTCTTGCGCGATCCAGATCTGCAAAAATTTAAAAGTTTAACTTAATTAATAACTGAGCTAACTATAGAAGACGAGAGCGTTGAGAAGCAGAATTATTTTTTTTTATAAAAAATAAAAACTCAAAGTCGTCCTACACTGTTATATTAATGTAACAGTGGAGGAAAACTTTAAGTTCTTATTTCTTTCCTTCTAAATATCTACTCCACTTTAAGTATGGACTATGTCTTTAAATTTTTATAATGGTTTTAAATACTGTATGCATAGAGCTGCAATGCTTAAGTAGGTACATAAAGTACTAAAGGTACTGGTAAAAGAGGATATTTTCTTATGGGTTTCCGAGAGCACCAACAGAGTATCATAAAAAGGGACAGTCTTACCTAATCATTTCTATAGTCCTTTTAGTACTGTTATTGTTAAATTAATATTTATTTACATACTGTTATTGTGCTTAATTTTTAATGTAAAATGAATAGTATGTGAGGGTTTTCAGTGATAAAGGAAAATATAAAAACCTTGAATTTTTTTATATGTATGTAAATTTACGTAAGTATTCCTATTATTGTATATTTTCATATTTTGATAGAAGTAATGTAATGTGATATACTGTATGTTTTGTAAAAACGTAATAAAATATTTTAAAATTGTTTTGTTTTTTTGTTAACTTTAAATACTTAAGTAATAAAAATTAAGGCATTTATTCATTCAATAAACAAACTGGAATAGAAAAAATGCAGGGTGGCCCATTTGTCTGACAAAGTAATATACCGTCTCTACTATTAAAGATATCAAACAAAAGTTTTTATAAAAGTTGAGGTTTAAAAAAATATATGTTTTAAAATTAATTTAAATATACAGGATGGTCCAGAAAAGTAGGACAATAAAAATATACATTTTTTTTAATAGAACACCCGATATATTTTAGCAGTTTTTGTTTTTCTTACAAAATTATCCATATGACGCCATCGAGGACGCCATATTTAGTTTTTTAATTTTTTGCAACGTTGCCAAGCAAAATGCAAAATTCTTAAAATTTTGGAAAAAACTTGATAAAATTACCTGTATTTCTCAAAAAGAGTATCGAAAATCAAAAATTTCTTGTAAGCTCTTAAGTTTAGGGATAGAAAAACTGTCGTAAATCTTTAAGTACTTAAAATTTTGTACAGGGTGTTTTCTGTTGATTATATTATACAAAATTTTAAAATACAATAACTCTGTTTTTTTCAAATGTAACACCCTACCTATATTTATTAGGCTCGTCTGATAGATATTGTAAGTATCTTTTATTATTTATTGTTAAGTCATACCTATACTTACCTAAATTTACTAGTTTTGTCAATCTCTCGATTTTTATTTAAATTTTCATGAAAAAACTATAGTTTTTATTTTTCTAGTTATCCATGACCAGCAAAGTAAAAACAAATGTAATTAGTTACGTATTTATTTAATTAAATCAAAATAATTTTTTATTACGCAACTTAATATTCAAAATAAGTTCACAAACATTTAAATTGTGTAAAACAACACCATTAGACTAAACTCACGAAAAACGATGTTTCGCGTCGTTTGTTCTCGGTTCAGTGATAATCAATAAATCATTTAGCTCATTTTCTTCCGTTCATACAGTATTTCTTCTATTTCTTTTATGGTCATAGTCACGTTTCTTCTTCTGTCAAACCTGTCCATTAATTCTTTCAAAGCTGGTTTATTGGGTTGTCGTCTGTCTGGATATTCACCATAATAAAGTTTTGTTGCCAACAATGTGTTTTTGTTACTTACATCAAGAATGAAAATCATATAGCATTTCGATACTTGAAAAAATAATTTTTACATAAACGATAAAATTAACGGCCAGCGCCTAGATTTTAAGAAGACCTCGTCGAAAAAATATTACTATTATACGTATTTTAATTTGACATTATATTCAATTATATTTGTTTTGACTTTGCCGGCCATGGCTAACTACAAAATTACTTTTCAGGCACCTTTGATTGTGAGTTCATAATGCCTGACAATGCCAGTCATGTCACAGTCAAACTTGCTGGTTAGTTAATTCTGGTTAAAAATCTTTGTGCAGCCCAACATTAGTGTTATAAACATCACACGATTATTAAACAGTGCGTTGGAGGCCGGGCGTAAGTATGTTAATGAATGAATGAATGAAGACAGATTTAAACGTTTTTCTTCATGTAATATTTATATATCCAACAACGGATTAAGGAACTTTTCTAATATATTCAGGTTGAATTGAATGATAACCGCCACCGTATTATGAAGTCAGTTAAACACTTTAATAAAATCATATGGAATCCAATAATAAATATAAAGTTTGTTTAATACTTACAATATATCATCACAAAATAACTTACACTACATAAATCTCAATCATCTATCTTAATCAAGACTTTTCCTGTACATTTCTTTTCATCGATAAACTGGAGAGCTTCATTTATTTTATCAAGAGAGAACTCTGCGCTTATGTGTGCTCCTATCAAATTTTCATTTGCTAGTTCCAAAGTGTCATTTATCAAAGTTTTGTACAAATTACTATTCTGACTTCTTAGGGCTTTTAGACTTACTATTGTCGAGAAAGAGTGGGGTACAGGTGCTGGTATGGTCTTGTGGAAAAAGGGGGACGCGTAGAATGTTTTACCCCCTACAGCCACACTAAAATAGAATTTAATAATAAATTTACAAGATGTTGAATGTTTCAAAATATAAAAAATATCAAATGAGGGGTCAGTTGTAAAATTGACCTTTCTGCTTCTGAGGGAAAATATAATTTAAAGAAATCTGAGAAAAATAACATAACTTTTCCTTACCAACTTCCCATAACGTCCATAAAATTGTCTCCTACAGCATCATAAACAATTTTAGCACCTTTATTTTCCGTTTTTTTCAGGATTTCTTTTGCTAATTTTGGGCCAAAATGTACGGTCGTAAATGCTCCTTTATCCCTTACTAACTCGCCCATTTCTTCCGTCTCTGTAACTCCTATAACCTGACATGTAAGTTGTCTCGTTTTAATTTCTATAATAATCGCTTGTTGCTTAACGTATTCTTAGAAAATATTTCCAAATGGGCCTTTTTACTATAATCGAATTTATCATTAACATTCTAAATTAGAACTTATTGAAAATATATCCCAATAATAAAAATCTCCGTAGACCGTCACAAACCTTTTCTATTAAAATGACGCCGTGAAAGTGCAGAAAGTTAAAAATATAAGATGAGAAAAGATGTAAGTCATCCCATTAAGAGGCAGAGAAGCTATTCTGTTTTGCCAGTTGTGAGATCCATTAAAATTGTATCTTTGTTTTGATAATTTAAATAGAAAAGAATATATTAGAAACAGGACATCCGACTCAGTCAGGTAAGAGAATGTTTGAAAAAAGCTGTCCCCGAATACCGATTGTCTAAATTTGTTGTGACTTAGGTAAGAGGTTTCTATTGGAGAGTGTATTTTGTTTAACTATTTTCTCAGTAAATAGATAGAATAGAAAAAAATGTATTTTCTCTTGCTTTACGGGATAGGGTAAAAACTAAAATTAAGTGAAAAGGCCCATTATCGCTAGTAATTCATATAAGTACCTAACAAGTTGAGATAAAGCTCGATAGGTAATTGATTTCAAGTGCAATAACGCAAATTGACATTCACACACCATTTCGAGAACATTATTGGTAGGGCGAATAGACTGTTGGGATTTATAAAGAGATCTTGTAGGGACTTTACAAATATTAATGCACTCACCATACTTTCAAGTTCATATCGATAGACTTGAAAGTGTTCAGCACAAATTCATAAAATTCTCTAAATACCATTTGTTTAGAGCAGGTATTATCTTAAATAATGACCAAACTATGTCTTACTTAAATCTAAGTATACTTGCTAGCACGAGGGAGTTTACGGTGTTTGTTTTGCTTTCAAAGTATTGATATTGATCAAAAGTCCTGATTGTCTAAGCTTATTTTTATTTCATGTCCCAGCATATCAAACTCAAAACCACTACCTGCTGCACGTCCCCTACTGCCGTGCCTGGTATCTGTTGCATTATCAAATAAATAGGGTTTTAACAACAGTAAACAAATATTGTGATAGCCTCGACTTAATTAGTACATCCATAAATAACTTTAAATCCTCAGCTAGAAGGATTATCTTAGGTTAAGTTTCAAATATTGTTGTATAATATAACTTGAAAATGTTGTTAACGTTAAATAATAATAAAAAAAAAGTTTTAAAAGGGTTGGTGCTATTTTTCTACATGTATCAGATAGTGGCATGCATACCATAGAGGCAAAAAGCATTGCTTACAATAATTAGATAGTACTTGAACAATTAACATGTTGTTCACCTATTGTTCACTATGACCAGTAATATTAAATACATTATCTTATACCCACTTACCTTGGCTTTGTAAATATTAGCAGCTACGTCCACAGCAGCTAAACCCAATCCTGCAGGTCCTGCTGAAATTACTATTTGTTCATTTTCTTTGAGAGCTGATAATTTTGAAAAGGTATATAATGCTACTGAATGACCATAGGTTAACACAGCAGCATCCTTGGTTGTTACTTCTGTTGGTATCCTAAACACATCATCAACATCTAACTAAAACAAGCAGAGAAAAATTTTGAAAAGCTTTGTTAAATAAAAACAGTAAAATAATTAAAAATTTAAGCTAATTTACATGCTCTTATCAGTGTGGGCACTCTGGTAGGTATGCTGGCACGCTTGAAGCTTTTTCCTTTAATTTTTTTACAGCAAAAAGTATTTATATTATAATAATATAAACTACATAAATAGTATAAGCAACAAAACAAAAAATCTCCACTAGTGGCTACAATGTAATTTAAGCTTGCTAAAAAATCTACTTTTAAAAATTTAATTAAGTATAGAGCATTTTATAAGTGAATACTACCTCGTTAATATATTTACTTATGACCCTATAGCAGGTAGGAGGTAAATATTGTACCTCGGTATGTAACATATTCCAATATGTTGAACATTCATACAGAAAATATTAACGGGCAAATCACAGGTATTTTATTGTGTAATTGAAAAGGATTTTGGGATAGTTCACATTTGTGAATTAAACAAGGAGTGAGTTAACATAAATACCTACTTATGCAAGTTATAAAGCATTTCTAGTAGAATGTAGTCTCCCAGTCAAACTTACCACACACTCTTCCGCTAGCCCCCCAAACGTCTCCAAAGCGAGGCCAACGATTTTCTCTCCTATATTTATTTGATCACCTCGTACATCATTCCCAACTTCCAAGACTTCACCAGAGAGTTCATAACCAGGAATAAAAGGTAACTGGCCCTCAGCTTGCTTAAATTTATAGTTATCTACGGAATTAACACTGCAGTAACTAACTTGAACTCTGACTTGATTAGCTTTTAATTTGGACCGCTTTTTATCTTCAATCACTAAAGGTTTTCCATGTTCATTTATTAGTGCCGTTTTATAAGTACTAGCTTGTCTTAAAAATTGTTTTGGGGATTTCTGCAGTTCCTTTCTACATAAGTTAATTAAAGTTTGTCCTAATACTTTATTCATAATTATAAATATTTTATTTGTAAAACTTTTTTAAATTACAACTTAACCTATAATTCAAAAAATATATAACAATTCTATAATTTTTGCAGATGGTTTCTTCTTTTGCATTTAATAGCGGTAACCACAGATCTCGAACAAGGGGTAACTACATAATGGGTCACAGATAAGAAAGTAGGCGGCAATCATTATTTGTAAATCCTACAGTCACAGGAGTTAATGCCTCTTTGGGCACAGAGAAATGACAGGTGTTTATCATTCCTACCACAGAGAAAAATTCAACAAGTTTATAAGCATAATAGGTGACGGTATTTTTTATTTTCTTTTTAGAAGTAAATTAATATTGGGTTTTTGTTAATAATTGCATAGCCTTGTTGATTTACGGTGAGATTACAGAAAATCTGCAAATTCTTTGAGGGGGAGCCTTGTGCAAGTGGTGACATCTCTCCCTTTGCAGCTATGTAGTTTATTAATTGTATCTTTGCTAGATAACTCCATGGCAAACGTCAAATTCCCACCTGTTGTACGGCTACGGCTAGACCTGTATTGTCTCTCTCACTTTGATCATCAATGACTTCTGTTCTGGTATTTCAAATTTAACAGAAATGCGCCAGCAATAATCCAGAATGTATATTTAATAAATCAGTGGCGGCGCCAAAAAGGGCCAGGTGAGCATCGGCCCACCCTGAAAGCACCTAAGGGTGATCAGTCAGGTAGCCACCCAAAAACTATAACCAGCATTTTTTTAGAATAAGCCACTTTTCAATCGAGAGAGAAGTTGCAGAAAGGAGATATACTTTTTTTGGAGTAGGTAATAAGTCCCTTTTGGATCGAGAGAGAAGTTTCGGAAAAGATATGTTATACATTGATTGCATAAAGCCACACTTTGATGAAATATCCTCCACAAGACTGGATAATTTCAAAATAAGATAAAATACATAAACATTAGAACATATATAGATAAAAATTAAAATTTTTTAGGAAAAACAAAGCAATTGATAACTCCTATCAAAAATAACGAAACACATTACGAAACAAATAGATTATTGTTTTTTTTGTCTCCACTAATACAAAAATTGATAAAATTAGTCATCGTTATCAGAATCACAGCGGTGTAACATGTTACAACATATCCCATATAAAATCCCAAGAAACAATCATTAAATAAATTTATATTTGTCAGAAAACAAATCAGAAAAATAAATATATAAACTATAGGGTAATGGTACTCTAAATTCTATAAAATAAAATCCAATTATTAATATAATTATTGTTGCTAAATATAAAAAGTTAATCAAAAATATTCAACATCTTCAAAATTTACTTTGGTCGTCGAGTTCTAAACTATTTTACATTTCACGAAAACAGTGCAGTTGATAGTGGACTGAAACGCTCAGAAATCTATTTATAATACATTTAAAGGGAGCTCCGCCAAGCAGTTTGTTTTGTTCCCACACTCACTCTGTTTCAATTTACCCCGTGTTACAACTTGCCCAGGTAACCCCTATTCCCGTGATCTCGCGTCGTATATATCTTTTGTCTGGTGTTCTTATAATAAAGTTTATTTATAAGAATACCTTTATTTAACATAAGAAATGTACTGTAAACCTAAAACTGAAATATATTTGATTTGATTTAAAAAAGACTAAAGCCATTGACATTTAATTTAAAAGTAATTCTTGTACACTTTAACTTTTTTGTGCTTTTGTCGGATGCTAAGATTGCAGACCCTCGTCAGTCACAAAATATCGCCAGTACTTAATATAACGGTTTAAACTTTGTTTGTCACTTCCATATGTTGAGAATAAAAATTGAATCTAAAAATTAGTAAAATTATTACTTTTGAAAACTGCAAAAAGGTAATCGTGAATGATAAATAGAACTGCAAAGGGCCAAGATCTGAAGTTCTTATTTCTAAGGATCGAAGATAATAACTGCAACAGGAAGTGCGAAGAGAAGGGATGGCAGGTTGACATCTAAAGTTCGCACTGTACAGAAAGTAGAAGAAGAGTGAATAAGCAAATAGAAATGTCCATTATTTTTTAAACGTAATAAGAAAATATGGCCCTAAGATTAAGAGACAGTATACCTACATAATATTAATAAAACTTAAACAGATGAAACTTATAAAACATAAATAAAACTTTTAAAAAAGTTAAACACTTTAAAAATTGTAGGTAGGTAGGTAGGTACCTACCTAACCATTTTAGATATAGGTACGCTTTTGAGCTTTCTGGTGATCGGCAAAGTAGGTGTCATCAATCACGTCATCAAACTTTAATTTCCTTGCTAAAGATGATTCTAGAGCTAACCCTTCTATAAACTCGTAAGACTATTTCTGGTGCACTGTAAAACAAAGTACATTTTTATGTGCTTCAAGGGCACTTAATAATCGCCACACTTACTGGAATAGTACAATATATGCAATATTCGGAAACAGTACTTCAATTTTAAGTATATATCACAAGCCCATTTAATAGCTTTAATGGTTGACCAAGGTTCGCATTGTGTAATAGTTTTAAGTGTAACATTTCTTCTGCTAAGTCCTGAAACACATCCATGTCGTAGGGTTTTTGCAAAGGGTTTCGGCTTTTAGACGAAGTACCTACTTCTGCATCAAGGGTGTATTTTCAAAGAAAGCTAAATTTACATTTTTTAAAGCCCCGAAATGTGTTGTCAAGATGTTATTAATAACTTTTTTTTCTGTATATTGTTTATAGTATATATATATATATATATTTATAATATATGTACCAAGCCCCCTCTCTTTTTGGACGAATAACCTGTATTGTCAACATCTCCTGTTAATAAAACATTTACAAATTCCATTTTGGAATAATCAGTCATAGATAGCAGCGATAAATTCATATATTAGTCAAGTTTAAATAATAGATATTATAGCTTTAGGCCCGTATCTTGTATACTGACAGAACTGTTGGACATATTTTTGTTTTATTTCAAAAAATAAAAGTACCTAAAGAGGGTTGACCTCAAATTATTAAAATTATTTTTACTCAATACTACCGAAGGTCGAAACATAAATTAATTTGGTTCTGAATAATATAAGGCAGTCAGAGTTGAGAAACATATTATATTCTCACGGTCTGAGGTAATCTGCAACATAAATAGCAAATTCTTTTACAGAAAACCAACAGTATATAGAAGTTTTACTTATTTTAATTGCGTATTTAAATATTTAAAAAATGCAAACACATAAATTAGAAGATAAAAATGAGAAATCCTAAACAAACCCAAATCATACTTTTATACTATGCATTATTTAAATTTTTGGCAACTAATTACAAGCGTAAATTTAAAAAAAAATAAACTTAGAAGTTACAGTTTTATTTCCCAATAAATTTTGGAGTATTAAATAAAAGTCTATAAATGGGCAATACTTTAGTAGGGTTGAAAAAAAAATATGTACAACTAGTAGTAATAAGGAAATCTCTTGGACCCATCGATTTTTCAGGATGTCAACTTTTTTTTGATGGCAGAGGTATCCCACCAAACATGTTATATTACAACAAAATTCGGTTACATTGTTTAAAAGTAACTCTTATTATGTTTTTAAAAGTATGTAACTGTTATATAACTGAAGACGGCATTACTTTTCCTATTTCAGATTGATATTATTAAGTTATAGTTCCCCAACATCACAAAATGATAGGCCATGAATATAAATATCCACCTCGACACTATAGATGTCACCCCGGGTTACGTGCTCTCACTTTACGCCTTTGATATTTTTTAGTTGCGTGCACAATTACCTTTCGTCAGGTCTTATAGTCTCACTGAAGAGCTATAATGTGGCCGGATGCAGCTGGGCTGGGGCTGGGGATCCAGTAAGGACAATATGGCCTAAATTTAAGGCAATATTACATTACATAAAATAAACATAAATAAAAAATATCACAACAAAATATAGCTTTTCATGGACAAAATAGGCATTTCCACGTCACTCCACGATATTTTAAAATTAATATTACATACAACTTCAATGTAACAAAAAATACATTGCATGGGTGTGTTGCTGCAATATGTTGTAATATTGCGTGGTATTGAATATGACTTTGTTATATTAAAACCTGAGACATAATCTATTGCATACTATTACAATCGCCATAACATCCATATACCTCCATCCGAATGTCACATTATTACAATATTATATGAGTGTCATGTTAAGGTAACAAAACGTTGTTTGGTGGGATTTACATACCGTTTTTTCTCAGATTTTTTATAAATCTGAAGAAACTAAGGGTATAGCATTAAAAAAACTTAACAATTTTCTTAACGCATCCTGTGTATTTTTCAGAAATCTTGAATCATCCAAAAAGTAAAATAAAATCGTCGTGTCCGAGCTTTCTAAGCTCAGGTGGTTAGTATACCTGGAAAATCCAATATTCCAAATTGTATCAGCACCTTGTAAAAACTAAAAAAGAGTAATAACATTATGAATCTCAAAACATTCAGGTTTCCGGTTTTGTATGAGTTTGGAAAATGTGCGAAATATGATTAGGTACCTATTTGAAGATATTCCATATCCATATAATAGAGAGGTATTCTGTATATTTAAATGTAACTATTAATTTGCTATTTTCTTTTAAAATAAATTATAAATCCAACAGAACCTAGATATTATATTTTAGCAAATCTTTTATTTCAGTCATGGTTTGTAAAATAACAAATAAGGAAATACATCAAGATTAAAAAGTTTTTTATTGAAGTTAAAATATGTCAGACATAGATGGGTACTTAAATTCTATAGATTCTATAGGTAAAAGTTCACGAAATACATAAGAATTGAACATCTCATTGAACTATTTGGAATATCGAACTAAAGGTCAATGAAAATAAACGTGAGAACCTCATAATGGTTCTCGAAAAAAATATAATGGAATTTATTTATGTCTTACTGCAGTTGTCGTGGCAGCATCTGAGTAATAAAAAGTTTTTAGGTTTATTTTAGTATGTATATGAATTTTTCTACTCCCACATGGAAATTATATAGTTGCTTCCTTTACACTAAAGTGATTGGAAAAGTTGGCTATTTCGGCTAACTGAACGGATATCATTTCATATTCATAGTTAGGATATCAAACTGACCAATCACAGTGGTCAATTACAAAGAAACCAAATTTACATGTTGTAAATTTTACGAGTCGTTTACTAATACTTGACAGAAGTGAGGCTAAGAATACTTTATCTGTCAAATAAAATTTGTTCTTTTTTAATTTAAATCACAACATTTATTCCAGAGTCTATGCATACCTACCTATAAGTACACAATTTTTCCCTAATTCCAAAATATATTTTCTGACCGAACTAAATATTTCTGTACAGATGCACTTTCGTATTTTAAAATCTCCAGTTTTTTACTCATTTCTAGACAATTACTATAATATTTAATGCATTAAATGTAGGTACTATATACCTACAAAATAAACGTTTTTTTTTCTGTGACGGGAAAAAAGTTTGACATTTTATCTCTGTTGACAGGTAAAAAAATGTCGCTTTTTGTGAAATTACTTTTTTCCCCGGGAAAAAAGTGATTACTTTTTTCCCGGATATAATATACACACATAAGTGAAGGTAGATATTTAATTTTAGAATATTTTATTATACAAAAAGTTACATTTTCTTTAAATCAAAAAGTACAATTATTAAATGTGCATTGCATGCATGACATGTTCATTTTACTATTCGGTACAGTCGAATTTTCTCGTGTTGTAATTATATTTTCTGCCATGGACACAACTGCCGTTGATGTACCTGGTCGCAAATCGGGTGTTCTTTCAGCACTGCCACAGGTTCTAAACACTTTATTAGCTATTTCTGTCCTGTGTGCTACCGATTCATCAACATACCCTTCAGCGACCGTTGATGACTTCCAACCGCCATGTTTCTTGAGTGTCAACAAGTCTCCCCCAGATTCAACCAAAAGTGTAGCAGACGATCTTCGAAATGAATGACCCGTGTATAAGGTAACATTTTCAAGTTGAAGAAAATTAGCTACTGTTTGGGGTACCTTATAAAACTGATTTTTACCCACAACTTGATTGATACATTTTCCATTGTGATATACATAAAATAGGCGGCGATCCTTTGCTGCTGTTGGACGAAGAGCTATGTACATTCGGTAAAATTTAATATATTTTTCAGTAACTACAAATCTCCTGTTGACATCATTCTTTGTTTGCTTAATTTTCACAATTAATAACGTTCCCGAATCTTCAATATCATCTTATGTTACCTGGCTGATTTCGCAAATTCGACAAGCTCCTGCAATCGCAAGTAAAACAACAACCTTGGCCATTAAATAAACTTCATCGGGAGCATTATTTAAAAAATCACTAATATTTGTACTCGTAAAAATCGCAGATTTCTTGGGTGTGTAACCTTTCCCATTTTGTTTTAGAAATGTAATTAGTTTGAAATATTTTGAAATGTCTACATTATTATTGGATTGTAACATACTTCTGTAATATACAATCATTGAATAATTCGACCACACTATTGATGGCTTTTGTTGTTGTGTCAGTTCCGAAAAATAGGCCAATAACACCGTCTCCGACAAAGAACTGCATGCCTTTTTCATCTTCCATTCCATAAATCTTGAAAACGCGTTTTCGTAAATTTTGTGCGATTTAGCTGGCAATAATTTTTGTGACGCTACTTTCGCTGCTTCTACTAATTCCGGTAGAGTCAGAGAAAACTCAGAATCAGACATTTTAAACTTTATATTATTTAATATAACTACTAATTAACCACTAAAGTTCTTACTTTTTATATTAAATCACGGAATTAAATTGACAGATATTTGATTATTTTAAAGGTTTCCTTAGAAACGCAGGTCCAATTGTCGCTATAAGTAAAACAGCCTACCTACTAGTTTAAAAAGTCAAATTTCACATCGATACTTTTCTGACTTTAATATATTGTAATAATATCGTCGTTTTTCCCGTCACAGAAAAAAATAGTGTATTATACACGGGAAAAATATTAGATTTTAGCTCTCGCTTTTTTGTCTCCCTCCGCTTCGCGTCGGGAGACAACACAACCTCGAGCTAAAATCTAATGCTTTTTTCCCTTGTATAATAAATAACTATTTACTAACATAGATTGTTTTTTTTCCCAACAAATATTTTTTGTCCACCGCGATATTTTCTAATATATTTTGAACGGGGATCCAACCTCAATCGACCTAAAAACATTTATTATACGCAACAGATATAGAAAAATAACTGGTAAATCTTCCTTTAATGGTGAAACTTGAAGATATGAGTACATAATACAAGATAAAATAGAGAGAGAGAAATTATAAGATTTCTGGAAGAAAATTAATTCCTCCAGTTTGTTTAGGATTTCCTAAGAACATTTGCTCTGATAGGCCCAGAGAGAGAAGCGTTCTGACCATGTCTCCTTCCTTTTAGGGCTATATGAACGTACATATTTTTAATTATCCGGAACCTTTAAAATATCAATTATTTATCCCCCTAAAAAATATTTTAAAATATTAATTAAATCAAAAATACTACATGATATAATTTTTGGAATGAAATTGGTATTAAACTAAGGAATGTCAAGTATAAACATTTAAACAATTAACCTATTAGAAATAAATAAAAAAAACATAAAGTCTTTCTCCACTGGTTTATTAGAAATAAAATTAGAAGGTGGTAGATACTCTACATGTTTCGGGTGTAGTAACACCCATCATCAGGAAACAAAAAGTAAAGAGAAAATATTCATAAGTAAAATCGAAGAAATCGTCCATATTTCTCAAAGAGACCGGATATAGATTTAAAGGAAAAAAGGAAAGACAACAAAGTCTCGGTCTCAGCAAATATAATTGTGTGGTTACACGTGTTTCACCCTTTCGGGCATCATCAGACCCAGAATTTAAAACAGAAAAGAAACAGTTATAACATATTAAATTATAAATAATCAAATTAACGCCCACTGGGGTTCCAGTCCTTTCGGGCTTGTTCCCCAAAATTTTTTAATTTTTTTCTGCTATGAACTAAGATTTAACATCAGTTCTATGCCTTCTACGCTTCAAAATTAAAATTTTTTCCCATAAAATAAAGAGGGCTTAAAAAACAAATTTTTTCTTTCTCTCTACGGTTCCCAGGATGAAAGTTTGTTCTTGACCTGTGAATCCCCATTTTTCTTACTTTTCTTAATTTTTCTCTTAGCCCAAACGGGCCTCTTCTTAACCACTGTTACCTGTTGACCATGGTCAGTGTTAAGACTTAAGTATATCAATTTTTTCTAATCATTATCCCATTTTTCAATATTTGATTTTCCATGGCTCGATGAGAGCTCCATCGAGGTTCACTACCACTCACCATTTAGGTTTGTTCCTCTTACTTATGAATATTTTCTCTTTACTTTTTGTTTCCTGATTATGGGTGTTACTACACCCGAAACATGTAGAGTATTTACCACCTTCTAATTTTATTTCTAATAAACCAGTGGAGAAAGACTTTATGTTTTTTTTATTTATTTCTATAAATTAACTCCACTTTAAGAATGGACTACTTCATCTAAATTAACCTATTAATTATTTTCCAAACCATGAAACATGTGTCTTCCTGAATGGCAGATCTGCCAAAGCCAAAACCAAAGACAAAAAAAACTACTATTATATTTCGTAACTGAAAACACTATCGGCAGTATATATAAATTGTGATCGCGCAGTGTGGCATAAGTACCTATTTAAAGTTAAAAAGTATGGATAGATAATGCGATGATGAAAAGGTACATCTTTGCTACACCCTAAGTATATATTTGCTCGTTTAAAAATTAAATATGCATGGTTCTTTAGGGATTCACAACTTCTTAATAAAATTGTCCCAAAAACCATAATTGTTACTTGAAAACAATAACATTGGCATCATTTAGGGCGTTTCAAAATAATTCTATTCATGTTTTATTATACAAACATCATTATATTATCATTATAATGCACTTTTCATTTAGTAACGCAAGAGTTACCATTATGAAATAATTGTTCCTATATTAAATATAGACATCATCATTTTTCAAAATTTACAGAGTCTGTTGTCACTGTAAAAATACAGTTTATAGAACAATAGATAGATATTAAATAGTAATCATTTGCATCAATCAAATGTTTAGCATAAACACCCTGCTGAGATTTGACATAAAGGTAGGCAGTTAAATAATCTTTAAAATTATTTCAAAATACATTTTAATATTTAGTCATATTAGACCCAATTTTATAAAGTCCCCTAAAGCTAAAAGTTTAAACCTACGATTAAACCGAGGAATAATTCTAAAATCGTATAAATATCAGAAATGGTCGATTTATAATGTGAGATTGACAGCAAAGTTCAATTTAAGAGTAATTAACCTGTTATATTATGTTACATTATATTATTAAGTTATGACCAGGACTTTTAACTCGAACTTTGCTGTCAATCCCACATTATAAAATGACCATTTTTGACATTTCTTCGATTTAAACTGGACCTCGGTGATGTTCTTTTGCCAATTTAATAAAGTCGATTCTGCGGCGGCGTCAGGGGGGGGGGGGCAGAGTAGATACCGGCCCACCCTAAAAATATGGATGCCCACCCTAGTGCACACCCAAAATCGTAGGAACGTAAAGTAAAGGTATATTTTTGATTTCAGAAACCAGGCAGTACTATCAGGGAAGTGCATTTTTGTAGAAGTCGTCCGAGGAGCTTACGGCAAGCGGCAAAGTTCGAGTTAAAGTGTTTTAACTTAATAGAATGTAACATAACATAACAAGTTATGACCAGGTTGCTTATTCTTAAATTGAACAAAATTGCTCGCGGCCCTATTTTCATATAATAATGATATAAACTGAACTGTTCGTGCAAAAATCAAAATTGCGTCAAATAGGTACGATATCATTACAAAACAACAAAGATTTTGCATTTTTAAAGATCTTTTATGGTGCATTGCATTCGATGTGATGTCTGTAATATCAGATGGCAAATAAAAGTTGTTGAAAATCTAGGTCGAAACGATTTTGATCTCGATTTTATTGTTCCATAGAGCAAATACAAAATGCTGTCTAGAAATAATTACATACGTACATAATAAATACGTAATGTAAACAGATAAAAATTAGATATTATTAAAAATTATTTTTGACATATGATTTCATATGAACATATTTTGATTAACCCCAGTGGGGAAATTTGCCTAAATAATTAACATAATATTTTTAACTAGTAAATGTTTATTTATCTAAAAAAGATGAGCGAAGGAACGAGCGTTCTCAACTAAACGGAAATCATAACTGATACAATACTTTTCCAGCTTAGTATCATTTTATCATAGTGACTTTTTTGTCTATTGCAGCCATATTTTTAACCTTTTTTTTCTAGGGGTCACATAGACGTTTTAGGAAAGGTGCCGCGGGACAAAACAGAAATTTATTTAGGTGTTAATAAGAAACGTAATTTAAAATGAATGGTTATCTTAATAACAAAGAAAGATGATCTTATAAGTCTTATAATATATATAAGGTTGACAAAATTTGGAAAGAGCTTTTACAATCCCAAATTTTGGTTTTATCGAGATATCTAAAATTGTGAACACTTTTTCAAAACTCGGTAAAGATCGGGCTTGGTTCTGCATGCCAACCTTATTACATCATCCAGATGTGAGTCCGTAAGTTTGTTTCTGTTCACATTTTTTGCGTATTTCATTCGCGAAAACGACGATTCGCAAACGTATGTAAATCCAAAAAGTGTTAATAGAGTTTGGGCACTTTTTTGAACGGTTTTATATTTTTGCCGGTCAATGCCACGTATTCCCCCTTTTTTCCTTTTTGTCTTTAAACAGAACTTCTAGGTTGGTATCGTTTTTGAAATCGATGAACTCATCGAACAACTCTGCAAAATTACAACCTAAAACTGAAGCTAGCTGTGAGATGGTCGTCGTTCCTAGATGCCATGGGTGTTCTACAAGCAATACACATTTTTCTATTTTCCTTATATCTTGGAAACTTTTTTGAAATTCGTTTGACAGTGCAGTTATACAGGGTGATTCCTAAGTTGATACTTCTTTTTTAGCTGTGTATAGAAAGCATTAAAATAAACAACTTTTTCGAATACCTTTTTTCAAAAAACTAAAAAATAGACGAGATAGAGAAGTAAAAAAGTGCGGGCCTGGCATCAAAACATACCCCGCTATAGTTTTTGTTGTTTTTCCTATCTCTTATTAGTAGTAGTCATACGGGTAGTGTTAAGCAATCCGCTGCGGTGTGTTTTTCTGAAGCAAGTTAAATTATTGATTTTACCAAAATGGTAAAATTTGAAAACAATGAATTAATAGATAAGGTGGTAATTTACTGTAAGTGTGGCACAGTGCTTCGAGATTATACGCAGAATGCTTTCCCTTGCAGGCTCATCCAACACCCAGAAGTTTTCTTAATGTTATTCAACGGGCAAGTTAGGCAGAACCGTATTTGATTCGTAGTTTAATAAATGAATGTAAGTACTTTATTTTTGAGTTTTTTGAAAAAAGGTATTTGAAAATGTTTGTTTATTTTAATGACTTCTATACGCAGCTAAAAAAGAAGTATCAACTTAGGAATGACCCTGTATAAGTTAAAATTGAGGAACAGTTTTCCTCAGAAATATCGATACGGTCCTCAGTAGCCTTTAGCATAGTCAAATTACATTTGACAATGACAAATCATAGGTTGACATGTTCAATCAATGCTGGCGTCCGCAGCATCACCTGTTCAATTTCAATGAAACATCAACCGCAATCCTATGCAAAAAGTTAAGATTGGGTTGTCCAAAATTGTTAAAACTCCGGATGTGCTTGTGCACTCACCAGTAAAAGACTCTAAAAAAGTCTTCTTACAACCTCGCTCTAAAGTCAACAGGGAAGCAAATATTTGGATAGTCTAATACTTGCATGGAATTTCAATGTTTTCAACCACAATTATTGTCAAAAGAGCTTAGTTTTAAGAATTTTCTTTCTAAAAGTCTTATTTTGTATAGAGTAATAAGGTTTCGGACTCATATTGTCTTAGTTATTGGTTTGTGATACAACTATAAAGGAAAAGGAGTAAAAAGAATAATATTTTATAGTATATTTTAATTATATACTTTTCTGTCTCGTTTTCCCTTTTTTTATAGCTATTTTAAATCAACAAAAATATAACCAAAATAAATAAAATTTACATTTACAACAAAAACAAATGACAACCTTATTTTTACTTTTAAAGACAAAAATTAAAGTAAAAATTTTAATTGAAAAACTTTTTAACTTACTTTTTTATTAAAGAAGTGTGACAATTTACAACAAAAAAATAGGGCGGGAAGAAACAAGAATGTTTTATTATGAATACAAAACCTGACCTTTAAACAAAACAGCACTCAGATTCGTAATCTACGCTCAAAAATTACATCATTTCTGAAAACATATTCAATTTTGGCGTGGTGAACCTATAAATGATATTTACTTTATTTTAAACATGAAAAGCCAAGCCCGAAAGACCCGTCACGTCTTATGTGAAAATTTTAAATTGAAACACAACATTTATATTTTTCATAAATGTAAAAAATGTTTTTCCTTTTTAAAATTATAGCCTGCTAAGAATATAAAGAAAAAAACAAAAAAAAAACGTTCACAAAACCAAATTTAATCTAACCATGGGATAATAGATAAAGGTAATAATTTAGTTTTCGCAATTTGATAGTAGTTGGGTGATTTTTTAACGAACTTTGGCTCCGCCTTTCTAACTAAATCAAAAATCATGAAAAACATATAGGTAATCCCAGTTGCTCCTCCCTTCACAAAAAAAATCTCTTAGTTACGCCAACTGAACCCCCCTGAAAATATTTTCTGGCTGTGCCCCTGTAGTAAATCCACTAAAAGTGCTCAAGTAGTACTTAGATCTTTCTAATATAGTTATTATGCAGTACATCCGATGACATTAATGATAGATTTCCATTAGAGCGTTATAATAAAATACTAACACAATAATTTTATTATATTGTTTTAGCCGTTAGCCTGTTTTCATTATGATATATTATAATATTCATGAAAAAAAAAAGAATATTAAATATTAAAATAATTTAATCACTTATTTCGCCAATGTTATAATCTCGAAAATAATACATGTAAAGCTTACATTTTCATTACTCCATTACATAAGTTAAATACCATAAAGGTAATTTTAATAAATTGTTTTGTTATAAAATTTCTCACCATTTCACTACTTTCTATACGGCAGAAGATCTGCTTAATAATACTTGATTTGAAATTGAGACTTGATGATGGTAGAGTTGCGTCACCAACAGAAAAACGATGTACTAAATATTACGACGATAGAACTAGGACATAAAAAAACAGCACTAAAAAAAATTAACAATAAGACCAATAATCTGGCCATCGTGTAGGTATATATTATTATGTTTTTAACATTTTCTAGTTTTTTATAGTCGACAAATCTTTTCTTAATACCGCCACGTCGGCGTCGCTCTGATTAAAGTTATTTAGTCAGGGGAAGGGCAAACATTTTTTCGTCGGAAAATCTATTGCTTGGGGAGATGTAGAGAAAAGCTGTTTCAAAAATCAAAAAAATATGTGAAATATTTGATTTACTTTTTCACAAATTTTAAAAAAACACTCTAAAAAGAAGGATCAGGCAGCCCGAGCGGGAAAATTGATGAAATGGAAGAAATACTACCTACTTATAAAATGCTTCGGCCACATCTCGTCAGGTCACGAACATGACCCATTTTATTCTCACCTATAAAATGTTATTTCCCTTTCTTGCATACTTCAAACTGACGTGCCATTTTATAACAATAGACAGTATATTTAATTTAAAAAATACTTCAAACAGAGTCACAAAATATCAAAAGCTTACCTACTTTAGATAATGCATGCTGAAAACAATCTTATAAGGGAAATAAGCAATAATTTAACACATTACGCATTACAAATACCAATAAAACATAATTTTCTCTCGGCCTACAGTCCAAATGGTCAGGATCTTATTCTTCCGGTTACAAAATCTATGCTTAATAAAAGTAATTTATAATAGTAGTATTAGTACTGTAAATAAAATCTAGGTACTTATTATTATTATTATTATTATTATTATTATTATTATTATTTTTTAATGGATCTTCACGTTCTTTAAAATATCAAGGTTAAGTACAGAACAGATAGACTTCAAGTAAAATAATAATTATATTCATTGCTTCATATTCATGTAATGATAATTATAATTACCTAAAAATTAATTTTATTATACCCCAGAATTAGGATATTATACACGAAATTATACTGACGATGTCTGACTTACACTCTGAACATTACAATACCAATGCCGTTCTTCTTTGTCACGACTAAAAAAACCAAGAACTTTTTATTTCGTAAAATATATTTTACAAGTACGCGATGTTACAATCATTTTTGTGACCATGCACTTACACATTTACAGGTGTTTTTTTAGTACAACTGACATTTCAAAATCCTGAATGAATTCACAGAGTACATGTTTTCAGTGGCGGATCCAAGATTTGCTGAGGGGGGTGAGGGGACTAAAAAAAAGTGATTTCTAAAAAAAAGAGCGTATCCCGGATCTAAAAACCTTCCGATTCTCAAAAGTGACTTATACTACATATTGCATACTTTTATAAACCCGAATACGCGCTATACATAGGAGACTTATTTAGCGAGCGATTGGTTCCATACCATTAGCGAAAAAGAAAAAACAATTTGTGTTTTTATATTTTATTTATATTTTTGTTGCATATTTGGGAATTGCGAAAAACTGCAAAGCAAAGGTAAAACCGCCACTGAACAAAGATGAGGCTGCATGAAATCCGCGATCAAGTAAATGTTAAAATTAATAATGGCATTTTTCTTGGTTAAGTCATGTTAACGGTTTTGTAAAGGTTAAGGATTACACAGATTTGAAGTACTACATCATTGCGTTTAAAAATAGAAGCATCCTAAGCTACTTGAGAATAATAATTTTTTATGACATTTTCAGTTGTGTAAAATGGTAAAAATTGTGTTCTTGAAATATTCTGTATAGTCTAGGACGATTACATCGTGTTTGTGATTGAAGCGTTTCACCGTATCCATTGGAAAATTGATGGTTAAACTATTTGTTACGAATTTTTAATGTTTTATTAACAAAATTGATACTTATGTACCCTTTTAGACTGTACCGGAACCCTGCACGGGCCAGAAATTAACGCCCGACCCGGCCCGGTTCAGGTTGGAATTCTGCAACGTGACCCCCGAAAAGTCCTGCTGGCCTGAAGGGTCCGGTCGGCCCGGAAATCCCTGCTTGCCCGAAAAGTATAATTTTAATTTCACGACTCCGAAGGAGGAGTTGTTTATTGCTCTGCTAATAAATAATAAACTTGGCCCATCAATACAAATAAACATTTGTTTTATTCGCCACCATTGAAGTCAACACAGCCATAGTCAAACAATTTAAGAGCTTTCAATACCAGCGTGAAATGCGGCATCCTATCCTGGTTTATCTAATTGAAAATGTAATCCGAAAATTTTACTAAGGTGTTCACAAAAACTTCTAGTTTAGCGGATAATCCTTATTTAAAAAAAAAAAACATGTAAGTATTTTAAAATTTCAAATATATAGGTTGAAATTATATTATCCGCCATGCAGAACATAAAAATAGAAATTTTCGGGTATTCATGTTAATTTCTTATTTTCCATTAAAATTACAAACGATGCCCCGATATTATCTTAAAAATCTCCACTGACGCCGAGCCACTTAATTCTCGTAAAATTCGTTTTTGTAATATTTTGTATATAAAAAAAGACATTTTATTGCCATCGCCAGACATAGGTTCAATATGCGCGCCACCCAGTATAGGTTTACATAATTATCTTTTCATCGATAATTAAAATAATTGATAGGTCTGCAATTAATAAGCAATGTGCTAAATAGAGAATGCTTTTTAATTATGCAACTTATTATTTGAAGTAAAAGGAGAGAGAGTAATAACCATATCCAATACCAGCAAATTAAATTATTATAGGTACGTGTTTTATGATTTTTTTGGGATATCATTAATTTTGTTTAATTTACGCGTCAAAATTAGCGATAATTGAATATTGCTTTGGAAGAGAAACAACTAATAACTTCTTCTGAATAATAATTTATTATCCTTGACCTATAAGACGAATGCATATGTGAATATTTATTTCTTGATGGGATAAGAATAACATTTATGTAAATTTATTTCGGAGATAAATGAAACAACTAAATATATTTATGTACAAATATCTATACATCACAATGCTATCTTATGATTTTCTACAATCTAAGAGGGGTTTGTCATGGATTTTGGGTTTTTTCCTCTTTCGCCCAGTGTTGCTATCAAATTTATTGTTGTTTATTAAGAAATACTAGTAATTTGACATTTTTGGTATTAAAAAAGCTAAGATAAATATTTCAAAAATAGCAGGTGTTACCCAATATGTAGAGTTAAAATTTAAGAAGAGTTTAAAAAATATTGGTTTTAAACTAAACTAATTATATATCCCAATATGATGGAGACATTCAGTGACAGAGAATAGGCAAAAATTGATTTATTTTAAAAGCAGTGATCAAACCCCAAAGATAAGATTATTATTATAGAATACAGTTGATGAATTTACACAATAATATAGTATAAACATTACCATAGGCGCCGGAACTTCAGAATTGCTCTGGGGGCTTGGAGCCCGGATCTCAACGAATAAAAAAAAATCCTTTATTAAATATACACATAATATAATGTAATACTTAATAAATTTTAAATATAATAAGGCTCCCTCCACAGTAACTTCTAAAAAAAAAGGTCATCGGTCCAAATTTTGGGGCCCCCCTCCACAGTAACTCATCGATGCAAATTGTGGGCCCCAATAAGACGCGCGGGGCCATTCCTCCATCCAAAGTGACTTCTAAAAAAAATGTACCGGGCCCGTACACGGCTCTGGCCAGTTAGTTCCGAATGATCCAATGTTTTTGTGTACATTTGTGAATTATGTAGCTTAATTACCTCTTTGGTATTAAAAAATTTTCAACAGGAGATTTGAGGGTAAAAACAGTAGGACAGTAGTTTAAAAGTGAAAACAGTAGATCTTCTGTTAAAACAGGAGATCTGGTAACACTAGCTCCAACTTGACCGCGCCGATGCTTGACCTCGCTGACTAGGCCGTGATGTCAGATCTGCATGATGCGCAGATCTGACATCACGGGCCAACGTGTAGAAAATACAGATCGAGCGGATAATTAAAAATAGCCGTGTTTTTGAAAAAAATATTTTTAAAATATTGCATTTTAGACGACTTTGTCTTATTTGCTACAAAATCCGAAAAATCACTAAAACTGGGGTATTTAACGAAAGTTTTCACTAAATCACTTTGGATTGGTTTCGAAATCATTAAATCTAGTTAAATTTCACCAGACCTGGCAACCTTCAGACTGTGAGACCAGGGACTTTCCAAATCTCTACGTGCTCTAAGCAAAGTGGCAGACCAGGGTTCCCAGATCTAGCATAATTTAATTTTCAAAGTCAAAATAATTTTTTCCTAAATATGATAACCTGCTAAATTAAAAAAGGAAACGACAACTGTAGATAAATTTTATAGAAAAAAATTAAATTATCAAATCTCAAGTAACGCACACGTTCGCAAACGAATTGCTATTAGTATCATTATTATGTAAACGTACTGTGAGGGTTAGGCTATGGGGGCTACGCCCCCAAAGAAATATGGCTCTGGGGGCCCAAGCCCCCAGAGCCCCCACGGAATCGGCACCTATGAACATTACAGTTTGTAAGCAACAAACTATAATTTTATAATTTCGAATGTCCAGCGGCGTTGCCAGAGGGGGCCAAGGTCGACACCAGCCCACCCTAAGGTTTAAGGTTAGAGACACATTTTTTAGATAGATCAATTTCTGCAAAAACCAATACTACACTATGAATAGATTAGATTTGAGGCAAAGTTTATTAATATATAAAAATCATATTTTTTTTCCTTTTGAATATTTGAATGCAGTGGATTTAATTAAAATTTTTATTTTCCTTATTTTTTGCGAAACACCTAAAATTATTTGTTTAATATGAACAATTATTATAATATAAATATTTTTCAAACTTCATTCCCAGAAATCCACAATGAACCCAAAAAGCTGACAAATGTTATAGATTTGAAAAAAATAGAACCAAGATGCCGAATTTTAAAATTTTCTATTATAATGTAAGTATTTGTACTTTTTCTTTAGTTATAGCAGGGGTTGGCAGAAGAGCCAGTAAACATAGGCCTAAGAGCTCCATTATATCCTCTATCGTCTGGGTAATGTTAGCCAGACAAGACTTACAGCTTATCGAGGGAACCGAGCCAAGTGAATATGCACTATAGTCTATTTCAGAAAGGTGTAGAGTAATAAAATTGGAAATTCTGTCCAGTTCGGCTCCATTTCGGCGTCCGCAATAGGCACAGTTAAATTTTGTGCATTACATTATTTATGATAACTAACCAAAGAAAAAAAAAGAAGATAATTTGAAAAGGAAGGAACTATTTTACTATAGCAAATTTACACAAACATCGTTTTATGAAATATGCCGTGGAAGATATTTATAGCTGAAAAAATAGTATATTATTGCGAACTAAATCCTATAGAACTTATATGGGCGCAAGTAAAAGGATTTGTAGGAAGACACAACACGACTTTCCAAATGAAAGACGTAAAGCTACTGCTTGATCAAGCCATTAAGGAAGTGACACCAGAGAACTGGCGAAAGTCCATCATGTCATTAAAGAAGAGGAGAAAATATGGGCTCTTGACCACCTGATCGATCGGACCATCGACCCGTTAATTATAACGTCAAGAGGAGAGAACAGTTCCTCAGATGACAAAAAATATTATGATATTTTATAATTTAATTTCTATGTAATGTATGTAAGTATTTCTTGTATTTTATATTTTTTTAATAATGTTTAATATTAAATAAGTGTCCGTATACTATTTACATATTGCATGCCTTTGTCACACCATTTTTAGTGTTTGTGAATGGATAAATCATAAACTGACCTCATCCCGAGTGATACTACTGGCACTTGATGAAAAGAAAGAATTTTGCAATAAAATCAATGCCAAATTGTGAAAGTGGCCTTAATTTTCGCTGGGTCACCCTGTAGTAGATATAATTTCGTATAGAGTTGGTACTGTTAGAGAAGAATTTAGAAATATTGTTCGGATCCACTTATGTCTAACTTGCATGAACTAGGTATCTATTAAGCATTCCTTTTATTACGGTAATCGTCTTCGGCTTATGCGTGACTTTTTACTGGCGAGGAACGAGTATGCTTGTTATTTTGGAGAATTTTAAATATCTCAATATTTTTGTGGAATTGACAAATAATTTTGTATTTAAAAACAATAATCTGGTACATTTTTTTGACCAGTAAAGGTAAAAGTGACAAGTGATGGTTAAGCGCTTTTATTGCCCACAATTCACTTTTATAGTGTCGGTAGACAAGGATTACATTGGGATAATATTGATACATACTATCAAATTGGACAAATCCCTTTAATATTATTAATTATTTTAAGGTACCATAAATGAAGTTGTAAAGATAATATTTCTTCCGCAAAAAATTACAATATTTTAAAATATTGTACAGTTTTCTAAAATGATTAGCTGGCTGTGTCTGTTTGTCTGTATTTCTGGTTATTTATGTGAAAAAGGTTAGTGGTAAATTACCTAATTTTTCAAAACAATAATAATTAAGACTTTTAGAGGGTACCATCGTTTTTGGGTTTTTACACGGCTATTAACAAAACACGTCCTTGTTTGCATCACAAAAATGTTTTTCTTTTTCACATCATTGCGCGAGTAAGTAGATAAAATTTTACTTATCTAAAACGAGTGTGTATAGGCCCCTTTAACTACATATAAGACATATTGTTAATATTTACAAAAAAAAAATGTAAAAAGTTTTTGAATATAACTAAAATTAACAAAAACTGATATTAAAATGTATAAATGCAAAATAGTACAAAAACAATAAATGTAAGACTCGACTGAAAAAATCTAAATTCACTGTTAAATTACATTGAATCATGCAAAAATCATAAGAAAAACAATTTCTATCTTTCTTGAGCTGGACCAGAAGAGTCATTGCGTTGGAGTAAAGGAAGATTGTGTTAAAAAGAAGATTTATGAAAAATATTTAGTTTATTTTTTTTTTAGTCAATTTGAAAAATAATGTATTAGTCCCTGAAGCTTTGGTTCCACAATTAGATGGAAGGATTGTCGGAGGCGTAGCAGTAAATATAAGCAGTCATCCTCATCAAGTATCACTTCACAGTTGGCATAGACACAATTGTGGAGGGTCACTTATTGCCTCAAACTGGGTTCTAACAGCTGCACATTGCACCCAAGGGTATAGAGAAAATATCCCGTTGCTTGATTATTCTGTGATTTTGTGTATTTCTCTCTATATTATTTATGTTGAGTAGAATCACTAGAACCAGCCACTATGTTTGTTGTGGATTAGTAAAATTAACTTAAATCTAGACAAACCACCAAACAAATTGGTGACAAGCTAATTATTGAATGATAGAGGACTTTGTTTTAAATCATAACGTTTCAACTAGTAAGTATATCCAGTCATCTTTAGGTGAATACTAAATAAGTACAGTAACTACAGCTCTATTTATACCAGCTCGGTGGACTGAAGCAAAACTGAGATGGATGCAGTCATGCACTCATGTTTAACTCATGCGTGGTTATTTCTATTTACTTAACAAAGGTTTCCAGATATTTCTTATATCTAATGAAGGCTTACTAAAACAACCTGGATCCTGAATTGTCGTGTATGGTGGCAGCTTCCTTAAACTTCCTTTTCCTTCACTGTGGTTCTTTTTGCAGCATTTCGGCTTCTGTCCACATGATATGATGTCCGTGCGTCCAGGCGTAGTCAGCTGCTCCTGATTTTTCGGTCTCTTTTTTCAGAGTATTGTTCTTGGATCCTTACTTCGAATGGTCTTAGTGTTTCACCAATATAAGATTGGCCACACTCGCAGGGGAAATAACTGCTTATAATTTATTTTTGGCTTGTTGGTTTCGTCTTCGTCAGGTGACTTCTTAAAGGTCTCTCGAGCTGAATACTGTATTGATACAGTATTGTTGTTCTAGTCTTCTTATTCTCTCAGATACTCCTTTGGTTTTATCTCTTTTTCTGCTTTTGTGCATTTAGCCCATTCTTAAGTTTTTTTATTATTGTGCCAACTAATCTCATGGTGTAGCCATTTATGTTGAGATCGGTCTTGCAACTACATAGTTAGTATTTAGTATTCACCTGAAGATGACTGGAGATACCAGTTGAAGCGATGTGATTTAAAGCAAATAAAAACAATGTAAATTCAAAATAGTTCTATCATTCAAATAGACACAAGCTAATTCTTACGCCATTATGTAGACAAGTGGGTATATTTTACTGAAATTCCACACCTATTATTTTTAACCAATCAATACGTGTATTTTTGACAGATTACCATGGCAACGAATGAATTTTAGTGGAAATTTTTTCCTCGTTGGTACCCAACGGCGAATTATACTGGACATTTTTTGACGTTTATAATGACAGAATATTTTTTTGAAAATCTGGTTCTTATTTCAATTACAAAGCTAAAATGTTTTCTTTATTCTTTGGACACCTCCTTTCTTCTTAATGGCGAAAATGCAGGACTTGGAATGGAATGAATTAAATGTCTATGTCTAATGAAATAATAATATTTAGACACTATTCTATTCAACCTTTTTCCATTTAGCACTTTGAATTTTGAATAGTTTAGATGCAAATATTCGTGAACAATTCGAAACAAATTTTCTTTCTTCAAGTAGGAGCCACAATCCTCTATTAATGCGGGTAAATAAGTCATCGCACGATGATTGATCATTACATCAGACAATTTCATGCATATTTTGCATATCGTATGATTTTCAAACCGATTCATTTTTAAAACAACAAATTTTGTTGGTTTTACTGGCTGCACAATATTCTTTATTACAACAAAATGCGAGTTTTTCTGATGTTTTGAACTATCAAAATACGATGATCACGGCTCCAATGATTGAGGCTTGCTGACGCTGCGCGCTGGTTATGAATTCCATACCAATAAAGCGCGTATAAAAAATTAATAAAAACGCAAAGGAGCAATTTTCTACCACTTGTAGTTACTCAGAACTTATGTAAAATTAAAGAATATACTGTGTTGTGTCTTGAGATGGTATTTTCGTGCAACTACAACGAATAGAAATCAACATTTTAAAGGTCTAAATTGCTGCCAAAACTGTGACTTGCTGTAAACCGTTGTAAAGCGTTCCGAAAAATCTTTTAAGTTATAATTTTCTACCACTTGTAGTAAGCCCAAGTAACTATAAAATGAAAGAATATAATATTTTAGATCCTAAAATGGCACTTTTGAGCTACTACAATCAGTAGAAACTCGCGGGTGTCAACTGCTTAATCTCCTGGCGAATATTTTCTTTGCTTTCTTGACCGAAGCGAAACATTTTTTTACGTCGGGCCGCTTAACAGCTTAAAAACTGAAATATTTTTTAGGTTAGGGTTTCACTTAGTTGCCATGGTAACTAAATAATTAAGTCGACCAAACCTTCTATGTTTTGCTGGTACTTGATGAAGACGAAAATTGACGTTGTTGGAAATCAAAAAATAAATTTTAATTATTCAAACACAATTTGGTGTGGAATTTTCTTACCGAATACCACACGAGGCCAAATTAAATCCGGAAATTTTTTCTCGCTCATTAATATTTTTAGAAAATTATTTGACCTCTAGTGGTATTATAAGTAAAAATTTCGAACCCACATTTTCTAATTAATCAGAATTCATTCATTTTAAATCATTACCATGAAAACGAAGAAAATTTCCGGAAATACTCTTTGAACTTCCGGCCGCCAAATTACATTAGAAATTTCCCTGTCACTTTCGTTAAAATAATAACCAGAATTAAATTATTTGTCAAGGCAAAAAGGCATATTTTTGGTTGCGAAATTTTCTTACCGAATCTCCCTCCAGCTTGAATTATAAATCCGGAAATTTTTCTTCAATCGCGAATTTTTTAAGAAACTATTCATGCTCTAGGGGATTATAAGTGATAAATTAAAACTACCCAAAATCACTAAATGTACAATTCTTCACAAAAACTGTATTTTTTTACAGAAAATACATAAAATAGCCTTTTTTTGAGAATAAAATTTCTTATCGATTGGCGTATACAAGTTTGCACTACAAATAAAATTAAGGCTGAAATAAGCTTCTAAAAGGTTTTAGGCAAAATTAAAAATCGCAGTTGTAACTCTGCGCTGATGCGTGTTTAGAAAAGAAAAACCAATCAAGGGTGGATTAAGCTTTATGTCATGGACGAGGGGGATGCTCTCGAGAAAAATATATATATCCAAGGAAATTTTTGACACTATTATTAATAACGGAACAAAATAACTATTTTTTAAGAAAGTTTCTTAAAATAAAGTATTGTTTTTTTATAACTTAAAAATTTTTATTTTAATATATTTTAGGGGTATTGCACAATATAGCGTTCGGCTTGGTACTCACTTGTGGAATGAAAGTGGTGTCTTAATATCCGCTGCTCAGATCATCAACCATCATCTTTACAATTCGAGCACCTTAGATTTTGACATATCTCTTGTAAAATTAGGCAGACACCAAAATGAAGTCGAGGATACAATCCGATACATTCCATTATCCCCAGACGGATGGGAACCTTCAGCAGGTCAGAATAATTGTTATTTTTGGACGATTGTAAAATTTCACTTTTGCAAGTATTGATTTAATTAATTATATATTTTTTAAACCTAACACTGTACTCGTAGCCCTTCTGATGAGTCATGATATGGCGAAACACGTCTAGAGATGGATCTGATAAAAGAAGGGAAAACAATTTTCCGTTTTAATTTGCTTTGGAGCTTTGTATTGACGATACACGGGTTCTAATACCCCCTAGCGGAGACGTTTGTAATTATGACTAACCTCTTTACAAGTGATCTTCTAACATTTCACTTACTTTGAATATTTTTTGACAGTTCCAACAGCCAATTAAATTTTGTTATTTTTTGTTATCTTATTCAAATCACTCAATCATATTAACATTTAACTGAAACCGACACTCTGGATAGGTTTTAATCATTATAACACCAAAACTTTAATCATTATGACATCAAGACTATGACAGCTTCATATTTCAAAAAGTCACGTTTTGGCAAGTTGTATTTTTAATAAATAAATAATTGTTTAGTTGCAATTTTTTATCAAAAAAAATTATGACCGAATATGCCTCGGACATTGACAATAAATGCCTCATAATTTGATGTCAATCGAAAGCACACTGCCTCGGTAAGAACCCAACGCCGAAGGCGTCTCGTACATTATCAATGTCCTAGGGATCTTATGGCTGATAAGTTTTGTTAGTGGTGCAAGTAGGCTGTTGATGTCCATGATACAACTACACATGATATGATATCAACAGGGTGCGCAGTGGATCGTGACGTCACATAGTGAGGAATTTTTTAATTGAACGCGCCGAATTATACGGCAAAGCGTAGTTTACATTATTAAAAGGCAATTTTATATGAAATTCTTTATACATTTATTTCAAATCATATTAGCCTTAGAATTTCTACTGTGACTTAAATCTTGAAACATACATTTTATAAGTATAGATAGATGGATTATTGTAATCAAAAGTTAAAACTTCTTTTTACTTACTTCATTTAGACTAAAATTTTACATGGAAACAGCATGTTACTTATTTTACAAACAAAAATATTTTATTTTTAAATTATTTGAAAATATAAATATTTTGACTCCGAGTACTTTAAAGATGATATGCACAAATAGAATTAATAATAAATGATGGCATTGTTTGGGAAAGTTAATAAAAAAACAATAATAATAAGAAATATCTTTATTTAAAATATTTATAAAAATAGACAATAGAAATGAATATTTAACCGTTCACTCTAAAAGTTGATATACGGTATACATTGCGAATATGGAAATTGGAAAACGACACACTGTCCAATATTTTTTTGTATAGAAAAAAGCTTAAAATATTTTTACCCGTGTCTAGTATTCGTTAAAAAAAATTGTTCTGAATTTATTTTACATAAAAAGTTTTAATACAAAATTTAGCTTATTGTTTATTTTTCATTTTTCTTTTTCTAGAAAGGGTCATCATTTTAATTCTCTGCTACAAAAATACATCAACATCAAAAAATAACATTTTTGCCCCTCGAATATAATATCGAAGAGCTGATTTCAAAGAATGAATATGCAGAGTAAAAAGAACAAACAAGGCCGATATTTGTCAGGTGTATTTTTCAACAATACGTGTTCCAAAATTGCATTTAACGTCATCGTCACTGAAATGTTTGGAGCAAGCACCAGCATTTTTAATTTTAAACTTATCGTTGCTTTTACACGCACGCTTTCAAACACCTTGTAATTCCTTAAAATTGGACATCAGGTATAAAACTCTTGTGTTTATTAACGAAATTATACAACCATATACCGCACACCTCATTTTTCAGTAACTTTACAAATCAGTTATCAGAAATAAACGACTGGTATATAATTCAAACTCTATGTAAACAACGGAGAATATCGCAATATGGCGGTTTTTACTCACTAGGTGACGTCACGAAAGTCACGCCCACCTGCGCGGTATCATATCTTCTTGTAGTTGTATCATGTCCTAGCCCTACTGATAAGCCATGATATGGTGAACACGTCTAGAGATGGATCTGACGAACAATGGGAAAAACCGTTTAATCTTTTTTAATAGATTTTAAAACGCCAAAGTTAAATAACAATAATTTACAGGTTCTTCAGCTATCGTAACGGGATGGGGTTCACTATTTGCAGGAGGGCAATTATCAGAACAATTACAGGAAGTAAGAGTACCTATTGTCAGTAGCGAAACTTGTCAGGAATATTATAGTAAGTATATTGTTTGTTGTATAGTATTGATTTTAAAAAGTATTTCTAATTTTCGTTTTATGTCTAATGTATTTATAGCAGTAGCGTGCGGTCTATGTAAGTAATGAAAGCTCCGCTTCCCTGGCTTGTAATGACCTGAAAAAATTTACCAGTTTTTTAGAATTTGATTATTTTCATGTAATTATCTTCCCTGTGCAATATTTGATCGGTCTAATATCGGAATCAATGCTTGTCTGTTGTATTTCTATTATAGTCGCTGAACTACGGGGTTTTATGGTACCTAATTCGTAATTTAATAAAATGCAGGAGGCGAAAATAAACAAACCGATGCATCAATACAGCGATATCTAAAGAGAGGGATACATTTTCTTAGAAGACACTTTTGGGAGTGTTCTTTTTAGTTACCTTTGTTTGGAGGCGCCCCAAAAAAAAAATCCTGGGTGCGCCAGTGATAAGATAAAAAATAAATTACATATTTTTTATAATTTAATCCATTCTGTGCTTCTTTTAGGGGATTTCTCAAACGCAACGGATTACTACATTACAGATCGAATGCTTTGCGCAGGATATTCAACCGGAGGAGCTGATTCTTGCCAAGGAGACTCAGGTGGTCCTTTAACGGTTGACGGATACCTAACAGGAGTAGTTTCTTGGGGAAATGGGTGCGCATGGCCAGGATTTCCTGGTGTGTATGCTAGCGTGCCGAATTTGCTACAATGGATCAAAGAAAACACAGGATTATAAACGTATTTGATAAAATTTTTGTGTAATTTGTTAGAACAATAAATCAAGTTGCAGTATAAAAAATTGACTAATAATAACAGCAGTTTAATAATGGGTTATTTTACTATCAAATTTGATAGTTTTAGTATTTAAATTGTAATTGCTATGTATATTCCAGGTCTAAAATTACTTTCAGTAACTTATCGTTTTCATATCGAGAGCAGCGGGTTGTACAAAGTTTGAGGGAAAAAGTTCCATGAAAATAAATATTCTAGTATTCTGCTCTATTAGAATTTCAAAAATACAGGTTCGAATCAAAAGATTCAGTTAAAGGTTAGGTTAGGTAAGGTAAGAGTAGCAGATCTTTGGTTTTGACCAAACAGTGTCACGTAGTCCTATTAGTTCCGTTGGGATTCCACACGTGTTTCATAGAACCCACCTCCATCAGATTTCTGATGAATCCAGTTATAAATAAGACCCATTACTTTATACCAGAAACCACTAAAATAAGTGATGAAGCAAAAAATACTGAAGAAACAAGCTTTCCAGATGACATAGTACATGAAGACTTGGACATTAATGATACCGGACAAGAGATAAATAAATCGGACACAGATATTCAACAAAATATAATCGATGCTAATAACGATGAAGATAGTGAGAGTTCAGATGAAACTAGGGCACTAAAAATCTTTAAAGAATCATGATAAATGACGGAGGACCGATAACATTTTGCTAGTGAGCACTGAAAATTCACTTCACTCGTTATCGATATACTGTAAATCGTTATTCATTGTCAGTGTTTTTGTTTGCATTTTGAATCTCAATTATTGTGTAATTATTTGATAATGCAACCAGGTTTGAAATTAAAATTTCGCCACTGTTTTCATCGGACAAGCTGCAACTTTTCTTTTGAATATTTTGTTTGCAACACTGACATCAAAGGCACAGATAAGAGGAGGGGGGTTGCCGAGTTACCGCCCTCCCCCTTCAAGCCTAGAAGCTCGGATCTTAAGGGCAACAAATTGTAACCTAATTTTCCGTCCTTTTGGTACCTAGGTGTCTATTACACGTTCACCACGCTAAAATTGATGATTTTATAGGAAATAATGTATTTTGGCTTAGATTACCATGCAGTTTTTGTGGGAAACACTTTTTAAAATTTTCCTTTTAAAAGTCCTATTTTGTTGTAAAGTTTCACACGAATATCGATATTGGTTTGTGATGTTATTCTAAAGGAATACGAGTAAAATGAATCATATTTATAGTATTTTTCTGTTATATATACTTGTTTGTTCCGTTTTCCCATTTTAGAGCTATTTTAAATCAACAAAAATATAACCATGTCCAACAAAATATTTTCACAACAAAAACAAATAACAATTATTTATTTTTAAAAAGAAAAATTAAGGTAAATTTTAATTGAAAAAACAGAAAAACTGCTTTTTTTTATATTTTTTTATTGAAGTTTTAGAATTTACAATAAAAAAAATAATGCGAGAAGAAACGAGAATGCTTCATTATACCAAACGGCACTTTAAGAAAGAATATTTCAAAACCTAAGCATTTTCAACAAAAACTGCTCTCAGATCTATGCTCCAAAAATACATGATCTCTGAAAACATCATCAATTTGGTGTGGTGAACGTATAAAAGACGTTTTCCGAAAATCGATCGGATATATTGACATTTTTAATAATATTTTTGAAAGAAAAAGTCAATATTTCCTTAGACTTAGTCGTTGCTAGGCAACAGAATATAACTATTAGGAAATATTTATTATTGTACTGTAAGGAAATAATATTTCTGTACGGCTACTTGTAAACTAAAATGTGTTAAGCTTGACCATTCAATATTTCTGTGTTTCCATAGTTACAACACAAATATCTAATGGCATCCTTTATTTGTGAACAAAGTTAATAATATTTATTTAAAATTTTAACAAGTTGATTGTAATAAGTTATGTCCTTTGAATAATTTTCGATTTACGGAAAAATAGTATGTATACCTCGTAGAAAAACCAACATTCCCGGACTCCGTATTGTCAGTCTCGGCTTGCGCCTCGACATTTAATCTTTACGGTCATCCGGGAATGTTTAGATTTTCCTACTAGGTATACAATGTACTATTACTTTATTTTTAAACATAAAAAATCGGCACGAAAAAACCTTGGTCAGTTACGGCTTATGTGAAAATTTTGAATTAAAACACGTCAGATATTCAAATTTTTCACAAATGCAAAAAGTTTTCTTTTTTAAAACGGAGAGCTAGCTAGGAATATATAAAAAAAGTGAAAATAAAAAAATTAACACAAACAAGTTTAAGCCAACCATGCAGAGGGGGTAGAGGTAATAATTTAACTATCAAAATTTGAATTGAATAATATATAATTTCGAATAAGTAATTTTTTGATAATGGATGAAAGGTCACAAATCAAATTCAAGTAAATACAAGTGAGAAGTAATATCAAGCTTGCAATAAAACGAATTTTATTGTTTGGTACAGGTTAAGACAATGGTTTTTTTAGTACAAGGTCGATAAAAAACCTAATTTTTGTAGCATTATCATTGTTTTACTTAAAAAGATTTGTCTCAACATTATTTAAGTTTAACTAACAATAGTTTTATCGTTATGATTTAACTCACCATTTATTACCATCATGCAGTAACTACCCTAAATAATACAGTTATAAAGTGAGATTACAGAGAGTCAGCAACTTATCTTGCAGCTACCAAGTTGTTTAGATTCAGTTAAAATTATAACTGGATATTATTTATAAAGCGTCTGCCCATTTTTTCGAAAAATTTAATTCCTTAAAAAGAATCTTGCCTTTCTTAAAATAGTTATTTACCTAACAAGTGCGGAAAGTGGTACTTTTCCGCACGCGATGGCAGTTGCACGAACGACGCGAAGCAAAAAATGCTTTTAAAATTCCAGGTCCGTATTTAAAAAAATTAACTTGAGGTTGGTATCTAAAGAATGATGTTTTTTTTTTCCCAAGTCAAAAGTAAAGGCGCAAAAAATTCAAAACCAAAACTAAAAATTTCGTTTTTTTCGGATATCTCCGAAGGTATTTGGAATATTTAGAACTTTATTTCATCAAATTATTAAGCCCCAAAATACGCAAATTTGCCTCAATTTAACCATCTTCGTATCCATTACCGTTTTTGAGATCCCCTTGTACGCACACGAATTTGTAGCACCCTGTATATATATATCCCACTTTACGTTGGCACTTTTCCGTTTACCGCGATGCTTTTGCGGATAATCCAACGAGATTTCAGTCTGTTTTTAGTTAAACAGCGGGTGGAAGAGGACCGGCCGAGGTAGCTGATTTTACAAGCTCGTCAGAAAAAAGATGCGGCAGAGAATCCGGTATTGAGCCACAACCGAGCGCATTACATCAGAGCGCGTGGATTAGTAGGTAACAAAGGTGGAAAGAAAATTTCAGGCAGTGTTGTCAATTCTCCTGCAGTATCGATAGATCTACCAAATTTATTTATTGTTTTCTGATGAATAAAACAATAAACAAGATGAACTAAAATTATCGTATTTTTGGCAAGTTGCAGGGGGCGGGCGGGCACGCAGCCCCAAAGAGGAGCCACTTAATAGTTTAAAAGCTGAGAATTAAGTTCAGCCCTGGTTTTAATGATCGCTATGGCTGAAATAAACATCCATCAAATATGAACATTTAAAAAATGGTTTATTTCACTGCGTACCTACACAAATAATAAGTCTTGTGTGTGTGTATTACGTTAATGGCACTGGTTTAAACCAAATGGCCAGCTTCGATTTTTTGATAAGTCTTACATTTAATTATATAGAAAAAATAGCTTATTCTTTTATTTTAATAATAACCTACTAATTTGGATTCTAGTTGCAAGTGTACCAACCATGGAATGTTAATTAAAAGACTTATTTGTCTTTAAATAAACGACTGTTGAAAGTACAAACACAAACAACTTATCAGTTTTAAATAACATTTCCTCCAGCCTTGCAAAAACGTTTCGTTTCGACATCGCGCGATGATGTTCTTGAGTTCGTGCAGTTATTAGATTCATAGATAATGGTAATAAAGTAGTTGAGTTTATGAAAACAATCATAGAATCTTTAATAGTTTAAATAAAATATAAATAATGTGAAAATAATACAAAGGATGATAATTAATTGCTTCCACATAAAGAAGTGGTTAATAGGCCCTTATTCATTATTAGGAAAGCCTATACGTACTTTTAGGTCGGTAAAAAAGACATTAACAAATTAGTTTGATAATCTTCACATTATTGCATTAAGGCCATAGTGTAGTTCGGTTGCTAATAGAACGCTTAAGTAAAGTTATTCTTAAGTGGATCCCACCGAGTTAACATTTGCAGTGTAAAACTTCTGTTCCTTTTACACAAAATCTAAGCAAGATTGATTGAATTTCTGTGTTGGCCACTGGAAAAGGTGATATCTATGTAGGTGCTCGAAAGCTATTTAAATACAAAAAAAAATACGGAAAAAAGTCAATGAAAACTAAATTATTATTTAATTTCAGTGTATTGTCCAAAACATTCAAAAATTTTTTTTTTAATAAAATAACTTTCATCCACTTCTCAAATAAGGGCTTACTAAATCAATCCGGGTTCTAATGTATGGTAGCAGCTTCCTTAAACTTCCTCTTCCTCCAATGTGGTTCTTTATGCAGAATTTAAGCTTCTGTCCACTTGATAACCGTGTGTCCAGGCATGGTCAGCTGCATCTAATATTTCGGTATCTCCTTTAAGCGTGTTGCGTGTGTAAGCGTTCTATGTTCCTTGTTCCTAGTTTCAAGTGGCCTTAGAGTCTCCCCAATCGGCCACATTCGCAAGGGATCTAGTAGACACAGTTTTTCCTGTCTTTTTGTCTTGTCAGGTGGCTTCTTAAGGTGTCTTTCCAGCTAAATACCGTATTGATGTTGTATCGTTGTCCTAGTCTTCAAATTCTCTCAGTTACCTACTCCTTTGACATAATATGGAATGTTGAGTGTTGATTGTGACTCTATTTGCTTCTTTTGTGTATTTGACCGATTCTTGGGATTTTCCAATAGTTTATCAACTAAATGCATGGGGTTGCCATTTTTGTTGAGGTCGGTCTTGATATGGTTAGTTTCTCTTTTGAGGGCTTCATTTGAGTTACAGATGGTAATTGCTCTATCCATAAGCGTTATTACTATGCCATGTTTTGTGCTGTTGATTTGAAGTGTAATTGAGATATTGACCTGTATGCGTAGGTTTCCTGTACACTAAGACACTAATGTATGTATGGTGTTGCCATCTTGCTTTACGTTTACATCTAGTACTTATTGAGACTTGGTAGTAGTTCAGTGAATTTTTTTAACAATCTTTGGGCGTGGCCCCCAAAATTTTTCGCATGCATCGCTTTTCGCCTTCCTGACTAAGCACAAAATCATGAAATACATAGTAGTCTCGACTGCCACACACACACAAAATTGTCCTAGTTACGCCCACTGAGCCCCCCATCGAACATATTTTCTGGCTGCACCATTGACCTAACTTAAGTATATCCAGGATTATAACGCATACATTTTCAATAAGGTTTAACTAGGCATATTAAGGAGAAACCTAGGTTTTCATAATTTAGCATTAGCATTACGCCCTCTAGCAGCCACCTGAGAAACTAAAACAATAATTTCGAGCGAATTTTCACTTATAATCTCTCTAGTGATCGAAGAATTTCCGGATATTAATTCAAGGATGCGGGGGATTCGGTAAGAAAATTTCACACCTAAAATTTATTTAAAAAAAAAATAAAAAAATCTGACATGTTTCATTTTGAAACTTACTTTTGCAACAATGAAGTTGGCTGGTTCTTACATTTTGACGTTTATGCGGTGACGCATTTTTTTGTTAAACGTGACATAATTTTATGAATTTGACGTGTTTTTCCTTTCAATCAAAAATATGGTTCGTTTTGGTAGTGAAAATTCTGAAAACATAAAGATAGAAGTGGCAAATTATCCTTTTTATTTATTTTTACTACATTTCATTTACTAAACCAAAGGGTAAGCATAGTATAGTCTAGTTTAGGCTAGTTATGAAAGATAAAACAATTTATTTATCCATAATTATGGGAATACTTAAACTTTCAAAAAAAAGTTTCCTCGCCGTTTAGTTAAACGAAATGCAAAAAATATAAGTGAAAATTATCCTTTTTATTTATTTTTACTACATTTCATTTACTAAACCAAAGGGAAAGCATAGTATAGTCTAGTTTAGGCTAGTTATGCCAGATAAAACAATTTATTTATCCATAATTATGGGAATACTTAAACTTTCAAAAAAAAGTTTCCTCGCCGTTTAGTTAAACGAAATGCAAAAAATATAAGTGAAAATTATACTTTTTATTTATTTTTACTACATTTCATTTACTAAAACAAAGGGAAAGCATAGTATAGTCTAGTTTAGGCTAGTTATGGCAGATAAAATAATTTTTAAAATCTAGGTAGATAGTAGATACCACAGTCAAGTAGGCTTAGGCTTGTGATGTCAAAATCGTCTCTGCTATACGTCACGTCGACAGTTATTTCTTAAACGTGCTTCTTTAGTTCACAATAATTAAATCATGGCAGTAAACAATCAAGAAACTAATTTTAAGCCCTACGGTGTTTGTAAATCTTGATCTGAAATAGGGGACATTAATATGTCTCATAAAAATTTAAAGTATTTGCAATGTTTAATGGAAAAACTGAATTAAATCCCCGTCAAGAAAACCTTTTCTCAGCTATCCAGAAGATTTTGGAGAAAGATATCCCATCCTTTTTAAGAAAGACCAGAATTCAGCAGAACAAAATTGCATCCAAATATTACATCTATTATATTAAACATAGACATCTGATAGAAGTGGAAAGGGAAGATAACCATTATCCTTGTTATTCTTCATTACGATGAGAAGAGTTCCAACCCGAATTCCAAAAATATTTAGCCTTAATGAAAGAAATATTTGGTAAATAAATATTTGTATTTATTTAGTATTATAAAATGAATAAAAACATTAAATACCAAAATTTGATCCTGAATACTGATTTTCGGATCATATGATAGCTGTCAAGAAAAAATGTCCACTTATTAATTTTGTTCGCCTAGCTTGGCAGGAGGAGAAAAATTTCCGAAAAATTTGAAGGTTGTCATTGGTAACTGTCGAAATGAAAGTGTGTGATTGGCTTAGAATGACAGGTGTGACATTTTCTTGATAACTTTTCTTATTACAAATTTTTCCCGAAAGTTTTATGATTATTAGTTTCTAAGATACGGCCGGCGACCTTTTTTTTAGTTGTACACCGGGTACATATTTTATGTAGGCAGTAACAGTAACAGTCGACATGAATGATGCATAAACAATATTAAGAAAAATAATAGAATTCTCTATCGAAGGTTTACAGTTTGTTAAGTTTTTATAAGCATTTGTAATAATACGGTAAGTGGTTAATAAATCTCTTCTAAAAAAAAACACGAAATAAACAATTCATTAGATAGCATATGTAATGTATTTAATTAAATTAAATGTTCACATGCTACTATTTAAAGGCATTTACTTGCAACAAGTTTTGTTAGCAAACAATGCAGTATTTAAAGTATTTTTATAGTTTGTAATTAAATTATACATATACAGGGTGCCAGTGGCGTAGCCAGAGAATATGCTTGGGAGGGGGGGGGGCTCAGTGGTCATAAGTAGGATATTTTTTTTCTGGAGATAGGGACAGTCGGAACTACATGTATTTCATGATATTGTACCTAGTGAAGAAGGCGGAGAAGTTCGCTAAAAATTCACCTAATTACTACCAAATTTCGAAAATGAAATTAATACCTCTCCTCTGCATGGTTGGATTAAATTTGTTTTTGTAAATATTTCTTTTTTGATATTCCTAGCTGACTCTTTATTTAAAAAAAAAATATTTTTTATGTTTGTGAAAAATATGAATATTGGTGTCAATTCAAAGTTTTAACATAAGACGTATGTGTATGACTCTAACCAGCGTTTTTCTGGCTCGGTTTTTAATGACTAAAAATTTAGTAAACATTGCTCACTACGCCACTGTTGATGATTTTTTCAGAAATCATGTATTTTAGGAGCGTAGATCTAAGAGCAGTTTTTGGTGCAAATGCTTAGATTTGGAAATAATACTCCTTGTGCCGTTTTGTATATTCATAATAAAGCATTCGTGTTTCTTTATGCACTATTTTTTTTATTATAAATTATTACACTTCTTCCATAAAAAATGTTTTAATTAAAATTTTTCTCTTTAAATATAAATACTTAATTGTTTTTTGTTTTTGTTGTAAAAATATTTTATTGCATTGGTTCTATATTTGTTGATTTAAAATAGCTCTAAAAAAGAAAAAACGAAACAGATAAGTAAGTATATAATAAAAAAATACTATAACATATTATTTTCCTCACTCGTTTTCCTTTAATATTGTATCATAAATCAATAACTATAACGATATACGTGCGACACCTGAATCTCTATATAAAACAGGACTTGTAGTAGTAGAAAATTTTAAAAACTAAACGTTTCCTACAAGACCTTTGTCATCTAAGCCAAGAATACATTATTTAAAAATTTAAATTAAGAGTCGAGCGTGAGACGAAAAATTAGATTGCAATTAGACTTTTAGACCCCAGCTCCTAGCCTCGAGGGGGGGGGGGGGGGGGGGACTGCAGCCCCGCAGCCCTCCCAATAAATACGCCACTGCAGGATGCCATTAATAAAACAAATTATTACAAAACTAACTTAATCCAATATATTTCTGCCCTCCAGAAATATTTCCAAAAATAATATTAGTACCTACTGGAAGTTTTACAACACTATTAATAACTAAATAAGTTTCAACAATATTTGATTTTATATTGGGAAAATTTAAATATTTAAAAAACGCAATCAATTATAATGGTAATAATTATAAACACAGAATCCTCCTAGATTACAAAACCCATAAATATCAATTCTAGCTTGAGGTAATAGATCTTAGATTGCCTATTCAATAAAATGACGATTAAAATCATGATTCTTTAAAAAAATTAGATCCGCATTCTGCTCGCTAAAAGAGTGATGCTCTCCGACAAGTGTTAGATATTATTCACATGGGAAAATTGATACTGAATAAAAATAATTACTATAGATAGAACCAGTGGCAGCTCATACCATATAGGAATGAGAAGGTTGCATCCATTGGTAATAATTGGTAATTTTTTTAGGTTCCTAAATTTATCTATAAGCTTTATAGAACTTTATAAATATAGAAAAAGAAGCTAAGAGAATAGTCCTTCGAATAAATGAAGGAAATACCAAACACATGCATGTCTCCCGCAACCCTGCGAGAGACAGAGTCAGACAGAACATCACCATGGATGACTACAATTTTGAACATGTACGAACCTTCAAGTACCTGGGCGCAGTGATAACGGCAGACAATAATATGCAGGAAGAGATTAAACAGCGTATCACTCAAGCAAACAAATGCACTTTCGCAATAAAAACCCTACTGAAGTCAAAATTTATCACAAGAAAAACCAAAACCGTAATTTACCAAACAATAATACGACCAGTAGCAAGCTATGCCAGTGAAACACACCCTGACAGTTCGCGACACAGAGCTCCTAAGAAGGTTTGAGAGAAAAATCCTGCGCATGATATATGGCGCGTGCCGAGACCCTGAAACCGGCCGTTACGAAATGAGAAGCAACGCAGAACTTGCTCAAATATATCAAAGCCCTGACATCATTCAGGAAATAAAGTCCAGCAGACTAAGATGGGCAGGGCACATACAAAGAAGTCAAAATGATCGACTAATAAAACGGGATTGGGAAAAGGCACCACAAGGAAAAATACCACTGGGAAGACCTAGGCTTAGATGGAGAGATAACATCAATAGCTACCCTTGAAGTGGACCAGCAAGAATGGAAGGAGCTGGCTCAAGACCGTTCTAGGTGGAAGCAAATAGTCAAGGTAGCCAAGACCCACCCTGGGTTGTAGTGCTACGGAGTAAGTAAGTAGGTTTATAAACCAATCTAAGACATAATAACCGCTTGCAAGTAGTTGTCTATATTGCTCCATATAGGTAACTACTTCCAGGATACCTTATTCTTAGGCTCTAAGAGCGTTGCACTTTGGAAGCAGTCAAATTATACCCCCAGCATATAAAATATTTCTATTCTGGTAATATTCTTCTCGTTTTAATGGCGAAGAATAAATACTGAACATTGAATTTAAAATATCATTGTTTAGTAAAATAATATATAAAATATTTAGACATAATTTTATTTACAGGGTCATCCAACCTAGACTGAATAGGGACCTATTTTTTTTAGCTTTCCTTTATTATTATTAAAACCACTATAGCCATTTTGTTTCTGCTTGACCGTAGAATCTAAAATTTCCATTTAAACCTCGACTTGACATGAAACAAACAAACTGTGGAGTAACGTTGTGGTTTTTTCAATGGAACACCCTGTATATTTTTTTATTTTTATGATTGGTTTCTTTCCTGATTCCAAAAATATATAGTTTATTAGCTCAAACCATTTTTAAGATATGACCGATCAAATTTTTAAAAAGCTGTGTCAATACTAATTTAATATGTCTAGAATGCCTTTGTGAATTGTAGGAAACTGGAAAGCTTAGGATGGTATTTTTTAATATTTGATTTTGATTGAATTTTTAACCTTCTGTCGGGCGCAATGCTTTTTTGACCTCCGTCGGGCGCAATATATCAATTTGATCAATCGAAGCAATTTTGAAAATAAAAATTAATAATAATATTATTTTAATTTTTTATATCAAATTAAATAAAAATAACCTATTTATCTAATTTACAAAACACTTTAAACTGGCCAACAATAAAATAAAACAGGCACTTATATTCTAAACATTGTAGTAAGTTTAATGCATAACTTAAAACTCTGACAAAAAATAGTAAATGAATTAATTATTCTGAAAATAAATCATGTAACTTGTATATTGTATTTACAATTTTACTTGGTTAAATTCTGTAATAACTTATTGCTACAGTCACTACAATAAGAATTGATATGTGACAAACATATTACTTTTTTACATGAGTTACATGAATATTTGGTCAACTTTCTCTTATTGGTTGGTCCAGTGCAGTATTCACATCTTTTTCGCTTTATGCCTTGAGTTGCTTCTTGTCTTTCTGAATTGTCTATTTCCTCATGCTCCTTATAGCGATGTAGCTTATGTTGCAAATCAAGGGGCATGCCTATTGATAGCTGACTTCTTCTCTTCAATTGAGGTAAAACAAGCTCGTTCGATAACTGTTTTAAAAAAAACTTTCTGCGAATCGTGTTTTGGTCATTTCCAAAAAAGATTACTTGAGAATTTATTCCACACATATTAAGAATTGCAAAAAATACTACCATGGGCCAGCGACGAATATTTCTTGCGACGTTGTAGCTAGCACACAATTTATCTGTGGTATCTACTCCTCCTTTGGTTTTGTTATAAAATGTTATCATTTCTGGTTTTTTCATATCCGCAGTTTCCGGGTCTATTGCATTGTCGTTATGCAAAGAAGAGACAACTAACACACATTTTCCTTTTTTCGGAATATATGAAACCAGGGTGCATTCTTTCTTGAATCCGAAGATGCTGCTATTTACTTCTTGTTCCTTACTTGATAAAAATTTTAAAAATTAAAAAAAACTAAAGCTTACTACTAAAATAACTTACCTAATCATAAAAAAAAACAACCAAACTTGTTTTTTTAACGAATCACTTATTCGGGCGCAATATATCAAAATGATACAATCTAATATATCTAAACAGCGCAAAGACTTTTTAGACACTAATAGTAATGTTCGTGTACAAGTCATAGAGGCGCGAAGCTAGACGCATGGGAAGGTGGTAACAGCCGTGCGTCTTAGAGCAACGGGATAATATTTTAGGCATGTATCAATTTGATCAGTTGCGCCCGACAGAAGGTTAATATGTTTTAGTCTGAATTCGCTTGTGTACGATGTATTTTTTATTTATTTATTTATATATTTATTTATTTACGGGTAAGCCCATTTTTTGTAACAGTATTTAATAAACATTGTTATATACAAAAAAAGAGTTTAGATATATGTAATCATATATAACACTAAAACATAAGTAGATTTAAAAAAAAGTAAAACTTTAAATAGAAAGTACAGCCATTAAGGCTAAAATGCCCAAAAAGAAGGTAAGCTATTAAACCAGTCTAAGCTAAGTCCAAAAATCTGAGTTGCCTATTAAAAGAAGAGTAGTTATTGCCAAAGAAATTAATGTTTCGGTTTAGGTTGGCCATTCTTGTGGCCCTTGAAATAAAGTTGTTAAGCCCATAGTTTGTCCTGTGAAATGGTTGAGCGAATGGTACCGCTGATCTGGTATTTCTTGCAGAAACTTGAAGTCCTACTCGTAATAGGACAATCCTGAATAAAAGTCTTAGGTCTTTTAGCTTGCATCTATTAATCATTGGCTCAATATTAAATAGGGCATACAAATTATTATAGTCGAACACAAAATCTTCGGGTGAGGGAATATTGGCTTTATACGCCATAAATCTTGCAAACCTGCGTTGCACCTACTCAGTACTATGAATATGTCTAGCATAGATAGGACTTCATACAGAAGAGCAATATTCCAAGTATGGTCTGACAAGTGCACAGTAAAAAAGTCTTATGGACGAGATATTGGGAAAACTGCGAGTACAACGCTTTAGAAAGCCCAACATTTTCAGTGTCTTAGATACTATATCTATTATATGAGGAATAAATGACAGTGTTGAGTTAAAGGTAACACCCAAGTCTCTGATCTCAGTCACTGATAACAATTGAATATCGTTGAGGTAATAGTTCCAGATGATTGGATTGCGCCCCTTTGAGAAACAGACTACATTACATTTAGCAGCGTTAAGCTCCATGCCATTTGCTACGCACCATTCTACCAACCTGTTTAGGTCCTCCTGAATATTTAGACAGTCTTCCATGTCAGTAATCATTACAAAAAACTGATCATCTGCAAAGCATAACATTTTTTTTTTTTTGATGATGATGATGCTGAAACTTTTTTTAAAGGAATTTAAAAATCGTTCTAAGTGACGTCTCGTCTTCAAGACTGAGCAGCAAAAATATACTAATATTTTGTTATCTACATTTGATTATTTCCTAGTCGCCTATAATGTTTTTACTTCTGTGAAATAATTTATATACTTATATATGCTCGAATATAAGCAAAATTAAAATCAATTTAAAATTAAATGTTTTTACTACTATTAATAGAATATGCAAGTTGTTACTAAGTTTTATTTAACTAATGTTGAAAAAATTACATTTTCTATCACTAATAGAATTTCGTATTTCAAAATGTACATTTTCCTGACAAACTTAGACAAAAGTTAATAACCGATGAAAATATAAAATGTCTTTAAGGTAGGTACCTATTTATAAATGGTTTGTGTAACTAAACTTGCTAGGTAAATAGTGTTTATTTAATTAAACCGAATGAAAAACATCGGATAACGGGTCAAACTTTCTTATATATTTATTGAAAAGAATTTCCTTCAATAGACTCTTTCACTATTCTCATAGTTGATAGTTTTGGCAATTAAATTGTTAAGTTGGTGCTATAATAGGAGTTTATCATCAATAAAACTGTGTTAGATAATAAATTGTCTGTAAGTTATTGAAGACGTGCACAAATTCGACCGAATTTAAAATCCCAAAACAGGTGACTTGATGTCGTCAATTTGATAAAAATTTACAGTGAGCAACGTTACCGATCTTGTCACTTGTTATTTCGGTGTTTTGTTTACATCTCAATTAATATAGTATTTTTAGTTAAAATAATTATTGTTTTTTTTTATTTATTTGCTCCTAGACCCGGTTTTAAAAAGATTGGTAAGTCCTAAAACTTTCAAAAACTGTTTTTGTCTGACAAGTTGCGATTTGAATCTTGAAAAGGATATGAGTATTTTATTTGGAATTAAAACGGCACCTTAGAACACAATGCTTAGTTTTCTTGGTGGGCATATTGTCGCGTTTCAAAATGATAGGCGACTGGAGCGTGTAGCTTAGATGATATGAAATTGAATTTTTAGTTATTTAATTTGTTGTGTGCTATTTATTTACTAAAACAAACCGATTTTTATTAGTTTTATTAAAGCGACACAAAGCATAATAATTTACGATTACATTATGGTGAATAACATACAAGTCTTACGAAATAAAAATAACGTTATTAAATCAGTAAATTTAGAGAGTTTTCTCTAAAGAAGAGTTGTTCCCTTAAAACTAACATGCGACGTTATTTCAAGTAAGTTCAAGAGAAACAATTTCAACTTTACAGTGAACTCAGGCCAAAAGAGAAATAAATAATTTAACACTTAAATAAACATTACAACTGGCTGGAAAGTGCTCTGGTTCTGGGATTGTGTTTTTACCACTTTTACACTTTATTGCCAATACAAGCAGCCGCACGAAGCAAGAATACACCCATCGTGCGATTCAAAATAACCTGAACTTGGGCCCGTGGCGCTTGCGCAGTAGGGAAAAAATTAGGCAACCCACACAATTTCTAACAGAATTGTATTCGTTCGGATGTTCCGTGTGTAATTGTGGATATTATTTTTAAGTTTTGGGTGCGAATTTAGGTATAAAACTTTACCAGACATTTTGTTATTGTTAGCGACTTGTGTCTCAAGATGGGTAGAAAAAGTGCATGATCCTTTTTTGCACGAATCGCGGTTCAATACCAGGAATAAGGTATTTCAGGTATGAAAAATATTAGTTACTTAGTTTTATTTGACCATAAACTGTACACACCCAAACTAACGGGTGAATTTAAATAAAAGCTTGTATAAATATTTTGAAAGTCGGTCCTGTCAAATGTTTACATCAAGAAGCAAATTTCCGAACTGCGCAAACTCAATGGCCCCTGATCATCTGCTTACAGTGGTGGCATCATTGAATTATGGTATTAACAATATAGTGTATGTATATATGTGGTTTTTACATCATTTAGAGATACTTGAGTAACCAAACGGGCAGAGGTTAATTTTTTAAAAATATAATAACAGCCGTATTTACTAAAGGTATCTAAATTTAAAACCGTCCTAAACTGACAAAGGTGGGTTAAAAAGTGTCAGAATAATGTCGAGTTGCACAAAGAATTTTAATAATAATTAACTAACCAGCAAGTTTCACTGTGACATAAATGACATTGGCAGAAATAATGTTCTCACAATCATATTGGCCTAGTAGTACATAGTGCCTGTCAATGTCATTTATGCCACAGTCAAACTTGCTGGTTACTTAATTTAGGTTAAAAATATTTCTGCAACACAACATTAGTCAACTAAGTTTTTTATTGTAAATATTTTTTTGGTTTTTCTTCAAATTTATAAAGAAAAAGTGTATAAGTACGTACTGTGTTTCTTTAATAGCATTGAAACTGTATTTAAAACATCCAAGTTAAATTAATTTATCGGTACGACGATTTAATTAGGTACAAAAAAATCAAATTAACACACCAGCGTCATATGGTATATAAAATAATGCCACTGTGAATGCACAACTGTGAGACTATAGATCTGAATATTTCGATGGTTTAAATTTTACACGCCGCAAGTAAAATTTTAAATTAATTTAAAAAAAATGTATAAATAGCTTTTTTCAAGTGTCATCATAACATTCGATCAGGCTTCTGTCAATAATTTCGATGTTGCCACATGTAAAAAGTTTTATGGTAGTGAATAGTTATTTTCCTAACAAGTGCGCAAAGTGATACTTTTCCGCACGCAAGTACAGTTGGACGAACGACGCGAAGCGGAGTTCGGATAAGTTCTTGCGTGCGGAAAAGCACTTTGCGCACTTGTTAGGAACAACATTTTTCCTACGAGCTTCATATCAGATAACAACAAAAATAAAAATATGATAATTTATTTAATAATTTTTAATTCGACTTTAAAGAAAGAACTATAATATACTTACAACTAAAAATTACATAACAAAAAAAAATAATAGAAAATTAAAAAATTACATAACAATAAAAAAAATAATAGGAAACTAAATTTTTTTCGTTTTAAGCTGAAATACAAATATCGGGAATTACGATTAAAAGATAAAAGAGAATACTCTTGCAACGGCTTCTCACATTGCCATAAAATAGTTTACAGCTACTAAAATAAATATAAATATTCCCTACCAAGGAGATTTTTGAATAGTTTTACTTTTCCGCACCCAGTGCGGATAAAAGTCTTATCCGCACTAGTGCGGAAAAGTGTAACTTTGCACACAAAAATGCGTGCGCAAAGTACTACTTTGCGCACGCTCGTAGGAAAATAATATATTTTGTTCTTAGAACTTTAAAGACGAAATATAGATAATAAGGTGATTTTTTATTTCAGTTCGTTTTGGACAATTATTTCTATTACTTTTTAGACTTTGTCATTGTTGGTATAAAAATTTTATTGAACATTGTCAAGCTACCATTTTCATTGCGTATATTCGATAAAGCCTGTGTTTTTGTTATTTATTCATTTTCTCAGTGATGGCTTAAAAATAAATAAGAAGTATATAATATATACACAGACAATTTTATTTTTGTTGGTTTATACACTACAACCAAAAACCTAATTTAGTTAAAAAAAACCCAATGCTTAACAAACTTTAGTTTAATTAAAACGATGGTTATGATAATCCCCGAAATTTTATTTTTCATATTAAAATCGTACATTTCTGAAAAATGGGGTAGCTGTTCGCTAGCAATATTTTTGGCATGGATGTTATAAGCCGTAAAATTTGCATGAACACTCACTATGCATTTTTTAGTATTCGCTAAGGAAACCTAACGTATTTTTTTAAATTCAAGGATCGCCATAGTATTTTAAACGTTTTTGATTCATAATTACAATGTTACATTTAGCTGTAACATCTTACTAAGAGAGCTTAAATTGAAAATCCGAAAAGTTTTTCCAGGTCACGAATTACTGAAAAAATACGCGACTGAGTAATTGAAATAATTCATGCTCTAGGGAGACTATAAGTGAAAATTTTACAGCACGACATTCCTGCTAAAACCGATAGTGCGGTCTCATCTTGAACTTATAAAAAATGACAGACAAGTAAGAATAACCTTCCACCCGCTGGAGCACTTTCACTAACTTGCTTCTTGACTAAATTCTACGATTATTAGCTTTCAATAGAATGTGCTCTGGGGCATTGTTTAATTCTGGTAATTCATATATTATTTATTACTTAAGTGCATCAGGTAATGATAAATGATTGATGATTTCGATAGAAACCCTTATGAAATTTAAAAAAACGTATTTATTATTCCTCAAATCTAAAAGAGACTGGCTAATAAAATAGTGATAGCCAAAGGAAAGTAATAACAATTGTTAGTAGTTATACAAAAAGAACTAAAGAAGACCTTTTATTCAGTTATCAATAATTTATCATTAATATAACTATCATTATTAATAATTGATCAGTGCCTAATAATCTAAACTCAATTTTGATCAGTACCTAATTAAAATAATGACGGATCGGACATAACATTTTCGAAAATATAAATTTCGAACGAATAAATTCTGGAAAAGCCTAATTATTTGATTAAAATTTTCAAACGACATAACAATAAATATTCTTTAAAAAAACTAGGGACAGTTTTTGACATAGTTTGTAATATTTTTCTTTGGCAGTTTTTTTCGGATATCTTTGAAGGTATTTGGAAGATTTCTTTTATCAAATTAGCAACTTTGCCCCAATCTTAGAGAGTTTTCGAGATTCCTCTGTAAGCACATGACCCATGGGCGTCCATGAGGGGGGTAACAATTCCGCCTCCCCCTCGTATTATTAATTTTTTTTTGCGTACTTGGCCCCTCGGAGAAAATGGTAGTCACAAGGTTTAAACACGTTGGGGACTTCTCTTTTTGGGAAAGAGAAGTGACTTTTTTTAGAAGCCACTTTTAGGAGGAGGAGAGGGTTGCATACCAACTAACCTTTTTATTTTTTAAAAGTCGCTTTAGAGAGCAGACCAGGCATTTTTAAAAAAATCTTTGCCCCTCCTTGAGTAACGTTTTATGTAAGCTCTTGGTTGTAATGCTTATCAAAAGTGTATTGTAATTTTATTAATATGACTTAAGACGACTCCGTACACCTTTAAAACGAGATTTCTTCTGCTGGGTTTATTAATTGATTAAAAAATAGTACATTGCATACGTAGTAGCAAAAGCTGAACATTTCTGGACGACCGTAAAGATTGTATGTCGAGGCGCAAGCCGAAACTAACAATAAAGAGTCTGGGAATGTAGCTTTTTCTACGAGGCATACATACTATTTTTCCGTAAATCGAAAATTATTAAAAGGACATAACTTATTACAAGCAACTTGTTAAAATTTTGAAATAAACATTATTAACTGTGTTCACAAATAAAGGATGCCATTAAATATTTTTGTTGTAACTATGGAAACACAGTAATATTAAATTGTCAAGCTTAACACAATTTAGTTTACAAGTAGCCGTACAGAAATAACATTTCCTTACAGTACAATAATAAATATTTCCTAACAGTTATTTTCCGTTGCCTAGCAACGACTAAGTGTAAGGAAATATTGACTTTTTCTTTCAAAAATGTTATCAAAAATGTCAGTATTTTCTACGAGGATTTTCAGAAAAATTAATTATTACTAAAAGTACTGTATCTTTCACATCTTTTATGAAATTTTAATAAATATGGGCTCGTTTGAAAAATAATTTTATAATTAAGCAGATCTTGGTTAAGTCAATTCCAAGGCCTCCTTAATCAAGATACCTAGACATAAAAATCATTTTAAATGGCTAACATTAGTTTCTTGGTAAGAAAATATCGTTATTGGGAAATAACAAATAAATATATAAAAACGCTGTTTTCGCCAAAATGTAGATAATTTTATGTTGTTGGGACATTATGTATTATACAAACACTATACCATACTTTTTATTTTTTTAAATAAAAATAGGAAAAACTAAAACTTTTATACATAGCGCTCTCTGTAAAACAAAATATGAATTAGCGGCCATCAATAAAATTACTTTCTTATTAAGCATAAAATTATCCTTCAAAAAATATTTTTAATTATCCGAAACCTTTAAAATATCATACATTTACCCCTGTAGAAATATTTTAAAGTAATAATTAAATTAAAAATACTACATGATATTATAATCTTTGGAATGAAATTGGTGTTAAACTAAGGAATGCCAAGTGCAGACATTTCAACTATTAACCTATTAATTATTTTCCAAACCCTAAAACATTAAATGTCTGGCTAAATGGCAAATCTGCCAAAGCAAAATAAAAATTCAATCAATGCTGTCAATATGTTAATTTTTTTAAATCATTTTAAGGTCCTTATCTGAGTCCTTTATTTTCACCCATCCACATCAAAAATAATAATAATTTACTACCAGTATAATTTATGCATCCAATTTTTTGATATATGGCATACTTACAGTATAAATAATATACATGATATAAGATAGATATTAACAAAATTATATGTTTAAAAGTAGCCCCAAGAGATTTTTTGAATAATTATTTATTTAACTTTTCTTAAATTAATATTATTATTACGTATAAAAATAATTTCTTTAGTTTCCCCTTTGTGCCTTAAGCTATGTTAAAATTCTTATGTAATACTTATAGTATCTACGTAATAATGTGAACAATTTGAATTTTCGTTAACAAAAAACGGATTAGATGGTTTATTTAAATTTACATGGTTTAGGAATGGGGAAATAACATCGATTACTTTTTTAAACTATTTTTTTTTGCTTTGGCAAATCTGTCATTCAGCCAGACACGTTCCAATGATGCTGTTGTTGATCCTTGGTAGGTAGAAATGACTTATATGTAGTTTAGCCGTTTCGGACATTTCCAGCAACCATCACTTCCATGAAAGAATTTTGTTTTTCAGCTTACGCTTTGAGAATTTTTAAAGTTACTATTGCCACTTTATAAAAAATTTGTTTATTGGTGTTTGCTGAAAAACGATTAAAAAACCAGCATGAATCTATTCAGGTACAAGGTAGTTCAATTTAACCACAGATATTGATACTAATCTTAGTATCATTTTGTAGGCTTAAAATTATATGTTTCATTGGGTAGAAGGGATTTAGGAGTAAGCGGGGTTTAGGTACACGTGCGTTTTAGAAATGGCGATTTGAGAAATATTGGGTTTATCTATCTCGTCGGAAAATGGCAAGCCGGTGATTGATTGGTTTATGTGGAATGTTGTCTGTGTGTCTTGTGCATGTGATGTAGTATCTGTGTGTTGTAAAATCTGTTTGATATGTTGTGTATGGTATTCTATCAACTACGGAGTATTTGTCGCATTATGTAATAGTCTTAGTGGTGTCCATCTAGGCAGGGAAAGTGCTTGTATTAGTATTATGTTCTGTAAAAGTTTTTTTATTTGTGCCGTAGCATGATAGAATTTTTGTATTGTTGTATTCACTAAAAGGGTTCTAAATTTAAAACCGTCCTCAACCTGGATTTAAAATAATAAGTATCAGAATAAATCAACCATTTTTTTTGTATTGCAAATATGTTTTTGGTTTTACTTCAAATTCATAAAGAAAACCGTATTTTAGTACGTACTGTGTTCTTTAATAGAACTGAAACTGTATTTGCAACAATATCCCGGTCACATTATCTATCGGTAGGACGATTTAATTAGAAATAAATCAAATTAACACAAAAGCATCTTATAGCATATAAAATATTGCCACGGTAATACTAGTTATGTTTATGTATCTAGCTACTTAGTAGAAACCCGAAAGAAAGTCAAATGTTAGTGATTTGTACAAGTTATGACCACTTTGCAACACTTTTGACATAGTTTTTGAAAGCGTTTTTTATATTTTTGAAACAAACAGTGTTTAAGGCACCAATTAATGATACAAATATATTAAAAAGTTTATTTTATTAGAGACTTGAAAATTGGTACATACGTAAAAAATTTAAAATAAATTTTTTTCCTGTACCATTCTCATTTTTTAAAATACTGCAATGTTTTGGAATTTTTTGAAAAAATGTTAAATTGGACAGTTAAAAAATTTGACAAATTGTTAAAGCAAAAACGAATTCCAAAAACAAATTTTTTTTAACCGATTAGGAAAAAAAATTATATGTAGCGGACTTGTGACCCTGTACAAAAACTTGAATGATTTATTTTTTGAATAATATTAACGTTTTAAATTTAAATCAATACTAAGCACATCAAAAAAAATAAAAAACTAATGATTTTTTATTTCTTGAACTTCTTTATTTAAAGCTAAAAGAAGAAGATTCTAAAAAAAATTAATCACCCTCCAGTAAACAATTTGAGAAATGAGTTCTATCGATACAACTTTAATTACCCATTCCTAACCAAGATGGCTTTAAATGAAGGAAATGGAACTAGGTAACTATTTCACTCTCACGTTTATATTTTTATTTTCCGCGGTGCTGTTCATTATGCAGACGCTTCGGTGACCTATAGGATAGCGAAAGTTGAAAGAGCAGTGACTAACTTTCGTTGTGTAGATTTCTACCCATTCTGAGAAATTATTACTTTAAGGGTTTTATCTAAAGGGTCCTAAATTGAAAATCTTACAAAATTAACAGTTCTTGATTTAAAATAACAAATTGGGTATGGGGGGTATTTAAAAAAATATACAGGGTGATTCTCGTTGAGTGGCCTATTAGAAGATCTCGGAAACGAGTAACCCTATATTTCTAAATATTTGACAGGAATAATTGGGTTTGAGCTTTTAAAACATTATATTTTGACGTTTTTATTACTTCCGGTTACACCGGAAGTTAATGCCAACTTTGGTATTTCAATCGGAACACCCTGTATATTGTAGCATTTTTGATTACCTTATTAAAATCTAAATAACTTTTGTTAATAATAATCTATTCCTATCTCTAACCGTTTTTGAGATATGAATTATAAAATATTTTTTTGTATAAAAACGCTCCGAGAAGAAAGTTCAGTAACTCTGAAACTAATAAAGGTAGACATTTAAAATTTTCTAAGCTTACAAGTAATACATAGATCTTTAGTTTAAATTACTTAGGTTTCACGTTTTTTATACAGGGAGTTCTTAAAATTATGCCAATATTGCCATTTAAATAAATGTGCATAAGTCAATTTATTGCAAATGGAACACCCTATTTTTTAGCTTACTAACGAGTAGAAAATTAAATTTTCTATCTAAATGCCTAATATGTTACAATCCACATTTTTAGTCGTTTTGGAATTATGAGCAATTTAAATAAAAAATCTTAAAATTTATTTTTGTGTTAATGCGACATTATTTTTGAAAAGAAAGCTTCGATTGGGATTTTCGTTTGACTTTGAGCTTTGTTACCATTTATGATTAAGTGCCTATGTTCGTTGCTTAGCTATTTCTCATTCAAAGCCAAACGAAAGTCCCAGTCGAAGACTTCTTTTCAAAAATAATGTCGCATTAACACAAACAGAAATTTTAAGATTTTTTATTTAAATTGCTCATAATTCCAAAACCACTAAAAATGTGGATTGTAACATATTAGGCATTTAGATAGAAAATTTAATTCTCTACGCGTTAGTAAGCTAAAAAATAGGGTGTTCCATTTGCAAAGATTGACTTATGCACATTTATTTAAATGGAAACATTTGCACAATTTTAAAAACTCCCTGTATAAAAAACGTGAAACCTAAGTAATTTAAACTAAAGATCTATGTATTACTTGAAAGCTTACAAAATTTTAAATGTTTACCTTTATTAGTTTAAGAGTTACTAAACTTTCTTCTCGGAGCGTTTTTACACAAAAAAATCCTTTTATAATTCATATCTCAAAAACGGTTAGAGATAGGAATAGATTATTATTAACAAAAGTTATTTAGATTTTAATAACGTAATCAAAAATTCTAAAATATACAGGGTATTCCATTTGAAATAGCAAAGTTGGCATTCACTTCCGGTATAATCGGAAGTAATAAAAACGTCAATATATTATTATAATGCTTTAAAAGCCCAAAACCAATTATGCCTGCTATCAAATATTTAAAAAGATAGGGTTACTCGTTTCCGAGATCTTCTAATAGGCCACTCAACGTGAATCACCCTGTATATTTTGTACACAGTGGCGTATTTACGATGGAGGGAGGGGCTGCCCCCCCCCCTCCCCCCGCGCTCTCAGGCTTAGAAGCTCGGGGTCTAATTGTCTAATTGCAAACTAATTTTTTGTCTTACAGCTTTTACTAATATTTTATATTCGGCTACATTTCTCTACATTTTAACAAAATTTCAAAATTCACAATAGAAAATAATCAATGTCGAATTTTGCTACGTCTAGCAACAGTGTTTTTTGATCATCATAGTGGCACTAACAACTAAGCTCGAGCTGTCCGTTAAGCCGTACGCGAGTTGCAGCGTTAGTTTCTTGAAAACGACGTTTCTACTCTTACTTTACTTTAAAAATATCTTTATTTGTTACAATGCTTTTTAAATTGTCATATTATTCTACAATATTATATTATAATATATTGTTTCGTTTCTGCTAGCCAGGACTGACCAGGACATGCACCAGTGCTAATGCCTTGATGGAGCTGTTGTTTGCCCTTAGGTAGAAATAATGATGACTTTTTATGGTTATATAATCGGCCAGTTCCGGTAACCCTATACTGCCATGAAGGAATCCAATTTAGCTTCCGCTTTTAAAATACATTTAGATATGGTTGCCATTTTACTAAATTTTGATGCTGGGTGTTTGCTGGAAAAACGATTGAAAAAACCAGCATGAATTTTTTCTACGTTTCTACTCCCTCCCTTGAACGCCGAATTATTGTCTTAGCTGTTTCGTATAGATTTATTGGTTATACGTTGCTAAGTAGTTTGTGAGTTGTGTGACGAAAAAATAGGTCTAGTTTCCGTAAGTGAAAATGTGAATTTGACAGCTTTTAAATGTAGGTTATATCTAGTATTAGGCAATCCAACGATGTGTTACAATGGTGGCTGGATGGCAAATACTGCGTTGTAATTGGTGCACGTGACCATAAAAATAATATTGCTGGTGGCATTTAACGCCAATGCTTTTTGCCATCCAACCGCCATATTGAATCACGTGGTTTGGATTCCCTATTTATTTTTATGAACCTAACCACGAAATCGGTTGGTCACTCCTCACTATTCTACTTGGTCTAGCAGCAACGATGCAATTTTACAGGTATAGAAGAGACTATCGAAAATTCATTTTTATTGAATAAGCCGCATAAAAACAAAAACATTGTCGAAATATCTACTGCTTACTCGGCGTCATTATGTGTGAGTGGGGTTGCCACCTTCCTTAACAACGATTTCGGAAGTCTAATGACCAAGAAAAAAAGTTGACTGTAAATACGTTTATTTACATACAAAATAACAAAAAATCCATCAAAGGTAACATAAATAAAAGATCCTTCGGCATAACATTTAACAAAATTTCAGAAAATATTAAAAATATATTTAAAGCCTACAAAAATGCCTCCTCCGCTCGCGGTGTTCGCTGACCAAAAAAGGAACGAAAACGCTTGCATGGAGCTTCTATTTGTTGAAAAATGGATGGTGGAAAGTTTGCATAAAAGGTGCAGCGTTTTTTATACTGAATTTCCAGGAGAAAATATATGAAACCCGGGATAAGGGAGACCGACGCTTTTTAATGCCCGATTCCAGAGACTTCCGGAAAACTGGGAGAGGTGGTAACCCTATGTGTGAGTCATATAGGCAGCGAGTTCATCAAAAAAAAAAATTGAATATATGGGTAAGAAAAATTTTTACATAAGCGCCGAAATATTTTAACGTTTTTTCTGGTTTTTCGGTCAGTGAAACAGAATTTTTCTTAGGATAACCCAATTTTAGGCCAGGTAGATGCCTGCTAAGCTTTTAGATGTCGCCTTTATAAATGAATTTTCGATGGTCCCTTCTATACTTAACATGACTGCATTCAGCTTGTCTTGAAAGTTGTCGCTATAAAATTCAATCAAATCGGTGGATAAATAAGTAGGTAGTTAAAGATATTTAATAATAATTAACTAACCAGCAACTTTGACTGTGGCATTAATGACATTGGCAGGCATTTTTTCTCAAAATCAAAGGTGCCTGATTAGTAAATCAAGAATTAAGCTAACCGGGCCATCTTAGTTGTAAGAAAGCTATTTCTGCCAATGTCATTGATGCCACAATAAAAGTTGTTGGTTAGTTAATTATTGATAAAAATCTTTATGCAACCTGACATTATTATGTTATATCTAAACATATTAATATGGTTTTATTTTTAACTTGAAACCCCGAACCCTAAAAGAAAATATGCCCCCCTCCTCCCGAACATATTTTCTGGCTACGCCCCTGTTTGTACAATCTATGCAACCTCCCATTAAGATAATCCATAGATAAGACAATTTAATTGGAAAAAATCAAATTAACAAAATAGCATAATATTTTGGAAAATAAGGAAAACTACTATCGAGTGCTATGCAAAAAAGCTATTTATGATACAAGTAAGAAAAATACATTTTTAAGGCACGCGCACGCGCTGTCCATGTATTTTTCACAGTTGTATCATACAATATTTTTTATTAGGAATAATTAAATACAAAAAGATTTTTTATGTTTTTATGGATTCCCTATTTACTGTCTACGATAATGATGCACTCTGCAGATATCTCGTAAACCATAACATAAGAAACAGAGATGGCTAAATAAGAAGAAAGTGGTGCCCCTCTAAATTCTGCAGTATTGGGTTTATAAATTTAAAAAATTTAATATTTTAATATAACACAGTGATATTTAATGTCACGCAACACGCAATATTACAACATATGTCAGCAACACTCATGCAATGTTTTTTTTTGTTGGGTCACGTGCAGATGCCTATTTTGTCCATGAAAAGCTATATTTTTTGTAATACTTTTTATTTATCTTTATTTTTATGTAATATTTCCTAAAAGTTATGCCATATTGTCCTTACTGGACCATCAGCTGCATTCGGCCACACTATAGTTCTTCGGTGAGACTGTAAAATCTGTTGAAAGTTAATTTTCCACGCAACTATACTAAAAAATATCAAAGGCCTAAAGCGAGAGCACGTAACCCGGGGCGACATCTATAGTGTCGGGGTGAACACATATTCATGGCCTATCACTTTGTGTTGTTAAGGAAATATAACTTAATAATATCAATCTTAAATAAGAGAAGTAATGTCGTCTTCAATTCAACAGTTGGGTAAATAAGTACTTTTAAAAATGTAACAACAAAAGTTACTTTTAAATAATGTAACCAAAAGTTGTTGTAATATAACATTTTTGGTCGGTACAATTTGATGATTCAATTAAAAGAAGTATTTCAAGGATCCGCAGGCACTAAATCATAACCTGGGAATCAAAAGGCAATGAAAAAATATTTAAAATACGTTCAGCACCAATAAACTCTGTTATTACAAATTAGATTTTCGTGATCATCATTTTGTGAATAGACATGATGTTACATCTTAAACATAAGATTAGATAATAAAAATGTTATTTTAATTTATGCACTCTTTAAATTTGTTATTTAAAGCAAATTAAAAATACATCATTTTTTAATTTTTTTTTAACAATTAGAAAAAAATTAAGCAATACGTTTTTGAACATTAAGTCATTAAAAAAGCTGACCAGTAACCTTGCATAAGAACTTCCGCAACATATTTTAAATTAATTTATATTTATAACATTGTTTCAAGAAAGATTATACACATGATTAATTTCTCTAATTTTTTTTTGGTTCTAAAGTTGGTTATTAATAGTTACTTATAGCTATTTGTATATTTTGTCACATTGTTGAGAAAATAGTTGATTTTCTTGACTACGACAAATAAACTTTGCGTTAAATTTACAGATAATGCAAATATAATAATTTGAAGAAGTAGTCCATACTTGAAGTGAAGTTGTAAGTTAAATGGGGAGAAATAACACTCTAAGTGAACCTTCACTAGGATATATTTCAAAGAGAAATATGTATTTCACTCTCTACATGTTTTCAACGTATAGACGTTCATTTTCAGGAGAATAATTCATATTAAAAAGTTACCAAGTTAGGAAATTGAACATCCTCATAGAGCTTTTGAGGTAATTAATTAAATAAAGAAAAAAGTTGGAAAACCTCAATAGAAGTAGAAGAGAAAAACATACTTCCAAGTTATATAGATAAAGTTGGGATAACCGTTCATTCAAAGTGACGAGTTAAAACTTTTATGTGGAAATGATAATGAAAATGAATAAGAGACTTTAGTGGTGAAGCATATTATTGAAGGAAAAATCTTGTTATACGGTGTAAGAAGGAGAAGTTACAGTGGTTATAGGGCAGATGTATCATATGTGTACTTAGTCAGTTAGTACACATATGGAATGAAATATAGTGGTGAAATTTTTGTAGGTAGTGCCTAAAATATTGAGTTGAAGGTTAAGATTTTTTTTTTTTAAAACGAAAGTAATTGGAGAAACATTGTGAAGAATTTTTTTTGAAAAATTTTTTTTGGAGGAAGTAACTGGAGTATTGAATGTATTTACCTGGAAAGGAAAAAGGGGGTATTTTTAGTCGTTACATTGAGATAAAGCTTATTAATTTTTTTTATTTTGGCGGTGGAAAAATTATTATTAAAATTTTGATTTTTGGGTAACTTACTTTCCTTGGATATATGTAATTAGGAATAACTGAGGGCAAACTTTAATAAAATTGATTTTTTCAGCATTTCAATCGAAAACTATTCCACGTTCTAGTAGACTTTTGCTTAAAACAAAGTGCGGCAAAGAGGTGTGACAGATGTCGATGTCAAAGGGGATTTGTCACAGAGAAAATCTAAGTAGGCTGGTAGTATGTATTGTAATGTATAATAATAATTAGTGACCACTACACTGACTAATATTTAGGGGTAGAAATTGTTGGGCATTGGTCAGTAAAACAGCTTAGAAGTTCAAATTATGTATTTAATCTACGTCTCTACCGCTATAAGGTCATCCTCAGGGCGATACAGTTATGCACTTTTGTGTTTTAAATAAATTTCTCGGGTACATTGTCGAATAACTAATTCGTGGGATGCTTATTTATTTTCCTGTTCTTTGTTTAAAAGCAGTAGACATAACCAGAGGCTGTTACATTCGCAAGACAGATATGTTATTACTACACTTATTTAGTATTCACCTGAAGATGACTGGAGATACCAGTTAAAACGTTGTGATTTAAAAAAATTAAGATAATGCAAATCCAAACCTCTTCTATTATGTAGTAGTAGTAGTAGTAACAAGATTTATTTAGCACATGGCTACTAATACATTTAAATAATTATTTAATTTTTTTTTAGTACAATTTTAAATGACCTTTTGAAACATTTTTATTTATCTTGTTGTTTTAATAAATATTTTTTTAAACCCTGTTTGAATGATTTTAAGCTTTTTTCTGTTTTAATTGATTTATTTAAATTATTAAATTCAATAAGCCCTTTATAAAATACCGATTTATAAGCTATATTTTTTGAAAAAGTATTAAGAAAAAAATTATTGTTATTTCGCGTTAAATAATTATGATGATCACAATTTAGAACAGTATACTCTTTTAAATGTGAAGGTAACATACCATTTTGAACTTTGTAAATAAATATCAAAACCAAAAATAATATTAATTAATTAATAATTTTACATTTAACCATTCTATTTTTTTTAACATTATATTAATTTTTGAATATCTATCCATATTAAGTAAAATTCTCATCGCTTTATTTTGTAAAATTTGTAATCTGTTTATTACACCTTCATCAGCATTAAATAAAATTGTAGAGCAATATAAAAAATATGGCAAAATTAAAGTATTATAAATATTTTTTTTGGAATAAAATTTTAAATTGAAACTTATTCTTTTAAAGTAATTCATTTTTCCCGCAATTTTAGAAATTAAATGTTCATATTGGATATTAAATTTTAATTTTGAGTCAATTACCTAAATATTTAAATGAGTTAACTATTTCCAATCTGTCTCCATCAATTAAAATATTTAAATTGGTTAAATTAAAATTTAAACCCATAACCATACATTTTGTTTTGGAAACATTTTATTTTAATTTGTTTACTTTTAACCAATTTGACAATAAAACAAGTTCTGAATTTAAAACTTCCAAAATTTCCAAAATATTTTTACCACTAATATAAATAATAGTATCATCTGCGACCATTTGAATTTTAGCCAATTTTAATACTAATGCACTCTTAAAAATGACTTGGTATTTGGTACTAATTTTCATTTGTTCTCGTGTTTACGTTACCAAAAATAACTATTTTTAGTTAGGAAAACAAAAAAGATTTTTTTCTTGGTTATATTTACCAAAACATGATGCCATCAGAACAAAGAAAATATCTTGTTTTCATATTAGTTGGCAGAAATAAAATATTTTGTTTAGCTGAATTTTACTCTGTATATATCATATTTAAATGTTACATCAAGGTTCCTACAAACTTGTATTTATCAATTAAGCTTGTTGTAATAACACATTATGAATTTGTAGTCCCTATCATTTTGTTTAAGACACATTTTTAGTTACCAGAACTAACTTTTCTTTTGAAGTAATATTATTCTTCATATGTATAACTAACGGCTACGTTGTACGCACTTTACAACAGAGACTTGCCGCCCATGACCGATGGGTCACATCATTGTAGCCAGGACTGTCAGGAGGTTATGTTTATGTTGGGGTGCTTTTGCGGTTCCGTGTCCATTTTTTCGTGTTATTAAGGCAATAATTGGCCATTTTCATGGCCGTGTGGACAATGGATGTGACAATATTTGGTGTAATTTATTTGTGTTTATTGTCTTTCTTGTGTACGTTCTTATTGGCAGAAGGAAGTTAAATCATAAGTAAATAAACATTTTATTTTTTATCATTGCAGTTGTACATTAGAAAGTTTAAATGAGCTTTTTATAAAGCATGGCAAGGTGTCCCGATAAGAAATACCTTAAAAAAATTTTTTTTTGTTTTATGTTCCATTTCTATAAAAGAACGTCATATATATTGATGACTTTAATCTGACCAAGTACAACAAATTTCATATAGCTGTATATTTTAAATAGAAAGTCCAGGGGATATTTTTTGTTTTTTAATAATCGCAGTTGCAGTTGAGAAAATTTAAATAAGAACAATTCAGTTCTATAAGCAATTGAACAACCCAAAAGATTAATTAAAATAAGTTAAAAATCTAGTGTTTCTGTTTTGTATTGCATAAGTATGTATTATAAAAAACATGAGAGAACAAGGAGATTGGAAATAATTTTTTTTAAAGAAACCATAATATCCCTGATAATTTATTCCAATTAGTTTACGCATACCTAATAGAGTAGTAATACCAAGGGCTTTTTTTATTTAAATGGGGACCTAGGAAGGAATATTTTTCGTTACTAAGTATAAATTACATATTATGCCATTTTTTTAGAAATGAAACAGACTTTCTTAAAAGTTATTTCTATCAAATCAACTAGCTAAGTACAGAAAAAAGATAATAAACACAATGTTATATATACTCTATGAAAATTTCAAGTTTGTCCCAAATAAATGATTGCTTTGGCAATATTTGTAGATTGCATCATTAACAAAAACAATATTTCCGTGAAAAAAAATTTTCAATTTTCCATATTTACACATTAGTTGTGACAACTAATTTTAAAAGCGGAAGTACCATATACATTTAGTTATCCGTATATAAAATTTCGTTATGACAACTAAATATTGTAGGTTGGGTTGGTTAATGTTGTTAATTAGTTTAACAGTTCAATAACGACAATTTCTTTTGGTTGTACCAACTAATTTTTAGGTTGAGTCCGATTTCACGAAAATAAATAGTTGTCAGAACCAAATTTGAGTAATTCATACCATGGTATTTTTAAGAGTGTGGCATGTCATTAATATATAAAATAAAAAATAAAGGACCCAAAGTACTTCCCTGGGGTACTCCTATGTTATTTAATTTTTTTGTTGAAAATATATTACCAATTTTGTTGTCTGTGTCCTATTATTCTCTCCACCTATTAGACAGACACTCTGGAGTATAAGGTACGCTGCCACGGCCGTCTGATTTTGTTAGCGCGTTCAACTTTTTGATCACTTGTTATAAGTTAGGATTTCTTAAAGTGGTTTTAGATAGTGATGTTTCTTTTTGACATTAAAACATATTTTGACTTCATTACCCAAAAACTAATATACTCACTAATAAGTTGACTAAGTAGGACACTACAACATTGATTTGTGATTGCGATTGTTAGGTTGTAATGCAAAGGTCAGTCATTTTATCAGGTTGTGTTTAGTAAAAAAGTTTCTCTCTATCTTTGAAAAGAACAACACTTATTATGCTCGGTAGAAAATAATTTTTATATTGAAGAAATGCTAAAGATTACCCATCGTCCTTGAGATTTAATTTTTAAACCTTTTCTATAATAGATACAAATTATAAAGATGAGATGGTCAAGGTTTTCCCAATGTTTCCATTTGTTATTTTTTTAATATCATCTTTAAGGTAGGTAGGTTTATTTAAATGCTAATATATAAGGTGTCCCAGTAGTGCTATCAGTAACCTAACTAACGTAAAAATCGTCATCCAGGTATGCCTTGGAATCGATCACGCATGTCTTTATTACTCTAAGGTCCAGTTTCGTAAGGTCCTTTTAACCCTAAGTTTAAACCTATGTTTGATTACTCTTAAATTGAACGTTGCTATCAATCCCAATCGACCATTTCTGATATTCCTACGATTTTAGAATTATTTTTAAGTTTAAACCTTGATTTGGGCCTAAATAAGATAACCTAGATAAAATTTAAAAAAAAGGAAAGAGAAGTAGAACTGTCAAGTGTTTATTTTTAGGAAAATTTTATACTAGTCATTGTTAGCCAATCAGGTGTGAGTCTTTTAAAATGTTGTTATGGCAACTACACCTAAATTTTTAGAAAATTTTACTTGCCCATCAGCATAATATAGCTGTAATTAATAAGTGATAATGTTCCTGGTTTAGCATCAGTCATAAACAGACAGTGGCGTGGCGTTGTACACTCTTAAAAAAATGATTAAATTTTAAATCAAAACCAAATCAGAATCGACTAAATCCAGGTCCACACCGAATTAATTAAGAAAATTAACTCTGCCTATTGATTAAATCAAACAGCCTGTGCTTAACCGTTCTTAATCAATATTGATTATAATTTAATCATTTTTACCAAATATTTTTAGTTAACAATGATTAAATTGGCTTCAGTGGGTAATCCTTTAATCACTTTTGATTTAAGATTAAATCAAAAGTGATTAAATTCCGTGTGGACCTGGATTTAGTCGATTCTGATTTGGTTTTAATTTAAAATTTATTCATTTTTTTAAAGAGTGTATGATTGCAAAAAATATCAGATAGGTACCTACCCGATTCCGTAAAAATTTATAAAAACAAAAACATTATTATTATGAGGTTATAGAATTTACGGTGGCGGTTTTGTGAGCGGGAACACAGCTGACACATGTTTTACGGCGCATCTCTGGAAATAAGCATGTCTTGGGGGATATAGCGCTTGTAACTTGAGTGTTCACCAAAGAAAATATACCCTATTTAATATTTGCACAAAATAAAAAATTGAATTTTTCTTTTTCATTAAATCAATTTTGATTGATTCGGGGTTAATTTGGCCTGGTCTACCTTGAAAATTATTTTTACAAAGCACCGATTAGCAAACAATGCAGTGGCGGATCCAGGATTCTGCTGAGGGGGGGGGGGGGGGGGGGCGACTATAAAAAAAATGACCTCTGGAAAAAAAAGAGCGTATCCCGGCTCTAAAATTCTCAAAAGTGACCTCCCAAAAAAAATCTGACCCTTCACACGCCCTACAATTTTCAAGGCTTACAATAGAAAAACACCCATTTGGTAAGGCGGCTCAGAAGGGGGGGGGGGGGGGAGACTGCCTTCGCCCCCCTCCCCCCCTTCCTGGGTCCGCGCCTGAAGTTATATACCCAAAAATATTTATAAACAACCGGTATGCACGAAAATCGTGTAATATAAGTAGGGGTGCGCAAAATAATCGATTAATCGGTTAATAATCGATTAATCGATTAATCGATTATTCGATTATCGATATATTTTTAATCGATTAATCGAAAAATCGATTAATCGATTATTGATCGAAAATATTTCGATTAATCGAAAAGTTTTCGATTAATCGATTAATCGAAAAATCGAAATATTTTCGATCATCGATATATTTTCGATCATCGATATATTTTCGATTAAAATAGCTCTTTTTCGATTAATCGGAATGAAAATATTTTGCGACAAAATCAACGATATAACTTGGCTGTGTTTCCGTGCGCTTTTTATATTAATATTATGCTTAAGAGCGTTTTCACACGGCATCATATATCGCGCGCGATAAATGGTCGCAATATTGCTTTACACCAAATGATGTGTTCTCTAATATCGCTTGTGTGTGAAAATTGCTCATTAGAAAACACATAATTTGGTGTAAAAGCAATATCGCGCGCGATAAATGGTCGCAATATTGCTTTACACCAAATTATGTGTTCTCTAATATCGCTTGTGTGTGAAAATGGCTCATTAGAAAACACATAATTTGGTGTAAAAGCAATATCGCGCGCGATAAATGGTCGCAATATTGCTTTACACCAAATGATGTGTTCTCTAATATCGCTTGTGTGTGAAAATGGCTCATTAGAGAACACATAATTTGGTGTAAAAGCAATATCGCGCGCGATAAATGGTCGCAATATTGCTTTACACCAAATTATGTGTTCTCTAATATCACTTGTGTGTGAAAATGGCTCATTAGAAAACACATAATTTGGTGTAAAAGCAATATTGCGACCATTTGTCGCGCGCGATATAATATGGTGCCGTGTGAAAACGCTTTTACGGTCTAAAATTTAAATCGCCCGCCGCGCCGTCCGGAAAGTTAAGTGGTAATGTGGTAAAGCGCTGGAATCGCAATTACAGTGTCATTTTTAGTTTAATTGAAGTCAACGAGTAAGATATTTCAGAAAAACTGAATTTTCTCGATTTCTATTAATTTATTGTTTTCTGACTCTATTTGAAGAGATATGTGAAAATAAATTTTATTTACAACCATCCATGTAATAATGACATTTCATCTATCTTTAAGAGGTGGAAAGTTGACGTTTTTTAATTTTTTATAATAATTGATTATTTTCAATAGGGCGATTTGAAAAAAACGATTAATCGATTATTCCGATTAATCGCCTAATTTCGATTATTTCGATTAATCGATTATTTCGATTAATTCAATTAATCGATTAATCGATTAATCGATTAATCGAAAATAATCGATTAATTCATGTCATCAAAAATCGATTATTTTTTTCGATAATCGCACAGCCCCAAATATAAGTATCCACTGACTTGTATTTGTAAGTTCTTGCAGCCGTTTGTAGTTGTGATCGGAAATTTTTGCATACTTTTTCGTATCTTTGAATATAAGTTTAACTAACATTCTAAATGTCACAAATACTAAAATCACAATGTACTGTAATAATCACAAACACAAATTAACCGGCACAACGCCCGCATATCACCACAAAACAGACACTAGACAAAAGACAATCAATCAATCACCCGTCGATAACCGAAGCCAACTGATGACCTGCTCGCTTGTTGCATAAGTTAGCGACTTTTTTGGCATTTTTAAATCCGTCATAATCAGATATGATTTAAGACATTGACATATTCTATGCAATTAATCAGTATCGATTTAAAGTAATCGAAGATGATTATTTTGTCTCAATAACAGTAAAAATCATACCACTGATTTAAATATTGAATAAAAAATAAATCAAAAAATTAAATCAAACAAACTAAATCAGACATGCCTCGCTGTTAATCAATTGAATTTTTTACTGTGTATTTTATAAGGCTCTTAAGGATACGAATTTTTTTCGGATAAGATTTTCTTAAAGTTAAAAGTAGCATAAACAATATCCTATTGAAAATCATTACATAACTTAAATTAATCCATTTGAAATAATCTTTTTATTAACATGAGATTATGTAAGTGTAGAATTTTGATTTAAAGTTGCATAGTGCATTTAATCGCTATTAATTACAACTTGTAAATATTGGTTAATCTGTGTCAAAGATCTGTGTAAAATATAGAAACCTTGTTCTACGACAGTTGCTTGATTATCAAAAAATCTACATAAATCCCTCTTTATTGCAAAATTAATTTAAATAAGTTTAGTATTGACTTCATAATAACTAAAGAGACACTTGCTGAAATATCGTGATATTTTAAACAATACACAATGAAAATTCAACACCAAACATGCAACCGAACCAAAATTAATCATTGTATTAAATTTATGTATTTTATTGATGATACATTCTTATAAAGGTCAAATGGTGGGTCTTAAAAATATTATTCAAAGCACAAAACAAGGAACCAAGTTTTTCTATCCAATGTCCAATAACAAAGGATACTTTCTTTTTAAGAAATAATTTTTCACACTACTGTAGGTGGCCAAACACACCTGTAGGGAGATTATGTGTGAGTCAAGGTTAATATTTTTTATTTATTATTTACATTACAATTTAATAAATCTTTTACAAAAAAGGAATTATTAAATAACCTTTCCAATATACTATCTTTCTTGCACAATGGATTATGGGTAGGTATCCATATGTAAATCTGTCATAAAATAAGTTTTCGGTATGTGTCGTAAGACTACATGTTTATTTTACTAATTTTTAGTATTAGGAAAATAAATGTCAAATTTGTAGCCTTCTCGATTAAAAAGGAGTAAGTAGAGAGATTTTCTTTATTTACATATAGTATACCAAATTTTCTCTTTCTAGCCATTGTCTTTTAAAAAATATTTCCTAGTAACAACTAACCGACTGGTCCAAGTGAATATAATAGGATTCCAATGTATGTTTTAAGGTCTGAGACAAGGATGTTTTTGTACACCAGGCGATTAGTTCACAAAGTATTGGAAAATCGTAAGCATCGGCCAAACGCACCAAAAATAAAAAAAAGAGAGAGAAACACAAACAAACATTCAACATTTCGTAGGTAAAAAAGACATATCTGAGAGAATAAGAAGACCGGAAGATGAGAGATACTTTAAGTAGCTACCTTACTAAGACAAAATCAACAAGTCAAAAAGACAGATAACAGTCTACCAGACTCCCTGTAGCCAATCTGAAATAAGTAAGACATTAAGACCATTTAAAATAAGGATCAAAGAATACAGGAATAACACGCTAAAAGGAGAGGCCGAAAAATCAGGTGCAGCTGACGCATCGTGTAGACAGAAGATGAAATGCTGCATAAGGAATCACAAAGAGGAAGTTCAAAGAAGCTGTCATCATACACCATTAATCACGTTGTTTTGGTAAGCCTTCATTGAATATAAGAAATATCTGTAAATCTTTGTAACGTGAAAGTAATCTAAACACTTGATACTCTTCGCAAATAAGCAACATACAGGGTGATTCCTAAGTTGATACTTCTTTTTTACCTGTGTATAGAAGGCATTAAAATAAACAACATTTTCAAATCCCTTATTTCAAAAAAAATTTAAAATAGGCGAGATACAAGTAAAGTAAGTAAAAAATCTAAGTACAGGCCTGGTCATCAAAACGTAGCCTACTATACTTTATGTTGTTTGTCTTATCTCTTATTAGTCATGCAATTTACGAGTCGGTGGTGAGTTATTTGGCATTCCGCTGCGGTGTGTTTTTCTGAAGCAAGTTAATTTTAAATTGGTGACACGTGAAAATGGTAAAATTTGAAAACAATGAACAAGTAGATATGATGCTAATTTACGGCGAGTGTACGTCAAAGTGCGGCTGCTGCTTCGAGATTATACCAGAACGCTTTCCCTTGCGGGCTCATGCTACATCCAAAAGTTTTCTTAATGTTATTCAACGGTCAAGTTAGGCAGGACTGTATTTGATCCATAGTGTAATAAATGAATGTAAGTACCTTATTTTTAAGTTTTTTGAAAAAAGGTATTTGAAAATGTTGTTTATTTTAATGCCTTTTATACACAGCTAAAAAAGAAGTATCAACTTAGGAATCACCCTGTATTATCTACTAGTTTATATCTCTCATAATGTTCCATTTTTACGTTGTAACAATCTGAAGTGTAATAAAATCCTCCCATAAGATAAAAACCTCGCGACTATTTCACTACCTGATCAGTACATCTCGTAATTCCATAAAAAAATATATAAAAAAACCTTCATCAGCAATGTACCGGATTGCGATCTTTATGTTTCAGTGTATTTTTGAATTATTTAAAAAATGTATTTGAAAATATTAATTAATTTAATAACTTCTATACTTAGTTAAAAAATTAAGATTCATTTAGGAATCACCCTGTATACTAAATCCTAAAAATATAATATATTTTCTTTCCAAAATCTGTTAATTATACCACAAAAATATCAAAACTTTTGCTTAAGAAAATTAGTGATAGTTTCAAATTTTAATGTAACTCGTTTTTACTAAAACAGACCGCTCATCGTGATCAGTTACACTCCACTATGTAACGCATTGGTTATGTAACTAATAGGTATATCTGTGCATATACACTCGAGAACAACATTAAAAGTGCATCTTTAAATAATTTCACGTTGTTTAGTTTCTCTATTCCAAATATGTAAGTCAGTAATGCGTTCATAATTAATTATTATAACTTGCCCGGAGATGTACCGAGAAATTATATAAATTTCGAACAACAGCGATTTGCAAGACCAGCGAGTAGCAATAACGGTGGTAATTTTATCGATAAATATTTAATACTGCAAATGGCGTTACAAAATTCGTTATGATCTTATGTAAATCTTGGTGTATAATTGCTTCATTTGAATTTGATTTTCACTTTTTTTGAAACATAAGTACTATAATTATACAGTATGTAATAAATATAATTTATATTAGTATTAATGAACTAGCTCTTAGTTATGCTTAAGTTTAATATGCTATTAAAAAAATAGTTTATCGATCGCTTAAGCGGTGGGGACGGGGATGGGGGGGGGGGGGGGGTGGTTGGCCCACCCCGAAACTAAGTGTACCCACCCAATTGTATTTAGGGAATTGATTTACGTATTGCCGTTCTGCCCTTCTTTCGAATTAGGCTTTTTTCCTCTTCGTTCGCTGCCAGGGCCATTCCCGAGGGGACCTACAGTTTAACGTGTGTTCCGAACCACGATCCTCAGTCATGCGACACCCCCAAGGGCTATCAACCCTTGATTTATTGCCATTGCATGACCTACCGGTTGGGGAGTGTGTACCTTCATCCGCACCCCACGAGATGTCCGATCTCATCCGGCCTGGTTACCGGCGTGAATGGGGTGGGTTGGGAAATGATACCTTTTACACTCTTTCCTGCATGAAAATCGATCGGAAATATTGATATTTATGAAAGAAAAAGGTATTATTTCCTTACACTTAGTCGTTGCTAGGCAACTAAAAATAACTGTTAGGAAATATTTATTATTGTACTGTAAGAAAATATTTATTATTGTACTGTAAGGAAATATTATGTCTGTACGGCTACTTGTAAACTAAAATGTGTTAAGCTTGACAATTCAATATTACTGTGTTTCCATAGTTACAACACAAATTTATTTGTGAACAAAGTTAATAATAAACAACCAGCTGTTCATAATGAGTGCGCGAAAGGGTGCTAAAATTAAAGATATGAAACCAAAATGTAACTTTACTGAACTATTGTAATTTTTATACCAAACTAAAGCTGTTTGCAGAAATATTTCACAACTCTTCAGTTTTCCACTCATTTTTAGAAAATTACAATAATATTTACTGCATAGAATGTACATACCTACGAAATGAACATTTCCACTTGCCTTTGTTGGTTTTTTGTCATGCATAAATTTGTCCATCACGATATTTTCTTATGTATTTTGAATGCTGCTCGACCTTAACACCCTTATTTACTAAAGGGGTTCAACAGTTGTGTTTTCACCGTGGCATTATTTTATATATGCCATATATAACGCTATTGTGTTAATTTGATTTTGTTGTAATTAAAGCGTCTTACCGATAAATAATTTGACCGGCATGTTGTTGAAAATACAATTTTAGTTATTTTAAAAAACACAGTGCGTACTACAATAAGTTTTTTTTATATATTTGAATAAAAAACCAAAAAAAAATTTACAATACAAAACTTAGTTGACTTATTCTGACACTTGTTATTTTAAACCCAGAACTATCAGTTTAGGATGGTTTTAAACTTAAAACCCTTTAGTGAATACGGCTGTAAAACTTTTATTATCCCAACAGATATAGAAAAAACTGGTAAATCTTCCCATAAAACCAGATACAAAGGATGAAATTATAATATTTCTAGAAAAAAGGTAATTTCACTGTTTAAGGTTATGTTATTTCGCTTTGTTCTGCCGGGCACATTACAGTATCTCCATTTCTCTTTTAATGTTTATAGTATTGCTAAATCAAAATGGCCACGAGGAAAACATTGTTCATTTTTATTAAGGAACATATCGCTGTTTGATATGTTACAGTGTAATTTGGTCCATGGATTTGCCAACGAAATCAATTTTTCTTCAATTATTTTTTATTATCTATCTCACAAGTTTAAGGCCAAATAAAAAGACAAGTTATAATTCCGAATTTAAATATTTTTAGTATGAAATGTTGAGTCATAAAAAATATACTTTATAACTCAAGTGGATTGTCCATATTGCGGTCGCCTACAGCGTCGTGCTCAATTTACTTCCTCATGCGATATGGGCGTCATATCCACTCTTGTAGTACAAACTACTATAATAACTGATAGTACAAGTAGATATTCAATACTTGCCATGTAGAGAACATTAATTTTAATAATTAAAAATATATGTCAATCCTTTGAAATTCGTTAAGATCATAGCCGCAAGAAATTCTATAAAAAATGTATCCTCTTTACATCGTGACTTCTGCACAACCGAAGAATATCCTTGTGACCCCCTACCTGGGGCTACTCTATGAGGACGATGCCGCGTATATCCTTTCACTATGGAAGATCATCTTCAGATGCATCTTTTCAAACATTAGTCTTCGTTCTTCGTCAGTCAATGACTATTCACAATGCAGGGTGTTAGTGTATTTTTGGTTTTAGGTGAGTAGAAGACAGTGGTGGAAAAGAGAAGAAATAGTGTGGACTTTTTTCGATATTGGATATTTTTTTAGTGAACTGTGTTTGGTGGATAAGTTTACTTATGAGTAATAACTTGAAAGATAATATTTTTTTTATTTATCTTTAAAACGGCATGTCTTATTGCTGGTTTATATTTACTTAATAAATACAGAGACATTCGGTTTTGCAGGATAATTTTTAATATTGCTTAAATTATGTAAATGGAAAAATGTAGTGTTGCTGCTTTCAATCATTATTGAACCAAATATTAAATATATTATTATAAATATTAGGTATATAAAATATTAAATATCTCTCTCTCTATAAATAAAATAATTATTCTACTATATTATACAGTGTGCGCCAAAAAGTTGGCAACATATGGAAAACTTCGCTATGGATTCTTTATTTAAAAATCTATTTCGGGTAATAGGTTCTGCATGACATCGGACAAAAAAAGCTTAACATTTTTGACTTGTTTAGTGCGGTACATCAGTCAAATGTCATATCGCACTGGGGAAAGTGTCATTTTTTTTTAAGATACGAAAAAAGTTATAAGTAAATATTGATTCTCATCTTATTGTGATCATGATTATTTATTAAGAAAGCATGAAAAATAAATTTCAAACCACCTGAAAGTGCCTTATACTATAAGGTTGTATTTCGCCTAACACTGTTAGATAGTAGTAGTTTGAAATTCATTTTTTATGTTCTTAATTGTTTGCTACCACCTGACTAGTAAAAAATTCTGTTTTTTACAAAATATTTATTTTTTGAAAATTTAAACTTATTGTAATTTTGTTTGGTTTTTATGTCAATTTATTTTAATTACTTGTTTTGAACCAGACTATCGACATTTTAAAACTTAGTTAATAAATAAACCGATTTTATACCAAATAATTGTTTTTCTGAAATTTTACGACGCCTCTCGACTATTTAAAAAATATGTTTTTTAATTTTGTTTGTCTAGCACAAATTTTTGATTTTTTACAAATAATATCTACTAGAATAAAAACTATAATATATTAAAAGGAAAAATATTTTTTAAAACTTGTCCTATAAAACAATGTTGGCTAGTAGATAATTATTCATTAATCCTAAAAATAAATTCTAGTTCTAAATTTAAAACCGTCCTAAACGGACAGTTCTGAGTTTAAAATGACAAGTTGCAGAATAAGTCAACTAAATTTAGTATTGCAAATATATTTTTTGGTTTTTCTAAAATGTATAATTAAAAAAGTATTTTAGAACCTACTGTGATCTTTAATAGAACTCAGTGGCGAATCTAGGAGGAGGGGGGCTATGGCCCTGCAGTGGGCCTTTCCCCCACCAACCACAAAATAAGCACCTGATAGATGAATTTATAATAGTCGATGAAGAAACCCAGTCGTTTATTTTAGTAAAATTTGAACACATGATGGCAATACCAGTTTTTTATGACCCCCCCCTCCCCCCCCCTCGAAACCAAAATCCTGGATTCACTAGTGATAGAACTAACATTGTATTTGCAACAATATCCCGGTAAAATGATTTATCGGTAAAACGGTGGCATTACAAAATATCAAATTAACACAAAAGCATGATATGGCATATCACAATAATGCAGCGGTGAAAATACAACTGGGATACTATAAGACCTTAATATTTCCATGATCTAAATTATAAATCCCTTTAGTGAATATGGGTGTTACAGCTTTAAAAGAAAATTTATAATTAAACTGAAAATATCATATCTCATCAACTTTTTTGTGTCTCTAAAAAACACTTTTGCCAGTTTGAAATTTTCAATTGACATTTGACAAGTGTAACACACGTCATTAGTTAAACATTTTAAGCTTTTTTTTTGTTCTGGATCACCTAATAGATACCGACAACAGAAAATTATTTCTATATGGTCCAAACTTTTTCGCGGACACGGTACATAATATATTACTAAATATTTATAATATGTTGTTCCGTACACCCTAAAAATAAAAAATATCTCCTTACGTAAATGGTATGTAGTTGATTCTTTTAATACAAAATGATGTAGGCACCTAGAATATATTTTTTCTCGGTCCAGTCTATGGCTACACTAAATAATTTCTTAGGAATACAATAAACATGGTTTTTAAAAAATAAAAACGTATAATGGAACCTAAATCTTGCTATGTTTAAAAAACGTATGCTTTTTACTAAGAACTTATACTTTCCAAAGTAAACCACAGTATATTATTTATAAAAATCTACATAAATTACCATATATTGAAAATGAAAGCATAGCAGGCAAAATTTTGTACAAAATAATAATATAGATAATGTTTACAACTAATTTTTTTTTATCGAAAAATATAAAAATCATATAAATTAATATAAAAGCAAAAATTAGAAGACAAAATAAAATATGTATAACAAATTCAAATTAAAGTTACTACGAAACTAACGCCACAGGTTAGAAGTTTACTTAAAAATTATTTCATACAAGTGCGTGTTTAATGTTTCGTAATTCTTTAGTTGAAAGAGGTGGGGGCTGATATTTCTATCAATATTCTAATTTAAGCCTACATTTCGGAAATCTTTGTTTCTTCATCAGAAAAGAAGGAGGTTGCTAATGCATTTATTAACAATTTACTATTATCGAAGGGTATAACAATGATCATTTTGAAAAATTTGCGTTTTAAATCGATTTCTACCTAGAAACCACCTAGAACCACCATCGAAACCAAAACTTATAAAAAATTTGAAACTTAGGAAAGGGAGGATGAATCTAGATTTTCAATAAAACTGTATGTTTAGGTCAAAGAAATGATAATGTTATATCTAGCATTAAAAACAAACTACTTAAGGGATGGCGGCGAGAGAGATGAATAAAAAGAAACCGTTCCATATTATTTTTAGGGTTATTAATAAATATAAATTATTAATATCAACTATTATTTTTATGTGTTCTTCAATCATCCCATAGCACCCCCCCCCCCCTCCCCCCCTTAGTGTCCTGGGTACGGGCGTAGATCATAGGCGAATAATTTTATGGAAGTATGCACTTAGTAGGACAAAATAGCATAAGTCACCGCGACGACTTTTTCTATAAGTACATTTTTCTAGAAGTTTTAAAAACGGAGGCGATGTTTTTCTTAATTTTTTTTTAAAGCCACCTTGGATAGGAGAACTTTTAGAAAGCGGGACGATGTTTTTTTAGGTACCTTTTAATAGGCCCCTAAGGTTTACGCTATGTAAGCCCATGAATTATGTATTTTACTTCTCAAAGTATTAATTATTGATAAGTATGTATTAAAACAGTGGAAAACTTTATTTTACAACTAGTATTTACGGTTTGGCTTACCACTCGACAATTATCTTGTAACTAAGTTTTTTTAGGATATTAAATGTTCTTAATAAACGTGTAAATACTAATCTGCATAAATTACAAAATTATAATACCCTCCAAATAATAGGATCGCTCCTTGCGTCGCAACCGACCGCATCCTTTTTGGCGTAAGAGATAATTTTGTCAAATTTTCCGGTTTTTGGTTTTCAGACAATGGAACATCGCTATTTTACCAACGAATCGATTTAACAATTGCGGCGGATATTCTTGTCTGAGTTGTTTGCAAAATGAAGTCATTGGTGGTTACATAAGATCATTTTTGTTAGTTCTTGGCCTGGACTCACTTTGCATAAATATTGGATTTCTTTGTTTCGATAATCATTTTAAAAAAAATTAATTTAAAATTATTTTAACTATTCTTTAAAATAAAACTTTTTAAGGTCTCGTCGAATCCTGGCCCAATCATCTGTGATTTATGGCACTCCGTTGAATCTTTTATATTTTACGTAAAAGGTTATCTAAAAGGACAGAGCAGAACTATAGTTATTTTTTCTACTCTATTTTAGTGAACATTGTTTTACGTACAGTTCACTCTATAAGTAAATCAATTCTTACGCATAACTGTGCCTAAAGATAAAAAACGCACAACTGTGCGTCATGATGCCTAGTATAACAATCAACTTAGCATTGAGCCACTCAAATCGTGACACTAATCTATCTTGCGTTTTGAATATTTGACAGTGACATTGTTTTTATTTGTCCAAATCGATACTTTATAAATTAATGAACCTATTTTTAATTTATTGGTAAGAGTCATAGAAAAAGTATAGTACGTATTACGTGTTGTAAAGCAATTACACACTTGTAATTACTGCACTCGCCACCACGCGGCTCGTTCGCAATTTTCCCATTCGTGTGTAATATGCATTTTACCACACTTAATACGTAATATACTATTACCTCGCATGCTTCTAAATTTTGTAAGATGTATTAATATTTTATAGTGTGAATAGCATTATGACTAAAAATTTTAATTATAACAAAGGTACACTTCGAGTACGCAGATTAAAAAAGTAAACATAAGGGAGAGGGTGCCGTTTCTCAAAATAATCGTACACGTTTTGGACGAATTCTTGCGCCAGCTCATTGTCCTGCAGAATAAAATAGGATTGTTTAGCTTAAAATTGTTGCTTTGAATTTTTTAAAAGATAAAGTCACTGATAGTTACATAAGACATTAGTTTGTTTTCCTGACCGTTTTAATCGATTAAAAAGTTTGTTTTTCTTGGGTTTTCGGTCACTCTTAAATAAAAGATTTTTCTTTATAAGGGGTTAACGTTTCGGTTTTATTAGGAAACCATCATCAGAACTATAAAAAAAATATTTGTCTAAACAATCAAAAGAGAGAACATCTTAATATTGACCATTTCCAATATGATAGTCATACTGTGAATTTAAAGTTATGAAAGAAAACAACACTGTTTTTTGATTTTCACTTATATTTGTCAACATGACACGTGTTTCACCGTCACAGCGGCTTCTTCAGATGTGAGGTATTCAAACAAAATTTCTTAAGCTCTAAAGGTTTCATTATAGACACTAACAATATTTGGAAAATACCATAATTAACAATCAGGTAAATTATTTTAAATTTACTAACATTATACATAAGATTAGGTGATTTTAAATATGTTTAACAAAGGGGAGGTACAATTATCTATTTGGTCATTTAATAAATTAGGGGAATTTTTCATTTTGTTAATCTCTAAAGCCTCCAATAAATCAAGTCGTATTCCTTTTTGTTCTACGTGTAAAACATCGAAATTATTATTAAAAATATGATTTTCAGATTTTAAATGGTCTGCATATGTAGAATGTTTATTATTTTTAAGGAATGAATCTTGATGATCTTTAATTCTAGTTTGGAACGAACGTCCAGTTTGACCAATATAAGATTTAGGACAAGAGCCACAATTTAATTTATAGACACCGCTATTTTTATATTTACTATTTTGATCTTTATTGTTTTTAATAATTTTTCCAAGACTATTATTTGTATTATATGCTATTTTAATATCATATTTGCCTAAAAAGTTCTTTATGTTTTCAGCGGGTTTGCCTATAAATGTCAGCGTTTTAAAATTAAATTTTTCTCTTATTGTAGGGAATATTTCTCTAATTGCTTTCCTGTACATCATTTTTGAATAAATATTGTCTATTAATTTATGGTTATAACCGTTATTAATTGCTATTTGTTTTATTAAATTTAATTCATTATTGAAATTTTCTATTGACATAGGTACATTGATTAGGCGATAGACCATGCTATTATATGCTGATATTTTGTGTTGAAAAGGGTGATGTGATTTGTTGTTAATTGTTGTATCGGTATGAGAGGGTTTATGATATATCGAGAAATCTAGTGTGTTGTTAATTTTTGTAATAGTAAGATCTAAGAAATTGATTGAATTATTAATTTCGGTTTCTAAAGTAAATTTTATGTTTGGATGAATAGAATTTATATATTCGAAAAATAATGAAAGTTGTCTGTTAGTACCGGAAAAAGAAACAAAAATGTCATCAACATATCTATACCAAAACTGACAATATTTAGACAAACCATGTGTATGAATTATATTCTCCATATTTTCCATAAAAATCTCAGCTAAAAGTGGGCTTAATGGGTTGCCCATAATTAATCCATTATTAGCAGTATAGATGTTATTATTGAACTGAAAATAATTTTGTCGCAGACAGATTTCGAGTAAATCTATTATTTCATCTATAATAATTAAATTAACATTATTGGAATAAAGAAGTTTTTTGACTAAATCAAGGGTTTCTAGGGGTGGTATACTAGGAAATAAAGTTGTAACATCGAACGATAATAATTTAGAATTATTGGGGATGTTAAGATTTTTTACTTTATCTATTAATTCGTAAGAGTTTTTAATGCTATATTTAGGTTGAAAGTTGCAATGTTTATTGATTAAAGTGATTAAACGACTCGATATTTTAGTTGTAGGTGCTGTTGTAAATGATACTACTGGTCTAATCGGGTTGCCTGGTTTATGAAGTTTAATTAAAGAATATAATTTTGGTGGTGAAGGATTCATGATTTTTAGTTTATATTTTTCAATGTCGGTAAAAAGAGCATTAGCTTGATCTATGGCTTTATTAATTTCAATTTTATATTTTAGAGTAGGATTTTTATTTAAAATATTATAATTATCTGAACTAAGAAAATTATGTGTTTTATCGATGTAATCTTCTTTTTGGATACAAATAATAGATTTACCTTTATCGGCCCTTGTAAAAACTAGTTCATTAGTTACGGATTTTTTCTTTTATTTCATTCGCTATGGATAAATCTGTATTGTATTTGTTAGATATGACTTGATTTTGTATAATATTGGCGGCTGAATGTTTTACAAAACTAGAATTATTAACATTATTTTTAAGGGCGATTTCTGCTTCTACACCCAGTAATTCTAAACTACTTTTGGTAACTTTTTTAATATTAAAATTAAGACCTTTATTAAGTAAATTAAGTTCTTCACTGGAAAATTCTGTATTCGTAAGATTTATAAAACGTTCATAAAATTGATGATTAGAAAATATTTCTTTGGAAATTATGACATTTTTATTGCATTTATTAGAGGATTGAGATATTAAAAAATTAAGTTTTTTAATTTGTGTTTGATATTTTTTATAAATTATAGTATCAACTTGATCTCTTACATCTATATCAAAAGTTTCAAATTCTAAATTATGTAATCTACAAGAGAGTTCAGTATGAATTACCTTAAGGTATATATTGTAGACGTCTCGTTGGCAGTATTGTTTATTTCTGTCTTCTTTTATCCATTTGATATGTCCGGCAGTAATCCCTTTTCTCGCAGAACTTGACATGTTGTTAGTGGATAGCTTGATATATCTTGGAAACACTTTATTTTTAAGACATTCGTTAAGAAACCAAATGTTTTGGGTAGTAGTTCTACTACGTAGTAGAAGTTTGAAGTACCAGTGAATTTAAAGTTTTGTGAAGTGTAAAAAATTAAACAAGGATTAAATAAGGATATACCCAAGAAAAACAAACAGTTACATAAGACTATTTTTGTTAGTTCTTGGTCCTTACTAACTTTGCATAAATAATAAGATTCTAATGATAATTTCTTTGTTTTAATGATCATTTTAGAAAAGTTATGGGATTTTAACTGCTTCCTAGAATATCGGTTTTTAACTGTTTTGCATTTCCATATAGCTACTTGCATTTATATTCTCGATTTTAAAGTCACGGTTACAAAAAATAGTTTATATTTACATAGTTTTTGCAAGGTTGCTCAAAAATCTCGCATAAAATAAATATCTTTTTCAATCAATAAATGTTTGCAATTTTGCTTTGTCATTCATAACCACCATATCCATAGACGTTGCAATACTTTTGCAATTTTGAATATCAAAGTTTAACAAATCTCCTATATATTTTTTTTGATTAATGCGAATTTCATCATTTTTTGAGTTCGAATTCAATTTCAAGACAGAAATTTATATTAACAAAATCTCGCATGTCAAAATGATTCTTAATACTTTTTAAAATGTTAATGCTTTCACTGGTAGAGCGTATAAACAAATCATCTACGTAGACGACAATAAGTAACTTTTCTTCCACTTAGCGTGAAATGTAGATGCTAGGATCAGCTTCTAATAACTTAAAACCAATTTTTTTTAGTTTTGTATCTAAATATTTATTAGGTACCGGTAAATTGGTAAGGGCATGTAGCCAAGCGTTCACCAAACGAGCCTCCAATGTAGCTCATGTTCGGGTTTGTTAGCATACGTAATATGTATTATAAATAAACAACATATATTAACCAACTAACGTTTTGACGCGGGAAGAATTGGGTCGTTCATTATTTTCGTGTATTTTTGTGGGATTTCTAAATATTCTTTTTATTGCCAAAAAAAAATGCTTAAGGCAATTTTATTTTAAGTGTCTTTATAAACTACTGTGGTAGATATAGTACCTTTTAAATGCCGTGTAATTTTTGACCGTGCTTTAACGATCGTGTTTAATATTTACGTGATACACAAAATGATGTGAACTGCACAAATTCTGTATCCTGGTTTAGTCCCCAATCGTAAATATGTAGTTTTAGTCCATTAAGAAGGGCGTGATTTTTGGGATGGGTAGGCACAAGCGGGCCCGGATGATTTTTGAGTGGGCACAACCTAAATCGAAAGTAACTTTTAAAAAAAAAAAAGATCGCCGCCTCCTTCACGCTCTATAACGCGCCACAAACAGGGGCAATCAAAACTTCCCTCCTGTCTAAAGTGACGCCTAAAAAAATAAAAAAAAGAAGGTGCCCGTTCTCTTGAAACTAACAGACATACACTACTATTTTCTGATCAAAGCTTTCATAGGCAAGTCCCCCTTCCCCCCGGTCCACTCAAAAACCGAATCCATCAATTTTGTATGAGCAATCATGTTTCTAGGGTGAACCAGTGCCCACCCTCCCCCCTCCTGGCGCCGCCGCTGGTGCTGGGCCCATAATCCCTGTTAATTAAAAGGTTATTCAATTATTGGTAGAAACTTTAAGGAAATATTAATCGACTAACAAAATAAATGTTCAATATTGACAGAATTTAACAACATTCATGCCAAAATAGTATCATTTAGAAAAAGAACACGTCATCAGAATATTTGCAATTGAATAAAGTTATAAGCGATTTCTGAATAAATGATGAGAATAATAACATGAGGTTTTGTTGGTACACCCAATATTACCATAACTCCCTCATGAATAGACTTCATTCATTTTTGTTTAATTAAAATAATTTCATTTGTATAAATTTAAATATTTAATATCGATATTCTTAAAGTTACTCAGCGAGATGTTATCGCATTCCTATATGCGCTTCTTGTTAAAAGGATGTTTTCACATTTACGTAACAATTTTAACATAGTTGTATTGGTGTCACTACTTCTCGTATTTCACGCAATTACATCAGCAGCCATCTGCAAATTGTTTTGCGATTAGAGAATTTAAAACATAATAAGGGAAATAGCAACAAAGCTTAAGAGAAATGGTTTTTGGCTAATTTTTCTGAATTTTTAATATCTTGTAGATCTTGACGTCCTGATTAAGAGTGTCCATGGCCGTAATCCAATCCTATGAATAGTTTTTGAGTTATATGGTTTTTTAAAGTTGGCAACTCTTTACTTTGAGATTTTCTGCATTGTCTGCAGTTTCCACTTGATTATTAAAAACTATTAACTTATTTATTTCTTTATTGGTGGAAAATTAGGAATTAAGTTGTTTTTTATTTATATGTAAATAAAATATATATAGGCGGATTAAATAATTAATAATATATGAAAATTATGAAAATCCAAAAAAAAGTATTACCCATTTATTGAGTTTTGAAAACAAATGGCTAGATATAGTTCATAATGTTATTATCTTGTAGTACCAAGCTATAGAGAAAAATAAATGGGCCTAGGTTGATGTAGTAGTAGAGTATATGGCGGACATCAAATCAAAACGCGTAATACAAATTTAAATGGAAAAAATGGGGGGGGGGGTTGACTGATACCTCATTTTAAAGGGTTTTTTTTACTCTCAATTCAACCCTGCAGATTTAATACTTCAAAATTTGGGGGGTTTAGAATAGCTATACGGAAAAAAGTGAAGAAAATGGATTTTTATCGGATCTCGTTCGTCTTTAAATAATAAAACAATACATTTTATATGCGTAAATGATAAATAAAATACTTATTTTTCGATAAAAGTTAGTTAAGTTAATAGTATTTTGGTTTTTCAAGATGGCGGAGATCCGAAAAAAAAATTTTTGGAATATTTTTGCGATTTGTCAATTGTAAAACGATACATTTTGGACTATAAAAATTGGAGGGTAAAATTTAGTGGAAATAGACCTTTTAAATGTATCGATAATAAATACTTATCATTTACCCACACCAAGTTTAAATAATATATATCAAGCCATTCGCAAGTTGACAAGAAGGGAGGATGGGGCTTTATGAACGCATTGTCCTTAATAAAAATACTGAAATGTTGTATTTCTGAAATCTAAAAGATTATTATTCTTTTTCTATAAAATTTGGCAGTTAAAACAAATTTGGAGAGATGACAGCAAGAAATATTATTTTTATTTTTAAACGAACAACTCTTTTTTATTAGGTTTTCTTTAATTATTTAAACTTTTCGAGATCTTTTATTTTTTTGTGTCCAACAATTAGGTTCGAGTTTGGAACATCAATTATATTTTATATTTTAATAGTCATAACCATAAAAAAAATATCAAAAATCTCCATAAATTCATATTATAAAACAACTTAAATTCCAATGAGTTACAAAATATATAAAATTAATTGGTTTCTGTTAGTACACTTTATGGGCGTCCGAAAGGGGGCATTGCATGGCTCGCCAAAAAAACATTTTATACAAGAACTTGGATTTATTCCCATTTCACTTGACTTTATTATTTATTATTATTTTTTTTAGATTTTTCGATTTCGTTTTTTTTAAATGTACGATTTCCACAGTGTTCAATTTTTTATATTATTATCCATGTTTAAAAAGTTTGGCTATCGTCTAAATGGCTCTTTTAACTGGTGTTGTTTTCCCGAAACTATTCTCTCCACGCACAAAATTAAAGAAAAGCAAAAATTATGTGTTTTGAAAATGTTTTTTTTATTATACAGTTAAAAGTTAAACTATAAACGTTTTCCCTATTTTGAATAACATTTGTGCGTGTAGTGATGTTATAAATTTTCTATTTTGAAAATAGATTTATCCAGTTACATTTCAATTTTATACTTAGATTTTGCTTTGTGAGTATTCTTTTGAATTAATATAAAAATCACCATATTTTACCTAAAATATTCTAAATAAAATACAAACAAAAAAAGAGTATTTTTTACGCCCCCTTCTAATACAATAAATTATCCAATAAAACATGTTTGTATTTTTTCGGACACCCATGGTACAGTTCAGAATAAAAATTGAAAGTGTAATGTATAGAACTATAAACAAAGTTCAATAAAAACTAGTTTATGGGTGCAACAAATTAGCAATATTTTAAACTGGAGTAATTTAATATGCTAATTTTATTTGAGAAGAATCAATTTAATATGTAAATTTTTTTGGCATATATTTTAGGATGATATATTGGTATTGTCAGGAGTGTTGATATTAAAATTATTATTTTAAATTTTAAAACTTTTAAAGAATGTGTAAACGTAAAATTTTGTTGACTATTACATATTTACTAATATACAGTGTACAAAATAAATATTCCCCAAATAGTTATATCTATTAAAATATTACATATTTGCTTTATTGTAAAAATATCTCTTGGACAACTCTCTGGAAACCGGGATGATATTTCGAAATGGCCGATTTGTTCCTATAATGATATTTACAAAATTATTTTAAATGTATATTTTTTAAATGTTGTTGCTTAGAATAAAATGATTTCATATAAAGCATGAGCAAATATTTATATTTTAATAATTTTAATATGTTGTTTTTAAATTTTTATTTACGATTGCTTAGTAAGGGACAGTTTATTTTATTGTTTAGCGGACATAAAGTGGTACCTAAAAATGATCAAGCTTAAAAGTTCCTAGCTTTTTTAATTTCAAAGTTAATTGATGTAGAAGATTCGCCACTAGAAGCTTCTTCTAAAAAATGATGGGCAACGGCAATCTTGAAATTTTCACATTCATCAATATAGCCTTCCGCTCCTACCGCAGACAGCCAACCTCTATGCCTGTTAATTCCTTCCATATTCACTCCACTGTTGGTCAGTACAGTAGCTGATGAGCGCCTGAAGCAATCTCCTGTATAAGAATTTAGCCACGATAGCTGGCACATGTTCGATATTGTGTATTCCTACTGGTTTTCTGGTACACTTTTGTGAAGTTTATGAAAAACATCTTGTGGAGTGTCGCGCTTGGCTGAAGCGAGATATATTTTCTTACTTTTTCAAGTAACTTCGTGTCTTTTAAATTTTTCGGTACGACCGCAAACATTCTATCGGTTTTGTTTTTGTACCTTCTATTCTATTCTATTCTATGGAATTTTAAAACTACACTGGAATTGAACGACAATATAATTTTGGAATTGCATTGTCATTATTTGTTTTGAATCACTACGTTTCAACTGGTAAGCACCTCCAGTCGTCTGTACAGTACACTGAAGTTGTTTCGCTAACTTCGTAGAACCCCCTGCAGTCATATAAAGCTTCTATTAGACTTAACTCTTACGTTTGTTCATGGTAAAGGGAATAATACTGGGAAATTTACTTATATTTATTTCTTTCCGCAAATTTATAATCAACCTCAATGTAAAATATTGGGTTCATAACGAAGAACTTTTGTATTTAGAAAGCTTGTTGTTAAAATATGCTAAGATGGTGTTTTCCATGTTCGTGATTTTTATCTGGCCACACCATTTTGAATAAAAACTATGTCTCTTTATACGAGTGGCTTGACTGCATTGGGAAAAGATAATCCTTGGCAAGTAAGGTTATATTTTGAATTTTTCCTATTATCTCGTACACACCCTTGGTAATGTTTGGTTTAGAATTTACTTATAACAGTGCCTATTGTTCGACTATAAATATAAATACCTTTTTTCTACTCCCACATGGAAATTTGCTGTTTCCTTTACGAGTAAAGTAGGCTATTCCAGTTAACTGTGCGGGAATCTATCATATCCATCCTAGATAGGTAATGAAACTGACCAATCATAGTAGTCAAGAAGCCAAATTGACATGTTGTTTTTAAAAGTACTGACCAATCACAATATATTATTTTTACTGAGGTTCCGCCTTCTTTTTCAAGACATTAAATTATATAATTTAAATGCATATGGTACAATTTGTTATTAATTTGTTCAATATAATAAAATCTAGACGCATTTATAATAGATTTATCAATAATGGAATCTGCTGAATGTGCATAGAAAATTAATTTCATGTTGCATCATTTATCAGTTGGTTTTCCGATAATTAACTAAACGCTTCGATAGTCCAGACGTTAGAATGTTGGACTATGGAGCCAATGGTCGTGAGTTCAAGCCCGGCAACCTACAAACTTTTTTTTTACATTTTTTAGCATAATGTCGTAAAAAAAATATACTGTTTAACTCGAGTGGATTGTCCATATTGCCCTCGGAAGTTTGAGCACTCCGCCTACGGTGTCGTGCTCAATTTACTTCCTCGTGCAATATGGACATCATATCCACTTGTTGTACAAACTACTATTTGGAAACTGTAAAGTGCATCCTACTCGAACACAAACTACACCTATTCCAAACACAGATTAGCTTTATATGAAAAGGGGGGGCCTATTACCACTGCATTAAATTTAACACTACTTTAGCAAATTATATAAAGCAAATCACAAATTTAAAGAAACTGAAAAAGGCTTAATTGGAGTTATAGAACCATCTACACTGATACGCACTTAAATCTCAATGTTTAGGGTTAATACAGTGTCATTTATGTTGTACATTCTTTTGGCACTATTTTCTTGTATGCTGGCGTACTTTTAAAATGAGTTTACTTATTTATTTTTTATGTTTTGACCACATTTCTTCGATTTAATTTGTCCTATTTTACTGCCCAGTTTGGGATCACCCGGTGTACATAGATATTTTAGCAATTTGTAATACTGCAAGTTACAAAATTATAGTCAATGCCAGTGAAACAACTTTTTTCTTAACGACTTAATGTCTAAATAAATTGATCTCATGAGCTGCAAAATAAAATTAATGGATTTGGAATAAAACAGTTAAAGATAAAAAAACGAAAGTGTAACACTTATGTAGACTATAGATATAGATATCCATTACTTTGTTCGAATTACTTTAGGAAACTAGTTCTTAATGATAATTGATACTTTTTCAAATAGATGTAGGTAATTTAGTAAATTTAAATATTATTTTAACAGCTTCATTTCTTTATGTAATCTCTAGACACATAACCATACATAGAAGGTTACTGAAATTATTACCTATTAAGGAAACTTGGTGCAATTATTCTACATTTATGATTTTGAATAATATTTGTTGTGAATGAATATTCTCGGAAATCTGAGTAAAAAATTAACGGGAGGTCATGTTTCGTTGCCATATTTTGTCTGAATCATGATTCGAATTGATTTTTTAAGCGTAGTGTTAATTCATTGACAATGTCATAGATTTCAATATTTGTGATAAAAAGTCAAATTTCGTTTAATACCATGTGTAAAAAAATTTTTTTTTTCCAAAATTAGTATCTGGCGCCATAAATTCAAAAATATGTTTAGCAAACTAGCATGGCAACTTCACTTTAGAAAATAATTTCACTATTTATCGTTGGCATTTTAATACCACAATATACAGGGTGTCCAAAAAAGAATGCAACATATGGGAAATTTTTTTAATACCGGTTTCTTAGAAAATTTTATTCTTAATAAAAGTTGATGCGTGCCTTAAAACTATAAATGCATTTCAGATATTACCTGCGAGTAATAGTAAGAAAGTAAATACCATTTTAAAAAAAATATAATTATAATTAAATATACAGGGTGTTTTTTAATTGAGTGCCGATACTTAAGGTTGTTGTTGGGTGAATTTAAGAAGAAAAATTAACATATGTCCTAAAGGTCATTCATTTTCATTTCAACAAAATATCGAAAGCAGTCTCAATGAACCGAAGAAAAAAATTGATTTTTTTGTTTTTATTTTTTTATGCAAAAAGGGTGCATCATACGAACGTAAGTCCATGGACCAAATTTGCTCCAAAATAAATAAGAATTTTAAATATAAGTTTGGTTTTTAGAACAATCAGTGGCATACCATTTTATTCTTTAAAAACATTCAGTTCAAACCCCGTACGGGCGTCACTGGTAAAAATTTAAAAAAATCTTTTAAGTCAAAAAATGCTTCTTAATGATTAAGAGGTGTGTACAAAATGTCATAAAAATATCTAAGAGTGATATAATAATTATGATAAAAAATTTAAATTTTTTAAAAATTGTTAACACCCTGTAGCTCAAAAATAAAGAGCTTTAGGACCTATGTTAATATTAACTTTTCTTCTTAAAATCACTCAAGGATTCACAACCTTAAGTATCGGTACTCAATTAAAAAACACCCTGTATAATATAGCAATATTTTATATGGAAATATTGTTTTAAATTAAAAACTTAGTTCAAATACGAAATTTTAGTTATGTATATGAATTTTTAATTTCTTTCCTTAAACCGCTATTTTCCCTAAATGGTATGACTCTGGTCGATTTCTTGTTTACAGTATTGACCTGAAGAAGACTGGAGATACTTACCAGTTGAATCGTTGTGATTATAAACAAATAAAGACAACGCAAGTCCAAAACTCTTCTCTCCTTCATGAAACATCATTGTCTCTAGTGGAGTAGCCAGAAAAAAGGGGGGGGGGGCTCAGTGGGCTTAAGTAGGACATTTTTTTCCTGGGAAAAGGGACAACATGTATTTTATGATATTGTACCTAGCGAAGAAGGCGAAAAAGTGAGATACGTCCGAAACCTTTGCAATCTAAGCCAACAATACATTATTTAAAAAGAAAACTATTAAATAAGCATATTTTGATAGTCGTGTTTTTCTCCTTGGACTCCGCGGCTTCCGACCTGGAAGCCGTAGCCTAAATAAATATTTTTGAAACAAAATTATTTATAATTGAGCGTTGCAAATTTTAATTTTATCGACCCTGAAAGAACTAATTTACTATGAAAAAAATTACAGCTGTTCTAATTTAAACAATACAAGTACACTAAGCATTTAAGTTCTCAGAATTAAAATACAAAAACTTTTGTCAAAAATTACCCTTGCACAATTGACTAATTGTTAATTAAGTTTAACATTTTTATTATTTTTTATAATAGCTTAGAAGTGTCAGCAACCTTTATTAACATTTTAAAAATATATTTGAGAATTTAATAATGCAAGAATTTTGTTTTATTATATCTCTTTTGATGCTTCTTAATTAAATATGATACTTAACGTTCCTATTTTAAATAGTAAATTCCATAGAAGAGAAACACAAACACACTGCTTTTTTTTTTACGGTTCGCCGACTACGTAGGCCATCTTGAACCGATCATCGACCACAAATATGATCTACCGACTGGGGAGTGTGAAACGGCACCTTCATCCTACGAGATATCCGATCTCATCCGGCCTGTCCAGCGTGAATAGGATGGCTAGGTGTCGATTCATTTTACACTCTTCCCTGAGGCAAGAGCACGCCGTGTTCCCAAGCGGTCACCCGCCCAAGCACTAACCGCGCTCAACACAGCTTAATTTCGATGATCTGCGGGAACCGGTGCTTAATATGTCGACAGGCTCTTGCCCAAACACACTGCAAGAAACATTTTTTGCTAATTAACTAACAATAGATAGCTAAGAAAAATCTAGGTTTAATTTCATTTCCATAATTTTTATATATTTATATTTATACAGGGTGAATCCTAAGTTGATACTTCTTTTTTAGCTGCGTATAGAAGGCATTAAAATAAACAACATTTTCAAAAAACTCAAAAATAAAGTACTTACATTCTTTTATTACACTACGAATTAAATACGGTTCTGCCTAACTTGCCGGTGAATAAAATTAAGAAAACTTCTGGATGAGCCTGCAAGGAAAAGCGTTTTGCATATAATCTCGAAGAAACATCCGCACTTTTACGACACCATATCTATTAGTTCATTGTTTTCAAATTTTACCTTTTTTACGTTTCTATCACCAATTTAAAATTAAATTGCTTCCGAACAACACACCGCAGCGGTTTGCTTAACACTAGCCGTATGACTAATACTAATAAGAGATAAAAAAAACAACAGAAACTACAGCGGGGTATGTTTTTATGACCAGGGCCGTACTTAGAATTTTTACTTCTCTATCTCGCCTATTTTTGAGTTTTTTGAAAAAAGGTATTTGAAAAAGTTATTTATTTTATTGCCTTCTATACACAGCTAAAAAAAAAGTATCAACTTAGGAATCACCCTGTATATTATATATTTACTATATGTATCAATTTTTTTTTTCAGGAATTCTGGCAATATGGTCTTGCAGTGCAGTATTTCTCAATCACAGGCCGTTTCCAACCTATAGTTTAGAAGATATGCCAGCCACTCAGTTTACGTGTCGAGAAAAAATATTAGGAGGATACTACGCTGATCCAGATGCACAATGCCAGATGTTCCATATTTGTGTAAAAGTCGCTGGAGTAGGGGTAAGTTGATTTAATTTTAAGACATTTTAATCAAAAATAATGATCGTATAAAATGTAGGTATGTTGGTGTCTGTAAATAATTTTTTAATTTAAAACCAATATACCTACATTTTAAACTATTTACGGCTAGATGTCACTATTCAGAGATCTCTTTCCGATTCCGGCAGATGTCACTATATGATGATCGGGTAATAGAAAAATTAGATTTTAATATTCAGTGATAATGAATGAGTTCCCTTTCGAAGGAGATTCCAGACTGTTATAACTAACTAAAATTGAATAAGTGATATGACCGAAGTTGGTGAGACAATATCAGGTCCTCCATAGCGCAATTGGCAGCCCACTTGAGGCTTACTCGAGAGTTTCTGTGTTGGATTACCAGCGGAGGCATAACACTTTTTCAATTTTAATCGTGTCTGCACGCCTGCAAACATTTTTTAATTTAATAATGAGCGTACCCCAATGAGATAGGCAGAAAGCGGATTTTTCAAATGAGAGAGGGTTTAAAAAATATATTTTTTTTTCTGGAAAACACAGTCACAAAGTAATACTTTTTAATATAAATTTTCATTGTGAAGATAGACTTTTACGTACGAGTATATTTTTATTCATAAACTCGTAAAATTTTCTTTTTAGAGCCTTTCATACCAGCGTGAAACGCGGTATCTTTTCCTGGCTCGTCTAATTGGAAATTCAACACAAAAATTTTACTAATGGGTTAAAAATAACTTCTAGTTTGGCCGATGATACCTTATTTTTTTTCAAAAAAAAAAACTAAATTTATTTTAAAGTTAATTGTATAAAGATTAATTTATATCATCCGCCATGCAGAACATAAAAATAGAAATATTACGACTATTTATGTTAATTTTTTATTTTCCTTTTTATTATCTTCAAAATCCTCACTGACGCCGCGCCGTTAAATTCTCATAAAATTCGTTTTTATAACATTTTGTATATAAAAAAGAAATTGTACTGCCATCGCTAGATACAGGTACAATATGCGCGATATGGTGGAAATGCACCATTTGCTCGTAATGACTCATCGACTTTTGTTTGCTCTTAATACCTATGGATAATAAACGAAACACTAGACTTAAAATGTTTAAATACGTTTTTTAACTACTTCAGTAACGACAAAACTATTTTTGTCTTTTCGAAAACTATAAGGGGCTACGCCATCCGGACGCCAATTCTTAATACGCCATCTAAACATGTCCTATTGTAATGTAGCTTAAAATCTGTATGTCAGGGACAAATTAAAGTAGGAGCAGAGGGTAAGAATATCCGTTTAATAATTTAAAATCTGTTTTTAACACTTTTAAAACAGATACTTTTTTTATTCAACGGATAAGCGAATGCGACTTCCCAGAATACGCACTTTTGGGACATCTGGTATAAATTAAAAAGGATATAGTTAATTATGCTACGATTATAATGAGTTTTTATAATTAATTCCCGAGATAAGATGAAAAATTGCTTAGAATAATCTCAACAACATGTATAGTGTTAATTCAAAGTAATTAGCTATTTTACTCTCTCTCCATTAAAAGAAGCTTGTGCAAAATATAAATTTTAGAGTCTCTCTTTGAAATTATTGTATCTGACTTATAATAAAAAACATAAATATCATTTAAATAAGGTCAGAGAAAGATATTAAAATACAAAAAATATTTTAAAAATGTAATTAATTGGGATCTATTGATTAGAATTAAAAAGTTATAACTGTAAGAAACTTGTTATTAATCTTTAATTATAGGTTATAATACTTATGTGTGATGGACAGGTACCTTCACTAGTGAAGGGATTAGCTTTAAGTATTTTTAATATTCATACATTAGAAATCAATAGTTAGAAAAGGTAAAATGTTTTTTTTTTATTTATTTTTTTTATTTTAGTTTATATTATAGCTTATATAAATACATCAATAAACTCCTTTAAAATAAATTTTAAAAAATTAATAGAGGTATCAAAAGATTAGCAATGTTTGTACATGGTAGACCATGCACACACTTTTTAAAATGAAAGACGTTAGATGCCGAAAAAGTTGTAATTTTGTCAAACCACAAGACTAACCAAGATCTTGCCATTTCCTCTATTTTCTTTTGACTGATCCCTTTATTCCAAACAGGGTATTTCTATTTTATTACCAAAGCTATTCCGGTGTTTGATAAATATTTCTATTTCGTTACTTTGTTATTCAAAAATCGATCTACTACTAGTATGTGGCGCCCAAACTACCCAAATTTTGATTTACAAATAACAGCAGGAAACGAAGGAAAATATCCATATTTTTTATATTCAAAAAAATAAAACCGAACTAACCTATTTTAATTTAAACTACCGATAATTGTTCTTCAAATATTGGTATTTGGCAGAGGCGGGCACTTTATGGAAGCGATGAGACCACCGCTTCCCCTGATTGTCTTGATTCAAAAAAATGCATTTAAAACATTTTTTAGAATGTTTTATATCAAATAAATATTTGCCCGGTCTAATATCGGAATGATTGCTTAATAAGTCGGCCGCCGCACCGTCTAACGTAATAACACTAGTAGGAGAGTTAGAAGCGTCAAACCTGTACAAGAAAAGAAACAGTAAAATAAAATAATCTAATCCAAGAGAAATATTTCGGAATGTCGTAAATAATTTATAAAATAGAAATACCTAAATAAAATGATGAATGAATTATGATTTAAAGTGTTTTTATATATGAATATTATATTATTGTGATATAAAATACATCTATTGAAAAACTGTATTGACAGTTGTGTGTTCCGGCCACCTTTTTACTCTAACTGTTAAAAAAATAGACACATTCAGTAACTTTTTTAAACAATAATTTCCTTTGAACCAGTGACGTGGAAATTCAGGTGACGAGCGATAGGTGGTAAAGAAAAAAAAATCGATCTTATTCCGCCTGAAAATGGTGGCAGAAGCAGATTACCTTACTCCATTTTTTGACAATCGCTATCCCCATGATCAAAAAACTTGATGTGAATAAAAGTCATAAAAAAATTATGTTGTTCTATCACAGTCGCCTAACTACGGGTTTTCATGACATGTCGAGCAATATCGGTGGTGAGTCCCATGAAATTTGTTAACAAGAAGCTCTGCGGATATAATAGAAAAGGTTTATTAAATGCAGTTTCTTGCACAAAAAAAAATTATTATTTCTACATAAAGTTACATGCCTTAGATCGATTTTCTGAGGCTGCCGATGCGCTCGCCAGAGAGGGCGCAGGCATGATAGCTGATCTAGCAGACAATACAGTAAACAAACCACTGGGATTGGTCAAAGAGGAGATTGACTACACGGCCAAGCAGCTTGCACAGAACAGATGGACAGGGTTGACAACCTGTAGTACATCCAGGCAACTGTGGCCCACATTCGATAAAAAGAGAACCGCAGAGCTATTGAGACACAGTCGAAAAGACGTGAGAAATATTACTGCGGTTGTTACCGGACATTGCCTCTTCGGTAGACATGCCGAACGTATGCAAATACCCACTAACGACTTCTGCAGAAGTTGCAGAGATGAGGAAGAGGAAGAAAGTATTCAACATTTTCTGTGTAAATGCCCTGGCCTCGCAAGAAGGAGGTTCACTACTCTGGGTGAATCATCTTTCGATAGCCTGGAGGAACTAAGCAACTTACAACTTGGACGGCTGAGCAGATTTCTGAACGTAGTGGCTGGTTTGAATGAGTTGTTAAAATCCTTCCGCGGTTACGTCGCACTAACCATCAGAGATCTGATGAAGGTAGGTTCTACGGAACACGTGTGGTATCACAACGGACCTATTCAGGACTACGTGAGACTGTTTGGTCAGAACCAAGGGTCTGCCACTCTTACCTAACCTAACCTAACCTAGATCGATTTGACGTCATAAATAAATTTTCCAAAGTGGATGAGAGAATTAAGCTTCAATGCAAATATGCCCATTTATAATTAAAGTAAATTATTTTGTTAATTTAACTGAGGAAGTACTTAATCTGTTTCTAAAAAAATACTCTGGGGTATACTTCGGAAACCTAAACATCTAAGCCGGAAATTCACACTAATATCAGCAAAACAGTCTTATCTTTTGGAATGCTTCCTCGCATTACTATCCTAGCGCACACCACTGGTTTTTAGATAATTTTTTATAGCTAATAAAAATATTAAACAAGAAACAAAATGGTAAATGCGTAACTAGTCATATTATTTGTATTAGGTAGTAATCTCGACCTAATAGGTGGGGACTTTAACTGGAACAAATTTGCCAGAAGGTTAGTAAAAAATATTTGTGAAAAATGCAAAAACATGCCGATTGAGATGTTTTATGTGATTCATACTTATCATAAATAATTTGTTTTTTTTAATCGTCCTTAAAGGATGAAACATAACCTAACTTAATTTAAAATAAATTTAAATTAATAACATTGCAAAGTTAATTTTCTCTTTAAAATAGCTTTTCAATAAGGTACAACAAGTGGTATCGTCCCATTCAAAAAAATGGGTATGTTTAATTGTTTAATCTCTTTAAGGGATTCGCAAAAACTAATTTTTTTTATGAGTATAAAATCGACAGAACATGTCCATTGACGGGTTTTGCATTTTTCAGAAATATTTTCCGTAATAGCCAATTTGTTCTAGTTAAAGTCCCCACCCTGTATATTCTTATAATAGCTAATAAAAGATACCCTAATTATACTTACGATAGTTGTAATAAATAAAGTTACCATATTTGTAACATAAATTCCTTTCATTTCTTCTCTTTTTATTGTTCAGACGCAGATTGTAACTAATATGTTATATAATCCACTGTGCGGATCTTAAAATTTCTCTTGTATATTCTAAAATATTATTATAATATGTGTATTAGTTTGTCCCATTGTCCCGAGTTAGATAATTTCCCAATTAATATAAATTATATTCTGCAATTTTTTTTAAGATTGAACTACATAACTTTTTTTCTTATTGAAGCGAAATTCTATAACTAAAATATTATTTACTTTCAACCAGTTCATTAGAAACGTCATGATTCAAGGCAATTTTATTACCTACAACATTATCATAAAAAAATTTTTATAAAAAAAATATTAAATACATTTTATCTTTAGATTTTAACCCTTCTTTTTCTATCCTTGCTATATTTTAAAACTCGTTTCAAATGCAAATACTTTGGCAACCCATTAACATGTAGAAGAAACCCTAAAAATGGGTTAAACCAGAAAATAAATATGAGCGAATCAACACTTAAAAAATCCAGTACAGAGTGATAACTATTTAATTAAAAAAACGAAGAAAAAAATATTTTATATAAGTTACTAATGTATTTTAATTTTTGCCGACGTTTAGGTGGTTTGGTTTCTACCTTCTTTAGGGCATAATTAAAGATTAGTAGAGTCGTATTTTTAAAAACTCCGTGAGGGTGGTAAACAATATAGAATTAAAAAGACTCATTACAAAACCAATATTCAAAATAAAACGAACTGAGAAATTCTTACCGGTTTTGGTGCTATATCGCATTAGCAACTGCTTATTATTATATAATAATAATTATATATTAAAGGATAAATTATAATACATTTTCCACAATGTAAGATATAACTGGTACAATAAAATAATCCAGAACACATCAATACAACAAAAAATTGGTTATGACATTTTTACAAAAACTAATTTAAAATAACACTCATACTTTTTAGATGATTATTCTCTGAATCCAAATATTATATTTTATTTTAATTCACACTGTAATTTTAAATTATCATTTCAGGAAGAATATCTCCTATGAAAAGTATATAAATGATATGTTAAGATGTTTTTAGAAATTTCTCCACTGTCAATTTTTTAAGTAACAAGTGACGTAATATCATGTATTTAAAGTATTGAAAGTCATGTACACAAGTTTTAAATAAAATAACCAGTGGGAGTGGCATAATAATGGTTTTTCTTACTAAGGAATAGGAAGAGAGACATGTTATAATTTCTATTCTTCTTTCTATAAGCGTATTGCAAATTAAAAAGTAATAATGCAATAATAATTTGATATAAAGTGTTTAATTAACATGGGAACAATTGCGGCGCCAGAATTTTTGGGATGGGTGGGCACAAGTAACTTCTAAAAGAAAAAGGTCGCCGCCTCCCCCACGCTTGATAAGCAAGGCAAATAACACTAACCTCTTATCCAAAACTGACGTCTAAAAAAAAAGTCAAGGTAGACCAAAACCTCTCTAATTGTCAAATTATGATAGTCTTAAGTAAATGGAGCGGGAAGATTTTTAATATCTATTAATATTAACATAACATTATGTTTAAAATGAAATGAAGACTCTCCTTGAATTTTGTCAGATCCATTTCAGACGCGCTTCGTCCTATCATGGCTCATTAGTAGAGCTAGGATTTGACAAAAGAAAGCATAAGCAAATTTGAATTATTCCTTTCTTTCTTCGGACCAAATACTACATAACACATATATGATATAGATGACCCAGTAAAATTATGATGCTTTATACTTCATATTGCATATTGTTTGTAGTTTTAGCTTAGGTTACACGCTTTATGGACTGTTAACGTCTGTTTATACGTCCCCTTCTATTAAAATAATTTTTTTACCATATGCCAATATAATAAATATTTATATTATTATTACATAACACATAACTTTATTAAGTTTTTTATGTATTCATTATATACATAATAAGTAAGCCAACTGAAAGGACAATGTCTTGACTGAATTGGGAATAGGGCTACCACTTTGCGAGTTCACACTTGACACATAAATTAGCCAAAATGACTAATCTTTGTTACCAAATTCGGTAACCTTAGCGTAGATAAGGGGGGAGATAATCTGACAAAGATCTGGTTGCATAATTTCGGCTTAAGCTTAGCCAAGCTCAAACTTCATTTTGACAACTAACAAGAATGTACAGGGATTGTCAAAATGATGTTTGAACTTGGTTTAACACTGAACTAAGATTAAGACGTAACTGTACCGGGTGATTTATTAAGGGTGACGAGCGGCCATATCTCGGAAACTACTGGGCATATAAATTCAGGAAAAAAAAATATAACTAAAATGGCCATGAGAAAATCCTGGATATAATTTTTAAGTTCCCCATTTTGCCGCAAGAGGGCGTAATTGAAAAGTAAATTTTAAAATTTAACATATCTCCGAAAATTCCACATTAAGGTATATCTTTGATAACACCATTAAAAAGCTTGAACAATTATGCATCATTTTGATCTTATGCTCATTGGCGTACCGACTTTAATAAGAGGGGGGAAGCTGTTGAGAGTGTAATCAGTTAAATCGCTGTAACTAATAAACGACTTATCCGATTTTAGCAAACTAAAGACTGTTCGGAAGATAAATGTATGTAGTTTCACCAATCGTATTTAGTTGTCCATAATAATTCTAAAAAAAATGCTAGAGGGCGCAATTTGTAATAATAACACACTTTTTGATTTTACTCTGAAAAAATGAATCATACGGTATAATTATAATACCATAATCGAAAAGTAGATGAAATTTGCTAGAAAAATTATTAAAACCGCAGCTCGATATCTCCGTTCGTTTCAGCGTTATCGCCAATAGAATAATTTTTAATGAAGAAGCGATTATATATTTTTTAGAAAAAAAGTGGAACGCCACTGATATTTTTTCATGTGGATATTATTTCTGATTAGCCTAGTCAATTCTGCATAAAAATGGTTTCTTGGGTTCTTCTCCTCAGACACACCGTTCTTAATTAAAATAATTAAATTAAATTAGACGGGCGGAAGCATGCCTATTAATTTTTATAAATCAGAAATTTTCATTATCAATGTTAATAATAATAGTAGAGCTAATTAAATTAAGAACGGTGTGCCTGAGGAGAAAAACACAATGCAGAATTGACCACGCTAATCAGAAATAATATCCAAGTGGTTATAGCCCCCTCTAGAATCAAGTATTTTGCTATATTACAGAAAATGTTACGGCCCTTAAGATACAAAAAAAAGCTCGCGCCATTTTAACAGTTACTCGAGTTTTGACTTGATTCTAGTGGTGGCTATAACTACATGCTTACAATTGAAGAATCTGGGACTATTTTATTTTTATCATGAATAGAAAAATTTATTAGAATTCCGCCAGCAAGTTATGTTTTTTTGAGGGGATAACCTAAGCACCCTCAAGTTTTTCATTTTTTGGGGATTGAAACATTTTTTTTGGTACATCTTATCTTTAATAAAAAGAATTGAAAACTTGTCTTTCCGCATTTGTCTTATTATCCCCAGAAAAAAATCGTAAAGAAACAATGAAAATAGGACCATCACAGTAGAAATCCCCCTTGAGGATTTTCTAGTTACAAAACTACGAAGTCGGAAAAAAGTTCGTATTGAAATAGCTTTTTGTGATCAACTGGTCAGCAGATAATATACTGAGTTTTAAATGATAAAATATAAATAATTTGTTAATTACAGGTTCAAGACTTCCGTTTTTTGTGTCCCAACGGTACAGCCTTTGATCAAGATCATCAGATTTGCGCGGATTGGGAGGACGTAGATTGTGATGCAACTACCTTGTATTACTCCAGCGACAACTTTGATCTCTACCGAATTGGCTCAGGTAATGACACTGATTAAATCCCTACACCTGTTTAACCGTGATTAAATTTTTGTCCTCCATATTGGTTTACACTTTGTCGTTTATCACTAATTCTTGGCAATAGTTTATAAAAAAAAAACATTAATTTCTTAATCGTTTGAATGACCTAATATTGATTTTTATCAGTAAGTGTGAAAAATCGGCTGATTTTAAAATTTATTTCTAATTCGAAAAAATTGTCCATTTTCTCAAAGAGATCAGAGTAACAATATAAATAGGAAGACAAAAATCACATCACCATGACTTTGTGATTTTTGTCTTCCTATTTATATTATGTTTCTAAAATACGAAGCTATAAAAATTTAATTTTATTATAGTGTTGGTTACAGGTTTATGTTAGGTAGGGTGTGAAATCCACTCTCCTTCTCGTTTTCGAGGATGGAAAATATAAAAAAGTATTAATTACAGCCTTGTGTTAGGTATTTACTGTTTACAATACAGCGCGGTAACGTTTGTGTCGAAAAAAAAATTATTTTCAAAAATCTCTATATTGCCAGTTACGAGTAAAGTCTAGTGATAAAGTCAATTAAATTCCGAGGAAAGTGGGTTTAAAAAATACACCGATCTTTGGAAATTAATTTTTTTTAATTGACACTAACGGCACTGCGCTGTAGTAGGTACCTACAGTAAGTACCTAACATAAAGCTGTAACCAATACAATAATAAAATTCAATTTTCATAGCTTCGTAGATTAGAAACATTAATTTTAAAATCGGCAGATTTTAACACAGGTATCCAATTTTTTTCCATCACCCTGTATAAAAAAAAAACATAAAGTAAAATCACACACATTGTACTTAGTGGTCCAAGAGATAGCCTACTGTATAAACTGAAAAAGGAAAGGATTGATTGAATTTTGATGAAAGTATAGGCTTTTGGAAATCAAGTACTTTTTTATCTATTCCATAATTAATGGACGCAGCGGATATGCAATATTTTAGACTTATTTAACACCCTGTATAGACGATAGAAGAGTTTTGGACTTGCAGTGTTTTATTTGTTATACATCACAACGTTTCAACTGGTAAGTATCTCTAGTCGTCTTCAGATGAATACTAAATAAGTAGAGTAACTACAGCTCTATTTATAGATGCACTGAAGCATAAGTAAGATGGGTGCAGTTATGCGTTCAGTTCGTGTGCGGTATTTTAAGTTTACATCTACTTAAGAAAGATGTACAGATATTTCTTATATTTAATGAGGGCTTACTAAAACAATCTGGTTCTGGGGCATGGTAACAGCTCCCTTGAATTTCCGCCAGTGTGGTTCTTTATGTGAGATTTCGGCTTCTATTCACTTGATATAATGCCCCTACGTCCAGGCATGGTCAGCTGCACCTGACTTTTCGGTATCTCCTTTTAACCTATTATTTTTATGTTCCTGGATCGCTGTTTCGAGTGTTTTAGCAATGTAAGTAAGCTCGCCCACATTTGCAGGGAATCCGGTAGACACAGTTTTCCTGTATTTTTAGTTTGTTGGTTTGGTCTTCGTCAGGTGGCTTCTTAAGGTATCTCTCGAGCTGAAAACTGTGTTGATATATCGCTTTCCTTCTTTATGCAGGATTTGAGCTTCTCTCCACTTGATGGAATGACCGTGTGTTACTTGATCCTAGTTTCAAGCAAGCTGCAACCATACACCAGAACCCAGATTGTTTTAGTAATCCCTCATTAGGTATAATAAATATCTGGAAACCTTTGTTAAGTAGTAAACTTAAAATACCGCGCACGAACTGCATGTGTGACTGCACTCACACAGTTATGCTCCAGCTAATCTAGCTAGTATAAATAGAGCTGTAGTTACTTTACTTATTTAGTATTCACCTGAATACGACTGGAGATACTTACCAGTTGAAACGTTGTGATGTAAAACAAATAAGGACAATGTCAAAAACCCTTCTATCATTCAAGAAACATCATTGTCTCCAACCTTCAAATAGGCACCCTGTATATATACCATTCAAGTTCATAGTACTGTATCTTTTAAAAATTTAATTTTTGTAATTCTAAGGAAGCTTTGTATTTTAATTATAAATTTAACTCATCAATAGTCATCATACAACATAGTAGGCCGTTGATGGTGAGATATGACTATGATGAGCCGTGTAATGCAGAATCATTATTCCTCCGTAAAGCACCGCTATAGCAATGAAAAAGTGAAAGTCGTAGGATGCTAAAGGTCGTCGGCGATTTATGTTTAAAAAATTGCGAGATAATCACTAGGTAACTTTATAAGAAAAATGTTAATGAGTTAGTCACATAATTTGATATTGCAGGTGCGTAAATCAATAAAATCATACTGATGAGGACATTTTAATAGATATGTAATAAATTTATAAATAAAATTTAAAAAAACATTATTTCCTGAAAGAGGGGCCTTAGTCAGAAGTATATTTTATTTTACAAAATAAAATATTAATGGTTTTAGAAGGTTGAATATTTTATATTAAGATCACAATTTTTGTATGTCCAATCGACGTTAGCATACGGCTCTAATGAAACTTATAAAGAAGGATTCGCACTTTTTTCTAATTTTAATTTGATTTTGCGTAGCGCAGTGAAATCGACGTTAAGACATATTTTAGTTGGTGTCTCTTTGAAGATTGGAGACAATATTGTTTCTTAAATGATATAAGAGTTTTTGTATTTCCATTATATTTATTTGTTGTAAATCACAACGTTTCAACTAGTAAGTATATCCAGTCATCTTTGGGTGTAAATAAGGACAGTAACTGCAGCTTTATTCATACCAGCTAGATGCACTGGAGCATAATTGAGGTGGGTGCAGTCATGCGTTCAGTTTGTTTTAAGATTACATCTGCTTAACAAAGGTTTCCAAATATTTCTTATATCTTACGAGGGCTTACTAAAACAATTCGGGTTCTGGTGTATGGTCACAGCCTCCTTGAACTTCCGCCAGTGTGGTTCTTTATGTGAGATTTCGGCTTCTATTCACTTGATATAATGGCCGTACGTCCAGGCATGGTCAGCTGCACCTGACTATTTGGTATCTCCTTCTAACGTATTATTTTTATGTTCCTGGATCCTTGTTTCGAGTGTTTTAGCAATGTAAGTAAGCTCGCCCACATTTGCAGGGAATCTGATAGACACAGTTTTTCCTGTATTTTTAGTTTGTTAGTTTGGTCTTCGTCAGGTGGCTTCTTAAGGTATCTCTCAAGCTGAAACTGTGTTGATGTATCGCTTTCCTAGTCTTCTAATTCTCTCAGATACTGAGATGTTGAGTGTTAATGTGATATAAGAATTCCCTGAGTTCATCATCGTTTTCTTCGTTCCAAATAATGAAGGCGTCATCTACATATATCAGCTAAGTTTTTGGTTGTTTCTTTGCTTGTTCCATTGCTTCAGACTAAAACCACTCCATGTAAAAATTGGCGCTTATTGGCAAGAGAGATAAGCAGTGTGTCCCCTAAGCTGAAGAACCTATCTTTTTCTTGGAAAATAAGAATTATTGAGGCAAGTTTCTAAAAGTTCCACGATGGCATTAGTATGTAGCAGTATTCTTTCCTGTAGAGTCTGGTCTTTCCCAAGTCTGCTTGTTTTACAGGGACGTTAGTGTAATATCTTCATATTTCAGATAAATTTTAAAATGACACGTTTTGACAATGCAAATTTTCAATTTCAAAAAATTTTAAAAAATACCATAAACAGTCACAAATACACGTGATTTTAATTTGTATTTTAACCATCAACCGCCTAATTTGCGGAATATCCGCAAGAATGGGTATCGGGTTTATTACTTTATTTGTTACATGTCGAAATCATTTAAAACGAGCACAGCGAGACGATATGCAAGAAACACTTTTATTGCTGAACTATGATAATTTCAAATAAGATGAGTTCGTTACCTTATGGCATTTGTATAAATGTTTATTGATTGTTGTCGTTTACATGGTATACGTAAGTACTTAAACATGATTAACAAAATCTTCCTAGTACTTTCATTTTAATTGTGAATCTGATTGCGATCCATAAAATGTACCAAATAAAGAAATGCTAATTTTTACGATCAGATTACTGATACACTTAAATGGATATATTATGTTTGTTATTTTTTCTCTTTACGTTAGTAAATTATTGTTAACCTGCTTACCAAGTTGTTAAGAAGATTAAAGAACTAGTCCTTCACCGCGGCTGTGGTTCAGAGGTGAGTTACTGGCATTTAGCGTGGCGACCCGGGTTCAATTCCCGGAGTGGGCATACGTACAATAAAAAAAAGTATGTCCGAAACTCAGTGGATTTAAGAATGCAGGGAAGGGTGTTAAAGGTATCATCTCCCAACCCACCCCATTGGCGCCGGTAACCAGGCCTGATGAGATCGGACATCTCGAGGGGTGCGGAAGAAGATACATACTCCCCAATCGGTAGGTCATGCAATGGCAAGAAACCAAGGATTGATAACCCTTGGGGGGTGTCGCATAACCGATGATCGTGGTTCGGAACCCACGTTAAGCTGTAGATCTCCTCGGGAATGGCCCTGGCAGCGAACGAAGAGGAAAAAAAGCCGAAAAAGCAAAGCAAGCAACTAAAAATTGTATGACAGGATATGCTTATGTGCTTTCAGGAGTCTACTAACGTTCAGTCGGCCGGCCGGCGGACGTCAATTCATGGACTGTCCATCCGCCGGCCGACCTTTCTCGATAGTCACATTACACCTTCAGTTTTATTTACCGATAACGGCCGGCATTTCTCGGTCGGTTTCGAATGCGGCCTCCACTTCACTATACACGCACAGTTTTTTATTGTCAGTTCAAACATGTCACAAGAAAAGTGTGCGCAGCGGCAATTGTTATTATTAAAGCTGCAACGTTTGAGTTTAAATAACAAGGCGTCGAATCGAGCGGGCAAGGACAAGCTGCATAAGAATCCCCCAAACTGCCGCGAACGGCCGGAACTTTTAGCGAGCTGTCTACCATTGCGGTGCTAGTTTTGTTTTATTAAATTGAGATGCAACTTAGCTACGGTACAGTATCGCGCCGCTTTTCAACATAGGGATTTGCACGGCATCATAAGGTATTTTCACAAGAATTTTGGGCAATATAATAATATGTCAATGAGTAGGTACAACTTTTTGTTTTATATTTTAAATTTAGATATGTAAAAACGGGTAGGTACGCTTATGGTTCGAATACAAATGTTTCAGCTTTAGTCATAACTTGTTTTCGGCCGACCGACTGAACGTGAGTAGGTTAATCCTAGTTCAGCATGTGGAATTTATTTTGCAATATTGCGAGTGTCTCAGACGTATGCAGCATTTTGTTTTGTAAATACTTTTTGGATCATGCTCGCTCTCCTTGACTATGATGCAAAGTAGATCCCCTGTCATTGGGGGTATCATAAATAGGGGATGAAGCTAGAGATACAAAATACCGATTGATAAGACCATCGCAATTTCTTGGATAAAATCATTCAGGTGACTAAGAAAATTTATATAAGCATATTGCTTTTAGTATACTATGTCGACGACGGAGTGCTCAAACTTCCGAGCAAAATATATATAATCCACTCGAGTTGTACACTATATTTTTTCTACCACTCGACTGCCAAACTTTATACTAAAAACTTTTACTCCGAAAGTACAACAAAATAGTTGTAGAATTCATTTTAAACAGTGAAACCCGATTTTTGTGTATTAATATGAACTTTTAACGTTCGCCTTGGTAAAGTCACAGAATATATAGCTACGTTATATATTCTGTGGTAAAGTTTTTCAAAATAATCGCCAATTTACAAACTAGCAACATTTTTAACGTGGAAAGATAGGTGGCAATACTGTAAAAACAACAAAACCTTTAGTAAAAAATGGAATTAATATTTTTCTAGAAATCTTATAATTTCGTCTGTTATATCGAGTTGTATGTCTCATCTTCATATTCCATTCTTTAAGGAAAAATTACCTGTTAATTTTCTATATCTGTTGCCGATAATAGAAGTTTTAAGATCGATTGTGATTAGATCCCCGTTCAAAATATATTAGAAAATATCGCGGTGGACAAATATTTGCATGGCAAATAACAAACCATCAGTAGTAAAAAACATTTATTTTGTAGGTAATATAATATCTTGTAGTAATTGTCGAAAAATGAGTGGAAAACTGGAGATTTTTAAAATAAAAAAGTGCTTCGCACACATTTTTAGTTCGGTCATGAAATAACAATAGTTCGGTAGGAATATATTTTGGTATTATACCTTCAATTTTGTCACTATTTCGTGCACTCTTTAGGAACACATTGTGTATGCATAGACTCTGAGATAAAGGTGTTGATTTAAATTGAAAAGGAACAAATTTTATTTGACAGATTTGCATATTCTTAACCTTACTTCTGTCAACATGTAAATTTGATTTCTTTGTAATTGACCCCTATAATTATCAGTTTGCTATTCTAACTACCCTTTTAGGTAACCGAAATAGCCCACTTTTCTAATCACTTTAGTGTAACGAAAACAGCTAATTTTCATATGGGAATAGAAAAAAGTCTTTCTGCATTTAGTCAAGTGCCCATCTTGTGACATATTAAAAAATACCTTAATAGCTAAACCTCCAGTAAAGCAACTAGACCCTTATATTTCGGGGAAAGCCTAAACCTCTAATCTGTAATCTGGAGTCAACGGGGCTAACTCCCCCTTGATTGCGTCTATGTAAAACTCCAAAGAAATGTTTTGGCAATAAAATATATTTACGGAAGCCATAAGTATTTGTACAATATATTTTATTCCTAATGTAACATGTAGCAATCATGCGATAGAAAGAGCGAGAAGTGACGTGTGGGAAGTAGCGTTTTTGTCGTGTCAATTGCAGTACCCATGCAATGTACATAAAGAAACTAATTCAGCCTACTATACCAACAGAAACAGTAGTCATATATACACGTTAAGAGGAATTTAAATTGTAAACATAACATACCTAGACTAATCTTACTTTTCCTTTATTGAAGAACCAATTGACGGGGGAGACACAGTTCTTATTAAAATTGCCATCGACCTTGATATACCACAACCAATAAAATTATATTAACAATCAAATTGGCTGTCAATGAATTTAAACAATTTTTAAACTGCTTCTGTTCTATTATTTTTCTAAATAAATGCGGCGACCAAACCTACTACTACTACTATAAATTTCGCGAAATAATAAAAGTTGAGATAAGAATTTTTTAAAAACCGCCTTTAATCTGACTGGAATAATAATGTCACACCCAGTCGTGAGAACACCAATGAAAATGTGCATTTCTGGTGTTATTTTTAGCCATATTGAAAAAATACTCTAGAAGAACCCTGTGTCCCCTCACTGGTATTAGCGCTGAGAGTATAATGTAATCATTCCTCTCTGCTTCTAATTATTGGCTACCGTCAATGAAGACTCGTCGTCACTACCATAGCCTTATAACTTAAGAAGAGTAAGACAAAATCCTCTCATTTACTCTTTGTTAAATTCTGGACGGACATGTTGGCTACAAAGCGTTTAACGAATGCTATGGGTAATTTTATTTACAACATATCGGAATGCTTTTAAAATCAACTGAGAGTTACAGTTTTATTCGGGGATTTGGCTTTATTTCGTTTAAGTTCCATTTTGTTGCAAATGCAATTGCACGTTTACATTGAAATACAACTTTACCGTTTACTTTATTGCATTTTTTAACACTACATTTTAACCCACACAGATTCTATATTTCTGAAAGGCCCTATTTCCAGATACCCGTCACCTCCTAAATCCGATGTCTTAATCTGGCCCGATTTGCGCTAGTAAGAAATAGCATACATTTTTGAAAAATACAAGTTTTTCAAGCACCATGTAAACCATATCTGTGATATCTCGGAGCATATGTTTTTGCGTACATAAAATTGGGAAACCCATTGTCTATGTATAATAAAGCTTTATTCGCAAGAAAAATTACTTATAGATTTATAACCTATGTAATATTGCATAATTTTTAAATACAGGATCTTAGGAAATATTCTACTTAATTATTCCATTTTCCACATGTAGGTATAAAATCAGAAGTTAGTTTTCTTTAATTAGTGAACGAAAATTAATTTTATTTATATAATAATTATCTTGTATAACAGACGTCGTGACATCTTATTTCTTTAGAATATGATGTTCGTTCTTCAGAATTTCATTGTTTTAGCGATTTCACTGAAATTAAACGTTTGTTATTCTATTCGTAAATAACGAAATATATCTTGGTAATAAATCAAAATATGTACTACATTAATTACCATAAGTACTTTAAATAATTTAAAAAAGTATTTTATTAAGACTGGCATTTCCAAAACATTCTTTAAATAACAGTAACAACATTAATTAAGGTTATCAGTTGTCAAACTGATAACCTTAATTAATAAAGTAAGAAATATTATATTTCGATGACTAAATAAAAGCGACTATTAATAACAACTTTTAAATTGTATAAATTCATTTTTAATCCTATAATTTGTTTATTTCAGGGTTTGAGTCAAAAGCACACAAATATGGAGAGGACGAAGAAACTTTTGCCCTACAAAGAGCTGAAACAGGAGATGCCAGAATAAACAAAGAACCACAGACTCAGGTGGTTAACCAACAGCGTGACTATCAAAAACCTCAGGCTAGAAGGAATAACAACAATAATAATCAAGAACGAGAAATCTTTAAAGCTTCAAGTTCTTCTAATTTCTTTAATAATAGAAATAATGGCAAGGAGACTGATGAAGATTACGACGACAATGTAAATATTAATCAAAACCGAGATAATGAACAGAAAAGAAAGGTGATAAGAAAACAAATCAGAAGACCTGTGTCACAGAACAATGACCAGGCGCCTGCTCAGCCACAACAACCTCTTGCAAATAATAGAAACAACAATAACAATAGACAGGCAGAGCAAGATCTTCAAAAAACTCCTGAAGTTCAGACCAAGCGTCCTCAAAGACCCACTGGTTTTGTCAACAATTTTGCTGGTAGTAGTTACGTTCCTACCACTTCACGCCCTTCAACAACTACTAATAATGATCAGTACACCACTGCTTCAAACAATAATAACTTTAGAAGAGGGCAGCGACAAAGAATTAATAACGGTGGAAGTTTTGCTCCTTCAAGCGAAAATAGTAATCCGCCGACTCCAACATACACAGTTAGTACACCAGCACCCTTTAGACAAAATACAAATAATCAAAACGGGAAATATTATAGTACTCCCACACAAAACTACCCTTCATCAAGATCTACCAGTGCTGCTGCGAACTATAATCAAAACTATGATGTTCCAAAGATCACGAAAAACACTGAAAACTATCCATCTAACAATCCTAGATACTCCAATCCAACTACTCCATTAGTTAATCCACAACAATATAATACCGCTTTTGATAAGAAAATTACAAGTCCCAAGAAATTTGAGTCCAAACCAACAACTTTCTCACCAAATGCTAAGCCATTTAGTTTTTCAGCCAACACGAATACTCAGCAAAATACTCAAACTTTTAATAGTTTCCCCACCACCTTTGCTCCAAGAACTCAACAGGCTTACACTCAAATTACCCAGCAAACAAAAAGTTATAATACACAAAATAGTCAACAACAAACCAATACCTATAACCAACAGAATACTCAACAAACCAATACCTATAACCAACAGAATACTCAACAAACTACTAACTATAACACACAAAAAGCACAAACTTCAAATAGTTTCAGTCAACAAAGTCCCAGTACTTTTGGGCAAACATTTAACAGCGCCAATACCAATACAACCCCACGATCAACTACTTTTACCCAGTACACACCTACAATACCAAAAATATCACCAACTACCCCAGTAAGTAGATCTAATAGGTTTGATGAGACTCAGTATGATGATGGAACTTATGATAATAAAAATGATAATAACGGTGGTGAAGATGAATTTCTAAAAACTGCTCATAGTCAAAATATAGCTAGTAGTAGAAACGAGTTTGCCAAGGTACAAAAACAACAACAAGTATCCAGTACCACACAGAAACCTTATGAGGCACCAAAAACCTTCTATACCACTACCTACTCTCCTAGACCTACAGAGAATTATCCCAAATCGACACTTTTTGCCTCAACGAGAAATACTCAAGTTACCCAAAGGCCAGTTGAAACTAAGGCACAAGAACCAGCTGCGAAACCAATAAGTAAAAAAGTTAAAAACGTCAGTTATGATTATGCCTATTATGACAGTTTAGGTCCTGAACCTGATTATCAAATAGATACAGACATTAAAAAATCAAAACATTAGGCTAGTGTAGAATTAGTTAGGTATTTATAGTTATTTCATTGTTAAGTCTGTTTAACCATAAGTTTTTTAATTAAATTTATAAATATACAATATTTCCAAAAAACCTTAAGGTCCAGTTATTACAGCAACATATTTTAAGTTTGTACATATTTGTAATAAAAGTGCTGTTACCTTTTTTAAACATGTGTGTTTTTTTTAAATAAATATAGATGCTTTGTGGCTAGACATCATAAAAATTAATATAAAATATCGGACTCTAAATAATAAATAATTATCTTTACGTAATCACCAGTCGAACTCAGATAACAGAGCGGGGGACCACCGCTTCTTACTTCTTTTTCTGAGGACCCTCAAGGGTAGTTCTTGCAGTAAACCAGTAATCTGAAGCACTCAGGTTTTATGGTAAAAGTAGAGATTAAAGATTTGGACGATATGGAAGCTAACACATGTAGGTGTACGTGAAGACTTAACTTTTCCCATAAATGTCCAACCAAAATCTGTTTCAAAAGCGGTAGGCTAGCCAGGTTTGCCGACGATCTTTTCCTCAGGACCAAAGACACCAATTCAGCGCCTAATAAATGGAATCAATGGAGCCTGGATTATAATAAAAATAATTCGCCAGATGTAATACAGTAATATGAGACCATTTGGAAGTGCCCAAAGAAATTTTGGGCTGATCCGAGTTTATCGTTTTTAAACTAATAGCATCAATATTAATGATTAAGCCTTTATTCCAAGGCATGCTTATATCAGTCAAATCTTCAATAGGTACAGATAAGGCCTGTTTAGGTATCTTTAAGCACTGAGCGCATGTTTCAGAAATACAATTAGCCATGACGCCAGTATCAGAGAGGATACGAGCTTTTTTAAAATTTCCACAAGAATATCTAAAGAGGCTATAGCTAAAACCACTGCATTTTGTTTTGAGGACAACATGGTGGTCAGAGCGTTAATCTGCTCCACATTTTATTGAGGGGTGGATTAGGGTTGATTAATAGAAATCGTGGCAGGAGGTGCAGGATTTAAATGCCTTTGTCGCGAGGATTGAATATTTAACGGATTCGTTTATCTGTAGATATAAAGAAGCGTGTGTTGCCGAAATGTGCACGTAAAATTTAATTTACAAGCACGTAAAACATGTGGCTAACGAAGACAGTAAGCACAGAGATTTACCTGTTTAAAAAAAATAATTCTCTGCTGTGGAATTGTTCCAAGAAGAGAAGATAGGGCAGCGATTTAACGAAGTATGCGATACGGAACATATTTGACATGTGGGCTTATTATCATTCGCAGGGGGTATTTCTGTACAAAAACCAAAATAATTTGTCTGCCTATGACCCCATTTATCAGAATTGTCAGATTTAGGTTTAACAGGAGCAGTAAATTGTACAGATTCCAATTCCAAACATTGATTTTCTAAAAATATAATTGACGGTTTATAGGCAGAAATATTGAAGGAATATTAACTGCATATCAAAAGCTGTTTTAATACCTACATGCATTGGCATTTTTTGAAAAAACATCTATTAAGTGACGACAAGAACCTTTATTACTAAAAACAGGTACCTACATTATAAATTTCATAAAAATAACTAGTACCCAACACACGTTTCTGACACCTATTTACCAAAGTATCATAATCATAGTTTTCCTCGGTCAAAAATATACTCTTTAAAATATCGTATGAACCGCCTGACAATGACGTCATAAGATATTGAGACCTTTAACTCGGAGACAAAGATGTATTGGTATGAATTAAAGTGTTATTTAAATCAATAAAAGATGGCCAGTTCTTAATTTCCGTCAAAGGTCATTTTACCTCTGGAAGTATAGTTTCGACCCTTCTTTCAGCAGTAGACGTAGTAGTGCCCGCATTTATTTTAGATAAATCTGACATTAATATCCATTTTATGAGCTTTGATCGCATAAAAGGTCTTATCAAATGCAATGCGTACTGCATCGTGTGCATTGCGTTATATTTTGTTAATAAACTTTTTATTTAATTCTGAATTGAAAAAAAAAACAATCAAACAAATTTCTGCTCTTGCTACTTTACATCCTTAGCTGCTTTTAATGCAGAATCGTACAGCGATTCTCACTTTAAGCCTAATTGGGTAATGTCAAAGCCATTTTAAATAAAAATTAAAAACTGACAGCAATAATAAGTTTTAATTTCTGCTTTGACAAAGACTGTAGAAATAATACATTTTTTCTCCTCCCTATATTGTAAATAAAACATTTTGACACTGTTTTGAAGGACGTAAGTAACAATTGTCAAAACCGCGGCTGTGGCTCAGAGGTAGAGCTACTAGCATTCGACCGCGGCGACCCGGGTTCGATTCCCGGAGTGGGCATACGTATAATAAAAAAAGTATGTCCGAAATTTAGTGGATTTAAGAATGCAGGGAAGAGTGTAAAAGGTATTATCTCCCAACCCACCCCACTCACGCCGGTAACCAGGCCGGATGAGATCGGATATCTCGTGGGGTGCGGAAGAAGGTACACACTCCCCAATCGGTAGGTCATGCAAAGGCAATAAACCAAGGGTTGATAGCCCTTGGGGAGTGTCGCATGACTGAATATCGTGGTTCGGAACCCACGTTAAACTGTAGATCCCCTCGGGAATGGCCCTGGCAGCGAACGAAGAGGAAAAAAGCCTAATTCGAAAGAAATAGAAAAAGTTAGTTCTATAGCTAGTTACTATGTCAGTCGAAAAATAAGCTAGTTGAAATAAAGATTATTACACGTTAAAAAGTTACGCATTTATAAGTTAGTTCCGTTAGTGAAATCTGAGGGTGGGACCTCGGCCCACCTTCCAGCAGCAGAAATTGGAAGTTATAGAAATTTTTAAAATATAATGCGTGTGAAAGAAAAGTGATAGCCCAGAATTGGACGGAAGCTAATATAAAGTTTAAATCGGTTTTTATTCGGAAAACGGGAGTTTTGGAGACGATCGATATATATGTTTTTACTTCGTAATGAAAATAAGTGTATATTGACAAAAGTAATAGACACAAATTTAGAAAACAATTATCAGTTCTGAGTGACAATGAATAGTTCACAGTACATTTTTCAGCTCGCAGTTAAGGTTAACAGTAGACCTTTCGGGCGTGATAGACTTCAATCAGATATCGCGAATTAGAGTTTTGGCCGTCGTTTGAGACTCTCGAATACGAGGTGCGCGCGGAAACTATTATCGCTTTCCAATACTGACATGGATGGATATGTAGTAGCAAAAATATGTGTTGTGAGCCAAAAGTAATATTTATTGGAATTTGGTATTGGTGTAAATTTTGCTCCCTTTCGAACTTTGAAAATTTACTGAATAAAACTCATGGAAAATTTACAACATTAAATTATTAATTAATCCTGTGTTTACTTTGCAACTTATGGTTCACTATAAAGGCATATTGGGCTGTAAGGTACCGAGTTCTTCCCGAACTCACACTGGAGTAGATCTTCTCGTTGCTGGGCCAACCGAACAAGATAATAATGAAAGAGGATACGGGGTGGAAGCTATAGTACAATTATTACAATAATATGAACATTATTTACAAAATGTGGATAAATGTTTTCTCGTTTTAATTTGTATGAAAATATACTAGGCTCGAACTTTATTACCAGCCCTCGCTATCGCTCGGGCACAAAATCGTTCTCGACTAGTAAATATTACTTACATCCCTTGTAGTATAAATAATTATTTAATCAAGTCAAATAAAAACTTAATTTAAAAAAACATGATTAAGGTAATTAAATAATGGAAATGTACTTTAAAAAATAAATTAAAGGTGGTTATGCGAAGACTGCGACATTAATTGCTAAATTCATTAAAAAAAGTAGGCCCTTTTTTTGTCAACATTTGCGATATGACGATGTATGAATTGAAATACTATTTAATAAATTTAATAAAATTTATTTTAGAAAATAAAAAATGCTTATTTTATACTGGCGAGAATGACCAAAATAAAATATAGCTAAACATCCAAAAAAAATAATATAAAATAGCAGACTATAAATAATTATTATCATTTAAATGCAATTGGCACAACACTATTACTTATAAACACTCACCGAACTCAGATACGATAGCAGGAGACCAACGCTTCTTACTTCTTTTGAGGGTCCTCAAGGGTAGTTCTTGCAACAAACTAGTGATCTAAAGCACTGACGTTTTATGTTAAAATTGCAAATTTTGTATCGATTAAATAAAGCCGTACCGGTATTTTTCACGTTGAGATTCGAACTCGTCGCGTCGTGTTCGTCTTCCACTGGCGCGCTGCACCGATGCGCGCACGTGCTGTGAGTTTATTGACGGTGTGCGCAACATTATTTTAAAGCTTATTTGAAAACAGTTAAATAGGCTAGAAATAGTCAAATTTAACTAAAGCGGCACTCACACGTTCAATATTATTGTCAATATATAACCATGAATCCTACTGAACTGATTTTAACCAAACCATCTTCACTCTGGCCTTAATTGTCGCTACGAAATTTCGCATCGGTGTAATTTAGAAAGATGAGTAACAAAAAAAAGCTTGTATAGCTATAATTTTATCAAATTTATCTGATTGTGAGAAAAACGTAAAAAAAAGACGCTGGCAAAAAAAATGGTTATCGAAACGAAAGGAACACATCCATTTACATGTGCTACATTTAATTTTGGAAACGGACCCTGAAGATTATCGGAACTATTTTCGAATGAATATGAACTATTCCATATGTTAACCCCTTATATTAAGAAGCAGAATACAATTATGAGGCAAGCAATATTGGCTCATAAACCTCTTCGGCAGCACAACCTGACCGTCTTTTTTCTGTAATTTGTTCTGAGACCCTTTATATTCTTCGATTTACGAATCTTTTTTTTTGTTTATAAATTTTTAAAAAAATTTTGTAACCGCCTTCTTATATCCCTATTACTATAGTCTTTTGAAGACGAATCCCATAACTCTGGCATTTCACGGTAAGCCGCAATAATAGTATATTATTTAACGAGCAGTAATGTAGGTCATAACTCAAGCAGATAAAGTTTGTAGCACGAGCCGTAGGCGAGTGCTGTAATTCATCAAGTGAGTCATGACCATTACCGCAAGTTGAATACTTTATTTACGACTATAGCAATAAATACTAAGATACATGTACAGAGAAAAAACTTTATTCACAAATCTTGATAGTTACCTATAACAATGCTATACAAATTTTAGTTGCAATTACTCATTGTGTTTATTAATAAAATTAACTGTAAAGTTTGAACAACCAGTAAACTGAATATGTGGGACCGAATTATGCAAGTTTATTATTTCTTTTTGGTTTTGTTGCATATATGCTGTTGATGTACTAACTGGTTGAGGTGTTATAGAACTGTATATTTTATTTGCAGTATCTGTCTTATTCTTTTCGGAATCATCAACATACCCCTTAGCCACAGTAGTTGATCGCCAACCGCCATGGCGTTTCAGTGCAGTTATATCCCCTCCAGCATCTACTAATAAAGTTGCCGACGAGCGGCGAAAACAATGCCCTTTATATAAATTACAGTCTGGTAATTTTAAAAATGTAGCAATGTCTTTCACCATTGCTCCCAATTTATTAATGCCAATTCTTTGTGAGTGATATTTTCCATTTTCAAATTTAAAGAATAATATCGTTTGCGATACATCGGTATGACGCAGATTTAAATAATTCTTAACTATGGTATGAAAACTTCCCGTAATAGTAAATTTACTGGCAATTTTTATTTTCGTATTTGGTATACTGACCATAAAAATAGATCCATGATCTTCTAAATCTGTAATTTGCATAGAGTGCAATTCTGCTGCACGACAAGCACCCATAATGCCCATTATTAAAGCAACCTAAAATAAATTATGCAATTGACTAGATGATAAAAACTATTGAATTATTGTGAGATCTACTACCTTTGTCGCCAGATATTTCTCATCAGGAGCTTCGTTTATGAAATTATTAAATTGTTCTGGCGAAAAATGTTTTGCCTTTTTAGCTACATGTTTCTCTAATTGACGTTTAAGAAACGCACGTAACTTTAAATAATTCTCTATATTGATTCCATTATTTATGTTGAGTGTGCTTGTTAGCATGGAGTAAAAAGCCCATAGAGACGATGCTTTATATTTAGTGCTAAGTTCGCTAAAATATGCCACAAGTACATTTTCTGTAAACGATGACTTAATGTTCTTACTGCTACACTAATTTTTGAAAATTCTTGTATACACCTTTATATTTGTTTTTGAATTTTTCGGGCAATAAATTCTGTATCGTCACATTAGCTAGTTGTCTTATTTCTGGAGGTGTACATAATAATTCATCTTCACTATCTGAATTCATCAATTTCAGCACAAAACTTACAACAATTAGGTATTAACTTAATTTGAAAACGTCAAGATGGACTGTTCCCTTTCGGCCAATCGGCTTGTACAGAAGTAGAGAGCCACCTTGATATTCGGTTCGTAAATAATTCCAAGCCTCCTTTTTGATTTATTATAGTGAGTTATAGCAGCAGTGACTTATTATAACTCACGCTGTTTGTTTATAGATACTATTAATTGCTCAAAAGCAGTTGAATAATTAATATATAATTTAATAGGAGTAGATAAAGTTTTTTAATATAACGTCTTCACTCTTATTTTTATCGAGCTGGAAGCCGCCGGAGATGTGACTTCCATTGCGTTCATATTTATACTGGCAAAATATTGTCAATATAGCCCTCAAACGATCAATACTTCTTCAATATAGTCGCCCGTCCACAATATTGAAGAAATATTTTCGAATCGCCAAAAATACATCGATATATTGACAATACTTAAATATTTTGGCTCCACGATCGAAATTATTGTCAATATCATTAAATGTTTATTATTTTTTTTTACAGGTAATTTTATTGGCAAGTACAAACCTCCCAAGAAATGTTTATTTTAATTGTCATTTTTTTCCCTTCTTTCGATTTCGGCTTTTTACCTCTTCATTCGCTGCCAGGGCCATTCAAGAGGGAACTTACAGCTTAACGTATGATCCGAACTACGATCCTCAGTCATGCGACACCCCCCAAGGACTATCAACCCTTAATTTCGTGTCATTACATGACCTACCGATTGGGGAGTGTGTACCTTCTTCCGCACCCCACGAGATGTCCGATCTTATCCGGCCTGGTTACCGGCGTGAATGGGGTGGGTTAAGAGATGATACATTTTACACTCTTCCCTGCATTCTTCAACCTACTAAATTTCTGACATACTTTTTTTTATGATGCGGATGCCAATACCTTACCTCTGAGCAACTGTATATATAAAAGTCATAAAGATAAAATACATGCACAACTTTTGGCAACAAAAAATGTTTTGCTAAATGTTTTCTTTAAATATTTGGGATTTCTTTTGGAAATTAAAATACTTTACAGCTATTATTACTTCTCAAGGGGTTTAGATCTCATTCAATTTAATTGAGTAGGTACTGACACCAATAAGGAATCAATTATTGTCAGGTATTTGGGCTTTTCAGCTCCTACAGACCTGGTCCAGAAAAAATTTATTATTTTACAAAAGAAATGGTTAGATAAGGGGAAAAATATTTATACGAATTATTTGGTGTTGTGGGATTTTTGTATTGTGTTCGTACTGGGTCGTGTGGCTTTTATTAAAATATGTGCTTTAAATGATAAGCTTTTTGTGTGCTCGTATTTTGTAGTAAATGAAGGTTAGTTGGAAACCAGTTTTAGCACATTTATCCTCTAAAAATATAAATTAGAAATTAGTCAGTTACCACCTGTATCCCCTTTAATTACGAAGAGATAGAAGTCAGTATTAGTGACGTAACTAACGGTGTCCAATGTTCTGCTAAATACCAATGTTCTTCCAAGAATCCTTAGTATAATAAATCCAAATCCCACACCCCCATCGCATGTGCACTCACCACACAGAGACCTTAAAGAAATCTCCCTATAACCCTACTCTAAAATCAACAAAAGAAAATATTTGGATAGTTTAAAACTTGCATGTTTCCAACCACGATGCACCATCCGGTATAATGGTGTTTTTTGTATAAATCATACAATAACCATTCTTTGTTATTTTAGAAATAACTAAAGATGGCGGAAATTTAGTTAGTGGCTTAGGTTTTCTAAACGAAACTTAGATCTAGTAAAAATGTACTATATTACCTACAAAAAAAAGTAAAAAAATTTATTATAAAATCTTTTATTAATTAAATATATTAATCTATGAGTATTTATAACAATTTTACAATAATACAAAAATTAATTTAAAATATCGGTAAAAAACATACAAAAAAGCATTTTTACAAAATAGACAAACATTTTTAATGAAAAATCACTCTAACAAATAATAGAAGAAAGTATATAGTGAATTTATTCACGAGAATAAAAAACACTATAGAAGTAAAAAAGTCAGAGGGAATTTTCAGAAAACAATATTATTTTCTCTATAAATTTTCTATTTACAAACATCTAGTTGGTTTTACTTTTGTACAAAGTAATTTCTCGTCATCGAAGAAAGTTTTTTGATCACATACAAACTTTAAGTCCAGCAATTGATTTTTACTGTAACCTTGAGTACAGTAATGGAACAATCTACAGTCTCTAGGATCAGCGTAGTATTTATGTTTATCTTTTCCAAAACAATTAAACACGTAGTTTTTACTTACTTTTGATGGAAACTGCGAGTTTCCAGATGAAAGGGGGGTAGTATGTAACGAAACTTTTTTAAGTTCCGAACGAGTGGGAGTGGCACTTCTATGTAGCGGAGCGTCTGTTATATTTTCTGATTTTATTTTCGACGTAAAAACGTTTTGTTTATACTGAGCTTCACTGTGTTTAGGTGGTTTGTTAGTAAAAAGCTCGGTACTAAATCGATGCCTACCAAGCTGATTTTTGTTATTGTTATAAGGTCTTCTTCTCGGGGGTCTTGTTCTTCTCATGTGATAAGGTATTCTCGTAGTAGATGAAATAGTGGTAACTGGTACAGGTGTAGTTGTTTCAACTACAACTTGAAGTAAGTGACTAGAATTAACCATGTCCGGAGATTTTGCAGGAATATTATTAGGTAAACTTTTAGTTGAGTCTTTATCCGTTGTCTTGGGTGACTCTATATCTTTGACAATAAGAATTTCAGTCGCATTGTGCTGAACTTCTGGTAACAAAGAATATTTTGAATGCTCTTCTATAGACTTAAGTGTAATAGCTTCTTCATTCACTTGGGTGGTTTCTGTTATTATCAAAGTAGTAGGAATGGTTTCTGTGGCAGTTATGCCATAACCTTCGGTAAAACCCAATTTGACTTGATCATCCTTAGCTACAACACTTTTTGTGGACTCTTCTATCTCTTGGATATACTCTTGCATAGTTTCTGTAGTGCGAAGTGTGGTAGTACTTTCAGTAATTGGCAGTGATGGAATCAAATTATTAATATCTTGGGCATTATTGATATCATAGGATACATCAAAAGTCGATTCTATAATAGATACCGGTAAAGAAATTGATTTTTGAATTTCAACATCTGGCTGCAATGTACTTAGATCCAAATTATGTAAAACATCTTTGTTATTGATAGATTCAATCATATCATTTTCTAGGGGCGTTCGAGCTTCTTGTAGATCTGGTTTTGTATAAAGACTTGTAGATTCAGTTGTTTGATTTACTCCAAAAAGTAACTTATTAACTTCTTCCGTTGAACTTGAGAGTAGTTCTGAATCTGATATAGTTGAGGATAATGATGGTTCCAACAAAACTGTTGTTTCATTATTTTCTTCTACTGTTTTATTTTCTTCACTATGGCTAGTATACACATTTTTTTCGTTAAGTTCTGGAACAACAAAAACATCATCGTAAAAACTATAAAAGTGCTTAAAATTTCTTGTAGGTTCTGATTCAGAAACAACACTCGGCTCGGTACTACTTTCAAATGTCTGTGTCACATGTTTTACTAATTCGTTTTTTGTGTCGAAAAATTTAGTTGGATCTGTAACACTAGGAATGGTAGTTCCAAAACTTTCAGGTTGTTCAAAACTAATATAAGGAGTTGTTACTGTTGTGTCAATTATTGGCATGTTAGTAACTGGATTTATATTAATATTTTCTGTTAAGTTTTGTTCAATTAATGTCAATTGTTCAAGTAATTCAGATTTCGTTTTTATGTGTTCTTCTAATTCCAGATCTGAATTTTTTAAAATAATTTTTGTAGTAGTGGAGTCTGTATCAGCGGGGGTTGTAGAAATACTTTCTTCTGATTCAGTATTTTCTATTGTTGTCGAATCAAAAAGTTTTTCCAAAGGTATCGTTTTAAAATTGTTATGTTTAATTTCATTTTCTTCATTTTTGGATCTATCTGAGAATTTATAAATATCTTTTAGGGTAGGCAACCTAGTAGTACTACTTACTCTTGGAGGATGCCAATGATTGCCTCTTGGTCTACCTCTTCTGTGTTGGATAACTCTATTTTTAGTTCGTTCTTGGGTAATTACTGGAACAAAAGTATTTTCGGTAGTGGTAGTAGTAGTTGTTACGTGACTTTCAGTAAGAGGTAAATAAGATTCTGCTGTAGTTTCAGTTGTTGGTTGTTCCACTTCTGCAGTTATTGCCATTTCTGCAAAATATCTTAGAAGTTTAATTAAATAGCTAGAATCTTCTTTTGTTGGTTGAGTAGTAGGTTCTAATTTATACAAAATTTCATTTGTGTCTGTAGTCTTGCTAGAGAGATCAAAGTCCTGATCAATAGGGACTGAAGGTGTTGTACTGATCTCTTCCTGTATATTTTCATTATATGTGGATGTAATAGTATCAATAGGCTCTTCGCTTTTAGTAAAATGACTCCTCTCATCATGTACAGGAGATATGGTACTAATATCTATTTGCATGGGCTCGTTATTTAAAATCGTAGAAGTATCGTAATCTAATTCGACTTTTTGGTGGTTTTTAATATTATTTTCATGTGATATATTTTGAATTTGGACGTCTTTTGTATATTTGATATCATCATAGAAAGAAGGAACATTCTTCAAAGAATCATGTACAGAGTCAAGAATAGCATCTGAAGTACTAATGGCTTTAGTACTTTTCAATACCGGTAAGCTCTCTGATGTATTTGCTTTATTAATGTCATATTTTTCAACATCACTTTCATTTGTGCTGTCTTCATCATCAAAGTTATTATCCTTATGTGTTGGCACAGTATTTAAAATTAGTAATGTAGGATCTGACTCTGTTGTTTCTATTAACGTAGGCGAAGTAGAAAATGTAAGAGTAGAAATGTCTTTTTCATCAACAATAATGCTTTCTATTGTAGACATCGTTGTTGAAGTAGAGCTTTGGAAATTAATAAATCTAGAGCGCCCTCTATTTCTACCTCTATATTGTGAACGTATTGGGGAAATTTGTTCATTTATATTATTTATTATCTTAACCTTTGGTTCTAATTCGTGTTCAACTATGTACGATTTTGTTGTTGTTGTTGTTCTATCTTTTTGTCTTCCTTTATAATTCTCGATATGCTGTCGTTGTCTTCCTCTACCACGTCTATTTCCACTTCTGCTAAGAAGTGGTTTTTCAGTAGTCGTGGTAAATGTTGTAGAAGTAGTCGAAGAGCTCCTGAGATTTTTGACATTTTCGTTTACTTCGGATAATACGTTTATTTCTGTAAATTTGACTGATTCATTGTTAGCCAGAGATGAGGCGTTTTTTTCCAACAATTCCTTGGGTTTAATTATTTCTTTGTTGTCATTATTTACAAGCTCTAATTTTTTATTTTCGGTGACTTTAGTCTCATTATAGGGAATATCTTCTGTAAAAATATTTATAGTGGACCTTTCAGTTGATGAACCGCGATTAACATCAAAATACTTATACAACTCAGCGACTGTTGTAGGACTAACAGAAAAGTTTTTAGTTTTCTCGCCATCTCTTATATTTTTAATATCTTCTTTTACATCTATGGGTGAATATACAAAAACTGTATTTTTTTCTCCTTCATTTGTAATATTTGTTTTATTTTCTTTATAAACTTCCCCTTCATAATTATCATCCACGTAATCATATGGATTAAAATATGATTCTTTTAGATCTTTAACCACGGTGACTTCGCTATCATCCATTTTTTCCTTTAGTTCAGATATATCATGTTCTACCTTTGATAAAAGGTCATCTATTTCAAGATTTTTACCAGTTTTTGAATTATCAGCATGTTTTTCTAGTAAGGTAATAGCCAAGTTCTTTAATGTTTGGTCATTTAACTTTGGTGTTGAATTTAGGTTTCTATATCCTCCAACAATGCTGTACCTTCCATTTTTTTGAAACAATTCGCTATCTTTATATCCAGGTTTAAGCGATTCAGTACTCGTTGATTCTTTAGAACTTGTAAAATGATATTCACTACTATCAGTTAACAAAGTGCTATCAGTGTCTTTTGGAGCAAACTCATAGTTAATTTTATGAATTAAATCTGGTGTTACTGGACTGGTTACAGAAGGGACGGTTGCAGTTGCTTGATGGCTTTGGTACCAAGTAAACAGGAACTTAAGAACTTCAACGGCTTCTTTTTCATCTTTAATAATATCAAAAGGATTTATTTTTTCCTCCTTGAGTTCTGTGCTTCTTCTTTTACGCCTTTTCTGATTGAGCTTTGGAACGTCGTGGTAGAACGGGTCTAAACGAACATCACTGTCTTTGTAGTCATCGTAAGATGCTGGTGGAGCCTTTAAAATTTGAGCTGCACCAATAGTACCCAGTGAATAGTTTAATCTTCTACCACTGGCATCACTTACACTTGCGCTAGCACTAATTATAATTCTTGGTGGTTCAGGATGATCCTTAGTGTATCTTTTTGTTTCAATATGTCTTTGAAGAGTAAACGGTGCGGGAGAACTAAACGTTAAAGGAGGTAAAGTTGGTAAAAGAGGAATTGGTATTTGCACCCGATGCGGTGGTTTTTCTGTGTGATGATGATGAGTATACTGATGATGCTGATGAATTTCTGGAGGTTTTAGCGAATGAAGATAAATTGTTCTTAAGGTAGTGTGGGCAGGCTGTTGGTAAAAGTTATTATCTTGCTTTGCAGTAGTTGAGTGAAAATGTTGATGATGATACTGATGTGAGTTATGGTCAATGTTAGGAGGAAAACTTTGACTATGGCGAAAACTATTAGTCTGAATTAAAAACTGTTGCTGACGTTGATAAGGTAGATCGGTCTGATATCTCTCTTCGGAAAACCCGAAATGATTTTCACTATTCTGCTGAGGTAACTTTTGAATATTACTATTGTCCAGAGCATAAATAGATTTAGGCGATGTGGAGGAACTGACATGAAGTCGATCAGGCTTGTGCACTTTAATTCTATGTCCGTCGTCACTATTCACATTATCATTTACTATATCTTGGCTGATAATATCACTATAACTCTGTTGTAAAAAGTGTTTTGTCCTTATATCCGGTGGCGCACCAGGATTTAAACTAATGTTAATTTCTTCTGGATTAAATCTAATGTCCGGCGCATTAACCGGGAAATGGTGGGTTGATACAACTTTAGGTTTGCTTGAGGCTGTAGTAACTATATGGGGTCTGGCGGTGGTATAATAAGGTGGAGTCGCAGGTCGATTTGACGGCCTTTTGGTGGTTGTAGAGGTCGTTGTGGTCGTTGAAGTTGTCGATTTAATTATTATTGAAGGGGATTCAGTCTCTTGAGCAACGTCTGGAGATTCTAAAACAAATAAAATATTTAATAAATTATTTGAAAAATGTATTTTGGATTAGTAGCAAATACTGATTGGATTAATGGTATTCCCTCAAGTTGCAAAAAAAGAAGCTATGTGGATGGAATAAAATAAAAAATGCATGCCCAATATTTAGACGTGTATTTAGGATCTTATGAAATTGCCGCATTACATTTGATTGGTGCAGGACGCCAATGTGAAAAAATATTTAAAAGAGTTGACCCTATTATTTTGGGTTGCATACTTTACTTGTTAAAATACCTCCCTGCAAGTTGCCTCGCCTAGATCGGATTTGAACGAGAACGAATGATGCACGATCTTGAGTCGCGATATTCTAATCTAGTAATGGCGTCTTAGGATTCGTTCGTTTAGCTTTACACTATTTAAATGTTTGCGGACTTTGCGATAAAACAAGGAATTTTCGATGTCGAGTTGCTTAATAATTTGTTATAAAGTCTTTTGGCATAGTTGTGTTTTTTGTTTAAAAGATGTTAAACTCTGTTGCGATGTTGGGAAAAGTTTTAATTTTAGATTGGATTCTTGATTCTTTATGGCCCTTTGAATGTAATATTATTGAAAAAAATGAGTCTATGTATCTAAAACCAGTAACAAAGAAGGAACTTTTAGACATAGCTCATAGAATAAAAAATAAATATAGTAGTGGAGATGCTGAAATTCCAACGAGTATTGTAAAATTACCTACTAATAAAATTTTATGTATCTTAAAATATATCTTAAATAACTCATTAAAGTTTGGAATTTTTCCTGACCAACTCAAGTTAGCAAATATTAAACCATTGTATAAAAATAAAGGACCCTTAGACGATTTAAATAGTTATAGACCAATAAGTCTCCTTCCGAGCTTTTCGAAAATATTTGAGATGGTCATGTGCTCTAGACTCACAGAATTCATTAATAAATGTAATATTTTTTCCACTAGACAGCATGGGTACCTGAGCGGTATAACAGCAATATTTCAATTCATTACGGCCATTTTACAGCACTTAGAAAATAAAAACTAATCTTTGGGGTTATTTTTAGATTTAATTAAAGCGTACGACTGTGTAAATCACGATCTTTTGTTTCATAAATTAAATAAATATGGTACCAGAGGAAATGCGCTTACGTGGTTACGATCCTACCTCTCAAACAGGCCCCAAAGAGTTGTTGTAGATAAGTTAAAATCCAATATTAAAGTAAATACTATAGGTATAGCACAGGGTAGTATTCTAAACGATTTAGGATATGTAGAGGATAATTTTCTTATTATCAATTATGCAGATGATACCAATCTGCTGGTGCCAGGTTCCACAATTGAAAATATTTTGGTGAACTCAGAATATGCTTTACAAAAAACAAGTGAATTGTTTACTTGTAACAAAATGATAATTAATGACAGCAAAACAAATTTAATTTTATTCAGAACAAGAAATAGTCAGATCATAAAGCCTAAACATTTAACGTTAATAAATAATAATTACACACTGGAACATAAAAATAAATTCTTGGGTCTTATAATAATGAGTTTTTGTCATGGGACCAGCATATTTATAGTTTATGTTTAAAGCTAGGCAGGATAAGTTTTGGTTTAAAAGTTTTAGCTCGCTAAGTAAACATAGTTTCTTCAAAGATATTATATTGTGCTAACTTTGAGTCTGTTATTCGATATTTTTTGGGGCAGTAGTACTGCAATGCATAGGGTTTTTGTCATACAAAAAAGGATAATTAGAGCAATGAAAAACTTAGTTTTATGTGTTCATGCAGAAGCAGTTTCAGAGAACTTAATATTATGACAGTACCTATATGCCTTATATATTTTTGAATGTATTTTGTTTATTTTTAAGAATAGAAATAAGTTTTCCAGTAATATTAAATACAGCCATAATACCAGAAATCAAAGTTTTTTATATCCAACTCATCGTTTGGCTATTACAGAAAAGAGTCCATGCTACATATGGGTAAAATTGTTGAATAAACTTCCACAGTTAATAAAAAGTATTTCCAATGTAAAAGTCCTAATAAGGGAATTAAAACAAGTACTAATTAACATTGAACCAAATACAATGTCAGATTTTTTAGAATATAGATTTTAAAATTTTTTTGTACAGGGTGATTCATTAGGGTTGACGAGCGGCCATATCTCGGAAACTACTGGGCATAGAAATTCAGGGGAAAAAAATGATAACTAAAATGGCCACGAGAACATCCTGGAAATAATTTTTAAGTTCCGCATTTTGCCGTAAGAGGGCGTAATTAAAAAGTTAATTTAAAAATTTTACATATCTCCGAAAATTCCACATTAAGGTATATCTTTGATAACACCATTAAAAAGCTTGGACAATTATGCATCATTTTGGTCTTATGTGTCATTTCATTTTATTGGCAAATATGTATGTAATTAATTTGAAATAAAGAAGTATTATTATTATTATCATTATTATTATTTTATTCCAACAATCTTTTAGTTCTAGTGGCTAAGTATTTATTTAAAAATTTTGTCCAAAATTTAATTCTGTCGCAACCATGCAATCTGTTTGCATATAATAACTTAATGATTAACTATTAAACATTTACATACCTTCTAAAATTGGCCCTGAATTTCCATATAATTCTAAGTTAAGACTATAAAATTGTTCCGATTTCGAGCAGTCAACTTCGTCTATCCTTTCACAGACTCGGGTCTCCTAAAAAAACATATTATTATTATATGTATATAATAAATTATAATTTATTTTTTTAAATAGGGATTTAGGGGAAAGTTTCTTAGATTGGACTAGGTTTCAGGTTTTTTCACTGTTGATTCTAGCGACAGTTTAAAACTATTTTAGAATTACACACAATATACTTTTATATGTTGCTAACTTATAGTATTTTTTTAAAGATTTTAATTTTCACTTTGCTGCTACAAAGAAAAAAATTAGGCACCCCCGCAAGTGCTTCAATATATGAAATTAATTTGACCAGTACCTTCCTTTATTAAACCACCTAATTTTTATGACTAGAATCAAACATAAATATTATAAAATAAAAAAAATAGGAAAAATTTTATTTCGTTAAATACAAAAAAATGCAAAACAAAAAAAATCAAAAAGTTATAATTGGTTAAGAAACTAAATCCAAAAATCACAAATGAAATTTCTCTTTATTCTATGTTGCGTGGACCGTGCACTTTAGACATTGTATAATGTGCTCAATGATAGATTCATTATAGAGTTTGCAATACCACCCTTTATCATTCATTAATCGGTTGGGGAGGGGGCTGAGGCCATAAAAACTTGTATTGTCATGATGTCTCCACATTTTATTGAAGTGAACAAATAGGTTTTTTCATCTACTATCTATCAGTTGCTTATTCTGGTCGGTCAAGATTCGCCACTGTGCAAGTTCGAAACTCTACTACCGTTCAAGAAACATCATTATCTCCAACCTTCAAACACACATTTATTAAGTTTGTGTAGAACTGCCTGAACTCAATTTAGGTTTCCACATTAAGATACTACCATGTGCAATGTAATCAGTTGCTAAAAACAATTAACTGGCAAATGTAATGTTTTAATCATCAAATTAAAACCTTCTTGACCCAATCTACAAGAAAGTTTTATCTTGCTCTTTGAAGGTTATCGTAGAAATGATTACGGAAATTTTAAAAAATAATTCATGAAAAAAGGTGAAAATCGCATGACACTCTATGGCATAGAGTCTATGTAAAGCTGACTTATGCGACCTTTATGATGAATTATTTATATAGAATTAACAGTTGTAAGGAAGGAGTCGTGCACAGTGTTATTAGAGTGCATCAATGTGGGTATTACCACGGTGATTGAATTTAAGAGGCTTCGCAATATAGGCAACCTTCCCCTACATTAATATGCTTATGATCTTTCTATGCTTAGCTAAGTTTTTTATTGTTGATTGTTAATTGTACTGTATACATCAAAAAGTTAAGCATCAAAAATTGGTTATTGCAAGTATTCTGAAAATATTAAAACTTTTCACTTTTCCGTTTTATTAATTTTATGATTTCTTAGATGAAACTGTACTCCAGGTCCAAAACTACTGTCAGTGACTCATAATTTCCATATCGAGAGCAGCGGGTTGTACAATGTCACACCCGGTATATTCAAATAGAAATAAACAATTACGCCCATATTATTTTGCCATAATATGAAGCTTTGGTGCTAATTTGGTTTTACCCAAAAATAATTTTACCGGGATCGTGTAATATAATTTTAGTTCTATTAAAAAACACAGTACCTACGCGTAGTAAAATACTTTTTGTATAGATTAAAAAAAAGCAATAAAATTACAATACAAAACTTAGTTAACGCTTGTCATTGTAAACATAGCACTGTCAATTTAAATCGGTTTTAAATTTATAACTCTTTAACCTTAAGGCCTGGTTGTACAAATAGAGCTTATATACGAGTTTCTCAAAGCTCGACCTAAAGTTGCACTTGGTTCAAAAAGGTATTTCGGTTGTATAATCAATTCCTAACCACAGGTATGCATAGGAGCACAGGTGGGATCAATAATTAAATTGCCATGCTGGCAAGGGTTACGCTGTCAAAATACCATCGAACTTTATTTGTTGTCAAAGTTTGGGGTATTTACAATTATTTGCAGCTACTTTTTCCATGTATTCTAACACAAAACTATCTGCAAATTTTACTTTCAAAGAAGAAAGTCTGCTATTATCTTTTGCTAAGGAGTCTAAAGGTATTTTGGAAAATAAGAACAGATAATATTACTAATAAGAAAAAATAGAATGTTGGAAAAAGATTGAGATAAAATTTAATTAGAAAAATTTGAATATGATCAAGTCTCGGTCTGTAGTTTTGGGGCCGTCTTCGAGCATTTTCTATAGCAACTAGTACATCCAGAAAATCTACAACATCCGATTTCTCGCCTAAATCCAGAAAATGTTCAACTTCATCATTCGCATTCATAACTTTAAAATATTATTATTACAAATTTTGAAGTCAAAAAGAATTTATAAGGTTTGTTATATGGAGTTATATGTCATCAGTCATTAACAACTTGGTTTAAACCTAAAAAATTGACAACATACCTGAAGAATAAAAGCTCAGTAGAACAGAGTTCAACTTTAGTTCAAGCTTTACAAAACTCGTACTTAAGCTCTCATTGTACAACCAGATCTTAATAAAATAATGTAGGTATTGTGAATATAAGCTTAAACTTGCCTGATCAAAAACGGTTCCATTTAAACACAAAAAACGAATATCCATTGGTTCATCCGCTTGGCCAATCGTACAAACGTGAAACATCTGGCAATTTGCTTCGAGATCGGCATAGTATCCTCCTATGACTTTTCCTACGCATGTGAAGTTCGTATCTGGTAAGTTGTCGAAGTCCAAATACTACAAAAGAATATTAATAAATAATTTTAAATTATATGTTACTGTTATTAAGAATGAATGTTCATCACAAAGACCCTCCGCATGAAATACATGAGTATTTTGTCCAAGTTGAAATGAGCCTCACATTTCATGGCCTTTTATTATCTGCAGACAATTGAATTGAAATTAAAGTGAGGAAGGAGTCTTGCACAGTGTTACCAAGTGGCCCCCATCAGTGCATTGTTTTGGGTATTACTACGGTGGTTAAATTTAGAAGGCGTTTTGTTATATTTGTAGAGAAGTTACCATACGAAAGCGCAACAATAACCTTTATCTCCACTTGTGAAATTTTTACTTTGACTATAAAGTTGGTTCAAGACAAGTTGTCAAAAATGTGTTTCAATTCGTTTTTAAGAACATTGACTGGGTGGTTAAAAAGTAATCATAAATCTATGCCGTTCGCAGATCCAATGGTTTAGAGGGAACCTAGTAATCACGGGAATGACCGTTATTTCTATTTAATTAAAGGAATTACTACCCCTATATTCAGCTCAGCAATCAGACTACTGCCCCGCGACATCTCTTGCTAATTTCTAGCAGCATTCTGAAAGTTAAGCCCTTGATTCGAAATCGGAATCTGAAGAATCTTTACCAAACCAAAGTACCATCTCTAGTTCGAATAATCCGTTTTCTAAACCTTACTTAACCACCAAGGAAGTGATATTGTGCGTTACTAGAATCGTCCGAAGATGAAAGCAGAACTTCTTAAATTCCATATGCAGCAATGGAATCTTTTAGAAAAATTAATTAACCTGGAGAAAGATTTCACCAAGACATTGCATCGATTTAAAAAAGGTATACCGGAAAATGGAGCCTAAACATGTTAGTCGATTAGTATTTCACCCCTGCCCCCTTTTGGACGCCCATGGACGCTAGTAAAAAATTACCCAAAAGCAATGATAGACCGTTTTAAGGTCTTGAAAGGTTTTGTAGTCGTGTTTTATTTTTAGTAAATTATTTTAATTGTCTTGGTTTCAATTTTCTCATGAATATTTTGTCTATAATTACCACGCTATTCAACAGTAATTTACAATAATAGACTTTTGGTATACCTATATTGCATTTTACAATTATTAATGTATTATTATAAAAATAATTAAAGCCTTCGAAGCTATTGTTTGTGCAACTAGAGCACAAAAATCTAAATCTGGTAGATACAAATCTATGCTAAGAAATTTTGTAATTTTTGGAATTCTTGTATTGTTTTCATAACTAAACACATCGGCTACGAGTGAAAGAAATTAGGTTATTTTTTTGATTTTGCTTGTGTTTTTAATAAAAATCCATTTTTTTCTTTTTCGCCGTTTTCCTCCATTTTGCAAATACTAGAAGATCGCTGCCAACCATTTGAATGCTAAAAAAAATGTTGAATAGTAGACCGTTTTCCTTCATTCGTCGACGTCGAGCTCTACTTCATGATATGGCAAAATGCGTCTAGAAATGTACCGATGACTACGGGTATTTTTCATTGTGACGAATGTCTTTGCAAGTGAGGGGCTGGGGGTGGGGGGGGGGGGGGGGGAGTGGGGAAGATCTTTATCGCCGCCACTGAAACAAACGTCACAAATGAGACCATATTTGCCAAATTCTAAAAGTTTTGGACCAATCACAGTAGCACAACGCGTTATAGAGTGGGATGAAGGAAGTGGTGCGGCGTACGGCTATAACGAGTAAAATTAAATGATATTTTAGTACTGTGTATTTTAAATAAATGACTGGAAGAAAGCAGTTCAAATTTTTTTTTCTACTTCCACATGGAAATTTGCTGTTTCCTTTACACTTAAATGACGAGAAAAGTAGGCTATTTCAGCTAACTATACGGCAAAATTTCATATTCTTACTATTAGAGCTACACAGTGTTGCGACCTATAAAAATAAGATTTCCCATTTGTTAAGAAAAATTCCAATAATACACACAAACGGAAAAAGTCTTTTTTTAGCAGAGCACAACCACAAGTGTTCCTGAAGATTATCCTACGAATATAACACTGTGCGTAAAAATTTCTCTTTTCCCGTTGGACACGGCGCGGCGCCGACCTATCATTCTTCTGTGCTTTGTTCTCACAGATTCGGAAATTTCCCATTAGTTGACATCATTGTTAGACAAATTATATTAACATATATATAAAACAAATTATTATAAAGTACAGACGAATCATAGTTCATTTTATTTACTGAGGCTCTGCCTTCGTTTTCAACGCACTAATTAATTATATAATTTATATGTATATGGTACAATATGTCATTAATTTGTTCAATATAACAAAATGTATACGCATCTATGATAGATTTATCAATAATGAAACCTGTTGGATGTGCATAGAAAATTAATTTCGTATAATATTATTATTGAGTTGGTTTAACTATAATTTCTAATAATGATCCCGTGTCCAAGACGGTAAAGTGTCGAACTTTGGATCTAATGATCGCAGTGGCGGCTGATGATGGTGAAGATCTAGGTATAGTGCGGGAACTTAAACAAACATTGACTAAAAACCCGTCTAACAAAACATCTCTCTTATCCTCATCTGTCCAACGACTGAATTGAGTTTCCAACAAATTACAAACTATGTCATTAATAGGGTTCATTTTTGAAACACACAACTAAGTAGGAACCATTGCGCCCAAAAAAAAACTGGGACAGCAAAATGTAGTTTAATCTCCCAGACTATTAGCTTTTTTTGAAGTTGTTAATTTAATTTAATTTTGTGACAGTGACGTGTCAAAAGAAATATTTTTTGAAATCGTTAACCACCGAGCAAAAAGCGATCATTTACACTCGATTGAGAGATGGGCATCAAATAGGAAGCATCGCAGATGAATTAGGGATTAGCAAAAATACCGTGTTGTTGGCTAAGAAAAAAATTGCAAAATATTGAAGTATTGTAAGAAAAGCAGGTTCTAGTCGCCCCAAAATTTCGAATGACGGCCAAGATATAAAATTAATTAATTTTCTAAAAGATCATCCTTTCGAAACAGCAATACAAGCTAAAAAGAAACACATTTTCCAGGTTCAGCTAATACAGCGCGTAGAAGTATTCAGTATTCGTAGTTCAGATATAAAGAGTTGTTGTGCTGTCAATGTGCATGAATATATAAATCAAGGTAATATATCGGAAACCGTAATATTTTCCGATGAAAAAACCTTTCAGTCATGCAATAATGGGAAAATACGTGTTTATAGGCCTTCTGGTACGAGATACGATGGAAGATATACAAATAAGACTAATCAAATCGGACGCTTTTCTATAAACGTTTGGGGCTGGATTAGTGCAAGGGGTCCAGGAGTTTGCCAAATAGTGCAGGGTAGGCTCAATGCACCATTATATTGCAACATACTAAACCAAGTTATGATACCATCTATCGACGCAGTATATGGCTAAGATTTTATATTTTAACAAGATAATGCTCCTATACATAAAGCCCGCATAGTTCAAGATTATTTAGAAGAAAATAAAAAATCACGCAGTAAATAATGTAAAAACGAAATCTATAACCGTAAGTCTCACGAAGCCTCAAAATAAATACCAGCCAATGCTAAAACAATGGTGCATACGACTGATCTATTTTTAAATTGCACTTCATCATAATGCAAATTGTTACATTCTGTTGCGTTGCGTGACTGACGTAACGTAACCATAGCAACAATGAATATCAAAGCCATGTTAGGCGTTCGGTCTTCACTTGCTTTGAGCTAACGGACACGGTCGGCTGGAGCACGCCAAAATGCACGAGTGTTTATAATTATTGTCCATCGGAGTTAACCGTGGCCCTATTATGCATAGCTACGTTCGGATTAAATTAATATTATTAATTCAAACCTAATTATTTTTTAAGGGCTAAAATGGTAATTGTATTGGCACATTAATATTTAATATAGTCGAAAAACTTTCCTCCTTTTTATTTTTTTTTTTGGTGAAGAGCCCCATCACCTACTTTACCTGACGAGCCGCCACTGAATGATCGTGAGTCATGGGTTTAAGCCCGGCAAAATGCAAGTTTTTTTTTTTAAATTAACCAACAGTTCGTAAGTTTAGTGGTAGAAAAAATATACTATTCAACTCGAGTGGATGGTCCATATCGCACTCGGAAGTTTGAAATTTACTTCCATGTGAGATATAGATATCATGTCCACTCTTGTTGTACCAACTACTATTTTAAGTTGTTGCGTCTCAGACGGAAATGGTCATAGTAGCCAATTTAAAATACCACTTTCAATCACTGATGACCAAGTTGAGTCAGAAGTTGACATTTGTCTTAACATCTTCGTGCAATAAGTGTGATTTTTTGTGTTTATTTCATAAATAGTAAATAAATACATTTTTATAACGGTTGGAGAAAAATTAAGAAATAATAATTTGTATTTTTTTAAATTTTATTTCTTTTTTGTTATAATTCTTGGGGGTTGCGTAAACCTAAGGTTAATCCGCCATATATAACAATAATTATTAGATGACGCCAACCATGACACCATTGACTACTTTTCCCTTTAATCAGATTTAATTCAGTGATAATATTGGCATATGACCAAGCGACTAATTATTGTTCAATTGACCTTAAGTAAGTACTTGCAAAAGTACTGAGGGAATGCATGGACAATTAAATCAAATTATTATTCAGGCTTAAGATATTTACAGGGAGTGGGCTGGGAACAAAATTGTTTTTGTTAACTTTTATTAGTAACTGTCGATATGTTTATTCATGGCGTACCTACTGGGTACAAGGAACCATTTAAAAATATCTGATGACTGTCAACAGAATGATAATAGAATTTTAAATAATTTTTACTAATGACAAATAAAAACTTTCACGCCTTTTAACAGGTTAAATCCTATTAAGCATAATAACACATTTTGGAAAAGTTTATTTTTATTAGCTCGAAATGTACAGGGTGGGGATTTTAAATGGAACGCTGTCTATATCGGCTTTGGGTATAGGATTTCTCTAAAATCCAAAAATACGCCCACAAAGATGTCTTGTTGGCCTCGCTTTTGTTATGTGAAAAAAAATGGAACTGTAAGGAGGGGGCGCAGCCCTAATCAACTTTTTTTTTCATATTGAAGGATACCATTTGTAGCGAAATCTCACGAAAAAGGAATTTATCCATATATTTTATTTTACATCTGGCAAACCATGTGTCAGAAATGTAATTTAACGAACAATTACATTTACAATAACTTTAAAACTGTAATGTAACTTTTTAATCATAGCAGTTGCTGAAAATGTGCCCCATTTATCTGTTAGTACTGACCAAGCCGATGATAGAATTCTTCCCTTACTCTTTCTACAATTTCTGGCGCGAATAAATGTATCTCTGCCCGAATCCTTGCCTTAAACTTATCTAGATTTCAAGGCCTGGTGACAAACTCTTCTTTTTAAATCGCCTCATAAATAAAAATCTAGGGGTGTAATATCCGGAGATTTGGGCGGCTAACAAATCCCTCAGTACTATTCAGCTATTTGGAAATGTAGCACTTATTAATTGACATTTCGTGCAAAGTTTTTAATACCAGAACTTCGAAAAATATTCTCTAATTATGGAAATCTAGCCCAAAAGATTTTTTTTTTCAGCAGTATGGAGCCCCTCCAACAAGTTTTTAACTTTAGGTTTATTTAATTAAACTATACATAACATACACATAAACATACAAACGAGTGTTTGAATTTTGAAGAGTAAAAAGTATTCTTATTTTATTTATTATGATTTGCACCAGTGTCGTAGCAGGGCGGGGGGGGGGGGGACAAACTGACATCCACGCAAATCTCAAAACTTTTATTTATTAATTTTAAAAGTTTAATTGTTGTTTGCATAAATAATCTTTATATGACTATGGCTTCTAATAATTATCGATTCTAGTCAATATATTTGTTTTTGTTTTCAATAAATAAAAAATAAACTTTATTTTTATCATTTTTTTGCTCAGTTATGCTTATTTTATAAAGTTTTTTTTATAAATTATTTATTTTAGTGTATTAGTATAAGTCCCTACAAGTTTCTATAAAAATATTTTATAGTTTTTCTAATTTAAAATTTTTCTTATGGTCCAAAAAAGTTTTTTGGGCGTGGCACCCAAAAAAAAAATTTCGCGCGGTGCTAGTTACTCGATTTCACATCCTTTTGGGACCTCCAAACTATATTTCTGGCTTTTACTTAAATCAAGTAAGTTGTCAAAGGGTTATCCTATAAATGGAAACATCGTCCACTTTACTGTTAAATATTAGTATGTTACTTCCAAAATTTAAGAATCGCCTCCAAAATAATGATTTTTTAACCACATTTTTAATAATAATTGGAAAAGTAAAAAAATATAATTACATTTTGGTTCAAATTCTGAATTAAAGTGAATCTACATTTTTATTTAACTTAGTTAAAATCATTAAAACACATTTTACATCACAAAAACTTAATTTAAGTTTAAAAGTGGTTAAAAATGGCGAGGTCCGCAGTTCATTCTAAAATATTACCTATTTTAACAAGAACACACAATAAGTTGGAAAATCTGCACTTTAAGGATCTAAGTTTAAAGCATTGTACTAATTTACTTTTTTAAACTTTAAGTAAAAATAGTTGGCGCAAACTAGTGCAAACCAAACCTTATACCGCCACAAACCTAACCTTAAACCGCTAAAAAAAGGTTAAAATATACAACTGATTTAAAACCTTATTTCTGTAAAAGAAGAACCCGGGAAAGGGAACAACATAACCTTAAAAAGTCGAGAGTCGCATTCGGCAATTGAACTGTTATTGATTTGTTATTTTTTTATACTTGTTAGTTTTGTTTAAAATAGCCAAACTTAAAAATAGTTTATATAATGCAGCTGAATGAAATAGATTCTTAGGAACAAGATAGCGTACTTTATTGGCATCCAATGAAAAGTGATTTAGTTGGCCGTTACAACGTTGAACACCGATAAAACAGGCGACGTTAGATAACGTTAAAGTGAACGACGTTTACTAAACTAAGGAATTTTAAGTCGCGAATGGTTTTTCTTGGTAGACGTTTTAAGCGAAAACTTAAGTTGCCGATATTTAACGTCGTGGTGCTAAACTAAAATATATTATTGTCCAAAAGACGTTTATACAACGTCCGGTAGTATAGGGCCTTTTGGGCAACCATTTTTGGCGGCAGAACAACGTTAAACGTTGTCAAATATTAGTCGCAAGTCGGGGAATTAATAAAAAATGTTACTTGGAATATTTTTTTGAATCAATTTTTCTCTTTAAAAACACCTCTAATTTCATTATACAAGCATAATAAACAAGGTGTTAATATCTAATACCAGATTATTACATTAGTAATAAATCTATATATGCTTCATCTTCATTAATCTTTTTTTTTTGCTAGTGACTAGAGTAACATTTATCAAATAAATAATTTAACGAGTGAAAATATCTATTTATTTCCATTGTGTTTTTATACCTGACCACTTTCTTTCAAACGTGATAATATATCATTATCATAACTAAGTATTATATTTATTTACTCCAGTTAACATCTGGTATTTCATAAATAACTAGCGCGCATGTTAATATAGTTTAATTTTTTAATTATACCGTCATTAGCCATTTGTTTTCACAACATTAAGAAATTTTCCTTGTTATTTTTTTCTGTAATCTATTTGCGAAGTTTTTGTGTTCATTATACAAAAAATTACGAATGACAAAAGAAAATAGTACAGCCGATGATAGAATTCTTCCCTTACTCTTTCTACAATTTCTGGCGCGAATAAACGTATCTCTGCCCGAATCCTTGCCTTAAACTTATCTAGATTTCAAGGCCTGGTGACAAACTCTTCTTTTTAAATCGCCTCATAAATAAAAATCTAGGGGTGTAATATCCGGAGATTTGGGCGGCTAACAAATCCCTCAGTACTATTCAGCTATTTGGAAATGTAGCACTTATTAATTGACATTTCGTGCAAAGTTTTTAATACCAGAACTTCGAAAAATATTCTCTAATTATGGAAATCTAGCCCAAAAGATTTTTTTTTTCAGCAGTATGGAGCCCCTCCAACAAGTTTTTAACTTTAGGTTTATTTAATTAAACTATACATAACATACAAACGAGTGTTTGAATTTTGAAGAGTAAAAAGTATTCTTATTTTATTTATTATGATTTGCACCAGTGTCATATACCGTCATTAGCCATTTGTTTTCACAACATTAAGAAATTTTCCTTGTTATTTTTTTCTGTAATCTATTTGCGAAGTTTTTGTGTTCATTATACAAAAAATTACGAATGACAAAAGAAAATAGACTTGAAAAATTGGCAGACTGCCGGGCTTGAACTCACGACCACTGGATCCTTGGATCCAAAGTTCGAGGCTTTACCGTCTAGGCCAGAGGATCATGATGGAAATTATGGTAAAACCAAATCAATAATAATGCTATCCAAAATATATTTCTATATACATTCAGCAGGTTGCATTATTGATAAAACTATTATACAGGGTGTTTCACGTTGAGGACCTATTAGAAGATCTCGAAAACGAGTAAACTTATCTTTCTAAAAATTTGTAAGCAGGCATAATTGGCTTTGAGCTTTTAAAACATTATCTTTTGACGTTTTTATTACTTTCGGTTATACCGGAAGTTAATGCCGACTTTGCTATTTCAAATGGAACACCCTATATATTTAAGCATTTTTGATAACCTTATTAAAATCTTAATAACTTTTGTTAATATTAATATACTCCTATCTCTAACCGTTTTTGAGATATGAATTATAAAAGGATTTTTTTGTGTAACAACGCTCCGAGAAGAAAGTTTAGTAACTCTAAAACTAATAAAGGTAAACATTTAAAATTTTGTAAGCTTTCAAGTAATACATAGATCTTTAGTTTAAATTACTTAAGTTTCACGTTTTTTATACAGGAAGTTCTTAAAGTTGTACCAATGTTTCCATTTAAATAAATGTGCATAAGTCAATTTTTGCAAATGGAACACCCTATTTTTTAGCGTACTAACGTATAGAGAATTAAATTTCCTATCTAAATGCTTAATATGTTACGATTCACATTTTTAGTCGTTTTAGAATTATGAGTAATTTAAATAAAATTTTTTAAAATTTCTGTTTGTTTTAATGCGACATTATCTTTGAAAAGAAGGCTTCGACTGGGATTTTCGTTTAACTTGAGCTTTGTTACCATTTGCTATTAAGCGCCTATCTTCGTTGCTTAGCTATTTCTAATTTTTAAAGTTAAACGAAAATCCCATTCGAAGTCTTCTTTTCAAAAATAATTGTCGCATTAACACAAACAGAAATTTTAAGATTTTTTTATTTAAATTGCTTATAATTCCAAAACGACTAAAAATGTAGATTCTAACATATAAGGCATTTAGATAGAAAATTTAATTCTCTACACGTTAGTAAGCTAAAAAATATGGTGTTCCATTTGCAAAAATTAATTTATGCACATTTATTTAAATGGAAACATTGGCATAATTTTAAGAATCAAAAATGCTAAAATATACAGGGTGTTCCCGTTGAAATAGCAAAGTTGGCATTAACTTCCGGTATAACCGGAAGTAACAAAAACCTCAAAAGATAATGTTTTAAAAGCTCAATGCCAAATATGTCTGCTATCAAATTTTTAGAAAGATAAGTTTACTCGTTTCCGAGATGTTCTAATAGGCCACTCAACGTGAATCACCCTGTAGATGCGTGTATATTTTGTTATATTAAACAAATTATTACCATATTGTAACATATACATATAAATGATATAATTTAGTGTCTTGAAAAAGAAGGGGGAGCCACAATAAACTGTGATTAGTCAGTACTTTATAAGAACACCACAGATTAATCTAATTTTTATAACATAGTTGTTAACTAATGGTAAATTTCCGGACTCGTAAGAACAAAGCACAGAGGAAGAATAAGTTGGAACTGTCTCAATAGGGAAAAGGGAAATTTTTACGCATATATTCGTAGGATATTCTTTAGGATCACTTGTGGTTGCGATCTCCTAAAAAATACTTTTTCAGTATTGTATGCATCGTGGAATTTTTCTTTAAAAACGGGAAATTTTATTTTTAAAGGTCGCAACGCTGTGCAGCACTGAACAGTAAGAATATGAAAATTTGCCGTACAGTTAACTGGAATAGCCTACTTTACTCGCCAGTTAAGTGTAAAGGAAACAGCAAATATCCATGTAGGAGTAGAAAAAATATTTTAGGATATCCAAAATAATTTTAAATATAAGCAGAAGCTAAGTAAATAATTAAATATTAAAACAGAAAAGTAACAACGTGCTATATGTTTAATAAACGTTTTTTCAACATTCTCGTATCTTTATCTCTAATATTGCAATAGTACAGCCGCTTGTCAACAGTTTCTATTTTAAAATTTGAAATAACGATTTATCTTGCATCTGGTGTAAGTAGTAACCACTTATTACTGATTTACATAATTTATTATATAATATTTCAAAAACCAGTACAGGGACATTATTTTAAGTGTCTCACCCGATTGGCGACTTTGCTATCGACCACAATAAAAAAACAATTATGTATTCCCTAACAGCTTTTAGTGAAGAAGCTAAATTTGATGTCAAAAAAAATCTATGTTTACAAGTTTGACAGATACGACGCCATATTGGATTTTCTTAAATGGCAACCCTACCTTATAGTAAGCCAGCTGCATTCGCCTATTTGTTCCAACATTAAAAATATATAATTGTCAATATTTATTTTCAGCCGTTCCGGAGATATGAGGCTTCGAAGTTGGTGATTTTGTTATCATCGAATTAACAGAAGCTTTGAGATTAGAAACTCAATTTTTTCTGAGGATACGTAATTTTTTATGGCGGAGCCACCCATGCTATTGTCATATATGTCAGATTTCAAAAAATGACAGTTACGACGCCATTTTGAATTTTTTTAAATGGCAATCCACATTTATAACTACGTCAGTGTATGGTATTTCGCGGTCCGATTTCAAAAATATATAGTTGTCGATATTTATTTCCAACCCTTACCGAAATACGACCGTATCAAAAACTGCATCGTATGATTATGTGTTTTAAGTATCTCACCCCATTAAAATATAGAAGCTTTAAGATTAGAAACTCAATTTTTTCTGACGATATATAATTTCTTATGAAATTACGTATCTCTAGAAAAAATTGATTTTTTAATCACAAAGCTTCTATTTTTTAATCGGGTGAGATACTTAAACCACATAATCATACGATGAAGTTTTTGATACGGTCGTATTTCGGTAAGGGTTGGAAATAAATATCGAAAACTATATATTTTTGAAATCGGACCGCGAAATGCCATACCCTGACGTAGTTATAAATGTGGGTTGCCATTTAAAAAAATTCAAAATGGCGTCGTAATTGTAATTTTTTGACATCTGACAAATATGACAATAGCATGGGTGGCTCCGCCATAAGATATTACGTATCTCCAGAAAAAATAATTGATTTTTTAATCACAAAGCTTCTATTTTTTAATGAGGTGAGATACTTAAAACACATAATCGTACGATGCAGTTTTTGATACGGTCGTATTTCGGTAAGGGTTGGAAATAAATATCGACAACTATATATTTTTGAAATCGGACCGCGAAATGCAATACACTGACGTAGTTATAAATGTGGGTTGCCATTTAAAAAAATTAATAATGGCGTCGTAACTGTCATTTTCTGACATCTGACATATATGACAATAGCATGGGTGGCTCCGCCATAAAAAATTACGTATCCTCAGAAAAAATTGAGATTCTAATCTCAAAGCTTCTGTTAATTCGATGATAACAAAATCACCAACTTCGAAGCCTCGTATCTCCGGAACGGCTGAAAATAAATATTGACAATGATATATTTTTAATGTTGGAACAAATAGGCGAATGCAGCTGGCTTACTATAAGATAGTGTTGCCATTTAAGAAAATCCAATATTGCGTCGTATCTGTCAAATTTGTAAACATAGATTTTTTTTGACATCAAATTTGGCTTCTTCACTAAAAGCTGTTAGGGAATACATAATTTTTTTTTTATTGTGGTCGATAGCAAAGTCGCCAATCGGGTGAGACACTTAAAATAATGTCCCTGTACATCTTTATATCAAGTAATAATTCAGAATTTATTATATAATTTGTTACGATAACAAAAATCTGTCGATTAAAATATTAAAAGTAGTTCATTCCCTATCTACATTAATATGAAACGAATTTAATATAAATTGATGAGAAATTTTTCACCATTGTAATTGTATAATTAAAAATATCCTATTTAGCGGTATTCTATTTATTGATGACATTTTGCAAACCAACAAAATCCCTCTAAACGCTATTTCATACGTGATTTTCTCGGAATCCACACAAACAATTGTGTAAAAACCTGTTTCATATTCAGCGGCAAATATTATTCCAGCGAATCAAGCTCCGGTTTCAGGTATCAGCCAGTGGGAAGATTTTAGGGCCTGAAAAATCGAATAGCGAGATTTTGTTGGTTTGCAAAATGTCACCAATATCATTGGTAATCCAAGGTACCTTCCATAAAAAATAAATCAAATTAGATGATTCATTAACCTTTAAAACCCCTTTTAGCAAATACGCAGTTTCTAGAATAACTTTTAGTTAGTTAATCGTCTAAGTCTTCTATATAACTATTTACTATTATATTCTTAACATAAATAGTAATTTACTAAATTATCAAGTTACAGTTTCAGTTTACAATAATTAAGTTGTTGGCATTTTGTAATAGTTATGAGAACCCGGAAATCCAACAAAACGGAAATTTAAAGAAGATTCCACAAGTTGACCTGGCATAGTGATGAAATAATTATTATACAGCGTCGTGGAATAAACCATAAATATGCATTATGCACAATAAAATCGAAATATACTCATTTAAAAATTATAGCTGATTTACATTAATTCGGTAGCTTTTAGAATCTTGGAAAGTAATTATTAAACAGAAAAGTACCCTATATCCCTAACATAGCCTTCTGTACATATCTGAAAGGAGTGATGAGAATTTCTCTAGCCTTTTCACTTTGGCACTTTAATGAATCAAAGTGAGGGGACGTCTCTGAGGGACAATACAACGAGGGAGTTCAACTAAATAATAACTTTCTTTTTCAAATCATGACAAAATTCTTAGATCGGTTTGTTTATAAATTCAATATTTTAAAGTTAGTTTTGTTTGTCAATCCATGACAAGAACTCATGACTTGGCATAAACGTCAAAAAATCAACTACCATTTTGGTTTGCTTCACGGCTATACAGTTTGTTTCTTTATCTACTTTCATTTAGTAATATAAATTTTACAGTTCTGTAAATCGTTTTGTAAGGGCATCTATTGCAGCACTAGTGCTGTAATAGATGCTATTACAGCACTAGTGCTGTAATGGAAAAAAATGGTTTTATTAAAATTTTGCTGTTAAATAAAACCACACTTTTTAGAAAAATGATTTATTATTAACAATTATAAAATTAATTACCAATTATTAATTAAAATATAACACTTAAGGTTTATTATAAACATTAATAATACACTTTTTACAGTTAGGAATTTGTATACCAGAAGTGGATGTGATGGAGCCCTTTACGTTCGAATTTCCAATGATTAAATCCATGTCTGACCCCATGATCTTCTATTTGTTTCTTATTTTCTAAAACATTCTCAACGTAGCCTTCTGCCATAGAAGAGGATTTCCAGCCCCCATGACGCTTTAACATCTGCATATCTGCACCACCATCAACTAGAATGGTGGCTGAGGACCTCCTAAAACAATGTCCACTGTATCCTTCGGGATTATTCAATCCAAGTTTTGTTGCAATCTTTTTTGGTATACTTCCAAAACTATTAATTCCAACAGGCTGGGAGGTGCATTTTCTTTTTCCATAGAACAAAAAACCGACTGTAAGTTGCATTAAGAGGATGAAGTTTAGCATACTTTCGAAAAATACTGAAACAGTTGACACCTGTCACATTTCCTTCTGTTATAACAAATTCTCGCATAATTTTTATGTACAAATCATTGTGTTCAATATGATCCAACATTAACTTCTTCGCGCCGACAAGCCCCAAAAATGCCGATTATCATAACAACCTTCATAAGTAAATATGTTTCATCATCTGCAGTACTACGAAACTTACATACGTCTTCCTTTGTGAAAACTTTGGACTTTTTGGCCTTGTAACCCTCTGAAACACGCCAGTATATTAAGTATCTGTAGTAATATATTAAGGGATGCGAAAATTATCGAAAATCATTCCGAAGATTTTTTGCCGTGGAAATCGCTCGAGGGCTTGCCCGAGAGCGATTTCCTAATGGCAAAAAATCTGAGAATGATTTTCTGATTATTTCCCAATCCCGAAAAACGATATATGTTGCACAATTTAATGTATTGCAATTAAACACACAATTAGTATACTGTATAACAGAATGCTAAGGGGTGGAGTTTAAAGAAACAGAGCCAATTTTCGCTGCTGTGGTCTCTTCACAAATATCCATTCTGGGATGAATAGGTTGAGTACTGATGGGTGCAGCAGGGACCATGTTCTTGTCGTCGTTTCCTCTCATCTTATAAATGATATTCTCATGGTGCTCTTGATCGCCTTGTATTTTCAGATCCATTTTTATCGACATTTTTGGTGATTTCTTCGAGAGAAAAATCTCCAAAACGTTCCATTTTTGTAAAACGTTTAAATGATATCTCAAAATGACACTTTGGCGTTTTTTTGTATTTTATTTGTTGTCCATAGTAACAACCAAAAACGCCATTGTTCGTTATCTAGATAATCATCAAACATCACCACGACAATCAAAAACCTGTTGTTACAGACGTGTGATTTTAACTGTTGACAAGTGCGATTTTCAGTTTTGACGGGTGAGATGTTCACTTTTGACGAGGGTGATTTTTACCGGAGAGCGGGAGATTATCGCTGAATAATCAGGTGAAAATCAACCCGCTTTTATAATGGATGAGGTAAATAATCACTGAAACATACGTTTAAACGCCGTATTTACAAATATTTTTAAATTAAGGTAATAAAAGCAGAAAAAATAATAAAGACAAATTTCACAAAAATTCGTTTATCACTTTCATCTTTAAATTAAAACTGTAGTAGGTAATAAAGGCGGATATTTGGCCGCTTTTTAAATAAAGCGAATAGAATACAAAATATTAATAAAAAAATGAAATGGCGAATGCGTCACTAGGCCTAACACTTAAGAACTAAATTGGTCATATTTTATAAAAATAAGCATTGTTATTACTTTTGTATATTTACAAAACAAAACTTCTACGGCCGCCGCTGCTAATTACAAAAAATGATAATTGAAGAGAAATGATGTGAAAAACATTAAGAAATCATTTACTTGTTTCATAATACGTAACAACTTACAATATTTGGGTTTAATTCGGGGATGTGCTCTTCTTTTTAATTACAATGTTAATTGTTATTGTTGCGTGGAATGTTACGAAACTAATTCGTCATTAATTAGTTTTCAATTTTTAGCGTAACTACAGAATAATAGCACAAACTTATTTTAAACAATTAATAAATTGTTTTTTTTTGTGATGGGAAAAATGAAAATACCGAGATGATTAAATGATTAACGCTCTTTTTTTTGGGAATCCAGAATTTTGTGTAGTTTGTTTTCACAAATAAACTATCTATAACAGAATACAAATAAAATATATTACATTTATTGTATATAACATTTCTTCCGCCAATATAAGCTAATATTGGTACCTGTCTTTTGTTACAGAATTCCTGTTTTATATATAATTACCAAACTTTTTTTTGTATACAGATATAAAATTCAGCTTCGGAACTTAAATGTAAATTCTTGCCTATAAAGAGTGCTACAAATTCGTGTGCTTACAAGGGGATCTCGAAAACGGTAAGAGATACGCAGATGGATAAGTTTGGGAAAGTTGTATATTTTGAGGCTTAATAATTTGGTATAAATACTAACTTCGGAGATATCCGAAAAAATTTTAAGATATGCTTTTTAATTTTTTGTGCCTTCATTTTAGATTTGAGAAAAAAACCAAGAATTCCTCTTTAGCCGTTTTTTGTGTTCTGCAAGATGGCGGTATTATTCTACAAATTCGACGTTTTGTTTTTTAGATACCAACTTTGAGTAAATTTTTTTAAATACGGACATGGAATTTTAAATATAAATTTGGCGACTTCTAAGCTTTAGAAATTTAATACAATGTAAAGGTTTTTAAAACTTTAAGTTTTGTCATCAAATACCACAGCATCAGTATTTCAAATGATCTTTTCTTTACTGTTAAGCCCTGGTAATTATTTTTAGGATTATACATAAATATTAAAATTATATTACAGGAATGTATAGTGTTTAAACCGTTTATTATTTCAATAAGCTTTAACGTAACAATACTTTAGCTGTTTTAACTGTTTATAAGGTCTGATGATGCCACTTTCAGGCGAAACATGTAACAAAAATAAACAAACTGAAAAATATTTGAGGTTGAAACTTTGGATCTTTATTCTTACAAAATATCAAATATTAGTTCTCTTTGAGATCATTAAAAAAAAATGTTAAACGTTAAAATTTCTAAAGCTTAGAAGTCCCAAAAACTGTATTTAAAATTCCAGGGCCTTATTTAAAAAAATTGACTTGAGGTTGGTATCTAACGAACGAAACGCCGAATTTGAAAAGAAATAACTCTATCTTGTAGAACATAAAAACGTGTTTCTTTGTATTTCTGGATATAGCCACAGTGACGAGCATCATTCCTATGTGCGCTGGACTTTTTTGTGACCGAATCGTACATTTTTGAAATAATTTTCGTGTATTTTTTTGGAATTTTTAAGATGTGTTATTTTCATTACAAAAAAACTAGGTAGGACAATTAAGGTGTCCTTATAGACTACTTTGGTTGATATAGTGCCTTTTGCATGACGTGTAATTTATAACCCTCATATAGCCCCAAAACACGTAACTTTGACTTAATTTAACCATCTTCGTATCTCCAATCGTTTTCCTCTTGTACGTACACGAATTTGTAACACCCTGTATGTAAAAGGGTCCAAATAAAACTCTAATTTCAAAAACTACAAAAAATGTAGTAAAAAATACTTACTCCTGGTTCAAGTGACAGCGCCATAAGCCCAAAATGGAAGAGGTACAGCCATAGTAGACCTAGAAAGAAAGAGAAGCAATTATACAATGTGTCTTAACCTGCAGTTACATAAAAAGCAATATTGCTATTAAAGTATATTGATACTGTGCGATTAGTTGAATAGCATGGCCAAATAAAACTGAATTTGAGTAAACAAAATTTTATGAAAATTAAACGGGACCAGTTCTGTTAAGATTCTTCTTAGACAAGCCAAAAATATAAAGTTCTTACATAAAGGCAACCTGCGATGAATCCACCGCGTTATTTGGCAACATATTTAATGACTTTAAAAGGTTACTTGAAGGAAGTTTGACGTGATTTCGATCAGTAATTTAACTGGCGATTTAATTATAAATTCATCCGTTTTAAGGAAATATAGTTCCTTGCTATAGCATCTTCAAGATAAATTTAAATGCCAGTTTTTTATTATATAATTAGAGAGTTTAAATTGTACTCGGTTTTGTGACAATGACTTGTGTGGTCGATTTCTGCCATTTCTTATATTTACACAAAATCACTTCGAATATAATTATTGGTTGGCGAGAGGATTGGCATATTGCCATTAGGATACTGTAGCCGCACGGCTTATTGTATAAACTATTTTGTTTTAAGTTTAGACTAGGTATGTCAGCCAGACTACCGAATAACGCGTTTTTTTTTTCGAGGGCCCGACCGTGCGCTAGATGCACTTAGGCCAGGCCTCCCCCTAGCTACGCCGATGTTCGTGATTCCAATTCCTTGCACTAGTTTGTGTAGGTCAACTGGGGAGAGGGCAAGGATGTCCTCTGGTTCCAGTTTTGGTTCCAGTTTTGCCTCCTTGCCTGATTTAGTGACTCGCAATGGCAAACTATGTGCTGTGTTTCTCTAACTTGTCCGTATAATCTGCAGTTAAGGTCTCCATTGCACAGTTGCATTCTGTGCAGATGGTTCTTGACAGCCATGTGTCCTGTCAGAATTCCTATAATGGTTCTCAGCTGATTCCTGTTCATTCGAAGCAACTGTTTCGTAAGTCTTGGGTCTGGATCGCGCGTATGCACTAGTTTATCTGTGGGTGCTCTAAAGGCAGAATTATCAGCCCTAAAATCGTATTCTAGAGTTAAGCAGTATATCATTCTCACATTATATAAAACCAATATATTGCGAGTGATGTGCAGCCAGCCTTTCGTCAACTCGATCTTCCATATATATCGTCTCGAAGTGTAGGAGCATGCGCAATATGTAGTATAAACAAGAAATTTAACCATTTTATTTTCTGTGGATGCCATGATGCACGCGATATGAGCAAGACGGGGTCCACAAAAAAGCATTTGGATATAGCCACAGTAACGACCATCATTTCATTAGAGCACAATGGACTCTTTTGTGACCGAGTAGTTCATTTTTGTGATTATTTTCGTGTATTTTTTTGGAATATTTAAGATGTGTTGTTTTTATTACCAAAAAAACTAGTTAGGACAATTATTTAGTCGTCCTTATTCAACTACGTGGTTGATATAGTGCCTTTTGCGTGACGTGTACGTTATAATCCTCATATACCGGCCCTGTTCATTATTTACATGATCTACAAAATGATGTAAAATGCGCAAGTTTTGTATCTCCCGTCTTAGATCGCAAGAATTGTGGCTATACTTTCTTGATTAAGCTTACACCCGTCCAGGAATTGGATCTCGGTTGCCGCAGCCGAATCCGCAGGCTCTACCACTGAGCTACTATATCATTTATGCACTGTGTTAGTATGAATCGGAAGTTTATATGGGAAGTTGATGTTGATATATTTCTGCGATAATTTTTAATTTAGGGCCTGCATGAAATTATTATTCTGGTGTCTGCGTGAAGACAATAATGTTTCTTGAATGTAGAAGACCATGCAAGTCCAAAACTCCTCTACATTAAAGTACCTAAAATTCTGTTGGCAAACCGTTGAATGGGACTACCCAATCACACAATCACAATCACAATTTTTTGCATTCCAATTAATTCATTATGCTATAAAACTAATTTGAGCTGAGATACTGCATTTCATAACCTCTCATTATGTAAATAAAAACAATAATTAAACTGTAAATAAGTTATACATTTGTTAAATACCGGAAAAATAGAATTAAGCCAAGTGAATGACACACATTGTTTAAAAGTTATAACAACTGGTAATTTACGTTCACTTTGGTTCAGTTCTTTGATTAATTGCTTAATTTTATTAATGTAGTAATAGAGTGGTAATTTCTTGAATGATGAATTAATTATCCATTAGGATCAAAATCTAATAAAAAGGTAGTTATTTCATTAAGCCAGCGAATTTAAGGGGTTTCTTAGCTTTTTCAAATCATCGCCATTTTAATATCAATATATATTTATCTGCACGTGATACAACAAAACCGACCTGCAGCCATATTTTAGTATATCACGCAATAGTTGACTAATTCGATACTAGCATAAATGAAAAATCGAAGCTAAGAACAATTTGTTTTAAAAAGGAATTGTAGCAATTTCAAATTTTAATTTCACATTACGAACATGTTAAAAAGACTACTTTTTTAATAATTTTTCAAAATATACTAATAATTACTTTTTTTTAAGCTGAACGGATTTTGGCTAACTTTAAATTTTTTTAATAGGCCACCTAACGAAGACAAGACCAACAAGACAAAAAAAAAAGCTAGAACTTTGTCTACCAGATCCTCTGCGAATGTCGCTAATCTTAGATTGGTAGGACACTAAAATCACTCAAACTAAGGATCAAAGAACATAGGAACAATCAGCCAAAAAGGAGAGATTAAAAAATCAGGTCCAGCTGACCATGCCTGGACACACGGTAATCATATCATGTAGACAGAAGCCTGAAAAAAAACACACTGGAGGAAGACGAAGTTCAAGACAGCTGCCATCATACACCAAAACTAGGGATTGATTCCCCATTCCTGGGATAGCTACCAAATTTACCATACTTTTTTTTATCCCGGGAACTAAAAATACAGGATTATTTATTTACTTCGGGATTGCAATTCCCAACTAGAACCCAGGTTGTTTTGGTAAGCCCTCATCAGATATAACAAATATTTAAAACCTTTGTTAAGTAAATGTAATCCACGCACGAATTAAACGCATGACTGCACCCATCTCAGTTATGCTCCAGTGCATCTTACTGATATAAATAGAGCTGCGACGGGATATACTTTCCAGTTAAACCGTGGTGATTAAAAAAAATACATAAAGGCAATGCAAGTCCAAAACTCTTCTATTATTCATGAAGCAACATTGTCTCAAACCTTTAAACAGTTTAAGACTAAGTTAGCTTATATACTCAAGCATTTATCGTTAAGGAGAGTATGATATACTTGAAAGGTAGAGCACATTGTTTAACTTTAAAAGGATCAATGAATAAATTGAGTATACCCAGAGCGCTTAAATATCGTCAAAGCGACGATTCCAAAATTCGGTATTTGATGGTGATATCGGCACTGTTGCCAGATTTTCCAGTTTTGACCTACACGTAGTCGTTTTGTTATTTTTTCGTCGACCGTGTATTTACATCCGATATTAACGCTCCCAAAATCATTCATTAATGACCCCTATTAATGCATGATTTTCTGTAAATGCACGATTTCCCAAAATCATTCATTAATGACCCCTATTAATGCATGATTTTCTGTAAATGCACGATTTTGGTAATTAAAATTAAAGGCAGCCATGAAAACAAATCAACAAAATAATAAAACGTCAATCCAAAACGTCGTCCGCTGTTATTAGTATTTGTAGAATTGTGAAATCTGGATTGTAAAATAAAAGTTGTTAACTGTTTTTCTTCACTTTAGTAAAAAATACGGTCGACGAAAAAATATTGTAACCAACTCTTACATTAAAATGCGATTAATGATCTCGAACATTAACGCGTTCGCTACGCTCACGCGTTAAAATATTTCGATCGTTAATCGCCATTATTAATGTACTTGTTGGTTAAATTACTATTAATGAAATGCTCTTTATATTTTTACTGCAATGAATTGGGCGTCACAACCTTAGCAAGTTACCAAATTTAAAAAAAATTAGTCTTTACTAGTTGCTGAGATATGACTACATTGACTTCACAGCATTTTCAAAAACATGTAATTACATTATTTTATTATTTTAGAATGATTTTCGGGTGTTTCCAAAAAGTTTAATGCTTATTTTAAAATAATGTAACCTAATTTTTTTGGAAAATGCTGTGTTGTCATATCTCAGCAACTAGTACAGATAAAATATTGAAAATTTGGAAACTTACTATAAGCTTGAGATGCCCGATTCATTGCAGTAAAAATATAAGGGGCATTATAACAAAATGACTATGTTTAGCGCAAAACTGGAAAATCTAGCAACAGTGCCGATAATATTGTTCAATTCCGCATACCCAAAAACTCCGAATTTTGTAATCGCACCTTTAGCGATTTTGAAGATATTTAAGCGTAAGAAATTTCTTAACCAGTGACGTCTCGTGAGGGAGGACTGTGGGACTCGGCCCTCCGAGAAATTTTACTTGGTCAACTTGAACTATACAGTAAACTCCAACTAATATTATATGCTCTAAGCTCCAAATTGATTTTTATATATGCCTTAACGCTTGAAAAAGAGAATTGTTCTCACAATGCAATCGAATTTCATATCTAATAAAAGACTGAATATAGTTAATACTTTCAGTACCATTTTTTAAGCCATAATTTTTTAAGTGACATTACAATAAAAATCCAAAGGATCAGGGATCTGGAAGACTACTCAATTTTAATTATTAGTGGGATAATTTAAAAAATATTGTTAGAACGGTGTATATTTCTTCTTCTTGGAATAACCAAATTTTGATTATAACTAGTATTGTAACTATTTATATGTCCCCATGGACGAACATCGGTCAGTACTTCTAATATATACAAAGCAGTTATTCTAAGAAAGCCATAATTCTTAAAAACTTACAGCAGGGATCATGGGCGTCCATAGGTGCAAATGGGGCACTCGCCTCCAGCTTGTTATATAGTTTTTTTTGGCATATAAACCCTTTTATCTACTAAAAGTTATCGGGCATTGGTACTTCCCCTCTTAGTCAAGTAAGAAGATTTAAACTCAGCAGGGGACCTTTATTTTTATTACTCAGCAGGGAAGTCACTTTCAGAAGGCGAAAAGATTTCACCCTGTCACGGACCTTATAGACTAAACATTACCAATATTTCTTATGACCCTTATATTTGCATTAAAGATTATGCTCGAACTGAAGCTTTGATTGTTCTTCATCGACGATTTAAAAAAAATCTCTAAGCCTATACCGCTACGCGCAGTCAAATTCTTATTAAAATTACAAATACGACAACTAAACAAAAGTAAGAATCCTCTTAATTCACTGACATATTGTATAAAGTAATCATCAACTAACTGAAAGTTTTGTACCAAAATATCATACCGGTGTTATTACGAGTTCAAGAAGAAATAATAGATATTGCACGCTCAGAAAAACCTTCTAGTTATTGCCATCGAGTTATAATGACTATTATTAAAATATTATTTAAAATGCTATTTCATAATTACTCCATAATCTGTGATTACTACTATAGATGGATAAAGTGATTCTATATAATTCATTAGAAATTGAAAGTAATCCAGCTTCTCGTACATCTATTAGACAATTTATTAGAAGTTGATATTTAGATTCATTTAAAGATACCAATAACAGTTAAAAAGATGGTAATCTTTGGCAATTTACAAGGCACATTCATGTTTTTGTAACTGTTTCATTAATAACTGTGCTTTATGATTTACATAACGAAAATTGAAAGTTTCTGGCATTTTTGAAATTGAAGTGGGTAAAAGGATCCCATACCCACGCTGTGCACTTAAGTTATAAAGGCGTTAAAATTTCAATTATTGAAGGAAAATTTACGTAATGGCACTACAAAACTGACGTAGGAATGGGATATTTTAATTTTAAATTAATAAATATCGTGTATTTTATGGTTTAATATTATAATACCCAGAATAAACTTTCAAATCGAAAAAAATATGAGCATGGGGTAATTCATTTTTTATACCGTGTGTAACGCTAAGGTTGGTCAGCGGCTGTATCTCGGAAAGTATTGATTATACATTTTCGGGAAAATTTTTTTTGTAGATAAACTGGTAAATAAAATACTGGATATTATTTTTAAAGCTGTGCGATTGCCGCTAAATAATAGTAATAAATAATAATAAGATTATTAATAATAATAAAAATAGATATAATACAAAATTCAACTACTACAACAACCTATTCTTGCCGCAGTTTAATCCTAAGGATTTTTTTGTATCTCCAATATAAGGGTTGTTAAATAAGTTATTACTAAATGTACTGTATGGGAAACTACGCCACAGTATAACAAGTGGAAATACGTACTATACAAGCATGTGTACACAAAAATATCGAAAAGGGCTACCACGACCAGGAGATATATATTCTCAGACAGTCAAGCTGCCCTCAAGGCCCTAAACTCCAATCGACTCAAATCAAGGATCACAATGGAGTGCTCAAATAACCTAAAAGACCTAGCGGCAAGGACTAACAGGGTAGAACTCCTATGGGTTCCTGATCACTCGGGTATAGCGGGCAACAAAAAAGTCGACGAACTGACTAGAGCTGGATCATCTCAAAAACAGGGACCCTGAACCCGTCCATGGCATAAAACAGGCAACCAAAGCAACATCAGACAGGTGGACGTTCCCGATGGAACAGGAAACCTGATGGTCAAACTCAAGCGAGGGCCACAATTGGAAAATCCTTTAAAAAGCTATCAACTGGAATGTTGCTTCTAACGCGCACCCAGCTAAAACAAGTGGTCGGCCTACTAACAGGCCACTGCCATTTAAGAAAACACCTACGCCGAATAGGAATCTATAATTGTCCCATTGAATGCAGACTTTGCGGCGAAAAGGACGGATATCATATATGCGAAGCACTGACCCGAAGAAGATTTAAAATCTTTGGAGAAATCCAATGTGGGGATAACCTCCCGCATGACAAACTTGGTAGGAATTTACCGGACCTTATAAAAGGAACAAATCTTTTCTAACAAGACAGGGGAGCACAATAAGCCACTAGGCTGCAGTGCAGGATGCTTAGGCCAAACGCCCGACCCCCGCCTTAATCCAATTAACCAAATGTACTGTATCATTCAAATCTTTTATCCAATTTTAGTAAATGTAGACTCGTTTGAAAGATAATTATACGCTTAATTAGAAAGTAATTACGTCGATAGCTGCTAATTACAGCTGAGCTTCAGCCTATTTTCAGTTGCACAGTGGGTGGAATAGGGCCGTCAGAAAGGAGCTGCCGCAGAAAATTCGGTACTGAGCCACGACCTAGCGCATTACATGAGGGCGAGTGGATTAGTAGGTAACGAGGGTGGTAAGAGAGTTGCAGACAGTGTTGCCAATCCTCCTGAATTATCGGTAGACCTATCAAATTTATTTATTGAGGAATTAAATAATGCGGCCTTACGGAGGGGCAGCCACTGGTTATTTCAAAAAATTAAAGATACCAACCAAAATATTTTTTAGTAACGCGTAACACTTAAAATCAAGTCTTATTAATTTTAGTTAATAAATTTAAATCCAGATCTAATTATTTATGAAATAAACACAAAGAAACAATTGAAGGTGGTTTAAAATGGATACTATACGATCTTATTTCCGTATTTCCGTCGTAGCCTAAGCAACATGACAAAGTTAAAACTCTTAAACTTCTTTTCAGTATTTTTACTCAACGGTGTCTCCGTAGCCTATAAACTTTTTTGTGCTTTAAAATTGCTTAGTAATGCAGATCTGATATCGCGTAAAAAATGTAATTAGTAAAATACAAACTAAATTAAGCGTAACAATAACACACGCTTGATGAAAAAAAAAATGATTCCATTCTAATTATTCCGATACACCCAACAATTTTCAACACGTATATGCTTTATTGAATACGATTTAAAATTAATTTTACACGCTGCCTATCATTAAACAATAATACTAGGATAATAACACGAAACAATTGATCCATTATTAATTGTAAACCGTAACTAAAGAGATCGTTCCTATGAGTGCTACATTTTCTGGTACGAAGGTTAAAAATGCCCAAGGGGTTATAGTACAGATATAAGATTTTTTCTACTTCCACATAGATATTTACTGGTTCCTTTACACTTAAGTGATGAGAATAGTAGGCTATTCCAGTTAACAGTACGTTAAAATTTTATATTCATTACTGTCAGAGCTGCACAGTGTTGCAACCTTTAAAAAAACCTAATTTTTAATGAAAAATTCCACGAAGTGATCCTAAAGAATATACTACGAATATTATATAAGTTTCCCTTTGGAGACAGGGCCAACTTGGCATTCCTCTGCGCTTTGGATCTTTATCGATCCTAAAGTTTCCCATTAGTTGACAATATTGTTTTAAAAATTAGATCCCTCTGTGGTGTCCTTATAAAGTACTAACCAATCACAGTTCATTGTATTTGATGAGACTCCCTCCGCCTTCTTTTTCAAGACACTATATATTATATGAATATGGTACAATATGTTATTAATTTATTTAATATAACAAAATATATGTATATGCATCTATAATCTTTATCAATATTGCAACCTGCCGAATGTGCATAGAAAATTAATTTCATGTAGCATTATTATTAAGTTGGTTTTACCATAATTTCTAACATGAGGATATGGCCGAAACGGCGAACTTTGGATTAAATGGTCGTGAGTTCCAGCCCGATAGCCTGCAAACTTTAAACATTTTTTTTAACTTATTAGGTTTGTAAGTTTGATCGTAGAAAAATATCCTGTTCAACTCGAGTGTGAGTGGTGATCCGAATTCGATCCTCAGAGTGGGTATACAGACAATAAAAAAAGTATGTCCAAAGTTTAGTAGGTTTAAGAATGCAGGGAAGAGTGTAAAATATATCATATTCCAACGCACCCCATTAACGCTGGTAACCAGGCCGGATGAGATCGGACATCTTGTGGGATGCGGAAGAAGGTACACACTCCCCAATCGGTAGGTCATGCAATGGTCAGAAACCGAGGGTTGATAGCCCTTGGGGGATGTCGAATGACTGAGGATCGTGGTTCCGAACCCACGTTAAGCTATAGGTTCCCTCGGGAATGACCCTGGCAGCAAACGAAGAGAAAAACATTGGAACAACCAACTTTTAAAAAAATACTTTTTAATAATTGAGGTTTGAACATGTAACGACTTTTCTTTTCTCTTAGTAAAAAACAGCCGTATTCACCATCTTTAACCTAACAGTCTGATAGTTAACATCGGTACCTATAAGGATTAACAGTCTGTTAATGAAATATCGTATTCGCCAAAAATCAGGGACGCTCTATTAACAAACAGAGAGTTAGGTTGATGTACATACGTCTGAGCTGACAATTCTGGTTTATAACTAACTTCAGAGTAAAATATTCCAACCTTATATCTTCTGAAATATCGTTTCATCAATCAAATCCGTTCTTTACGTCACTTTACGCTAATAAATTAAATTTTACGGATCCAGTAGTAAAATTTAATGATGGACAAAACAGGGTATAGGAAGACATCCAGTAATTATACTATACGGGAGAACAACTCTAATTTCATTGGAACAAAAGTACATTAAAATCGGAAATCCCCGATATTTATTTGAAATGATCCTGTAATATAAATTATCTTAAACAAATTAGTATTTAATATATTCCTAAAATAGGTTGATTTCTATAATTTACTGGTTCAACTACTCCATCTAACCGATTCGCCAATTGCTCAAATGTGTTTTTATTTCTTCTAAACCCTTTTTGAATTTAATATCGTCTATTTCTACAAATACATTGTTACGCACTTTTACGTTTCTTTCTCGTACGATTTCCTCATCATCATTTTTTCGTCATCATCATGACGAGTCTATAGTAAACGTGGAAAATGTATTCCATGGTCTAAATTAATTTTTAAACGAAAAACCTATTAGTAATTATTATTTGTCTTGTGTTTGTCAAGTTGTTATAAATCTAATAACAATTTTAAAACTTAACAGCTTGTTATTTCTTATCAGCTCAAAATTTCACTGTTAATGTTAACTCTCTGATAAGGCTTAAAATCCAATGGTGAATACGAGAATAGAATACTGACAAGAATCTTAACCGACTGATGAAAAAATAGTTGTTCTTGAATACGGGTGTAAGTGCAATAATATAACAATAAATATTAACCGGGACTAGAAACACATCTTCAAACTTTATTGTATATAATGGCGATTTTTTCTCCAAAATAGACAAGGAATGTGCACTGTGCAGTACCAAATGTGTTGTCATAAATTAATTTGGAAAAATACCTTTAGAAATAGCTGCATATCTCCAACTAAGTAATCTAGAGCAGTGCAATATAGCATGCGCATTTATTTTTCAGAACTTGACTGCTTCAAACAGTCACGTGCGGAAAAATATCACTTCGCACACTTAATAGGACAATAATCGTTTTTGTATTATTTACTATTGGTTGTTGATCTAACTTGTTTGGAAAATAAAATAACTTTTTTTGATGTAAAATAATAAAGATATCTTAAATACTATTATTTATTTAGTTAAAAGTTCTCTAAGCATTTGTTGCTAAAAATAAATAATATTGCACTAAAAGTCAAGGTAACAATTAACGTATCACGACTTGAACTCTAGTAAATATTCTTAAACGTAGAAAATTTCTAATTAAATCTTACACGAATAATAGTAAGAGCAAATTAGAGTTAAAAGTAACCTATATCGCTGAGAAATAAAAAAAACTAAAATTTCGTCGTCAATATTACTGACGTAACTCATGTTGTTTTGCAGGAGGAGAGCGATTTAGAAATGTGTTCCTTAGAAGTGTCCAAAAACGTCGAAGACGATATGATTCATAATAAGAAAACTATGAAGAATTGAAAACGTTTAAAAAGTTCACTAAATAGCATTGGCGGCGCCAGGGGATGGGGGGGGGGTACTGATCTAGCTTGAAAAAATAAAAGGGATTAGTTCCAGCGATAAAGTTTCCGGGAAGGAAGGGTTTTTTTTTGAAGAAGTAACTTTTGATTGGAAAGTAGTGCTATAATTTCGATTCCAGGAAACAGGAAATACTATTATAGGGCAGCCAAGCATTTTTTTAGAGGTTAGTTTAGACCGGGCGGGGGGAGAAAAAGTTTCACGGCGGATCAAGAAGGAGGCGAGGGTGAACCTTTTTTTAGAACTCATTTAGGCAGTGCCCACTCTAATATCATCGGGCCTTTGGGTGCCCACCCATTGTGAATTTCCTGGCGCCGCCGCTGCTGGGATCTGACAGCTGTCAGCTTTCGCAAAATATAAAGCAAGTTCGCACAAACACAAAGTACGCCTTGCCAGCCTCTGATTAAATTTTGTCTTTCTAATACTTGGTTAAGGTAACCGAGAACAATTTTCCTTTGTGCAACCCGCTGTTAATGTTTTAAGTAGACGTAAGCTAAAGAATAACCATTATCAAGCAGTCTTATAACTTAACATTCTAAAAACAAGCAACCCATATAAGTACCCACAATACGCATGTTAATGTACTCAAATCCTAATGACACATCTTTTAATAATAATTAATAGATTATTTTAATTTTGCTCTGAAGCAATTTATTATTACATTATGAAGGTTGCCGTTACAAAAATGAGGAGGTGTTGCAATAAAAATGGCGAAATATATCAGTCCTAATCTACATATGTATTTTTTTTAAACTGGAGTAAAAAATAAATGGTTTAACGGGGTTTCTTCTCACACACTCATTAGGTAAGAACCGCCAACCGCCCGATAATTTTGGATGAACTGGTAATTTTTACTAACAGACAGGTCTGCAAATGCTATGGACAAGACACATTTTTTTTCAAAAATAATACACAGGTGTTTATCAGCCACTTAAGTTTTTTTTTTCTGCACCGCTGTTGTATCAAAGCCACAACTCTAATAATACAAGAAGGTTCCCTGAATATTCAGAAGATATTTTATAGAATACCAGAAAATTCTTGGAATATGCGCGAATATTCTAGAATATTCACAGAACATACCAGAAAAGCGTCATGTTATCAAATTGAATGTTCGGCGAACATTCCAACAGAAGATCCCTGGAATGTGCACGTATGTTCTAGAATATTCATGGAAGATAACAGGAAAGTACCATGTCATCATTTATTCTGTGAACATTCCAATATAATATTATCTGAATATCAGTTCTATATACATTCAGGGATTGTTTTTACTAAAAAATGCATGAAAAGTAATTTTCGAACCACCTGAATGTCCTGAATGTTCCTTATAAATAAGGTGATATTTTGTCTAACACTGTTAAATAACAAACTAAAAATCAGAGTGCATAACATCAAGAAGTAAAGACTTTACTTTTACTATTGGTAGGATGTGAATCACTCAGTGATGTAAAATAAATAAGGACTCGTTACAAAGTAAGCGTTACTATGTGATCACTAAAAGTAACGAGTCCTAATGTTATAAAAGACTCGTTACTTTTGGCATTTCGTTATTCTGAATTTAAATCTAACTAACTATTCTATTCTATCCAGAATTTTTCAGCGGGTGGTTTCGTTCGTAGACTTGATAGTCAATAACGGATGACAGACAAAACGTATCATAATTATTTTTCGAGCTGGATTTTGTTTTTACCTCGTCAGGCGGCCGATGGCTTGTCGTTTTGCATGTACTTTGGAGAGATGGCGTATTAATATTTGGATAATTTGTTGTCGGGAAGCCATGTTGCGTGCTGGGTTGAGGACTGGAAGTTACCATTGAGAGATGAAAGCAATGCTTATATTCTTATGTATTTTTAATTTCGTGGCTTCGTTGACTGAAAATATGAGATCAAATCTCTTTATCAGAACCTTTCTTGATCAGATAAATCGTTGTTTTACAAGACATTTTTCCGAAAAGGTGTATACAAAAATCCGTGGATATGCGATTTTAAATGAACTGATGTGCTTTCCATATATTGTTTTATTCAGAAGTTATTGATTATAAACAAATGTAGGATACACAAAATTGAAACATTTATGTTGGGCTGCACAAAGAATTTTAATGTTAATTAACTAACCAGCAAGTATGACTGTGCCATACATGACATTATCAGAAATAATTTTCTCAAAATCGGCCTTGCCCGGTTACCTTAATATTTAATTTACTAATCAGGCATATTTGAGTGTAAGTTCATAATGCAAGCCAGTGTAATGTCTATGTCAATTATATCACAGTCAAACTTGCTGGTTAGTTAATTTTCTTGTTAACAGTCTTTGTGCAACCCAACATTAATATTAAAAAAACAAAACTGAACCTTTTAATTTTTTGACAAAACATGAATCGCGATTTTATAATATTATCTGGCAAATAGTATACAATTTGTAAAAAATCTATGAAATATTTGTAGGGTTAATACCCCTCTTGTCCCTGTGGCTACGCCACTCCTAAAGCAGTAGTTATAATCATACAAGACGGATTATTATTTATAACATCCTATTCCTTTCATAACTTGGAATCTATTAATATATCATCACACCTTCTTTAAGTTTTAGATTTCATTATAATATTGGACATTAATAATCTCGTTGAACAGGTAACCTGTCGCTGTCGATCAATGAATGAATTTTAAATTAATTAAATATATTTAAACATGAAATTAAAAGTTTATTGATAACAGTGTTTTCAATTTTGATCATTTAATTTAAAATTGTATGCGATCATGACATAATGAGCTTTTTTAAATCGCCCATTATTTTATTGATTTTTAATAAACGGTGATATATTAAGGTTTCGGAAGTAGTCCATTTTCTGTGGTGATTAGTTGAATGAAATGAAAAGTCTGTCTCACACCACTATGATATATTTAAAAACTTGTTTTTGGAGAAGAAGACATGTTTCAACGCTATAAGAGCGTCATCATCAGCCCTAGATCTTTATTTGGGACCTGGTTCATGTATCAATGTGTTATATCCGAAAGGCGATGTAAAAAATTATTATTTTTTGTGAAACTTCTTTCATTCTTAACTAAGGTAGAATCTTGCTTAATTTAATACTTAATATCTAATAAAAGTGATGGTGTGAACAGCTATCAAAAAAAAAAGAAAAGAAAATACGTCAAAAGTATGGTAGCTGTTCACACCATCACTTTTATTAGATATTAAGTATTAAATTAAGCAAGATTCTACCTTAGTTAAGAATGAAAGAAGTTTCACAAAAAATAATAATTTTTCACATCGCCTTTCGGGTATAACATATTGATACATGAACCAGGTCCCAAATAAAGATCTAGGGCTGATGATGACGCTCTTATAGCGTTGAAACATGTCCCATTCTCCAAAAACAAGTTTTTAAATATATCATAGTGGTGTGAGACAGACTTTTTATTTCATTCGGTGATATATTAGATTGTAAAAAATTTTGTGTAGGTATTTAAATTAAAATTAATTATTTGAAAATTAAACTTTAAATTCTGAATTATACAGGGTAAAAATAGGAACAAATTTATTATATTTAATTTTATGTAATAGTATTACTTATTAAGTGTGGTAAAAAGCATATTACGCATGAATGGAAAAATTCAGAACGAGCCGCGTAGCGCGAGTACGGTAATTACATGAGTGCGTAATTAACTCTTACTAATAAATTAAAGATCGGTTTATAATTTATAAAGTATCGACTTGATATTCAAATATCAAATAATGACAATGTCATTCTCAAATATTCAAAACGCAAGATAGATAAATGTCACGATTTGAGTGGTTCAAGGCTAACTTGATTGTTATACTAGGCATCATACACAGTTGTTTTTTATGCATCATAACGCACAGTTGTGCGTAGGAATGGATTTACTTATAAAGTGAACTGTACGTAACACAATGTTTACTAATATTTATAGGAGTAGAAAAATAAATATTAATTGCCATTTAATTTTTTCTATGCCTGAAATATAATGTTAGGATTTATATTATGCTACCAAGCTATTATAATTTAGACTAATAATTAAATTATTAGAAACAATAAATTCAACATATTGGGTATAGGATTTCAAAAATCACTTTACATAAATAAAAACTAACCCACTTGGCTTATCGCATCAAAGACCTGCCGGCAGGTGCCAGTGTATTCGAAATTTTTATTGTATAAAGACGAGATAATAGATTTGATGTAAAATTTTTAAAAAATTTGCGTAAAATTTAATTTATTAAATATTTACACGCCATACAGGTTAAATTATACAAGAAATATACCTAATTTTTTAAAATTACAGCGAAAATAAACAAGTTTGTAATTTCACACCATTAAATGAAGAATATTCACATATAACCGGTAATTTGGCTCCTTAGCAGGTCATCACGCCTACGTAATAATACAATCATTTGTTTATCGGCTTTTAGCCTGTTGACTGTGTGCGCAATATTCTTGCCGTATTTGTAGTAGTTCTGCTGTGTTTATTTGATATTATTCGCAATAAACAATGTTTATTCTTTGATTGAATTTAAATGGAAATGAAAACTAATTATTTTATATTAAATTTTCCGAGGAACTATTAGTCGTCTGCGTACTGAGTTATACGCCTGTAGGGTGGAGGTTTCTTAATAGTTCTAGCAAAAAATATATGTTACAATATACGGGTATTTAAAAACCATATTTTATTTGTATTTAAATTCAATCAACAAATAAAAATCCAACTATAAAGTTTCATCAAAAAGAGGTGACATCACTGTTATACTTTAAATAATTAAAATTACAAACCCAAACAAACATTATGATTTTCTTTACAACAAATTTCATACAATTTTACATTATCTTACTGTAACCAAAAAATTACATAATTTTTACTAAAATTGTGGTATTTTTTATATATATTTTACACTAATTTCACAACGATTTTTAAGAGAAATTTACAAATGGTAGCTTAAAACATATTTACTTGACAAATGTAAAACTACAATTAGAATGTAAATTTGCTCTGATATTTGATGGCCAAAATAACCTAACATATTTATTGTAATTTAACCATAATTTCGTTTACAGTGCATACTGAGGTTAAGTATGTAATAGCTTTCATGTCGAATAAAGTTGCATTATAGTATGGTATAAATACTTTAAGATAAATCAAAGTTATTTACGTTACCATATTCCATTCCTGGTAAATATGACCAACAGGTGTCACAAGTTTTATTGGAATTTTATTGAATTATCATCAATAGGCTACATTCTAAGCACTTCCTATTGAAATTCTATCAATAAATTCGAGTTAATGCTTATAATAACAATAACCGTCAAGTCAACAACACAATGGCGATTTGGAACACCTGGACAATAAAAATGTTCTTAATTCATCTTCGTCGACGCCCATTTGTGACCATATCCATCACAGTTCAGGGCAGCGCCCATGCAAAATATTGCAATATCAATAAAAATAACAATTGTGCAGAAGTTTATTTTCTACTTGACGATAAATATGGTTGTCAGGAAGATCATTAGTATAATTTGGTATAATTTTATTGCCCCACCTGCAGACTGTTGTAGTAGGTATCCCTTCCGGTTAAATCAAAAGTCACCTGTCAAAAGATGCAGTTTTAAGTCGTGAACAAATCGTCCAAATTGTATTTCATTATTAAAACAAAAACGGGATAGGGACGAGCTATCTTCCGCGGACACTCGGTATAAAACATAATCTGAGAAACACCAGATAAGTTTTATATGTACCGCGTGTACAACGAAAAAGGGAAGTGGTTGCTTTTGCTAAATAGAGCTCTATAGCTGGTGTGTTAACTTGATACAACAGAGAAAACCCTATTTAACGAGCCTAAGATGATGAAATTCGGTTAAGCCAAACCAAAGTTATAAGTATTTTTTTAATAACTACTTTTGGCCCCCGTTCCCCTCTTATAGTTAAAGCGAAAACTTTAAAACAAAATTTATTCAGAATTCTTTATATATTGCAGCAATTATACCTGTACATACTATGAGGATTTTTAAAAAAATCCTGTTTTTTGATTGTTCACTGTAATTATGCCCCCTAGCGGTCAACCTAGACACTTGAAAATAATTTCTCCTGTTCACTTTTGTTATACTTCCTTTTTATAGTTATGTCGGGTTGCACAAAAAATTTTAATAATTACTATTTAACCGGCAAGTTTGACTGTGACAGATGCAACATTGACAGAAATAATTTTCTCACAATCGTACTAGCCCGGTTACCTTAATTTTTAATTTACTAATCACGCACCTTTGAATGTGAGTATAATGCCTGTCAAAGTCATTTATGTCACAGTCAAACTTGCCGGTTAAATAATTATTATTAAAATTCTTTGTGCAACCAGACATTAGTCTATTTCAGAAAGGTGAAAGGAATAAAGTGGGAAATTCCGCCCAGTTAGGTTCAATTTCGGTATCGGCCATAGGCGCAGGTAAATTGTGTGCATTAAATTATTTATGATGACTAACCAACAAAAAAAGAAGATAATTTGATAAAAAAAGGAACTATTATAATAATATATAACATCATTTTATGAAATATGCAGTGAAAGATATAGCTGAAAAACATAGTGCAACTGTGCTGCGCATACCACCATATCATTGCGAACTAAATCCTATAGAACTTATATGGGCGCAAGTGAAAGGATTTGTAGCAAGACACAACACTACTTTCAAAATGAAAGACGTTAAGCTACTGTTTGATCAAGCCATTAAGGAAATGACACCAGAGAACTGGCGAAAAGCAGTCCATTATGTCATTAAAGAAAAGAAAAAAATGTGGAATCTTGACCACCTGATCGATGGGACCGTCGACCCGTTAATTATAACGTCAAGAGAAGATGACAGTTCCTGAGATGATGAATAATATTATGATTTTTTATAATTTAATTTATCTATAGTGAATTTTTTGTAGTTTTTTTATAATGTTTAATAATAGGCAAAACATAATAAATTGACCCAAGCCCTAGTGGTACTACCTGCACTTGATGAAAATAAAGAATTTTGCAATGAAATCAATCCCAAATTATGAAAGTAGCTTAAATATTCGTTGGGTCACTCTGCAGTCCCTTTGCATACCTAATGAGCTTTTATTACTCTACACCTTTCTGAAATAGATTAAATCTATATAGTAATACACCGGGTATATTCTTATGATAATTATCTACTTCCCATTTCAAAATTGCAATGCTTATCCCTACAACTTCTAAATGAAAAGGTAATTTTAAATAATAGAGAAAATACGGTTCGATATTAAATAACAATCTAATGTTTTTATTGCAGTAGCGGCTCGTAAGGTGAAGTAGGTAAAAATAAAAATAAAATAAAACTAGAAGGAAAGTTTTTCGACATTATTAATGTACCAATACAGCTACCATTTTAGCCCTTAAAAAATAATTATGTTCGAATTAATAATATCAATTTAATCCGAATGTAGCTATGCATAATAGGGCCAAGGTTAACTCCGATGGACAATAATTAACACTCGTGCATTTTGGCGCGCCCCAGCCGACCGTGTCCGTTAGCTTAAAGCAAGTGAAGACCCAACGCCCAACATGGCTTTGATATTCACCGTTGCTATGGCTACGTAACGTCAGTCACGCAAACAGCATGTAACAATTGGCATTATGATGAAATTTAAAAATAGATCAGTAGTATGCACCATTGTTTTAGTATTGGTTGGCCTAACCTTAAGATATTTATTTTGAGGGTTCGCGAAACTTACGGTTATAGATATCGATTTTACGTGATTTACTGTGTGATTAAAAAGTTTTGTTTTATTTTTCAGTAGTGTACGTACCTACTTAGTTGTGTATTTTAAAAACGAACCCAATTAATGACATAGTTTGTAATTTGTTGGAAACTCCATTCAGTCGTTGGACAGATAAGGATAAGAGAGAGGTTTTGTTACACGGGTTTTTAGTCAATGTTTATTTAAGTACCCGCACTATACCATTTTTTAAAAGCGCGAGCCGCCACTGTTTTATTGTGAATTATTTAACCAGAAACCCGTTCAGTATATATTTTTAGAATTTATAATTTACCTAATCTATCATTACAGGTAGGTAGATCTATTTCAATTTGTAGAATCCTGCAATTCAGCGTGCAAATTTCTTGACATTTAGGCAACGACTTTGAACTTCTCATAACCGACACAGCTATTAAGTTGTTTAATCGTACACAATAAATCAACGTTTTATTGTGCACTTTTAAACAAGAATATCGTAATAATTAAGATTATACCAGCCTAAGGTGTTTAGCACTTTGTTACAGATCAGTGGGTCCAGAGATAAATATGTCGATAGAATGGGTTTGCCCGTAAGTTGTGACTTAGAAACTATCTTTGGTCTTTTGAATAAGGAAGAATGGTAAGTTTAGTTATAAAACCATTTCTCGGGTCGTTACGGCTTGGTCATAAAGCATACAAATCACCACGCTTCACCGTATTCGACTTAATGCGGAAGAATATGGTATTCGAGTTATAAGAAAGCTGCTAGGTATACTACAAGCTTAATAGTCTAAGCGACGACTGTTAAAAAACTAGGCCCACTTTTGGAAAGGATAAAACTCAACTTATTGATAAAGTATAAGCATCAGAGTGACCTTGTGACCTTGATTCTTCGCCCACACCGATATCTATAAGAAATTAAAGTTCATCTCCACCAATATATTAAAAGGATTAGGTAAGGATTAATACAGAGTGATTGGAGTTGACACTTCTTTTTTAGCTGTGCATAGAAGGCATTAAAATAAACAACATTTTCAAATACCTTTTTTCAAAAAACTCAAAAATAAGGTACTTACATTCATTTATAACACTATAGATCAAATACGGTTTTGCCTAACTTGCCCGTTGAATAACATTAAGAAAACTTCTGGGTGTAGGATGAGTCCGCAGGGGAAAGCGTTCTGCATATAATCTTGACGACACTTACCCTAAATTAGCACTATATCTACTAGTTCATTGTTTTCAAAATTTACCATTTTCATGTGTCACCAATTTAAAATTAACTTGCCTTAGAAAAACACACCGACGCGGATTTCTCAACACCACCCGTAAATTGCATGACTAATAAGAAAAACAAAATAAATTATAGATGTACGTTTTGATGACCAGGCCCGCACTTAAATTTTTTACTTCTGAATTTCGTCTATTTTTAAGTTTTTTGAAAAAGGTATTTGAAAATGTTGTTTGTTTTAATGACTTCTGTACACAGCTAAAAAAGAAGTATCAACTTAGGAATCACCCTGTATAAGAAAACTCTTCATCAACAGCAAATCAATATAACAAAATAGTTATAGAACGAAAATTGGTAAATGTCACCTTAATAGAGCTTCAAATTTACATTAGGACAAGTATAAATAGTTAAAATAAGCGAAGTAAATTGATGAAAGTAATATGGATACGAGAGGAGACGGTAGCAAGTTTTTTTATTCATATAAATATACTTGTTCCAATATGAAACTTTGAAGAATTAAGGTGACAGGTACAAATTTTCTATTTATAATTGTTTTGATGGCATAACTCCTGTTGATGGACATCACTACGTACTGGCGTTCCTAAATTACTTAAATGTTAGTCATGGAGACATAAAGCAATTCGCTATTTCATTTTATGATCAGAATTTACATTTTTCTACTCCCACATGGAAATTTGCTGTATCCGTTTAACTGAATCGATATGATTTCATATGCATCCTAGTTAGTATATGAAACTCACCAAACACGATGGTCAATTACAAAGAAACCAAATCTATATGTTGTAAATTTTACGAGCCGTGAGGTTAGGAATACTTATACTTCAAAAATATGCAAATCTGTCGTATAAAGTTTTTTTTAAATTTAGGTAAATCAAAACATTTATCTAAGAGTCTATGAGTATGCATACACAATTTTTTTAAAGGGTGTACGAAATGGTGTGAAAGTTGAAGGTATATATATACCGACCTATTGTTATTTTCTGACCTTCGAACTAAAGATTTATGCCCAGATGCACTTTCTTAATTTAAAAATCTCCAGTTTTCCACTTATTTCTAGACAACTACTACAAGATTTATTGCATAAAATGTACTATATACCTACCAAATGAATGTTTTTTACTAACCTTGGTTGTTGTTTTTTTCATGCAAATATTTGTCCACCACGATATTTTCTGATATATTTTAAACGGGGATCCAACCCCAATCGAATTTAAAGTTTTTATTATAAGCAACAGATATAGAAAGATGACTGATAAATTTTCCTTAAATGGTGAAACATGAAGATGAATGAGTACATAAAAACAGACGAAATTATATGATTTCTAAAAATGTATTTCATTTTTTACTAAAGGTTTTTAGGGTATGGCATTTCTACAGTATTCTTTGCTAGTTTGTAAATTGGCGATTATTTTGAAAAACTTCACCATACCGAACGTTAAAAATTCATATTAATGCACAAATCCATTTTTCACTGTTTAAAACGAATTATACAGCTATTTTGTTGTACTTTCGGAGTTATAATTCTGACGCAAGCAAAAATAAATCCAAGAAAACCTTTTTTCTTTCATGCATTTCAGCAGAACAATTAATCAAAATGGCTACGGTTGAGAAAAATAAATTGTTCATATTTATTAATAAATATATCGCTTTTTTCTGTTATTCTGCAAAAGACCGAATGTGAGAAAGATAGATATGTATATTCAAAGTGATTTTGTGTAAATATAAGACATGGCCGAAAGCGATAAATATGCTACAGTGTAATTTGGTCCATCTACTCTAGTTGTATCGGGTGGTCAACTAAGAATGACCGCCGGCCATATCTCAGAAACTAGTAATCGTACAGCATCCGGGTAAATTTTTTTATGACAAAAGTGCCCAAGAGAAAATGCTGGAAATTATTTTTAAGTTCCGCATTTTGCCGCCAGAGGGCGTAATTGAAAAGTAAATTTTAAAATTTTACATATCTCCGAAAATTCCACATTATGCTCATTAGCGTATCAACTTTAATAAGATGGGGGGGAAGCTGTTGAAAGTGTAATCAGTTAAATCGCTGTTACTTTTAAACGACTTATCCGATTTTAGCAAACTAAAGACTGTTTGGAAGAGAAATGTATGCACTTTCACCAATCGTATTAAGTTGTCCATAATAGTTCTCAAAAAAAAATGCTAGAGGGCGCAATTTGCAATAATAACACATTTTTTGATTTTACTCCTAAAAAATAAATCATACGGTATAATTATGATACCATAATCGAAAAGAAGATGAAATTTGCTAGAAAAAATATTAAAACTGCAGCTCGATATCTCCGTTCGTTTCAGCGTTATCGCCAATAGAATAATTTTTAAAACTAAGCGATTATATATTTTTTAGAAAAAAAGTGGTACGCCACTGATATTTTTCCATGTAGATATCATTTCTGATTAGCGTGGTCAATTCTGCATAAAAATGGTCTCTTGCGTTTTTCTCCTCAGGCACACCGTTCTTAATTAAATTAAATTAGCTATACATTGATAATGCAAAATTTTGTTTTATAAAAATTGGTGAAAATGACCACCTTCACTTAATAGGCATGCATGAAGCTAATTTAATTATTTTAATTAAGAACGGTGTGCCTGAGGAGAAATACGCAAGAGACCATTTTTATGCAGAATTGACCAGGCTAATCAGAAATAATATTCACATGGAAAAATATCAATGGCGTACCACTTTTTTTCTAAAAAATATATAATCGCTTAGTTTTAAGAATTATTTTATTGGCGATAACGCTGAAACGAACGGAGATATGGAGCTGCGGTTTAAATATTTTTTCTAGCAAATTTCATCTACTTTTCGATTATGGTATCATAATTATACCGTATGGTTTATTTTTTTGGAGTAAAATCAAAAAATGTGTTATTATTGCAAATTGCGCTCTCTAGCATTTTTTTAGAACTATTATGTACAACTAAATACGATTGGTGAAAGTGCATACATTTCTCTTCCAAACAGTCTTTAGTTTGCTAAAATCGGATAAGTCGTTTAAAAGTTACAGCGATTTTACTAATTACACTTTAAACAGCTTTCCCCCCTCTTATTAAAGTCGGTACGCCAATGAGCATAATACTAAAATGATGCATAATTGTATAAGATTTTTAATGGTGTTATCAAAGATATACCTTAATGTGGAATTTTCGGAGATATGTAAAATTTTAATATTTACTTTTCAATTACACCCTCTTGCGGCAAAATGCGGAACTTAAAAATAATTTCCAGCATTTTCTCTTGGACACTTTTGTGATAAAAAAATTTACCCGGATGCTGTACGATTACTAGTTTCTGAGATATGGCCGGCGGTCATTCTTAGTTGACCACCCGGTACAAACTACTTTTTTTTAATTTCAAAAGGGGCCAAAAACGAGTGTTTAGTCAATATTTCCTTAAATGTATTTATTACTTATAACTTGAAACTGTAGATAGTTGTGTTCGAAAAATGTCCTTTGTCCCTCTATTTACAGAGCACACGAGAAAAGAAACATCCTTCGCCCGTCAGTTTTTAGGGCTCGAAGGAGGGATCCTCTTAATCTGCACCTGTGTTTAAGGCGGCACCTCTCAATAATTATCTTTACATGCGTTGATGAACTCTTACAACCAGACCAAATTCCAGAGTTTCATGCATCCGACATGAGAAAAATTGGCGTGGCATAATAACTAATTATAATATTCCAGAATATCTATTTATTTAATAAAATTATACCTAAAGCATAAAGTGTGTTTTGGGATACCTATGTCTAAATAAATTTAATTACTTATTAACTATACAAGCTGAATCTTTAACTACAATGAATTCGGTAACAAAGAATTTATATGAATGAGTGATGAGTTTTGGACTTGTATTGTCTTTAATTGTTTTAAATCACAACGTTTCCACTGATAAGTATCTGTATTCGTCTTCAGATGAATACTCAGTATTCACTGGAGATAAGTATCTCCAGTCACAATACAGGCATTTTTAATTTCCAAAAAAAAAAATCGGTTAGTTTCTAGCACTGGGTGAAAGATTAAATTCAAGGTATTGCCAAAGACTGCTAAATTAAAAGAAAAAACGGTACCTTTGTTTTTGGATTATTACAAGGAATGGATGAATTGTTTGTTACTGAATGTATTCCAGTTAAAACATTCACCCTTTAAATAAAAGCTCTGCAAAATAGATAATATTCGGTGATTTGAAATAGCGATAGAGCATTTTTCTCCATTAAGATTACCAGTCGTATATTTCTATTGTTTTTTAATTCTCCTGGGTCTCCTGTGTCATAAGAGTCAAATATGAGTACGTTGTTTTTGCCAGCTAGAAAGGAAATCGATATAATATATTTTATTTTCAAATATCATAGTTATTACCGCAACAAACATTTCAAAGCCTTGTTTTCCACATGGAATTGCTGCCAAGAAAATAGGTTTTTGCATTCTCATCATTAAAAAGATAATTACTATTCTGTTACTTATATTGGTATATTCCCATTTTGTAAAATATGCTGTATCAGACATATCTAGGAACTGAAGAAACAATATTATTAAAACTGCACAACATACAACCACTTCAGAAAAAAAAGTCAAAGAACCAAAGGAATTTGTTTTAATCAAACTGTTCGAACCGCATTTAGGAAGCAAGTAAGAAGTGCCTCACTCATACATGGGGGAAAATAGGCTAGTCATGAGGAAGAGAAATAAAATCAGCAAACACCACGAGCGAAGATCATGCGATTTCTTGGTTTCTTACAGATAAAAGCTGTATAGGTATAGTGTCTCATAGACGAGAAATCTAGCACTTTTAAAAAACTCTCGTCTCATTTAGTAAACCAAAAAAAGAGCATATTTTAAAAATATTTTTTGTTCTTTCGAGAGTCTCTCATAGAATATTCAAAATTATTAATTTCTATTAAAAAAAAAACATATAAAACATATAATTTACCATATCTTCCAACATCTGGCCCACACGAGAAACTAGAAATATTCCACCCATCCATGCACCAACATGAGCTACATTTCCCAAATTATAAACCTAAAATTAAAATTTGGAAAGTTATATACAGTATCCTTCGTGAATGATTACCTGGGCGCTATAACTTATACGTCACAACTGAACATCGAACGTGTCACATTGCCAAGCCAGATCACTGATGAGCACCAAGAATTAGAAACAGGGATGACCTCACATTTCATTTTAAGTGAGGCAAGGAATGTTAACATCAAATTAAATAACAGGCTAGCCATGGTACCTCAAAAACCCGATGGACGTACCTATCGGTAAACGATTAGTTTATTGGTAGCTCTCCACGGCGTTGAGCGTCCGGGGTTTGCATGCTGTGCACCCCTTCGTCTATTACCCGCTGTCCCCTCACCTTGTTAGTGGAGAATGGCAGTTTATGGGTCCTTAGACTCACTGCTAACAACGGTATGCCCTGTCTTCTTCCGTTAACATCTCAATCCTTTCGTTGTTTCGACTCATCAGAGACGCGCGACCATCCTGAGGCCGCGGCCCGCAAAGGGTCTGCGTCAATCGTCTGACAACTGGCGTTATTCATTATCGTCAAGGAAAGTATCAGTCTTCACACTCACGAACCGCCCTTCAAGGGTCCGGACTGGGTCAGCTTTTGGTGAGCTTAGTTAAAGCCAATAGTTGGTCTCGAAAGAGAACTCAGTGTGTTCATTCAGCGGCAGCCTAGCTCGACTGTCGCAAGGATAGAAAACGGTGAGCCAGGAGTCGGTAATTTATTTGACACATGAGAGGTAGGCAGCTTGGCTGCTCCTAAGTTCTAGTTAAGACTGGTTAAGCCTTCTCTTTCGATCAACTTATACGTCATTAAAATCGTATGACTCAAGTCGAACAAAATGTTAAATTTCATAAATATGATAATAGAAGTGTTCAATGTCTCGATGTAGTACCTACAGGTTCCTAAAAGCTTTTAAAAGTTTTGAATCAAAAATTTTCTCGTGCAAAACCAATGTTATCTATATAGTTAATAACGATAATAAAAGATCCGAAAAGAACTTAAGTCATCCGTATCAAAGTTTTTACAGGAAGGAAACAAACACTCACTCAATCAAGATGCCTATACTTACTCTGATTTTTACACTTATTGTTGGGAGGATGAAATTAGTGATCTTTATCTTATTTCTGGCCTTATGAAGATACATTTTCTTTAAAAGTGGGTGTAAACTTATATCATTACAGAGGAGAAATAAGAAACTTTAAATCTTTCTCCACTAATATATTCAGAAAATTATTCAAACGTTCGAGTCTCTGCATGTTTCGAATGCATAAGCTTTCATCTTCAGGGGAGTTACTTTTAGAACTTTATGAAAGGAAAAAAGGTGGACAATGTCCTAACTTAGCTTCAGGTTCATGGTGTAGTTGATACACGTTCAGAAATTTAACAGTGGAGAACACACCACCAAAGTTCAGGTCTAGTGAAGAAAACCCGAAAAGTCCACACTGGTACAAGACTGAGAATTTGGGTCGTTGGGAAATAAAGAAATTGGATGTATAAAAACAATTAGCAGAAGCATTTGAATAGTTATGGAGTGGGCATATTAATTGAAAGATCCACCGGAGGAATCATTCTTCTAAATTAAGTGTAAGGAATAGATTTTTATTTATTTTAATTGAGAACTAAATACGTAAATAGATGTTTCATAACTAACTTAGTTGGGAAAAGTAAAGTTGTATCCTTCTTATTTAGGGTAAAGGGACAAACCTTTGGTTGTTGTTAAAGGTCTAAGGTGTTAAGAGTATGAGTAGTTGAAGTTTAAAATAATTTTCTTCGACATTTTGATAATTTAAAGGATTTTATAAAAAATAGAAACTTCGAAGCCCACAAGTTCAAAATGGGAGACGTGTCTCAATTAAAATAAATTAAAATCTCTTCCTTACACTCAATTTAGAAGACTGATTCCTCTCGTGGCTCTTTCAATTAATATGCCTACTCCATAACTGTTCAAATGCTTCCGCTAATTGCTTTTATACATCCAATTTTTTTATTTCCCAACGACTTAAACTCTCAACCTTGTACCAGTGTGTACTTTCAGAGTTTTCCTCAATAAACCTGAACTGTGGTGGTGTGTTTCTCCACTGGTAAATCTGTGAACGCGTTTCAACTACACCATGAACCTAAAGCTCAGTTAGGACATTGTCCACCGTTTTTCCTTTTTTAAATATCTGAATATATTAGCGAAGGAAGACTTAAAGTTTCTTACTTCTCCCATTTAAATTCCCACTCCACTTCAAGTATGAACTATTTCAAGTAATATAATTACCTCTAATAACTGTGTTAATATTAACGCTGTCACTATTGATGCAGCGGAAGTCAGATGAGCAAAATTTGAGAAATATAAATTGTTGAAATTTCTTCCAAGACTAAAAAAAGTACCAAACTTTTTAATAAATACTAACTTTTCTTATACTAATATTCTTAAATGACTATTTCTAACTCTTTTATTTTAATTGGCTTTCTTAAGATGTGAAAAAAATCACATTGGTGCTTACAGTTTCGTGCAATATAAATAAATACATATTTTGAAGATAAGTGGTCTCTCGAGAGTTTGTCTCATACTAATCGAACACCCTGTAAACTTATATCTCGACTTATATTATAAAATGTTGAAATTTTAAACATCATTAACTTACTCGACAAGATACTGGTGGTATTCTATACAAAATTTAAGCTTCTTTTTTACTTCATTTTCATTAGAATTATGATCGAACACTATCAGTAACATTCTACAAAAATGGTCAGCTCTCGTTTTGAGAATCTCGATTATTGTTATGGGAAACAGAATAACTTGCATGGCAGGGATGCTGGACAAAAGCAGTGATACCACTTGAAGAGAGCACACAATTCTTTTTTGAATTATTGGTAATTCATACGGCCACCAGAAGGGGTAAGGCAATCCTAAAAAAAATTACTTTTACGCGTCGTCTTATGACAGCGAAAGTGAGGTAAATAATATATTTTAAAAATATGCAATTGTCAGATAAAATTTATTATTTTTTATTTGAAACAAAACAATTATGCCAGATTCTAACGCGTGCATTAAATGGTGCCGAAATTGAAGGTATAAAACCTAAATATATTTTTACCAAACTATTGTTAAGTATTTTGTGACCGATTTATGCACAAATGTTCACTTTCTTATTTTAAAAATTTCCAGTTTTCCACTCATTTTCAGACAACTGCAATAAGATTTAAAATATAAAATGTATATACAGAATACACGTTTGTACTTGCCTCTGTTGGTTTTTTGCAATGTAAAAAAAAGATATAGAAAAATAACTGGTAAATGTTTCGTAAATGAGAGAGAATAACCATAAGTACATAGAGCCAGATATAGAAGACGTAATTATAAGATTTCTTTGGTTTGTTAATATTGTGGCCAGTATCACCACAGTATTGCCGCTTCTCTCCACGTTTACAGTGTTGCTAGTTTGTAAAATAGCGATTATTAAAAAATATATACTGTACAACTTCAGTAAATTGTCCATATTGCGGTCAGAAATATTCTGAACTATACGCCTACCGCGTCGTGCTCAATTTACTTCCTCGTGCGATAAAGACATCATATCCACTATTTTAATACAATTTATTAAACTGGTCACCTCTAAAAGAGTCCAAATTAAATATCATACTCTTATTTTTGCCAGCTCAGTGGCGGCTAGTGTATGAGAGCTGCAGGACCTGTTTTGATAATATGAAAATATTTATATATTTCTATTTTTTGTACCTTGATTATCCTATATTTGCAAAATCAATTTTTTAAATTTTTTTATTTTAGTTAGATATAATGTTTACAATGTAGTTTGTCTTGTCCACAATCAGTCGTGGCCATCCATCGAATTCAATGGCTACGTATGTAGTTTGTTGCAGAACTGGCGGCATACATGTAATGAATTGTTTCTAGGCCGGGTATCTCCTATAGTCCTTAGAGCGTATACCTACAAAGCTGCAAATTTTTTACTCTAGCCGTGGGTTACGGGGTTAGCGTCTGTCTTTTGTTTTGTTTTGGTTTTGACTTTTGCTAATTGAAAAATGGATTTAATTAAGGATATAAGATTGAGCATTGACATAACACTTGAAATTAAACGAAATGGACGTCCTCTGTCTAACTTAAATATTGAAGCGTCTTCCACAAGCCCGGGAAAATGTTCTACCAAAAGATTTAATAAAAATATAAATGAAAAATAGGGGTAGATCTGTGGCTGTGAGACAAAAAATAGTCTAATTTGTTATGTGTGCGTTCTTTTTGGTAGTAAAGCACACATTGGACAATTTGCGGTGTTGATAATATTTAGTACATCTTACTGAAAAGGCCAGACTCCATGGAAATTCCAAACAGCTCCCGAGTGAAAAATAGGTAACTGGAATGTTAGTCTACGTATGTGATGTGCTTATGTTTGTTTTAAAAATAAATTAAATTTTTTTTAACCGTTTATAAGATCTGATAATGCTAGTTTCGGGCGGAACATATCACAAAAAAAAAAACAGAAAAAAAATATTTGAGACTAAAGCTCAGTTTTTATGAATATTTTATGCTCTGCAGCACTGTCTCTTTAACAGGTCATGAGCCGCCACTGTGCCAGCTCATTACTTACCACAGATTTCGTTTAATCCATGCAACTCATTAAATTTTTGGCAAGGTTTGTAATCAACAATTGGGAGACGAACATATAAATATGTTCCTATAAGAGCGTATAAAGCTCCAGCCAAAGAAATACAATTTAATCTCTTCACCAATATACCGTAATTCTCAGGTTTTTCAAATTTTTTAAAATCGGTAAGGTTCCTTAAAATAATGATAAAAAACCTTATTATTCTTGTAGAGACTGAATTATTCCTAATACACATACAATATGGACTGTTCCTGGAATGCAATCGATTTTTTGAATTTGGAACCTGAGAAATTTTTTAAAAGTTGTGGACTTGCATCACTAATAACTGTGAAATAATATCTTAAGTCTGTACAAAGAGCTTAAAGTTTAGGCTATACCGGGTGACAACGAATGTACCCCCCCCCCCCCCCTATTTTTTCCGTAGTTTTATTAATAAAAATTTTAAAATTTCAGAAGATTCTAAGTGTATGTTTTGTAAGTTTTTAGTAAAGTCATACTTTTAAAATCACTTCCGGTTAGACCGGAAGTGGTATCAACTTTTTTATTTTAAATAGAAATCTATTCTTTTTATTCGATATTTGAATTCTACGGCACATTTTCTTTAAAATGACATATCACATATTATCATTTGTTTCTAAAATGGCTTCCAGGAAAACTTTTCAAGGAAATCCTTAGATGGTCATGGACTCGCCAATATAACATGACTTTTTGAGAGTGGGCCATGGAAGTTTTAAAGTGGTCTATTGTAACCTGTTTTATGTTAAACATTTGTTACTTTGATTGTTATTACCTTACTAAATAAAAAGTGTTCGTAACAAAAATGGAAGAACTCCATATTTTTTTTTTTGAAATATGACATGTCTCGATGTTTTTTCAGTTTTAGCCGCTCCCTTAAGTATAATACCATACTTATAAAACATTTTTATAAAGATAATTTAATAATCTATTTTTTGGCCCTAAACGAATGGCTTGTCGCCATTTAAAAATATTGAGTAATTCTTTCTCATTGTTTAAAGAAATATGACATATCTAAAATATTTTTGACAGAAGCATATTTCGCAAAGAATGTTATTGTTTAACATAAAACGGGTTAAAATAAACCACTTTAAAACTTCCATAGCCTACTCTCAAAATGTCATTTTATATTAGCGAGTCCATGGCCATCTAAGGGTTTCCTTTAAAAGTTTTCCTGGAAGCCATTTTAAAAACAAATGATAAAGTGTGATATGTCATTTTAAAGGAAATTTGCCGTAGAATTGAAATATTGAATAAAAATAATAGGTTTCTATTTAAAATAAAAGATTTGATACCACTTCCGGTCAAACCGGAAGTGATTTTAAAAGTGTGACTTTACTAAAAACTAACAAAATATACACTTAGAATCTCCTAAAATTTTAAAATTTGTATTAATAAAACTACGAAAAATATAGGGGGGGGTAACAACATTAGTTGTCACCCGGTATAGAAAAATTATATTTTTTTAAAGAATATTAATAATTAATAAGTTAAGTGCACATTAAAAATAGTATTGGTATTGTTGTGTCGATTAGCAATAAAATATTGTAAAGTTTTCCAAAAAGGTGCTACAACTGGTATCCTTTTATTTGAAAAAAAAGTTGGTTAGGGCTGCGCTCCCTTCTTGGAGTCCCGATTTCTTTTGCATAATAAAAGCGAGGATCTTTGAGAACGTATTTTCAGATTTTAGAGAAATCTTATGCCCAGAGCCGGTATAAGCAGCGTTCCATTTAAAATCCCCACCCTGTATATATTGTTAAGTAAACCATATTATACCGGGTTAGTAAAAAGTACCGGAACGCTTAAATATCTTCAAAATCGTCAAAGCTACGCCTACAAAATTCAGTATTTGGGAGTTTCTGGGCATGCTGAATTGGACAGTAAAACACTGTTGCCAGATTTTCCAGTTTTCCGCTACACTTAGTCGTTTTCTTATTTTAAATTGAATTCTGCTTATATTTTTATTGCAATGTATTGGGCGTCTCAAACTTAGGCAAGTTCCTAAATTTTCAAAATTTTATCATCACTAGGTGCTGAGATACACACATTTTCAAAAAAATTGAAATACATTATTTTATTATTTTAGAATGAGCATTAAACTTATCGAAAACGCTCTAAAATATGAAGCAGCGCCTAGTGGTCATAAGGTATTCGTAGTACTCTCCACCGTAACGGTTATTTTTTAAAATGAATTTTTTCCAAAAAAGATTGAAATATTTTTAAAATTTTATTGTTTAAATTATTAATACCTACCGTAAAAATTGGGCCCAATATTTATGATTCTTACGAAAGAGCAATAGGCCTACAAAAATACTAATGTATCCTAATCCCAGTGCTAAATCTCCTATTAACACTGGATAACTTCCATCTTAAAATTGAAAAACATTAATTAGAATCTATTTTCTTTTTTAAAATCATATCAACGCAGGATTTCATAACATCTAAACTAACTACTTAACGTATTAATAAATTTTAAAAACGGAATTATAGAGATGCATTAGTTCTACAATCTAAAATTATGTTAAATTATACAGGGTATCCCAAATAGTCAGGGCATATCTAAAATACTTATTTTAATGAAACACCTTATATATCAAATTATTCTCTAATTCTCCATAACATTCTACGCTTATTTTGTAAAAATGTCACAGGTTTAAATTCCATTTTTTTTAGATATTGACGTTCAAAATATGACATGTTTTTCATTGATATGCTTAAACAGTTTTCACCTTCCTGTCTTAAGTACTTTATTCTCTGTCTAAAAGTTACACCTTTTGGTTTAACATCTTAGACAAAAAAACGGGTTAGCTGGAACTTTTAGATAGAGAATAAAAAACTAAGACAGAAAGGTAAAAACATTTTTTCACATTCTAAAATAGTAGAAATGTCAGAAAAGGTCCTACCTTAATATAATGTAACCTAACAAGTTATGATTACTCTTAAATTAAACTTTGCTGTCAATCCCACATTATAAATCGACCATTTCTGCGATTTTAGAAATATTCTTCGATTTTAACCTAGGTTTAAGAGGATTTTATAAAATTTGGCCTTATTGCGTGAATAGATTATTCTACAATTAGAAATTATTTATCCAGACCGAATGAATGTCTAAGTTCAACAGATTGGCGCCCCCGCTTATTTGGGTTAACAAGTGGTTCTATTTTAGGGGAGGGGGTAAAGGGTATTTGGCATCATCCTTTGGCCGTAACCCACGTCTTGCCTTGCAACCCTTATTAATTTTACATATCCCTTCATTCCTTTGCGACTTATTTCCAGACAACACAAAGAAGGGATCGATTTTGGGGAGGTAAACTATTTTTTATGTTTTTTTCCCAGATAACAAAGAAGGACATAGGTTTTAGAGCTGCAGCATACCTTTACAATTCCTTCACTTCACCCTACTTCACTAAGTTTTACTTACGCTTTAATGACATCGTAAGGTGAACACCGATTCCGATAAAATTAAATATTGTTAAACTGCGAATTATTACCCATTGAACAAATCGTAATATTCCATTTTCAGATCCTTCATTAGGGAAGTACAAATGCATCTTATAAATCATAAGTATGCTGTGAAACGCTTCATCTTTTTTAGGTTGATAGGACATTTTTTAATAGCAACTCTTTACGTTTTATTAAAACTATTACAATGGTCAATGCCAGACTTTTATATATATTAACTCAACCATGACGTGGCTTTATTACGATTTTAAAAACTTTATCTGCATAATAATTACTGTCACATTGAGTAAGTCTGATAGTAACTATAATGCATTATCATCCATACATTTTTTTCCCTAGAAAAATGAGTACTTAGATATAAATTGTAGATGAATAAATTGAACTATAATATATGTACAGTTACGGCCATTAAATCTTGGGCAGGAAATCTGTCAGATTTTGACTTTTTTCTAATTTTTGGTAATTTTTTTTTTAAGATGTGGCAGAGCATTTTTTATTGTTTCGAAAAAGAACAAAACTATAATAAATTCAAAGCTATCGATATCATTTACAATAATAATCAAATTTTAATATTTTGGCGCGGCCCCCTCTTTGTCCAAGACAGAGTTTATCATTCTAGGCATGAATTTACCTCATTCCACGCTTCTGCAATTTTAATTCATCCAAATTTTGTGGCCTAACATTATCCTCGCCATTAATTTTTTTAAAGTAGTTATGTTAGCGTCTGTAAATAATTTTTAAATTAAAAAATGTTTTTGCCGGCGTACGGACTCGATTAAAATTGAAAAAGTTTTATGCCTCCGCTGGGAATCGAACCCAGAACCTCTCGATTACATGTCAAGCGCGCTCTGTCATATAACTTATTCAATTTTATGTTAGTAGTAATAGTCTGTAATCTCCTGTGATTCACAGACCGGGGAGGGTGTTATATGGGGAACTCACTACCACTGAACATTAAGATCTATAGAAAAGAAGGTTTTTTAGCGGCAGGCGGAAAATGTAGTGCATCTATCTTTTGCATTGAGTACACAGGGACACCAAAGGTAATGGGTTCCCTGGGACACAGGTAGACAATGACAGGCTGTTTCGTTCTTGTTAGAACTCATCAGAAAGCCATAACCTGTAAGCGACCCCCAGTACAGCGAGACTATGCTTTCAAGGCATTTTTAAGATATAAAAACGCGATGAAAACCCAGTAACGCCATCTATAGGAATCAACTCAATCCAAAAGATAGTCGTGACGAAGCAACAATAAACCAAATACGTTAGGCCAATACACCAGTATAGGCAACATTTATCGCATCCCCCAATTTTTCTACGGATTTGTAGATTCAAATAAGTTCGCGCTGCAGTATACCCACTGTGCGCTGCCAACCCGTAATACAATGCCGTGTTTTTAAAATAAAGTAGTAGAGTTTAGTGTCCGTATAATTAAATAGAAAAGAAGGTTTTTTAGCGGCAGGCGGACAGAGATAGATGCACTACTTTGTCCGCCTGCCGCTAAAAAACCTTCTTTTCTATTTAATTATACGGACACTAAACTCTACTACTTTATTAAGATCTATTTTTCTTTTATCCGTACATCGACGACATATAGCGTTATTAGCCGGAATCAGAAAGAGATCTCTGAACAGTGACATCTAGCCGTAAATAGTTTAAAGTAGTTATGTTAACGTCTGTAAATAATTTTTAAATTGAAACATGTTTTTGCCGGCGTACAGACTCGATTAAAATTGAAAAACATTTATGCCTCCGCTGGGAATCGAACCCATAACTGTCAGTTTAGGACGCCGGCAAAAACATTTTTTAATTTAAAAATTTATTTTTTTGCCTTAAACACCCCAAACATTTTTCATTACATTTAAATCTGGATTACGTGAGGGCCACGGTAAAATGGTAATTTGTTTCTATTCTATTCATTCCCTTGCTTGTAGGGCTGTGTGAATGGCACAGTTATCTTGCTGATAAATGAAATCCCTTTCTGGAAATCATTTTAATATAGAAGGTAATATGGTATTTGGTAAAATATTCATGTATACCTCTGTAATAAGTTGTCCTTTAATAAAGTGATACACACCAACTCCCTGAGCACTCGTCCATACCCAGACGATTACAGAAAATCGATCACTATTTCTATCCTTTTGGGCAAATCTTTCTTCTACTCGAATATACTCTTCTTCCGTTATAGCAAGACGGAAACACTTTCTCGTCCGTACATATTACTTTTTCCCATGAAACTAGCCGTTCACGGTAATACTGTTATACAAAACCTACCCGTTATTCTTTATTTTAACCAGTTAAAAACGGCATTTTAGCTGTTGGATGACAGCGCAATTCAGATATTTGCCTAACCCTTCGTCGAGCTGTACTGAGAGATCTCGGAAAATTTATCTCCATTTTAGATCTTACAATGGATTTAAACAGTTGGTCCCTTAATACGTCTACTAAATTATTATCCTGTTCTTCATTGGATTGTTTGGTACGACCACTTCCAGGTCTTTTTTCAAAGGAATGAGTTTCTTTTAATAAAATTAACCGTGCTCTTTGGAATGGAATGTCTGATACATTCCTTTCAGACCAACCCTTCTGTTCAATATAATGTATTATTAAAACGTCCTGCTGTGTCGTTAAATTTGGCAGATTTTTTCAAATTAGAGGATATCACTTGTGGCCCAGTTTTAGGCAGCTTATCCAAAAATGAATTTCTTAACATAAATTTTTACACTGTCAAACCATGTGTGGGAAATTTAATATAAACTAATTTAAGGAACATTAACTTTTAAATTGTAATGTCACTTTTAGCATAGCAATTATTGAAAATGTGCCCCATGAATCTGTTAGCACAGACCAAACCGATAGTACACATACAGTATAATTTGGCCCATGGATTTGCCAACAAAATGATTTTTTTCTCAATTGTTTTTATTACCTTTCTCACAAGTTGACGGCCAACTAAAAATACAAGTGATAATGCCTGATTTCAATAATTTTTTAGTATGAAGTTCGGAAGTTGAGTCCATATACTGTACAACTCGAGTGGATTGTTCATATGGCGCTCGGAAGTTCGAACACTGCGATTACGGTGCGTAATTTACTTCGTCGTGCGATATGGACATCATATCCACTCTTTTGTACAATAGTAGTTTCTACAACAAGAGTGGATATGATGTCCATATCGCACAAGGAAGTAAATTGAGCAAGACGCCGTAGGCGGAGTGCTCAAACTTCCGAGGGCAATATGGACAATCCACTCGAGTTGAACAGTATACTTTTTCTACGACCAAACTTACAAACCTTATGCTAAAAAATGTTAAAAAAAGTTTTCAGCTTGCCGCGCTCGAACTCACGACCATTGATTTCATAGTCAAACGCTCTACCTCTCGACTATCGAAACGTTAAACTAATTATGGGAAAACCAACTGATAAATGATGCTATATTAAATTAATTTTATATGCACATTCAACAGGTTGCATTATTGATAAATCTATTATAAATGCGTCTAGATGTTATTATATTGAACAAATTAATAACAAATTGTACCATATGCATTTAAATTATATAATTTAGTGTCTTGAAAAAAAAGCAGAGCCTCAGTAAAAGTAATATACTGTGATTAGACAGTACTTTTAAGAACAACAATGGCTTCTCTGTAATTGACTACTGTGATTGGTCAGTTTCATTACCTATCTAGGATTGTTATAAAATTTTGCTGCACAGTTTCACAGTTAACTGGAATAGCCTACTTTACTCGCCACTTAAGTGTAAAGGAAACAGCAAATTTCCAAGTGGGAGTAGAAAAACTACTACTACTCATTCGGCGTTCGACAGTAGTTAAAAACTCCATTATATAAAAGTGTAACCAAAACATCTACAATGTCTACCTACAATTATTTACCTTTAGGTCTTTTGGATCCATATATAGGATATTACTTTTTTCTTTATTAAGTACCTTGTGTACCCAGTATTTCCTGTATCAGAATCAGTTTGACGTCGTGTACAAGTTCAGTAACAATACCCAAATAAGTTGTTATCCGGATACGGAACGAAAACAACTTAACTGTAACACGTTTTTTTTTTAATCTTCTACACGGTAGTGCACAATAGGTTTCATAATCATACACACCCATACAAACTATCACATATTTTGCAAGGGAGTTAACTTTTAATTCATTATTTTATCTATACTATTATAGCTTGTAGAACATATTATAATTCGTGACATTTTTATTTGCAATTAAATAAATGGCGATAGGTATGTTTTCTACTGTCGCGTAAAGGTTATTTTTTGGAAAATAACGATTTATAAAAAGTAACCTCCAAAAAATATAACATTCTTGTTTATATTTCCGTCTTCTGTACAAAACACTAGCCAAAAATATAACAAAGGAAGCGATATTTCCATATAAAGAATTTAACGAGTCAACGTGGACTACAAGAAAACTCTATCTAATTTACTCCAAAGAACATTCTATTGGCCTCTAAAGCCCATTTTCCACTCATTGCCTTAATTAGTTAAAAATTAATCATCCTTCAACCAATGGACAGTAATAATTACGATCGCTCTAAGTAGACGCGCCGATAACGCTTCGCTCCGTTCTTATCTATATAGCACGTTAAAAAAGGATAGTACAAATTTTAACAGGGTCTGGCAACCCACTACTACCACAGGTAAAATTGTAACAGCAAGTATTGAGTTAAAAATTCATATAGAATATTATTTTACTATTTACTTAATATATATTACAGACAATTGTCGCTATTGTTGTAAGAATTATATCTTATGATTGATATCTGGTCGTGTACGGACGCCTAATAATAAAGCGATAGTTTCTTGGATCTTTGTATTTTGTACAGCATCAAATAAAGTAATTTATTTGATTTAAGTAAATTTCTTATATTATAATATTTTCTACTTAACTATTAGAATAAACATTATTTTCTGTTATTACAGAAATTAATAAATATAATTCTTACAATAGTAGCGACAATTAGGAAATTGTAATATATTAAGTAATTAGTGAAATAATAGGCTAATCTTAATTTTTGACTCAATACTTTGTGTTACAATTTTACCTGCAATAGTAGAGGGTAGCTGGTTGCCAGACCCTATGACGATTTTGTGGTATACCTTTTTAATATAGATAATAACAGAGCGAAGACTTTGAGCAATCAGATATACTGTCCATTAGTTCAGTGGCGGCTCGCGGTCTTAACAAATGGTGAAGAGCTAGGTATAGTGCGGGTACTTAAACAAACATTGACTAAAAACCCGTGTAACAAAACGTCTCACTTATCCTCATTTGTCCAACGACTGAATGGATTTTCCAACAAATTACAAACTATGTCATTAATTATGTTCATTTTTAAAATACACAACTAAGTAGGTACGTACACAACTGAATTAACTGAAAAATAAAAACAAAACTTTTTAATCACACAGTAAATCACGTAAAAACGATATCTATAACCGTAAGTTTCGTGAAGCCTCCAAATAAATACCTCAAGGTTAGGCGAACCAATGCTAAAACAATGGTGCATGCGACTGATCTATTTTTAAATAGCCCTTCATGATAAATTAATATTATTAATTCGAGCATAATTATTTCTTAAGGGCTAAAATGGTGGTTCTGGTACATTCTTATTTAATATTGTCGAAAAACTTTCTTCCTGGTTTTATTTTTTTCACTGCATTGGTTGAATTTTGCATGATGACTAATTTCTAACTGATTAAGCCAATAACGAGTGGAAAATGGGTTCTAGAGGCCGATAGATTGTTCATTAGAGTGAGTTTTCTTGTACTTAGTCCTCGTGGACTCCTTAAATTCTTCGTACGGGAACATGGCTTCCTTTGCTATATTTTTTGATGGTGTTTTTACAGAAGACGGAACTATAAACAAAAATGCTATATTTGTGAAGGTTACTCTACTTCTGTCGCACATTTCAAACCTCAGTTTTACGACAAAGCTTCATATGATAAAAAATACACCTTTAATACCCCGATTTAAACTCGTTTTTCAAGATTATGAATCCGATAATACAATCCGCCATCGCGCGGCAGATAAAATTGAAAGTTGCCATTTGCTATTTACAATCGAGTGACTTTTATAATTTTATTTATAAATCTATACTTGGTTGGTTTTAAGTACAGTCGATTGTTACATAACATTTTGGAAATGACAGTTTATGCAACTTCGGAGCAGATAATATGCAGTTGTCGTTGCAATTTTCAGTGTTTACATTTAATGAATTGTTTGTTCCATATAAATTATTGGTATTAAGGTGGGTGTAATTATATTATACTTTTTTGATAGCCAAAGATAAATTATTTTAGTTTCATTATTTAAATATACAGTGACCGCCAGAAAGTCTGTAGGATATGGGGAATTTTTTTGTTTTTGAATTTAATAAAATAATTTTGTATAGAAAAAGTTTTGCAAGTACCTTTAAACCAAAAAATACCCATTGAATCCGGTGTGTTAAGTATACGAGGAATAGTCAATATTCGGATTTTCTTTAAAAATAAAGGAACTTTATTTTTCGCTTTAGAAAAAAATTGTATTAAAGAAGATTGTATTTCTAAGGTATACCTAAAAAGGAAATTTTGTTTACTTTGGGCAAAAAACAGGAATTAATTTTTTTTGCGAATTATCCTGTATAAATAGTAGATTGCAGTCATACAATATGCAAGTTCTATTTTCTGTTTTTCTGTAGATTTAATTAGAGATAACCGTAAATACTATGTCGGAGTATTAAGTTTCAAAAAAATTATGGTGTAGGTATTAGAAATAAGTATTTTAAATATTTTTTAGAGCACACCCACACAGCAAAATTGTTTAAAGAATTAAAAGCATTTGTCTAATGTCGGGTTGCACAAAGAATTTTAATAATAATTATTTAACCGGCAAGTTTGACTGTGACATAAATGACTTTGACAGGCAATATATACTTATATTCAAAGGTGCGTGATTAGTAAATTAAAAGTTAAGGTAACCGGGCCAGTATGATTGTGAGAAAATTATTTCTGTCAATGTTACGTCTGTCACAGTCAAACTTGCTGGTTAAATAATTATTATTAAAATTCTTTGTGCAACCCGACATAAGTTAACAAAATTTGATAATTGGGTGGACCTTTAAAATAAAAATAACTTTAAAATGTCTAGACGCTAGAGTACTTTACAATTTAAGATTTTTGACTATTCCTCGTATACCATAAGGCACACTGTATAAGGGTGTGTACGTACACTCCCTATAATTTAAGGGTGGGGTGAGGAGTCGTTCTTTTGGGGTTTTGTATGCCTTCACCGGCTTAAAGGCGGTGAGTCCATCGTGTCATTGTTGCAAGATAAGTTAAAATATGTGAATAAAGGGCATAACTTCTAAAATATACTCATTGGCTCAAATGTCATCCTGTTTTGCTGCAAAAATTATTTAAACTGAACTTCAGAACTGTTGATTTGGAATACTTTTTAAACAATAATCTTGAATTTCTGGATTTTATTAATTAGTATTTAAGAACATATTTGCTTTATTAGTTATACTACAAATTGTGTATCCACTTCAAATTTAATGCCAAAAAAGGCCCTCTAAAAATTGTTTCAGTGCCTCCTTAATCATTGTTCGTTCTATATTAATTGATATTAAAAATAAAGTGCGGCAATCTGGCTGGGTTTTAACAGCCTTGTAAAGAATTATTTAGTTTTTGCATTGTTTAAAAGCTTAACGAACCGAGAATACATATTTCTTAACTTAATTCGAAAAGTTACCTTAGTTCCTAGTATAAAATGTGCATAATAGCTATTTATGTACCAAGGGCGTTCAAGCGAAAACTATCCCTCGGGCTAGTTGCTTTCGCCTTCCGGGCATTATAGTCTAGTAATGCCTATGGTGTATATAACACTTTATTTTTCATTAATTGTAAAATATAAATAGTTAAATTTTTGCATTTATTTTAAACTATTTTCGCAAATTTTTAGTATTTAGTGAGCTTTGATCGATTGTCATAGAATAAGTTTGACGGTTGCTAAGGGTTGTTTATTTTAAGCGTCTTTTACGCTTTATAAACGAAAATAGGAAAATTCCACAAAACATTTTAGAAAATGGTGACAAAGCTAAGGAAAACTTATTACCGGCAAGGTCTAACTCTATAGCCCTGTACCACAAGACGTATAAACATTTTCTACAATGGAAAGTAAAACCCAAATTACAAAAAATATTATTTAAAAAAATTGTTAAAAATGAATACAAATTTTGTACAATATTTTCTTTACTAATAATTATCGGGCATTATGAAAATCACCGGACATTATGAACTTTATCGCCCCCTAATATTTCCTATTATGGTAATGTTTATAGCAACCGTTTTTAAGGTATTATAAGTAAATAACACTTGTGTTTTGGGTTTAAAATATATAAAAAGTTTGTTTTGCTGTGAATTACCTAAAAGTTTGTTGTGATGTGAGTTGCGGTAAAAGTTTTAATCATAGATTGGACTTATAATCATTATGTTTATTATGGTTGTGCCAGACTTTTGAAGTAGGTTTAATTTTTATTTCTTAACTTAGAACAGGTAATCACGAGTCACTTACTTCTATTATTTGGCATTTGAATAAAAACAAACAAATGTCGCTCTTTTCTTGTCACTCTTTGTTTTAAACTCTTTCAGTGGCGTCCCGGTCAAGCCATAATCCCAAGAAAACAAATGGTCAATTTTTTGTTTTATTATAGTTATGCGACATATTTTTTTTCGAATATTGTTATATCAGGATTGACGGGTTTGTTCGATGCATCGCCATGTATACAGGGTGATTCCTAAGTTGATACTTATTTTTTACCAGTGTATAGGCATTAAAATAAACAACATTTTCAAATACCTTTTTTTCAAAAAACTAACAAATAAGATACTTACATTCATTTATTACACTATGCATCAAATACGATCGTGCCTAACTAAAACATAATCTCAAAGCAGCAGCCGCACTTTGACGACACTCGCCGTAAATTAGCACCATATTTACTAGTTCATTGTTTTCAGATTTTACTATTTTCACGTTTTACCAGTTTAAAATCAACGCAGCGAATTGCCCAATAACTGACCACAGAATTGCATGACTAATAAGACAAACAACATAAAGTATAGCAGGCTACATTTTGATTACCAGGCCCGCACTTTTTACTTCTGTATCTCGCCTATTTTTAAGTTTTTTTTTAAGGGTGTTTGAAAATGTTGTTTATTTTAATGCCTTCTATACACAGCAAAAAAAGTATCAACTTAGGAATCGCCCAGTGTAGAAGAAGAATTTTTTATTTCCCCTTTAAATAAATTATATATCAGCTCCACCCAGTTTAGCAATGTTAAATACAATACTTTATTTCAACAGAATCGCTATTCATTCTAAATTAAATTATAACATAGTCAACTAATAATTCGACGGAAATAAGCAGGTATTAAGGTTTGTGCCATTAAATTAAACAAATAGAATGGCAATTGTGAATGCTCAATATGACCAATATAATACAGCCTTTTTTATAGCTAACTAAATTATGATCACATTGTTATGTCAAATTAAAAAGAAATACCAAGAAATCTATGTAAGCTCCTAGAAATGTTTAGCAATGCGCAAATGCTAATTAACTGAAAAAGTAAAACTTTTATTAACTAAGGGTTACCTTTTTTCAGATTGTACAATACAGACTCTCTAACATTTTTTTTTCCGAGGGCTTGTTTTTGCGCCGGATTTGGCCCATTGAGCTCACCCTGTTAAGTTGTTAGACCCACTCCGTGATCCCAGTTCCTTGCACTAGTTTGTGTAGGTCAACTGGGGAGAGGGTAAGGATGTCCTCTGGTTCCAGTTTTGGTTACCCGAGTATTTATTGCCTCTTCTGATTTAGGAACTCGCAATGGCAAACTATGTTCTGTGCAGTTTCCCTGACTTGTCCGCATAATCTGCAGTCAAGGTCTCCATTGTACAGTTGCATTCTGTGCAAATGGTACTTGACAGCCATGTGTCCTGTCAGAATTTCTGTAATGGTTCTCAGCTGGTTTCTTTTCATTTGAAGCACCTGTTTCGTAAGCTTTTGCTGTGGTATAATCTCTGTCTGTTGCTCCAGTGGATTTTGTGTTCAACCCTTCATGGCATCTCGTACTGTGCATCTTGGTAGGTACTCCGAGTGCCGGTTCTGGGCCAATGCATATATTTTCTAAGCCCTTCCTCGCAAGTTCATCGGCTTTTTCATTTTCTGTAATACCTTCGTGTCCTGGTACCCACTGCAGTATTACTTTGTTGACTTCTGCCAGGGTTGTGCATCTCTTTGTTTCTTTGCATTTGGCCAATTCTTACGAGTCTTCAATATCTTGTCCACTAATCTCATGGGGTCGGTCTTAGAGATACTTACCAGTTGAAACGTTGTGTTTTAAAACAAATAAAGGCAATGCAAGTTGAAAACTCTTCTATTATTCAATAAACATCATTTTCTACAACCTTCAGACAGACTACAGATAGATAGTTGCTAGCCTACGTGGACTACGACCAAATTCAAGAATATAATATTTTTATCATGACTACGCATTACCATGCTTATCAAACAACTGGAATTTTGGAATATTTACACTTAGATCATCTTTCCCAATCTTGCACCAGGTAACTACATATAGTTTGTTTCCATGCATTATAAGTCAATTAAAGGATAAAAGTTGTTTTAAGATGACGACCGATCTGCGTGCGACGAGTCCGTCGAACTTCCAAAAACTAAATTTGATGAACTATTATTTTTAATGCTAGTTTGTTCACAATTATGAGGAAGTCTATTAACTGTGGTGGAAATTAATTTGATAAACTTAAATAAATAACTGTATATTGCAATACTTTTCTAGTGAACCACGAACAATTACTGCAATTATGTCATAAAAACTTCAATAAATCAAATTAGATATTTTTTCAAATAATTGATTAACGAAATGAATACAAGAATTTATCGGCTTGTTACTGTATCATGCTTCAATGGTTTTCCCTTAACGAACCTGTGAAGTTTTGCAAGCCTAACATAATTTGTTCCTACATATTGCTTTTCATAATATTAATTTTAGTACGAGAGACAGCGGAAAAGTACTGTACCTGTGTGTGTGTACGTTAAATTTGAAAACTATTAACGCCATGTTGTAGAACATAAAAAACGGTTATAAGAAAGTGTTTTTTGTTGTTTTTTTAAAGTGAAGAATGAAGTCGCAAATTAAAAAATGTTGGGTCTTCCGAAAGTATTTGGAATATTTCCTATTTTTTTTCACTAAATTGTTACACCCCAAAGTACGCAATTTTGCCTTAATTTAACCACCTTCGTATCTCTTGCCGTTTTCAAAATTATCTTGTCCGCACATGAATTTATAGAAACCGTAATAAGGAAACTGTTTCGAACCAAAACAACCCGAGTTAATTAACAAAAAAAAAACGATGACGATGCACCAAGACGCCTGGTACGTTCTGGTACTATTTCACCGACCTCGGTAAGAAAGATCAGAGCATCAGTTACCTTGCGAGGAAATATTTCTACCGGACCGGTCATGACCTTCCTTTATTCTTCACTCTCACTTTTCTAATGCCGTTGCTATAGCGACAGCTTAGATATTATCTAATAGGCTACTCTTCATTGTGTGTTGATATCTTATCCTAAATATTGACTATAATCGTGTTATTAATTTAATTAAAATCACCCACTGGCTTAGTGGTATAGAAAGTGAAATATGGTTTTGTATATTGAATGTTTTTTGGAATTGCGTAAATTAAAACGAACGATATTCTTTGGAAAGCTTACGACATATTTAAATCAGAGTAATGTAGATTCGCAGGAGGTATAAAATTACACGCTGTATATTATGTCATAGAAATTATAAACGTGAACTGTTGATTTCCTGTTTTAAAGCCCAAAACAATATGTTGAATATTGAATGGAGTTTTAAATATTTCCATTTCTGTCATTATCAGTACTACATAACGTTAGTTAATCTTGCTGATAATAACTTAGTAATCATCATGGGATTATATTATTTGTTGGGTATTTATAGTTTAAAGAGTTAAAAAAGCCTTTCTTTAACCAGCAAATAATGTTTCTAAACTCTATTTACCCTAAGATTAAACTTAACATTAATCGACGTAGGTAAGTATTCAGAAAAATGTTTCAATATACAATTAATTTTCTGTCTAAAGGTTAGACAGAAGAAGACAATGATGTTTCTTAAACGATTCAAAAGTGTTGTACTTGTTTAGTCTTTTTTTGTTTTTAAATCACAACGTTTCAACTGGTTGGCCTTTTCTACTTAGGTGTATGACTTAAGCCTGTTCTTATATTACCCGTAACTCTTGGAGTTCCCTGAACCATAGACTCTACCAATTCTAGTAAGAAATAGCACACTTATTCTGTTTTCTGGCTTATTTCTAGCCTCTAGCCCTGAAGGTACCAACATTTTGGAAAAATCAAAAGGTGACACAAAACCAATTCACTAATCAGGGGTTGTCACTGTGAAGGGTTGTGATCCCACTTCTGATATAAAGTCCGTTATTTTCAGCAGGGTAGAATTTAAAACACACCCTCCAATACCAAATAATATATTAAACTCGTAAAATAACTAAAGACAATCAGTATAATAACTAACGACCATCCAAAACGTTTAGTCGAGTCGCTCTGCCTCAGTTCTTCCCCGCCTTCACTATTTGCCTCGTATCGCTTTTGTCAAATTTGCTGATTCATGGAATTCCTGGCAAACAAGCGATATACTGTTTTTTTTTTTAAAACCTTTTTCTACAGTAAGTATATTTAGTTTTCGAAGACATACATTTTTACTGTTATAGAAGTGGTCGTAATAGTATAGCCACGTTTTCTTTCCAGTTACAACACTCTTAACATACTAATTGACTTCATACACTTAATCACAAGACTTATCTTCTAGTCCGCGGTTAAATGATGAATCATAGGGGATTTACAGTAAACAGATCTTTTCTACTATAAGATAATCATGCAAAATGACATCTCTAGGAAGTTACATGCAGGACTTTATGTGTCCGTGTTTCTACGTTGCTGATGAAGTTACCTCATCTGTATGAAGATCCAATCTTTTAAACTAAAGTTTCTACTTTCGAACTCTATAGACAATCGATATATTATTGTCGTTGCTTTATTATCACTCATAATAAATATATTTAATTTCATTCGTACACTGGTCTATAGTCAACCCCTTTTAAAAGTTCTACCAAATTACATCGCAAATTTAGTTTCGCGACCAAGATAACAGTTTACGAATTTTAAATCCGCTTTAATCAATAAGTATTAAATGGGAATTAACAATACCGAAACAATCTTATTACTATAAAGTAGTAGAGTTTAGTGTCCGTATAAGTAAATAGAAAAGAAGGTTTTTTAGCGGCAGGCGGACAAAGTAGTGCATCTATCTTTTGCATTGAGTACACAGGGACGCCAACTGCAATGGGTTCCCTGGGGCACAGGTAGACAATGACAGGCCGTTGCGTTCTTATTAGAATTCATCAGAAAGCCATAACCTGTAAGCGACCCCGAATACAGCGAGACTCTGTTTTCAAGATATTTGGCGATATTCGCCTGCCGCTAAAAAACCTTCTTTCCAATCTTATTACTGTTTGAGTTTCCCCAATGCAGTAATGGCCTTCGTTCTGACAGGACACATGGCTGTCAAGAATCATCTGCACAGAATGCAACTGACAATGAAGACCTTGAGTGCAGATTATGCGAACAAGTCAGGAAAACAGTACAGTACATAGTTTGCTATTGCAAGTCGCTGTATCTGAAGAAGCAACGAATACTCGGGCAACCAAAACTGGAACCAGAGGATATTCTGACCCTCTCTCAAGTTGACCTAAACAAATTAGTGCAAGGGACTGGGATCACCGGGTGGGTGTGAAGAACCAAATAGGCGGATCACAATGGGCCAAACCTGACCTAAGTGCATCCGGAATATGGACGGGGCCTCGAAAAAAAAATTAAATAAAAATTATAAGTAAAATAATAATATTCATTATTTAAAAAAAAACTTAAAACTAATAAGATATATTAAATTTAGGAAAAACAAAAATCAAATTAATACAAGCAACATGTTCAGCCTTGAGTTCAATACAATTCACATCCTGCAATATTTTCGAGTGGTTGCTGATCTTAATTTAATAAACCTAATGAATTATTATTCGGTAATGATAGTAATGTGTTGCCCTGAAGCAAAACAAATCGACGCCACTGTTTAGGTAGGCAAACTAGTTTCGTCAGTATTCCCTTAAGACAAAAGGTCCTAATGAATGATTTGTAATAGGTCAAAATAACATATAATTCCGTATATAACCTGAGGCGGTGAGAGGTAATCTATGGCAACATACATATTTGCAAAATTAATAACCCATGTGGATTTCATTACAGAGAGAAAAGTGCGGTTGCAATTTAATAAGTATGATGGCATGCAAAGTTCTAAATTAATGTCAATTAATTTAACTCATACGAAGATATTGCAAGCAATGCAATGCAAACCGAGAAACTTGAGGGGATGGTTTCGGAAAATACATTCGTACATCCAAAACACACACTTGGAGTCCCAAGGTGTACAGTACGAGATGCCGTTAAGCAATGTACCAGTAGTAAATACAAAATCCCTTGAAGTAATAAAGGGGGTTGAACCACAATAAATGTTTCATTGGGTACTTAGACCCAAACTGACGAAGCAGCTACTTCTCAAGAGCAGAAATCAGCTGAGAGTCATTACAAGTATTCTGACAGAAAACATGACTTTTTTACAGAAGCTCCTGCATCGAATGCAACTATACATCGGCAACCAAAGCTGCAGCCTCTAGGAATAATGTATAGCATAAAATTTTCCACTACTAGTCATTAGATCAGAAACGACAATAAATTTTCGGGTAACCAAAATTAGAAATGGAGGATGTACCGATCCACTCCCCAAATGATCTGCACAACCTAGTATAACGAATTAGGTTCACCAACTGGGAGTAAAAACGAACTGGCCGAACTCTTGAAAAACATTCAGGGATCTCGCCTCTTACGTAAACAACTAAAGCAGACCCTACACTATCAGTCGGAATGACAGTCCTTCGTTATTCTGGCATCAGTGTTTTTTTATAAAAATGTATATCAGTCCGACCATCATTTTGCCCTTACACCATCAGTATTACTGTCATTCATTTATTTATGTCGGGTTGCACAAAGAATTTTAATAATAATTATTTAACCGGCAGAATTGACGGTGACATAAATGACTTTGCAATGCATTATACGCAAAGGTGGGTGATTAGTAAATTAAAAATTAAAAGTAACTCAACTTAAAATATGCAGCAAAATCGCCATATAAAAATATTAAATTGGCAATATTTCGAAAACTAAAAATTTTTAGGATATACAACCTTATACAAACTTATCCTTATTTTTAATGCTAAATAATAAATAATAATAAAATTTGGGTGTTTCCGTTTGAAAATTTAGACTTTTTGCAGTTTTTTTAATTTCATTTTTAATCTTATTGTTTAAACACCCTGTATTAATAGTTATCAAAATATTATAAAAAATCTATTAAAAGAGGTCCTTTATAACAAAGAATCCCACTTGAATTAAATAAATAGAGCTTTTTTATAAAAAAAAATTGATAATTATTTTAACGCTTGTCAACGTCATTTTTGATGCTTAGACGTGATATACAAAATCTGCCTAAAATCTTGCGTAGAATGCAAAATTGTAATAATATATAGGGTGTTCTATTTAAAATAAGCAAGTTGACACCAGTATAAAAATATTTTAGCCCAGTCGCCCCTATCAGTATTAGCATACTGTCAAATTTTTTAAATTTTCCTATGTATAGTTTTCCATACTTAGATCAAAGAGGTTCCCGGTGAGACACCCTGTATACCGAGTTTTTACCAAAATTTAAACACTTTTAAATTTATACAGTCAACTATGCGACTGCACAATTCTAGGGTTTTCTATAAGCATAAAAAATCTAGTTAGCGTTGCATAAAACGTAAAAAACAATATAATAAGAACAGTTGCAGTACATATTTCAAAAATATGTTATTTACGAACCTTTTCAAATAAACCGCAAGTATTCCCACAAAATAAACTCTGAGAGTAAAAAGAGTAATAAGTATTAAAAACGATTTAATGCACGAGCAAGTTAATTGTACCTTTTTATTCACAACCAGCCAATATGTTTAACACTTCGTGAATTTTAATGCTTCAATGAACGTTTCCTAGAAATGGTAAATACGATCAATACATGGAAAAAAGTTTTCAGTAAATTTAATATAGTAAAAATTTTGTCGTATTCTTTTCTATAAAATCTAGTATTATTTACAATTTTCATTACTAATATATATCAAAAAATTATTGTACACATTACACGGAGGGAAATTTATAATACAACCTATAAGAAATATAACAATCTTTATTGTATTTTCTATTAGTATGTGGGACCATAATCCAGTAAAATATCGTTTATAATAAAATTATTATAGTTCATATAGTGCCGGGTATTATTTTTGGTAATATAAATTCTTATAGAAAGAATGTTAGCGGCAAGCGGACAGAGTAGTGCGTCTATAGTTTGCATTGAAATTGAAGTACACAGGGACGCTAACGATAATGAGTTCGCTAATCCTTAAGTTTCTTTCTATATATTTTAACGGACACTAAATTCCACTATTTTATAAATTATTATACTATTTTGTAATCTTCATAATAGTTTCTTTAAAAATTTATGAAGATTTTTATTAAATATTATGATATTTTCTAAGAAAGAGTAATATTTCTTTATTTGCTTTTACTAGATTTTATTGTAATATTTATTAGACTTTATTGTAAGAATTACTAGATTTTATGGTAGGATTTATTAGATTTTAGTGTTAAATTTACTAGATTTTATTGTAAGAAATGTACAATATTCTTATAATTATTATTAATTAATAGTATTACATCATTTCTTAACGTTTATTATCTGTGATTAAGTTGTTCTATTATAATTTATTATACGATGTTCTATTTGGATATTATATAGAGTAAGTCAGTATAGTGTCAATAATGGGTTTCCTGGGGCACAGGTAGACAATGACGACCGCTTCGTCCTTATTAGGACTCTACGGAAAGCCAATACCCACAAGCAACTAGAGAATCAGCAAAATTGCGTTTTTTAGAATTTCTTAAGAATAAATAAGTCGTGAAAACATAGCAGCGCCATCTAGGGACTGCAATGCAGAAGACAAACCCATCGGTTGAAAGAAAATGTTTCTTATTTTTACAATAAAATACATTAATTTCTTATTGGTAAAGCTGGTTATTATAACCATTAATATAATTAATAATATCTATAATTTTTTTATAAATTATTACAAATAAATAAGTATAGTAATAGAAAATAAATAAAAATATATCTTATTAGAAAATATTCTTACTTTAATATTATAAGAAATTATCGTACAGAGTATTACTTTTCTAGTAAATTGTATTTAATATAATTTTATATTACCAGGTACTAAGATTCTGTATTTTTATAATAATTATTATACAAAAAATTTTTAAAAAAATCAGCTATAATAAAAACTCCTGCTCTATATAATTATTAAAAAATATAGTTAGTATTTGTAATCAATTTAGTACAACCAGGTTAATACTAAATTATAGTTTAAATTATATAAAGCTTTGAGTAAGAATATAAATTACTAAACCTTGCAGATTAGACATTCTTCATAAATGTAGTGTACATTTTATTGCGTATTTTAGTATTTTAACCATTTTTTTTTTTGAGAATTATGTCATTTTATTTGTAAATCTTCAAAAATTTATAGTACCCTTTTCTAAATTTTATATTCCTTTATCTACTTTCATTTAGTAATATGAATTTTACAGTTCTGTAAATCGTAGCACTAGTGCTGTAATGGAAAAAACGGTTTTATTAAAATTTTGATGTTAAATAAAACCACACTTTTAGAAGAATGATTTATTATTAACAATTATATCTTGATTTTTCTTGGCTGAAATCATAGTTCTCAACATTGAGTAGTGAGTCCATAGTGTAAATGGTTTCTGGGAGCGTTGCTGTACGGAAAAATAACCCAAGAGGATTTTCTCAGACACCTCCTTTATTTTGCTAGCTTTGCACCAATCTTCAAACTTCTGATACTCCAACTCATACCGCGCCTTGGATTTTGTCGGAACTAAACTTGACATCGCTTCGTTTGCCGCTGCTTCTTTATCAGAGGGTGAACTTTCATCAGAATCGCTCATTTTAAAAAACGCTTTTTATATTTTTGAATTTGTTTGATTGAAGTTTCGACAGTAACCATGCGAAACAGTAACTATGCAAAAGGTAACATAAAAAACTTGATTAGTAAACTTAATAGCAGCAGTATTTTTACAGGTACATTTTTATTTTTAAAAATGCCTTTTGCCAAATATTTTTTTTCATAGATAAAAGTAGATAAAATTTTGTACAATATTCTTGTTGTAAATTCATATTACTACACTCGATGATTTATTAAACTCGGCTAACGCCTCGTTTGACAACTTTAATATCTCGTGTTGTAATATGAATCTTTACAACACGTATATCGTAAATAACTATTACGCGTATTCTTTATTGTGAGTATAAAAATTCTTACTACACTTACTAAATTTGTAAAAACAACTTTAAATATCATTTTAATCAAACGTTTGGTGACTTTTTCAATTATACGATAGTACTATCCAATCTGATTTCTATAGAAATTTTCCAATAATAGTATTGTATTGCCCCATAAAAAAATTTTCTGTCACATATAGAACCAAAAAATATTGTAGAATATCTTAAGTATATTTAAGTTTTTCTTCAGTGTAGGGGAGATCAGGGTAAGATGACGAACGGGGTAAGATGACAAACTTCTATATTTAAATAACAAAATTAAATTTTGAAGTGCTACTACTGGCGTCATCTAGGTACCAATGCTCCGCATTAAAATTGTTGCGCAGTTGTCCGGCCCGCTCACTACGGTAGCAGTCATACGTAAACAGCTATTTCGATAATATCGCTTGTAATATTTGCTCAATTTAAATAACGATATGTGCCTTTTTGAAGTTAGTGAAAAAACCCAAGTTGTTACCAGCAATTCTTTAATACTAATAGGTATTGCCAGTAGTAAAAATATTGATATTTAGTTTCTGTTTAAATTGTAGCATCAAAATTTGATAAATTTACACACTAGGGGTAAGTTGACGGAGGTAAGAGGCCGAATTCATCATCTTACCCCATGCAAACAATATATTAAGCGACTATTTATTTTTATGTCTATTGATGATTGCGTATTGTAACTGGTTAATAATCACAGTTCCTATATTTCCATTCCTGGAATCAACTTTTGTCGAGCAAATGGAATTGTACTGGTAGGGTTTGCTCCCTTCACAACCCAACGACTACAGCCATTATACATTTCGTTATTCGGACCTTTTAAGGCATTTTACAATCAAATTTGTTATTTGTTTTTTAATCAATCATCGAGGAATTGCAATAACCGACAAAAATATAGGACCTTTGTTTGTAGAGGCTTACTGATGTTTTATGTAAATAATGCTGGAAGCGGCTTCAGAATTTGTGGTATTGAGCCTTTTAACCCTCTGGTTTTTGACGACAGTGATTTCGTACCTTCAAGAATAACTGAACGTATTGAACAACCTGAAGTGAACGGTATCCTTTTGATATAAATAATGATGTTGACGAAGCTAGGTCGTCAATAGAAAACGCGGAATCGTGTTGTGTGTGTTGGCTAAAAAAATAAAATCTGTGTCTACACCCAAACAGACCACATTAATAGAAACATTTAATACTTTAACCAAAGATCAAATAGAGATACCTATACATCAACTATTTTTAGGCAAAGACACTTCAAATGCGTCCTTTCCTACTATTTGGAACGTTAGGCCAATTGCCATCTGAAAATTGGTTGCAATGTTGTAATTGTCTATCATGGTGGCACGAAGCATGCAGCCGTCATGACGGTTTTGGCAATTTTCATTGTGATTTTTGTGCATAGTCATCTTATTCCAATTTTTTGTTTTTTGGTTATTTGCAGAAAACTCATTTATATTTTCATACTTTTGGTAAGATCAACATTACCCAAAGTTATAAACATGTTTTCATGTATTTATATTTGACTTTCAAATTCATTCATTTTCTTTGTATTTTCATTTACTCTTAGTATCGCCATCTTACCCCGATCTCCCCTACTAATGTATTTCTATTTAGAATATGCTTATATTACTGCATTGCGTTGTCACGTACTTTGTTGACGGGCAAATTTTACGGTATCCCACAAAAAAAACGTAAAATGTATAGAATAACAACTTTTTTCTTTTTGTGAGTACCAAGGCAGCCCGCAGACATTTCATAAGATGCAAGATCCGTGACTTTGTATTTAAAATAAAGTTATATTTTAATATAAAACCAATAATGGAAGAATCTTTGGCAACAGCGTTATATTCTAGCGTAAACATTTTCTGATATTTCCACGTTATTTTATTCAGGAACTTATGATGAACCATGCGGAAGTTTACATTTCAGCTCTTGTGAAATCGTTGTGATAAAGAGAACATCTCTATTTTGCTTGATTCATTGGTTTAAATCAATTTAGGGAAACACGTGATATCGGAGGGAAAAGTATTGTTTATTTCCCACGCCGCCATAGACTTCTTAATTACATTGAATCATTACCTGTTGTGTTACCTAATAAAGTAACAAAACTATATTTTTAAAATTTCCCAAGTAGATTAAAAAAATACAATGGTTTCCCCTAATTATTGGCGGTGTTAAGTAATATCAAAGAATTCTAAACCATTTAAATCAATTGTTTGGGTGTTATAGTACTGCTATAGTAAATGGTGTTTTTTTTTTAATCTGCGTTGTTGTTAAATCATGAATTTGGGATTAGGCAACAAGTAAAACTTACATTATAAATTTGACCATTAAAATCTCAAATACTATTTAAGTGTTACAATGAAAATTTACCTCATGTATAAAAAATGCCATAAGAGGTGTGCAATTTCCACTGAATTACAGTGGAAAGTGCATCACTGGAAATTGCACTGTAGCAACCATAACAACAAGTAATAAAGAAGTCAACTTTTTCTACCGAATACCATTCGTGCATAAAAATTTCCAGAAAATTCTAAAAAATTAAAAGTTTTTTGGAAACCGCATTCGTTTATTTTCATCGTTGTTTCAAAAAATAGCCCTCCTCCTTCGGAGTCGGGCAATTTATAGTTTGAAACAACGATGAAAATAAACTCATGCAGTTATCAAAAAACATTTAAGTTTCCAAAATTTTCGGAAATTTTTATGCACTCCCCGAAAATTCCACACCTGTAATTTTTAACCAATCAAAACGTGTATTTTTGACAGATTACCATGGCAACGAATGAATTTTAGTGGAAATTTTTTCCTCGTTAGTACCCAACAGCGAATTATACTGGAAATTTTTTGACGTTTATAATGACAAAATATTTTTTTGAAAATCTGGTTCTTATTTATTTACGTGATAATTTTGATACATTTCAATTACAAAGCTAAGTTGTTTTCTATTTCTTTGGACACCTCCTTTCTTCTTAATGGCGAAAATGCAGGACTTGGAATGTAATGAATTAAATGTATATGTCTAATGAAATATATATATAATATTTAGACACTATTCAATTAATCTTTTTTTCATTTATCACTTTGAATTTTGAATAGTTTAGATGCAAATATTCGTAAACAATTCGAAACAAATTTTCTTTCTTCAAGTAGGAGCCAGAATTCTCTATTAATACGGGTAAATAAGTCATCGCACGATGATTGATCATTACATCAGACAATTTTACGCATATTTTGCACATAGTATGATTTTCAAACCGATACAACAAATTTTGTTGGTTTTACTGGCTGCACAATATTCTTTATTACAACAAAACGCGAGTTTTTCTGATGCTTTTGAACTATCAAAATACGATGCTCACAGTCTCCAATGATTGACGCTTGCTGACGCTACATGTTGGTTATGAATTCCACACCAATAAAGCGCGTATGAAAAGTTAATAAAAACGAAAAGAGCAATTTTCTACCACTTGTAGTTACTCAGAACTTATGTAAAATTAAAGAATATACTGTGTTGTGTCTTAAGATGGTATTTTCGTGCAACTACAACGAGTAGAAATCAACAATTTAAAGGTCTAAATTGCTGCCAAAACTGTGACGCGCTGTAAATCTGTTTATGCAGCGTTCCGAAAAACCTTTTAAATTATGACTTTCTACCACTTGCAGTAAGCCCAAGTAACTATACAATGAGAGAATTTTTATTAGAATATTTTAGATCCTAAAATGGCACTTTTGAGCTACTACAATCAGTAGAAATTCGCGGGTGTCAACTGCTTAATCTCCTGGCGAATATTTTCTTTGCTTTCTTGACCGAAGCGAAACATTTTTTTACGTCGTGCCGCTTGACAGCTGAAAAACGAAATAATTTTTAGGTTAGGGTTTCACTTAGTTACCATGGCAACTAAATAATTAAGTCGACCAAACCTTCTATGTTTTGCTGGTACTTGATAAAAAGACGAAAATTGACGTTGTTGGAAATCGAAAAATAAATTTTTATTATTTTCGTCTTCGACTCGGGATAATTTTCAAAATATTAATGAGCTCGAAAAAATTTCCGGAAATAATTTGACCTCTAGTGGTATTATTATATATACATTTCATTCACATTTTAAATCAAAAAACCGGTTTTACGGTTAAACATGTTAAACCGGAAGTGGTAATTTTTAGATAGAGAATAAAGAACTAAGATAGGGAGGTGAAAACCATTTTTTTTTCTAATATCTCAAAAACAATTAAATTTAGACATATGATATTATGTACAGGGTGTCCTAAATTCGAACCTCATCATGGGGATCTCGGAAACTATAAGAGATACAGCATCGGTTAAATGGTGGCAAAGTTGCGGAATTTTGTGCCCAATAATATCGTAAAAAAATATTTTAGCTATCTTTTTTAGTTTTAGAAATATTTGAAAAAACTAAAATATTGAGATTTTGTTTTTTTTTAATTGGCCGCTATAAAAAACCAACACAACATTGTTACGGCAACTTTTCTTGCTCCATATCGTGGTATTTTTAAAATTTCGTTACAAGATTTCGTTTTTGTGGAACCATGATCAACTTTAATTTTTTAAATACGGACCTGTATTTTTTATTTTATTTTTTGAAATCTTTTTAAGCCCTGAATTCAACTATGTATCACGCTTAATTATATCAATACGTTTTGATGCCATCATTTCATCATCTGCAATGTGATAATGTTTTTAAATAAATACGGCCCTGGTGTTAGTTACTTAATTATTTTTACCAAAAACAACATGTAAATAGATCCGGAATTTATTAGTTATAGAATTAATTTACTTACTATATAACATAATATTTCAATTTTTATATAACAAACTATAAAATGAAACTTAACAAAACAAAGGTGACTAAGACGCGAACTTTATAAAATCATGTGACAACCAAATGAAGAAGTGGATTTATTCTACGTATGACATAGACTCTTAAGACCACCTTTGTTTTGTTTAGTTTTATTTTATAGTTTGTTATATGAGAATTGAAATATTATGTTATAATAATAAGTAAATTAATTCTATAACTAATAAATTCCGGATATATTTACATGTTGTATTTGGTAAAAATAATTAAGTAACTAACACCAGGGCCGTATTTATTTAAAATCAATTATCACATTGCAGATGATGAAATGATGGCATCAAAACGTGTTGATATAATTAAGTGTGATACATGGTTGAATTCAGGGCTTAAAAAGATTTCAAAAAACAAAATAAAAAATACAGGTCCGTATTTAAAAAAATTAAAGTTGATCATGGTTCCTCAAAAACGAAACGTTGCAACGAAATTCTAAATACACCACAATCTGTAGCAAGAAAAATTGCCTTAACAATGTTGTGTTTGTTTTTTAATAGCGGATAAAATAAGTCGGCCAATTTAAAAAAACAAAATCTCAATATTTTAGTTTTTTTCAAATATTTCTAAAACTAAAAAAGATAGCTAAAATATTTTTTTACGATATTACTGGGCACAAAATTCCGCAACTTTGCCACCATTTGACCGATGCTGTATCTCTTATAGTTTCCGAGATCCCCATGATGAGGCTCGAATTTGAGACACCCTGTACAAAATATGCGTGGAATTTAATAGGGAATTAGAAAAGAATATAATATGATGTTTTATTAAAAAAAAAAGGATGTTTGATATATCCTACTTTTATTTGGGACACCCTGTATAATTTAAAATAATTTTAATGTTTGTTCCCCAACCTGCACATGATCATCTTGGTTGATTGTCACACTCACTAGAGGCCTGCACGGGCCAGGTTCTCATCTCGGGCCTTAACGCAGCCCGGCTCGACTCTCGGGCTCGGGTCGGGCGGCTTAATAAATAAAGGGTTCGGGTTTTCGAGCCCCAACAATTTTGTTCAGGCCTGTCGGGCTTGTCGAGTTTGACAGGCCTGCCGGACTTTTGTGGCCAGCCAGTCTGTCGAGTCAGCCTTGGTTTGCTTATGTGCTTCTTTCTAAACAAATATTTGTAAAAGAATTCCCGGCCTGCCTGGCTATTCGGTTTTGGTTGACGAGTTGGACCGGCCCGTGCAGGGCTCTAACATTCACTCGGTGACCCCGGTTCCTTGCAGTAACTTGCGTAGGTCAACTGAGAAGACAGTAAGGATGTTCTCTGGTTTCATTTTTAGTTGTCCGAGTATTTGTTGCCTCTTCCGATCTAGAGACTCGTAATGGCAAACTATGTGTTGCACTACTTCCCTGACTTGCAAAATCGGCAGTTAAGGTCTCCATTGTACAGTTGAATTCTGTGCAGATAATTCTTAACAGATGTGTATCCTGTCAAAATTCCTGTTGTAAGTCTCAGTTGATTTCTATTCTTTTGAAGCAGCTGTTTCATTAGTTTCGGGTCTGGATCTCCAATGAAACATTTTCTGTGGTGTAATCCTTGCGGTAACATAGTTTTATCTAATTTTTATAAATTAAATTAGTAATTATCGTCCAAAATTTATAATTATGATTTAATGTCCACTTAACACTTCGGATATTTATGTCATATTTCAGAAAAACTTTTTCAGCATTACTTTAACCAAAACCACTGTTCAGAACTAACTTACTTACCATCTAAAAAAATTCTTTTCATTCTGGTGTAGCTGCACATGTCTAAGACTTTGCTAAAAAAAAGAAAATGAGTTAAATAATCATAAAATAATATTATAAAAACATAGTTTTTCAGGGGAGCGTCATTATTTCTAGTAATAATTACAAGTTATATAATTATGCTACTTTTGTTACGTTTATTATACAAAGCTCGCATAAAGCCCCTCTTGCTAACTTGGGAATGGAGGTATATTATATAAGGTTCTAAACAAAAAATGGTTTGTTTTGTTATTTAGGATCTCCGATATTTTGGAAAACATATTTTGAATGGAGCGATACTTCATTTTAAAAGGTATTTTTACCCTTAGTTTAACCCTGCAATTTTAGTACTTTAAAAATTGCCGTTTAAAAATGGAGATTAGGAAAAATTAAAAAAAATATTCAATAATAAAACAACAATTTTATATGATCAGTAAAATATTTATTTTTGAAATTGTTTTATTAGTCAAGATGGCGAAGATCCTATAATAGTAGTTTGTACAACAAGAGTGGATATGATGTCCATATCGCACGAGGAAGGGACTACTAAACTTGGAGGAATAAATTCGGCATAAAAAGACCTTTAAAATGATGGATTCAAAAATATTTTACAAAGAATAATTTTTTGTTGAATATACAGGGTGCTGCAAACTCGTGTGCGTACAAGGGAATCTCGAAAACGGTAAGAGATAAGAAGATGGTTAAATTGTTTTTTGGAGCTTAATAATGTGGTGAGGAAGAATTGTAAATATATTTGGAGATATTTGAAAAACCGATAGTTTTAGTTTTGGGTTTAAATTTTTTAAGCCTTCATTTTTGACTTGGAAAAAAACTGAATGCACTTTTTCATATCTGTTTTTTATGTTCTACCAGATGACATTCTTACTTTTCGAATTCGACATTTCGTTCATTAGATACCAACCTCAAGTTTATTATTTTTAAATACGGACCTGGAATTGTAAATACAGTTTTATAGACCTCTAACCTTTAAAAATCTAATACAGTTTAAAGATTTTTTAAACTTTCAACGTTTTGTCAACTAATAACACATTGTACTCACACGAACTTGTAGCACCTTGTCCATGCGAAATTATATCTATACCGGGTGACAAGGAATGTTGTTACCCCCCCCCCTATTTTTTCCGTAGTTTTATTACTACAAATTTTTAAATTTTAGGAGATTCGTATTGTACTTATACTTTGTTAGTTTTTAGTAACGTCATATTTTTAAAATCACTTCCGGTTTGACCGGAAGTGGTATCAACTCTTTTATTTTAAATAGAAACCTATTATTTTTATTCGATATTTGAATTCTACGGCAAATTGCCATGGACTCGCTAATATAACAATGACATGACTTTTTAAGAGTGGGCCATGGAAGTTTTAAAGTGGTCTATTTTAACCTGTTTTATGTTAAACAATAACATTCTTTGCGAAAGATGCTTCTGTCAAAAATATTTTAGATATGTCATATTTTTTAAACAATGAGAAAGAATTATTCAATATTTTTAAATGGCAACAAGCCATTCGTTTAGTGCCAAAAATATCTTTTCAAAAATGTTTCATAAGTATGGTATTTTACTTAAAGGAGCGGCTAAAAAAAATCGAGATATGTCATATTTCAGAAAAATTAAAAAAAAATGGATATCTTCAATTTTTGTTACGAACACTTTGTATTTAGTAAGATAATAACAATCAAGGTAACAAATGTCCAAAATATCCACCTTCCACTTCAATGCATTTATTTTCAACCGTGCGAGTTTTTAAAACTAAATTTAAACACTACAAAATAGTATGAGTTGCACATAAAATCTTGAAATGCAGTTTTATGACAAAAAAAGTTGTCCTCGTTTATTTCTAGATTTGTCATTTCACCGAATATTTCATAGCCTACTTGTTTATAAAACAGATTAAAATAGACCCCTTTAAAACTTCCATGGCACACTCTCAAAAAGTTATGTTATATTAGCGAGTCCATGGGCATCTAAGGATTTCCTTGAAAAGTTTTCCTGGAAGCCATTTTAAGAACAAATGATAATGTGTGATATGTCATTTTAAAGGAAATTGGCCGTAGAATTCAAATATCGAATAAAAATAATAGGATTTCTATTTAAAAAAAAAGAGTTGATACCACTTCCGGTCAACCCGGAAGTGATTTTAAAAGTATAACTTTACTAAAACTAACAAAATATACATTTAAAATCTGAAATTTTAAAATTTGTATTAATAAAACTACGGAAAAAATAGAGGGGCGTAACAACATTCGTTGGCACCCGGTATATTATATTAAAAACATTAGGTTCTCTTGAAGCGAATCCTATCTACGTTTATAAATGGACTTTTAAAAACTTTTTAAATTTAGACTCTACGGGTATTGGAGAATGTAAGAAAGTTATTTTTATTAAAAAAAATAATTCTAAATATTTTTTAGAATATAATGAATTTTAGTAATTTTTTTAGGGTTTTCATTGATTTATATATTTTTCCTTGATTTTCACCTTTCCACTGGCAAAAAAAATCAATAATTTGTTTAATTTTTTTGTATTTCACTTACAGAAAACCCGAAATTTAACATGTGGAATTTTAGAGCGATCGCATCCGCCTAAATAAAAAAAAACAATCCAAATATTTTCTATAATACTGATCTGAATCTTTAATCATTTAGACTTAAATACGGAAATAAACGAAATCTCAGCTATCGTTTGTAAAAAATAATATTCACTATCCAGTTTATTAGTTAAATAAGACTACGGTATACCACAATAAAAACTATATATTAATAATTTTTAGAATATTAATAATTGCACATAAAAGCAGGTGCAATTGTAATATTACTTGTTTGTTTATCTATTGGAAACGCTTCAGTAATTAGGTAGTTAGCAAATAAAAACGGACATCATTAATGTCAAGTTTAGTCTTTAAATAAAAGGAAATACCTACTTATCTAACGCTGCTTAACATTCCTATAATTTCTTATTCAAGAAAAAAAATAGTTTTATACACTTGAGCAAAGTGAAAGCAAAGAAAAAAAATGTCGCGGTATCAAAAATATTTGTGAAAAGCACGCGAGTTTAAGAGGTTGCGATTTAGTTTACATAATCTGTGTATATTAATAAATGTGAAATAATTTCGTGAGTTTTTTATGCGATATCTTGATTATTATAGTTTCTTATAATTTTGGTCTGTGGCGTAACGTTCGATTTTTCGGCAAATTAATAGAAAATTAATAATACGTTAAAAATATTGTTTCTTTTTCGCTCGGCATTACGATTCTTGTGAGAGCAGGAAATCAATAACACACTTCAGCACATCAACAAATCAAATTGGCTATGGTCCAGAAAAAAACATTGTTCATTTTTATTAATGAGTATATGGGATTTTATAGAAATAGGCTTAGCGGCAAGCGGACAGAGTAGTGTGTCTATCTTTTGAATTAAAGTACCCAGGGACGCCAAAGGTAATGGATTCCCTGGGGCACAGGTAGACAATAATAGGCTGTTTCGTCTTTGTTGGAACCCATCAAAAAGCCATAACCTGTGGGAATTACTTACAGGTCTCATCAGAAAGTCATAACTTGTAAGCAATTCTCACAGGTTATGGCTTTCTGATGAGTCCCAACAAGGACAAAACCTGTCATTGTCTACCTGTGCCACAGGGAACCCATTACTTTTGGCGTCCCTGTGCATTTTAATGCAAAAGATAGATGCAATACTCTGTCCGCTTGCGGCTAAGCTTCTTTCTATATAATTTAACGGACACTAAATTCCACTATTTTATACAGGGTGTCCCATAACTTATGGGCCGTAGAGTAACTGGAGATACTAGACACCAAACTAAGCCAATTATGTCATATATGTTTTTTTTTGATAATTTAAATATTAATTTAATTATGTACTATATTTTTTTATGCTTTGGAATGTTTAAAGGGAAATATCTCGAAAACCGTTGAATATATTAAGATCAGTCAAGTACATCTTTTTGACTCAGAAAATGCCCTTCTTTAAGAAACTATAATTGAAAAACACCTAATATCACAGGTAAGAAAAAAAATCATAGATTTATGAAGCCCAGTGTATGCAACTAGCGCCCTCTAGTTTCAAACTTAAAAATGTCTACAAATTCTTATTTCTTGCTCATAAAAACATAATATTGCCAACTTTCAATTCGATTCATTAAACCGTTTTAAAATTATGGCTTATTTTCGACAATAAACTTTTACTTTCAACACCCTGTATCTCTAGAACGAGTAACAATCCGAAAAAACTTATATGACATAATCGGCTTAGTTTGATGTCTCGTATCTCCAGTTATTCTACGGCCCATAAGTTATGGGACACCCTGTATAGCATTTTGTTTGTTATTATGCAAAATGCCGAATGCGAAAAAGATTTATATTTAAAGTGATTTTGTGTAAATATAAAAAAATGGCACAAATCGATAAATATGTTGCAGTGTAATTTGATCCAAAAATTTAGCAACGAAATACATTTTTCTTCAATTGTTTTTTCATCACCTTTCTCACAAGTTATAATGCCTAATTGAAATAACTTTTTTTTTAAATTTGTATCCTTGTTGTTGTTGGGTCGTAAAAAAATATACTTTTTCTACTCCCACACAGATATTTGCTGTTTCCTTTACACTTAAGTGACGAGAAAAGTAGGCTATTCCAATTAACTGTACGGCAAAATTTCATATTCATTATTATTAGTGCTGCACAGTGTTGCAACCTTTAAAAATAAAATATCCCATTTTTAAAGATAAATTCCACGAATGCACATAATACTGAAAAAGTATTTTTTAGCAGATCACAACCACAAGTGATCCTAAAAAATATCCTACGAATATAATAATGTGCGTTATAATTTCCCTTTTCTCTTTGGAGACAACGCCGACCTGTCATTCTTATGTGCTCTGAATCTTTATTTCTCACGAATCCGGAAATTTCCCATTACTTAACAACATTATTATTAGATTCCTCGGCGGCGCCAGCGTCCTTATAAAGCACTGACCAATCACATTTTATTGTATTTACTGAGGCTCCGTCTTTTTTTCAAGATACTGAATTATATAATTTATATGTATGGTACAATATTTTAATAATTTGTTCAATATAACAAAGTATCTACGCATCTATAATAGGTTCGTACGCTTGGCCGTAGAAACAAACTGTTTAACTCGAGTGGATTGTCTACATCGCACTAGGAAGATTCAGCACTCCGCCTACGGCGTCGTGCTCAATTTACTTTCTGGTGAGATATCCACTCTTGTTGTATAAACTACTATTATTACAATAAGTACCTATAATGTTAATAATAATTGTTATGTATTCATATAAACATACTATTAACAGGAGACACGCATGGATTATTTAATAAAGATTATCAGCAGGTTATTTTGCAATGTTTCAATTAAGAGAGGTTAATCCTATAATTTCCTTACGGTGATTGCAAATCAAATTATAAAATTCTTCTGACAAATGAAACTGCAATTATCAATGTCAGTCGAATATAACCTATTTAACCGTGGTAAAGAAAAGTATTTACTCGTATGTTTAGAAATATTAAGTTTGATTCCTGAAATAAAAAAAATTGATTCAGTGAGAATTTACTGAAAAAAAAGATTATGAGTTAGTATTATACAAGACTATTTTTATACTTAATGTTAATAAATTAACGTTTTCTTAAATCCTCATTGAATAATAGAATGTCAACATAAGCATAACATCATCAATCAAGTCATATTACGAAAGTCCAGAAGTATAACTATAGAAAAAAAAATCAAGAGAAGCCATTCAAAATAAAAATTTTACGGTATATAATATAAAATAGGAAAGGCCGGTTTAAACAAATTTCGAGAGATGCCAGCCATGTAAATGCACTTGGGCTAGTATTTTTTGCTGACAAGTAGATTCTATAACATCTCTCTTAAATATAACTCTCTCCTTAAAAAAATATTACCCGTGTCAAATTTCCTTTGATAAAAAAAAGTGGAACAAAATAAATTTGACCAAAACCGTACGCCACTGATTTTTGTATTAATATATTTGAAACTCGGATGTAAAAAGATTACAACATGCTTCAATAGGCAAATAAACAAAAACACGTATTACAAGAATTTAACAACAATTATAGAACTTTTCTAATAAAAATAAATTGATATGGACAAAAGAAAAACTTCCAACTGTATTAATATGACATACCTAACTTTCCAATTTAAATAAACAATACAACCTTAAACTGTGTTTAAGAAAATATCGTCGAACATTATATACAATGAGTATCTAACAAACATATTATAATAAACTTTAACCCTTCAGTTATTAAATATTTTCTTTCTACAAATTAAATAAAATAAACGTACTATACTAATGATGACACTGATTTATAAAAATTATTCTTTTAAGCTGGACTTATAAGCTCCTGCTGGCGTTGGCATTGTCGTTGGCGCCAGCGTTTATCGGCGACGTTTTTAACTTCGTAGACGGCATTTATAAACTTGAAGTTGGTGTCGACGTCGTTCCTGTTGGAACTGCGATTGACACAGTTAAAATAACTCAACATATTAGGGAATCTAAACCACGAGATTCAATATGGCGATTGGATGGCAAGAAGCATTGAGTCACCCGTTAAATGCCACCAGCAATGTTATTTTGATGATTACGTGCACCAATTACAAAGCACTTTTGCCATCCAACCTCCATGTTTGACACATCGTTGGATTGCCTAATTGTTGTTTTAACAGCTGTCAATTTGACGTGATACAAATACTCAAATACTATTGACTTGACGTCATTACTGCCAGCGCCAATGCGAACGTCAGCGAAGTTCATAAACCGCTGTATTATAATTCCATTGTTTTAACTTCTAGCGCCAATAGTAGCGCAAGCACCAACACTAGCGCAAGCGCCAACGCAAACTTTAAGTATATAAATCAAGCTTGAATTCTTATATTAATGAAAATAAACTAATCTTCTTATGTGATGATGATTGTATTCATAATTATCTTGTGTTCCATCCAATATTTTAAAATAAAGTCAATAATTAAACCAAGACCTTCTTGCAATAATTTTCTTAACAATATTAATATTTAAAGGTTTGAGACAAAGATTCAGTATTAACCTGAAGACGACTGGAGATACTTACCAGTTAAAACGTTGTGATTTAAAACAAGTAAATCAAAATGATTTTGTCATTGCAGGTTTAAAATCAACAAATTCCTAGTTCAGGGAAAAAAAGGCAATGTAATATGATGGTCTCTCAATGTGTAACTGTTCGGTAGTTATTAACAGAGTTGGCCCTTTTTTATTGCTTCCAGTGGCGTTACCGTTGCTTGCCGCATCTTAGAGATAAAATTCAAACTTTTTTTCCTTAAATGACTGGAAAACATAAACACCTTAATGCAAAAGCAGATTTACGGGAAAGTGGGGGGATGGGGGAGGGAGAGGGGTTAATAGGGTAATTAATACCCATTTTTACAAATGTAAATTAAAAATGCAAAACAAAAAGTTGTACTCAATGGATATTTAATATTGTCCAAAATCCAATGCAAACGCCTATTTTCAAAAGAGACATTCTACATTGAACGTTGTCCGCCGCGCGATATTATTCCGGAGGTAAGTTGCATCCCAATTTAATAAAATAAAACCAACACCGCAATGGTAGACAGCTCGCAAAAATGTACGGCCGTTCGCAACAATTTGGGGGATTCTTATGCGCTTGTCCTTGCCCGCCCGCTGCGACGCCTTGCTATTTCAACTGCGTCGTTGTAGCTTTATATCACACTTTAAAAAGAGACCGACGAGCTATGTTATTCAATATTCGTATATTTTCACAATTAATTCGAAATAACAGGTTTTAACGGCAAAGCTAAAATCCTAGAAAAAAATTAATATAAATAATAATTTTTCGTAAACATTATTTGTTCTTTAGGCTAATATTCCGTGTACTGACTATTATGTAGGCCACCTTTTAAAATTGACAGATTTTAATTCTTAATGCATATATACATACATGTGTTCCTAATAGCTTTGAAACAATTTATGTAATGTAGATCAATTAAAATTGCAACACTCTATTGTTGAGGGAGTATATGATATTAGAAATAAAAATTGATTTGTTACCATTTTATGACATGGAGGTCACCGTAACTGCCTTAAGCTGTAGGAGAGAATATTATAGCAACGCAAAAATGTTCGTTGACTAAGTATCGTATTCTTTAGATGTAAGTTTTGATTTAATGGCAATAGAAATGACCTCGGAAATGGGTAAAAGTAAATTTAACATATTTTTCTATTAATACACATAAAATTTCTATTATCTTATAATTTTTTAGAAATATTATTATCTAATATTTACTATAGATAAACTATCTTAAGGCCCAAGTTTATAACATATTCTTAAACCAAGTTTTATACCGAAGAATGATTTAAAATCATAGAAATGTCAGAACTGGTCATTTCATAATGTGGAATTGAGAGCAAACTTCGACGAAATGGCCGTCAGAAAGCGATACATGATTCTGGTCCAAAATGGACTAATGTTTTGTAAATCATGTATCGATAATTAATAGAAAATGTGTCGAAACATAAACACTGTCTCGATTTACCGTTATAATATACAGGGTGATTCCTAAGTTGATAGTTCTTTTTTAGCTGTGCATAGAAGGTATTAAAATAAACAACATTTTTAAATACATTTTTTCAAAAAACTCAAAAATAAGGTACTTACATTAATTTATTACACTATGGATCAAATACGGTTCTGCCTAACTAGCCCGTTGAATAACATTACGCAAACGCCGCACTTTAAAGATACTCACTCTAAATTAGCAGCATATTTTATAGTTCATTGTTTTCAAATTTTACCATATTGCACGTGTTACCAATTAAAAATTAACTTGCTTCAGAAAAACACACAGCAGCGAATTGCCAAAATAAATAACTGACGACCGACTCGTAAAATGCATGACTAACAATACAAAAAAAGGAAAACAATATAAAGTAAAGGGCTACGTTTTGATTACTAGGCCCGCACTTAGATTTTTTACTTCTGTAACTCGGCTATTTTTAAGTTTTTTGAAAAAATGTATTTGAAAATGTTGTTTATTTTAATGCTTTATCCTTCTATACACAGCTTAAAAAGAAGTATTAACTTAGGAATCACCCTGTATTGTCAATGGTCGAATAGTGCACATAACTAAAACCAATTTTATATTTTTTTAAACTGTTCTTGTTTGGAACCGAAAATAAAAGCACTCATAAGAGTACCTAAATATAAACTAAAGCCGTTTTTAGTCAAGATTAATAATGATTGCCAAAGAGCACTATATGTGTTATTTTGTATAGACCAGTTTGTTAAATCTTCGATTCGGGTGGTTGTTGAATTGGTTCATTTTATGTTCTAGACCTATGATGCTAACATTGAGTAGTTTCTACAGCATACAACTATACAAAATGTAAAAATTATAGGTTATGACTTTTTTTTGGGATTGTGTTAAAAAAGGGTATATTCCTGGAAGCTTCGAAAACATTCATTCATAACTGAACGGATACCATTGTTTGGTACATATTTCGAAGCAAAAAATCCCAATATGTTTCCATTAATTTAAATCAAAAATGTGTCGCTACGATTTGGGAGCGAATGTGTTTTAGGACAACTTTATAATTTTAACTAAAAATGTTTTAAAAAATAGCCATCCGCACATGAGACCGACGGGGCGGTTGATAGCCCTTGAGGAGACGTGTCGCGATGATTATGGTTCGAAAACCAAAGCTTTAGGTTCCCTCGGGAATGGTCCTGGCTACGAACAAAGAGGAAAAAAGCCTAATCCGAAAGAAAGGACAAGAATTATTTAATATTTCATAACATTGATCCAATTCTTTAAACCACATTTTTTAATCATTATTTATCTGACACCTTGGCTAAGACATAATATAAGATATAAATCTGCATTGTGGGTGAGAAAAGGTCTTTTTACGTTCACATTATTTTACAATACGACACATAAATTAATGGAAGTAAACGTTGCATAAGAAAATATATTGTTTATAGGCAAGTGTTTGCAATAATATTTAAGCAAGACTGTCTTTAAAACTAACGTGTCAAATGATTTATTAATGGTGACCACCAGACTGTAAAGTTTAACCCGGGGTCTCAAACAAATTAGAACGTTTAATTACGAGTAGTACTATATAATATGAAATAACATGTATTGGTAAAAGGACAATTATTTAACATGAAGAAAAGAGATAGGTAGAGTAAGCGCCGCAAATATAACATTGTAGTTTACATTTTTTTTTCTTTATAAAAACTACAAGCAAAAATTCTCCCTCTTTGTGAACTATTGCAGACCCTACAGTACTAATATTACTGACAGTCCTAAATGACATCAACCCCATCAATGTATGAAATTTGCCCTTACATTGCCTTTATTGTGATTTATCTTAACGAATGGTTTAACTTAGATCATTTTATGATTGACATCTGGTCGTGTAAGTAAAGTAATGATTTTCTACTTAATTAGAATAAAAACTATTTTCTTATAACAAATGTTATTATAAGTATAAGCAATAAATCACACAAAGTCACGGTCTCAAAAATTCTTTTAATATATATGTGGTTACATGTTTCGCTCTAAAAAGAGCATCATCAGACCTACAAACGTTATTGTGTTTGCAAAATGTGCATATAAAAATATAAAAGTAAATAAATAAAACATAAATAAAATGATAATGAGTGGGGGGGGGGGGGGTTACAACCTTCCATAGATTAGTCAAAAGTAGCCCACGAAGTAAGTGCCCAACCTTGTCAGTTGTGCAGTGCCAAGAAAAATAAAATTAAAGAGAGAAATGTCAAATGTCATCGAAAAACGGCGGGAGAACAAGAGGTTATGGATATAAAAGCAAATCATTAGTTTATGTTATTGAAAATAAAATAGGGCTCAAAATTAAAAACTTCGTTAACACAGGCAAGGACTGGACTCTTTTTAGCTTTAGTAATCTCTAATTTCTCGAGTAAATCTAACTTTTTGCTTTTCTGGCATTCGTGAAGTATGTTTACATTTTCAGGTGCCGAGAATTGATGTTTTGATTCACACACACAACAGATGGTTTGCAAACGCTGACTTCGTGTGGGTTATATCAGTGTTCCGGTATTTTTCAACAAAACTAAGATGTTCTTGAACTCTGGTCGATATTTTTCGCCCTGATTGTCCTACATACATTGCAGGGTACTCTCCACAGTACAAAGAATAAACCCCTAATTTTGAAAACGAGTCAACTTTGTCTTTAATTTTCACTAGACGCTGTTTAAGCGTATTATTGGTCTTGAAAGCAAGTGATACATCAATTCTCGGCACCTGAAAATTTAAACATACTTCACGAATGCCAGAAGAGCAAAAAGTTAGATTTACCCGAAAAATTAGAGATTACCAAAGCTAAAAAGAGTCCAGTCCTTGCCTGTGTTAACTAACTTTGTTTGTGTAATTAGGTAAGGTACTTTTATATTTTTATATGCACATTTTGCAAACACAATAACGTTTGTAGGTCTGATGATGCTCTTTTGCGAGCGAAACATGTAACCACATATATATTAAAATAATTTTTGAGACCGTGACTTTGTGTGATTTATTGCTTATACTTAAATCAGGTGTCTTTGAGAAAAGGGACAGCTTCTTCGAATTTAAAAATGTTATTATTGAAATTATTATATATGATTCTTAAATCATTAACGTCAATTGCCTGTAATATATTAAGTAAATAGTAAAATATTAGGCTATATGCATTTTTGACTAAATTTTGTTACAATTTTACCTGCCGTAGTAGATTGATTGCCAGACCCTTATACGATTTTGTACTATCTCCTTTTAACGTGATATATAGATAAGAACGAAGCGCAGCTGCATCAGCGAGTCGGCTTCGTGCGATCGAAAATACTGTCCGTTGGTTAAATTTTGCATGATGATTAATTGCTACCTGATTAAACCAATAAGGACTGGAAAATGGGCTCTAAAGGCCAATATAATGTTAATTATTATTATTATTATTATTATTATTATTATTATTATTATTATTATTATTATTATTATTATTATTATTATTATTATTATTATTATTATTATTATTATTATTATTCATTGGACAACCAATGCCTTACTTTGAATTTTGTCCGATCCCAATTAACTTATTTATTTAGATGAAACATATATTGCTTATTAGATGTAATCCTTTCTATCTGTGATTTTAATTTATGTTTATTATTGCGTGGGGTATGAACTTTTCCATGAAAGAAAAGAAAAAATAACTGTTTATTTGACTACGTTTTATAAAATTACTATTATAGCAAGTCCATTTTGAACACACATATATGTAAATTACAAACAATTTTATACTATCAGTAGTACTACTGCTACACGAAATATACATCTGGTGGGTCTAATAAGCTCAGCCGATCTTGTGCAATATTCATGAACATATAAATTACTCTGCAATTCATTTTTTTGCATGAATCTCTAAGGGTTGATTAAAAATGTAAATGCATGGTAGTGTTAGTATTTTTAAATCTTTAAAAAGGGGTTTAGAGTGCTCTCCATAATGCGCTTGAACAATAGTTCTTAAGGCTTTCTTTTGTAACCTAAATACTTTGACCCCAAATATGAACTCCATAGAATATATGGGAGTTAAAAGAAGAATAGTATACCACTCGGTATACCATTAAAAGGGTAGCTTTATTCAAAATTAATCTTAATCTTCTAAGCGTAAAAATTGCGTAAGGTAATTTTGCAGAAATTGCATCAATATGAGGTCCCCAATTTAAACCTCCATCCAGAGTTATGCCTACCAGTTTCACCTTTTATCCTTTTTATATTCCGCCCTAGTGGAGAAAATAATTTCTTGCGTTTTATCTGGATTAAGCCCTAAGTTATTTTGAGAAACCCAAGTGCTTTTAGCTTGGTTTAAAGTTTCCTTTTCTTCGGCCAAATTTAAACGGTCGTCACCACTACAGCTGTAGGAAGTATCATCACAATAACATACAGAATGATATGGTTTCAAAAAATTAAACAAATCGTTAATATATATAATAAAACGCAAAGGACCTAATATGGAACCTTGTGGAACTCCACTAGTTACTTGTAATAAAGACAATTCCCTACCTTCAATCACCACTTTTTTCTGTCTACGGGATAAATACGATTGTATCAGTTGTAAACCATTACCCCTAACCTACCTACTTAGCTTTTCCACCAATAGCGTGTGAGATATGCAGTCAAAGTAAAAGATAATGTTTCTAAAAAATATACAATTGCTTTTTTAGGTTCCGCAAAAAAAACCTGCTTATACCATAAAAAAGATGTAAATTTATATGAATCAACAGCTATGACTAAGTAATTGTAAATTAAATATTACATTTGAAAACATGTACTTTTATACATAACTAATATACTATGCTTTTACTATATACATTTTAAGTACTAGTAATTTCACTTGGAGGCTCAAAGCCAAATATTAACTTATTACAAAGCAACACGAAACAATTTTACAGTGTATATTAAGAGTAATCGGTCCTTTAAATCCAAAATAATTCAAAATCAATAATTTACATTAATTTTCTCATTGTATTGATTGAAAGGTATCCACCTACATGTCCACAGGTGGCCTGTTAAACAAGACTACTTACTTGATTTCATAATAATTGATTTTGGATAAATTAATTTATTAGATTAATGAACTAAACTTCTCAATAAAATCATTACAATGCCTATACAATATTCATTCATACTTACAATCATTCTAAAAAGTAGTTTATATGTGCGTGGGCTAATTGTTGCTAGTAAATTAATCATATTTCTTGCGAATAGAGCGATCGTTTATCGCTTGTTTTTCGGATTTAAGATTTAGGTGCCATATTATACAGGGTCCTGCACCTCACCTTCCGTCTTCTATAGCTCATTTATTAAATAAGTTAGGATTTTGATACTTTGCAAACTTTACCTGTATCCTAGGGCGCATTTCAGGAAAATATTTTTGTATATACAGGGTGTTCCAAGAAGTGTGACGTCATAAGGATATATTTTTTTAGACTACATGCTATATATATTCTTACTTACTTGGATGCCCCTTATAGTTGACTACATACCCCCAAAACTTTAATGAAATCAGTTTAGTATTTAAGGCAAAAAAAAAAAATAAAAACTAAAAAAAATCAGTTTTGCACCACTGGTTTTAAAAATTAAAAAAAAAATAAAAATAATGCCTCGTTAATAAAATTATACAAAGGAACTTAATAAATAAGGTCGAACAGTCTCGTTAACCAAGTTTGATTAATACGAATTGTACAGGGTGTCCAAAGTTTAGTGTCAAACTTTGCAAATTATAAATCAATTTATTTTTCTTATTTCAACTTGTAACCCCTGTATATTATTATGTCATTCGATGCAGATTTAAATATTAAACATTTGTTCTGATTACAACCCTATCGCAATTTCTAACGCATCAAAATTTATTTGCGGAAAACTCCTTTTATCAACTATTCCACCAGTCATTATTATAAATAAATATCGAAGGTGGCTTTAAAAAACAATTTATTTGTATTAACGTTTACTAAAGTGACAAAAAATAATTCTTTTCGCATGCTCCTAATATGAAAATCATATCTACGCGCTCTTCTTGGTTGTATTTCATCAGAAAAAATAATAGCTTAAATAATTAATAATAATCTAACAATATTAGAAACTAAAGTCAAAATGGGCTTTTGTCGTTTTAAGAAACTTTTATACCAATAAATTGTTTTGCAAAGCCATCTTCGATAATTATTTATACTAATGACTGGTTGAATACTTGATAAAATGAGTTTTTTGCAAATAAGTCTTGATGCGTCAGAAATTGCGATAGAATTGTAATTAGAACAAATGTTAAATTTTTAATTCTGCCTCCAATGACATAATAATATACAAGGGTTACAATTTGAAATAAGAAAAATAAATTGATTTAAAGTTTGCAAAGTTTGATACTAAACTTTGGACACCCTGTACAATTCTTATTAATAAAACTTTATTACCGAGACTGTTCGACCTTATTTATTAAGTACATATGTATAGTTTAATTAACGAGGCATTATTTTTATTTTTTATTAATTTTGAAAACCAGTGGTGCAAAACTAATATTTATTAGTTTTTGTTTTTTTTGGCCTATAATACTGAACCGATTTCATTAAAATTTTAGGAGTATGAAGGCAACTATAAGATGCATCCAAATAAGTAAAAATATTTATGGCATGTAATCTAAAAAAATATATCCTAATGACGTCACACTTTTTTGGAACACCCTGTATAAACAAAAATATTTTCCTGAAATGCGCCCTAGGATACAGATATCTGTATATCTACTTCTAGCTAAAACGGTCTACATATCTCCATACTAAAATAACACCCACAAAATTCTAAATAAGTAGTTTTTATGATTATTTTCTTCTTATGTTTTTAACTAGAATGCAATTTTCCATTCATTTCAGTCAAAAATTCTTGACAGTTCCAAAATCCAATTAAATTTTGTTATTTTTTATCATGTTCACACATTTAACTGAAAACGACACTCCGGGTAGTTTTCAATCACTATGACACCGAGACTCCAATCATTATGACATCAAGACTTTGACATCTTCATATTCCAAATAAATTTCAAAATGCCATGTTTTGGCAGGTTGTAATTTTAAGTAATGAATAATGGTGGTATGCCCAAGAGTGTCTAACAACGACACAGATGTCGCTCTGTGCAACAACTTGCTGGTGTGTTCCACCAAATACTGCATAAGCAGTTTTGAGTCATTCCTTTCTTTCGTCGGATCCTATTGCTCTACTAATGAGCCATGATATGGCGAAATGCATCTATGGATGTATCTGACGATATGAAAGAAAATTATCGTAAAAATACTAATGAAATTGAAAACTTTTTACGTGTTGTGTGAAAATTATAACAAAACAATATTAAAAGACAGTACCAGATCTGTAAAGTAACTAATTTAGTGCCAGGAGTTTTATTTAACTAGTAAAAAGTGAACGGCAGTAGAGTTTTGGACTTGCATTGTCTTTATTTGTTTAAAATTACTACGTTTCAACTGGTAAGTATCTCCAGTAGTCTTCAGGTGAATACTGAATAAGTACGGTAACTACAGCTCTATTTGTACTAGGCAGGTGCTGTGACGCATGACTAGTGGGCGGAGTAATGCGTGTTGCTAGGTGATGACGCATAACTGGATTAGTCATGCTTGATGAGTCATGCTCGATAACGTCATGCTCGATGAATCATGCCTTTAACTCTTGGGTGGTCTTATTCTAAGATTACATTTACTTAACAAGGGTTTCCAGACGTTTCTCATATCTAATGAAGGATTTTGGTGTATGGTCGCAGATTCCTTAAACTTCCTCTTCCTCCAGTGCGGTGCTTTTTGCAGGATTTCCGCTTTTGTTCACATGATATGATGGCCGTGCGTCCAGGCGTGGTCAGCTGCACCTGATTTTTCGGTCTCTCCTTTTTGGGTGTTATTCCGATGTTCTTTAATCCTTACTTCTAGTGGTCTTAGTGTGTCACCAATGTAAGACTAGCCGCATTCGCAGGAGATCTGGTAGACACAATTTTTCCTGTCTTTCTGGCTTGCTGGTTTCGTCTTCGTTAGGTGGCTTTTTAAAGTGTCTCTAGAGCTGAATACTGTGTTGATGTTGTATCGTTGTCCTAGTCTTTTTATTTTCTCGGATACTCCTTTGACATACGGAATATTGAGTATTGGTTGTATCTCTTTCTCTGCTTTACGTGTGTTTGGCCGATTCTTGCGATTTTTCAATATTGTGTTAATCAATCTCATGGGGTAGCCATTCTTATTGAGGTCGGTCTTGATGTGTTTAGTTTCTCTTTTAAGAGCTTCGTTTGAGTTACAGAGAGTAATTGCTCTATCCACAACGTTTCTTACTATGCCATGCTTTGTGTTGTTTGAGTGGTTTGATGTATTATTGAGATATTGCCCTGTATGTGTAGGTTTTCTGTACACTGAGATTAGAAAGGTGTTGCCACAACAGACACTAGTAAAAAGTGTTCATAGACAGGTCATACGAACAGGGAGTTGTCGATGTCGGCCCGGCGAAGAAATACGTTTATGAATGAATGGCTTTGTCTATGTGGGTTGGGATCACGCACATTATATGGAGAATAAAAAAGTATTATTTATACTAATTGACACCAATCTTAAAGTTCTTTAAGACGTTATTTTAAATAAAAGTTTGGTTACCCAGCGAAAACCTCGCCTTCGTTACCTTATTAATATTCGAATTACTATTTTATTTTAAATACCTATTTTACCATCACCATAAACAAAACTATTATCACCATTGTGAGATCAATCAAAAAATAGTAATTATTATTTACTATACATTACTAGTAATTAGTATTCGTACTAATTATGTAACTCTATTTATAAATTACTGTTGCGACAAAAACGGGATTTTAAACATTATGTTTAATGACTCATTTTCCGAAGGTGGCTAGATTGTAAATCTATGAGAATCTAATATGGATAGATCAAGAAGCTCAGTGGGAACATGTTTATTTTATGTTAAGTTTGGAATTATTTATTGCCTCTTGCAGTGGCGGATCCTCTTTGAGGCCGAGTAGCTAATTCGTCGGGAAACAATAAATGAATTTGTTAAATCTACCGATAATTCAGGAGTATTGGCAACACTGCCTGCAAGTCTTTTACCACCATCGTTAGCTACTCATCCACGCGCCCTCATGTAATACTCAGTTATGGCTTGGTAAAGAAGCAGCCCCTTTCGGATGAACCCCTAAAATCAGCGACCTCGGACGGCCCTATTCTACCCGCTGTGTAACTGAAAACAGGTTAAAATCTCGTTAATTTATCCGCCAATAGATCGCGGCAAATGGCAAATCACCTACCTAAAGAGACGCGGCTTGTGGATCTGACCGCATTAAAATTTGCCATGTAGAATACCTTCTTTCTTTTACCAGAATTACAAAAAAACTAAACAAAATATTGAGTTTCGGTTTTTACCAATGGCAAGGTAGTAACTATGTAGATATAAGAAAGTTATTTTTATGCAAAAAAAATTCCAGGAAAAAATATAAACTAAAGAAAACCATTAAATTTAGTTTATTTTCATTGTATTGTTAAAAATATTAAAACATTTTTTTTAAATAACTTTCTTACGTTCCTCAATATCTGTGAGTCGGGTCAAGCAAACCCAATATTTTTAATGTATATAGATTATAGATATAATTTCGCACAGAGCTGGTAACTTTTGACAAGAATTTAGAAATATTGTTGATGCTGTTGTCGCTTCTTGCCATTCTTTCGAATTAGGCTTCTTCGTTCGCTGCCAGGACCATTCCCGAGGGACCTACATCTTAACGTGGGTTTCGAACCACGATCCTCAGTCATGCGACACTCCCCCCCCCCCTCTTCCTCCCAGGGCCAACCCTCGGTTTTTGCGCCATTGCATGACCTACCGATTGGAGAGTGTGTTACCTTCTTCCGCACCCCACGAGATATTCGATATCATTCGGTCTGGTTACTGGCGTGAAAGAGGTGGGTTGGGAGATGATACCTTTTACACTCTTTTCTGCATTTTTGAACCTACTAAAATTCGAACATACTTTTTTATTGTGCGTATGCATACTTCGAGGATCGAACTAGGAACGTCACGGTCGAATGCCAGTGACTCACCCCTGAGCCACCACCGCAGTTTTTGGGATGCTGTTAAGAAAAATAAAGGAACGTAAATCATATCGTGGCCAATTTTCCTAGCTAATGTTTTCGATATGAATTTGGAAGTCATGAATTTTAGACTCAAAAGAAAAAAAAATATCCGCAGGTACTCAATTTTATTTTTAATGTCGCAACACTGTGCAGCACTGAATAGTAAGAATATAAAATTTTGCCGTACAGTTAACAGAAATAGATTAGTTTTCTCGCCACTTAAGTGTAAAGGAAACAGCAAATATCTTTTTGAAAGTCGATAAAAAGATATTTAAAGGCTGAGAAAATCAAAAAGGTAGGCTGAAAAATTCCTAAACCACTCTAAATCTGGAACATTACACTGTTGACTTTTATTGTCTAAAGCCCTAAGTCATGAAAATATGGAACGCCAAAAATTGTTTTAATACAAGTGCAGTATACATCGCCTCTATTTAATTCACTGATAGACACATAATTTGTGACATGAAAATTTTTAGGTGTTTCTAATGCAGTTTGATACACTGAAGTCAAATTTGAAAACAGAATTTTTCTATCACCCACAGATATTCTGTAACCTGCGGCTTTAGATTTTACAATACGTAAAATTTCATTATATTACATCTTCTCATATTTTCATATGATCAGAGATCTATCCGGTTTAGACCGATTTCTGACTGCTTGTTTGAAGTAAACAGCGTGTTTTATGATCATTTTAGTTTACAAAATTTATCAGTAGACTAACGGTATCCGAATCGGTTACGTTTTCTGTGTTTGGATAGCAAAACGTTTTTGAGTTTATATTCTTTTACGTTCTTTAAATTACTGTGTTTAGGATTTTTTTGTACAATGCCTAGGCAGTGCATAAATAGTGCCAACAGTTTTTGTTATGTGTGCGGAGAACTAACTTTTAAATCGCAAAAACGTAATTTTACTCCGCTTGTGCTAAAAGCTTACGAACTGTATTTTGGTGTTAAAGTTGGGGACCAAGACAAAGCATGGGCCCCTCATATCTGTTGTAAAACTTGTGTAACATTGTTAACAGCTTGGTTAAAAGGTTCCAATCGTAAAATGCCCTTCGCAGTACCAATGGTTTGGAGAGAACCTAAAGACCATGTTACAGACTGCTATTTTTGCCTCACGAATATTAAAGGTATTGGACCAAAGTCTAAACATACGGTTAAGTACTGTAATTTACCATCAGCTTTAAGACCTGTCAAACACAAGGAACAACTTCCTATTCCAAAAGCACCAGAATCTTGGAGTCTCGATGAAGAACTAGAATCGACTGGTTCTTTAAGTGATGATACAGAAAGCGCAAAGGAAATGACAACCGATCCTTCATTTGATTTACCAGGATGTTCAACAGCGCCGCATCTCATTTCACAGGGTGAACTTAATGACTTAGTTCAGGATCTAAACCTTTTAAAATCGCAGTCCGAACTTTTAGCATCCAGACTAAAAGGTTGGAATCTTCTCCAAAGAAAGAGAGGCAGAAAGACCTCACGAATTGCTTTCTTCGAGAAGGGAATCTAGTATACTGTTCAGAAGTTAACCTTTTGTTTAACGCACTAGGACAGAAGCATGATCCACGTGATTGGTGTCTATTCATTGATTCCTTTAAACTTAGTTTAAAGGCGGTATTGGTTCATAACGGTAACGAATATCCATCTGTGCCCTTAGCTCATGCGGTTCATATGAAGGAATCATATGAGAATATGAGAGTTCTCTTAGAGCACATCCGTTATCATGAATATGGTTGGGTAATATGTGGAGACCTAAAAGTAATAGCCCTTCTTCTTGGAATGCAACTAGGATATACGAAATATTGTTGCTTCCTTTGCGAATGGGACAGCCGTGCGAGGGACCTTCATTATTTATTTATTTATTTATTTATTTATTTATTTATTTGCTTACAAACTCTACAGTAAATCCAATTACAGAGTAGGATAGTTGACAGAGAGTAGAAAAAAAACTAAAATACTTCATTTAACATTTTCCTAAGCCTAACTTTACTAATATTAAACAAATCACATTGGTTTTGTATTTGATTGTATATATTGCACATTTGCGTAATGGGTGAATTCCTATAGTAATTTGTACGGGCTTTATCAATATACAATGTCAGAGGATTTCTTGTTCTGTAAGACGGTACATAAAAATTTAAACAAGATAATAGGCTAGTGTCATCAATTAAGTTATTTACTAGCTTGTACAAAAAAAGAACAGAAGCTATTTTCCTTCGATTCTCTAAACTCTTAAGATTGAACGCTTTCATAACATCCATTTTGGGTATATGCATCTGATATACTCCATTTTCTTTATAATAGATATATCTTAAAAATTTATTTTGAATCTTTTCTATGACATATGTATGGTTCTTATAGTATGGGCTACATACAATTGAGCAATATTCTAAAACACTTCTTACATACGCAACATATAGAACTCTTATACATTTCATACTTGTAAACAGTCTGCAATTTCTAACCACAAATCCATACATTCTAGACGCTTTTTTTGTTATTTCAAATAAATGAGTTTTAAAAGTTAATTGAGAATCAAAAATGACTCCAAGATCCCGCATCTCCGTAACCCGAGCCAATGCCGTTCCATCAATTAAATATTCATAATTTATTATGTTTTTTTTCCTTCCGTAGCTGAGAACATTACACTTGCTTATATTAAAATACAACCGATTTTTAATTCCATTGATAGAGTGTATTTAAATCTTCTTGTAGACGTTGACAATCATTGGTATCTTTAACCATTATATAAAGTTTTAAATCGTCAGCAAACATTAATACGTTGGAGTGTTTAATTTCTTTAACAAGGCTGTTGATGTATAAAAGAAACAGCAATGGCCCTAGGTTAGAGCCCTGCGGGATTCCAGAAGTAGCCAAAAAATAATTGGAATTATATCCTCTAACAACTACCCGTTGTTTCCTATTTTGCAAATAGGATTCGAAAAATTTCACCATGTTTTCATGAAATCCAAATTCAGACCGCAGCTTTTTAATGAGAATAGCGTGTGATACCTTATCAAACGCCTTAGCGAAATCAGTGTAAATCACGTCTACCTGGCATTTTTTGTCGAGACTTTCAGCTATGTATTGAGTAATATTACATAGGTTGGTAGTGGTGGACCTTTTATTTAAAAATCCATGTTGCCAATCCGTAATCTTATTTCTGACATGGCTGTACACATACTTATACATAATAGATTCGTATATTTTAGCCGGACATGACAACAAAGCGACTGGTCTATAATTTTGGATATCAGATTTATCCCCTTTTTTGAATATTGGACATATTTTGACTTCCTTCCATAATTGTGGAAAAGTATTTGTTCTTAATGAAATGTTAAATATTGTTTTGAGAGGATCAGCAAGAAAACCTACTAAGCCCTTAAAAATAAATGACGGTATATTGTCAGTTCCAACTGTACAGAAGCAGTGGCCAGTACGTCAGGCACTAACTCCGGGACAAAAAAACGTTACCAATGAACCTCTAGTTGATCCCAAAAAGGTATTACTACCACCTTTGCATATTAAATTGGGTTTAATGAAGAATTTTGTTAAGGCAATGGACAGAAATGGAAGAGGGTTCTTGTATCTGAAACAAAAATTTCCAAAAATCAGTGAAGCAAAAATTAAGGAGGGCATATTTGTGGGTCCGCAAATAAGAGAAGTAATGGAAGATAAAACATTTGAGGAAATGCTCAATGAAACTGAACTACGAGCCTGGGGTGCTTTTAAAAGGGTTGTGGCAAATTTTCTTGGAAATGTGAAAGCTGCCAATTACAAAGATCTTGTGACTGAACTACTTACTGCCTATAAAGAAATGGGTTGTAACATGTCCCTTAAAATTCACTTTCTGGACTCCCATCTTGATTTCTACCCCGAAAATTTAGGGGCGGTAAGTGATGAACATGGGGAACGGTTCCACCAAGACATTTCTGCTATGGAAAAACGGTACCAAGGCAAGTGGAGTGCCAGTTTGCTTGCCGATTACTGCTGGACATTGTTAAGGGATACTCCAAAAACAAAATATCGCCGAAAAACACCGACAGTAACATTTTAAGGTACCTACTCTTTGGATAATAAAATAATATATCTATCGCTGTTTTCTTAAAAAACAAAAATACCTCATAGCAAAAAACTATAGGTGATAGAAGAAATCTGTAGCTATTTTCTGCTTTTGTGGCAATTTTAACATAATAAATACTTGGTTTTGTTCATGTCACAAAAAACAAGTGGATTTTTGTTTAACAGTGTTATTAACTAATTTGTAAATTATAATAATGTATTTCAATAATTTAATCGTGGGAAAAATTAAATGGCTGAGCCTCAAACAGCTTGCCTGTAAAATTGATTGCTGCACTAAAGATGTATCCCACATTTTACTACTGATTTATATAGACCCGGAGAAACAACTTATATGGGAAAGGTGAAAAGATACTTTTAAGTTAAAGCACTGTTAAAGGTTAAATTTTGACATCAATTTAAATTTGAATGAATAATTTTAGAATAAATAACATTATTAAGATAACAGTGGGACCAAATTAAAGATGATACTTTACCTTTTAAAACACAATACTAAAGATATTTTCACTTTGTCTTGTCACGACCACGTATTGTTTAAGATTATGTTGCAGTTAATTATTTAAAAATATATATTTAAACTTCCTTATTTAAAAAAATTGTTTAAAATATAGTCAGGAATTATAAAATTAAATCTTTTAGTTCGTTAGTCCTATGCTGTTTCTCGTGTTATTCTGTATATGTTTCAAAGTTTTTATTATATTTGATAATCGTTGAAAATGAATTGATTTTGTTTGAAAACACCAATTCTTTACCCCTTATTTAAGTCTTGCTTAAAGGTTTAAAATTTAACACAGTTATATAAATGGTTGAATGAATATTTAATAAATAGGTGGCAAGTTGTAAAATGTAATGACTTTGTGTCAAATAAAAAAGGTATAAATGTTGGTGTACCTCAAGGTAGTATACTTGGTCCTGTGCTATTCATAATTTATATTAATGATTTGGTATATAATCTAGAAGATTGTAAATATCATTTTTTTGCTGATGATATGAATTCATTTCAAGTAGTAATTTAATGTGGATAGAAAATAACATGAATAATAAACTGTACCTTATATATAAATGGATGTGTGAAAATAAATTGAAAATTAATATCGACAAAACAAAATGTTTATTATTAGGATCTGAAAAGCAATATAATGAATTTCTGGATAAAAATCTTTCTTTTAAAATTAATAAAGAAGATATTGAAATTGTGACAAAGATTAAATATTTAGGAGTTATCATAGACCAAAATTTAACCTTTCGTAATCATGTGGACTGTACTTGTAAAAAAATTTCAAAAAATAGGAGTATTAAATAGATTAGGAGGACATTTAAGTACTTAAAGTAAAAAAATATTTTTTAATAGTATTATTTTACCTCACTTTGTTTTTTGTAGTTCGATTTTATATATGTTTTCACAACAAGATAAAAACAGATAACAAGTTTTACAAAATAGAGCAATGAGAATAATATTGGGGTGTGATAAATATACCAAGATAACTGATATGTCTATTATTATCCGTACCAAAAATAAATATTATAACCCAAGGTATGTAAAAGTATAAACTTTTCCATAAATTAAAAAGGAATGTCTCAAAAAATGCTTATTTAGGTTTCACAAGAAATTTCCTGCAACAAAAATAAATGTAGATGATTCTAAACCTACTAGATCATACTAAATTAAATATTACATTTAAAAATACGTACTTTAATTTTTTATACATTAATTTGCCATACTTTTACTATTAATTTTAAACACACATAGTAATAAGTATACTTCATAATTTGGCGCCTCAATGCGAAATATTACTTCTATTATTCGTGCGTAATATGCTTTTTACCATCCTTAATACGTAATGTAGGTACTATTAAATGACACATACAAACAAAATTAAATATAAAACATCACTCCACAATAAGTTGACGTTCTATTATAATTTTGACAAAAAAATATTTTTCAAAAAGGTTCAGCCTTCAAAATTATTTAACAAAAAAATCAATAAGGATACTTTATTACAATTCTAATATCAACGTTAGGTGGTTTGTCTACAGTATCTTATAGTTCAAGGATACAAACATACTTTTCTCTTTTAATTTTGCTGCAGGATATTGGTTAAAAATTCATTACCTGGTGAGTTATTAAGCCAGTATGTTGCAGTATAGGCAAACCAGCAATCATATGGTTTACTTATTTGAATTTTAAGCAATAAACTGTTGCGTAAATATTCGTTCAAATTCTATCATTTCCTTTTTTGCATCTTGAGAACCAAATCTTCTTTATAGTCGCCATAAAAATAAAAAATTAGAATGTATGATGACATCTTAAAATTTCACGAAAGGGCCTTTTAAATAGTCTATCCAAACCAGAAAATATATATTTCCAGTTTATATCCTTTCTAATAAGAAAGTCGTAACTAGGCAGAAGAAAACGGTGACTGAAAGTTTTAGGACTGACTAGCTTTTTTTACATTAAAACAAATAAAAAAGGTACTTTAATAAAAGACAAATCCAAATTTCACGATAATTTAGAAGTAAACACTGACGAAACAAGAATGACAAGCTGCAGATTGTTGTTGTCATTTGTCGTGTGTGTATGTAGCAGGTTTTTTGGTAGGTAACTTTTGGACGAAAAAATTACAAAAAGCCCAAACCGGTAATAAACATAACACAGGTAATAAACGATGCAAAAAGATACTTTCAAAAAATAATAATTTGGTTATCAATAAATTCACGAAAATTCAAGAAAAGGAAGAATACTTTGTATATAAAGTAATTTAAATATTGTCTTTAATTCTCGCTCCTGTTACCAAATTGTTGGTAAGTGAACTCGTTTTATTTTAAATATATTTTTTAAATCCTTTTAAAACAGTTTTGTATGCCTATACACTTTGTCACCCGTATTTTCCTCAGCAGCCATTACTGTCTTGAACTATTTATAGTAAAGTGAGTTACCTAATCGTTATTTTCGGTCGACATCTTCTGACAAACAAAAGAAAAAACATAAGTTCATAAGTTGGAAAAACGAGGCATTCTGTTTACCAGACTGCGGTGCACAAGATCATGCACCAAATGGTTATTGACAGCGGTAAAACGTGCAGGGTTAGGAGTTCAACCCTCCCTTGAGATTCCTATTATATTTTTAGTAAAAACGTTCTTACTTTATTTTCCTTAATATTTGTTTAATTGAAAAAAAAATATTCATAGTTTTTATAAAATCTTGGTTGCGCCCCTGGCATTGGTGCTTAAGTTATTTATATTATAGTGAATAAATATATGTATTGATGTAATGCATACAAATGATATACCGGGTGGTGCATCAATGTGGAAATATAGGAAATCCCATGCAAATTTAACACAGTCTAAATATTTGCTCCCCTATTAACTTTAGAGCGGGGTTATAGGGAGACCTTTTTAGGGTCTCTGTATGGTTAATATTAATTTCAATAAACAATAATATTCCAAATTTTAAAACTCACTTAAATAATAATATTCATGAACTATGTAACTGAACAATTTCAAATATTACTAGTTTATATTAGGAAATTTCTTAAGACTTACTTAATATAATAATAATATGTTTCATATTATTAAAGCATTTATTGAAAATATTTGACATTCCTTGATATTTTGCGAAATTTACTAATTAAGTAGTTATGTTATAGGGGTATTAAATTAAACATTAAACTCATTTTTTTAAATATATCATCTGAATAAACGCAAATCGTTTATCGTCATAATAAAAAAAATACTGATGAGGCCTCAGTCAATTACTATTGTTAGCCCTTGTTAATTTAGTTTTTTCGGTTAATCAGTTTAGGCAATAATATGCAGTAAAGGTTAAGTTATAGGCAAATCGGCTATAAACAATGAACACACAATAACAATAGCCTAACTACAAAGTGCTTACAACTTACTATTTAATGACCAGCATCTCGCTAACAAATCATTATTTCATTGTATACGATTTACATAATGATATGTATTAAAATATTTAGTAGTGGATTTTTTTTTGCGATGCATCCTTAATACACAGTACAGGGTGAATCAACAAAGTTCATTTTCTCCTTTATCTAAAGAATTAGATAAAAATTCGAAATGCAAAAGTTGTAGAGATCATTGAGGTGCACATTTCGAAATTATATTGGAGTATACGGGGTGGCCTAAAAAAAACATGGCGAATATAACTTAATTTTTTTGAATGGAACATCCTCGGGAACATCCTATACAGGGTTATCCAAATTAAGTGTCAACCATGGGTAACTTATTATTAAAGATACAACATTGTTTAAATTAGCAAACTAGTAGTATTTTGAGAGCTCTGAGAGATACATGAATTAAAAAAACAATTAAACAACGTATTTCCTGGCAGGATCGCCATGTAAGGTAGTTACGGAAAATCCATGTGCTGTAGTTGGACTGGCAGGATCGCCATGTAATGTAACTACTTGGTTCGATAAGAGAGAGTCATCAAGACGTGTATAAAATGTATATATTTCTATTCTTTCTATTCTCTTTCTATCTATTTTACAATCAGTCGTAGTTACTTATATACTAAACTTAACCTTAAACTCGTAACCTTAACTCTAAGCTTAACCTATGATTATATAAATGTTATTGTTATATTTAATGTACAATAACACATTGTTACCTTTAATAGAGGGTTATACCCTCGACTATATCCTCGTTATTGATATCAGGGTAAAGGTAACAATAATATTATACATACCATTAAATATGTACAATTAGGTAAAATAAGGTAAAGCCTTATTATTACCCTACATGAGGTTAGAAGTAAATTTTAAAAATGTAAATTTAAAACCCTTACATATTATATTTTATTTGTTAAACCTTTAAATTTAAAACAAAAAAGCCTTTAATAACCTTTCTTCTAAAGTCAAAAATAACGCCGGTATTACAACTTCTAAATATTAATAGTTGTTATAAGGTCATATTGTGTAAAATAAAGTTTGTAAATCTATCTTTATTGTCTGTTTGAAGGTTGGAGACAATGATGTTTCTTGACTGATAGAAGAGTTTTGGACTTGCATTGTCTTTATTTGTTTTATATCACAACGTTTCAACTGGTAAGTATCTCCAGTCGTTTTCAGGTGAACACTAAATAAATAAAATAACTACAGCTCTATTTATATTAGCTAGATGCCCTGGAGCATGACCGTGATGGGTGCAGTCATGCGTTTAGTTCGAGTGCGGTATTTTAAGTTTACATCTACTTAACAAAGGTTTCCAGATATTTCTTATATCTAATGATGGCTTACTAAAACAATCTGGGTTTTGGTCTATTTTTATTGTTTCAGTTTGGGCTTTACATCTTCTTTTATTTTCACCCTAGAAAAAATTCATAATAAGCCCATTTGTTTAAAATTTAAAGTTTAAACAGATAAAAATATAAGGTTTACATTTAAAAATATGATATTTTTCTTATAATCACCAAAATATGATGCTATTTTTTTTTCTTGCGTCTTAAAGAGCTGTAGAAATACTAATAGTTTGTTAAATTTAATTTTAATTTTAAACCATTTTGTATCTTTAATAATAACACGCGTAATTTGGATAACCCAGTATATTGTAATATTTTCTAATTCCCCACTAAACTCTACGCTTATTTTGTATAAAATTGTATATGTCTAAATTTAATAGTTTCTGAGATATTGACGTTTAAAATATGGCATTTTCTGACATTGACAGGCTGTAACATTGGAACGGTTCATCTTAGAGAAACATGGTTTTCACATGGTCTTCATTTTTTATTCTCTATCTAAAAGTTACAACTTCCGGTTTTTTGATTTAACATGGTAAATCGGAAGTTGTTTTCTTTGGATGGATAATAAAAAAATAAAGATGGTGAGATAAAAACCATTTTTCTCTAAGATGAACCGTATGAAATGTTACAGCCTGTCAGTCTGAAAATGCCATATTTTAAACGTCAATATCTCAAGAACTATTGAATTTAGACACATGACATTTACAAAATAGGCGTAGAATTTTATGGGGAATCAGAAAATAATACAATTTATAGGGTGTTCCATTAAAAAACCCAAGTTATATTCGCCACGTTTTTTTGGGCCAACCCATATACTCCAGCTCAATTTTAATATGTGCAACTCAATGGTCTCTACAACTTTTGTATTTCCAATTTTTATCTAATTCTTAAGATAAAGGCGAAAATAAACTTTACTCTATCGTTGACTCACCCTGTACTATGTACTTAATTCTTTATATTGTCATGTTTCAAATACATATAACATAGACTCGAGACATGATAAAATGATTGTGCGACCGAGGGTCGGGGGTTGTAGGGTCGTAATTTTTTACATAATTTCTAATAATATCAAAAAGGGGGGAGGTCGGTTGTACGCCGTTTTTCAAAGAAATGAAAGGTATTTTTTGTATTCAGCGTAGTTTATTAAATATTGCCTAGCGCTTTCGGCCTAATTGTAGGCCATCATCAGGGCTTAGGTCCTACAAGAAGAACATATAAAGGTAAAAAGAACATATATAGGTAAAAACATTATTGATAATATTAGAATATAACATTTCATTAAAAAGGTTTCTTTAAATGATATTTATAAAAGGTAAAGCTGAGAATACTCACTCGTCAAATTTGTCCAGGAAGCTTGTGTGTGAAGTGAGTATTCTCAGCTTTACCTTTTATAAATATCATTTAAAGAAACCTTTTTAATGAAATGTTATATTCTAATATTATCAATAATGTTTTTACCTATATATGTTCTTTTTACCTTTATATGTTCTTCTTGTAGGACCTAAGCCCTGATGATGGCCTACAATTAGGCCGAAAGCGCTAGGCAATATTTAATAAACTACGCTGAATACAAAAAATACCTTTCATTTCTAATAATATCATTATTCAGAGACCTCCCAATTACCAATTAGGTACAAAAAAGCACAAGGCTTTTTAACTAAAAACTTTACATTATGTCAAAAAAAAAACGATCAGATGACTATATAGAGTAAATGTCAATCAATTTTTATATACGACTTAAATTACAGAATCAGATAGTTAATAATAATTAGCGAACAAGCAGTTATTTTAACCCAACAAATAATATTAATTTTTACAAACCATGGCATCATTAGAAATTTTATTAAAGGCTACTAAATCAATAATTTGGTAAGTGTTAATAGCTACTAATCATGTGGTTTAATACCTCGTAAAATTATTTTATTATCAATTTCTTTAATTACCTTCTTTGGAATTTTAAAAATTAAATATAATTAGTTCTGATGTATGATGTTAAGCTTACACTAAAAATGTATGTTGTGCCTTTAAAACTTGTACGGGTTATTACCACTGAATAAACTAATGGAGCTGACTTTTTTTTCTTTACTGTAAATAATTGTTCAAAAAAATAATTACACTATTTTATATTTCTACTCACAGCATCACCGAATCACGAAAATACATACGCAAACAGTAATAAATAAACAAATTGATTGATTGATGCCAGGGCCTTAGATAAGGGGGTTTAACTCAGTGGCGTGCAATGCTGTTTTAATCAGGGTAGGCAAAAATTGTATTTAAGACAAATTATTACCTTCCCTAGCATTTAAGCATCTAAATTTCAAATTTTGTCGCAACTTGTTTATGAGTTTGTGGAAATAACACTGGCAGAAAAAAAATAAAAACGACATTATTTGTAAATGAGTTCAACACGATGATCTTTATGTCAAAATTCTTTTAAAACATCCTGCAAAAGTTGCTCTCCAGAGAGATTATTGTTAATAAGCGTGTTTCTTCCTGTGTGCTTTGTGAATAGGTATGAATTATTTTAAATCCAGAAAAGGATCGTTAAGCAGAAGCGCTGCTAGTAAGAATAGTAATAATAAACGCCTCCATATTTATTCTTTTTCCGAAAACCGACGGCGCGAAGTCTAGCAAAAGGTTGAAAATACTAATTATAAATTAAAAATCTATTATCCACCTGATTGAACCAATGGTGCCAAAAATAAGGTCAATTATTATGTGAAATATGATGATAAGCTTTCTGATTATTAAATATTATGAACCTATCAGCAAATATTATTTAAATTGTCAAAAAATTGCCTCTTATTTTACGATACCTTATCCGTTATCCCTTTAAAAATATCTTAACTCAACTAATTAATAATAAAACTTATAGGGGCGTGTTTCTTATTTTATATTGAGAAAGCGAAGTATTTTTCAAACTACGGTAAAACTTGAAGATTGGCATCAATGCACTGACCAAACGAGGGCCTTTCTTACGCGGGTTGATAGATGAAGGAAGGTCGTAGGTTGCGACGGGTTTATTTGTTACATCTCTTTCTACCCTATTGCCCACCGGCTCTTTCGCTTGCTTCCACTCGTACAAAAGTAGTGCTTTTACATAAGACGCTAATGTACAACGAGATCTTTGCTTTTAGAACTATCTTACGGAATACTTATACAGGGATCTAGTTTACGATATAAATAAGCAAAGACTGCGTTCATGGAAATGATATAGGATTTATGTCTCGATCCTATATTATTATTTATTATATTAATGTAGAGATAAATTAACAAAGTTGGACTACACGGATAAAAACTAATATATAAAAATAAATTGTTTCTGTTTTTTTCTATTGTTCCCATGGTAGGCAAAGTTTTTGACTATATTGTATGCACGCCGCTGGTTCAACCCCCCCTGCCACAAAGACAAAACAAAAATCCTTTATCACCGCTTAGAAAAGAAAATAAAGCTTGAAAAAATAAACAACTAAAACTAAAATGAACCAACCTTCCAGTTTCAATGTTAACTATTCATTTTACATTCTACTAACCAATGACTCGCCGCCCTACTCATCATTGATCGAACCACCTTAAACTTCAAATATTATTCTAATTATATCACTTTGAATAACTCCCACGGCAACACGAAGACTGAGCGCGAGCACCCAAAATTACCTCCTGCAGACCAGAAAGTGTAAATCTAGGGAATTTAATAGAAAGTTTATAAAGAAAAAAAAAGAAAAGAAGTATAAAAATAGTTATTTACGATATAAGTGTTGTAAAGATTCATATTACAACACGAGATGTTAAAGTTGTCAAACGAGGCGTCAGCCGAGTTTAATAAAACATCAAGTGTAGTAATATGAATTTACGACAAGAATATTGTACAAAATTTTATCTACTTTCATCTATGAATAAACATATTTGGCAAAAGGCATTTTTTAAAATAAAAATGCACCTGCTATTAAGTTTACTAATCAAGTTTTTTATGTTACCTTCCGCATAGTTACTGTTTCGCATGGTTACTGTCGAAACTTTGTCAAACATATTCAAAAATATAAAAAGCGTTTTTCAAAATGAGCGATTCTGATGGAAGTTTACCCTCTGATATAGAAGCAGCGGCAAACGAAGCGATCTCAAATTTAGTTCCGACAAAATCCAAGGCGCGGTATGAGTTGGATCATCAGAAGTTTGAAGATTGGTGCAAAGCTAACAAAATAAAGGAGGTGTCTGAGAAAATCCTTTTGGGTTATTTTTCCGTAAAGCAACGCTCCCAGAAACCATCTCACTCACTACTCAATATTGAGAACTATGATTTCAGTCAAGAAAAATCAAGATATAAGCAGATTTTCTCAACTAATCGCATTTTTGAAAAGAAGTTCAGAGGGTTACAAGGCCAAGAAGTCCAAAGTTTTCACAAAGGAAGACGTATGTAAGTTTCTTAGCAGGTACTGCAGATGATGAAACATATTTACTTATGAAGGTTGTTATGATAATCGGCATTTTTGGGGCTTGCGGCGCGAAGAACTAGCTAAGTTAATGTTGGATCATATTGAACACAATGATTTGTATATAAAAATTGTGATTCCATTCTCGAAAACCAAAATTATGCGAGAATATGTTATAACAGAAGATAATGTGACAGGTGTCAACTGTTTAAGTATTTTTCGAAAGTATGCTAAACTTCATCCTCTTAATGCAACTCACAGGCGGTTTTTTGTATTCTATGGAAAAGGAAAATGTACCTCCCAGCCTGTTGGAATTAATAGTTTTGGAAGTATACCAAAAAAGATTGCAACAAAACTTGGATTGAATAATCCCGAAGGATACAGTGGACATAGTTTTAGGAGGTCCTCAGCCACCATTCTAGTTGATGGTGGTGCAGATATGCAGATGTTAAAGCGTCATGTTGGCTGGAAATCCTCTTCTACGGCAGAAGGCTACGTTGAGAATGCTTAAAAAAAAAAAGAAACAAATAGCAAAGAAGATCATGGGGTCAGACACGGATTTAATGATTGGAAATTCAAACGTAAAGGGCTCCATCACACCCACTTCTGGTATACAAATTTCTTATTGTAAAAAGTGTATTATTAATGTTTATAATAAACCTTAAGTGTTAAATTTTAATTAATATTTGGTAATTAATTTTATAATTGTTAATAATAAATCATTCTTCTAAAAAGTGTAGTTTGTTCGTAATGGCATCTATTATAGCACTAGTGCTGTAATAGATGCCATTACAAAACGATTTACAGAACTGTAAAATTCATATTACTAAATGAAAGTAGATAAAATTACATTATCTTGTTGCGTTATTATAAAAAAATAGTTCATGGTTATTGGATTTGCAAAAACTAGTGAACTGTTGTCAATAGTAATAATTTACTACTTAACCTAGAGTCAGCTTAAGGATTCCACTTTTCTTTTGACATAAATATTACCTTGTAAAAATACAACTAAATATAAAAGACTTTATCTGTCACAACATAATTAATAAAACAAATTACTTTTATTTTATTCTATAATTGCCATGTAATAAGTTAACAACCTAATAATTCTAAAGAAAAAAACCTTAAATTAAGAGGATGAGGATCATCATTTTTAATATGAGGCTAACGATATGGATGTTGTTAATTAGTTTAAGATAATTAATTATGAAAATTAAATATGCTGTTAAGAAATAATGTCAAGGTTCTTTAAAATATAAACAAAACGTATTTTTTAATTATTACTATCTCAATTTCATAAAGTAAGTAGAAATAATGAGAAAAGAATGGAAAGAAAAGAGTGTAAAATTTATTTAAAATAGCTAAATATAAGCTACAAAAATTAAATTTTCTTAATATTGTAAAAATACTGTTACTTTCTTACATATTTTACTCGGCTGGTTTTAATCAATTTAGTGTAGAGGACTTTTTGTAATAATACATTTAAATAGATTTGTACTATTTAATAAATTTTATTATTAGAAATTAATGCGTCTTACTACTATTTGTTATCAACTGTATGGATAACCAACTTAATTCAATATAAATTGTTTTAATAAATGCTTCTCCATTTAAAAATGCAATTTTATGTAGCTGTGTTGCACCAATATATATCTAACTAATAGCATGTACAATTGTACAAGATTTGTGATCCCATGGGCAACTTTGAAGAAATACAAAGTTTTTTTAGCATTTTATTTCGTAATTTATGTAAATAGTGAACAGGGCCGGTATATATGAGGGTTATAAATTACACGGCGTGTAAAAGGCACCCACAGTAGTTTATAAGAACACCTAAATTGTCCCAAATAGTTTATTTGCAATAAAAAGAACACAGCATAAAAAATTTCACAAAAATACACGAATATAATCACAAAAGAGCACAGGGCACAGAGGAATGATAGGTCGTCGCAACCGCTATACCCAGAGGCTCTTTTGGTGGACCCGGCCCTGTATGCATTACGACGCGTCCTGGCATCAGCTTTATTGGTTATAAATATGGTTGTACCACATCTCCTCAAACTTTTTGTAACGTCTCTCTTGAGTGACTCTTGAGGTAAATTAAATCATGCTGAAAAGAATGTGAGTTTCCTCTATCATATATATCAAAGTTTCACTTTAAGGCAATGGACTATTTCCATATTACCAAATACTCAAGACTATTGTTTTATCGAGAATTTCTTATTGTATTTTAAATGCAAATTTAATATCATTTTTATACCATATATAAAAATGTATCAAACTTATAAATTGGAAGTACTATTTTATACATATTAACGCCAATAAATAAAACAAAAGAAGACTCCGTAAATATACCATAATTCAGTGTGAAATTTTAACATTTCTGATAGCTTGTGGTTGCTAGATTTGTGAAAATATACATTTTTTAATATCTATTATTATTTCTTTGCCTATTTTGATATACATATTTTCTGAAGATATTTATTATAGATTGGCACAACAAAGACTATAACATTAATATAATGATACATTATTAATACTTACTATATTATTTTCAAAAATTACATGCTTATAAGTATGACTTATTGTACAATAAGATAGTTTTGTTGTAAATATTAAATCTTATTTGACCTAGACCTAAAATTACTTACTTTTTAAATATATATACATACATACTTCCTCCTATAGTACAAATAATTATAATATTTATATTGTTGTTATAATCTGTTAAATGAATTTATGCAACCCAATAGACATATTATAAAAATAGAAATATTTACAACTGGTTTATTGCTAATGATATATTATACAAAACTGGATGGAGGACTAAATGGGGATAAAGATTTGCGCATAGCTCGCATCGTTTTGTGGATCATGTAATTCATTTTTTATTATGGTAGTGATAATATTGGCCCCAAATTTTATGATGTAATTCCACAATATTTTTCTTTTTTGTTGTTGGGGTTAGCGGAATAGCCGGAATACCTAGGCCTATGAGGACCATTGGATCCCCTATCGGCTAGGTAATGTCAGCCATACGGGACCTGTATGCACTAGTTATCCTTTTAACGCCCCAATAGGTCCATGACGCCGTTTTCGGTTCCACTATTGGGAATTACTATAGTAGCATACTGAATTCTTGTATCCATTAAAGTTCCGGGCACACTTTTTTATTAAGCGTATGCCATCTCGGAGGATCGAACTCGGACCACCATGGTCGAATGCCAGTAACACACCTCTGAGCCACTGCCGGGACTGTAATTCCACAATATTACTTTGGCATTTTGTTCCTAAAGTTACCACAGCCATAAAGTTAATCGTATCCACTAATTATTATGCAACGTGCACCATTGTTTACACAAGTAAGTTGTAGGTGTCCACCAAAATGTTATTGTCGTAAAAATTATATATCTCCATAATATGCCATTTAGAATTTTTAGAATTCCCACACGTACCATAAAATATTTAAAATAAAATTACTTTCATTTTATGGTCTTATAATTATCTGGACAATGTGTGGATACCGGGGTAAGGTTTAACTGAAATATAGAAATAAACGAAATTTTTGTTTTCTTACTCTAATATATTTAGTTTGATTTTTTAAATAGAAAGAAACTGGAAAATAGAGACTGTTATTTTTATAAATTACCATTATTATTTTTCAATGTTATATTTTACAGCTTTTTGTTGGTATTAGAGCACAGAGATTCATCTTAAACTGTACCGTTAAGAAACTTCATTACTATATGGCAAGTTTGGATGATGATGGTTTTCTGTATTTGTTGGTATAATTAACTTGAAAAACCAAGTTTTTCCAAGTTGAGCTTGATATTTTTCGTCATAGCTCCCTTCACCGATATTATGATAGGAATAATATCTATTTTTTCTAGCTTCCATATATTTTTTACCTCTATCGCCAAATTTGAGTACTTGGTTTCCTTCTCCGATTCGGTTTTAGACAAGTTGTGTGTTACTGGGCAACATACATCAATTATGAAAACTTTCTTGGTATTCTTTTCGATAAGAAAAATATCCGAACGGATGTGGTCTACTATTCTATCCGGTATTATTGGCATGTGCCAGTATAAGAGATATTCAGGAGATTCAAGAATTGGTTCGGGTGAGTATAGGAGGGAGTTTTATTTTAAACCTAGTTTATGAGCCAGTTCTTTGTGGATGATTCTTGCCACCTGATTATGTCTTTCCAGATAAGCGTTGGGTGCCCTAGCATCACGACCCGCTGTAATATATTCTATCGTTTCTTCGGGGCAATTGCATTTTCTGCGCACATCTTCCACATTTCTTTTCAAGATGACCTTTTCGTAGTTTCGATTTCGAATGACACGTCTTGGATAGAAATTATAAAACCTTTTCTCACCAATTCAGCGACATTTCTTTATCTATAAGTAGATTTTAAAGTGCAGTAGGGTATTTGCCATGTAGAACATTCTCTTGCAAGTTACAAGCTGTTGACTCGGTGGCGCGCGGATGATGTTGGGTAATCCATTTTGCTGTAAGTTAAGGGCCATGTATCCAGCGTCTGCTGCTACCACTTTTTGTAAAATTTCCTCATTTGACTTATCCCCCCCCCCCCCAACATATTTTCTGGCTACGCCACTGGATGAGGCGCAAAGGTACTTTAATTTGACTAAAAAATTATTTATCCATCTTGCTTGGCATTGAGTGGTGTCATATAAAACATATTTGTATATCAACTAGCATTACTTTCCCCTATATAAGTGACCTGCATTGTCCGAGAACCGAGAACAATATAATATTATAGCTGAACTTATCAGAACAATATATCACATGACAGCGTATGTTAAGAGATATTTAATTTAGTGGACTCTTGTAAGATAAATAAAATGTCATAACTAATTTGTTTTTTCATAATGACAAATACGGTAGAAAGTACCACGGATCGCTATGAGAATGCCAGGATTAGGTAATTTTTGTTTTTGGTGGGTGTAGTTAAAATTATGTAAAAGGTTACAAAAGAAGACCGTATAAAACAGTTGAAAAATTAGCCAACCAAAATTCGGTATCATTTTTGTGGTCACTAAAAATATCATAGTACCTTTAAAAATATATATACTTAGATAGGAAAAGTACAGATCTACTTGCTAAGCCAAGCAGCCTAGTGGGTGCGATGCGTTCTTATTTTCTGAATCTCACCCAGTGACGTATCCAGAAAATATGCACGGGGGGGGGGGGTTCAGTGGTAGTAATAAAAAAAAAATTCTGGAGAAAAGGACAGTCGGAAATGATATTATATCCAGTAAAAAAGGTGAAAAAGCGCCGCAGGCGAAAAATTTCCGGGACCACGCCCAAAGCTCGTTTAAAATTCACCTCACTACTCTCAAATTTCGAAAATTAAATTATTACCTCTCCCCCCATGCACGGCTGAATTAAATTTGTTTTTGTAAACACTTTTTTTTTTACTTTTTTTTTTGATATTCCTAGCTGGCTCTTTATTAAAAAAAAAACATTTTTTATATTTGTGAAAAATATGAATATTGGCGTCAATCCAAAATTTTAACATAATGACGTATGTATGACTCTAACCAGCGTTTTTCGGGCTCGGTTTTTCATGATTAGAAATAAAGTAAATATCGCTCACCAAGCCAAAATTGATGATTTTTTCAGAAATCATGTATATTAGGAGCGTAGATCTAAGAGCAGTTTTTGGTGCGAATACTTAGGTTTTGAAATAGTCCTTCTTAAGTGACGTTTTGTATATTGATAATAAAACATTCTCGTTTCTTCGTCTCGTCACTATTTTTTTATTTTAAATTATAACTATAAAATCACACTTTTTCCATAAAAAATGTTTCAATTAAAATTTTTACTTTAATATTTCTCTTTAAAGATAAATAGGTACCTAATTGTTTTTTTTTTGTAAAACTATTTTATGGCATTGGGTTATATTTTTGTTGATTTAAAATAGCTCTAAAAAAGGGAAAACGGAACAGACAAGTATACATATAATAGAAAAAAATTCATAAATATTATTCTTTTTTTATTATAAGATATTATAAGAACAAATAAAATTTAAAGATGAGGCATTTAAACGAAGAAAGACATTACAGAACCAGATACCAATCTTCTTTTACGAAAGAGAAAAAAATATAGTGAAAGTATTTTTAAAGGGACACGAACAATAAGAAATAATATTCCCGTCAATACAAATCAGATTAGAACGAGTTAACAGATTCTGTCAAAGATTACATGCAAAACAGAACACGTCAATTAAAATAATCATCAATTATTTTAAAGATAAAAAAGTTATTGATCGGATTATGTCAGGTTACCGATATTGGCATGAAAATGAAAGTTGTGCGGGACATTTTAATATATTCAAGGAAGTGTTACGATAACATGAATACCAAATGATCACATATGCATTCCATTACCATTGAATATACTGCCTGAATATTGTATAGGTTTAATAATAGTAGTTTCTCCACGACCATTACTGAATGCAATAATTCCAAAATCATTTTTGATAATCGAATGTAAAAATTCTCACTCTTGACTCGGAATATTTATTCTGAAACACTTGCTTCTTATGCGTTTTGCGTGTATTTTCATTCCATAACAAGATACGGAATGAATATTCTGTAATTGATCTAAACGACATAGGTTGCCATGAATTTCGAAACTGTCAATGTCAGCAGACAAATTTTAGTGCAAGTCAAAATATGAGTGAAAAATCGAATGAATCAGATATGGAATTGGATAATACTCTACCTAAAATTACAAATATTGCAAATAGTATTTTTGGTCGTGGAAAAAATATAATCTGTTGCTCGGTTAGAATGAAAATTCGATACTCGTGGTATCGCTACGCTCGCGTTCGAAATCTTCCACTCGGATCAAATTGTCATTCCAACCTCATTACAGAATCTACTATTATACAACAAGAGTGTATATGTTTAAAGGTTGGAGACAATGACGTTTCTTGAACGGCAGTAGAGCTGTAGTTACCGTACTTATTCAGTATTCACCTGAAGACGACTGGAGATACTAACCAGTTGAAACGTAGTGATTCTAAACAAATAAAGACAATGCAAGTCCAAAACTCTACTACCGTTCAAGAGTGTATATGATGTCCATATCGCACGAGGAAGTAAATTGAGCAGGACGCCGGCAGGACTCGAGTTGTACAGTATATTTTCTATGGCTCACCTTCCGAATTTCGTACTAAAAATTATTTAAATCAGGCATTATAACCTGCCATATTAGTTGTTCGAAAACTTATAAAAATGATAAATAAAAAACAATTACAGAAAAAATGATTTCGTTAGAAAATCTATGGACCAAATTACACTGTAACATATTATTTATCGAATTGGGTCATTTCTTATATTTACACAAAATCACTTTAAATATATCTATCTCTCTCACATTTGGAATTTTGCAGAATAACAGACAGCGATATACAGGGTGATTCCTAAGCTTCTTTTTTAGCTGTGTATAGAAGGCATTAAAATAAATAACATTTTCAAATATCTTTTTTCAAAAAACTTGGAAATAGGCGAGATACAGAAATAAAAAATCTAAGTGCGTGCCTGGTCATCAAAACACAGCACGCTATACTTTATATTGTTTGTCTTATCTTTTATTAGTCATGCAAATTACAGGTAGTTGGTGAGTTATTTGGCGTTCTGCTGCGGTGTGTTTTTCTGGAGGAAGTTAATTTTAAATTGGTGCACGTGAAAATGGTAAAATTTGAAAACAATAAACTAGTAGATATGGTGCAAATTTACGATTACTGTCGTCTAAATGCGGCTGCTGCTACGAGATTATACGCAGAACGCTTTCCCTTTTGTGGATTTTGTGGAAGTAATCCCTCCTTTTTTTAAAAATTTCTAAATTAAAAGTAAATAAAAAAAATGACCACCATTAAGATGGATCTGTAGGTGGGTATTTGATTTGAAGTGTAATAAATGAATGTAAGTACCTTATTTTTGAGTTTTTTGAAAAAAGGTATTTAAAACTCTGGTTTACTAATGCCTTCTATACACAGCTAAAACAGAAGTATCAACTTAGGAATCACCCTGTATTTATTAACAAAAAAGAACAATTTATTTCTCTTAATCATAACCAGTTTGAATTATTGTTGTGCTAAAATATTTTCTTGGTTGCCTGCTTGCAACTCCGAGAATCAACAAAAAATGTCATTTACTCTACCGCTGACTACCCTGTACAGGTTAGTCAACATCAAAACTTTCTAATTTATCTTGTACATTAGTTTATTCGCTGTTGTTGTTGATAAAATATTATGTCCATCGCCAATGTAGATATACTTTTAAGGGAGAACATTTCCGGCCTGACGTGACGTCCGTCCTCTTCCAAATTTGTTTATAGACTGAGCACCCGTTGATCCATTAAACTAAGGCCAAACGTATTAGGGGTTTAATAAATAGTACTATATGAAATTTTAAATTGTAAAGCATTATTATATAAAGTGTCGTGTCTATTATAAATAGTACCAGTTACTACATTATAATTTTTTAAATTAATTTTACAATAACATATATTAATTTCCTAGGGTAGTGCTGCTTATTATACAGGGTGATTCCTAAGTTGATACTTCTTTTTTAGCTGTATATAGAAGGCATTACAATAAACATTTTCAAGTACATGTTTTCAAAAAACTTATAAATAGCCGAGATACAGAAGTAAAAAATCTAAGTGCGGACCTGGTCATAAAAAAGGAGCCCTTTACTTTATGTTGTTTTTGTCCTGTTTTTATCTTGTGAGTCATGCATTTTATAGGTCGGTCGTCAGTTGTTTGGCAATTCGCTGCGGTGTATTTTTCTGAAGCAAGTTAATTTTAAATTAGTGACACGTGAAAATGGAAAAATTTCAAAATAATGAACTGGTAGATATGGTTCTAATTTATGGTGAGTGTCGTCAAAGTCCGGCTGCTGCCTCGAGATTATATGCAGAACGCTTTCTCTTGCGGGCTCATCCTACACCCAGAAGTTTTTTTTTAATGGTATTCAACGGGCAAGTTAAACAGAACAGTATTTAATGCATAGTGTAATAAATGAATGTAAGTATTTTATTTTTTAGTGTTTTGAAAAAAGTTATTTGAAAATGTTGTTTAATTTAATGCCTTCTATACACAGCTAAAAAAGAAGTATCAGCTTAGGAATCACCCTGTATATTGTAAGAAATAGTATAATTTCTTAAGTCGTAGATACTTTATTATTATAAAAAATTATTGTACAGAGTATTAATTTTGATTTAAATTGTATTTAATATAATTTTACGTATATTACAAGGTAATAAAATGTGATTCTGTATTTAAATTATATTATTTAATCCGAATGTATATGTATGTACCGGGTGTCCCATTATGGATGGCCACCGGCCGTATCTCGGAAACCACCGGGCATAAAAACTCGGGGAAAAAAATGATATTTAAAGTGGCCATGAGAAAATCCTGAAAATAATTTTTAAGTTTTGCATTTTGCCGCAGGTAGGCGTAATTGAAAAGTAAATTTTAAAATTTTGCATTTCTCCGAAAATTCCACATTAATTTTAATTAATTTTAATTCTGCATAAAAATGGTCTCTTGCGTTTTTCTCCTCAGGCACACCGTTCTTAATTTAAACTCATTAAATTAAATTAGACGGGCGGAAGCTTGCCTATTAAGTAAAGGTGGTCATTTCCAACAATTTTTATAAAACATAATTTTTCATTATTAATGTTAATAATAATAATAATAATAATAATAATAATAATAATAATAATAATAATAATAAATAGTAGAGCTCATTTAATTTAATTATTTTAATTAAGAACGGTGCGCCTGAGGAGAAAAACGCAAGAGACCATTTTAATGCAAAATTGACCGTGCCAATCAGAAATAATATCACTGGCGCCGCACTTTTTTTCTAAAAAATATATAACCGCTTTATTTAAAGTTTTTAAAATTATTCTATTGGCGATAACGCTGAAACGAACGGAGATATCGAGCTGCGGTTTTAATATTCTTTCTAGTAAATTTCATCTACTTTTTGATTATGGTATCATAATTATACCGTATGATTTATTTTTTCGGAGTAAAATCAAAAAATGTGTTATTATTATAAATTGTCTAGCATTTTTTTTGAGAATTATGATGGACAACTAAATACGATTGGTGAAAGTGCATACATTTCTCTTCCAAACAGTATTTAATTTGCTAAAATCGGATAAGTCGTTTATAAGTTACAGCGATTTACCTGATTACACTTTCAACAGCTTCCCCCCCTCTTATTAAAGTCGGTACGCCAATGAGCATAAGACCAAAATCATGCATAATTGTCCAAGCTTTTTAATGGTGCTATCAAAGATACACCTTAATGTGGAATTTTCGGAGATATGTAAAATTTTAAAATTTACTTTTCAATTACGCCCTCTTGCGGCAAAATAAGGAACTTAAAAATAATTTCCAGGATTTTCTCTCAGCCACTTTAATTACGAATTTTTTTTCCCCGAGTTTCTATGCAGAGTAGTTTCCGAGATACGGCCGGTGGCCATCCATAATGGGACACCCGGTACCAATACTAAAAATGAGTAATAATAAAGCCAGTTTGCTTCGTGTTATATTTTTATAAACGCAACTTTTTGAATAATCAAAATTTATTTATTTGAAATGTATTTTCTAAATACTAAAAATAAAATAAATAAATTTTAAATATAATAATGGCTTCCGCACCTAAATCATAAATGCAGAATTAAATCAATAATTCATCACCGATTGAAAATTAGTATAAATTAAATAATTTAAAATATTACCGAATAACCACATTCCAATAACGAAAATATTAGTTAAGTAACTGCATATTATATTGGCAAATTAAAAGACGTTAATGTTCTTATGGTGCATATTTAAATTCCTAAAATCCAACTATGGAATCCTTAAAGATGTTTCTTGCTTCATCGACTGTTAAAGTCTTTTCGTAATTTTTAATACGAAATCGTCATATTTTGCAAATAAGTATTTTTTCCGAAAATCAATCGAAAATATTGACATTTATGATAACATTTTTGAAAGAAAAAAATCAATATTTCCTTGTACCTACTTAGTTGTTGTGACGCAACGGACAATAATTTTTTTCGGGGTTGGCGGAAGAGCCAGTATACTTAGGCCTATATGAGGCCCATTGTATCCCCTATCGTCTGGGTAATGTCAGCCAGACGGGACCTACAGCTTAACGTGGAATCCGAACCACATGTATGCACTAGTTATCCTTTTTTTACATTTATTTTATTTTTATAATATGGTATTAGGAGAGGCCATGACTCACCTTGCCCTCCTATGGGCACGCATAATATATGAATTCATAAATTATTCATATCGAACAAAAATCAAATACAAATAATTGGAATCGTCTTACCCATGTCCCATTCAATTAGTGAGAACTTTTTCATCGAAATCATCATTTAGTACCAACCTGCAATTAAAAATAAACTATTAATATCTTAGATAGAAAAGTTTTACTACAAGAAACTAAAGCATCTACTTTAAAGTAATCATGGATACTTTGTCAACCTAAGTAAAAATTGTTCTTGACTATACCACACTAACTAACCAGGTTTGTTAAAGTAAAAAAAATTAAATTATAGTTACTTCCAAGCTGTTGCCATTAAATAATGTTATAGTGTTATAATATGAAGTAATGTATTTGACTGCGATAACATTTTGATTTTCTGAAATTTGATAGATATAAAATATTTGCTGCTTTTTTTGTATACCGATAACAATACACTTTTAAATATTAAAAAAAATATGCAAAATTGGTCGTAGTGCGAAACTTCTTTATTTTTCGGAATACTAAAAGTATTTTATTTTCTTATCCAACCATTTCCTCCACAAAACACGTTGGCTTGTAGAGATTGTAAAAGAGGGGCTATTATTTTCTCTGTTCTTCAAGTGAAAGGTATCGTAGTTGCTTTTTTAATTATCTAAATACGATTAAACATTTTTTAAACGTTGGCATCACTTTGAAAACTGTACCAATGACAATAATTCACTAATTAACAAATTAGTATAAGCATGACATATTATGGTATCTATACAATTTGGAGAAAAACAGCTTACGCAATCCTATGTTGGTTTTTAATTTTTTACCTCTGGTTTAACTGTTGGTGGATACAATATTTTTAAATTTTTCGGTTAATGTATCGTAAAGCCAACAAAAGCAACGAAAAATTTACATTTCCGTCGACCGTGTATTTACATCCGATATCAACGTTCCCAAAATCATTCAATGACCTCTATTAATGCATGATTTTCTGTAAATGCACGATTTCCCAAAATCATTCATTAATGTCCCCTATTAATGCATGATTTTCTCTAAATGCACGATTTCCCAAAATCATTCATTAATGACCCCTATTAATGCATGATTTTCTGTAAATGCACGATTTTGGTAATTAAAATTAAAGGCAGCCATGCAAACAAATCAACAAAATAATAAAACGTCAATCCAAAACGTCGTCCGCTGTCATTAGTATTTGTAGAATTGTGAAATCTGGATTGTAAAATAAAAGTTGTTAACTGTTTTTCTTCACTTTAGTAAAAAATACGGTCGACGAAAAAACATTGTTACCAACTCTTACATTAAAATGCGATTAATGATCTCGAACATTAACGCGTTCGCTACGCTCACGCGTTAAAATATTTCGATCATTAATCGCCATTATTAATGTACTTGTTGGTTAAATTACTATTAATTGCAACGTTCAATCTAATTTGTCGTAGAAAAACCCTAACAGTTATTGTTATTACCCATCACAAAAGGACTTCACGCGGAGGGAAATTTATAATACAACATTTATAATAATACAAAATTAATATTTATTATAATTTATAGTTGTAAGTATAGTAACAATAGTGTAATAATAGTTCATATAGTGACGGGTATTATTTTTTGTAATATAAATTATTATACTATTTCAATCTTTATAATAAACTGCTGGACAATTGCTTTCGAGCAAGAAAAATTTCGCCTAAATTTAACAGTTAATATTTTCTGAACCAGATATAATATCGACCTACGGTTTTGAATGGTTGATAGATTCACCCTTTGAGAAACAACTGTCGATGTTGGATTTTCTTTAACTGCCAGAAAATTGTATATATAGGGTGTTAAAGAAGACGATGATTTTTGCTCCAATTTTAATGTCGTGTAACTTTCACAATAATATTTTTAAATTTTATCACTCTACGTTAATTGAATCTTTGGTTCATAGCGAAGAAAGTAATTTGTCAAATTTTTGATATCTGCTATATTTTAAGAGATACCGATATTTTTGGAAAACTTTGCTTTATTTCAATTTATTGGAAGCTAGATCTCACTGTGCGTTGTATCGTGCAAACTTTAAAAGTGATTATTATACCTTGTGAAACGCTTGATTATGTTCAGTAACAATAGTTGTACCCAAATGTTATGATGTACAGTGGCGTACTTATAAACACCTATATATCTCACAATTTTTCACGATTGTTTTATATTGGAAAGTAGTCGCCCCTAGATTAGGTAAATTTTTTCTTAGTTTTTAGGTTTTCATATCGCACTATAGGTATATTATACAGTGTGCTTACAGAATTTTAACAAAGATAACTTTTTTAGTTTAATATTTTTGGAAAAAAAATATTTATTAAGCTCTAACTTACTATTCCTAAAATTAAACTTACATTGAAAGAGACTTTAATATTAAATATCACTAGCTGCCGTCAAACCAAACCCCGTCCATCCGAGGAGGGCATACAAGGTATTAATCCCATCAAAATCAAACTAGCGACACTTAATTTTAAGGATCCCAAAAAGGGTTTTCCAAAAAAATCGGTATTTTTTAAAATATAGCAGATATCAAAAATTTGACAAACTAATTTCTATGAACCAGTGATTCAATTGACGTAGAGTAATAAAATTTAAAAATATTATTGTGAAAGTTACACGTCATTAAAATTGGAGCAAAAATCATCGTCTTCTTTAACACCCTGTATATAAAATTTTCTTACAGTTAAAGAAAATCCAACATTGACAATTGTTTCCCAAGAGATAAATCTATCAACCATTCAAAACCGTAGGTTGATATCATATCTGGTTCAGAAAATATTAACCGTTAAATTTAGGAGAAAATTTTTCTTGCTCGAAAGCAATTGTCCAGCAGTTTCGTTTCTAATGAAATTCATGAAATATAATTTTTTTTTACAAAGAAATATAATATTTTTATTTGCTTTTACTACATTTTATTGTGAAAAATACTAACTATTCTTATAGCTATTATTAAGTGGCTATATTATAATTTATTATAAGATGTACTATTTTTATGTTACATATTAAGTCAACGTAAGAGTAAACTTCATTTTTCTCTTTATTTTAAAAAACTAGATTTTTTGATTTGATTTAAAAATTTCTTTATTCGTTAATATTGTTTTGTATATATATCATTTTGTGCCCAATTTATTTACATGTATTACATAACAAATATTATACTTAACACTAGAGCTGGCTAGGACTCGCAACATTGCATGCAATGTTGGGGCTGGTGTTAACTCACAGGTATACACAAATCTGACGTATAATGACGTTATTTCGGTCAGTTCCAGTAACATATTCACTGCCATAAAAGAGTTTATTTTGTTTGAACTTGAAAGTAATTCGTTTTTGAAGTTATAATTTATTAGATTTTTTGTGTGGTGTTTGCCGACAAGTGCTTTGAAAAACCAACATTTATTAAAAATTTAAAAACTAGATGAAAACGTTAAATATAAAAGGTATAGAGATTGTTAAGATGCATATTTTAAAATTTTATTGGAGTATACAAAACTTCCTACAAAAAAATGGCGAATATAACCTGTTTTTATAATATATTATTACTGCATTAATAAATTGTACTAAGAATTCCACATTTATTTTATATGGAACACTACATGTCTAAATTCAATTATTTTTGAAATATGGACATTTAAAAAATTTGATAGGCTGCAACGTCTAAATGATTTATCTTAGGAACAAAATAGGTCTACATTTCTTACTTCTTATTTTATTGTCTACCCAAAAATACCAACTTTTTTAACCGAAAGTTGGTATTTTTACATATAAAAAACTAAGATAATGATGTAAAACCCCTTTTTATTCCTAAAATGCACCGTTGGGCGCTGTAGTCTGTTAGAGTGGAATTAACATGATTTTTTAAATGTTCATATCTCAAAAACATTTTTGAATTTAGACATGTGGCATATAAAATAAGTATTGGATTCGTAAGACAAATCCAATTTTATATACACACGATTTTTTGGGAAATTTTGTATGCTTAAATATAATTTTAAAATATTAATTTTAAGGATCTCTAAAGCTTTTGTATTTAACGTTTAAAATAATGAGAACATGTACTTTACTCTACCATTGGCTTACCCTGTACAAGAAGACCAAAACTTCCAGTAGTGACATTAGCCAATGTTGTGAATAAAATATTATGTCCATCGCCAATCCAATGGAAATTTACTTTTAAGGGAGAACCCTTCTGGCCGACGTAACATCGATCCTCATGCAAGTCTGTGTGTAGACTGAATACTGTTCCCGTTGATGCTTGTATTTAAACGTAGGCGAAATATATTGGGTGGTTTAATAGATCGTACTACATGGGATAAAAACCGTAAAACATTGTTTTATAAATTGCTGTATTCTATTATAATATTATTTTTTACAATAAAATATATTAATTTTCCATTAGTCGTATATTTATTAATAAAATGCACAATTTTTTACGTCGTAATTTAATGTTATAAGAAATTATTGTACATAGTATTTTCTGTCTATTAAATTGTATTTAATATAATTTTATGTTACCAGGTAATATAATGTGATTCTACAGGGTGATTCCTAAGTTGATACTTCTGTTTTAGATGTGTATAAAAGGCATTAAAATAAACAACATTTTCAAATGCCTTTTTTCAAAAAACTTAAAAATAAGGTACTTACATTATGGATCAAATACAGTTCTGCCTAACTTGCCCGTTGAATAACATTAAGAAAACTTCTGGGTGTAGGATAAGCCCGTAAGGGAAAGCGTTCTGCGTATAATCTCGAAGCAGCAGCCGCACTTTGACGACACTCACCGTAAATTAGCACCATAACTACTAGTTTATTGTTTTCAAATTTTACCATTTGCACGTGTCACCAATTTAAAATTAACTTGCTGTAGAAAAACACACCGCAGCAGATTGACACATAAATCTAACGGCCGACCCGTACATTGCATGACTATTAAGATAAAAACAATATTAGGTATAGCAAGATACATTTTGATGACCAGACCCGCACTTAGATTTTTACTTCTGTATCTCGCCTATTTTTAAGTTTTTTGAAAAAAGGTATTTGAAAATGTTGTTTATTTTAATGCCTTCTATACACAGCTAAAAAAGAAGTATTAATTTAGAAATCACCCTGTATATTTTATGATAATTATTATACAGAATACTTAATTATAATAAAGCAAGTTTGCTCTGTGCAGTGTCCTAAATAATGATGCTCCATCCTAAGGATGGCTTAGTGACAGCATTTATCCAATGCATAAATTGAAAACTTTAATTATTATAAAATACCTAATTAAAAATCTTACGTAACACATCATATTCAAAGGAAAAATCCAATTCTGCATTCAAAAATCCATAAGAACTGATGTATCACATACCAAATGCAAAATGGCTGCTAATAAAAGACAAGTAGAATAGGTACGGTAATATTTTCTTTTATCAGCCGTTATCTGAATTTTATGGTAAATTTAGCCTTATTATGTTGCAAAACTTTGACCGGAAATTACAAAATTGGTTCACTATTCCGAAACGCGCCTGGCCTTTAAGTGTATTTAAAATTCTGTCTTGTTGGCGCAACAAAATTGCTTTATAAATATTAATCATTTTACGTAAAATACATAAAACTTATATATTGGCTTCTGCATTGATTACAGGTGATGCATAACTAATTTTAGTAAAACTGGATAAGAATCTTGTATAGTCTGATACAAGTTTCTGGTATAATCTATCACAATTAGAAAATAGCTTGTTAAGAACCTTCCAAACCAGCGTGAAACGCGGCATCGTTTCCTGATTTATTTAATATACAGGGTGTCCCACCGGGAAACGAATCGATCGATATATAAAAAACTATACATAGGAAAATTTTGAAAATTTGACAGTATGCTGATGCTGATGGGGGCGACTGGGCTAAAATATTTTCATAATGGTGGCACTTCCGGTTATACCGGAAGTAAGTGTCAACGTGCTTATTTTGAATAGGACACCCTATATATTATTACATTTTTGCATTCTACGCAAGATTCTAGGCAGATTTTGTATACCATGTCCTATACCTATGTCTTAACGTTTTTGACATATTTGAATTTTTATGTCAAAAATGACGTTTGCAAGCCTTAGAATAATTATTAATTTTTTCTATAAAGAAGCCTTATTTATTTAATTTAAGTGGGATTCCTTGTTATAAAGGGCCTGCTTTAATAGATTTTTTATAATATTTTGATAACTATTAATACAGGGTGTTTAAAAAATAAGATTAAAAATGAAATTGAAAAAACTGCAAAAAGTCTAGATTTTCAAATGGAAACACCCAAATTTTATAATTATTTCTTATTTAGCATTAAAAATAGAGGCAAGTTTGTATAAGGTTGTATATCCCAAAAATTCTTAGTATTCGAAATATTGCCAATTTAATATTTTTATATGGGGATTTTGCTGCAGATTTTAAGTTCAGTTACTCTTGGTTGGCTATGGCGGCGTTAAAAAAGAATCAAATGCTAAAAAAATCTATGACGCTGTCAAGGGTGTCGAGTGTCGTCAAAGTGCGGCTGTTGCTTCAAGATTATATGCAAAACGCTTTCTCTTGCGGGCTCATTCTACACCCAGAAGAGTATTGTTTAAGTTAGGCAGGACCGTATTAGATCCATAGTGTAATAAATGAATTTAAGTAACTTATTTTAGAGTTCTTTGAAAAAAGTTATTTGAAAATGTTGTTTATTTTAGCACCTTCTATACACAGCTGAAAAAGAAGTACCAACTTTGAAATCACCCTGTATAAAAAAGTAAAATGTATTGCCATGATACAAAATGAGCGAAGCGGTGTAAATGTACGGTTTGTTCATGATGGCTCATAGACTATTGTTTGTTCTTAAATAAATTTTTTTCTGAAAGCTGTATACGATTAATGAATCCCAAGATACAACCGGCGTCCTCGCTCGGCTACTAGAAATTAAAAAATCCTGATTAAAATTTGAAGTGATTTGTTTACAAAACCATTATATTGTAGTCAATGAGTAATTACCTAATACCGATCTCATTGACATAAATAACAATATTTAAAAAAAACTTAATCCTCTTATGCATATTAAAGTAGTCGTGTAGTATTTGATTGTAAAACCTCTTGATTGCTGTATTGTTCATGTATGAGCAAGTTTGTTTAAAGCGTATAGTATAGAAGACTACTTAAGGGGCCATCATAGCATCGGGGAATTTTAATTTCATTTTAAGATATGTTTATTTAAAAAAAATAATAAGAGACAGAGGCGGCTCGTCAGGTGAAGGGGCTCTTCATCAAAAAATAAAATAAAACCAGGAGAAAAGTTTTTCGACCATATTAAATAATATTAATGTACTAACACAGCTATCATTTCAGCCCTTAAAAAATAATTATGTTCGAATTAATAATATTAATTTAATCCAAATGTAGCTATGCATAATAGAGCCACGGTTAACTCCGAAGGACAATAATTATAAACACTCGTGCATATTGGCGTGCCCCGGCGGACCGTGTCTGTTAGCTCAAAGCAAGTGAAGACCTAACGCCCAACATTCACCGTTGCTATGGTTATGTGACGCCAGTCACGAACACAGCATGTACCAATTTGCATTACGATGAAGGGCAATTTAAAAATAGATCAGTCCTATGCACGTTGTTTTGTTTTTATTTTTCAGTTAATTCAGTAGTGTACGTACCTACTTAGTATTCTGTTTTAAAAATGAACCCAATTAATGACATAGTTTCTCCATTCAGTCGAGATTATACGCAAAACGCTTTCCCTGGCGGGCTCATCCTACACCCAGAAGTTTTCTTAATGTTATTTAACGGGCAAGTTAGGCAGGACCGTATTTGATCCATATTGTAATAAATAAATGTTAATATTTTATTTTTCAGTTTTTTGAAAAAAAGTATTTGAAAGTGTTATTTATTTTAATGCCTTCTATACACTTCTATAAACAGCTAAAATAAGTATTACATTGGAATCACCCTGTATATCAGGCTTGACATGCTAAAAGTTGGTTAGAGAACCCAGCTGTAGAGGAAATATGAGATGTGAAAAAAGTAAAAATGGTGGTAGAAATGGTAGACATCCTAATGAATTTAAAGTACTATGAGCTCGGCATATTAAGAATTAAGTCAGGAAGTCACACACATAAGTATAAAGAAGATAAGCTACTATTAAAAAACAGAAGATTTAAAAAATTAAAATTGAATATTTTAGATTGTATCAAAAGGATATAATAAAGGAACATCCTTATGGGCAGTTAATAGTATATTACGTAATAAGTGTTGTAAAAAGCAATTTACGCACAAATAGAAAAGTTACGCACGACGCCGCGTAGCGGCGAGTGCGTAATTCTATGAGTGCGTAATTGCATTACAACACGTATTACGTACCATACTTTACCTACGACCTACTTATTCACACAACATCATTTAGTTTTAGTTTTTCATCTTAACTGGTAACAATATTATTAATTTAAGAACGTGATAACATCAACGAGAAGGTATATATTGTAATAATTCTACAGTATGATTATTTAAATTTACAAATCTTATTTTTTATAATATTATTTATTCTCATTACAATAATTATTTATAGTTACAGAACAATTATTGAAGACAAAAGGTATATCGTTTCTTTTGCTTGTTGAAGCATAAGTAAGATTTACATTATTAGTTGCCTCAATGAAATTTTCATTAATACTATTAGTACTACTACTAGTACTTGCTATTGCAGATGATATTTTAGACGAATTGTTAGTTTGATTATTTAGGGAATTATCCACATACCCTTCAGCTACGGCTGATTACTGCCATCCGCCGTGTCTTTTTAAATCTAATAAGTCACCACCCGCGTCAACAAGAATAGTCGCGGACGAGCGTCGAAAACAGTGTCCTGTATAATTCGCTGCTTCTGGTAGTCCCAGATATTTGGCTATTTCTTTTGGAACCTTTCCTAACTTGTTAATACCAACAGACTGTTTGGTACATTTTCCGTTTATATAGTTTAGAAAAAAAGGTAAATTTGGAGCTGTACTTACTGCAGAGCGAATGTTTATATATTTTTCAACCTTTGGGTAAAAATATTCTGACACCACAAAAGAACGTTGCCGTTTAGTTTTTGAATCGGGAATATTAATAATTAGATTCTTCCCTGTGTCTTGGATATCTGACGGTTTTATATTACGCAACTCTTGTTTCCTGCATGCACCGCTTATACCAATTATAAGAGCAACCTAAAAGACGATTTGAAATAAATTTACACATTTAACATTATATTGAGCTCAATATATTACCTTCATAAACAAATGTTTATCATCTGGTGCGTTTTCTAGAAAATCGTTTATATTCTTGCTTGTCAAAATCTTGGATTTTTTGGATTTAAAGCCGTCCGATTTTCTCTTCAGAAGAGCTTGTAATTTGGAGTAGTTTGCAATATCGACATTGTGATTTATATTAATTGTGGCCTTTAACATTGAGTAAAATGACCAAAGTGAGGAAGGCTTCATCGTTTTTGATAGTTCTTGGAAATATGCCATCATTACATTCTCGGAAAATGATTTAACGTCGTTTTTTAATCTCCATTCCATAAATCTTTGGTAAGTAAATTTGTATCGATATTCAGATTTCGCCGGTAACAAGTTGTTTTTAGCAGCAATTTCGCTAATATTGGGTGGAGTTAAATTTTCTATTTCACTGTCACTCGACATTTTTTATGTACCTAATCAAACTAATTTCACTTTATAATATTACTCACATACAAATTTGATCTACGATTATGTCAGTTTTTGAATAAGTTTGTTTGTATTGACCGTTGCTAAGCGGTTGCTAGGAAAACTGTGCGATTTTTTTACCAAGCTGTGCGATTTTTTTACCGTGCGTAATGGGAATCTTACATTGATCGGAAACGGTGTGTTTTTAAGTATTTACAGTAGTGGTCGTAGGTAAATATATTTTTTATTGAGATATTCTAACGCAACACTTGACTTCTGTACTATTTTTTTTTTTTGGAACACTGAAAAAAAAATCGAATATCGTTGCTGACATAATTATATAGACGGTCATAATACAGGTAATATCTATTGTTTATTTAATACTACGCTTCAGTGTATTTGCTAGGGTAGGTGACTCCCTGGAGCAAACTTAATCACTTCCCCCCCCCCCCCCCCACATCCCGCTTTTTTCACACCCAACCCAAATAAGTACAACTTGATAAAACCATAATTTTATTATTGTTTTTTTTCAGGAGAAAATACATTTTTTCAGATCTCTTTTTATACCTGGAGGCAAAAATATTTTTTGCAGGCCCAACACGATCATTTAAACTGACAGTCTAAATGAACGGCATTCGATGATCGTCTAAGGGAAAATTTCAAGAATTTATGATCGGACTGATATAAAGTCTCATTCCCATTAGGAAAATTTAAATAATTCAGAACTGTTTATTCAAATGATCGTGTAGGGCTGTCTGCCACATATATATATTTTTTTAGAATTTATTGTGCTAGCATAGCGGAACGAAAAAATATTTACTGCAGTACAAACTGTTAAAAAAAATCTTTTTATATTTTTCTAAGCTTTTTTTGGCTTAGGGGTTTTTTAAAACTTTGCGTGAGAAATATCCGCCTGAACTAACTTTGCTTAGAACGCCAATTTTTTCAATTATTTACAAGCTACCTATTGTTTTTCTAATCTGCCGATTTAATCTACCGAGTTTTATGTTTGGGGGTTAGTAACTCTGCCATTAAATGACTGGGGTGTCCAATAAAGATAACTTATAAAATATTATGATCCGTGGAAGAAAAACTAGCCTAGCAATGATTTTTTAATAGTTTATTTAAAAGGTCACCAAACTACTTGAGTAACTAATTATTTTATACCACTAGATACTAGATGTCGTTGCATCTTTTCGACTGCTTACACTTTCTTTTTCTACAGTTAATACTATACCATACTTTCCTCTTTCCTTTCTTTCGTCAGATCCTAGGCTTACTGATGAGCCATGATATGACAAAATACGGTTAAAAATCGACCGGGTGAAATAAGAGGTTAAAAGATTCTTTGAGAGCTCCTATCGCCATTCAAAGCATAGTTTAACTGTAGCCAATAAACTTTGTGTAAGAAAATATTTATTAAATATTTTTAAAAATCACTGTGTTTTAATGTTCTTCAGCATCCTTGTACTTGAAATTATAAAAGAATTTAAATTGGCATGGTTAACTTATGTAGGATATTAAGGAATTATAAAGATATTAATTGAATTATAGTACCTAATAACATGAATTATAGTGTCAATGTTCTGGGCAATAAAGCAAAAGAAAGTTAGAGTAATCTCTTGATTATAAAATAATTATGGTCTGACATTGTAAATCATAAATTTTGCTTTTAAATAATTAACTAAAGTGCTATGTTATAAAATGTTATGATTTGTGGCCAAACACACACTATTTCGTTCTGTCTTTGAGAAAAAATGGTGTTTGCATAGGCTCTTGAATAAATGTTTTGACTTAAATATAAAAAATAACAAATTTAATCTGACAGATTTACATCTTTGTGAAGTAAATTCTTAACCTCATTTTTATTAAGTCATAAAATGACGCGTAAAAGTCTTTACCTACTTTCATTAAGTGATATGAATTTTACAGTTCTGTAAATCGTTTTGTAAGGGCATCTATTACAGCACTAGTGCTGTAATAAATGCCTTTACAGCACTAGTGCTGTAATGGAAAAAAACCGGTTTTATTAAAATTTTGCTGTTAAATAAAACCACACTTTTTAGAAGAATGATTAACAATTATATCTTGATTTTTCTTGACTGAAATCATAGTTCTCAACATTGAGTAGTCCATAGTGTAGATGGTTTCTGGGAGCGTTGTTTTACGGAAAAATAACCCAAAAGGATTTTCTCAGACACCTCCTTTATTTTGTTAGCTTTGCACCAATCTTCAAACTTCTGATACTCCAACTCATACCGCGCCTTGGATTTTGTCGGAACTAAACTTGAGATCGCTTCGTTTGCCGCTGCTCTCAGAGGGTAAACTTCCATCAGAATTGCTCATTTTGAAAAACGCTTTTTATATTTTTGTATTTGTTTGACAAAGTTTCGACAGTAACCATGCGAAACAGTAACTATGCGAAAGGTAACATAAAAAACTTGATTAGTAAACTTAATAGCAGGTGCCTTTTTACAGGTGCATTTTTATTTTTTAAAATGCCTTTTGCAAAATATTTTTATTCATAGATGAAAGTAGATAAAATTTTGTACAATATTCTTGTTGTAAATTCATATTACTACACTCGATGTTTTATTAAACTCGGCTGACACCTCGTTTGACAACTTTAATATCTCGTGTTGTAATATGAATCTTTACAACACTTATATCGTAAATAACTAAAATTTGGTGTCTTTGCTTGATCACTGAGATTGGTCAGTTTCGTAGCCTATAGTCTATTTCAAAAAGGTGTAGAGTAATAAAATGGGAAATTCCATCTTGTTCGGACTCAATTTTGTTTTCGGCCATAGGTGGAGGTAAATTTTGTGCATTTAATTATTTATGATAACTAATTAAAGAAAAAAAAGAAGATAATTTGATAAAGATAGTTAGCTATAGCAAATTTATACAAGCATCGTTTTATGAAATATGCCGTGGAAGATATAGCTGAAAAACATAGTGAAACTGTGCAGCGCACACCGCCATATCATTGCAAACTAAATCTTATAAAACTAATATGGGCGCAAGTGTAAGGATTTGTAGTAAGACACAACACGACATTGAAAATGAAAGACATTAAGCTACTGTTTGATCAAGCCATTAAGGCAGTGACACCAGAGAACTGGCAAAAAGCAGTCCACTATGTCATTAAAGCGGAGGAGCAAAATGTGGGATATTGACCACCTGATCGGACCGTCGCGTCGACCCGTTAATTATAACATCAAGAGGAGATGACAGTTCCTTAGATAACGAAGAATATTATGATTTTTTATAATTTAATTTCTGTATAATGTATTTTGTATTTTTTTTATAATGTTTAATAAAAAATAAGTGTACCTAATACCATGTACATAATGCACAAAATTTTTTCAGTGTTTGTGAATGGATAACAATAGGCAAAACCCATAAATTGTTCAAATCTGGGTGGTACTACCTGCACTTGATGAAAACATAGAATTTTGCAATAAAATTAATAAAGAAAAGAAGCTTAGCGGCAAGCGGACAGAGTAGTACGTCTATCTTTTGCATTAAAGTACACAGGGACGCCAAAGGTAATGGAATCCCTGGGGCACAGGTAGACAATGACAGGCTGTTTCGTTCTTGTTAGAACTCATCAGAAAGCCATAACCTGTAAGCAACTCCCATATATTTTAACGGACACTAAATTCCACTATTTTATTTAATAAAATTAATGCCAAGTTATGAAAGTGACTTAAATATTCGTTGGGTCCCTTTGCATACCTAATGAGCTTCTATTACTCTACACTCTTCTGAAATAGGCTATAACTAGGATGGATACGAAATGATATCCGTTCAGTTAACCAGAATACCTCACTTATCCAATCACTTTAGTGTAAAGAAAACAGCAAATCTCCATGTAGGAGTAGAAAAAGATATTTTCCACATCCACTATCACAAATTTAAATATCAGAATATTACTATGTTCATTTGAAAACATATTTCACCAATAAAAATGCCAGAAGTTCGTTCATTATGTTGTTCGGTACTAATCTTTTTATTAATCTTAATAAACAATTTTTAACAATTAAATCATAATATTTCTCATTAATCATGATATAATCAAAGATACTTAATTATATCAGATCAAACTTGGCTAATTATTATTTTTGCAATATTTATTAATTTTATTCGTTTAGAAATATTTAGAAGGTAAATTAATCGCCATTAATTGAGATAGATACAAGATAAAAATTGATTTTGTGTTATTGCCACAGAAATGGATATATGGTTGAATAATATCAATACAATGTCAATCATATACAAAGAACCATTTTAAATTGCTTTAAAAATATATGAAATAAATGTGAAAACTTAAACTTATAATAGTAGGCGTAATTTATTAGTTTCCAATAGATATTTAAATATTTTTAAGAGTTTGTTATCGCTAGTTACTGAATTTCTGCAAATTTGAAAATTTATAAAATTTTTATAAAAAAGAAAATTGTTAAAATATTGAAAAATATAACCTTTTCAGAGGTAACATTATTATAAATGCAAACTTAAAAATAAATCACTTTTTTTTTAAAGCGGCCCTGACACGATTATTGTCAGTATCATCAAATATTGACAATAATATACATTTATATTTTTTTTAAATATTAAATAATTTTAAGTTATATTTTAATTTCATTCCCTAATTTATTATATTCTAAAATACCTCTAAAAAATATTGTTTTTTGAGTAGATTTTAAATTTTTATGATCAAAAATAAAGTTGTTTTTTCTTCTTGTATTGTAAATATGAACTTCATTAAATTTTGTTAAGAAATTTTCATACTATGGTGCTGATATAATTAAATTTATTTTATGAACAAAATCAAAGTACGAAATAATAGAAAGTTGTCTATACATTCATCCATTTCTAAACAATTTAGCATATCTGTTATCTTGGTATATTTATCTCACCCCAATATTATTCTCATTGCTTTATTTTGTAAAACTTGTAATCTGTTTTTATCTTGTTGTGAACACATATATAAAATCGAACTACAAAAAACAAAATGAGGTAAAATACAATTAAAAATAATTTTTTTACTATAAGTACTTACTTAAATATCTTCCTAATCTGTTTATTACTTATAGTATAAACCACAGGATCACGAAAGGTTAAATTTTGGTCTATGATAACTCCTTAATACCTACAATTTCAATATCTTTTTCATTGATTAAAAAAAAAAAAAAAAATTTGATTGAAAAATTCACTATGTTGCTTTTCAGATCCTAATAATAAACATTTTGTTTTATCGATATTAATTTTCAATTTATTTTCACACATCCATTTATATATAGTAATAGAGATAGGATGGAAGTTGGCTACAAGAAATTATTGAAAATATATAAAAACAAAAAAAGATGCGAAAATCAAAGATGTAAAAGTAATATATTCCTCAGAACAAATTACAGAAAAGAGTTAAAAAAATTAAAGACTCGGAATGGTTAGGTTGTGCTGCCAAAGAGGTTTATGAGTCGATATTGCTTGCCTCATAATTGTGTCCTGCTTCTTAATATAAGGGTTTAACATATGCAATAGTTGTTCATATACATCGTTATTCATTCGAAAATGTTCCGATAATCTTCAGGGTCAATTTCCAAAATAAAATATAGTACGTGTAAATGGGTGTATTCCTTTCGTTTTGATAACCATTTTTGTTGCCAGCGTCTTTATTTACTTTTTTATCACAATCAGAAAAATTTGATAAAATCATAGCTCTACAAGCTTTTTTTCGTTACTCATCTTTTTAAATTACACCGATGCGAAATTTCGTAGCGCTTGAATATTTATGAACATACTTATTGGCCGTGTAACGTTAAATATCAATATATTGGCAATAAAAATATTTAGGCACGATAATATTGATCATGTAAAATTGTTTTCTGTAAGTCACCTATTTCTTTGAAATATTTTGTTCTAAATTGCGTAGTTTTTCTAAAATTTAAGCTAATTTTGTGTTATGGCTTTTTCATCAAATATTCCAAAATATCAATAGTGATATGATACATATTTTGTATACAAGTAAAAGCTAGTTTTCAAAAATATTTATAATAACAACACAACAGGCATACACCTGAAGCATAAAAACATTGCACCAATCTTCTTAATTTAATTTTATGTCATTGTCATTACGAAATAAAAAGAAATGTCGCACGGCCTCCTATGATTTTCGTGACATTTAATTAAAATACCGTAGTAATTTCATTGTGAGATCAACCGTACAATCTTGAAATATATTTTTTAATTTAAACAATTTTATGACCAAATTGTTGCAATATTTTTACACCAATTATTTGTTTTGAAGTGTTGAATGACACATTATTTCAACACACTTTTAATACATTTTAAAATTGCATCAAGTATCGGAAAATATCTCAATATGCCATAAGCGGAGAAAGAAATTCGTTACGTCAAAATTATTTGAATTAATAATTCAGGGTGAATTTTGCTGATAAATTACCTCACATATATAGAACCAATCAGAACGCAAATTTTCATAGCAACCACCTTGGTAACGTGGTCTTTTCCGATAGACCTACGACTAGCTCGGTAAGACCACAGTAGCTTTTTGTCAAACAAACAGTAATTTATTTCATGAAATCAAGTTTAATAAATAAATATTATAAAACCTACAAAATAAAAGTGACACACAACAGTATTTAAGGTGATTTTAGGGCATAAACTTAACTTAATTATTGACATTTTCAAAGAAATGTTTTGACAAAATGTCTGCAATATTAAACCCAGTGTGCTTTGCTTTGACGTGAGCTTAAGAAATCTTGGCGTTTTCATGGCAAGCGTGATTACAATTATTGATGAACGAATTTTTTTTGACGTTCTACGCGTCTGATTTAGTTTTGGATTTTTAATTAATTGTTAGTTGTGGCACCTTTATAAACTTAAAAGTAAATCATAATGATGTGTTTGCATATTTTCCTTTATCACAAACGGCTTTTATTTCGGGTTCAGTAAATTATCCAATAAAATACACCTCTAGAAGCGGCGTCTTATCTTCATACCGTTGTTTTTGACTCGAAACTAGATTTTCTAAGAAAATTTTCACTCAATATAATTTTTACTTATAATCAAAGATAAGACCCTCGAGCTAAAGCTCTCGGGATCTTATCAGATTATAAGTAAAAATTATATTTCGTGAAAATTGTCAGAAAATCGATTTCTTGTAAAAAACAGCGGTATTACCGATAAGACGCCTCCTCTATCGGTATATTACTGTTGAAAATTAATCGATTTATATAAATAAAACATAAGCATATGCTAATTTATATAAACGTTTAATTTTTTTTTTAACTTTAACAAATATGTGCGAACAGTTATAGATAGAGCGAAAAGCTCTGCATCTTGATCTTTTATTTCATGGTTTCAATTAACTAATCTATTATCCTTAGCATAAATGACTAAATTACTTACTGGTAAAAAGTTATTACCTTCTTTTTCATGTTTTTGGTCCGGGTAGGACTGCACACTATACAACTGATCATTTTCACTTCACTCATAAATTTTTCATTTTACAATTCCGAACTTTTATAGTTATTGCTCACCCTGTACAACAAAATCAAAGTTTTTTAATGGGAATCATATTTATATAACAAGCAAAACAAATAAAAAATCTAAAAATAACAATTTTTGTAAGTATGAATGCAACTATACAATGAAGACCTTGACTGAAGAAGATTATGAGGACAAATCAGGGAAACTGTACCCCACATAGTTTGCCATTCCTGGACACTCCAAAATAGATGGCAACGAGGCTGCCGATGCGCTCGCAAGAGAGGGCGCAGGCATGCCAGCTGATCTAGCAGACAATACAGTGAACAAACCACTGGGATTGGTCAAAGACGAGATTGACTACACGGCCAAGCAGCTTGCACAGAACAGATGGACAGGGTTGACAACCTGTAGTACATCCAGGCAACTGTGGCCCACATTCGATAAAAAGAGAACCGCAGAGCTATTGAGACACAGTCGAAAAGACGTGAAAAATATTACTGCGGTTGTTACCGGACATTGCCTCTTCGGTAGACATGCCGAACGTATGCAAATACCCACTAACGACTTCTGCAGAAGTTGCAGAGATGAGGAAGAGGAAGAAAGCATTCAACATTTTCTGTGTGAATGCCCTGGCCTCGCAAGAAGGAGGTTCACTACTCTGGGTGAACCATCTTTCGATAGCCTGGAGGAACTAAGCAACTTACAACTTGGACGGCTGAGCAGATTTCTGAACAGTAGTGGCTGGTTTGAATGAGTTGTTAAAATCCTTCCGCGGTTACGTCGCACAAACCATCAGAGATCTGATAAAGGTGGGTTCTACGGAACACGTGTGGTATCACAACGGACCTAATTAGGACTACGTGAGACTGTTTGGTCAAAACCAAGGGTCTGCCACTCTTACCTAACCTAACCTAACCTAGTTTGCCATTGCGAGTCACTAGATCGGAAGAGGCAACAAATACTCGGGCTTCCAAAACTTAAACTAGAGAACATGTTCATCCTCTCCCAAGTTGACCTAAACAAACTAGTGCAAGGAACTGGGATCACCTGGCCTAAGTACATGCGTTGAGTCCATCAGGATACATTGTATAGAAACCAAGCTTAACAAGTCTATCGATTATAGGTGCAATTATCCGAATGACACCATTAAGACTGATTGCATGCACCGCAAAACAAATAGCATAGATCATCATTCATCACGAAACCAAATGCTCGCAGGTGATGTAACATAAACGCAAGATATACTCGTAAATTCAAAAGAAAGTGAAGACAAGAAAATAGATGGAAATTATAGACAGATATATCTTATTGTGTAAGCCGCATCTTTTAATATCAGGTTATACATTGATTATATCTTCATGTGAATATACCGATAAAGGTTATTTTACGAAACTACGGATTTTTTTTCATTAATAGAACTGATATTATTTATAAATACGTCCATAAGTATGGTAAATACAGTATTAACAGGATTGGCCTTGATGCCTTTACAATTGTATGGTTTGGGTGACAAATTTATTTAGTAGAATACTTTTTCTTTCAAATCTGGCTTTATGCCTAAATATACATATTTTACGCACGTTTTTAATGCTTTGAAGTTACTTTTGTCAAACGCGTTGGCCAACGTATGATTTAAAAATTCCTTAATTCCGAAAACGGCTTTTCCTCGCGAACATTAGCTAGATTCATGAGAGATGGATGTATAACTGACTGTCTATTTACACGTATACGACAAAGATACATACTGAAAACTTTAATCTGTTGCCCTTTAATCAGCTAAAACCCGTCAAGCGATTATTGTTACAGAACCTGACCTCGATGCCTTTGGTATGTGTATCTCTTTCTCATGCTTCTGTCCTCGCAATATATTTTCCTTAGTTCATTAATCCGTGTGTCTTTCGCGAGTTCTTTCAATATAACAGAACCGCATCCCGCGCACGGCATCGCATCTATTCAGTCCATTCTGGTTTTGATTGTTCACGTGTTAATTAGGTGTAGTATTGTTGTTAATGGTATTTTTAGAAATCATTTTGCTATTATTTTGTCAATGTTTTTCTGATGTTCTATCCTATTCCCAATTCCCTTTAGTGTTTTTTGAAATATAAAAATTTTAATGATGAGTTTTGGACTTACATTGTCTCTATTTGTTTAACATTACAACGTTTCAACTGGTAAGTATCTCCAGTCGTCTTCAGGTGAATACTAAGACTACTACTTTTTTAACAAATTCTCCAATTTTACATCCTGTTCAATATAATCGAACATTAACTTTTTCTGCTGAACCCTTCGTTCTACATTTGAACTCTTATGTGCCCTAAGCCATAAACCCATAATTTTTTCTCTCTTTCATAATGCAAGTCACATTATGATTTTCTCTCGGTTCTATTCATTGAACCAGTTCTTTGTGCCTGCAAATTTGGATGCTCCGTTAAGGTGATATCTAATAATTTTTTTTTTATTTATTCTCCTGAAGATGAATGCTTCTGCATTCGAAACATGTAGAGAATTTTTCCACCCTTAAAAATTGTTTTCTTTAATATAAAAGTGGAGGAAGACTTTGTGTTCTTATTCCTTTCCTTCTAAATATTATACAGTTTAAATGTCAATTTAATAACATTTCCATAGCAGGAAAACCCATTGTGAGCAAAGCGAAACAAAATTTTTAGGGCTGTATATTGACAATAAACTTAAGTTTGATTCACATGTCTTACAACTTAGGAAGAAAGTTGCTTCAGGCTGTTTTGCCATAAGAGTTATTGCCGACGATCTAGATGGATCCATAGTTCGGAATGCATATTTTGCGTTGATAGAGTCCCGTTTGCGTTATGGTATTTCATTTTGGGGTAGTTGCTCTCAGTATTTGTTTAATTATATGTATATTTTACAGAAGAGAGCTTTGCGGTACATGTTCAGGTTTGGATTTAGAGAGTCGTGTGGGCCCTTTTTTGTTAATAATAGAATTTTAACTTTGATGTGTTTATTTTTGTTAAAGTCATCCTGTTTGGTTTTTAGGGAGCATAGGGAAGAATTGGGAGCGACCTCGGCATACAACACGCGTCAAGCGTACCTATACCTACATCTACTCAAGTATATAACAGTATTATTTATTAGTGTAAAAGAATCTTTAACCACCTACCAGAAGGATTTCAAAAAATCCAGTGTGAAAGAAAATTCCGGGGGAACTCAAGAATATTTTTATAACTAAAGCCTACTATACACTCTGGTCAAATTTTTTGATGTATGCAATTAGTATTATTTATTTTACTGCGTAAATTTTTTCTTTTGTACTTTGCAGTGGTAATTTTACATTATTCGTTGTTTATGTTTACTAATGACACGACTTTTAGAGCTATATGTAGTACGTCACTTATAATGTTACTGTAGTTTATATTTAACTTTTTTTTGTATTTTAGCATATAAGAGTAGGTCTGTATTATTTATTGTTAAACTTTTTTTGCTTTGTCAACAAGACACTGTCTTAGACAATAACGCTTTTTTGATTTGATTTGACAGGTCCGTATTTAAAAAAATTAGTTGCTTATAGGCGCAAACCATCAAAATGTTGGATTCAAAAACTGATAATGCTAATTTGTAGAGAAGAAATAGTGGCAATGAAGAAGTAATTTATCTTATAATTTCTCTTTAAATGAATAAAAAAGAAAAACGAATTATTATAATTTCGCTTTTATCCCGATATCTCCAGTACCAGAGATTTTCTTAATTCTTAGAAAAAATTTGATTAAAATCCACTATTTGTGCAACTCTGTGACAGTTTAAACGTGTTTGTATCTCTTATACTTGCTCGAATTTGAGACACCCTGTACATACGTGGGTTGCCATTCGAGCGGCCGATTATGTTATTTTTATTTCAATAACTTAAATAGAGAAGAACAGCTTACAAACAGAAAACACTAAGTCTAGGTTTTCGCGTGATTTTATCAGGGCGCGTAGTTTGTTTAATTATTATCACAGTAAATAATTCAACATTTTAAAAACCTTGGACAATTTTTTTTTTGTGTATGCGGAATAGGATCAAAATCAAAATTTAGTAAAAAACCCAACTATCGCCAATGCTTTTAATGACTAATAAAATTCGAGTACCTAGTGATTGTTGTAATATTTTGAAACAAGTAATACCTATATCAGACAACACTTGCTCGGCAACTATCATTTAAAAACTGGAATAACAACATAATACCACAGTGGCCTAGAATCACCGGCTATAAATTTGATATAAGTTTCATAAAACATATTTTTTCTACTCCTACATGCAAATTAGCCATTTCCTTTACACTAAAGTGATTGGAAAAGTGGGCTATTTCGGTTAACCGAACGGATATAATTTTATTTCCATCCAAGTTGGGATGTGAAACTGGCCAATCACAGTGGTCAATTGCAAAGAAACCAAGTTTACACATTGTAAATTCTACGAGTCATTTTCTGACACTTGGCAGAAGTAAGGTTAAGAAAATAATTCAAAATATGCAAATCTCTCAATAAAAATTTTTTTTTTAAATTTAAATCAGTGTTCCAGAGCCTATGCATAAACAATTGTTTCCTAAAGAGTGCAAGAAATGCATTTCTCAACAATTACTACAATATTTAATGCAGAAAATGTACTATAAACCTACAAAATAAACGTTTTTACTAACCTTGTCGATATTTTTTAATATATTTTTAATATCCAACCTCAATATGGACCTTAAAACTTTTATTATACGCAACAGATATACAAGAATAACTGGTAAATCTTCCTTAAATAATTCCATTTTATTAAAGTTTACAAGATTACTTGCAGAAAACTCATTTTATCAACTATTCCAACAGTCATTATTATGAATAAATATCAAAGGTGGCTTTGAAAAACAATTTATTGGTATTAACGTTTACTAAAGTGACAAAAAAGAATTCTTTTCGCATGCTCCTAATGTGAAAATCATATCTACGAGCTCTTCTTGGTTGTATTTCATTACAAAAATAATATAAACTGCTGGACAATTGCTGCCGAGCAAGAAAAATTTCGCCTTAATTTAACAGTTAATATTTTCTGAACCAGATATGATATTGACCTACGGTTTTGAATGGTTGATAGATTCGTCTCTTGGGAAACAATTGTCAATGTAGGATTTTCTTAAACTGTCAGAAAATTTTATATACAGCGTGTAAAAGAAGACGATGATTTTTGCTCCAATTTAAATGGCGTGTAACTTTCACAATAAAATTTTTAAATTTGATCACTCTACGTCAATTGAATCAATGGCAAAGAAAGAAATTTGTCAAATTTTTGATATCTGCTATATTTTAAGAAATACCGATTTTTTGGAAAACCTTGCTTTATATCAACTTATTGGTAGCTAGATCTCACTGTGAGTTGTATCGTGCATACTTTGCAAGTGATGACCTTATGAAAATGTTGATTATGTTCAGTAACAATAGTTGTACCTAAATGTTATGATGCACAGTGGCGTACTTATAAACACCTATATGTCTATGGTTTACGAGTATCTCACAATTTTTCACGATTGTTTTATATTGGAAAGTACTCGCCCCTAGATTCGGTATTTTTTTTCTTATTTTTTAGTTTTTCATATCTCACTACAGGTATATTATACGGTGTGCTTACAAAATTTTAACAAAGATAATTTTTTTATTTTATTTTTTGGAAAAAATGTATTTATTAATTTCTAACACTATTCCTAAAATTAAACTTACATTGAAAGGGATCCTTAAAATTAAGTAACGCTAGTTTGATTTTGATGGGATTATTACCTTGTAGGCCCTCCTCGGATGGACGGGGTCTGGTTTGACGGCATCTAGTGATATTTATTATCAAAGTCTCTTTCAACCTAAGTTTAATTTTAGGAATAGTGTTAGAAAGTTATCCTTTTTAAAATTTTGCAAAGACACTGTATAATATACCTGTAGTGCGATATTTTTTCTTTTTTTTTCTTTTACGGTTCGCCGACTACGTAGGCCATCTTGAACCGGTCATCGACCACAAATGTGATCTACCGACTGGGGAGTGTGAAACGGCACCTTCATCTTACGAGATATCCGATCTCATCAGGCCTGTCCGGCGTGAATAGGATGGCTAGGTGTCGATTCATTTTACACTCTTCCCTGAGGCAAGAGCACGCCGTGTTCCCAAGCGGTCACCCGCCCAAGTACTAACCGCGCTCGACACCGCTTGACTTCGGTGATCTGCGGGAACCGGTGCTTAATATGTCGACAGGCCCTTGCCTTGTAGTGCGATATAAAAAACTTATAAATAAGAAAAAACTTACCTTATCTAGGGGCGAGTACTTTCCAATATAAAACAATCGTGAGATACTCATAAACCATAGACATATAGGTGTTTATAAGTAAGCCACTGTACATCATAACATTTAGGTACAACTATTGTTACTGAACATAATCAAGCTTTTCAAAGTTTGCACGATACAACGCACAGTGAGATCTAGCTACCAATAAGTTGAAATAAAGCAAGGTTTTACAAAAAAATCGGTTTTTCTTGAAATATAGCAGATATGAAAAATTTGACAAATTACTTTCTTTGCTATGAACCAGTGATTCAATTGACGTAGAGTGATACAATTTAAAAATATTATTGTAAAAGTTACACGCCATTAAAGTTGGAGCAAAAATCATCGTCTTCTTTAATACCCTGTATATAAAATTTTCTGACAGTTAAAGAAAATCCAACATTGACAACTGTTTCCCAAGAGATGAGACTATCAACCATTCAAAACCGTAAGTCGATATCATATCTGGTTCAGAAAATATTAACTGTTAAATTTAGGCGATATTTTTCTTGCTCGAAAGCAATTGTCCAGCAGTTTAGATTAAATAAATAAATAATATAATATAATATATAATATTTAAAACTATATAATAACTAAAGTCAAAATGGGCTTTTGTCACTTTAATGAAACCTAATACCAATAAATTGTTTTGCAAGGCCACCTTCGATATGTATTTATAATAATAACTGGTGGAATAGTTGATAAAATGAGTTTTCTGCAAATAAGTCTTGATGCGTTAGAAATTACGATAGGGTTGTAATTAGAACAAATGTTTGATTTTTAATTGTGCATCGAATTACATAATAATATACAGGGGTTCCAATTTGAAATCAGAAAAATAAATTGATTTAAAGATTGCAAAGTTTGATACTAAACTTTGGACACCTTGTACAATTCGTATTAATCAAACTTGGTTAACGACGCTATTCGATCTTATTTATTAAGTACCTTTGTAAAATTTTATTACCGAGGCATTATTTTTATTCATTATTAATTTTTAAAACGGGCAAGGGCCTGTCGACATATTAAGCACCGGTTCCCGCAGATCACCGAAGTTAAGCGGTGTCGAGCGCGGTTAGTACTTGGGCGGGTGACCTTCATCCTACGAGATATCCGATCTCATCCGGCCTGTCCGGCGTGAATAGGATGGCTAGGTGTCGATTCATTTTACACTCTTCCCTGAGGCAAGAGCACGCCGTGTTCCCAAGCGGTCACTTTATCGAAATAGAAAAATATGAGTTATGATAAAGTTAGTTCAGGAAACTAAAATTTAAACAGTAATAAAGCACAAAATGTTGGCGAAATAATTTTGCAATGACAGCTGTGACAAAGAAAATTATTTATTTTTTGTTCCAAAGCAATCTTGACTAAAGTGTTTAATTAGAACTTTCCTTTTTTACCCTGATTTAAGACAAATCCTAAAATATTTCAAAAACTATGATATTTAGATATATGACATGTTTAACAAAAAAGTAAGGATTTCGAAAGATAAATTCTTTTGCCTAAATAAATTAGGGGGGTCCCATTTAAAAAAATTGAAATAAAGCATTTTTAAAACTATCGAGTTGTCCAACTTGTAATGAACGCTCTGTATAAGAGATTTAAAAAACATTATTATAGATCAATATATCGTACCTTAAAGTACTTACAACGTAAATTATATTTGCCTAGGGTTAATCTACAGGTTGATATGATTTTTTAACGATACCCTTAAAATTACTAAAATTTCGGAAAAAAATTAATTACTTGGCAAGGTTGCATTTCACTTTAAAAATTTTATTAGGGTTGCAAAGTCCTTATTCCATTGAATCATATTCTAGAAAATAATACTGAGTGTCCCATTTAATTTTCTTTTTTATTATTCAGTACCACTTTTTAGGACCACCCTGTAGATTAGAAAATATTTTTAGATTATGTATCCTAAAAAACCCTTTAACTTTTGTATTACACTTTTTTCCCTATGTTTGATAGTTTAGGTGCTATCTAAGACAGACACCTTACTGACACACCCTGTATATGTAATCTAAAAAAATAGATCCTTATGACGTCACACTTTTTTGGAACACCCTGTATAAACAAAAATATTTTCCTGAAATGTGCCCTAGAATACAGGTAAAGTTGCAAATTATCAAAATCCTAACTTAATTAATAACTGAGCTATAGAAGAAGGGAGGCGAGGTGCAGGATCCTGTAGAAAATTAGATAGCCTCTAAAGCTCTACAGCATACCATCTCCAATCGCTTCTTGGTAATCTCGATTTGCATTTATGTCAAGGTAGTAATTTCAAAACTAGTTGTAAGCCTTCAACTGTCAAACAAAATACCATCTGTAAAATTTAATTTAACAAGTATCAATTTGATAGCAATTACAAATACTATTCGTTGGAAAAGATCAATACATATTATTTTATTAAACTTCTTCGCCTGGAAATCGACATAATTTTATATGAGGAGTTTATATTCTTTGAAAGACAATAGAGTTATTGTGAAATTATAGCTTCAAAATATTGTTTACTAAAAATATTTATTGGTAATGAATTCAGTGTGATCCCTAAATCTGCATACAATAACACATACAATGTACTGGCAGTAGATATTTCTATACTAAGTGAATTCAATAGTCGATCATACACCCGTTCATCACAATCAGTTTTATCATTCTTGCGTATGAATAAATTATACCAAAACAAATAGGAAAACCTATAATTTTAAGCTACTATTCAATTTTTTCTAAATTATCTTGACTATCGAACCAAAAACATTTCAATTGTAAAGTCAATGTTACATTTCGTATTAACAAAAGAATAATAAATAGTAGAACAAGTACACTAGATATGTTGCACACAATCGAAAAAATGTAGAATTTATTTGGTGGAGTATTGAAGAAAATGCTTACTTTCTTTTGAAATAATTTACGTCAACCTTACACGCTTGTTTCAGTGATGTTTTGGTGGGTGTCAAAGTTGCCCCAAGCACAAAGGAATGATCGGCGGTTGTTGGTTACAAATTTCTAGATATTCCTTTAGGATGCGTAGCCTGGTTAATAGTTCGTGGATTTTATGGCTTTATTTTCGTTTACTTAATTTTAAAGTTTCGATCAAAGTATTAAAGGAGTATGATTAATAAAATGAATGCACTAAAAGTGCCTTTAACGTAATAAATTCAAAAATACCATTAAAAATATTCTTGGTCAATCTGCATCTTATTCTGTTAACAAATACTTTGAAAATTTAAATTTTTCATGAAAAAATTGTATTTGACATGTACCAAAAGTAGTCAAAGAAAATTTATGAGTGAGTAGGACTATATTCGCATCGTTTACTGGCTTGTCGAATTGAAAATTTAGTTAAAAAATTTTATGAAGGTGTCCACAAGAACGAACGAAATTTAAAATTTATTTTAAAGTTTCACTTATATAGGTTCAAATTATATCATCCGCCATGCAGAACATAAAGTATAAATATTACGGCTACTCATGGAAATATCTTATTTTCCCTTAAAATTACTAACGATGCCCTGATATTATCTTCAAAGTCTCCACTGACGCCGCGTCACAAAATTCTCGTGAAATTCGTTCTTATAATATTTTGTATACCGGGTGTCCCATTATGGATTGCCACCGGCCGTGTCTCTGAATCTACTCGGCATAGAAACTCAGGGAAAAAAATCGCAATTAAAGTGGCTAGAGAAAATCCTGGAAATAATTTTTAAGTTCTGCATTTTGCCGCCAGAGGGCAAAATTAATTTTGACAGGGATTAATTTTGTAGGCCTGCCAGGCCTCCCAGGTATGCCGGGTTTTTCGGACCAGTCAGGCTTTTAAGCCTTAGTTGACGGGCCAGGCCGTACCGCGTTGCAAAATTCTTGCATATACTGGGTCGGGTTGTGAAATTCCAGCCCGTGCAGGGCTCTAAGCCGGCCTCTCTTCCAAAATAACAACCAATAACCATCTCCCAATAACCCAGCTTTAACTTCTCACTAACGGTCAATTTAATTTGCGAAATGCTCGTAATAAACACTTAAGGACGATATAATGGACTCCACATTTTGTTTAAAAAATTTAAAATAGTATATTAAAATGTAAGTGGATATTAAGGTCTTTAAAACACGCGCAATTTTGCAAGCACGACGGCGCAGCCGGAGTGCTTGAAATAGAGCAAGTGTTTTAAAGACCAGTTAACCACAAATACTTTACATAATTTTTTTTTATTGGTACACCATCAAATCATTAATTGATTGGTATTTATATTACAAAAAATGGAAATAATAACTTAGTAAGTAAGTGAATTGGTCGAATTCGTGATGTGATATACATGTCGTTGTCATGAAAATGAGGAGAACAAAAAATAACTTCCAATCTGTTCCATTGTTGTCACCGTTGACATTGGTTGTGTATTGCTTAAAAAAATGAGTTTTATTGATTACTTAAGTAGTAAAGCAGAATCGCGGTTAATACCGCAAAAATCGGAAGCCGCTTATAAAAAAGACTACGACAAGTTCATTAAATGGATGGAAGAGCAAAATGTAACAGATACAGCAACGAAGACAAACATAGAAAGAAGGCAAACAAACGTTTTAATTGGTCGAAGCAAATTTGACATAAGAAACGTCAAAACAGCGCCACCATCGGGTCTGGAGGGAACCTTTGGACTATAGGCTTGACTTTCAAATATGACCATTTTAAAAATTTTGGCCGCCAAAATTTTAAAATGATATTTACAGCTTAAAAACCATCAGGATCCTAATATTTAATTTTTACTATACTTGGAAAGTTAAATGATGATTGTGAATGGTTTGTTGGCTGTAAATATCATTTTAAAATTTTATGTGCAAAAATTTTTAACATCTGGACAACCTTTCGACTATTATAGGCGGGACTTTTAAATATGGCAATTTTAAAAAATTTTGCACACAAAACCTTAAAATGATATTTAAGGCCATCAAATTATTCACAATAATCCTCTTTATTTGATTTTTCAAGTAGAGTAAAAATTACATATTAGGATTTTCTGATTAGATTTTTAAGCTGTAAATATCATTTTAAAATGTTATTTATTAAAGTTGTACAATTAGAAATAAAACTTCAGAAATCAGCTTATAATTAATTTTATTGACAACTACGATGAAAATATAGGTAAGATCAGTACCTCGTTTTTTCTTTATATTCCCAAAATGTACTTACTTTCCCAGATTAACCTACATTACCAGCTGTAGTGATTCCCATGGGACATTTATTCATGCAACATGCATAATCATCAAAGATTCACGTACCTATAGGTACTTCTTGAAATAGCTAACCTAAAAGAATATAAAATAAAAAAATTAATGAATTACTTACTAGAACACTCGACAGACTTAAAATTTTCTAATAGTCTAAATTCTAAATAATTGAATAGCAAAAAAAATATATTTTGTAGGTATTTGTGTTACCTACAATTAATAAATATACTATAAATGATTTAGTACACATCTACTTTAATAAAAGTTATTAAGTGAAAATCTCCTTAAAGTAAAAATATGTTTGGAACATAATTATTTTTGCAACAAGTAGGTAAACTAATGTAATAAATAACGAATAAAAATAACTAAAGATTTACTTACCTGCAACAAAAAAAATAATATAAAAATATCAAAAAAGCCTAATCCGATTTACAGCTATGAAGAAAGAAAAAGGGGCAATTCCATTTGTGCCATTGACATTACAAATGTCAATGATTTGTGCTGGTGGTCAAGCTCAAAACAGAAAAGTTAGGTTGTAAAATAATTTAACAGCTCGTGCTATTCATGTCAAGTACCTATCTCTGTCTGCATCAAGTTATCTCCATTCGATGTAAAAAGAGACAAATATAGTCAGACCAAGTTCGTCTGCCGTAGCTCTCTTTGTAGAAATAACTACGTAGGTGTAATATTAACACATAACTAATGGGGATAAACGTAGGTCCTAACTTGAAAAAGTCTGGAGGTCTGACGTCACTCTAGCTGCGATCCCGCCCATAAGAAGTTTCACCGGGCTGAGATACAGATGAACGAGTTGTGCTTGCGTACCTTCAGACAATTTCGGAGCAGTATTATAAGGCGTCGACTATGTGGGCTATCCATTCGAAATTGCAAAAAATGGTGAGGATAAATAAAGGGGTCGATATAAAATCATTTACGAAAGTCCATGCATTTATGAAGGCAATTAGCAAGAATGACGTAGTCAAGAAGTCTTATGTATTCAAGGAAGACGATTTGCGAAAGTTTTTCATAGATGCACCGGACATTACGTATTTATTTTTGAAGGTAGTAGCCATTTGCGGTATCTTTGGCTCTTGTAGAAGATGTGAATTGTGCGATTTACGCTTACATGATATCAATAAAGAAGGAAGCGTATTGCTTATTACTTATATTTTTTACTATCCGACCATCTAAGACAGTATAAAGGCTCGACGTTTTACTATTGCCGACAATGATGGAATTGGATATGTGCATTTGGTGAAGCAATATTTATCATTGCCCCCCAAAATATAAATACCGACAGAGTATTCTTACGGTATGATAAGGGAAAATGCACCAATCAAGTCGTTGGTATTAATACATTTGGATCATGTCCCTTGCAAATTGCCCGATACCTTAAATTAGACGATTCTGAAAAATACACGGGACATGCGTTTCGACATACGTCCGCTACCATTATGGTGAATAGTGGCATGACAATTAAGTAGGATGGAAATCGGCAACTGTGGTGGCTGGTTACGTTGAAGAGAGTTTTAGTAATAAGAAGAATGTTTCAAACATTATTGGGAGTGCCATTAATGGAAGTGCAACCTCATTGACTTTCGAGAATATTAGCAACATTTCCTCTGATTTAAAAACGGAAGTATTAATATTTCAAACAATACCAGCTGCACTTTTCACATTTATTTAGAAAATTAATATTGTTAAATATTTTAATAACACTTTTCAAACATTTGTTAATAATACTTTATTTGACGTTAAAACGTAATTCTGTCAAATCAATAATTAAAAAGTTGAAATATGACTTCACGTTTCACGGGTTGTTGATGTTGCCATGGTAACTTTAAAACGCGCGCGTTTTTGAAAGTGAGATTTAAACATGCTGAAGCGTACTTTAAATAAGCGAAATAGGGTATCAATAAAAAAAATGTTTATTTTATCTTCCACTTCTATTTTAATAAATATAAAACGGTTAAATAGTTTATTTTTTATACAAGACTATATATAATGTTATTTACTAACCGAAATAGAGAATTAACTTCAACAAAAACATCTTTATTAAAGAAAAAAAAGTATAATAATAACAACCATTAAAAACTATTCGTTAATTTTGATACCTTTATGTGCAATTTCTATTTAAATAGTGAAATAAAATGAGCTCAAATAAAAACACCGCAATAGCCAAAACAATGCCACCGCTCCACATATAAGCTACAAACATCAAATGTTCTACAGTTAACACTTGACTCTGCAGTTTGTTAAATTTACTTATAGTAAACTCCCACTCTCTTACTTTTTTGTAATTCTCACCATCTAAAATTCCTCCCTCGAAAATACGCGTCAGAACTAAATTAGCGTCCTCAAAGGGTGGATAATATTTTCTAAAAATCGTGTTAATAAGGATGGTCCTCACACTTTCGCCTATGTAGAGCAAGGGCTCATTGGTCTCTGTATCGGTATAAGTTTTTGCTAAGGCCATCATCGCAGGTATTCTAAGAAAATTCATTACTGCGTCTTTTTGGTAAGCAACACGATCTAGACAATCATCGATAATATTGCATAGCGTAGCTTTTCTAGCAGCTTTAATCTGTTTTTGAATATTTATGGACTTTAAATTAATAACTGGTTCTGCATTACAGTCTTCACTGATACAATACAGCGTAAGTCCCGACTCGAATGCCTCCTCGCTCGTATGTATTTCCTTTTCGTAGCTTTTGCTGAAATAAATTTGCTGCAAGATGCTTTTGAAAGTGGTCGATTGCACCAAGCAAAATATAATGTAACACACCAACACCATACGAAATGTTGTAGTTTTCTGGAAATTATTAACTGGTACTTCCACTAGCATTTGATAACACCACGACAACATCGTCGAACAAGGAATTTTATAAAAGTAGTGTGCGATTAAGATCATGGTAAAAACACAAAACAGGAAACCCCATATGGTGGTCAAATTTGTGGAATATATCATTAATACCCTTATCCAAATAGGCTTCAATTCGGATTTTGGTGCTATAACATTTAAAGTATCAGTGAAGTAAATAATTGACCCATCAAAGTCTTTCAAGCTATTCTTGGTGAGAATAACGCCACCCACAATCACATCTACTTTATTTAATTGCAAATACCTAAAAAAATATTAAATACTGGTTGTCTCACCGGGAACTGAATCGATCTATATATAGAAAACTATACTTACATAGGAAAATTTTGAAAATTTGACAGTATGCTGATGCTAATGGGGGCGACCGGGCTAAAATATTTTCATTATGGTGGCGCTTCCGGTTATACCGGAAGTAAGTGTCAACTTGCTTATGTTAAATGGGACACCCTATATATTATTACATTTTTGTATTCTACGCAAGATTCTAGGCAGATTTTGTATATCATGTCCTATACCTATGTCTAAACGTTTTTGACATATTTGAATTTTTATGTTAAGAATGACGTTTGAAAGCCTTAGAATAATCATCAAGTTTTTCTATAAAGAAGCCTTATTTATTTAATTTAAGTGGGATTCCTTGTTATAAAGGACCTGCTTTAATAGATTTTTTATAATATTTTGATAACTATTAATACAGGGTGTTTGAAAAATAAGATTAAAAATGAAATTGAAAAAACTGCAAAAAGTCTAGATTTTCAAACACCCAAACTTTATAATTATTTCTTATTTAGCATTAAAAATAAAGGTAAGCTTGTATATCCCAAAAATTCTTAGTTTTCGAAATATTGTCAATTTAATATTTTTATATGGGGATTTTTCTGCAGATTTTAAGTTCAGTTACTCTTAGTTGGCTATGGCGGCGTCGAAAAACAATCAAATGCTAAAAAAATCTATGACGCTGTCACTTAACATTATTAATAATCATTCCCGGGTGCTTAAATTATACAAACGAAGATTATTTAAACTTATTTATTATTTATGGAGAATGTGATAAAGTTATATCATGTCACATTTACCATTCGATATCCGCAAAAACAGAAGCCATCACAATGTGCTTATTAATAATGTTTAAATGGTAAGTGACAGCTTTATATATTTTTTTGTATTTGATTGTTTTTCAACGCCGTCATAGCCAACTAAGAGTAACTGAACCTAAAATCTGCAGCAAAATCCCCATATAAAAATATTAAATTGGCAATACTTCGAAAACTAAGACTTTTTGGGATATACAATCTTATACAAACTTACCCTTATTTTTAATGCTAAATAAGAAATAGTTATAAAATTTGTGTGTTTCCATTTGAAAATCTGGACTTTATGCAGTTTTTTTCATTTTCATTTTTAATCTAATTTTTTAAACACCCTGTATTAAGAGGTATCAAAACATTATAAAAAATCTATTAGAGCAGGTCCTTTATAACAAGGAATCCCATTTAAATTAAATAAATAAGGCTTCTTTATAGAAAAAATTAATAATTATTCTAAGGCTTGCAAAAGTCATTTCTGACATAAAAATTCAAATATGTCAAAAACGTTTAGACATAGGAATAGGACATTATATGCCTAGAATCTTGCGTAGAATGCAAAAATGTAATAATATATAGGGTGTCCCATTTAAAATAAGCAAGTTGACACTTACTTCCGGTATAACCGGAAGTGCCACCATTATGAAAATATTTTAGCCCGGTCGCCCCCATTAGCATCAGCATACTGTCAAATTTTGAAAATTTTCCTATGTATAATTTTCTATATATAGATCGATTCGGTTCCCGGTGGGACACCCTGTATATTTTTTCCATTATTTTATTTATTTATTTATTATTATAATTTTTTTTTTCTTCTTGAGGACCCGTCCGTGCGCCAATTGCTCTTAGGCTAGGTTTGATTGTTACACCCACTCCGTGATCTCAGTTCCTTGCACTGGTTTGTGTATGAGTATTTCTTGCCTCTTCCGATCTAGTGACTCGCAATGGCAAACTATGTGCTGTACAGTTTCACTGACTTATCCGCATTAACTGCAGTCAAGGTCTCCATTGTACAGTTGCATGGAAGGTTTTTGACAGCCATGTGTCCTGTCAGAATTTCTGTAATAGTTCTCAGCTGGTTTATGTTCATTTGAAGCAGCTGAAGTCTGGGGGTCTGGATCCCCAATGAAGCTTTTGCTGTGGTGTAATCCCTGTCTGTTCCTCGCGGCTTTTTCATTTCCGATAATACCTTCGTGTCCTCGTACCTACTGCAATATTACTTTGTTTACTTTTGCCAGGGCATCCAGATTCCCTTGACATTCCCATAACAGACTTGGGGCTACCTTGGTGCATATTAGCGATCTAAGGGTTGCTTGACTGTCAGAATATATATGGATCCGCTTATCGAGGTAAGCCCTCCTATTGTTTTCATACAAACACTGTAATGTAGCGTAGATTTCTGGGAGACTTTCCCAGAGAAAAAAAACGCATTTCTCTCCGGTCTTACTTCGTGTATCCCCGCTCCGGTACCCTCTTTGGTTTTGGAACCGTCTGTGTACCAGATTATTGCCCCAGGAGTAGTTTCTAGTGCTTTGTTTTTCCACACTTTTCGTTCATAAATAACGACCTCATATGGTATGTCATATATTATAATAATGTAAAATGAATAAAATTGAATCAATAAAATTAAATCTGCAAAAGTATCATTATAATAATAATTTTTTATTTCTAATAGATGCCTCAAATCGATCAATCTATCAAATCTTTTTTAAAATACATCAATTTATTTTGATGCCCTAAATTTTATTAACTATAAACTATATAGGTGCTACAAATTCGCTCGATCTCGAAAACGGTAAGAGATACGAAGATGGTTAAATTGAGGCAAAGTTACGTATTTTGGGGCTTAATAATTTAGTGAAAAAAAATTCTAAATAATCCGAATGCCTTCGTAGATATCCGAAAAAAAACCGAAATTTTCAGTTTTGGTTTTTAATTTTTTGCGCCTTTATTTTTGACTGAACCATAAACACTTTTATATAGCCTATTAGGTTTCTAAAGCCTATAAGTCCCTAAAACCGTAATAAAAAATACAGGTCCGTATGATGGTGGTATCCAAAGAACGAAACGTCGCATTTAAAAAATTAAAAAGGCCATGTTGTAGAGCATAAAAACGGCTATGAAAAAGTGTTTCTTGTTTTTTTCCGAAGTCAAAAATAAAAACCAAAACTGAAAATTTCGGTTTTTTTCTGATATCTCCGAAGGCATTCAAAATATTTAGAATTTTTTTTAACCAAATTATTAAGCCCCCAAATACGCAACTTTGCCTCAATTTAACCATCTTCGTATCTTTTACCGTTTTCGAGATCCCCATGCACGCACGCGAGTTTGTAGCACCTGGTAGAATCTCAAACTTTTCGGTTAATTTTTGATGTCCATAAATAATTTTTTTACCGAAAAACTCTATTTATATAATATCCATTTGAAGCATTCTTTCTTTGTCCAAAAATTGTCGGATCAATGCGAGAAGTATTCTTCATTTGTAAGAACTTTGTTACAACTCTTAGCATGTTGTCTTCGGTACCAGTTCCTTTGTAGTCGACATAAGGTGGCACGTTGCGATAGAATATATTTAAAGTGGTGTTCGGCCATTTTTTTATGGCTCTGGGAACTAAAAAAATGAAATAGTAACAACGAGTAATGGCAAAGCTTGTATCATAAACGTAAAGAAAGAGAAATATTTTGTCACACAACATCTTTAGATCAAGAAGCATTGGATGGACTAACTGATGAATTATTCAGATAATTTACCCCACATAATATATAGAACCAATCAGAACGCAAATTTTCATAGCAACCACCTTGGTAACGTGGTCTTACCCGATAAGACCTACCGCTAGCTCGGTAAGACCATTGCAGCTTTTTGTCAAAAAAACAGTAATTTATTTCAAGAAATCAAGTTTAATAAATTAATATTATAACCCCTACAAAATAAAAGTGACACACAACAGTATTTGAGATAATTGTAGGGCAAAAACTTAACTTTATTTTGACATTTTTAAAGAAATGTTTTATGACAAAATGTATGCAAGATTAAACCCAGTGTGCTTTGCTTTGACATGAGCTTAAGAAATCTTGGCGTTTTCATGGCAACCGTGATGACAACAAGCGAATTTCATTTTTGACGTTAGTCTTGGATTTTTAATTAATTGTTAGTTGTGGCGCGTTTATAAACTTAAAAGTAAATCATAATGATGTGTTTGTATATTTTCCTTTATCACAAACGGCTTTTATTTCGGGTTCAGTAAATTATCCAATAAAATACACCTCTAGAAGCGGCGTCTTATCTTCATACCTTTGTTTTTCACTCGAAACTAGATTTTCTAAAAAAATTATCACTCAATATAATTTTTACATATAATCAAAGATAAGACCCTCGGGCTAAAGCTCTCGGGATCATATCAGATTATAAGTAAAAATTACATTTCGTGAAAATTTGTCAGAAAATCGATTTTTTGTAAAAAAACAGCGGTATACCGATAAGACCCCTCTATCGGTATGTTACTGTTGATGAGTTAAATGATTTCTGATACTGTCTGCTTTTTGTCTATTTTGTATTTAAGTTTATAATGAAATTGTTTATTAATGTGTTAAGCCGGCCACAGACACAGAGTGCTGTACGCGTGCATCAACGCGCATTCATCAACGTCTGTGTGTGTAATAATGCACGTGCATAAAACAAACATAAATTCATAAATAAAACAATGCAAACACGAATTTATATTTATGATGAGTTGCACAAAGATTTTTAACCAGCAAGTTTGACTGTGACATAAATAACATTGACAGACATTATGTACTCACAAAGGTGCCTGATTGGTAAATTAAAAATTAAGGTAACGGTACCAGTATGATTGTGAGAAAATTATTTCTGCTAATGTCATGTATGCCACACACAGTCAAACTTGCTGGTGAGTTAATTATAATTAAAATTTGTGCAATCCTTAGACCAGGTAAAAGAGGGGACGCGGCATCCTAACCCGATAATGTGACCAGTTGGCACCAGAAAAGGCCGGCCAGTGGCGTAGCGTAAATAAATAAGTTTTTTAAAGTGACCCAAATTATTTTCTTTAAATGAAAAAATATAGTTTTTATACAGATATGGATTTAAGGAACGTCATATATTATTTATTCGGAATATGTTTCATTAAGAAGAAATGCAAGTTTTTTTAATGTTACTAATAAAAGTCGATTTATTATTATATTAAATAGTGGAATTTAGTGTCCGTTAAAAAAAAAAAGATTAGCGGCAAGCGAACAGAGTAGTGCCTCTATCTTTTGAATTAAAGTACACAGGGACGCCAAAGGTAATGGGTTCCCTGGGGCACAGGTAGACAATGACAGGCTGTTTCGTTCATGTTAGAACTCATCAGAAAGTCATAACCTGTAAGCAACTCCCAATACAGCGAGACTGTTCTTTTTAAGGCGTTTTTAAGAAATAAAAACGCAATAACACCATCAGTAGGAATCAACTCAATGCAAAAGATAGCCATCTAACGTGAAAACGTAGAAATAAATAAATCTAAATCAATTAAGCACGGAACGGCCACTTCACCAGTATTATATACATTTCTCGCGTCTCTAATACCATCTCCACGGTTTTGTGGATTCAGATCCAGATCGCTCTGCAGTCGCATACCGGTTTGCAGCACTATTCCGTAAATGCCGTGTGTGAGTTTCTGATGAGTTCTAACAAGAACGAAACAGCCTGTCATTGTCTACTTGTGTCCCAGGGAACCCATTACCTTTGGCGTCCCTGTGTACTTTAATGCAAAAGATAGACGCACTACTCTGTCTGCTTGCCGCTAAGCTTATTTCTTTATTATATCAAATATTTTAAATTCTTAATACAACTTAAGTTTTTAACATAAAAAAATATGGTATCATCTACGATAGTTAGATAAGACATGTAATAAATATATCGTTTCACCAAACGATGCTGTTACCTATGGAATTCAGTGTAAGATTGAAGAGGATTTTCTCTGATATATGTATGTTTCTTTAAACAGTTAAAATAATCCATTTGCTAACAATCAAACATAATTTTATTTTTTAAATTACCAAAATAATTGCTTTCTGTAACGAAAAACAAAGTGGGATAACTTGATGTAAAAGGCAAGTCTTGTTCCCACTTTTATACAACCAACGGGCTTAAAAATGCTGTGGACAAAGCCTGTCATTTTGGGATGGATTCCAGTCTGATCTATGCATGTTCTTGACCCAATGATTACATGTTTCGGGATATTTCGTAGGGAACCTTTACTGTCCTTTACTCAAACCCAAAAAAAGTTCCTACACATTATTTTGTAATGTACTATAAAAGCGTTATATCTCGCGGACAAAAGAAAATATTGCTTTATTAAAATTATGCAACCGACGCCACTGCAAAATTGTCTCACATTACTAGCTTATACAGCAATTTTATCAATGCAAATATTTAGATATCTTACAGAAACCAGATACATTATCGACCCAAGACTCTAATCAACAATAAAATAATAAAGCAAAATAACTCTGATGTTCATAAAGAACGAAAAATCAAAAATCATGATTTGGAAATATGAAAGGGTACATGTACCATTTATTACCTGTGAAAGATTATTTCGGGCTCCTTTCCCTTGCTACGACTTTTGCACCCGTCAGCTGAACAAATAACCATTTTCTTCAAAGATAAATACCACTATGTTTTATTCAATTTTTACTGGAAAATACTAAAAACCCGCGTGGTAACACGTCGGATGTTTGGCACCAGAATAATGGCCGCTATCGATTTTTGGTCACACTTCGCCGCTATAGGCAATAGACGCGCGTGCCGTGTCCCCTGTTTTACCTTGTCTAAGGTGCAATCCGATATTAGACTGTTGGTCGTACATAATGCACTCTTTTGGACTCGCTTAATTATAAACAAGAATTTTCAATAAAGTTATGCAATGTGTACTAGTAACATAAATATCTATTATGGTATGGTTGTAAAAAGTACTTGACTAATACTCACATTTAAGTTTCTTAAAATAGTCAGTAACATTATCTCATCCTGCTAGAAAATTTGGTTCAAAACAACTCTTATTAGCATCCCCATATTTAAACGGATCAAAGACGGAAATATTCAAATTTTTTTCAATAAGATATACAGGGCGAAGAAAAAAATTCTGTAGATTCTCGAAGAAATGTCGATCAATTTTTTCTTGCAAAAAAATAAAGGTAGATTTTCTATTTAAAAAATCTTGAACCGAAGAATATTGCAGAAAATGCTGTTGGGAGATACTGATGTCAAAGAAATATATTTTCTCCACGGTCTGTTTATAGGCTCTATGAAATGTTTTATGATCTTCACTTATTTTGATAAATTTTTTTATTTTTATATCATAATTGGTCACTAAGTCCCTGTTACAAATAGGGGCACCACCAAATTTGGCAAAGCAAAAATTATGTAGAAACTGAACAATGCATTCATTTAGTTTATTGTTTGAGTCCAAATTATCCAAAAATTTTGAAATATTTCCATTTGAACTCGTTGAAAATAGGAACATTATAAAATATATTATATTAAAAAACTGTTTATACATTATTGTAAATGTTTCTCTATTTAAATACTGCTAATAATATATGAAAATAATTAATAACAGTTTTTAAATGAAAGCGATGTAATGGGAGATGGAAAATGTACTTTTTATAAGCAAATTAGCTCTTACCTTAAGGCTTATTTAACAGTTCAAGAATGGCACAGACATGAATTGCAGGTAAATGTTTTCGTCACAGCCCCAGCTATTCTTTTTTTTTTTTTTTTTTTTTTTACGGTTTGCCGACTACGTAGGCCATCTTGAACCGGTCTTCGACCACAAATGTGATCTACCGACTGGGGAGTGTGAAACGGCACCTTCATCCTACGAGATATCCGATCTCATCCGGCCTGTCCGGCGTGAATAGGATGGCTAGGTGTCAATTTATTTTACACTCTTCCCTGAGGCAAGAGCACGCCGTGTTCCCAAGCGGTCACCCGCCCAAGTACTAACCGCGCTCGACACCGCTTAACTTCGGTGATCTGCGGGAACCGGTGCTTAATATGTCGACAGGCCCTTGCCTTACCCAGCTATTCCAGATAGCTTATTTTTTGTACGGAAAATAACAAATGCCGTTATTAAAGAAAAACATTAAAATGTTTTGGCGCACCTACAGCTTCAGTATTACTGACAATCCTGAACGATATCAATCTTAAACTTACTAAAGTAAAATTATTTGTTACTAGATACGGAAATACCAATAATAATTATTATAGGTACAGGGTGATTCCTAAGTTGATACTTCTTTTTTAGCTGCGTATAGAAGGTATTAAAATAAACAACATTTTCAAATACCTTTTTTTTTAACTCAAAAATAAAGTTATTACACTACGAATCAAATACGGTTCTGCCTAACTTGCCCGTTGAATAACAATAAGAAAACTTCTGGGTGTAGGATGAGCCCACAAAGGAAAGCTTTCTGCGTATAATCTCGAAGCAGCAGCCGTACTTTGAGGACTCAATGTAAAATAGCACCATATTTACTAGTTCATTGTTTTCAAATTTTACCATTTTCATTAACTTGCTTCAGAAAAACACACCGCAGCGTATTGCTCAACACTACCCGTATGACTAATACTAATAAGAGATAAGAAAAACAACAGAAACTATGGCGGGCTATATTTTTATAACCAGGCCCGCACTTAGATTTTTACTTCTCTATCTCGCCTATTTTTTGACAAAAGGTATTTGAAAAAGGTGTTTATTTTAATGCCTTTTATACACAGCTAAAAAAGAAGTATCAACTTAGAAATCACCGTGTATAGTGGAGATTCTACATGACCATTAAGACTAATTTACACAAAGATTTTTAAATAGAATTAACTACCAGCAAGTTTGACTGCGACATAAATGACATTGGGTGGTATTATGTACTCACAGTCAAAGATGCCTAAGGAGTAAATTAAAATTAAGGTAACCGGGCCAGTGTGATTGTGAGAAAATTATTTCGTTGATTGTGAGTACATAATACCTGTCAATGTCATGTATGTCACAGTCAAACTTGCTGGTTAGTGAATTATTATTAAAATTCTCTGTGCAATCCGATATAAGAGTGTTGATAAGGAAATGACAGTAATACTGATTGTGTAACAGCAAATTAAATTAAAAATGTATGGGATTGATATCAGGACTGTCAGTAATATTGTCATTCCGACTGATAGTGTAGGTTCTGCATAAAATGCACCTTAGGATCAGTCAGTCAGAAAAAAAAAGACAGTAATGCTGATGGTGTAAGGGCAAATTTCAAGGAATGATGGTTGGACTGATATTCTTGGGTAAATTACAGCCAGTATCTTGATTTAAGACCGCTTAAACTTGATTGTAGGTAAGAACAAATATTTTTGGTAATAGTTTTTATTAATAATACTAAAAATAATAATACCTATTAATTATAATAAAAATAATAATAGTAATATTGTCGGATTGGCACCCTTAAGGATGAATAAATCAGTTCATACTTTGCTGTGGTGCTAAGACACTTAATAGGTGTTGAGTCTGCTGATAAGAATAGATGTAGTGGAAAAATAGTGTGTAGAACAAAGATAAGGACATTCCTAGTTTGGTAGGAGGAGTTTGCAGAGGAAATTTGATAAACATAATTGTTTGTATTGGTTGGGATAAAGGGTTCCATTTTGAATAGTCCATCCAGGGGAAAATCCCCTCTTTAATAAATTGCTGACATAGCAAAAAGGAACCCCTTCTTCCATCTGGTAAGGGTTGCAAAACTTATAAAAAACTCGGAAGAACACTTACTCGGAGAGTTGTAAAAAGTATTCAAGTGTAAGGGTAACCTCTGCCCAAATAACTACTTAAAGTTTAAAACAGTTTTCAAGCCATGAAGAGTACTGCCCCAGAACAAGTTTACTTTGCTTCGATTGCGTAAGTGTTCCTTACATTTAATTGTTAAATTGTATTAACTTGTATTCTTCTTATTTTGGTCAAAGATGCCTGTTAAGAACAAATTGTTTCTTTAAACTTACTAGAATAACACCTTTCTAAAGTAAGTCAAAAAGAGACAGTTTCTCTTCCTTTTAGAGAACTATCTAAATTTACCATTTTATAATCTTCTAACGTCACATTGTAATTTATTCACATTATGATTATTGTCTGTCATCGCTTTGCTATTCATTAAATAAATGTCTTAAAAAATCCTTAGTGTTTCAGTGATTCGATAACGCACCATAAGGGCACAAATATTAAATAATTATTTATAAAATAATTAAAACATAAATCAAAACCATCTAAGCTACACAACCCAGTCGCCTGTCATTTTAAGATGCGACAATATCAATAATAATATTATAAATAATAATAAAGATTATATTGAAATTACATAACTAAATAACCATTAATGACAGTAACATACCAGTTGGCACAAAAAGGTAGGATTTGGATAGTAATTAATCAATCTTCCAATCTGAACCTAAGGAAACGTTTTTTAATCGAATAGTTTAATTTATTTATACAGGGTGTTCCTTGATGATGTGCTAATATTTTAGAGTGTGATTCCTAAAGTCATTTTATGAAGAAAAGTTCTTATAAACATATGTCCTAAACGGCTTAAATTTTTTGCTACAGGGTGTTGAATTATTTTTTTGAATGCGTTTTTTGTAATATATCCGAAAGTATTTTAGACAATATTTTCAATTTTGGCATGTGTTTATAGGACATAAAACCACATGTTTTAGTTATAAAAGTTATTTTTTTGTCCCACCTGTGGCGCCCCTGCAAACATTTCCTCTGATATTTTTTAGAAAAAACGTGGTACGCGACTGACATTTTTCCATATGGATATTATTTCTGATTAGCCTGGTCAATTCTGTATAAAAATGGTCTCATACGTTTTTCTCGCAGGCACATCATTCTTAACTAAAATAATTAAATTAAACTAGACGGGCGGTAGCATGCCTATTAAATGAAGGTGGTCCTTTCCAACAATTTTTATAAAACAAAAATTTTGTATTATTAATGTTAATAATAATGAATAGTAGAAATTTAATTATTTTAATTAAGAACGGTGTGCCTGAGGAGAAAAACGCAAGAGACCATTTTTATGCAGAATTGACCAGGCTAATTAGAAATGATATCCACATGGAAAATGTCAGTGACTTACCACTTTCTTTCTAAAAAATATCAGAGGAAATGTTTGCGGGGACGCCACTGATGGGACAAAAAAATAACTTTTATTACTAAAAGATGTGGTTTTATGTCCTATTAGCACATGCCAAAATTGAAAATATTATCTAAAGTACTTTCGGAGATATTACAAAAAACGCATTAAAAAAAATAATTCAACACCCTGTAGCAAAAAATTTGAGCCGTTTAGGACATATGTTTATATGAACTTTTCTTCATAAAATGACTTGAGGAATCACACCCTAAAATATTAGCACGTCATTAAGGAACACCCTGTATATTATTGAACTAATACATATATTTAAAAGAAGTTTAGTATATATCTATTATACACTTATCACGCCAAAATTCTTTCAAAATGATAAACTACGAATTAAAAGGAAATTTTCTTTGGTACTAAACAATTTCTTTAAATACAATCCAATTAGTGATACTGTTTTTAGTATAATATTAAGCCTTAATATAATCATTTTAATATTATCACTCTAGTTTTAATAATATGTCGTATAGAAATTAATAAATATTTAAACTTACAAAATAAATATTTTTTAATTAATTTCACTCAGGATAGATTTTAAAGATAATCGTTAACAGTTTTAAGTTAATTGCTTGCTGACACGGAAAATAACATTTTAAACCTACATAGCGGTATGGATATTACCTATTTTAAATCCTGAAATATATAAATAAATTGCATAATAATAGTGTTTACAACAGCGGTGGATATAATGTTCTTATCGCACGAGGAAGTACATGCAGTACAGTGCTCAAACTTCTGAGCGCAATATGGACAATCCACTCGAGTTGTACGGTATATTTTTTCTACGACTCAACTTTATACTAAAAATTTTAAAAAATTATTTAAATTAGGCTTCATACAGCTTGTCCTTTTGGTTGGCAATGAACTTGTGAGAAATATAATAAAAACAATTGAAGAAATATTAATTTCGTTGGCAAATCCATGGACCAAATTACACTGTAACATATTCATCGATTTGGATCATTCATTATATTTACACAAAGTCACTTTGAATATATATATCTTTCTCACATCGGCCTTCTGTAGAATAACAGACAAAAAGCGATATATTTATTTATAAAAATGAACAAATTATTTTTCTCAACCATAGTTAGTTTAATTAAATTGTTCTGCTGAAATGCAGAGAAGAGAAAAGAGTTTGTTCGGTTTTTCCATGCTAGGGTAAGAATAATTATAACTTCGAAAGTACAACAAAATATGAACTTTTAACGTTCGCTATGGTAAAATTTTTCAAAATAATCGCCAATTTACAAACTAACAGCACTATTAACGTGGACAGAGAAGTGGCTATACTATAAAAATAACATACATAATCTTAAAACCTTTAGTAAAAAGTGGAATTAATTTTTTTCTAGAAATCTTATAATATCGTCTGTTTTATGTACATACTTATCTTCCAGTACTCATCTGCCCCCCAGTAAGTTTACTAAAATCGGATAAGTCATTTAGAATGAGGCTAAAACCAAAATGATGCAAAATTGTCTAAGCTTTCTAATGATGTTACCAAAGATATACCTTAATGTGGGAATTTTAGAATAAATTTAGAATTTCAATATTTAATTTTCAATTGTGCCCTCTTGCGGCAAAATGCGAGACTTAAAAATTATTTCCATGATTTTCTCCTAGCCACTTTAATTACAATTTTTTTTCACTGAGTTTCTATGCCAAGTAGTTTCCAAGATACGGGCGGTAGCCATCCATAATGGGACACCCCGTTTAAAAAAAGAAATTTTCTTTCTGATGAGTTCTAACAAGAACAAAACAGCCTGTCATTGTCTACCTGTGCCCCATGAAACCCATTACCTTTGGCGTCCCTGTGTACTTTAATGCAAAAGATGCACTACTCTGTCCGCTTGCCGCTAAGCTTCTTTTCTTTGTAAATAAATAATATTTCTAATATAAAAGTTTAAATTAAAATTAGTTAAATTCAATGAAATCTCTCAATTTGAATACAAAAAAAGTTTTATTACATGTGGTGATAAACTGTGAACAGTTAAAACTTTACACTTATGAACATGACATATTCGAACGTAATTTTATACTGACAACAGAAATGTAATCTTTAAAATATTACCAGGCCACAAGCAATAATTTAATGATGGAATAGGTCAGTGCCAAAGTTTAATTCAGAAACTTTTCTGATGTAAGAAATAATAAAAAAATAATTACCTATCTACTTTACAAATATGATTAGATTAGGTATTTATTGGTATTTTATTGTTATTGAATGTTTATTAATATTTGCTAAAATGTTAACATGTTAATTTGCATTAAATCTTGTTTATGTGCGTATGAATTTGGCAAATAAAAATAAATAATTATTTTAACCAACAATAAAAAAAACCGAATCTCAAGTACACGAAAAAAATCCTTACTCTTAAGCAAGCATAAGCTAACATTTGTAATTTAACATTTAATAGTGTAATTTATTGGATGTAAAAAAAAATCACTATTTCGATATAGGACTTATAAGCTATTGACGTTCCAGAGCTATTGTTCTTATTTTAAAACGTTTGTATTTAGATTAAAACTTAAATTTAATAGGAAATAAATAAGAACTCAAAGTCTTCCTCCACTGGTATTATAATTAAAAACCTATTTCAATATATAAATTCTATACATGTTTCGAATGCAGAAGCATTCATCTTTAGGAGAACAAATAAAATTAAGAAGAAAATGGTAGATATCATCTTAATGGAGCCCTAATTATATTAGATGAAATAAAGGTTTAATGAGTAGAACAGTGAAAATATCATCACCAAAATACACGTCACACTGTGAAAGGGGCAATATATGTAAGGTTTGTAGCTTTGGGTGCTATAAGAATTTAAGTGTGGAATAAAAGGGTTAACAACTGGGTGTGAGAAAGCGAATTGTTAAGAGATATTAAGAGTAATATGGGCATATAAAAAACAATGAAAACTAAATGTAAGGAAGATAAATGTTGGGATGACCAGATTACGAGAAAGTAGAATATGATCACCAGATGGAAGCATCCATATGGACAGCTATGTAAATTAGGAATATATGTAGAAAAAAATGTAGATCTTTGTAGTTTTATTTAACATTTTCTCAGTAAAAAATTGAAACCTTTTAAAGTTTCTTTTAAAAAAGGCTGGAAACGCTACCACGTCCCCAAAAAAACTTAGGTCTAGGTTGAAATTAGACCCGAGCACTAGGCGGCTCGGCAGCCCCCCCCCCTCCCTTCTCCTGGCTGCGTCACTGTCCCCCCCTCGAGCCTTGAAGCTCGGGTCTAAAAGTCTAATTGCAACCTAATTTTTCGTCTCACGCTTGGAATCTTAATTTAAATCTTTAAATAAGGTTTTCTTGGCTTAGTTTACAAAGGTCTTGTACAAAACATTAGTTTTAACACTTTTCCTTCTAAAAGTCCTGTTTTTTATAGAGATTAAGGTTTCGGACCCATGTCGTTTTAGTAATTGATTTATGATGCAATTTTAAAGGAAAACGAGTTAAACGAATAATATTTTATAGTATTTTTCTATTATTTTCTTGTGTGATAATTTATAATAAGAAGAATAGTGCCCTAAGAAACGAGAATGCTTTATTATGAATATACAAAACGGCACGTAAGGAGGAGTATTAAATATATATTTTAATATAGTAAGTGGGTTTTTAAGAAGGAGAAGTTTTTTCATTTTTATATTATTTTTTAATGATTCTTAAGATGGAAAGGGGATCCCGTGTGTTTGAACACATAATTTGAATTTCAGAAAAAAGTACTTCCTCGAGCCGGACTCGAACCGACAACCTCCGTATATCCAGTACAGAGCGCTAACCAATTGCGCCATCAAGGAAGTTGGTTCTCAACGGCAAATCGGGAATCACTTTGCGTATTTTAATATATATAATAAACACCAAAAACTGCTCTTAGATCTACTCCCCTAAAATACATGATTTCTGAAAAAATCATCAATTTTGGCGTGGTGAACTATATTTACTTTATTTTTAATCATGAAATATCGAGCCCGAGCTGGTTAGAGTCATACATATGCCTTATGTTAAAATTTTGGATTGACACCAATATTCATATTTTTTACAAATATAAAAAATGTTTTTTTTAAATACGCTATTAAAAAATAAGTAAAAAAAAAACATTTACAAAATCAAAATTCAACCATGCAGAGGGAGAGAGGTAATAATTTAATTTTCAAAACTTGATAGTAATTAGGTGAATTTTAATTGAACTTTGGGCGTGGCCCTGAAGATTTTTCGCCTGCGGCGCTTTTCAGCCTTCTTTACTAAGTACAATATCATGAAATACATGTAGTTCCTCGCTCGAGAAAAAATGTCCTACTTGTGACAACGAGCCCCCCCCCCCCGAGCATATTTTCTGACTACGCCACTCTTCATCTACCACCATGACATACATGTTTCTATATGACAGTTTGATGATAAAAATAAAAAACAATATAATGAAACAAGCCCTACAAATGTATAGATTTTTTATACACCAATAACAGGCCACCTGGAGTAGATAATTTCAAGCACTTCGGCATTTTGAACATGCTCTAGTTCTTCGTTAATGGTAGATTCTTACCAAACAATATCAAATGTTTATATTTACTTTAAATAACTGAATTTCAAAAATTACTGTGGTTTACTGTGTTACTCGTGCGTTATATGTTCAAGTCTTTAACTAACCTAATAATTTAGAACTGTATACGATAGTTATTTTTTCATTAAGGATAATTATTGTAAGTGTATTTGTGGTTTTATAACGGAGATTGCAATCGAATCAGTAAGCAAATTTAATAGTTTGAACTTTTTGTAATAAAAAAGGTTAACAGTTAAATAATGGTACACTGTAAAAAAATAATTGTACACGTTAAAAAATGATGGGAAACTTTTACAATATTGACTGTATTTTTGTATTTAATCAGGATTTTTTTTTCACTATATATAAGCTATATTTCCATGGGTAAGTAATACTTCTTTACCGATATAATAAATTTAAAACTTTTATGAAAGTTTACTAGTCAAAAATATTGTTTCCGTTATTTTTTAGGCGAAATTACAATTATTTATTTTGAACAGTTTTTAGAATGGAAATTTTTTGTGAACTAATAATTTTTTTGTGTAGGACTACCAAGAGATGGCGCAAAAGGCTATATACAACCCCAGCACGTTAATACTATAGGCGTTAGTATAAAAACTTTCGTTTGGTATGGTCTAGACACCTACCCTGTAATGACGAGAACAACAAATATGTTGCAATATGCTACCAATAGTAAAGTTTCCATTCTGGTGCTTTAAAATTCATTTTTCATTCATAACTTAAAAAATACGTTAATCTTACAACCAATATTTACCCTACCTAATTTTACAAAGAACTTGGGTACTATTACTTTATGAATACTTTACAAAGTTATATGAAATTAATTACACAACTAATAGTGTAATATTTTTATAGTATATATATTATATATAACAGTGTATCTTTCTTTATCATTCATTCCTTTTTCAATTACCATTTTGCTGGAGAAACGCTTGTATTTGATTGCAAATTGGAGAAACGTATCTAGTTGATAAAAACGCAGGTATTTGGATAAGAAGGGAAGTTATAAAAATTCTAAATGATGTTTTACTATCTCCCTTTGTGATCACTTTTTCAATACGTATACAGTGTGTCCACGGATAGAGTTTGGAAGAGGAAAAACTTTTTTAATAGTAAGTATAGAAGAAAAAGTCATTCTTAATAAAAACGTCTGCTTGTACTGAAACTACAATTTCGAATCAGATTTGCGATTACTATACAGGGTTCGTTGGAAACAAAATTTTTATTTTTGGATTTTGTTTTCAGTTCTAATTCTCAATTTCTTGATTTATTAAATCAATTTAAGCTTGTTCTGAAACTACAATTTCGAATATCAAATTTGCGATAACTATACAAGGTTAAATAGAAAAAACATTTTTAATTTTTTATAATTTGATTGAATAAATTAAAGAAATATGATAATATGTATTAATAAAAATATTTTAAAAGTAGACAAAGGAAAATAGTTTTCTTACAACAAAATCGTTATTCGGTAAGATATAAAATCATATTCTAAGTAAGAAGGCAACAATAATTGTTTGTTTTTACCTAAATTTATTTTAAACAAAATCAAAAAAAAAAAATTCTGACGAACCCTGTATAGTAGATCTGATATTCGAAGTTGTAGTTTCAGCCCAAGCAAACGTTTTTATAAAGAATGACTTTTTCTTCTATGCCTCCTAATAAAAAAGTGTTTCCTCTTCCAAACTCTATCCGTGGACACACTGTAGATTCAAGTTTTGTTACAGATTAGCAATTTATATCTTGTGTTTATTACCTGTTTAATATTACTTTTTTGTTAATATTGTTTTTATTTTTCATTTTAGTCTTTCTTCTTTTCTGTTTCTTATTTTTTTTCTCCATTTCTTAGTTACCATGAATTTAAATGATTTTTCGTTATATACTTATATCAGCTCAATTTTCCTACGTCAATTGACAATTTAATTTAACAATTAATTAAAGTTTTTAATTATTAAAATTATTAATTACCTAGATAATGATGATGAGGATGGATTACTCATCTCATACTTCGCTATGGCGCTAAGACTCTTAATAGGTGATTAGTCTGATAAGAATAGGTGTAGTGGAAAGATAGTGTGTAGAACAAGGACACGAACATTTCAAGTTTCGTAGGAGGAGTTTGTAGACGAAAGTCTACTAGTTGATTAAAATAATTGTTTAAATTGGTTGGGACAAAGGACTTCATTTTGAATAGTACATCCAGGGAAATTCCCTTTTTTATTAACTTGCAAAATTATTGCTGACATAGCAAAAAGGAACCCCTTCTTTCATCTGGTAAGGGTTGCAAAACTTTATAAAAGCTCGAAGGAACACACACTGGGAGCTGTAAAAATATTCAAGTGTAAGGGTAACCTCTGCTCGAATAACTACTCAAAGTCTAAATCGTTTAAGCAATGAAGAGTATGCCCCAAAACCAGTATACTTTGCTCCAATTGCGTAAGTGTTCTTTACGTTAAATTATTTAATTGCATAAAACTGTATCATTCTCATTTTTGGTCAGAGTTGTCTATTAAGAAGAAATCTTTAATCTTGCTGGAATAACATCTTCCTGAAGTGAGTCAAAAGGGACAGTTTCTAGATAACTACCTAAATTCACCATTTTCTAATCTTAGGTCGTAAAATTGTATTTTATTCGCATTATTATAATTTGTCATCGTCAAATAAATCTCTTAAAAAATCCTTAGTGTTTCAGTGATCAGATAGCGCACCATAAGGGCACATTATACCGGGTGATTCACGAAGAGCTTGCAATAGAACTTTTGAGAAAACTACTGAAAATATTTTTTTGGAAATCTGTAGGTTTAAGTTTATCAATATGCTCTCTTAAACCAAAATATTAACATATTTCTTTCACTTCCGGTTATACCGGAAGTAGCTTCAACTTTCATTTTTTAAATACAACATAGCATTTTTTATTATATTTTTGGTTTTTGCATTAAATTTTAATAACATTTTATGGAACACGTTTTTACCTAAGGCTACTCATTTCTGAGATATCTGCAAATTTTGTAATTATTTCGTAAATGCATAGCGATGAAATTATCCGTATATATTTTTTACCTTAGCTCCTGGACTGAACATTTTTTGTTTGTGTATAGTTAAAGAATCAACAAATCTCAAGAAATAATTAAATTTGAGATAAAATATACAGGGAGGTCACAATTAAGGGCTCATTGTAAAAAACTTTAAACATTAAAAACTTTCTTATTTTAAATGGAACACCCTGTATATATTTATTTTATATGATGGTAAATTAACTGCTCCATAAAATTGCTATAACCTTTTCTATACCTGCTACCAATAGTAAAGTTTCCATTCTGGTGCTTTAAAATTCATTTTTCATTCATAACTTAAAAAATACGTTAATCTTACAACCAATATTTACCCTACCTAATTTTACAAAGAACTTGGGTACTATTACTTTATGAATACTTTACAAAGTTATATGAAATTAATTACACAACTAATAGTGTAATATTTTTATAGTATATATATTATATATAACAGTGTATCTTTCTTTATCATTCATTCCTTTTTCAATTACCATTTTGCTGGAGAAACGCTTGTATTTGATTGCAAATTGGAGAAACGTATCTAGTTGATAAAAACGCAGGTATTTGGATAAGAAGGGAAGTTATAAAAATTCTAAATGATGTTTTACTATCTCCCTTTGTGATCACTTTTTCAATACGTATACAGTGTGTCCACGGATAGAGTTTGGAAGAGGAAAAACTTTTTTAATAGTAAGTATAGAAGAAAAAGTCATTCTTAATAAAAACGTCTGCTTGTACTGAAACTACAATTTCGAATCAGATTTGCGATTATTATACAGGGTTCGTTGGAAACAAAATTTTTATTTTTGGATTTTGTTTTCAGTTCTAATTCTCAATTTCTTGATTTATTAAATCAATTTAAGCTTGTTCTGAAACTACAATTTCGAATATCAAATTTGCGATAACTATACAAGGTTAAATAGAAAAAACATTTTTAATTTTTTATAATTTGATTGAATAAATTAAAGAAATATGATAATATGTATTAATAAAAATATTTTAAAAGTAGACAAAGGAAAATAGTTTTCTTACAACAAAATCGTTATTCGGTAAGATATAAAATCATATTCTAAGTAAGAAGGCAACAATAATTGTTTGTTTTTACCTAAATTTATTTTAAACAAAATCAAAAAAAAAAAATTCTGACGAACCCTGTATAGTAGATCTGATATTCGAAGTTGTAGTTTCAGCCCAAGCAAACGTTTTTATAAAGAATGACTTTTTCTTCTATGCCTCCTAATAAAAAAGTGTTTCCTCTTCCAAACTCTATCCGTGGACACACTGTAGATTCAAGTTTTGTTACAGATTAGCAATTTATATCTTGTGTTTATTACCTGTTTAATATTACTTTTTTGTTAATATTGTTTTTATTTTTCATTTTAGTCTTTCTTCTTTTCTGTTTCTTATTTTTTTTCTCCATTTCTTAGTTACCATGAATTTAAATGATTTTTCGTTATATACTTATATCAGCTCAATTTTCCTACGTCAATTGACAATTTAATTTAACAATTAATTAAAGTTTTTAATTATTAAAATTATTAATTACCTAGATAATGATTTAATTATTTATTTATGTAATTTTAGCATATTTTAGTACTCCCACATGTTTATTTTTTGTTTTCTTTACAATTTTTCAAATGGTAGTAATAGTAGTTGTATTATCGAAGTATTATTTTTTTTAATCGAAATTTTAAATGACCTTTTGAAACATCCTTAGTTGTTTTGTTGCGTTAATAAATTTTTTAAAACTGTTTTTAAATTGTTTCAAGTATTTTTGAGTTTTAATTGATCTATGTAATTCATAAATTCAATAACTAATTCAGTAAATTATAGAATACTAGAATATGATGTCTGTTTAAAGGTTGAAGACAAAAATATTTCTTGAATCTTATGGACTTGCATTGTCTTAATTTTTTTTGAATCAAAACGTTTCAACTGGTAACTATCTCCACTCATCTTCATCTGAAAAGGGATTCATTGATAAAAGTTTGTGTATATTATAAATCATAGATTTTGGTGTGTTTATTCAAATACATTTCTGCATAATTTTTAATTAGTGTAAAGTTTGGTCGTATAAAAAATATTCTGTACAATTCGAGTCGATTGTCCATAACGAGCTCGGAAGTTTAGGCACTCCGGCATTGAACTCAATTTAATTCCTCGTGCGATATGGACATCATATATTGTCGGATATGAATTGGTGACCTTAAGGATGGATTACTCATCTCATACTTCGCTATGGCGCTAAGACTCTTAATAGGTGATTAGTCTGATAAGAATAGGTGTAGTGGAAAGATAGTGTGTAGAACAAGGACACGAACATTTCAAGTTTCGTAGGAGGAGTTTGTAGACGAAAGTCTACTAGTTGATTAAAATAATTGTTTAAATTGGTTGGGACAAAGGACTTCATTTTGAATAGTACATCCAGGGAAATTCCCTTTTTTATTAACTTGCAAAATTATTGCTGACATAGCAAAAAGGAACCCCTTCTTTCATCTGGTAAGGGTTGCAAAACTTTATAAAAGCTCGAAGGAACACACACTGGGAGCTGTAAAAATATTCAAGTGTAAGGGTAACCTCTGCTCGAATAACTACTCAAAGTCTAAATCGTTTAAGCAATGAAGAGTATGCCCCAAAACCAGTATACTTTGCTCCAATTGCGTAAGTGTTCTTTACGTTAAATTATTTAATTGCATAAAACTGTATCATTCTCATTTTTGGTCAGAGTTGTCTATTAAGAAGAAATCTTTAATCTTGCTGGAATAACATCTCCCTGAAGTGAGTCAAAAGGGACAGTTTCTAGATAACTACCTAAATTCACCATTTTCTAATCTTAGGTCGTAAAATTGTATTTTATTCGCATTATTATAATTTGTCATCGTCAAATAAATCTCTTAAAAAATCCTTAGTGTTTCAGTGATCAGATAGCGCACCATAAGGGCACATTATACCGGGTGATTCACGAAGAGCTTGCAATAGAACTTTTGAGAAAACTACTGAAAATATTTTTTTGGAAATCTGTAGGTTTAAGTTTATCAATATGCTCTCTTAAACCAAAATATTAACATATTTCTTTCACTTCCGGTTATACCGGAAGTAGCTTCAACTTTCATTTTTTAAATACAACATAGCATTTTTTATTATATTTTTGGTTTTTGCATTAAATTTTAATAACATTTTATGGAACACGTTTTTACCTAAGGCTACTCATTTCTGAGATATCTGCAAATTTTGTAATTATTTCGTAAATGCATAGCGATGAAATTATCCGTATATATTTTTTACCTTAGCTCCTGGACTGAACATTTTTTGTTTGTGTATAGTTAAAGAATCAACAAATCTCAAGAAATAATTAAATTTGAGATAAAATATACAGGGAGGTCACAATTAAGGGCTCATTGTAAAAAACTTTAAACATTAAAAACTTTCTTATTTTAAATGGAACACCCTGTATATATTTATTTTATATGATGGTAAATTAACTGCTCCATAAAATTGCTATAACCTTTTCTATACCTATATCAACGCGTTTTCTTAGAATTTCAAGTTTTATTTTTAAATAAGATTTTTCAAGCGTGCCATAAAAACAAATGTACATGGATATTCCATAGTGATATTTATAAGGAAAATATTTTAAGCTTAAGCAATTATTATTTAGTCTTCTAATAATATCAGGTGAAGAAGTTGGTCGATTCGGATATTTATCGTGATATATCCGACATGCTCCTAACTTTATTTTACCACATTTAATATAAACACTTAATAAATTTTAAGATTATTTATTTGAAAATCCCAAGCGTGACATTTTCCAGAACCAGAATTGACATTCTTAAAATACGCAACAAATAATTTAATGCAACTATTTTTCTTGTCAAAGCATTCTAGAAAACATTGCCGCTAACAATATTTCCCTTATAAATATCACCATGGAGTATCCATGTACATTTGTTTTCATGGCACGCTTGAAACAATCGTACTTGATATTCCAAGAAAAAGCGTTGGTATAGGTATAGAAAAGGTTATAGCAATTTTAAGGAACAGTTAATTTACCATCATATAAAATAAAAATATACAGGGTGTTCCATTTAAAATAAGAAAGTTTTTAATGTTTAAAATTTTTTACAATGAGCCCTTAATTGTGACCTCCCTGTATATTTTATGTCAAGTTTAATTATTTCTTGAGATTTGTTGATTCTTTAACTTTACACAAACAAAAAATGTTTAGTCCAGGAGCTAAGGTAAAAAATATATACGGATAATTTCATCACTATGCATTTACGAAATAATTACACTTAGGTAAAAAACGTGTTCCATAAAATGTAATTAAAATTTAATGCAAAAACCAAAAATATAATAAAAAATGCTATGTTGTATTTAAAAAATGAAAGTTAAAGCTACTTCCGGTATAACCGGAAACGACAGAAACATGTTAATATTTTAGTTTAAGAGAGCATATCGATAAACTTAAACCTACAGATTTTCAAAAAAATATTTTCAGTAGTTTCCTCAAAAGTTCTAATCCAAGCTCGTCGTGAATCATCCGGTATAATAAAAAATAATTAATAAAATAATTAAAACCATCTAAGCTACACAACCCAGTCGCCTGTCATTTTGATACGCGACTAAGTATATTCTTATTGTGCAAACTACTATTCGTATATTACCGATTTTATTTAACTTAAATAATTAAAAACGTAGACATAACTTATGCTATTACCATAAAAGCATTAAGGAGTCCTTAATTATTACACAAAAATTGACGCCCCGAACGGTATAAAACTAGAACAATTAAATTTTATTACAAATAGTAGTTAAGTAATATAATAATTTATTAATAATTTTAGTACATAATTAAATTCAAACAATACAGATTAAATAACAATTATTTTCTTTATTTGCAGTTACGATTTTTTAAAAAAGAACAGTTTGAAAGGAGGAACATAGTAAATTTTAAATCTGTCATTGTGTTACGTAAAAGCATAATTTACCATTTATAACAACTGCGAATCGAACTGAAGACTGAATTACCACAATATTAGTACCTACTCTATCATGGTATATTAACTCTCATAAATTTAGAGGATACCTTGAAGCCAACAAGTGATATTAAAAATTGTAAAAGTATGCTTCCGTAGAAAAATTTACAACAATCGTATGACATTCTTAAGAATTTGAAAAATGGTGTTTTTTATTTCCAGATGGACAACTAGTAAAACAGAATATAAAAAATAAACCTAGTGACCGCTTATAGTGAATTTTAAATTTTTTCTAATTATTATTATTATTATATCACAAAAAAAACAGAAAATTACAGACCTATTACGCTATTGCCTATTATAGGAAAAATCTATGAGAAAATTATAAGAAATATTCTAACAAACACAGTTGGCGAAAGGATACCAAAACACCAGTTTGACTTTAAAGAAAAATGTTCTACAATCCATCCGTTGACTATACTTACCTCAAATATCGAAACAACCAAACACCAAAACCTGAAATCAGCAGCACTATTTTTAGACATTGAAAAGGCCTTTGACAGCGTTTGACACAGTGTCTTCTGTATAAACTGAACGCTCTAAACAGTCCTAGGTATCTTATCAACATTATTAAGGAATTTTTGGATAACAGGAAACTTTCGATTAAAATAAACAATCAAAAATCAGAAGAATTTACCCCCGAACAAGGAGTTTAACGATTTAACAGAAAGCATCACCAACATGGACCAAAATCAATATACTCATCTATTCGCTGATGATACCACCCTGATCACACACGCAGAAACAAGCAAAAAAGCCGCAGCAAACCGGGCACTTACCCCGGCCGGCAGTTTCATGGGGGCGCCAAATCCTTGAGACAAGAATTCGAAATATCGAACAAATGAAGCCTCTTTTCCTACAATCTTATAGGTTTTTATCAAGTAATCGAATCTTAATATAATATATTTGAAAAACAAATTTTTCTATTTCCATACGTCGTTATTACTTAGATAAAAAAAAGTTTAAATTTATTAAAGCATTATTATTTTAACAAATGGTCACAAAAATGCTACTCATTGGCAATTTTAACAGTATTTCTAAAACATTGAAGGGAGGGGGCGCCACTATCAAGGTTTCGCCCCGGTTCGAAAAAATCGTAGATCCGGGGCTGCCAAGAGACAACATAATATCGAGTTAATCAAAGCCCACTGCAGAAAAAGAGAAGACAGGCAGTCCAGATAGAGATTTCCAATTCATACAACCTATGAAAACATTATGGAACTACAATAACTTTTATTACCATTTTAGACCTTAAGATACTATATTTAATACTTTTTTTTATTTTTTTTTGTTCAAACAAATATATTTTTAATTAATTACATTCTTACAATGTATAGCAAATAAAAATAATATGTAAACTTTACTGCAGCTGAAGGGCAATTGGGTAACCAATAAATAACACCGATGTACCGATATTCTAAAAACACGGTGGTATAAAGTTAAAAAAGTGGCTTTAACAAAGTCGTATTTGTTTTGTGCTTCAACATTTTTTTTTCTAATATTTCAAAAAGTAAGAAAAAAGCTGAAATTTTTACGATATTACAGGGCACAAAATTATATATCTTATTTTCTCCGAGAGAGCACTGAATTTTAGACACGCTGTACATAATATGTAATAGTAGTTTGTACAACAAAAGTGGATATGATGTCTATATCGCACGAGGAAGTAAATTGAGCACGACGCCGTAGGCGGAGTGCTCAAACTTCCGAGGGCAATATGGACAATCCACTCGAGTTCAACAGTATATTTTTTCTACGACCAAACTTACAAACCTTATGCTAAAAAATGTAAAAAAAAGTTTTCAGGTTGCCGGGCTCGAACTCACGACCATTGGATCTATAGTAAAACGCTCAACCTCTCGACTATCGAAACGTTAAACTAATTATGGGAAAACCAACTGATAAATGATGCTACATGAAATTAATTTTCTATGCACATTCAGCAGGTTGCATTATTGATAAATCTATTATAAATGCGTCTAGATTTTATTATATTGAACAAATTAATAATAAATTGTACCATATGCATTTAAATTAGATAATTTAGTGTCTTGAAAAAGAAGGCGGAGCCTCAGTAAAAATAATATACTGTGATTGGTCAGTACTTTTAAAAACAACAATGGCTTCTCTGTAATTGACTACTGTGATTGGTCAGTTTCATTACCTATCTAGGATTGTTATGAAATTTTGCCGCACAGTTAACTGGAATAGCCTACTTTACTCGCCATTTAAGTGTAAAGGAAACAGCAAATTTCCATGTGGAAGTAGAAAAAATGTATAAAAATTACTTTAAAGATACTTTTAGCTTGAATAGTTTTCGATGAAAAGGTATAAATGCGAAACGTAGGTTGAAAATTCCGAACAACCCAGTTCAGTTTCATTACACGACGAGACTAATAGAAAAAACGACTATTTTACTGATTCATTTGACATGGTGTATGGTTTATTAAAGGTTACATCAAAGAATTCCCATGTTATGTAAACTTAACATCATTTATTAATTACCGATGTATTTCGTTATTAGGAATTACCATTAAAGAAGCTATTATGGGAGAAAGACTAAGCTGGTTCTCATGAGTTAACCTTTAGAAAATTATATCATTTTTTATTACTCTCCTGCTAATAAAATAATAATAAAATTACAAGTCAACCTTAATCTTAAAAAGTGTGATGATGATATTTAACATTAAGACGATTTGCTCGATGACTATATGTTTTAGTGGGTTACACATTTTTGTAAATATCATGTAATTAATTTTCTGTGTCTGTTTATGGGTTTCGAGATAAAATCTTAATTGTGGATTAAAACTAGTGTTGTAAATATGCAACTATATGGTTTAACATTAAAAAGATTAACGAGAAATTCGGACAAAATAAAGCAGATAATAAAAAGGCAAATGTCACAAAAACACGAGTGCCCACCCTAAATTGACGGATTCGGTTTTATAGCCAAGGGAAAAGAGACTTGGCTAGGAAAGCTTTGAGGAGAAAAGTAGTGGTATGGTAGAATTTTTTCAATAAAATTCTTCGAGCCCACTTGTGCCCACCCACCCCAAATCCTGGCGCCGCTGCTTTGATGCACGAATAATTTGTTACATTTTCAATATATAGATTTGAAGAAAATCGATATCAAGGTAGTTTAATAGCAATTCGATGTGGAGAAAAATTGTTTTACATTTTTTTTCCCCATGAGTAGACAACATTGTTATAATAATTAGATTTCTCTGTGGTGTTCTTAGTACTGACCAATCACAGTTTATTGTATTTACTGAGGTTCCGCCTTCTTTTTCAAGACACTAAATTTTATAATTTACATATATTATGTATATGGTATAATATGTTATTAATTTGAACGGCAGTAGAGTTTTGGACTTGCATTGTCTTTATTTGTTTAGAATCACTACGTTTCAACTGGTAAGTATCTCCAGTCGTCTTCAGGTGAATACTGAATAAGTACGGTAACTACAGCTCTATTTATACTAGGCAGGTGCTGTGACGCATGACTAGTGGGCGGAGTCATGCGTGTTGCTAGGTGATGACGCATAACTGGATGAGTCATGCTTGATGAGTCATGCTCGATGACGTCATGCTCGATGAATCATGCGTTTAACTCTTGGGTGGTCTTATTCTAAGATTACATTTACTTAACAAGGGTTTCCAGACGTTTCTCATGTCTAATGAAGGCTTACTAAAGCAACCTGGATTTTGGTGTATGGTAGCAGCTTCCTTAAACTTCCTCTTCCTCCAGTGCGGTTCTTTTTGCAGGATTTCCGCTTTTGTCCACATGATATGATGGCCGTGCGTCCAGGCGTGGTCAGCTGCACCTGATTTTTCGGTCTCTCCTTTTCGGGTATTATTCCGATGTTCTTTAATCCTTACTTCTAGTGGTCTTAGTGTCTCACCGATGTAAGACTGGCCGCATTCGCAGGGGATCTGGTAGACACAATTTTTCTTGTCTTTCTGGCTTACTGGTCTCGTCTTCGTTAGGTGGCTTCTTAAAGTGTCTCTAGAGCTGAATACTGTTTCGATGTTGTATCGTTTTCCTAGTCTTCTTATTTTCTCAGATACTCCTTTGACATACGGAATATTGAGTATTGGTTGTATCTCTTTCTCTGCTTTACGTGTGTTTGGCCGATTCTTGCGATTTTCCAATATTGTGTCAATCAGTTTCAGGGGATAGCCATTCTTGTTGAGGTCGGTCTTGATGTGGTTAGTTTCTCTTTTGAGAGCTTCGTTTGAGTTACAGAGAGTAATTGCTCTATCCACAAGGTTTCTTACTATGCCATGTTTTGTGTTGTTTGAGTGGTTTGATGTATAATTGAGATATTGCCCTGTATGTGTAGGTTTTCTGTACACTGAGGTTAGGAAGGTGTTGCCATTTTTCTCTACATTGACGTCTAGAAAAGGTAATTGGTTGTTCTCTTCTTTTTCCATGGTGAATTTAATTGTCGGTGCAAAGTTATTAATGTGATGTAAGAATTCTCTGAGTTCGTCCTCGTTTCCCATATTTTTGGTTTCTTCTTTGCTTGTTTTATTGCTTCGGATTCGAACCATTCCATATAAATGTGGGCGATTATGGGCGAGAGAGATGAGCCCATTGGTAGTCCGTCCTCTTGGCTAAAGAATCTATCTTTTTCTTGAAGCTGCTACCATACACCAAAATCCAGGTTGCTTTAGTAAGCCTTCATTAGACATGAGAAACGTCTGGAAACCCTTGTTAAGTAAATGTAATCTTAAAATAAGACCACCCAAGAGTTAAACGCATGATTCATCGAGCATGACGTCATCGAGCATGACTCATCAAGCATGACTCATCCAGTTATGCGTCATCACCTAGCAACACGCATGACTCCGCCCACTAGTCATGCGTCACAGCACCTGCCTAGTATAAATAGAGCTGTAGTTACCGTACTTATTCAGTATTCACCTGAAGACGACTGGAGATACTTACCAGTTGAAACGTAGTGATTCTAAACAAATAAAGACAATGCAAGTCCAAAACTCTACTGCCGTTCAAGAAACGTCATTGTCTCCAACCTTTAAACAGACATGTTATTAATTTGTTCAATATAACAAAATATATACGTATCTATAATAGATTTATCAATAATGCAACCTGCTGAATGTGCTTAGGAAATTAATATCATGTAGCATAATTATTGAGTTGGTTTTACCATTATTTCCTAAATTATTCTGTGGTCCAGACGGTAGAGCGTAGAACATTGGATTTAATGGTCGTGAGTTCGAGCCCGGCAGCATGCAAATTTTTTTAAAGATTTATTAGCATAAGGTTCGTATATACTGTTCAACTCGAGTGGATTGTCTATATAGCACTCAAAAGTTTAAGCACTCCGCCTATGACGTCGTGCTTTTATATACCTTCTCGTGAGATATATACATCATATCCACTATTGTGGTACAAACTACTATTCTGTTGGAAAATACAAAATATTGAACGAACTAAAAACAAATTTGATAGCGATATGTTTCTATTATGGCTAGGTGGATTATTTTTCTACTTTTCCTCGTTAATAAACCTTTCTATGGTTTCCTTGAAAACAAATACAAATAAACCTAGAAAACTAAAGCAATATTCAGGTTTGCAAATAAGTATCTTATATTTTACGGTAGTCAAAGCAGAACGTTTCACAATCCGATATTTATTCCCATTCGCACAACCAGTTTCTTTTTTCGCAACAGTTTTCACAAATAAAAGATTGGCTGCTTGTAAGTAAAGCTAACTTCATGCAACAACAAATTCAGTTTAGTCTTAAAAAACAGATCAGATCTAATTTTCTTAAAAAAAATTAAAATATATAATTTTTTGAGACTAATATGTATCGTTTCTCTATTTTCCCTAAACACATTGCACATATATCATACATATGATATGCGTAATGTTGTAATGCGTCAGTCTAAAAACTCAAAAATTTGTTAAATAAAAAATGTTTAGATAACTTTCAGTAGTAAATAGGGCACCAAAATTAAATAAATAAAATGCATTGAAGAATCTACAACTCAAATATCAATTTAATTTTGTAAATTTATCAACCATTATACAGGGTGTGTCAGTAAGGTGTCTGTCTTAGATAGCACCTAAACTATCAAAGATAGGGAAAAAAGTGTAATATAAAAGTTAAAGGGTTTTTAAGGATACATAATCTAAAAATATTTTCTAATTTACAGGGTAGTCCTACTTACTTTTTACTTTTAAAATCTCTTTATTTATTATATATTTTACATTGTCAGGTACTACTAACTAATCTAATGATACTAAACTCATAGATAATGTACATATATGATATTACGTCGCATAGATAACACAACAAGGCAACGCCCCGTTGGAGCTGGTGTTGGCTCGTGGTAGTAGCACACTGGCTTATACTTCTTTTATTAGGGACAGTTCCAGTAGTCTATTACTGCCATGAAGGATTTAGTTTTGAATGAGACTTGAAGGTTTTTAAATGACTTTATCGCTAACTTAATGGAGTTTGGGGTACGTTTGCTGGAAAAATAGGTTAAAAAACCAGCTTAATTTTCGCAGGGTAGTCCTAAAAAGTGGTACTGAATAATAAAAAAGAAAATTAAATGGGACACCCAGTATAATTTTCTAGAATATGATTCAATGGAATAAGGACTTCGCAACCCTATTAAAATTTTTGAAGTGAAATGCAACGTTGCCAAGTAATTAATTTTTTTCCGAAATAAATATAATTTACGTTGTAAGTACTTTAAGGTACGATATATTGATCCATAATAATGTTTTTTAAATCTCTTCTACAGAGCGTTCATTACAAGTTGGACAACTCGATAGTTTTAAAAATGCTTTATTTCAATTTTTTTAAATAGGACCCCCCTAATTTTTTTAGGCAAAAGGATTTATCATTCGAAACCCTTACTTTTTTGTTAAACATGTCATATATCTAAATATCATAGTTTTTGAAATATTTTAGGATTTGTCTTAAATCAGGGTAAAAAAGGAAAGTTTTAATTAAACTATTTAGTCAAGATTGCTTTGCAACAAAAAATATATAAATTTTCTTTGTCACAGCTGTCATTGCAAAATTATTTCGCCAACATTTTGCACTTTATAACTGTTTAAATTTTAGTTTCCCGAACTAACTTTATCGAAATAGAAAAATATGAGTTATGATAAAGTTAGTTCAGGAAACTAAAATTTAGTCTAAAACTAAAAAATAGTCTAAAGTCCTTATTCCATTGAATCATATTCTAGAAAATTATACTGGGTGTCCCATTTAATTTTCTTTTTTATTATTCAGTAGGTACCACTTTTTAGAACCAACCTGCAGATTAGAAAATATTTTTATATTATGTATTCTCAAAAACCCTTTAACTTTTGCATTACACTTTTTTCCCTATCTTTGACAGATTAGGTGCTATCTAAGACAGATACCTTACTGACACACCCTGTATATCTAAGTACTATCCGAAAAGATACATATAATTATTATTAGATTATATTTCACTAATTTTATTATACAGGGTGGGGACTTTAAATGAGCTACATTTTGGCATAAAAAAAAATCTTGTAACCCCCTGTATAAGGTGAAATATAACCCAACTATTTTTTTAAATGGAAAGATATCACTTATGTCATTGTCCTTAATTTTTATTTTTTATTGGAAAAAAATTAAGTTGGTTTACGTTTCACCCCCCAAAGAGGATTAAACAAATACATTTTTGTTATGATTATGAAGTCCACAAACATCTCAATCGTCGTGTTTTTACATTTTTTACAAATATTTTTATATTTTTTTCCAACATTTTAGCGAATTTGTTCCAATGAAAGTCCCCACCATGGGGCAATGAAAATAAATTAAAATTACAAACAATAGAATATCATTCAATTTTCTCTTTAAAAAAACTTTCCAAAGGGGTATCATAAGTGGTATTGTCCCATTTAAAAAAAATAAGTTGGATTATGTAAATCGTTCGTCGCTTGAGCGATTAATTACTTTTTTAGAGTTTCTGGAAATTCGTTGCAAGAAACAGAAGATTTATTTCATTTCACACATGACACAACCCAAATATTCAAATAAGACGGACCACACTAGCGGTTCTCCTATTTCTTGCAATAAATTTCATCAAACTTGTTTCTCCAGTTTGTCGCCCTTCCTAAAAATATGATATTTTTGTTGTTTTCGTTGTAGATAGTGAAAGTATTTGGAGTGTTTATTTATTTTTAGATTCGAGGCAACCAATTTATTAATTATTATTAACTATTTATACTTTCAAAGGATAACAGAAAACTTTTTCATGACATGATTCTACCACATCAAATTAAAGGGGGAACTTTTCTATTATATATAAAATAAATCCTTGTTACTTTACTCGTCTAACTCAAGAACCACTAAATAGATTTTTAGAACATAAGGTACATGAAATTGAAGGGTAAGTCAGTAACTTTGTAGTTAACAATAAAAACATTATAAAAATCACATAAAAGGGAGCTAAAAAAATGGTACAATAATAATGATGATTATCGCAGATTTTCTAATACTACAGACCACGAAATTAAGAAAACTTGAATTCTCATTTAATTTGCTCGTACTTATACAATGTTGTTTAGCAATATTTGCTTTTATCTTAGTGCAGCTGCAACCAGTATAAGTTACACAGACCGGAAACTGTGTATATCAGCTGTAGATGTATATGAAGTGAAGTCATACGCAAACACTGCCGGCCAAAATGCTGGATACATCCACCACTGGTTCTACTGATAGAGGAGTTTTCTGGTTTACCTATACACGAAATACCACAACATTTTGAAGTTGCGACTATTATTCTTAAGCAGGTGATAAACTAGTAGATGTTTTTTATTTCTGTCAAATATTTTCCCTCAATATTCCATAATTCTTTGCATCTTTTTCAGCGATGGGGGCAGCATACACTTTTGATTTAAGAGCACCCCACAGAAAATGGTCCAGAGGCGTTAGATCTGGGGATCTTAGTGGTCAATTTTCGGGTACATCGTTACCTCTTCCGATTCATTTATTAGGATATATTTCATTTAAAAATATTCGTACGTTGATACTAAAATGGATTGACGCCCGTCGTGCATAAACCCCAGATCTAACGCCTCTGGACTATTTTCTGTGTGTGCTCCTAAATCAAGTATGCTTCCCCCATCGCTACAGTAAGAGAGTAATAAAAGTTTGGGAATAACTAAACCGTTCTAACAACTAACAATCCATGTAACAATTGGTTTATTAATTAAAATGGCACTATTCTGTTTCCCAGTTCCAAGAGCATTAAAACCATTTTTAACTATTTCTTAAACAAAACAACTGCCCCATATCTTTTAACGAAATTAAAGACGCTGATGTTACCAGAATAAATATACTGGGACACATACTAAGGAAAGAATTGTAAAGTTAAATATTCTTGTCTAGGACCCCTAAGGAGGTTTGGTAACAACTCCGAAGTGTTAGAATTCGGTTGAACATAAAAATATAAATTTACGAAACGATGCCGCCACAGGTATAAGTAGACGAAAAATTGAGGGTCAGTTTATGTAATGATTAGTTTAAATGTTTTTTCTATTTTGGTTTCATATCAAATCTATTACGTTATACGATATCGTTTCTAATATTGTAATAAGCTTATTATGAAAGTCTTTTATTTTATAAAAGTTGATAATATTTATTAATCAAATGTTTTATTCTGCTGGTTTGTTGTGACCGTTTAATAGAATCTCCGAGGAAAGACTAGATATTTGGCACAGAGAAATAATAGGTCAATGCATGTCGCTGGACATTTAATAAAAATGCTATTTTCAGTCTCGTTTATAAATTTATTAATGTGATCAATATCTAATATTGGAGACTTTTTGGGGTTAAAAAAGCTGAAGTCTTCATACCTAAATCCTTTATATGCATTTTCTGGTAAATATTAATAGAAGCTTATAATTTTTATTTTTTCGAGTATAAGGGAAGGACTAGGTTGTAAATCTTTTAGATGGTGAATTCTCCTCACGTTTTAAATGAATAAAAACTTTCATCTTCAGAAGGAAAGAAAAAGGGTGGTTATATATATTTTTTTGAGTTGTAAACTTATAATAAAACTAGTGTTACTAGATAAGTTCATTCGTTTATCGGAAATATATTTTATGTTTTTTAAATAGCGACCCAAACTTTTGCCAAGCAGTGTTTATCTGTAAGAAATAGAAACCATCGCGTACGGTTTGATTACTTTAAGACCATAGAAAATGAGGTAGAGTATACTCATAAAAAATATAGCTCGCACATACGAAATTTATAAATAAGCGTATATTTTGTAACAATTATGTTGGGTTGCATACAGATTTTTAACCACAACCAGCATGTTTGACTGTGATATAAACTATAATGACGGGCGTATTTACTCACAACCAAAAGGACCTGATTAATAAATTAAAAATTAAGCTAACCGGGCCAGTATGATTGGGAGAAAATAAGTTCCGCCAATGTCATGAATGTCACACTCAAATAGTATATTATTGACCAAGGTTTACACAGATACTATTATTGATCGAGCGTCGATTTTAAATCCCGAGGAGGGCAGCGACGAGGGATTTAAGACGTAAGGGCAATAATAGTTGTCTAAACCGTGGTAAATATATTATTTTTTCCACTACTAACACATTTACAACATTAAATTATGAACTAAAGTTAACATACCTTTTTAGGGTTGCTTCTGTTTTTTCAGTCAAGTTACCTTTGCTTTGAAATTTGCAGAATTTGTCGATTCATAAAAAAATTCAAGTCTTTTTGATAAAATGAGCGAAGAAACTATTACTGATACGTGCACTCCTCCAGAAATGAGGATGGAAGCACAAAAAATTAATGATGAGTTGCTACCCCAAAAATCTAAGGTTTTGTATTTAAAAACCTACTCAGTACCTATTTAAGGACTCGTGCCAAACAAAGAAAGCTGGAATATCTGGTTGTCTAAACATGACATTTTCATATATTTTTAAAATAAAAAAAGGTCAAGTGGCCTGTTTTATATTGTTTTTGCCAGAAGCCTCTATTATTGACCGATGTCAATAACGAAGGTAAATAATAGAGGCTTCTGGCAAGGGTAAAGAAAAACGATTTCTAAAGTTAATAATCGGTCAATAATGAGTGATTTTAAAGTTAGTATTGGAAAAAAATCTTAATGCAACCCGACGTTAACCTTGTGATGTCGAAACTACCTTTAAAGTGGCCTACTCACGTTCACTCGGCCGGGCCGGCCGGAATATGCCGGAGAGATAATGGCCGGCCAGCCTACTCAGTTACACACAGTCACACACACACGGGCCAGGGCCGGCCGGCGCGGCGGCTGTCGATTGTTAAAACTGAACGTGTGTAGCTGTTTGCCGGCCGGCATTGGAGTGCAGGCCTACTTTTACTTCAGACGAAAATTTTGTAATTGAAAATTGCTAAAAGAACTTAAGAAAGGGTTAAAATATCAAAGATTTTATTAATTTGTACCGCAAACATCAATGGTTGTGAAAAATAAGACTTTATGTGTCAACAGAGTCAACAGAACTTTAGCGAACGAAGGCTTATGAAGAATTACTTTTATTGTATAAAACAATAGATGTTGAAGCTACTCTAGAATCTGTGGAATATAAGATATATAATATAAAAAGTGCATTCAGGAAGGAACTTGCTTGCTTTTTCGGCTTTTTTCCTCTTCGTTCGCTGCCAGGGCCATTCCCGAGGGGATCTACAGCTTAACGTGGGGTCCGAACCATGATCCTCGGTCACGCGATACCCCCCAAGGGCTGCCAACCCTCGGTTTATTGCCATTGCATGACCTACCGATTGGGGAGTGTGTACCTTCTTCCGCACCCCACGAGATGTTCGATCTCATCCGGCCTGGTTACCGGCGTGAATGGGGTGGATTGGGAGATACATTTTACACTCTTCCCTGCATTCTTAAATCCACTGAATTTCGGACATACTTCTTTTATTGTACGTATGCCCACTCCGGGAGGAGGGAACTTAAAAAGGTTAAAATATCAAAAAGAAGCACAACTTAATAAATACTTGAAACAAATATCCTCCATCTTAAGAAAGTTTTTTATATTACTTGCACTCGATTGTCTGAGTTCTCGTATAAGCGCCATGTAGGAGAAAATGCAACGTCTTTTTAACTACTCTTTCTTCCAAATTGTTTTTCCTTTAATTTTTCTCTGCTTGTGTAATATAATAAGGGCCGTAATAGTAAAGAAAGGATAATTTGAAATACTAATGGTATGTTTTTTGATGATAAAAAGTTAAAATTTTAAAAATATTTAAATTGCATTAAATTTCTAAAACTTAGAAGTCCCTAAAACTGTTTTTAAAATTCCAGGTCCGTATTTCAAATAATTGACTTGAAGTTGATATCTAAAGAACGAAACGTCGAATTTAAAAACTAAGAACGCCATCTTGTAGAACATAAAAAACGCCTAGGAAAAAGTGTTTTTTGTTTTTTTCCCAAGTCAAAAAATTTAAAAAACCAAAACTAAACATTTCGGGTTTTTTCGGATATTTGGAAAATTTACAATTTTCTCTTATCAAATTACTAAGCCCCAAAATACGCAACTTTGTCTTAATATAACCATTTTTATATCTCTTACCGTTCTCGAGATCCCCTTGTACACACACGAATTTGTAGCACCCTGTAGAGATATAATTTTGCATGGAGCTGGTAACCCAGTTTGCCCTCCTTCTCCTCCCTCCCTAAAATGTTCTTTCGGACGCCCATGTTCGGCACCACATTAATAGGTCTGCGCTGTCGCTATACCTCACGTTTGACAATAAGTAATGGGAAAGGGTGCAAAGACTAAAGATACCACCGTTGCTGTATATAAACCTAAATTTTTTCATTACAGGCGACTTAAGTTAGCCTTGATTTTTTTGTTGTTTTTCAGAAGCTAATAACTGGTATTTATAATAAATAAACTAATTTAAATATGTAGTTACACCCAAAATGTGCGGGTTTAAAAACAATCGAAGGAAATAAAACTGTAATAAAGTGCAGGTGAATTGCCTTGATTTAAATAATGTAAACTTCGGTGTAACTGGAAAATATAATATACAAGATACGACAAATTTAACCACCTACATTTTGATAGTGCGGTTCTGACTTTGACATACGTTCGAAACATGTAGAGTACAATAAAATAAAGGTTTCTTATCAAATATATCTTAGTGAAGGTTGACTTAGAGTATTATTTATCCCCATTTAACTTGTCACTTCACTTCAAGTATGGAAAAAATATCTTTTTTTCCTAAATACAGGGTGATTCCTAAGTTGATACTTCTTTTTTAGCTGTGTATAGAAGACATTAAAATAAACAACTTTTTCAAATACCTTTTTTCAAAAAACTTAAAAATAGCCGAGTTACAGAAGTAAAAAATCTAAGTGCGGGCCTGGTAATCAAAACGTAGCCCTTACCTTTATATTGTTTTTCTCCGTTTTTTGTATTGTTAGTCATGCATTTTACGAATCGGTCGTCAGTTATTTATTTTGGCAATTCGCTGCGCGGTGTGGTTTTCTGAAGCAAGTTAATTGGTGAAAATGGTAAAATTTGAAAACAATGAACTAACTATAGTGATAATTTATGTCGTAAAAGTGCGGATGTTTCTTCTCTACGCCCAGAAGTTTTCTTAATGTTATTCAACGGGCAAGTTAGGCAGAACCGTATTTGATTTGTGGTGTAATAAATGAATGTAAGTACTTTATTTTTGGGTTTTTTGAAAAAGGGTACCTACTTGCAAATGTTCTTTATTTTAATGCCTTCTCTACGCAGCTAAAAGAGAAGTATCAACTTAGGAATCACCCTGTATAAGCCCAAAACTTTCCACAATAAAGTACCCCGATCCGGCCAGTCGTTACGATCTTGGTACGTAGGTAAAGAGGGATGGGGGTCAGAAATTGAAGATTTTGCGTTACGTATTTTATAAACGTCCCCTAATAATATCAAAATTCACCTGGCTGAAAAGTTATTATGTGATTTTTATAACATATTTTAATTTACATTATTTACTATAGTAAAGTTTAACAATAATTTAATGATCTAATCTGAGCTAACAAACCTTATGACTTGTTGCTGGTTGAATGTTACATGTATTAAATAATATTACTGTCGCAATTACATTAATAAATAACATATTAAAAAATTTAAATTAGAATTGTTTGGTGTAATTTGTATTTCTTTAAAAAAATCTTAGGTATGTGTTATAATTTTTAATATTTGTTATGAAATAGCATATTTAACGATAAAATTTTATAATTTGTTGTTAGCCAGTTTAGACAATTTAAAAATAATTGGCTCACCTACTTTGCTACTTAAAATAATGTAAAAATATTAAGTAGTTGTATTAAATTAATAAAATAATACTTTAGGAAATGCAGTTTTTTGTCATTTGAACCAGGAAACACAACAATAATAATAAAAATGTCTAGACTAAGAATTATTTTTGAATTACTATCATGGTTTATAGTATACACTAAAGGAAAAAATATAATTTTATGGAAAATTATTCTGCTAAAAAAAATATTTTACAAAATAAATTAATAATTTCTTTTACGAAAATTGGCGACGGTAATTGTAAACCAGAGATTGTAATTCGGGCCAAGAATAACAGCAATTTAAGGCGGTAAATTTTAGCACGGTCGGAACCACTTAATAGCGACATTTTGTCAACTCAGAAAATCCCGCTAAACGATATTTTAAACGTAATTTTCTCGGAATCCACACACACAATTTTGTAAAAACCTGTTTCATATTCAGCGGCAATTATATTTCTTTTCAGCGAATCGAAAATCTGGTTTCATGCTTCTCCCAGTCCGGAGACTTTAGCGCCTAAAAAATCGATTAGCTTGATTTTTTGGTTAGCAAAATGTCACCATTATTAGGGGACGCTTATAAATTATGTAAGGCAAAATCTTCAATTTCCGACCCACTCCCCTCTTCAACCTACGCAGTGGCGGCGCCAGGGTGGGCACCGGCCCACCCTAGAAACATGAGTACCCCCCCCCCCCACCCCCAAAATTGATGGATTCGGTTTTGTAATGGAATTTTCGGGGGAAGAGGGACTTGGCTATGAAAGCTTTGATGAGAAAAGAGTGGTGTTGTATGTTATTTTTAAGAGAACGATGCCCTTTTTTTTTAGACGTCACTTTGGACAAGAGAAAAGTTTTGTTTGTCTCTGCTTATGGCGTTATAGAGCGTGGGGAGATGGCGACCTTTTGTTTTTTTTTAGAAGTCACTTTTGATTTGGGTCGTGGTGCCCACTCAAAAATCATCGGGCCCACTAGTGCTTACTCATCCCAAAAATCCTGGGGCCGCCACTGCACCAAGATCATAACGACTGGCCGGATCGGGGTACTTTATAGTGGAAAGTTTTGGGCTTATATTTAGGAAACAAATATTTAATTTGAAGAAGTAGTGAAAGTGAAGTAAAGTGGCAAGTTAAAGGGGAGAAATAATACTCTAATGCCCGTATTCTCCATTTTTTTATAAAGCGAACTTTATTTAAGCTCCCTTAAATTTTAAAGCTGGCTTAAATTAAATTTGATAAGCACCGTAGACAGTTTTTGGTTACTTAACTAAGCCTTATTTTGAGCTGGCAACGATGCGGTTATTCTCTTCTTTTTTTAAGAGTTATTAGCTGCAGCAACTAATGACAATCTACGCCTACTTTGTGGTATCGTTACTAACTTTGTGTTGTGGGTTTTTAACCTTAGCTTTCAAAACATTTTCAACCAGCCCGGTGAAACTTCTTATGGGCGGGATCGCAGCTAGAGTGACGTCAGACCTCCAGACTTTTTCAAGTTAGGACCTACGTTTATCCCCATTAGTTATGTGTTAATATTACACCTACGTAGTTATTTCTACAAAGAGAGCTACGGCAGACGAACTTGGTCTGACTATATTTGTCTCTTTTTACATCGAATGGAGATAACTTGATGCAGACAGAGATAGGTACTTGACATGAATAGCACGAGCTGTTAAATTATTTTACAACCTAACTTTCCTGTTTTGAGCTTGACCACCAGCACAAATCATTGACATTTGTAATGTCAATGGCACAAATGGAATTGCCCCTTTTTCTTTCTTCATAGCTGTAAATCGGACCAGGCTTTTTTGATATTTTTATATTATTTTTAATTTTCTAATCTGTTTACCAAAAGGACCGTTTTCTTTTTGTTGCAGGTAAGTAAATCTTTAGTTATTTTTATTCGTTATTTATTACATTAGTTTACCTACTTGTTGCAAAAATAATTATGTTCCAAACATATTTTTACTTTAAGGAGATTTTCACTTAATAATTTTTATTAATGTAGATGTGTACTAAATCATTTATAGTATATTTATTAATTGTAGGTAACACAAATACCTACAAAATATATTTTTTTTGCTATTCAATTATTTAGAATTTAGACTATTAGAAAATTTTAAGTCTGTCGAGTGTTCTAGTAAGTAATTCATTAATTTTTTTATTTTATATTCTTTTAGGTTAGCTATTTCAAGAAGTACCTATAGGTACATAATTCTTTGATGATTATGCATGTTGCATGAATAAATGTCCCATGAGAATCACTACAGCTGGTAATGTAGGTTAATCTGGGAAAGTAAGTACATTTTGGGAATATAAAGAAAAAACGAGGTACTGATCTTACCTATATTTTCATCGTAGTTGTCAATAAAATTAATTATAAGCTGATTTCTGAAGTTTTATTTCTAATTGTACAACTTTAATAAATAACATTTTAAAATGATATTTACAGCTTAAAAATCTAATCAGAAAATCCTAATATTTAATTTTTACTCTACTTGAAAAATCAAATAAGAGGATTATTGTGAATAATTTGATGGCCTTAAATATCATTTTAAGGTTTTGTGTGCAACATTTTTTAAAATTGCCATATTTGAAAGTCCCGCCTATAGCCGAAAGGTTGTCCAAATTTTTGCACATAAAATTTTAAAATTATATTTACAACCAACAAACTATTCACAATCCTCATTTAATTTTCCAAGTATAGTAAAAATTAAATATTAGGATCCTGATGGTTTTTTAAGCTGTAGGTAAATATCATTTTAAAATTTTGGCGGCCAAAATTTTTAAAATGGTCATATTTGAAAGTCCCGCCTATAGACCAAAGGTTCCCTCCAGACCCGATGGTGGCGCTGTTTTGACGTTTCTTATGTCAAATTTGCTTCGACCAATTAAAACGTTTGTTTGCCTTCTTTCTATGTTTGTCTTCGTTGTTTTCAACTGACATAAAATTTTCTTTCTTTCATAATTTTCCTTTTCCTGCTAAAATGGAAGAAAAAAAGGTGCTATAATTTTATATATTCAGAAAAATCATTCCTATTCAGATTAATCGCTGACAAATATGCGATTGAAGACAAAAAAAACAACCGTGCTTCCGTAAAAAAAACGGTAAGAACTGTGGAAATTCGTTGAGTTAGACTTTAATACGGTAAATCCTTCAAATAACTATCGGGATGCTAATCAGCTAAAAAAAATATACTGTAATAAGAAGAAAGAGCTACGTAAAAAAGTGGCAGAGGAGAAAAACAACATTTTTTTGACTGGCGGTGGACTGCCCACAAAAACTACTTTTACAAGATGATGTTGATAATATACTTCTCGTTCATAGATTCTTTTGGAAAATCCAAGATCTATATTCAAAATATCTCCATCGTTCTCAATAAATATTTCATCTTCTATTTCCATATTTAACTTCGAAAAATAGGAATATGTATTACAAAACAAGAGCAAAGAAAAGTCAAATACGGCGCAGACGCGTGGTTAAGCCTGCAATATTTAGGGCTTAAAGTTAATTGAGCTTAAGTCTCCAAATAGCGACCGCGAATACGAAATCAGCAATTTAAACTGTATTAAATTTTAAGCCGGCTTGAAGCGTTACGGAGAATACGGGCATAAGTCAACCTTTACTAAAATATATTTGATAAGAAACGTTTGTTTTATTATACTCTACACTCTACATGTTTCAAACTTATGTCAAAAAAATCGATTAGCGGGTTTTTGTTTAATGTCACCAATTACCCAGGTTTTGCCAACCAACGAAATCCCGCTAAACGATATTTCAACCAGTGAAGAACCAAATAGTCCTTTTGAAAATAACTAGTAAATAGGAAGTACCTACTTAAAAACTGAACAAAAACTAATTTATAAGCTTATTTAATTATTTTTATTTATGTGCGACGCTAGACCAGACATATATTAAAAAACAAGTTATCTATTTAAAAAAAAACGTCTGAGTAAATATTTGGAATATATTAATTAGCAACAACGAAAGAATATGAATAAACTCTTCTTTGTATAGAAGAATTTGTCCCAGATTCGAGAAGAATTCCATGTCACCATGCAGGAGCGGAAAGTGACAGCGATGGTGTTCAAAGCAAGGTTTATTTATTGTTTTCTTTTATGTACACCTTGATGTAAAGTGCATAGTCATAGTAAAGTTAAATGTAAAAAATTCTTGTAAGGAAACGTTTAGCGGTATGACAATTAAGAAGTAATGATAAAGTTTAAAATTTAATCGATAGTATCTATTTATTTTAGTCCCTTTTTTATCTATTATCAAAATTAAACTAACGTATATTATGTACTTTTATCTACCTATTTTTGGGCAAGGGCCTGTCGACATATTAAGCACCGGTTCCCGCAGATCACCGAAGTAAAGCGGTGTCGAGCGCGGTTAGTACTTGGGCGGGTGACCGCTTGGGAACACGGCGTGCTCTTGCCTCAGGGAAGAGTGTAAAATGAATCGACACCTAACCATCCTATTCACGCCGGACAGGCCGGATAAGATCGGATATCTCGTAGGATGAAGGTGCCGTTTCACACTCCCCAGTCGATAGATCACATTTGTGGTCGATGACCGGTTCAAGATGGCCTACGTAGTCTGCGAACCGTAAAAAAAAATTTTAAAAAAATAAATAAATAAAAATATCTACCTTTTATTAAAGGATCTTTATAGTTCTCTTTTATTAAAGGATCTTTATAGTTCTGATGATTCGAAATGTTACTTTTTCTACTTCCACATAAATATTGTCTGTCTACTTTATAACCGAGCGATTGAATAAATGGACTTTACTTACCTACCAGTTAACTAAACGAATATGATTTTATATCCATTCTTGTTATGACATGAAACTAACCAATCACAGTGGTCAGATCATTGAGAAAGATGACAAACACACCAAATTTCCACGTTAATTTTACTACTTAGTCGTTTTATGACACTTATGTTAAAGAATATGCAAACCTGTCAGATTTATTTATTATTTAAATCAAAACATTTATTCCGCATTTTATGCATAAGTAGGTACACCAATTTTAATCAATTTTTCATAAGGCGCGCACGAAAAGGTGCTAAAAGATATGAGACTTAAAATGTATATTTGCTGAACTAAAGATTTGTGCACACATATTCACTTTCTTATTTCAAAATTCGACAGTTTTCGACTCATTTTTTTGACATTTCCTACAAAATTTAAAACATACAATTTATATACTTAATGCCTTATCGAAATGAAAGTTTGTACTTGCCTTTGTTGTGTTGGTTTTGAGTGATGTAATAATGTTTCGTTCATGTAACGTTTTTTTTCCCCGAGGGCTCGTCCATATGCTGGATGCACTTAGGCCCGGTTTTGCCCCACTCGGTGATCCCAATTCCTTGCACTAGTTTGTGTAGGTCAACTGGGGAGCGGGTCAGGATGTCCTCTCCAGTTTTGGTTGCCCAAGTATTCGTTGCCTCTTCCGATCTAGTGACTCGCAATGACAAACTATGTGCATAATCTACAGTTAAGGTCTTCATTGTACAGTTGCATTCTGTGCAGATGATTATTGACAGCCATGTGTCCTGTCATAATTCCTGTAATAGTTTTCATCTGATTCCTGTTAATTTAAAGTAGCTGTTTCGTTAGTCTTGGGTCTGGATCCCCAATGAAGCATTTGCTACGCTGTGTCCATTCCTGATCCATAGCTTTATGGCATCTCGTACTGTGCACCTTGGTACTCCGCGTGCCGGTTCTGAACCAATGAATGTCTTTTCTGAGCCTTTCTTCGCAAGTTCATCCGCTTTTTCGTTCCCTGTAATACCTTTGTGTCCTGGTCCCCACTGCAGTATTATTTTATTTACCTTTGCCAGGGTATCCAATTCCTCTTGACATTCCCATACCAGTCTTACCTTGCTACACATTAGTGATCTAAGATCCACTTATTGAGGTAAGCCCTACTATTGTTTTCATACGCACACTGGAATATGGCGTAGATTTCTGCCTGGAACAGTGTGGGAGACTTTTCCAGAGGGAAAAATTAGTTTTTCTTCGGTCTTACTCGATGTCTTAACATAGTTACAATTTTACTATATTTTTCATTTTTTTTTAAACAGAGTAGAGACAACTTTTGTTCAGCTTGTTTCAATAATGCATAAAAATACATCAGAGTAACCAATACAAAAAAATATTGATGGTATCTCACGCACGTCGTGAAAGCAAGCAAAACCTTTCATGTTCTTAAGGATCACCCTGTATATAGGATAGGATAAGGATGAAATTAGGCCTTAAGGGCACTTTAGTAAAATAAAATTTTATACTCCTTCCTTCAAAAAGTATTAGTTGCAAAATCTGAACAAATTCTTGGTTATAGTCCTCTATGAGCTCCCCAATGACAAACTCATACTTCACCAGTTTATAACCCCCTCTCCTTAAAAAAAGCTTTTATCACACTTAATGTATGGAGCAAAAAAACAGGGTATTAAAATTAAGTAGTCAAGAATTTTTATTTTTTCTGGCTTTCAGAATAGCTAATATAAGTTCGGAATTACCAAAGTGCAAAATAACTCATTGAAGAATGTAGTCCAATACCCATTTAATCATGTTATACAATTTTGCTATTCAAGGCCAGAAAGCTTGTTAGTTATTGTTTAGTGTCGTCATAGTGGAATACCATCTTCTTTTGTAAAGGTTAGAAAAAGTAAGTGATGATTGGATTGCAAAAACATCTTACGTCTTCATTCCTTAAGTCCTAAGATTATTTGATTGATTGATTAATTACTAACTTGTAATTATTAATTATATTATGATAGAAAGCTATGTTATAAAAAAACGGTGGTAATAAAAAAAAATTTAACTCATAAAAAGTCTACTAATATGTTTTAAAAAGACCGACAACCCGGAGAGATTTCCTACCTATACTATATTAAATGTAAAAAGTGAATCCCATGCAGTGGATATTTCAACCGCATGCTATAATTATTTTGTATCAAAGCGAAAAACCACATCTACTATAATTTGCAAAAAGCGCAAAATGGCTGTAATTGTTTTATAATTATCACATAAAACCATACATTTAAACGGTTTAAATGAAATTCATGGTATTTTACCATATTTTTGATTAATTACTGTTAATACTTTTGTATTTTAAGGTAAAAATCAAGAACTGGCATCTGCGCATTTAAAAAATTTGGACAGATCAAAAGTAGAAACTCCACGACAAGATATAGTAAATTCCAAGTACGTTTCTAAAGGTTTGACGTTTCTTTTGTCAAACGCGTTGGCCAACATGTAATTTAAAGATTTCTTAATTTAGAAAACGGCTTTTCCACACGAATGGCTAGATTCATGAGATGGATATATAACTTACCGCAAATTCACATGTACATGACAAAGATACACACTGAACACTCCAATATGTTTCCCTTCAATCAGGTAAAACCCGTCAATATTGTTAGAGAACCTGACATCGATACCGTTAGTATGTGTATCTCTTTCTTATACTTTTGCCTTTGCATATCTCCCTCCGTTCTTCATCCAGCCGCGTATCTTCTGTACGTTCTTTCAAAGCCGGCATTCATTTGTTCACGGGTTGAATAATAAGTGGAGTATTGGCAGTAGAGTTTTGAACTTTATTTGTTTTGAATCACAACATTTCAACTGGTAAGTATCTCAAGTCGTCTTAAGGTGAATACTGTATTCAAGTACATGTACCATCGCGCCGATAAAAAACTGGGACAGGAAATTTTTCTATTTTCTCCTAGACTATTAAGAATAATTTTACATCAAGCCTGGTACCAGTAAAATGTCATGAACATTTGCATGTCAATAAAGATTGTCACTTTATGATTGACTCGTCAAACATACAATCATATATTATTTGTAAATATGCCACAATTAACCCCCCAGCAAAAGGCAATTATTTATAGTCGGTTGCGAGATAGTGTTGCTATTAGGGATATTGCAGATGAACTAGGAGTAAGCAAGAATACCGTGCTATTGGCAAAACAAAAAATAGCAAGACATGAGACTATTATTAGGAATGCAGGTTCTGGTCCCCCTAAAATTTCTACTGATGATCATGATAGAAGACTGGTTAATTATCTAAGGGATCATCCCTTCGAAACTGCAATCAAGGCAAAAGAAGAGACGAATTTTCCAGGTTCTGCAAATACCGCTAGAGACAGGGTTCGAAATTCCGATATACGAAGCCGTTGTGCTGCCAATAAAATTTTTTTAACGGAAATAAATAAACAGGGCAGGTTAGAATTTGCACATGAATATATTAATCAAATAAATTTATGGGAAACAGTTATATTTTCTGACGAGAAAACTTTTCAGTCATGCAATAATGGGAGAATTCGGGTGTATAGGCCTTCCGGCATGCGGTATGATGAGAGATACACCCACAAAACCAACCAAAGTGGGCGTTCCTCCATAAATGTTTGGGGCTGAATTAGCGCTAGAGGACCAGGACTTTGCCAAATCGTCGAAGGAAGACTAACTGCAGCAGTATACGTTAATATACTAAACGAAGTGATGATACCATCGGTAAACGCTGTATACGGTCAAAATTACACATTTCAGCATGATAATGCTCCAATACACACAGCGCGCATTGTACAAAATTTTCTCCAAGAAAATAACATAGCAGTTCTTCCCTGGGCTTCGAAGAGTCCCGATTTGAACCCGATAGAAAACATTTGGGGTGCCATGGTCAAATCTATGTATAAACATGATTTTCAATCTAGAAACAGGGATGAATTACGTCCTAGGATAAATCAAGCTTGGGATGAAATAACTGTCGAATTATGTAGAAACTTAGTTTTAAGTATGCCACAAAGGCTCCAAAAAGTAATAAACAGAAATGGTTCTATGACCAAATATTAATTTTGTGTTGTTTTGACAAACTTTGTGTTCGCAATTTTTTTCTTTTTATTAAATGTATTTTATTACCTGTATTAGCTTTATTTTTTATTTTGTGGTAATGCTAAATATAATAATTTATAAAATATTTGACTTTAAAAAAATCTAATAAATTTACTTTATCCATATTATATGATGTCTCTCAAATTTAACCACCCCGTATCGAAAAATACAAAACATTCCATTATGTAACCTAGGTTACTTTTTAAATTTTGAATGTTTTTCCTTTTTAGCTCTAGACACCTTTTATAGTCTAGGGGATATGTATTTCTTACATTGTTTTTGTAAATCTCTTGTCCCAGTTTTTTATCGGCACAATAGTACATATACTTATAAACGTCTCGTATTTTTAAATATTTACTGCTAAAATTACGAAAATAACTTTTTTGTGTCACTGGGTACCTATATGTTTTATGTACTCTGGCATACCCATTTTATAGTGGATATTTCTAGTTTTGTGATGGATAATAACTAATTCCCCAAATTTAATGTGTTTGTTAATGATTTAGTGAGAGTAATTAGTAAGTTCTTGTAGCTTCACAGGTCAATGATTTTAGCGTACTTTCTCATTATATTACCGGTCATAATTTGGACACATTCCTACTTTTACCAATAGAGTAATATTTATTAATGAAAAAATTAGGCCTAGCCCGTAGCCGTCCATACCTAATGTGTTACTTTATTCACGAAATTTTATAAATTGAAAGTTGAAAACCGCACTATCAATAAATGTTGGTGTTTATATTAATAAAAAAAAGTTGGTTTATTTTTCAATCAAAGTGCGAATCCATCAACCAAGGAGAGTTATAATATGGTATATAGTTAAGTTTTATAAAAATAGCTATCTCTATAGCGAGAAACCCAAGTTCAGTAGTCGTACTGTTAAGTAAACTAAATTTAACTTCAAAACAAGGTCTGTCTTCAAAAAAAGTTTCTATTTTTGTATTCCTGGTACAATGCAGAACCTTTTGCAATATACAGGGTGTCCCAAATGAGGATACACTCTACGAGGATCTCGTAAACCATAGAAGATGGATAAACTAGAAAAATGATGCGCCCTACTAAATTTTCCAATGCTGTGTTTTCGAATTTAAAAAGCTCCGAATCCTTCCGAATATATTTGGGCAAAACCGAATTTTCGCGATTTTGTTTTATTTTTTTCCGACTCCATGTGAAGAGATGTGTTAAAATAAAGTTGACATACTCCTTACCACTTTTTCTCCTCTACAAGTGGGTATTTACATTTTAAACCCGACGTTTCTTTTTTAAAACCATCATCAAACTGATTTTTTAAATACTTAGTCGGGAAATTTTGTGTCAAATAAAAAATCTAATTACAGCAACTTGTAGAGGAGACGAAATTGTAATGAGAATGTAAATTTTATTTTAACATATCTTTTTAAAAAATAAAAACAAAATAGTGAAAATTCGGTTTTGCCAATATCTTCGGAAGAATTCTGTGTTTTTTAAATTTGAAAACACAATATTGCAGAATTTAGCATGGCGCAACTTTTTTCTAATTTAGCCATATCTGTTTTTCTATGGTTTACGACATCCCTGTAGAGTGTATCCTTATCTGGGTCACCGTTTGTATAAGTGTAATATATAATATAGTGTGTCTACTTAAGTTGGAATCACATAGAACACTTTTTAATTACTAATTTTAAGAGAAAAGATATTCTTAAAAAAAGTTTTGCATGGTCTAAAACCTAAAATGATATAATCAGATTACAAAAATTTGCAGTCTTATACGAGTTTTGTCAAAAAATATGAATTTTACTTAAGAGTAAAGTACTTACTAACTTTATTTTTCGAAATATCGGGTGAATAGATATGATTTTATATTTAGTTTTTAGTTCTGATCAACTTTTTTTACAATACAACAATATTCGGTATTATCAAAAATTAAGGTCATAAGCAATATTTACATTTTCTTACATACCTCGAATACGACTGTATAAATTTGATATACTTTTAATCATATAATTTCAGGTTAGAGATCATGAAGAACTTTTTATGAAGAATGACTTTTTTTTCTTAAAATAATAATAACATTTTCACACTCTATAAACATTAAAAATGATGGTCCAATATAATTTAGTTACCAGTTGTACGTCAGTTTGCCATATTATGTTGATTATGTGAAGAAACCATTATCAATTGAAATATCCGTCATTTTACATTCATTATAAACTAAGTGCAACATCAAATTATTGCACCGTCAAATCGGTTACAGAATAGTATGTAGGATGCGCGATAGACGGAAAAACATTACTAATTTAAAGAATAATACGCCTAGAGTATATGCTAGTTTTACCATCCCTCAATAAAATACTTGATTCCAATACTAGCTTATTCTTAAATAATAAAATTAAGGTTTATTGAATCTATAAATAAAAAATAATTTATAGTAAAAATATTGACACTGCGTCAGTGTCTCAAAGGTGAGGTACTGACATCCCCGGAGCGGGTATAAGCATTTAAAAAAGTACCTATGTCCGAAATTTAGTAGGTTTAAGAATACAGGGAAGAATGTAAAAAATTATCATTTTTCTACTCCCACATGGAAATTTGCTGTTTCCTGTACACTTAAGTGGCGGCTATTCCAGTTAACTGTGCGGCAAAATTTCATATCCATCCTAGTTAGGATATGAAACTGACCAATCACAGTAGTCAATTACAGAGAAGCCAAATTTACATGTTATAAATTCGTTTTCTGACAGTTGAGATAACTTAGGTTAACAATATGCTTCAAAAATATGCAAATCTGTCAGATGAAATTTGTTCTTTTTTAAATTAAATCAAAACATTTATCCCAGAGTCTATGTATACACAATATTTTCCTAAAGAGTACACGAAATTGAAGGTATAATAACAAAATTAATACCAAAATATATTTCTACCAAATTATTGTTATTTTCTGACCGAACTAAAGATTTGCACACAGACCCACTTTCTTATTTCAAAAATATCTCTACATATTTCCACTCATTTCTAGACAATTACTACAAGCTTTGCATAAAATGTACTATAATATACCTATCAAATGAACGTTTTCTTACTAACCTTGGTTATTTTATTTTTTTCATATAAATAATATTATTATAAATACTTGTTCACGGGGATATTTTCCGATAAATTCTGAACGGGGATCCAACCCCAATTGATCTTAACACTTTTAATATACGCAACAAACATATAAAATTAACTGGTAATTCTTCTTTAAATGGTGAAACTTAAAGATAACCTGATAAAACAGACGAAATTATAAGATTTCTAGAAAAAAAAACCAAAACCATTTTTCACTAAAATTTTTTAGGTTATGTTATTTCTAGATTTCTACTTACACTGTTGCCACTTCTCTTTCCACGTTAACAGTGTTGCTAGTTTGTAAATTGGCGATTATTTTCAAAAATTTCACCATAGCGAACGTTAAAAATTCATATTATTGCACAAAATCCATTTTTAACCCGTAAGTACTACTATCGGGTCCGTGGGACCCATGAAGTATTAGATTCATCTAAATTCGGTAGAAATAAAAGAATGGGGGTTGCGGCCGTCTAGCTATGTTTTCTTCTGCCAGGGCCTTGCTATGCGCAGTAGTGTGTATGTGTGTCCGATTTAGCCAGTCGTTCTTTACAGTGACGTTGGGTCCGTTGGACCCAATAGTAGTAGGAGTGTAACTTATTTCATTAATGGATTTTATATATATAAAATTAATTGAATGCTGCTAATATTTTAAATCTGACATTTCAAGAACCTCCTATGCCTGCTCAAACGCTTCAGAGATCAAAAAGACCAAGATGTGGCATATGTCCCTAAAACAAGGATCGGAAAACTAGTAATCGATGTTCAACATGTAAAATACCTGTTTATCTCCAGTGCTCCAGTGTAATATGTAAAAACTGTATTTAATTTGTTTTTTTACTTTTTATAAATAATATATGTTTATTCCAACTTGTTTTTAGAAATAAAATGTTTATTTTCAATTAGTGGAAATTTTTATGAAAAAATTTAAAACGGGTCCGTGGGACCCGATAGTAGCAATTATGGAACAAAAATTGGCTAGTAGTACTTACGGGTTAACTATTTAAAACGAATTCTACAGCTATTTTGTTGTACTTTCCGAGTTATAATTCTTACGCAAGCAGAATACTACACAACGATTACGATTGAGAAAATAAATTATTCGTTTTTATTAATACATATATCGCTTTTTGTCTGTTATTCTGCAAAAAGCCGAATGTGAGAAAGATAGATATATTCAAAAGTGAGTTTGTATAAATATCAGAAATTTTCCAAATCGATAAATATGTTACAGTGTAATTTGGTCTATGGGTTTGCCATCAAAATTAATTTTTGTTCAATTGTTTCTTATTACCGTTCTTACAAGTTCATGGCCAACTTAAAAGACAAGTTATGACCTAATTTAAACAATTTAAAAAAATTCTTAGTATGAAGTTCGGAAGTTGAGTCGTAGAAAAAATATACTGTACAACTCGAGTGGATTGTCCATATTGCCCTCGGAAGTTTGAGCACTCCGCCTACGGCGTCGTGCTCAATTACTTCCTCGTGCGATATGGACATCATATCCACTCTTGTTGTACAAACTACTATTCCCAACCCACCCCATTCACGCCGGTAACCAGGCCGGATGATCTCGTGGGGTGAGGAAGGAGGTACACACTCCCCAATCGGTAGGTAATTTAATGGCAAGAAACCAAGAGTTGATAGCCCTTGGGGGGTGTCGCATGACTGCGGATCGTGGTTCGGAACCCACGTTAAGATGTAGGTCCCCTCGGGAATGGCCCCAGCAATGAACGAGATAAGAGGAATAAGAGAATAAAATATTACAATTATTGAGTTTTAATGTGGGTAAATCTAAAAGTTGCAAAACAAGAAGCTCTTGAAAGTAATTACCTTAATAAATTATTGATCGAAATAGTGACTCTTTTTACACCCAGTAAATTACACTTGTATTATATGTTAAATTACAAGTGTTATTTTATACTTGGTTAAGCATTAGGTTTTCTTCTGTGTAAAAAAGAAGTAACGACATCCAAACATCCGCTAATTACACGTAATAATAAATCAATCAATCAACACAAAACGGTTACAATTTCTTTTATATTGAAAGGTAAAGAAAACATTTATTACTTATTATTTATTATAAATGATTTCGTGTAAAGTTCAAAGGTTTTTCTCAGCATTTTCTTAATAAAGCAACCTTTATTTGCTAATTATTAACCGTGTGAGTCGTCGGCTGTGTGTTTAAAATACCAATCAAATGATGACATGACCGAAACTTTCTCTGTTGAAACTGCGATTATACCATCAGACATCATAACAAAATAATGTTCTTTTTTCAACCAAGGTATAAAATGTATGAAACTAAATAAAAATATAAAAGTAATTTAAATATGACTGGTATCGACGGTATGGTTTAATATAAATATACCTTTTTCTACTCCCACTTGGAAATGTGCTGTTTCCTTTACACTAAAGTGATTGGAAAAGTGAGTTATTTAGGTTAATTGAACGGATATGATAGTTAGGATACAACTGACCAAATCACAGTGGTTATACAAAGAAACCAAAGTTACATGTTGTAAATTTCACTAGTCGTTTTCTGACACTTGACAGAAGTGAGGTTAGGAATATACTTCAAAAATATGCAAATATGTCAGATGAAAATTGTTCCTTTTTAATTTAAATCAAAACATTTAACTTAGAATCTAGACATACACAATTTTTTCTTTGAGTGCACGAAATGGTGCGAAAATTGATGGTAAGTTCATATTAATGCACAAAGGCTGTGTTTAACTATTTAAAACGAATCCTACAGCTATTTTGTTGTACTTTCGGAGTTATAATTCTTATGCATGTAAAAAAAAAGACCACAAACCCTTTTTTCTTCTGTGCATTTCAGCAGAACAGTTAATCAAAATGGCTATTGTTGAGAAAAATAAATTGTTCATTTTTATAAATAAATATATCGCTTTTTGTCTATTATTCTGCAAAAGGCGGATTGAGAGAAAGATAGATATATTCAAAGTGATTTTGCGTAAATATAAGAAATGGCTCAAATCGATAAATATGTTACAGTGTAATTTGGTCCATGAATTTGTCAAAGAAATGAATATTTGTTCAATTTTTTTTAAATTATCTTTCTCACAAGTTCACGGCCAACTAAAAACTTATATTTAAAAAATTATTTTTAATTTTTAGTATGAAGTTCGGAAGTTGAGTCGTAGAAAAATATTCTCGAGTGGATTGTCCATATTGCGCTCGGAAGAATTTACTTCCTTGTGCGATATGGACATCATATCCACTCTTGTTGTACAAACTAATATTAAGGTCCGAAATTTATGCGACGAAACGCGTCTAGAGATGGATCTGGCGAAACGAAAGGGAAAATCTTTTTTAATATTAAGGTATTCTGTAAAAAATGTTGGCTGAGCTAGCTAGTAGTTTATAGTACAAGAGTGGATATGATGTCCATATTACACGAGGAAGTAAATTGAGCACGACGCCGCTGAAACTTCCGAGCGCTATATGGAGTTATACAGTATATTTTTACTACGCCTCAAAATGAAAACTTCATACTAAAAATTTTATTTAAATTAGGGCGTCATAACTTTTTTTTTAGTTAGCCGTGAACGTGAGAAAGAGAATAAAAAACAATTGAAGAAAAATTCATTTCGTTGGCAAATCCATGGACGAAATATTTTCGATTTGGGTCATTTCTTTTATTTACATCAAATTACTTTGAATATATCAACAATCTTTGTCACATTCGGCCTTTGGCAGAATGCGATATATTTATTAATAAAAATTTATGTTTTTCTGTGCTTAAACCCGCAGAACGAGACATTATCCTAAAAAAATGGGATTAATTTAATTCTCTAATTTTTGTAATTTCGTCGGTTTTATCAGATTTTATGTACTTATTTTCATTTTCCACCATTTAAGGACGACTAACCAGATATTTTTCTATATCTGTTACGTATAATAAAAGTTTTAAGATCGATTGGGGTTGGAGCCCCGTTATCGCAAAAAACCAACAAAAGGCAAGTTAAACGGTTCATTTTGCATACTACTATCCCTTGCATGCATTTACCTAATCTTGTACATAGTAATTATCTAGAGACCAGATTATTGAAATAAGAAAGTGCTTTTTTGAACAAATCTTTAGTTCGGTCAAAAAATCTGAACAATAGTTCGGTAAAATTAGATTTTGGTTTTATATCCTTAATTTTCGCACCACTTCGTCCACTCTTAAGGAAAAATAGGTGTATGCATGAGCTCTGAGAAAAATGATTTAAATAAAAAAAATAACAAATTTGATCAGACAGATTTGCATCTTTTTGATGTAAATTCTTAACCTCACTTTTGTAAAGTGTCATAAAACGACGTGTAAATTTGGTTTCTTTATAATTGACCACTGTGATTGGTCAGATTCATATCCTAATTAGGATGGATATTAAATTATATCCGTTCAGTTAACCGGAATAGTCCATTTATCCAATCACTTTAATATAAAGGAAACAGCAAATATCCATGTGGGAGTACAAAAAATATATAAACAAAGTCCCTGGGATTAAGTATGCATTGAAATATTATACGGGTATTTTACCCTTATTTGGACACTACAAAAGCATACAATTTTTATTATCTCTTTATTGTAATGCCTTTAATGCGCACCCAATACGCTGTAAGAATCTAAGGATATTTGTCTATCAATGTCCAAAGATGGACGACTAGTGGATGTAGAAATATAATATAATCCACAAAATGAATTTTTTGCCCTGAGGACATGTAGATAATTACTAATAACCCTTAATTTAAAGAATTTGTATTTAGTTATTCTCTTCTTCTTTTTTGCGTGCTTTTTATGCGTGACGAAAATCTCAACAAATTGGTGTACATTTTTTTATGGTTTTAAAACCATTAGCTTAAAGGTAGTCTACTTGCTTTAATAAACTGAAACTTATCATGAAGATAACTGTGTATACTTACGCTTAATCTAACCGTTCATTAGAAAACAGACTCTAATTTCTTGACTAATCATTTTAATACCCAATTGACGCTTTAAATTTAAAGAATCTTGCGGTTATTGACCATGGAAAATATTAATATTTTGGGAATCCCAATAGATATTTATAAAACCACGGACTAAAATTTTCAAAGGGCCAGAAATAAACTTGTTGCAAATTTTTTTAACAAAAATATTTTTTAGAAGACAATGCATTTCCGTTTTATGTAACGCCGACTCCCTAGAAAGTACTGACACTCTTTTTAAACTTTTAAACTGATAAAGACCTCGGCATTTAAATAACAATTATTTCTTCGGGTATAATGGTATTTCTTGAATCTATTGCATAATGAACAAAACTTAATTATTTCCTATTCGTTTCGTTAACTGCACCAGTAATTGAACCATTTACTGCGAAAAAGGGAAATATCCTAATTTTAATTAAATTTACTTTTTTGTATATTATTTACATGATGACCTTCAATTAATTTAGAAACGATGTTGGCATTTATTTTGATTTATTGCAGAAATACATATTTTTAGTAGTTACAGGAGGCATATTTCTGTTTCCTATGCAGTTACGATTATTCGAGCGATTACTTATTTCCATACTCGCACAGGATATGATCGTGCATACGGTTCTCCAAAAGTCATCTTCAGAACGGAATGTAAGGGAGGACCTTTCATTTCTTATGCGAGTATGGTAATGGATAGTTGTAACCGCATAGGAAACGAAAATATGGTTACGGGCGAGTATAAAGGATGTTTTTAAAATAGGAAAAACGGAGAGGATGTAAAATAAAGATCTAATGAATTGAGTCTCGACACAGGTAAATATTTTAAATAAAATTATGTAACAGTTCATTACTGCTTGAAAAATAAACCCCCTCTTCCTTTTGATGTCACTGAATTTCACTAAATGGTGACATACAATTATTTCAGCTTAAATATATTGAAAGATGCATACGTAAACTGTATTTTTCATCTAACGGACTTTCAGATTTACCTTTAATTTTTTAAATATGCAGTAGTTAATTCTCGTGTAAATGGGCCATTTTTAAATATTATTTTCTCTCAATGAAAGCCCTAAATTCAAAATCTAATAATTGTCATAACCCAGAGGATGCTTACTGGCATATTACCAAGTGAATTTTTAAATTAATATATACAGGGTCCTGCACCTCACCTCCCGTCTTCTATAGCTCACTTATTAATTAAGTTAGGATTTTGACATTTTGCAGACTTTACCTGTATCCTAAGGCGCATTTTAGGAACATATTTTTGTTTATATAGGGTGTTCCAAAAAAGTGTGACGTCATAAGGATCTATTTTTTTTTTTAGATTACATGCCATAAATATTCTTACTTATTTGTATGCCTCTTATAATTGCCTTCATACCCATACAAATTGTTTTTTAAGGTCACCTTTGATATTTATTCATAATAATGACTATTGGAATAGTTGATAAAGAGTTTCTGCAAATAAGTTTTGATGCATTAGAAATTGCGATAGGGTTGTAATTAGGACAAATGTTTGATTTTTAATTCTGCATCGAATGACATAATAATATACAGAGGTTCCAATTTAAAATAAGAAAAATAAATTGCTCTAAAGTTTGCAAAGTTTGTCACTAAACTTTGGACACCCTGTTCAATTCGAATTAATCAAACTTGGTTAACGACCTTATTTATTAAGTATCTTTGTATAATTTTATTAACGAGGCATTATTTTTATTTTTTATTAATATTTAAAACCAGTGTTAATTTTTTTTTCGCCTATAATACTGAACCGATATCATTAAAATTTTGGGGGTATTTAGGCATCAAAATAAGTAAGAATATTTATGGCATGTAATCTAAAAAAATAGATCCTTAAGACATCACACTTTTTTGGAACACCCTGTATAAACAAAAATATTTTCCTGAAATGTGCCCTAGGATATACAGGTAAAGTCTGCAAAATATCAAAATCCTAACTTAATTAATAAGTGAGCTATAGAAGACGGTGAGGTGCAGAACCTTGTATAATAATATGGAATAAATTTTTTTTAAATGTGAGAAATTGTTATTTACCGACATTCACAATTTTGGTTTTACTGCAGAACGGAACATTTGCGTGATTCAAATTATTTTTTAAAAAATCATTACAGTGAAATATTTATTTTGATACCAATTTAAAGCCGAGTTTAACTAAATATTTAGATTAAAGGCCAGAAGAGAGAAGAAAGTTTCAAGGAACATAGGAAGTTTTAAAAAATTTGTGAATCGTCAGATGTCACTTTTCTAAAATAAACGATTCACTTATTATCCCAAGGCCGCAGAACCTACCTTTTTGAAAATAGTCCTTATCAATCGCCAAGCATGCCATTATCCTATTATCCCGCTCACTGCTCACAACACTGCATCACCGCTCGCAGGCGCGCGTTGCAGGACACAGAAATAACGGAAACAATTGCACATCGCTTGGTCGTACCGGACCGCAGGAAACAACGGACTAAACAGTCTCATGCAACAGCAAAACAACTGAAAACGACGACGGCCTTCTTCTCGGGCATGGCCTACCTAGTGTAGGTCCCCTATAGTGTTAACTCTAGGTGCAGAACGTAGAACGACGAAAGATATATGAAAGTGTGCAGATACAAGGCAATCGGTAGTCATTGACGGCGAAAGGTGGTTTAATTACGACATAATAACAAGAGCAGTGCTTGAAACAATACCAAAATTATTATTGTCAGCTGTTGTTTAGAATATAAAATTATCTAACCTTAACTAATGGCACCGTTACATTCTTAGGATTGGGACGGTTGTATTTGCTTGTTAGTAATAATTCGTAGTTACGTATAAGCCTATCTAGGGGCACTAGAAAATGTTTCCCCTAGCAAGAAAAATAAAGATGCTTTTGTAAAATTTTATTTTTAAACTTTTTTCAAGGAGATTCTTACTTTTCTTTAGTCGTCGCCTTAAAATAATTTTCATTTGTATTTGTTTGTAGCGACATACAGGACAAATTCGACATACCAGCATTGGAATCTCGGAAACCATAGGAGTTAGAGAAACGGTTAAAAGGGAGCAGAGTTGTGTAATTCGGTGCTGATTATAATGCTGCTTTAAAAGTTTTCAAATTACGAATACTTCCGATTTTATTCGAAAAAAAACAAATTTTGTAAAATCGTTTTTATTTTTTCCTGAGCTCATTTGACTAACGATTTAAAAATTAATTACATTGTGTCATTGTCACTTTTTCCCCTCTACAAAATGACGTTACTAAACTAAAGATCCGCCGTTTGGTCTCCGAGGGGCCATCACCAACTTTACTTTTTTAAGTACGGACCTGGATTTTTTAAAACCGATTTTTAAACCCTTCTACCCTTAAAATGTAATGGCGATATTACTTTCTCATAATGATGAATTTTCCTTGCTTATTTTTTTAAATTCATAGTTTTTACACTTTTTGTCAGTCCAGTCCTGGCAACGAATCACAATATTAATTAAAAACTTTATTTTATTTAAAACATTCATACATAAGTAATATAATTTATTTTATAAGAATTTTCTAACAATTCTAAATTTACTAATTATAAATCCTAATTTTCTAAATGTTTAAAGAGAACTTTATTTTATTTAAAACGTTTACAAATAAGTTTCATAAAATGGTTTGTCTAAAGTTCATGTTAGGTATTTAAGTAATACATGTAATACCCAAAAATGATATAGATACCACGGAAGAACGCATACAGGTTGCATTTGGTAGGATAAGGAGAAGATCGGTTGAAAGGGCTGTCGCCAAAATTGGAAGAAAAATCGATCGTTGTATTGAGCAAAACGGCAATCTCTTTGAACATTTAGAAACTCAGAATTTATTATTAGTATATTTATAATTATTAAAAATTTTTTATAAAATAAATTATATTACTTATGTATGATTGTTTTAAATAAAATAAAGTTTTTAATTAATATTGTGATTCGTTGCCTGGATCGGACTGAAAAGAAGTGTAAAAAATATGAATTTAAAAAAATAAGCAAGGACAATTCATCATTATGAGAAAGTAATATCGCCATTACATTTTGAAGGTAGGAGGTTTTAAAAATCGGTTTAAAAAATCCACGTCCGTACTTAAAAAAATAAAGTTGGTGATGGCCCCTCGGAGACAAAACAGCTGATCTTTAGTTTAGTAACGTCATTTTGTAGAGGAGAAAAAGTGACAATGAAAAAGTGTCATTTATTTTTAAATAGCTAGTAAAATGAGCTCAGGAGAAAATAAAAGCGATTTTGCGAAATTTCGGTTTTTTTCGAATAAAATCGGAAGTATTCGTAATTTGAGAACTTTTAAAGCGGCATTATAATCAGCACCGAATTGCACAACTCTGCCCCCATTTAACCGTTTCTCTAACTCCTATGGTTTCTGAGTTTCCAGTGCTGGTATGTCGAATTTGTAACACCCTGTATAGGCATAATATGGTTGAATTAAAACAAAATGCGACCAAATAAAGACGAATTCGTTGCACAAGATTTTTTTTTAAATGTTCATGACAGTTAACTCTTTTTTTCTCTATTTTTTAAGTTTGTTACAGTGGAACCCCATCGATAACAAACTCTAATATCGGGTTGCACAAAGAATTTTAATGATAATTAACTAACCAGCAAGTTTGACTGTGACATATATGACCTTCAAATAGGTTTGTAGCGGTTGTGTGCACTTTTTGAAGTGGAAGGGAAAACAAACTTTTGTATTCAAGGAAGAATTCCTAAGGAAGCACTGATGGTGGCCCAATAAGCCGAAAGCGCTCTGCATATTTTAAATATAATTTAATGCACTTGAATACAAGAGTTTGTTTTCCCTTCCATATATGACATTGGCAGAAATAATTTTTTCACAATCATATTAGCTCGTTAATCTAATTTTTAATTTACCAATTAGGCACCTTTGATTGTGAGTACAAGTTGCCTGTCAACGTCATTTATGTCAAAGCCAAACTTGCTGGTTAGTTATTCTGGTTAAAAATCTTTGTGCAACCCAACATAATACATGCAAATCTACCAAGAAATATAAAATTATTGATAACCTCATTCTTTCAGTGAGTTAAAAATGAGTATAAAAAGAAAGGTAATTTAGCATCGTATTTTATGCTAAAAACTCAAAAGATAAGGGTCAAGAACTTCTGCTCCGATCACAAGTGACTAAAAAAAAGGTCGTTAAGGAAATAATTACTTCCTCTACCAACCCACCAGCCACAGACGAAGTGTTCCACACCCTCTCCTTACCCTAAGACGATGTTAAAAGATTCTTTGGCATAATAGTTTACAAAATTTCAGAAAATATAAAAAATATAATCAAAGCATACAAAATTTCACAGAATAAAGGAGTTTCTATTTAATTTTAAATTTATATTTTTCCTTAAATCGAACACTTCGCTCACCAAAAAAGGGACGAAAACGCTTGCATTGACCTTATATTTGTTTAAAAATGGATGGTGGAAAGTTTGCATAAAACAGACCCGAACAGACCGACGCTTTTTAAGGCTCGATTTCAGGAGACTTCCGGAAAACCGGGAGAGGTGGCAACCCTAATGTCTCTATACAGGGTGTCCCATAACTTATGGGCCGTAGAGTAACTGGAGATACTAGACATCAAACTAAGCCGATTATGTCATATATATAAGTTTTTTCGAATTGTTACTCGTTCTAGAGATACAGGGTGTTGAAAGTAAAAGTTTATTCTCGAAAATAAGCCATAATTTTAAAACGGTTTAATGAATCGAATTGAAAGTTGGCAATATTATGTTTTTATAAGCAATAAATAAGAATTTGTAGAAATTTTTAAGTTTCAAACTAGAGGGCGCTAGTTGCATACACTGGGCTTCATAAGTCTAAGATTTTTTTTACCTGTGATATTAGGTGTTTTTCAATTATAGTTTCTTAAGGAAGGCCATTTTCTGAGTCAAAAAGGTGTACCTGATTGATCTTAATATCTTTTACGGGTTTCGAAATATTTCCCTTTAAACATCCCAACGCATAAAAAAATATAGTACATAATTAAATAATATTTTAATTATCAAAAAAAAACTTATATGACATAATCGGCTTAGTTTGATGTCTAGTATATCCAGTTACTATACGGCCCATAAGTTATGGGACACCCTGTATAGTTTAATAATTAGGTTAGTTAAGATTTTAATTAGTGACGTAAAATAAGAAGTAGGTACCTACTTTTATGATAATTTAAGATAATTTTTGTTAATAAGTATCTTATATTAAAATTTACTTAATAATTGACTTATTTTTCAGCGATATACAGGGTGTGTCAGTAAGGTGTCTGTCTTAGATAGCACCTAAACTATCAAAGATAGGGAAAAAAGTGTAATACAAAAGTTAAAGGGTTTTTAGGATACATAATCTAAAAATATTTTCTAATCTACAGGGTGGTCCTAAAAAGTGGTACTGAATATTAAAAAAGAAAATTAAATGGGACACCCAGTATTATTTTCTAGAATATGATTCAATGGAATAAGGACTTTGCAACCCTATTAAAATTTTTAAAGTGAAATGCAACGTTGCCAAGTAATTAATTTTTTTCCGAAATTTTAGCATTTTTAAGGGTATCGTTAAAAAATCATGGCAACCTGTGGATTAACCCTAGGCAAATATAATTTACGTTGTAAGTACTTTAAGGTACTGATCTATAATAATGTTTTTTAAATCTCTTATACAGAGCGTTCATTACAAGTTGAACAACTCGATAGTTTTAAAAATGCTTTATTTCAATTTTTTTAAATGGGACCCCCCTAATTTTTTTAAGCAAAAGAATGTATCTTTCGAAAACCTTACTTTTTTGTTAAACATGTCATATATCTAAATATCATAGTTATTGAAATATTTTAGGATTTGTCTTAAATCAGGGTAAAAAAGGAAAGTTCTAATTAAACAATTTAGTCAAGATTGCTTTGGAACAAAATATAAATAATTTTCTTTGTCACAGCTGTCATTGCAAAATTATTTCGCCAACATTTTGTGCTTTATAACTGTTTAAAGTTTAGTTTCCTAAACTAACTTTATCGAAATAGAAAAATATGAGTTATGATAAAGTTAGTTCAGGAAACTAAAATTTAAACAGTTATAAAGCACAAAATGTTGGCGAAATAATTTTGCAATGACAGCTGTGACAAAGAAAATTATTTATTTTTTGTTCCAAAGCAATCTTGACTAAATTGTTTAATTAGAACTTTCCTTTTTTACCCTGATTTAAGACAAATCCTAAAATATTTCAATAACTATGATATTTAGATATATGACATGTTTAACAAAAAAGTAAGGTTTTCGAAAGATACATTCTTTTGCTTAAAAAAATTAGGGGGGTCCCATTTAAAAAAATTGAAATAAAGCATTTTTAAAACTATCGAGTTGTCCAACTTGTAATAAACGCTCTGTATAAGAGATTTAAAAAACATTATTATAAATCAATATATTGTACCTTAAAGTACTTACAACGTAAATTATATTTGCCTAGGGTTAATCTACAGGTTGCTATGATTTTTTAACGATACCCTTAAAATTACTAAAATTTCGGAAAAAAATTAATTACTTGGCAACGTTGCATTTTACTTTGAAAATTTTAATTGGATTGCAAAGTCCTTATTCCATTGAATCATATTCTAGAAAATAATACTGGGTGTCCCATTTAATTTTTTTTTTTATTATTCAGTACCACTTTTTAGGACCACCCTGTGGATTAGAAAATATTTTTAGATTATGTATCCTAAAAAACCCTTTAACTTTTGTATTACACTTTCTTCCCTATCTTTGATAGTTTAGGTGCTATCTAAGACAGACACCTTACTGACACACCCTGTATATGGGTTCAATAGTGGATTTAAAATCTGAATATAAAACGCATGTGGATAAAATTTATTCATAATAATATTAGTATTTTCGCTCTTTGTTTGCTTTTGCTATAAAAGTAGCGCTTCGCTGTCGATTGCCGAAAAAAAATGGAGAAGTGGACATGTCCACGTACAAGTAATTTAAGTGTAGTGGAAATGTCAACTGCGTTAAACATTATTAAAGTCAATTTTTTGGAAATTAAATTTTTGCCTACCCTGTTTTAAACGGCTTTGCACTCCACTGAAACGATGCACTTTAGAGAAACGGTTTTTACATTTCTTAGTGTTTAATTGTCTATCGGAAAATGCCAACTTCCGGTTTAGTTAAACCCGTAAAACCTGTTTATTCACATATCTTTTAATAGACATATTAATTGTTTTTTAAATTATGCAAGGTTAATAAATAATTGTAATTAGTATCCCCATCGCGTTACATAGAAAGTAAGAGTCATCGTCAGCAGGCCTAAATCGGTCCAGTCATAACAAACTGAAACAAAAAAAAAACCGCAGTAGCGGCGTAACTGTAAAATTCAAGTTCAGCGGCGGTAGTACCTATATACTGTTTAATCAATATAAGACTTGCGTTAAAGTTGTTGTCAATATAAATCGAAAGTGTAATACTTAAGAGCCTTTCATACCAGCGTGAAACGCGGCATCATTTCCTGGCTTGTCTAATTGAAAATTTAATATCAAAATTGTACCAAGAGGTTTACAAGAACTTCTAGTTTGGATGATAGGTACCTTATTTAAAAAAAATTAAAATTTATTTTAAATAGAAAGAAAGCTTTTAGCGGCAGGCCGACAAAGTAGGCATCTATCTTTTGCATTAATATATACAGAGATGCCTAAGCTAATAGGTTCCCTGAGGCACAGGTAGACAATGACAGACTGTTTCGTCCTTGTTGGGACTCATCAGAAAGCCAAAACCTGTAAGCAATTCCCAATACAGCAAAAATATGCTTTCAAGATATTTTTAAGAATAAATTTATGATGAAAACCTAGTATTGCCATCTGTAGGAATCAACTCAATCCAATAGATAGCCATCAGACGTGAAACATAGAACTAACAATAAACCAAGTACGAAAGGCCAACACATCCAGTAAAGGAAATGTTTTTGCGCATCTCTACACTTTTTCTACGGGTTTGTAGATTCAAATATAGATCGCGCTGCAGTAGCCGACTGGGGTGCCGCACTAATCCGTAATACAATGCCGTGTAAAAAAATAAAGTGGTAGAGTTTAGTGTCCGTATAAGTAAAATAGAAAGAAAGTTTTAGCGGCAGGCGGATAAAGTGGTGCATCTATCTTTTGCATTAAGGTACACACGGACGCCAAAGGTAATGGGTTCCCTCGGGCACAGGTAGTGCCATTGTCTAAAGGCAGTGTCCTTGTCCTACATTACCTTTGGCGTCCCTGTGTGCTTTAATGCAAAAGATAGATGCACTACTTTGTCCGCCTGCCGCTAAAAACATTCTTTCTTATACGGACAACACTAAACCATACTACTTTATTTATTTTAAAGTTTCAATTATATAGGTTCAAATTATATCATCCGCCAAGCAGAACATAAAAACACAAAAATTGCGGCTATTCATAGTAATTTCTTCTTTTTCATTAATATTACAAACAATGCCCCGATATTATCTTAAAAATCTCCACTGACGCATGACGATGACGCCGCGCCACATAATTCTCGTAAAATTCGTTTTTATTTTATTTTGTATATTAAAAAGAGATTTTATTGACATTGCCAGACACAGATACAATATTCGCGATGTGATGGGAATGCACTATTTGTTCGTGATGACTCATCGACTACTGTTTGCTCTTAAGGGTAAGAACATCATAAGTCGAAGACGTCCCAAATCTGGAGTAAAAAAGGAAATATACAAAATATCATGCTATCGACAATAGAAAATCAAAATAACTCCTTCTTATCTACTATTAAATAATTTCTGCCGTAACTGGGTTTTACAAAAGAAAATTATTGCAATTCTTATGTTTTAAGAGCTGTTTTTAGGTTACCTACATAAAAAAATTTACACATTCCGTATAATCAACTAATGATCTCACTTCTTTAACATTTAAAAAGACCTTTAAATAAAACGAATGTAAAATGTTGTCAAAATTCATTAATAAAGACTGTTTTAAAGCGATGTTTAGCATATTTGATTTATTAATATCATTAACTACATTTATCATCACTTATTATATTCCACACAAACAACCGTATAATAACAGTATCTATATTACAGGTTACACCATTTAGATTAAATTGTAAGTTAGCTCGGCACCAAAAAAAAATTACGATTTTTTTTTAGGCTTTTTTTTATTTTCAAAAATCTCTGAAACCACATATTATGTAATTTCGTCAACGTCATACTCTCCTGACGCGAATATTTAGTTTCAGGACTCAATTATTGCCCCGTAATATAAGAAAAGTTTAAAAAGTCTCAATTTTAATAATATGCTTGAAATATGCATGCGCTCTAATCTTTGAATAAAAAGACTAAAAGAAAGGAATCTTGCAACAACCATCTAGCCGCCGATAGTATTTCAAAATGGCCGACTTTTTTCAGGTAAATCAGTGACATATCTACCAATTTTAAAATTATTTCAAAAGGCATTAAATATTTTTTTAATTGGTTTTATTAAATACTAATTATGTGGAGTCGATTTTGCTGAGAAAACGTTCTGGCAGTTCCCGTGTTAGTCTTTCATTTTATGGATTCAATTATTATTAATCAATTATTCTAAGCATAATTAACAAAATTACTTACTGGTTTTAAACGAATCCTATTCTCAACTTAAAGAAATAGTCCATACTTAAAGTGGAGTGGAAATTCAGAAGGAAATAAATATAACAGTGGAGGAAGACTTTGTGTTCTTATTTATTTCCTTCTAGTTCTATTCTCGTTCGTGTTTTTTGTCAGCGAAGGTCTGCACGCTGACAACTGACCATTTTCGCAGTCCCCTTCACTAAGCGCAACTCCTGTGTTTTTTACAGGTGGGGCAAATTGTCATGGCAGTAACCTAACAAAAAAAATGCCGTTAAGTGCATAGTCTTGCCAAGGAATAATTATTAACCTATTTATAAACACAGCAAAAACAAAATAATAAAATTGCACTTTGCCGTAACTTTTAAAAAAATTAAATTAAACAACTTTACTTTATTATTATTTTTTATATAATTCTCTTACCTTTATGTAGTTGTGTGTTTGTATATCAAATCGATCTTTCTATCCTTTTGTTCGGAAAATTGTTCTATTACAAGGTCCTTAAAATTATAAATAATAGTAATAATAAAATGGTAGGAATAAAAGTCTGTCTAAACCACAATATCTTTAATGAAAAAATTGTTTAGGGGTAGTTTACATTGGTAAAAGAGAACATGTTTCGACCTTAGTGAAGGTCATCATCAGCTCTAAATAGAGAACCCTTTTAAGTGACGTAGAAAAGCTAATACATTGGTATAAAAATGATGGTATAAAATTCAAACAGGGGTAGAGATATACAATATACAGGGTGTGTCAGTAAGGTGTCTGTCTTAGGTAGCACCTAAACTATCAAAGATAGGAAAAAAAGTGTAATACAAAAGTTAAAGGGTTTTTTAGGATGCATAATCTAAAAATATTTTCTAATCTACAGGGTGGTCCTAAAAAGTGGTACTGAATAATAAAAAAGAAAATTAAATGGGACACCTAGTATAATTTTCTAATTTTCTATTCAATGGAATAAGGACTTTGCAACTCTATTAAAATTTTTGAAATAAAATGCAACGTTGCCAAGTAATTATTTTTTTTCCGAAATTTTAGTAATTTTAAGGGTATCGTTAAAAAATCATAGCAACCTGGGGATTAACCCTAAGCAAATATAATTTACGTTGTAAGTACCTTAAGGTACGATATATTGATCTCTATAATAACGTTTTTTAAATCTCTTATACAGAGCGTTCATTACAAGTTGGACAACTCGATAGTTTTAAAAATGCTTTATTTAAATTTTTTTAAATGGGACCCCTCTAATTTTTTTAGGCAAAAGAATTTATCTTTCGAAAACCTTACTTTTTTGTTAAACATGTCATATATCTAAATGTCATAGTTTTTGAAATATTTTAGGATTAATCTTAAATCATGGTAAAAAAGGAAATTTCTAATTAAACTATTTAGTCAAGATTGCTTTGGAACAAAAAATAAATAATTTTCTTTGTCACAGCTGTCATTGCAAAATTATTTCGCTAAAATTTTGTACTTTATTACTGTTTAAATTTTAGTTTCCTGAACTAACTTTATCATAACTCATATTATTCTATTTCGATGAAGTTAGTTCGGGAAACCAAATTTTAAACAGTAATAAAGTACAAAATTTTGGCGAAATAATTTTGCAATGACAGCTGTGACAAAAAAAAATATTTATTTTTTGTTCCAAAGCAATCTTGACTAAATAGTTTAATTAGAACTTTCCTTTTTTATCCTGATTTAAGACAAATCCTAAAATATTTTAAAAACTATGACATTTAGATATATGACATGTGCAACAAAAAAGTAAGGTTTTCGAAAGATAAATTCTTTTGCCTAAAAAAATTAGAGGGGTCCCATTTAAAAAAATTTAAATAAAGCATTTTTAAAACTATCGCGTTGTCCAACTTGTAATGAACGCTCTGTATAAGAGATTTAAAAAACATTATTATAGATCAATATATCGTACCTTAAAGTACTTACAACGTAAATTATATTTGCCTAGGGTTAATCCACAGGTTGCTATGATTTTTTAACCATACCTTTAAAATTACTAAAATTTCGGAAAAAATTAATTACTTGGCAACGTCGCATTTCATTTCAAAAATTTTAATAGCGTTGCAAAGTCCTTATTCCATTTAATCATATTCTAGAAAATTATACTGGGTGTCCCATTTAATTTTCTTTCTTATTATTCAGTACCACTTTTTAGGACCACCCTGTAGATTAGAAAATATTTTTAGATTATGTATCCTAAAAAACCCTTTAACTTTTGTATTACACTTTCTTCCCTATCTTTGATAGTTTAGGTGCTATCTAAGACAGACACCTTACTGACACACCCTGTATAAAACATAATATCACTAGAATTAGGAGTATATGGGGTTAAGCAGAATGTGATGGAAGCCCTTTTGTTCACCCTTGGTTGGGTAAAATATATTAAAAATAGAAAATGGTTAAAAGATAACTTTAAAAATAAAAATCCTAAATTTCTTTATTAAATTAAGGATTTAAAGGGGAAAGCTGCGTTCACCATGATGAAGGTCATAACTTATGCTTTATAGGTATGTGGTATTACTGGTATTTAAAAAAAAATTTTAGTATAAAATATTTTAATTTGATTAAGGGGGAGGAGAAGCAATCATCCTGACGCTGTTCCTAGTTCTTCTTTTAATCAATAGTCAACTAAAAGAGTACAAAGTGTTATTTCAATTTTTTTTTGCACCCTTTGGATGATAACTTTTGATTTGTATTTAATTATTAAAATTCAATGTGGTATCAAAGTCAGTTTAGGATAATAATTAATTAAACGTGGTTGAACCACTGATGGCGATTGAACGCGAAGTGAGCCGAAGTCGACGACGGATTTGTCTCTTTTCCGTCTCTTGTTAACTTCCGAGAGCGCCTATGTCTGTTTCGCTCTTAGTTTCAAATTTATTTATGTAATCTCCTAATTCAATATAAACCCATATGGTCATCCTTGAGCTAAACTAAAAAACGGCCGAGCGGTGCGGTTCAATGGTGGCTTCGATCCTTATTGGGGAGTTATCGCATCACACACTTTGAAGTATTTGTATAATTTAAAACAACTGAGATGTTATTTTAAATTCTAATAATTTTTTGATGATTTTTTAAATAATGACGTTATTTTACGATACATTCTACGAACTATAGGTTTGTCATCAACATTTTCTTCCAGTTTACATAAATAAATCTTAAGATGACCTCACTTATTTGACATTTCAAAAGCCTTTACATTTTAAACAAGTATAATTTATGAAAAATAGTTAAAATGATTGAATTATTTATTTCGATAATAATCATGATGCAAATGTGCAACAATCGTCATCATATTATGGATGGGCTAGGCGCTAATTCAGTTTATTGTTTTCGTTTACTTCAGATGTATCCTGAACCTTACCTGATTTATCCCTTTGTTGTTCTGAACCTATAGAAGCTCATATACAAGAATATTGATAAAACAACTACATGTTCAGATATTTAGAAAAGCACAGTTAAAACTCAGACGTTTCTTTAAACACCATATCCAAATATAGATAAATAAGAAGTCTCAAATCCTAAGAGCAACTCAAAAACACACCGTGGCCAAAAACTGTGCTATAAAATAAATGATTAAAGATATTTTGTATAGGGTGAGTGTAGTGGAAACGAGGGCAGGCAACAAACAACTCAATGTTATTTATTTATCCCAACGTTTCGTTTTTTAATTAAAACTTTTTCTAGGGTCAATAGTAGAGTTTTTTAGGCCTTACAGGGGGGGTCAGAGGGTAACCCCTTCCCCCTCAGGTAGTTTAAGCCGCCTCTGAAAAATGTTTTATAGAAAATGGGACGACGGATACGACGACGTTTTTTTTTATCGGAGGAGAAGTTTTGAGTAGTGAGAGACTATCATCGGAGAATTGATGACGACTCTTTCAGTTGATCACCCCCACTCCTTACAAATATTCCTGCGGGCGGCCTTGCAGAGAAAGACTTATAGACCGCTATTCCAAGTTTTTAAGACCCAAACGCGTCCAAGAGAAAATAGATAATGTGGGAGAAGAACAGTTCCTGCTTCTGTATGGATCAAGAAATTTCCTACAAATTTGTGTAAAACTTTGCAGACTGTTGTAAAATTACTTATGATCTAATATGGATAAATAAAAAGCAAGCACCCATTGAATAATAGACATTCAGCCATGACCTTAACGGTCTTAAATAGTTAATTACCAGGCATTTTTTTATTAGACGATATTAGACCTATGACGAATTTAAGTTAATTTCCTATTATTAGTTCAATAAATTACACTTTGGCGCAGTGCCTCGCGAAACAGGAAGTCTAAATGTAAAATTTATTAATGGTAAATTATTTATAACATTGAAATCAGCTATACATGGCATTGATCAATCACTAAAATTATCCGTTGGCGGTAATTCGCTCCTTTGAATAAGTGTCAATTCAAAAGCATTTATTGTCATACAAAAATTCTATAGGACATCGACAACGTCAATTTAAAACATTATTTTTCAAATAAAAAAGTAAAAAAAAGGCAGACCCTCATAACATATAAGTAATAAATACATTACACAAAATAGACATACTTAGTGATAATATTAAACAGGATAGCTCACATAACCTCATTCAACGAATAAAACAATTTTTTAATATAAAAACTTTTTTAGCTGATTATTGAAGGAATTTCGATTATCCATTCTCCTTATGCCAGCAGGCAAAGAGTTAAAAACTTTAATACAATTCATCAATGGATTCTTGCTGAACAATGAAGTATTATAAACCGGGATAGCCTAGTCACTTCGTCCCCTGGTTCGCATTTTGTCAAAAAAAAGAAGCATTTGACCGAAATAAGTGAGGGTTGTTTCTGACAAACAAGGCACTATTATAAATAAAGAGAGAAGGAACTGTGAGAATATTTAACTGTCTAAACCGACGCCGGAAAGATTCGCGACAGCCCATACTCAACATGGCCCTTATAGCTCTCTTTTGCGAAACGAATATTCTATAAGAATTTAGAACTCAGCATCTAAACCACAATATACTATACGAATAATTGACTGTACACCTGCAAAATAGAAAACACTGAGAGTGCTGACATTAACCTGATCTCTCAAAAACCTGATCGCAAAAGTGGTCGAACTAACCTTTTAAATAATGTTATTAATCTGCTCGTCCCACTGTAGACTCTCGTCAAGTATTACTCCCAAGAACCTTATAGAGGTTACCTGTTCTATACTTGAACCATTCAATGGTGTATAACACGACTCCATAACACTGCCCTTAAATCTAATTAATACTGTCTTGCTTCTATTTAGTATTAACTTATTAAGAATACACCATTCCAACATACGTTGGGCAACTTCCATTGACTTTCGTGATGGATAAAAGGTGCCAGAGCATGCAAAAATACAGGACGTGTCATCGGCAAACTGATACAAAGAGTGTTAGTTAATGTATTGACTCATGTCATTTGCAAAGATAAGAAACAGTATTGGTCCCAGAATTGAGCCTTGGGGTACACCTCTTGAAATGCTCTTGATACCAGAAGATGCGCGGGCGCTGAAAAATTACAGAGAACATTTCTTGGCAGTTCCAACATCCAATTAACAAGACTTTGACAGCTTTATATTCCAAATATATTTTAAAATGTCACGTTTTGGCAAGTTGTACTATTGTGCCGATAAAAAACTGGGACAAGAGATTTACAAAAACAATGTAAGAAATACATATCCCCTAGACTATAAAAGGTGTCTAGAGCTAAAAAGGAAAAACATTCAAAATTTAAAAAGTAACCTAGGTTACATAATGGAATGTTTTGTATTTTTCGATACGGGGTGGTTAAATTTGAGAGACATCATATAATATGGATAAAGTAAATTTATTAGATTTTTTTAAAGTCAAATATTTTATAAATTATTTTATTTACCATTACCACAAAATAATAAATAAAGCTAATACAGGTAATAAAATACATTTAATAAAAAGAAAAAAATTGCGAACACAAAGTTTGTCAAAACAACACAAAATTAATATTTGGTCATAGAACCATTTCTGTTTATTACTTTTTGGAGCCTTTGTGGCATACTTAAAACTAAGTTTCTACATAATTCGACAGTTATTTCATCCCAAGCTTGATTTATCCTATGACGTAATTCATCCCTGTTTCTAGGTTGAAAATCATGTTTATACATAGATTTGACCATGGCACCCCAAATGTTTTCTATCGGGTTCAAATCGGGACTCTTCGAAGCCCAGGGAAGAACTGCTATGTTATTTTCTTGGAGAAAATTTTGTACAATGCGCGCTGTGTGTATTGGAGCATTATCATGCTGAAATGTGTAATTTTGACCGTATACAGCGTTTACCGATGGTATCATCACTTCGTTTAGTATATTAACGTATACTGCTGCAGTTAGTCTTCCTTCGACGATTTGGCAAAGTCCTGGTCCTCTAGCGCTAATCCAGCCCCAAACATTTATGGAGAAATGCCCACTTTGGTTGGTTTTGTGGGTGTATCTCTCATCATACCGCATGCCGGAAGGCCTATACACCCGAATTCTCCCATTATTGCATGACTGAAAAGTTTTCTCGTCAGAAAATATAACTGTTTCCCATAAATTTATTTGATTAATATATTCATGTGCAAATTCTAACCTGCCCTGTTTATTTATTTCCGTTAAAAAATTTTTATTGGCAGCACAACGGCTTCGTATATCGGAATTTCGAACCCTGTCTCTAGCGGTATTTGCAGAACCTGGAAAATTCGTCTCTTCTTTTGCCTTGATTGCAGTTTCGAAGGGATGATCCCTTAGATAATTAACCAGTCTTCTATCATGATCATCAGTAGAAATTTTAGGGGGACCAGAACCTGCATTCCTAATAATAGTCCCATGTCTTGCTATTTTTTGTTTTGCCAATAGCACGGTATTCTTGCTTACTCCCAGTTCATCTGCAATATCCCTAATAGCAACACTATCTCGCAACCGACTATAAATAATTGCCTTTTGCTGGGGGGTTAATTGTGGCATATTTACAAATAATATATGATTGTATGTTTGACGAGTCAATCATAAAGTGACAATCTTTATTGACATGCAAATTTTCATGACATTTTACTGGTACCAGGCTTGATGTAAAATTATTCTTAATAGTCTAGGAGAAAATAGAAAAATTTCCTGTCCCAGTTTTTTATCGGCGCGATGGTACATTATCAATGTCGTAGGATATTATAGCTGATAATGAGCTCGAAATTGTGAAATAAACAATTAATGAACAAAGCTACAAATACCACTAACTCTTATTACATTAGACAGCATGTTAAAACAGATCGAAAATCCAAATCTAGTATTATACAACCACGTTACGACAAGCGAGAAAAATAAAAAAGGTTTAATACCTACCCTTTTGTTCTCATAGTAAATACCAAAATAAGAAAATAATAATTATATAAAATTAAAACAATGTATATACTTTGTTATTTGTCACTAACTTATTGAAAACGACTGGCGTTACAGTCGTTTCGCAGTACTAGATAACTACATGAAACTAACAAAAAATTATCAAACTTTATAATATACCGGGTGACCACGACATCATTTTACATACTTTAATTTAGTTATTACGATGTATCATATCGCAAGGCTTTAGAATTTAACTTTTTTTTGATATGTTAAGATAGTTAGGTAAATGGATTTACTTTCTCTTGGTTATTTAATTTACCATAATTTAGATTTGAAGTATTAGTGTAAGTTTTATCCAAAAATTCGTAATTTTAGTAGTATATAGGTAAATTTAAAAATACTAATTACCTAAGTACAATTTTAGAATATATTGTTGAAGAATGAGGATAAAACAACAAAATGGCGGAATATTGAAATTAAGAAACAGCAGATTTTACACAGCTTAATATTTTAGCCATCACCCTGTATAAAAAAAAGTCACATTGTACATATTGTACTAAGTGGTTCAAGAAACAGCCTACCCATTGAATTGAAAAGGATTGATTGAATTTTGATGAAAATATTGCTTTTTGTAATTATTCAATCCATAATTAATGGACGCAGTGTATATGCCCACGTTTTTCTCAACATTAGAAAATTAAAATTCTTATATGCTAAACAAAAAGATCATACTAGAAAATATGAAAATCTACAAACATAAAAATACCATATTTTTTTTTTTTTTTTATGATAAAACACCTGCACTGTAGGAAAAATCCTTTAAGGCGCTCTGGGAGCGGTGCGTGTGCGAAGAAAGCGATTAACGTTGGTCTTGAAACGTTGAAGATTGTATTCATTGGGAAACACGACCTCAGGAAGATCATAATGTCAACCTTTTAAATACACCCTTAGATTTCGGAAATTCCCCATTATAAATTCCATCTGGTACCTACTTTTACCTTCAGATTTTATGAATAATGTCTAGTCTGTCCCTTATAATTAAGAATGTTGTAAAATACCATTGTATGCCAATAATATTATTATTTAAATGTAGTTCGCCGAAATACTTTTATTTTTCTATAAACCTATAATAATATACCGGGCGAAACAAGAAAGTAACCTAAGAAAAATATATTCGTTGTGGCTATTTTATGGACGTACCTAAACTCGTCCTCAAATTGAGATCTAATTTTTTTGTGAATTTCCTACCTGAAAAAGTATAACTAAATTCGTCCCCACGCAGTGCAGGCCGACAAAAATAAGGAACTAAACTCGTCCCCATATTTAAATTAAGTCTGTCAGTAGGCAAGCTTCATAAACTTTTCTTTCGGATTCTTTTCATTGGAAGTCATTATAAATAAAAATAACCTAAAATAAAATACCACATATACTTGTTAGTTCGTAAGTTGTTAGTCGTTTCCATCTCTTTTTACATTGTATTCGTTTGGATGTTCCGTGTGTGATTGTGGATATTATTTTTAAATTTTTGTGCGAGTTTAGGTATAAAAATTTACCAGACATTTTGTTATTGTTAGCGACTTGTGTCTCAAGATGGGTAGAAAAAGGTGCATTATCCTTTTTTGCACGAATCGCGGTTTAATACCAGGAATAAGGTATTTCAGGTATGTAAAATATTGGTTACTTAGTCTTATTTGACCATAAACTGTACACACCCGAACTAACGGGTCAATTTAAATAAAAGCTTGTAAAAACATTTTGAAAGTAGGTCCTGTCAAATGTTTACATCAAGGAGCAAATTTCCGAGCTGCGCGAACTCAACGGACCCTGATCATCTGCCTACAGTGGTGTTATCATTGAATTATGGTATTAGCAATGTAGTGTATGTATATATGTGGTTTCTACCCCCAAAAGTGGGGTAAATTTCATGACGGGACGAAAAAAGTGTACTAAACTAAAAATAAAGACTTCCGTATTTTTTCCGCAAATAAAGAGGTTTTCTAATACTGAATTTATTCCAGTTAAAAATTCCACCCTGTATAATTGAGGTGCTATAAAAATTTAGTTAATCGTGTATGCATAGGGTTGTACTTTTAAATATTCCTAGCCTTGTTTGCATTTTATAATACCTAGTTGGAAAGGCCCGACGATAAGATTTTAAATATTGTTTTTTGGTGGGGTACAATCATCTTAATGTTGAATTCGATTCTTCCGTTAGTTCAGTTAAGATTACGGTCTGACTCAACCTAATTTTTTGGTAATAGTGTTTCTATTTTGTGCTAGTGATTCGCGATACAATGATTAGTGCAAGAAGTTATAAAATAGTCCAATCGGCTACATCTAGTACAGGTAAGTTAGATAATACGCGCGACTTTATCTTGTTATAGAATCATATTACAGAGGCAAAGGTTTAGTATTTTTTTAAATCTTTTCAAGAGCGTAATTTTTTTTTGAGTATAAATTTTCATTACCCACTTTCGGTTTAACCAACACTTTAAAACCCGTATTCACTAAAGGGTTCTAAATCTTATAGTCTCGCAGTTGTATCTCACCGTGGCATTATTTTTCATACCATATGACTCTTTTGTATTAACCCAGATATGCCTGAAACTAAAAAGTCTTTAAGAGTCATAATTCTTTTAAATTTTTTTATTTAGCTACCTACCTTAAATAAACATAAACACTAGCCTATTTTAGGCCGCTAATTGTAACTCCTTACACCGTATTCCAACGTTACACTTAATATGGTAGTCGCCTTTGTATGACAGTTGCGACATTTCGTTTGCTTATCTTGTGGTATACCAAAGTGATCGATTCTGTCAAATCTAGTAGCAAAATTTTAATTTTTGCCAGGACGTCCTTTAGAAAAGCTATGGATTTTCTTATTCTGTTTCAGAAGACCTACATCGATTTTTCTTCTAAAAGATAAATGATCCATGCTCCCTTATTATTTTTATGAATTTGCAATGCATTGTGTATCGCCATCGCCATATCTAATCAATGGGAAATGAGTGGAAAGTACCACTTTTTGCTTCTAATGGCGATACGATAGACGCTAATATTTTCATCACTGCGGTCTACACCTCCCATATTGACATTATATTTCTTGATCACATTGGGTTGATCAATAGTCATGCGCTTACCGTCACGCTGTGAGTACCTAGTAACACTTTGTAATGGTTCAACACCTAATGCATTGGAGCACATTGATACATTGTTGTTGTCATTAAACTGGACTGCGAGTATGTGAATCTCTTCGGAAAGACCAAATTCAAATTCGCCTCTTTTTCGTATTTTTAAGTCAGTGTCAATAAACGGATTATTGTTCATTCAAGGGGCATATTATATTTATTATCGTCAGAATCAGACTCTTCCGGAATATGTGGCCTATCTCAGTGAGAGCTGTTAAAAGGCTAGAAGGTAAATTTTCTGGTCTAACAAAATTTTCATCCCTCGAATCTTCATCAGTTAAAATATCACACGCATTGTCAGGTGGTAACATTACTATATCTGCTTCTAGGGGATAATTATTATTGTCATAAACAATAGATAAAGCCTTATTAAGCGTGAGTAATTAAAAAAAAATATTTATTATATTGTTTGAATATGTAGCAATGTAGCAATACATTTCCCTTTTAACATTTTTTCGTTTATCACTCGCTCTCTTGCGATTAGAAGAAGATAGTGAACATGTGGCTGCTGCCTAAACGCGCGGAAGACCTAATTTTTCTTCAGCTAAATCGTGGTGGGAGGTTTAAATTACCGACCTATATGTAGGCCTACAGGCATATCTTTGTTAATTTGAGTTTTTGTAATTAAATTATGTACCGATAAATACAGGGTGTCCCGCTCTCAACGTAGGATTCCATAGCATCTAAACTACTTAACTTATTAATATTTTTTAGAACAGAGTTATAAGAAGGCTTTAAATTTGCAAGTTAAAGTTATTTAAAGTATACAGGGTGTCCCAAATAGTCAGGGCATACCCAACGTAATTTTTTTAAAAATAAAACACCCGGTATATTATATTATTTTTTAATTCCCTATAAAATTTCACATATACTTTGTCTAAAATCAATTCTTTTTGAGATATTAACCTTTAAAATAAGATTTTTTCATATTTTGACAGGCTGTAACAATGGAATTCTATCTAAAGAGACTAACTTCTGGTTTAACTAAAAAAATGATTTTACTAACTAAGATAAAGAGGTGAAAACCCTTTTTTTCGAAGATAAACCGTTCCAATCCTACAACCTGTCAGTCTGCAAATGCCATATTTTAAACGTCAATATCTCAAAAACAATTGAATTTAGACATTTTATACAAAATATAATAATATAAAATATAGGTTGTTCCGTTTAAAAAAAAGTATGTTGGATATGCCCTGACTATTTAGGACACCCTATATAATTTAAAATAATTTTAAATTATAGATTTAATATCTGCTTATAAGTAACTCTGTTTTTGAAAAATATAAAAAAGTTGAGTAGTTTCGATACTATGGAATTCAGCGTTTAGAGCGAGCCACCCTGTATATTAACCGGGATGTTGTTGCAAATATAGGTTTAGTGTTATTAAACAACACAGCACTTACTAAAATATATTTTTCTTTATAAATTTAATGAAAATCGGTGATCGAAAACAAAAATATTTACAATATAAAACTTGCAGTTTAGGACAGTTTTAAATTTAGTATTCTTTAGTGAAAACGGCGGTTAAATTTTAATTAAAAACCCGCTGTTTACATTCTTTTTTCCATTTTTTTAAATGAAGTTATGGTGAAGTAGGGTATGAAAATGTTTTAACGGTTCATGTTAACCTACTTTATATTATGAAATCAACTTGACCAAGAAAAATTTGGGTGAAAATTTTTTTTACAACCATTCCGTAATTAATTGATTAAACAATAAAATACTTAAGAAATATTACAGTAGTATCAAAAATTACGAGATATGGAACAAAAGGCAATTAAGTTATTTTTATGTGCGAGCTATATGTAACTTTAAATGCATTTATTGAATCAAAAAAATATATACAGCGTGTTCGTGGATTTGCTTGCCAAATGGAAAACTTCTTTATTATCAATTATTCAAAAAAAACTTATTCCTTATAAAAAGTTTTGCTTCTAAAATTATTAAGATTGGTTTAAGAATTTCTTTTTAATATTGTACAGGGTGTCTCAAAAAACGAAAAACTTTAATTCTAAATATGAAAAAACTTTATACCAATATTTATTAACTGGCAAATTGGAAAGAGCGAAAAGCGCATTATATCGTCAATCAACTTGTAGTATACAGGGCACTGATAAAGTTTTTTTTGAATAGTTACTTAACATTTTTTATAAACAATATGGATAAATACCATCGCAATATTTATTATTAAGCTATCAATGTACTATTTGCAGGTTAATTTAGTATACAGAGTGATTAAAATATTTAGAAAATTTACAACCTAATTGAAAATTTATTAAACAATTATAAAAACATATTTACACATAACAAATTTTTCAATTACTAGTAATTACACAGTAAACACGAACAAATATACATAGAAGATTAAATTTCAATAAGCCCCCCGTTGTTCATCATACACCTAATAATTTTTTTCTAAAACTTCTGACGGCATTCGATAGTTGATGTCCCCGTAGCTCGGCACATTCATTCGTCTCTTGAGGTGTTCTCTGTCTCGGGGCCGCCTTTTATATACCCTTTCTTTGAGGACACCCCAAAAAAAATTATCCAGTGGGGTGAGATCCGGGGACCTCGCTGGCCAATGACAAAAACGCAAATCTTGATCTGTACCTCTTCCTATTCACCTATAAGCAAAATTTCTGTTCAGCCAATGTCTAACTTGCAATGCAAAATGTCCGGGAGCCCCATCTAGCTGAAGCAATAAGTTCCGTATACCGGCCAAAGGTATGTCATCCAGCATATTACTAAAATCATCTTCTAAAAAATTTTGAAAAACCTCACCGTTTATATTATCATCAAAAAATATTGGTCCCAACAATCGGTCCCCGACTATACCATACCACACATTTACTTTTTCCGAATATTGGTTTCGGCACTGTATAACCCAATAAGGGTTATCCACTGACCAATAACAGGAGTTTTGAGAGCTTACAATACCGTTGGTCGTAAAAACAGCTTCACCTGAAAAAATTATTTTAAAAGGTAAACGGCGATAGTCCTCCATAACGCCTAATAACCACGCAGAAAAATCTAGTCTCAATTCCGAGTGCCCTGGTAATAATGTATGGGTAAATTTTGGCTTAAAAGGTTTAATTTTATGTTTTTTTTAGAACCATTTTAATAAAGTAGATTTTTAAGTCCAAATCTCGAGACATTTGCCTTAAACTCGTTTTAGGGAATTCGTTGATGTAGAGCAAAACATTAAGTTCATCATTTTCATCGTATAAGCGAGGAAGATTATTTTGACCCTGGTTTTCTCTTCTCCGAAAAAAGTTTGGAGAGCACCGTTTGAATTTACTCATAACATTACTTATTGTTTGATGGGTTATTGCGTGTTGGTCTTTCCGGATGATTATTGTTAAATTCTTCGGCTGCTTCTCTATTTGTGCGATAATTATTTATAATTATTATAAATTTTCAATTAGGTTGTAAATGATCGAAATATTTTTAACCTGCAAATAGTACATTGATAGCTTAATAATAAATATTGCGATGGTATTTATCAATATTGTTTATAAAAAATGTTAAGTAACTATTCAAAAAAAACTTTATCAGTGCCCTGTATACTACAAATTAGTTGACGATTTAATGCGCTTTTCGCTCTTTCCAATTTTCCAGTAAATAAATATTTGTATAAAGTTTTTTCACATTTAGAATTAAAGTTTTTCGTTTTTTGAGACACCCTGTACAATATTAAAAAGAAATTCTTAAACCAGTCTTAGTAATTTTAGAAGCAAAACTTTTTATAATGAATAAGTTTTTTTTCGAAAAATTGATAATAAAGAAGTTTTCCATTTGGCAAGCAACTCCACGAACACTGTATATATACATTTTTGTAAAGATTCATCCTCTCGAATAATAATAACTAATAAATAAAAAGAAAAACAACAAATAATAGTAAATAATTGATCAACTAAAAGCTAATCACAAAACAAAAAACGAAAAAGAAACAGAGATACATAAATAGTACGCAATATGTAACTGCTGTAAAACAGAAACTACAAGAAATCACATCTGGCTAACATGACGCTTTAAATATAGTGTAAATCTTCTGCTATCCAAAGCTCTTACATCTTGTGGGAGACCATTATACAATGTTACACCCTTTACATACAGTCACACACTTGACATTTTCGAATAGAAAATCTATAAGTGAATGATGCATTTGACAATCTAGACTAACATAAGACTTGGTGAATAGAGACGCACACTTAAAGTTTATATACTTGTTCTATGGATAAGATGTTAAAATTTGTATACAAAAATATGGTTATATACTCTCAACAAATTATTATTTAGCAGTAAATGCAAGCAACAATGCTGATGAGTCAACTCAAACTGTGAGTAAAGAAGGGCATGCTGCCACTAGTGAATCTGTGGATGTTTATGTAAGTAGAATTTTTAGAAACAATAATTATCTATCGCGTCTCTGCCATCCTTCATCCCTCATGTATTCTACAATTTTGCAGGTGAGTGGTATACCTTTTAAAGAAACCAAAATAAAAACTACATGACATAATAAAATCATTCTCCAATCTGGATTCTCTAAATATTCACTGATAAACTTTTATTTATATACTGATAAAAAAATTTGGATAATAGGTTTACAAAAAGTACGCATCTTTTATAATTACCTATTTTAAACAACAAAGCTTTCGATAAATGAATTAATTGATGTACTGTTTTTTTAAACTCTAAATATCTATTAACCTGCTATGTATTATATCCTTTAATTTTAGATCAATAAAACATAACATAACGAACTTGTACATAAACATCATAGCAAATAAACTGTTCAGCAGAAAGCTCGACAAATTCTATCTAAAGTAATTTTAGCACCTTAAGTGGATCCGAAAGCGCTAATATTCCCATGTTAAATTGCGGGGTTTCTTGAAATGAATTACAAAAAAAAACTAAACAAATTATAAAACTTTTTTCACCAATGGAAAGGTGGTCTCTATGTGGGTGTGAGAAAGTTCATGCAGAAACAAAAAATCGATCGCCAATGAAAACCCTAAAAAAATGGCTAAAATTCGTTGTATTCTAAAAAATATTTAGAATTATCTTTTTTTATAAAAATAACTTTCTCACATTCTCTCCCTTTTTTTAATATAGAAGTTTATTAAAGAATGAAATATGGAGACAGACATGTGCTAGGGATTTTTTTTCAAGTTGTAAGTTTTGACCGTTAAAGAATTACAATTACAAGTTGTTAGTATTCTTTAAAAATACCTAAGAAAGCTTATTTTGGCTTATTTAATAGGAATGGATGGACGAAACTGGTCATACGTCTCAGAAATACAAAAACGACAATTTAACTCAGAAAACTGATTTAGATGAGGGCGAGGATGATATCAGAGACAAAGATTTTAAATTGGATGAATTTGTAAATGACAAGCATTCAGAGAGTTCTGTAAGTGACTCGGAATCTGACGATAATGATATCAGAGATAAAGATTTTAAATTGGATAAATTTGTAAATGACAAGCATTCAGAGAGTTCTATAAGTGACTCGAAATCTGACGATGATGATATCAGAGACAAAGATTTAAAATTGGATGAATTCGTAAATAATAAGCATTCAGAGAGTTCTAAAAGTGACTCGGATTCTGGCGATGATCTTTCAGATGGCTTATTAAATAAGGTTGACCGCACGAGGGTGGAAGCTCAAAATGCTAATAAAAGAATTAAAATGCTACCTCTCTCAGAAAGAATTAAAGTAAGTACCTCTACTGTAATAAAATCTTTTACAGAAAAAGTATTTCGTTATCATCTCGGATATCATTGAGAGTTTATTTTCTTATATATTCAATTTGTTTCTGTCCCTTTCCAGTTTGCCGAAAATAAGCCCAATTTTTCTTTTTGCCCTTATAAACGGGACACCCAGTATATTATTCCATAATAGGTCAATAAAAATATTTCGAGTACAACAATAACTGTTTTCTTCAAATTTTTACCATCTTTATTATACGCTATATCACCTATTCTTTTTAGGAAGAACGTATGACAGAGAGTAAAGTTGTATTGTGTAAATATTGCGGAGCAGATATAGCAACGTTAAATTTTGCGAGACATTTGCAGAGACAACATAAGGAAGAAAAAGAAGTAATAAAAATGATGCAGTATCCAAAAAACAGTAAGGCAAGGCGCGAAGCATTGGCTTTGTTCAGAAACAGTACCAATTTTAACCTTTTTTTAAGGGGTGAGGTACGGCCAAATAAGCAACTAAAAAAAAATAAAACGGAGGATAATAAATATTATCCTTGCGCATTTTGTAAAGGTTTATTTATAAAAAATTATCTGAAACGTCATGCCAAATCCTGCATCGGTCAACCTGGTGGTAGCAAGGGCGGTAAAATAAACCATATCTCGCAGGCACAAACTGCAATAGCGTGTGCAATTGATCCTACAAATACGATTTTCCAGTTGAGTGTTACGGAGCAGGTGAGTGCCATCAATTTATTACTTTTTTGTTTGTAAAGATAAACAAAAAAAATCGGTATTTGAAATAAACATTAACTTTTTAATATAGTTAATAGTTTCATGGCCAATTTAACCAAGCAATCTTTAGTGAAAAACTATTTTATTATGTGCTATCGTTTCAGTCATAACAACAGTTCACAGTTCTTTCACAAATAGCTGGGACTCCCTATATATACATTTTTGTGATAAAAATATCGAAAACATGATATTAAATAATAAAATGCTTTGCCGATTTTTATTTACTTGTTATATCTTTAAAAATATTGACTTTTTGTTGCCACACAAATATTAAGTAACAATTATGCCAATAAAATCTAATATGAACATATATTTCAGGTATTTAATTTGATGAGAGGGGATGATATTGCAGAGGAAGCAAAAAAAGATCTTCTTATAGTGAACTTTGGGGAATCGTTCTTAAAAAAACACAAAGGCATGGTATATGCATGTAGCAATAAAATGCGTGAGCTTTCTCGTCTACTAATTGCATATAGGCAGTTAGTTAGTACTAAAGACATAACATTAAAAGAGCTGTTTCACCCTCGAAACTTTGATAGAGTTCTATTAGCTGTAAGAAAAATTACAGGGGTTGATGCAGTACAGAAAACAATAAAAACACCTAGTCTTGCAATGCACTTGGGTACATCCCTCAAAATCGTTTCTGATGAATTAACTTATTTAATTCTAAAGGAAAGCATCGGCTTTAGATGTAAGACCCCTGCTGAAACAGAGGAGTGTTTGAAAAATATCAAACAATTTAAAAGGCTGATAGAATCTCGTTGGACAATGGAGTTATCGTCCTTTGCGAATAAGAATTTGCAAGAAAAACAATGGCAAAAACAAAAAATAGAACAAAAAGGGAAATCTTTAGCGAAACTTGATATTGACGTCTGCATGGAATATGCTGAAGTAGATAAAAATAATGGTAGGATATTCTAAATTATTTTTTCTTTAGTTGTGAATTTATAAACATAAAGATTTACTTACTTTTTAAGCCCGTGTATGCAAAACAAATAATTTTTTCAGATGATAGAATTCTAGAAGCACCTTTTCACGAACCGCCTTTAATAGGTTCCGTGTCTTCTAGTGCTGGCAGTGCGTCTCGTGTTGATCCTAATATACCTTCCTGTTCAAAAACAAACAAACCAGAATATAACAACACTTATTCTGGTAAGTTTATATTATTTATAGAATTAGTAATATAACTAAGTTTTAGAAATTACTAAACTCATCATCAAATAAGGCCTACATTTTCTGTTATTAGATATTAAATAAAAAATTTGTTTGCAAAATAGGTCATCGGGCAATTAATTAAATATAGTACTTATGTGTGTTTAGAAAGTATTTTAGTCATAGGTGGCCTAACTAAGCATCAAATGGTATGTTTACAGTGTATACAGGGTGTCCCACCGGGAACCGAATCGATATAGAAAACTATACATAGGAAAATTTTGAAAATTTGACAGTATGCTGATCGATGCTGACGGGGGCGATCGGGCTAAAATATTTTCATAATGGTGGCACTTCCGGTTATACCGGAAGTAAGTGTCAACTTGCTTATTTTAAATGGGACACCCTATATATTTTTGCATTCTACGCAAGATTCTAGGCAGATTTTGTATACCATGTCCTATACCTAAGTCTAAACGTTTTTGACATATTTGAATTTTTATGTCAAAAATTACGTTTGCAAGCCTTAGAGTAATTATCAATTTTTTCTATAAAGAAGCCCTATTTATTTAATTTAAGTGGGATTCCTTGTTATAAAGGACCTGCTTTAATAGATTTTTTATAACTATTAATACAGGATGTTTAAAAAATAAGATTAAAAATTAAATTGAAAAACACTGCAAAAAGTCTAGATTTTCAAATGGTAAAACACCCAAATTTTATAATTATTTCTTATTTAGCATTAAAAATAATGGTAAGTTTGTGTAAGGTTGCATATCCCAAAAATTTTTAGTTTTCGAAATATTGCCAATTTAGTATTTTTATAAGGCGATTTTGCTGCAGATTCTTAGTTGGCTATGACGGCGTTGCAAAACAATCAAATGCTAAGAAAATCTATAAAGCTGTCACTTACCATTTTTTGAACATTATTAATAATCATGCCTGGGAGTTTAAATTATACAAACGAAGAATATTTAAACTTATTTATTATTTATGGAGAATGTGATAAAGTTATATCATGTCACATTTGCCATTCGATATCCGCAAAAACAGAAGCCATCACAATGTGCTTATTAATCAAGGTCTCTAAATTAGAAAGGTTGCCTGGTAACTTTGAGAGGGGAGAGACGCGAGAGGAGCGCGCTACGTCACAAGATTGCCCGAGAATCAGATGTTAATGGCGGCTCTTATCTGATCGATTGACGTCGTTTTTAATTACTTTGTTTTCGTTGTGTATATGTAACTAAATTCAACAATTAAATTAGAATATTTTGTGAACTAAATCAGTGACTAACTCATAAAGGTAAATATGTGTTTGAAATTATTGAAATAAAATAGCTATATTGTATATAAAGGTGACAATATAAATCAATAGATAACCTTAACTTAATATTTTTTAGATGCCAGGTGGGATTGTTTGTAGTGTGTCAATTTGCAATAATAATTCCAAGAAAGCATTGGACAGAAAGAAATTTTCCTTTTTTACTTTTCCAAAAGATCCCAAAATCCAAAAAGAATGGGTAAGGAAATGTTATCGGAAAGATGTTTGGAATATTGCAAATAAGAGAATTTGCAGTAAACATTTTAGGCCCGAAGATTTTGAAGATGAGTTACAAGCTAAAATAATGAATACTGAACCGAACCGTCTAAAAAAATCTGGTACGAAGTTTTAGTTGATTGTTTATTATACATATACTTTATCCATAGGGTGCAACAGGTACCTAGTGTGTAGTGTTTAGGGTGTACTTAAGTGAGGCCTAATAGGATAACTGCATACTTAATAATAAATTCATATTTTTAGCTGTTCCGTCATTATACCTGCTGGTAGAGAAAGAAAAACCTGAGAGTGAAAGGTCGAAGAGAATGATTCGTAAAGGAGATAAAGTTATTGTAAAAAGTCTAATTACCAGTACTGAAACACCACCATTGATCATCAGATAAATGGTTAGGTTATGTCACCAAAATGGATAAATATTTTCAAAAACTTCACAGTGACAATTTTCACATAAAAAAAAATGTTGTTAAAAAAACTGCAGAATATATACTTAGAAAAGTTAAAGATTTACCAAAAGAACTTGTAACTTCTTTTTGTAGGCAGAGAGTTTTTGTGAGAATTAAATACCTTAATATGAAAAGAGAAGAAAAGCAAGCAGAAAAAAGAAAGGCCTCTTCCGATACTTTTCGAAAAGCTAGTAAAAAAATGAAGAAAATCGTAAATTAAAACTTTTTATTTTATTTATTTCTTTATTCGAACTGTTGTTACAATTTTATAGAACGGCTTAGAATATAAAATACATCTCGGACAATTTGGATGAACAAAAAAAAAAGTCATAGAGGACTTACTAAGAGAAATGAAGAAAGTCAGGGACGAAAACGACAGTCTGAAATCAAAAGTTAAAGCTCTGGAAGAAAAACTAAATGTAAGGGAGCAAAAGAAAAAAGAAAACAATCTCCTGGTTGTCGGTATACCAAAGCAAAATAAGGATGCAAAACAGATAGGGGACATGTATATAGTTCTAATGTTTTATAGGTATGTTTGTAAGTGAGATGGATATAACCTATGTTTTTTGTAAATAATTTTAAGTTTAAACTTCTGAATTATATTTAGTTTGTAGAGACAATTATTATGCAGCCCACCCCAGATTAAGATAGCTCTTAGTAGTGAACTTCACCTCATTTGGTAGAAATATCTTGTAATAATACATTTAACTTTGTAATTTTTTTTTTGTTACCAAATAAAGACAATAATAATAATAATAATAATACCATATCATAAAATTTAATAATTTTCACTGCATTTTTTTACGCTATATGATTAGGAATTATTATTTGTCACCATATACAGGGTGATTTTTAAGTTGATACTTCTTTTTTAGCTGTGTATAGAAGGCATTAAAACACAACATTTTCAAATACCTTTTTTCAAAAAACTCAAAAAGAAGGTAGTGTTAGTGTTAGCTGCTCAACCAACGACTTTTAAATAGTCTCCATAATTGTTCGGCTTAGAAATTTTTTTAAAAGATAGAATTTATGTATGTAGTCTTCGTATTTTATTAGATAAGTAATCAATACGTGGTCCCCACTTAAGTTATTTATCCAATACAATCCCAAAATATTTTATATACGGAACTTCATTTACCATGACCATTAATTAAAATATTTGAATAATCCGGTCTATTAGCGGCTTAAAGAAAAGGCTATATAATTAGTTTTTGTCAAATTTAACGTTAGTTTATAGGTTTGTAGCCAGTTTTGTATAATTGATAATCCTCTTATAGCCTTATTTTTTACTTTACTCCAATCACTACCACTAAAGATAACTGTCGTCAGCATAAGAAATATATCTTTACCACTTGTATTTAATTGTAATAATGAGTTTATAGTTTATCAAATGTATTTTTACTCTTTTGTCATAACAACCAAAAATTTGCCCATTTTCCTCTCAATTTTTTGGATAGATGAAGACAATATAAATAGACCTAGGCTAAAATGTTAAAACTAAAAAATATAATAATTTTATAAGATTCCATTATTATAACTTGTAGTTAAGAGTTTTGTTGCTTAAATGTATGGTAAAAGTTATAAACTCTCCAATTTTATAACAATAATATAATAATTTTACCTAGTGTATACAAATAAAGAATCTAAAACGAATTACTTATCAGATGTGACTGATTATTTTTAATTTAGGCTTTATTAAATAAAATAACGCCACTGCAATAAAAAGCCAAAAGAGTATGATTGTGAGTTTTATTTACCCTATAAGAAAAAGTAAATTGTGATTTGCAAGAAAAAAATACGTCCAATTTGAGGAATTATATAAATTGAATTTCTTAAAAAATGAATTTTCCTATCCATTTTAAAATCAATCCAATAAATTAAATTTGAAAACAAATATCCTAAAATTGTAATACTTTCAATTCCTACTGTATGAAAGAACCTATATTTCAATTTATTAATCACAATCACTTTTTATAAGTCTAATAATTAAACAAGCGATCTGATTTCAATGCCTTGTTAATACGGTAAATTTAAATTGGGCAATCTTGTGACGTATTCCCGCGCTGTTCTCTGATTGGTCAAAAGTTACCAGGCAACCTTCCTAAATTTAGAGACCTTGCTTATTAATAATGTTTTAATGGTAAGTGACAGCTTCATAGATTTTCTTAGCATTTGATTGTTTTTCAACGCCGTCATAGCCAACTAAGAGTAACTGAACCTAGAATCTGCAGCAAAATCCCCATATAAAAATATTAAATTGGCAATACTTCGAAAACTAAGAATTTTTGGGATATACAATCTTATACTTATATCTATATCTTATTTTTAATGCTAAATAAGAAATAATTATAAAATTTGGGTGTTTCCATTTGAAAATCTGGACTTTTGATAGTTTTTTCATTTTTAATCTTATTTTTTAAACACCCTGTATTAATAGTTGACAAAATATTATAAAAAATCTATTTAAGCAGGTCCTTTATAACAAGGAATCCCACTTAAATTAAATAAATAAGGCTTCTTTATAGAAAAAATTGATAATTATTCTAAGACTTGCAAACGTCATTTGAGACATAAAAATTCAAATATGTCAAAAACGTTTAGACATAGGTATAGGATATGGTATATAAAATCTGCCTAGAATCTTGCGTAGAATGCAAAAATGTAATAATACATAGGGTATTCCATTTAAAATAAGCAAGTTAACACTTACTTTCGGTATAACCGGAAGTGCCACCATTATGAAAATATTTTAGCCAGGTCGCCCCCATCAACATCAGCATACTGTCAAATTTTCAACATTTTTCTATGTATAGTTTTCTATATAATAGATCGATTCGGTTCCCGGTGGGACACCCTGTATATAAGGTCCTATATGACGTCTGATTAAGTCACTTATGCCTGATGCAGAACTTTTTGAACCCGCCATACTTGATTAGAGAAGGATCTCTTGTGTTACGTGTGCGAAAAAAATTTAAAAAACAGAACTTGTGAAGGCCTTGTGTTTTTTCACTTTAAAAAAAAACAAATTCTGAAAAAAACGAAAGTTTTTTAGTTTTGCCATTTACACCAATATTTATATTAAGGAAGGATAATTTAATTTATACCCTTCCCTTTCACTACAATGGAATTTATCATATTCAGCATTAACATCCCAAACTAAATCTCAATAATAAAAATCTTCCCAGAGTTCACAAACATTTTCTAGAAATAATTAAAAACACGGCGGTAAAGCTACAATTTTAAAAACATGAGGTGAGAAGGCATGTACGTCATTCTATTAACCGCGCGACCGATTATATTATCTTTGTTGCAATAACTTATATAAAAAAGAACAGATTAGAAATAGAATACCAGCCTCGAGAAAGTAAGGCCGGAGATGAGTCGGCGCGTATCGAGTGAAGGCGGTCCCGTGTTGTCCATTTGCCGGTTTTATTGTGACGTCGGTACCTTCTTCGGCATGTTTTTATTAGAGCGTAGTCCGTTTTATTATTTTGTCAGTAAATAATTGAAAAATTTAAAAACTGAAACCGTAGGAAAAATTATTTTTTTTTGTTCTATACGATAAAGTCAAAATTTAGTGAAAACCCCCATTCAAAATATGGAATTATTTAATCGTTATTAACCCATTTGGCCCCAGTATCCCGTTTTCTACTGAGCTCCCCTTCTCCCCTTTCAAGTCAGTCCTGTACGGTACCATGAATTAAAATCTTATCTCACAATGCACTGCTTATATAAGTAAAAGTTGTTCTGCAATTAGGTGGCAGTTTTATTTTAAGTCGATTTATTGGCATTTTTAGAGTCATTTCAATGCACAGTATGTTTTAAATGAATCATGTTATATGGTTTACTGGTGCAATTTTATGGAACGGTTTAACAATTATTGCACGCATAAATGTGTTTTTTTAAGACCAATTGTTTGCTTTTAAAGGTGGTTGTTAACACTTCAATGCCAAGCATTAGTTTTAAGCATGCACTGACCATTTTAAGAAAACTATATCGAATTTAAGTATAAGAAGCTATACCGGGTGACACTGGAAGTAAAGATATACAAATTTCAGGAGTTAAAAGCATGTAAATTGACATTTTTTGGTCAGTTCATACCTTCAAACCACTTCCGGTTTAACCGGAACTGTGGCAGCGCCAGGATTTTTGGGATGGGTGGGCACAAGATGATTTTAGGGTGGCAGCAGCACTACCCAAATCAAAAATGACTTTAAAAAAAGGTCGCTGGGTAAACCAAACTCCCCATTTGTCCAAACCTAAATTAAAAGGCATCGTTCTCTTTATCTCCTATTACATTATTACATCCTTCTATAATACCACTCCTTTCTCATGAAAAAATTGCATAGTCAAATCCCCCCTCCCCCACGGAAATCCCATTACAAAACCGAATCCTTCCATTGTGGGTGGGCACCCATGTATTTAGGGTGGGCCTGTGCCCCCCGCCCCCCCCCCCTCTGCCACCCCTTCTGAACCAAATGTAAAGTAAACTTTTATATTTTAAATAGAAACCCGTTATTTTTATTCGATGTTTAAATTCTATGCAAAATTCTCTTTTTAATGACATATTTGACATATCACTCATTATCATTTGTTTTACAAATGGTCAAAAGTCCGTCAATTTGGTAAAACTAGGTAAGTGGTAAGTAGTAGGCCATGAAAACGTTAAAATGATTTATTTCGACCTATTATATAGTATGAAATTAACTTGTTCCAAAAAAATGTATCTGATTGGGGCTACTTTATTTACAACATGCTTAAAGAAAACAAATCGGAATTTCCCGATTTTTCCAACACATACTTATCCTTGTATTATTATAAAAAAAATTCTTCATTTAATTTTCTTACTACAACAGAATATCCCAAAAAGTGGTGCCTAGTGTATAAGAGCTGAAGACCTGCAGCACCTGTTTTGATAATATAAAAATATTTATATTTTTTGTCTTAATTTTAAGTACTTAATCCTATATTTTCCAAACCAAAATTTTAAATTTTAAAAAATTTAAGTTTTTATTTAAATATAATTTTTAATTTCATTTTCTATCTATGTGGTTTATCTGGTCCGCACTCAGCCGCGGCGATCAATGGAATTCAATTACGCATGCTGTTCGTTACAAAACTGCCAGTATACGTCACAAAACAAGTGGTCGACCTTGAGCCAACTAATGGCAAATGAAAATTGTTTTTAACCGGGCTATCTGCTATAGTTTTTAGAGAGTGTTTACGTAGACATGCAGAGCTGCAAAGTTTTTAGTCAGCCATGGCGTGATATTACAGAACATCGTTTGCCGGTCTATATCTTCTGTGTTTAAGTTATTGAGTTTACTCCGTTTTGTTTGATTTTGCTTTTGCTAGTTGAAAAATGGATTTAATTTTGAAATATAAGGACTGCGGACGTGCTTTGAATATAAAATATACGAATTAATAATTGAAATGACTTAAATCAAAAATTACGTCAGAAGCTGTGACGTGCATCCAGCCAGTTAGTAAATGTACGGACTTTACCAATAAAAATGTAAAAAATTTATAATGGAGACTCTGCATGACCATTAAGACGAACAATGTTGATAAGAGAATGACAGTAATACTGATCGTGTAACAACAAATTTTAAAAAAGTATGGGATTGATATCATTTAGGACTGTCAGTAATACTGTTAGTCCGAATGACATAAATTAGTGTTGAGCCCCGGATTGGGTAATGGGTAATTTTCAGTGGTAACCATAAACCTCCAACAGCTTTGTTGTACTATCTTAAATTAATTTAACTGTTTCAGAATTACCATTGCAACAATCACCAAATCACCAGATAAGTACATTAATGATATGACTTATTTTTTTTATGTAAATTCATTTAGCCATATATTTACTTTCAAAACGGCTGTAGTTTTATTGCAATAAAAATGCCTTACATAATGTTATGTTCATTATGTTGTTGGCGGACAATTTATTTTAGTTAATGGAGTGGAACTATGTTTAAGTTTTAAAAAAACGTACCTATTTAATTGTTTCATTTTTATCTAAGTGTATTTTATACATTATGACTATATGTATATTGTACAAGGTATTTAAGAATAGTATAATGAGTGTATCTAATAAATTGTTATAGGTACTATACATAATGACACATTACACATACACATCTGTCCGCCAGTGGCGGCGCTAGGGGGGCACCGGCACTGGCGGCAGGGGGGGGGGGGGGGGGGGGGGGAATTTGCGCAAAACCGTATATATGTATTTTTGACAATAAAAATATAAGTTTCAATTTCTCTTTACTTGCCCCCAGTGGCGTAACCAAGGGGAGGGGCAGGGAGCCCCCCCCAAAAAAAAAAGAAGTTATAAAATATAATTGGGCAACATAAAATATCTTTGACCGCAACACTATCAATAACGCGCCAAATAAAATAACAAATCATCCTCCCAGTAACTACAGCTTCAGCAGAAAGAAGTTTTTTCCACTTTAAAAAGTTTAAAAACATATCTGAGAAACCATTTCAGGCTAGGTAGGTATTTATTAAAAAAATCCACATTGATATATGAAATAATTAATATATTTTGTCAAAACAGAGGGAACGAATTACGGTTTAGTTTTAGGCAAAAAAATATGTTGTGCTTTTAGTTTATGGTTAATTTTTGTTTTTTCAATAAATAAAAAATATTCCTTATTTTTAATATTTTTTTGCTCAAATTATGCTTACCTATTTCATGAAGAAGTTTTTGGTTTACAATTAAAATATCTGTTTTATATTACCTATATTAGTGTATTTGTATAACTCACTACAAGTTTCTTTAAATATGCATAGGTATTTTTTTATTTATTTTTTTTTTTGATTGTCCAAAAAAATGTTTTTGGGCGTGGCACCCATAAAAATTTTCGCCTTCGGCGATTTGCCTGCGGCGCTGTTATGTTTAATAATTATATTTCAATCTCAATTTGTAATTGATTCTATAAAGAACTTATAACGGCAATTAAAATGTAATACGTGTAATCAAAAACTACATATTATAACAGTGGCGGCTCGTCGTATGAAGCAACTGAGGCCGGGCCTCACATGTTATAATGTAAAATTTTGATGTATTATTTATTTAACTATAAAACATTTTTAAAATAATTTCCAATCATTAAAAGTATGAAAACATCGAATTACCATCAAAGTTTAAAATATTATCTTTTAAATTTAGCGCGCACCCCTTCCGACTTTAATTCTAAACGCTCAACTCGTTAATCGCTCGACGCCGACCGCATAAAAGAAAATAATAATCCCAGAAATTTCGGCTTCATATACGTCACCTATCACCGATACAATGCCATGCTCCACCCCGCCGCTTTAATTGCACAAGACGGGGATCATAGGCAAATTTTTGTAGGCAGTGAGGCCCACAAATTTGGGCTTGTGCCGTATTATTTTTAACATTATTAGCTTGCATGTTGCCAAATGTTCGCTTTGATTTTGAACAGGAACACACATTATTTAAATATTTCTTTTTAAAAAACATAAAAAAGTCAGAAATGTTTGATAAATGTTTCCATTGTTCTGACATTATTATATAATTAACACTTAACAACAAAAAACAAAGATTTAAAAAGATTAGTTATTAGTTGGTTCCATTCCATATAGCATTACAGGTGGGTGCCGATTTGGGTGAAAATTTGGCAACGTTTTATTGTCTCTTTTCTTCTTAAAGGATCAGGTGACAGGGGTCGGTCAGTCAGCGGGTCATCTGATAAGAATTAAAAATTAAAATTAGATCGCCGAGATACGAGTTACGACGTGTGCCGTTCGTTTGTTTTAATTAACCTATTAATTTGTGATTGTAGATTTTCGTGGCGGGTTTGTAGTTTGTGCCGTTTCCGGGTTAAAAAACTGCTAATTAATATTGTTGTGTTGCTGAAGGAAGGTAAGGTAAAAGCCCTTACATCAGGTAAGTAAGCCGAATTGTCTGCATAGCCAAGGTTTCGTTTCTCGTTTACGTTTAATAAAATTGTTTACTTTTGCGCTTATTTTAATTTAAAAATAATTTTTGTAAGATAGGTAAAAATGAATCCTTTACACGATATTGTTTTGTCTTTGCTTGAAACCCCTTTCTCGCGACGACCTGAATTGGAAAAACGGCAAATTTTGGAGAGTCGACCAACGCCAAAAATAACATCAGTTTTTACCGAAAAGAGGGTGGGTCGGGAAAGTTCGCGATCATTTCAAACTTCATGGTATGATAGCTACAAGTGGCTGTGCGGGAGTTTATATAAACAAAGTTTGTATTGCTGGCCCTGTATTTTATTGGGTAAAGCGAAAAATGCATGGTCAACTAAAGATGGTTTTAAGGATTTAAAAATTTTTTCTCGTAGTACCAAAATGCACGAGTCATCTAAAGAGCACATAAAAAACTTTATGGCTGTAGTGCGGTTAGAACAAAATAAGGCAACCATTCAGGATGCGTTAAGGGAGAACGCCAGTTTAAACTTAATTTTATTTAACGAAAATGTTCGAAAAAATAGATTATTAATTAGTTATTTAATAGATGTCACACTTACGTTGGGGAAACAGGAACTGCCTTTTCGGGGCCATGATGAAAGTTTAGAATCGTTAAATCGCGGAAATTTTAAAGAGATTTTTAAATGCCTAATTAAACGTAATCAAGACCTTACAGAACACTGTGAAAAATTTAGTAATATTTTTACTGGGCAGTCTAAAACAATACAAAACGACCTCATTTTTTGTATTCATCAATATTTAACAGATTTTATTAAAAATGAAGTTAATAATAAAGAATGTTTTTTTTTCGCTGTAATGGCAGATGACACCACGGATATAACAGAGCGTTCCCAATGCGCCATAACTATTCGATACGTCATAAAAGGGTGCCTCCATGAAAGATTTTTGGGTTTTTTCGATGTGAGCGAAAATCGAACTGCAGATGCTCTTTATAATTTATTAGAAAGTGTTTTGGAGTCATATAATTTTAGGGAAAGGTTAGTGGCTCAGTGTTATGACGGGGCCAGTGTCATGTCTGGTGAGTTAAATGGACTTCAAGCGAAGATTAAATCGTCTGCCCCCTTGGCTTTGTTTACTCATTGCTGTGCACATAGGTTAAACCTTGTGCTGCAGCAAGGCACCAAACAAATTGATAAAAGTAGAATTTTTTTTTGTACTTTGTTAGGTATACCAACCTATTTTCATAATTCACCAAAGCGCGCCTTTGTTCTGGATCAAATAGTCGGGAAAAGGATACCACGTTCGGTCGAAACGCGCTGGTATACCCGTTCCAAAATTCTAAATTTGGTTGCCGTTGAATGGGATAACTTAATATTAGTTTTTCAAACTATAATTGACGACAAAACTTCAGGTTCCGAATCGATTAATTCGGCAAAGGGATTTCTTAAACATTTTGAAGACTTTGACTTTGCTATTTTGACCAAGATCTATTACGAAATTTTTGCATGCACAGATTTACTTTTCCAAATTCTGCAAACTAAAGCCCTAGATATAAACTACTGCTCTAATCAAATCAAAATTGCGGCCCAAAGAATTTCTGAATTAAGAAACGAAGACAAATTTAAAGAGTTTTTTAATTGGGCAAAAAACAAAACTGAATTACCAAGAAAACGGGGCAAAAGTAACAATGAATTAGAAATATTTTCGAGCTATAAAATGTTGTATTATGAAATTATAGATTGTATTTCCCTTCAATTAAGTACTCGTTTTAATAATCTCCACGATTTAAATTTTCTTTCATTAGTAGATTCTTCAAAATTTACAGAATATGTTAAAAATTTTCCCGATAAATCATTTGAATGTTTATTAAAAATGTATCCAAATGTTTTTGAAATAGATCGGCTAAAAAACGAACTTAGTGTTTTATACAGAGACGAACAATTTTATAATCTAGATGTTCAACAAATATTAGAGATATTATACAAGGAATTTAAAATGATCTTTTCGGAAACATACAAGTTATTTTGCCTAGTATTAACTATCCCTGCAACTAGTGTGTCGGTAGAAAGAAATTTTTCGTGTCTTAAGCGCATTAAAACGTATTTACGAAATACAATGACACAAGAGCGCCTAACGGGTTTGTCAACATTGGCTATAGAAAAAAGAATTTTACAAAGTGTTAGTGAGGATCCCCAATTTTATGAAGACATTATAAATAAATTTGCAACTTTAAAGAACCGTCGAATAGACTTAATATATAAAAAGTAAAAAAAGGTACATAGAAAATGTTTATATTTTATTTATTATTTTGCCTTTACCAAAGCCCTTATTTATTAGTTATTATTTTTTGGTTTTTCCTAATAATAAGGAAATTATTTTGTGTTTTTTAGTTTTCTGGGAGTTTTTCATTCTACTCCAGAGAAGAAGAAAACGTTTTTTTTGTGGTTATAGAAATACATATTATGTTTTTTATTATTTTTTTGTATACTTACTTATAAATATTTATATATAAAAATTTTAGAGTTTTTACGTTATTTTTTTATGGTTTTAGTAGGGCTATAGGCGATGACCTCCATAAAAAAAAAGGTCAACGCGTCAAGGAATAATACCTCAGGTGTCTAAGCACCAAGGTGATGTGGAAATTTATTCCTTTTTTGGGCCTCACCTGTTTTAAGTATCACGAGCCGCCACTGTATTATAATCACAGATAAACCTATATCCAGTTTACGTGGTCTAATCAACTTTACCTTTACAATAAAAGCGTCATCATCCTGCAGCTCATATTCCATGACAATAATTAATTATTAATTGCACTTTTAGTATAATGTCGAAAACACAAACAACCGTACTTTACTTACTAGACGAAACATAAGTATCTCTAACTAACTTTATTAATCCTGTATGTACCAGAATGTACCTTAAATTTTTAAACATCTCATCCAAAAACGGTAGTTCTGTAGAAGCACCTCAAAACTCAACACATTAAAATTTTAATTTTTCTTTTGTCGCTTAAAGGAAGACAACCCAACATACACCATTTCTTTTGTTAGAGGTCAGCACTAAAGCTAAGGGACGCATTTTTATTTGACAGATAACTGGCTGCCTGTCTTTTTTGACAGCTTTGGTCTTCTTCCCGCGCGATGTTATAAACAAAAATGTGTATTATAGAAAGATTGGCGTATCTTCACATAAAATTTGTTTAAAATTATATAGTTTAACATAAGTAGGTGCTAATTAAGTGCACAGTATTACAGTAGACAGTGTACAAGCCTTAGTGTTTTAGTGTTTATTTTTAGTGTCCATCATGGATGACCGAACCAAATGTGAAATATACACAAATTTATTAAACTCTTTAAACAAAACCAAAGATCATAAAGGAGAAATTAGCAGAGCCACATACAGCAATCAAATAAAATTAATGAAAACCGATCTTTTATCTAAAGAAAACAGTGATCAGGAGACTGCTTTGCAGATGTTAAAAATTCTTATCGAAAACAATGTTCAGGATATCCAACAGGATGTTATAGCTATTCTAAAGGATAACACTGTAGATCAAGAACTTAAGAACAGTATATTTGATAGTATAAGGAATTACATTAAAGATTTACTTCAAGCAAATGATGTTACAAGTTTAGCTTCCCTTTATGTTTCTTGGAAAAATTATGATTTACAGAAGGTAATAAACCATTTGGTGTTAGTACTAGCATTACTGTTTTACCTTCTATAACTATCCAAAACAAGAACCAAGAGGGTAACTGATAAAAATCACAGGAATGATTAGGTATTGTGCAATGAGAGTATGATTTTACGTAGCCACCATTATTCAAGGTTCACTTTTTGTTAATAAGGCAATTACCTATAAAATGTTAATATTTATCAAACCATTTCTTGTATGGTTTGTAATGAAAAAGCATAGTCAACCATTTCCATCCTAAGTTTTGGGTGCAATATCCTCTTAATTATAAGTTAGCCTTATACAGTTAGCTTATGTCTTGAATGAGGTCTTGAAATATTTGATTTGTAATTAGGTATTACATGTTCTAAATTGTGGCAAGAAAACTTTTATCAATAAGTAGGTACCTACCTAAGTAGTTTTTATAATTGTATTTTAATTTTTTTTTAAAAGTAACCATTTTAATGTTAATTAATGATTCCTAAAACCATTGTTGAAAATAGATTACACTGATTTTGATTTATGCCATAACACTTGGTAAGTTAAAACAAACAAACCTAACTGCCATGACCCATTAGTTTTAATATCTCTTGTTTTTTTTTTAGTTTTATGAACTTCTTGAAAGTGCTAGTTCACAAGAAAGTCAGGATGATTCTCAGTTAAAGCCCATCAATTTTCCTAATTTAATTGTTATGCATTTTCTCCCTATGATGTCATCTCCTGATCAAATCCATTTAAAACAACCACTTATTGAAGTTGCAACTAAAATTGCAGAAATGTATCCCATTTCAAATTCAACTGTTGAACAATATCAGGAAGTTTTGAAGAAAGTACCTGGGTAAGTAACTAAAAAAAAACATCTTATTACAGATAGTAACCTCTAAGTAATCTTTACATATTTTATTTGAAATAACTGTCAATGACTATTCAAATTACATGTCAATGGCTGTAGCAGTATCTTAATATCCAATTTGATTTGTCGTCATTTAGAAAACTCCATTTTTTGATGATATACTATCCTTTAAATATCCTTCTGTAACCGACATATTCTTTCATCTGCCATGGCGCTTCAATGTGACCTGACAGATCCAATTATTAATGGATTTTTTCTACTGTGTTTTTTCCAAGTACAAACGGTACAGCGACTTTGTCTGTAAGCCAGAAAAAGCCTTTTTTCTGAATAAGCATATGGCCGTTAAGCCATATAGGTACTCTGTTATCAACTTAACTGTTTATTTCGTCTTCATCAATAAAGGTTAAAACGCGTTTTTTATCGTTTTTTCTATCTTCTTCATGAATGTAACTGGCATATTTATAAGTTCTTGTCTGCACTAAATATTAGAACTTTTACTGCATTTTTAAGATTGATAGTAAGCAAAATTTGATTATCCCAACAAGTACAGCTTTTGCTGAACAACGATGGTGTCTGCTAGGTATGATAAAATGAAAAAAACATTTTTCTCAATATTTATATTGTAGATACAATAACGCAATACGACATAAAACTTTGTATGCCCCACAGGAATTAGCAGATGTCTATGCCGAGGGCATAAACATCTACTTGATACCCTGGGTACATAAATAACTATTAACAATAGTTAACTAACCAGCAACTTTGACAATGATATACATAACATTGGCAGAAATTCCTTTGTTACCCATTTATTTTATGTTTCTTTTGTTAATAATAAAAAATCATACTACATTTGCATTTTATAGGTACTTAGCTTGCAATTAGTTTTTCATAGTCGTTTATTTTTCTTCAATAAACGTTCTAAATATTGACGCTTTTGATTTAAATCGTTGAAATAAGATTGTCTTTCATAAATAATCAGTTTCCTTTCAGTTTACTCTCAAACATAGTAAATCTACAGAAATCGAACGGAAACGTTTGGCGAGAACCGTTACACTTTCTAACTGAATACTTGGATAAAAAATTATTTAGCCCCGAAGTTCAAGAAATGTTCAGTAACTCATCGTTAAATTGGGACCTGGTACGAATTGATTTGGAAAGTAATATAAATATTGAATTAATAAAATACATATCAGAAAATAATTTGACCCTGACTGCAATACTCTTCCGAGGTTGGAAAAACTTGGATCCACAAAAGGTAGGTCCATTCTTTTTTTTATTCATATTTTAATAGAATAATCTACATTTTTTCGATAGTATAACAGAGAGTATGTATATTCTGTTCTGTGCAGTGGCGGCTCGCGGTCTTAAAAATGGTGAAGAGCTAGGTATAATACTCGCGTCTATATTCTAGTCTGCTGCGAAGGTCAGGCGGATGGCGGGACATTTAAAATTAAGGTTGAAATGGATTTTATTATTTTTTACGTCACGCTTTCATTACAATTCTTGCTGGACAGTTGCATCCAATTTTATTGGAACCCTTAACTTTCGGTTGTCGCGCTTTTTGTGCGTTTTTAATATTTTCAGTGTACCTTCCTGAACGGTGACAGACATATCTTTGTTAGAAAGAGTTCTTGATTGTACAATAACAAATGATGACTGACTATTTGCCTCTATTGTAAGCTTCCACTTTTTAAAATCTTCAACGGAATTAAATGCAGGTCTTCTTATTATATCATGGACATCAACAAAATGAAGATCCAGTTCAGCCAAGGATGAAAACAAAGTTCTACATAGAGGGCATGTAATTGTCTTTAAATGTGATTGTATGAAGACTTTGTGTTTTAATTTCATGTGAGCACTAATATTTGATTTTGTACTGCATTCCCTTCCACATTCTGTGCACACATAAACTGTTCTACAATTTAAAAAATGACGGTTAGGTTTTTACTTTCAAAATATTTAATATTTTGTGTCAGCCGCATGCCATAACAAAACTTACTGATTAATAACTTGCCCCTCCATTTTAATTATGCCCCACAAGGCCACAAATAAACAAACCGGCAAACTGTTCTTGTAAGAAAACATAATACCTCGACTATGACTCATCACCGTGAAGTAAAAAAATAATTAAATCCATTGCAACCACTTGTTTAAATGTCCCGCCATCCGCCTGACCTTGGCAGCAGACTAGAATATAGACGCGAGTGGTATAATGAATTAACTGAAAAATAAAAACAAAACTTTTTAATTGCACAGTAAATCACGTAAAAATGATATCTATAACCGTAAGTTTCGCGAATCCTCAAAATAAATACCTTAAGGTTAGGCGAACCAATGCTAAAACAATTGTGCCTCGAATGGTGCATACAACTGATCTATTTTTAAATTGCCCTTCATCATAATGCAAATTGTTACATGCTATTTGCGTGACTCACGTCACGTAACCATAGCAACGGTGAATATCAAAGCCATGTTGGGCGTTGGTTCTTCACTTGCTTTGAGCTAACGGACACGGCCTCTGGGGCGCGCCAAAATGCACGAGTGTTAATAATTATTGTCCATCGGAGTTAACCGTGGCCCTATTATGCATAGCTACATTCGGATTAAATTAATATTATTAATTCGAACATAATTATTTTTTAAGGGCTAAAATGGTAGCTGTATTGGTACCTACATTAATATTTAATATTGTCGAAAAACTTTTCTCCTGGTTTTATTTTTTTTTGGTAAAGGGCCCCTTCACCTACTTCACCTGACGAGCCGCCACTGGTCCTGTGTGATGATAAATCTAATTCTTGTGTTTATTTCACGATACACTAACACCGGTAGGCTAATGCCCATAAATTCTCTATCTCTCCCACATTGCGACGTCACATACGAGTACGCTTTTACAGCCGGTTTACATTAGGTGCAAGTGCATGTATCAAATCAAATATGCTTTATTGTAATGTAAGAATGCAGATTCTCGTTTACAAAGCTTCTTAAAATTATGTATATAAACATATCAAATCAAATCAAATATAGCTTTATTGTCATAAGATCTACTCATTGACAAAGCAAAACAACTTATAAAATATTACAAAACTACAGTTAAAACGAATTAATTAAATTAAAATCTAAAATACACTGACCAGTTAAACACCCCAAAACAAACAAGAGAACCCTACAGCGATACCTCGAAAAATTCACTTATTTTATGGCAAACAATTTTCCGTAAACTAAGGGGCAAATGATTAAATAATTTTTTGCTGTTATAATATAGAGAGTTCTTTATCAAGGCAGAAGAGGGAATCGGCAGCGATATCACGTGTGTTCTTCTTGTAGTTGTCAGGGAAGTCTGTATTTCCGATTTATACTTCTTATGCATAAGACATGCTGTTTCGAGAATATACAAAGAAGCCAAAGTCAATATCCCCAAATTAATAAAATACGGTCGACAGGACGTTCGGCGACTCAATTGACAAATACACCGTATTGCTCTTTTTTGTAATAAGAATACCGACCTGAAAAGGTATTGAGCGCACGATCCCCAGGAACACAACCCATACTGAAGGTGACTCTCTATAAGGGCAAAATAGGCGCTCCTCGCACTAAAAACTCCCAACTCTCGCGATATAACCCTCAAAGCATAGCACCCACGAGCTGTTCTAGTATTTAAATTCGCTATGTGGTGTTCAAACCTTAATTTGTCGTCAATATAAAGCCCCAGAAATTTACTCATTGCTGAATTATTCACTCTTTGAGCTTCTGGTCCTATACTGTGAATGTGGCATTTAAAAGTGAGTAGGTTAGTCTTAGAAACATTAAGAGACAAACAATTTGAGTCGCACCATCTCTTAATCTTCAGCATATCACAATTAATGTCAAGCTCCAACTGGGTCACATCAGAACCCTGCCAAAGAATCGTGGTATCATCCGCAAATATGGTAAATCTGCCAGATATATCTAGCTTCGCCAAATCATTAATATACAATAAAAACAGCAACGGCCCCAGAACAGAGCCCTGCGGTACTCCCGATGAAACTCTCATTATTTTCGATTCTCTTCCATTAAAGTAAACCGTCTGATATCTGTTCGAAAGATAAGACTCAAACCAAGCCAGTGCAGTGCCCCTAAAGCCGTAGACCTCAAGCTTGCCCAACAGTATCCCATGATCCACACAATCAAAGGCTTTTGACAGATCACAGAACACCGCTGCGGCAACGTCTCCATCATTTAGTCTCTGATATAGATGTTCCAAAAATGAAAAAATAGCGTCGTTAGTGTTCCTACCCGTTTGAAATCCAAACTGAGCCACGTTCAATATACTGTGTTTAGATAGAAAATCTATCATGCGTTTCTTCACAATCTTCTCAATGATTTTGGATATGGTAGGCAATAATGATATTGGTCTAAAATTCGATGGCGATTCATTATCACCCCCTTTAAATAAAGGAATGATTTGTGCAATTTTTAAGCATAGAGGAAAACTACCCATCTCAAAAGACATGTTTATAGCCTCTGCAAGTGCTCGAAGCGCAGACTCCGGGAGCATCAGCAGAGTTTTCAAAGAAATACTGTCCCAACCGGACGCCACCTTATTTTTCAAATCGGAGAATATTTCTCTTATCTCCTCAATGCTCGTAGGGCAAAAATAGAAAGAATCACTTAAATATTGATCATATAAAAATAGAACACAACAATTACACATAAGCTACTAATGAGCATAAATACTACATAAAGATACAATAGAAGTAGTAGTAGAATGTAAATGATCCTTTTATTTTTAATTAAGAAAATAATCTTATAATAGGGAATTATTGGAAACGCTATAAGGTAATGGCCTTATTATGGTCGTTCTTAAAATGTCAGCTAAGCATGCGCACTAAAAAAAATTTAATATGGGAACCATAATAAAATACTGCCTTCCCCTATTTACGACTAGTTACCGTAAGTAAAATAACGTTTCCTTATTTCCCTTATGCGGCAAACCGAACCTCAAAAAACAGATGATTGCATTATAACCTTTAAATTGGTGAACTTTATGTTTTGTGTCGGTTAATTTTTTAAATACAATCACTTAATAAAGGTACCAAACAGAATTCACAACACAAAAATAAAAATAGACTTTTTAGGTTAAAAATAACGCTGCCGTAAAAAGAAAAACGTTCCAATTAGGCAATCCAACGATGTGTCCAAATGGCGGCTGGCTGGCAAATACTGCGTTGTAATTGGTGCACGTGACTATATAAATAATATTGCTGGTGACATTTAACGGGTGGCTCAATGCTTTTTGCCATCCAACCGCCATATTGAATCACGTTGTTTGGATTCCCTGATAATTCTTTATTTTTTAGAGAAATAAGGTTAAGACCTTATTGAAATAGGGCATTCCCTTATTAGTGTTGCCGTAAAAATTATCTTTTCAATAATTCCCTAATATACAATATACTGCCTTAATTCATCTCAGTTACTTCTTTTAGAAGATAATAATTACAAAAATAGTTTTTACTTGCCATTTTTTAAATTGATTTGGTCACCCATTTCCCAAGCAATAATCCATTGTTTTGCCAGATCCTTATTTTTTGGAAACCCAAAATATTTTTTATCTGTGCCTTTTGTATTTTAGTTAAAATTGTTACAAATCGCTGCAGCAGAGTTTGTCATTATCTATACTTATCCAAAATCCTACATAATTTTACAATGAATATGAAACTGCCGAGCAAGAAAACAGCGGCACTGCTACTTGCTGTTCTAGTTTTGTTCTGCCAAATACGTAACCGAGCACTACTTTCGTCGAGGGTACCAAACCGAGTCGATAAATATCCCTTAGTTAATAATAATTATTATTATGCTATATAACTACTCGAACCCGAATTAAAAATAAAAAATAACAGCCACAGAATAGAAACAAACGTTTACGCGTGGGAATGAACGTGCGGGTCTAAATTCAAGCGGTTAAAACCTTCCGTGTAAAGGCCGCTAATGAAAATTTGCCCGCTTTTTACAATGACAGCCAATGTGAGCTTAGAACTAGCACTCGCGTCAAACGGTTATCAAGCAACGTCCTCATATGTGACGACATGCGCAGAGATGTTCAAATTTCAGATTGCTTATGGGCATACCGTTGTAGGTGTATCATGGTTTATTTCATAAATAGTTAAATCTAGACCAGGGATGGCAAACCAATGGCATGCGTGCCAGCAAGAACTTACTTTTATTTTGATCGTAGATTACTGAAAATAAAATAATATACGGGTATTATAATTTTAAAATGTACATCCCAACAGGCCCCTATCCACCCATAAAAAAAAATGATCCAACACAAACGATTAGCTATAATATGTCGTGTTGAATATCGTGAATAACCCTGTATAGTACAATTTAGCTTGAGTTACTTATACCATATTGCTAAAAATCTACTTTTTTACAGTTCACCACAGCTTTAAAGGAAATTTGCCAGAACGATGTATATATTATATCGTGTAAGACATTTTTATTCGACAAATTAATACCTGTGATAATGGCCCCTAAGGATATGTCGGACCCTATGAAAGGACACTACATTGACATTGCTCTGGAATTTGCTTCAACCTTGCCATTGACGAAACTTACCCCTGAAGAATACATTAAGTTCAGTGGAAGTGTAAATGACTGGTAAGTTATTTTACAATACTTATTTTTTTTAAATGCGTGGTTATTTACTTAAATATATATAATTTAGGGTAATAATTTAGGTACTGACACATCATTTAAAAAAATTAACATACAGTTACTGCCTCTTGAACAAAAAATACCTTGTGTCTGTTTAAAGGTTGGAGACAATGACGTTTCTTGAACGGCAGTAGAGTTTTGGACTTGCATTGTCTTTATTTGTTTAGAATCACTACGTTTCAACTGGTAAGTATCTCCAGTCGTCTTCAGGTGAATACTGAATAAGTACGGTAACTACAGCTCTATTTATACTAGGCAGGTGCTGTGACGCATGACTAGTGGGCGGAGTCATGCGTGTTGCTAGGTGATGACGCATAACTGGATGAGTCATGCTTGATGAGTCATGCTCGATGACTTCATGCTCGATGAATCATGCGTTTAACTCTTGGGTGGTCTTATTCGAAGATTACATTTACTTAACAAGGGTTTCCAGACGTTTCTCATGTCTAATGAAGGCTTACTAAAGCAACCTGGATTTTGGTGTATGGTAGCAGCTTCCTTAAACTTCCTCTTCCTCCAGTGCGGTTCTTTTTGCAGGATTTCCGCTTTTGTCCACATGATATGATGGCCGTGCGTCCAGGCGTGGTCAGCTGCACCTGATTTTTCGGTCTCTCCTTTTCGGGTATTATTCCGATGTTCTTTAATCCTTACTTCTAGTGGTCTTAGTGTCTCACCAATGTAAGACTGGCCGCATTCGCAGGGGATCTGGTAGACACAATTTTTCTTGTCTTTCTGGCTTACTGGTCTCGTCTTCGTTAGGTGGCTTCTTAAAGTGTCTCTAGAGCTGAATACTGTTTCGATGTTGTATCGTTTTCCTAGTCTTCTTATTTTCTCAGATACTCCTTTGACATACGGAATATTGAGTATTGGTTGTATCTCTTTCTCTGCTTTACGTGTGTTTGGCCGATTCTTGCGATTTTCCAATATTGTGTCAATCAGTTTCAGGGGATAGCCATTCTTGTTGAGGTCGGTCTTGATGTGGTTAGTTTCTCTTTGACACCTTCATTATTTGGAACGGAAACGAGGACGAACTCAGAGAATTCTTACATCACATTAATAACTTTGCACCGACAATTAAATTCACCATGGAAAAAGAAGAGAACAACCAATTACCTTTTCTAGACGTCAATGTAGAGAAAAATGGCAACACCTTCCTAACCTCAGTGTACAGAAAACCTACACATACAGGGCAATATCTCAATTATACATCAAACCACTCAAACAACACAAAACATGGCATAGTAAGAAACCTTGTGGATAGAGCAATTACTCTCTGTAACTCAAACGAAGCTCTCAAAAGAGAAACTAACCACATCAAGACCGACCTCAACAAGAATGGCTATCCCCTGAAACTGATTGACACAATATTGGAAAATCGCAAGAATCGGCCAAACACACGTAAAGCAGAGAAAGAGATACAACCAATACTCAATATTCCGTATGTCAAAGGAGTATCTGAGAAAATAAGAAGACTAGGAAAACGATACAACATCGAAACAGTATTCAGCTCTAGAGACACTTTAAGAAGCCACCTAACGAAGACGAGACCAGTAAGCCAGAAAGACAACAAAAATTGTGTCTACCAGATCCCCTGCGAATGCGGCCAGTCTTACATTGGTGAGACACTAAGACCACTAGAAGTAAGGATTAAAGAACATCGGAATAATACCCGAAAAGGAGAGACCGAAAAATCAGGTGCAGCTGACCACGCCTGGACGCACGGCCATCATATCATGTGGACAAAAGCGGAAATCCTGCAAAAAGAACCGCACTGGAGGAAGAGGAAGTTTAAGGAAGCTGCTACCATACACCAAAATCCAGGTTGCTTTAGTAAGCCTTCATTAGACATGAGAAACGTCTGGAAACCCTTGTTAAGTAAATGTAATCTTAGAATAAGACCACCCAAGAGTTAAACCCATGATTCATCGAGCATGACTCATCAAGCATGACTCATCCAGTTATGCGTCATCACCTAGCAACACGCATGACTCCGCCCACTAGTCATGCGTCACAGCACCTGCCTAGTATAAATAGAGCTGTAGTTACCATACTTATTCAGTATTCACCTGAAGACGACTGGAGATACTTACCAGTTGAAACGTAGTGATTCTAAACAAATAAAGACAATGCAAGTCCAAAACTCTACTGCCGTTCAAAAAATACCTTCCTCAAATTATGGTTTTAGCATCCAAGAACAATACAGCTTTGTTGTTGTTGTATACTTCGGCCTATAAGGCCCATTTTTTGCCCTATCGTCTGGGTAATGTCAGCTAGACGGGACCTACAGGTTAGCGTGGAATCCGAACCACGTGTATGCACTAGTTTATCCTTTTTACTCCCCCAGAGATCCTCGGCGCTCCTCTCTCTAGGTCCCGATATTAGGATTCACTAATAGCATACTCCGGGGATCGAACCCGTACCGCCACGGTCGAATGCCAGTAACTCACCATCGAGCCACTGCTGCGGTGAGACCAAGACAGCTTAGGATCATGACTATTCCCAATCAATACTTTTATGGATGACTTTTGAACACAAAAATATTGGCCTATATACCTTAAACAGATATTATCCTAACTATCAAACCCCCGATCAAACCAGACAGGGCAGTCTTTCAAGGATCGATTATCATAGATTGGAGAGATCCAGGATCTTTGTTTACTATTTTTGCCCCAAATGTTACAACAACTTCTCACTTTACATACGGGAGTTATCTGAAACATCTTTAATAAGAGTCAAATTAAGGGAGATTTTACTACGGCTTCCCAAACATTCCTTTACTAGCAAATAGATGAAAATACTAACCCGCGCACTCGATTTGTTGGCTTTTGTGGGCATTCTAGTCCATCCAAGGGCAACTAGATCACAAGATCTGTTTAATGTTAGGTTTTACCGCACAAACTATGGCCAGAATTCAGCTCTTACCAGAATTGCTAAATTGTGTAATGCTTTGTCTACAGATTTGGACTTCTTTAATACATCGAAACCTAGATTTAGGTGTAAAGTTAGGAAGCTTTTGTTGTGATATATATATAGTCTGGTCTGAAGAGGCTAGAATTAACAATATAGAAAAACTGTTATGTCCACTTTTATATATTTTTTCTACTGCCACATAGAAATTAGCTGTTTCCTTTACACTAAAGTAAATGGAAAAGTGGGCTATTCCGGTTAACTGAACGGATATGATTTCATATCCATTATAGTTAGTATATGAAACTGACCAATCTCAGTGGTCAATTACAAAGAAACCAAATTTACATCTTGTAAATTTTTTTTGTGTCGTTTTCTATAATTGACGGAAGTGAAGTTAAGAATATATTTGTCTCTGTCACATAAAATTTGTTATTTTTTAATTTAAATCAAGACATTTATCCCGGACACAATTTTTTCCTAAGGAGTGTACGAAATGGTGCGAAAATTGAAGGTGTAATACCAAAATTAATTCCAAAATATATTTCTACCAACTATTATTAATTTCTGACGGAAATAAAGATTTGCCCACAGATACACTTTCTTATTTGAAAAATCTCCCGTTTTCCACTCATTTCTAGACAATTACTCCAAGATTTAATGCATAAAATGTACTATATGCCTACCAAATGAATGTTTTTTTACTAATCTTGGTTGTTGTTTTTTTCATGCAAATATTTGTCCGCCGCGATATTTTCTGATATATTTTGAACCCCAATTGACCTTAAAACTTTTATTATCCGCACAGATATAGAAAAATAATTGGCAAATCTTCCTTAAACGGTGGAACATGAAGATGATTACATAAAACTATGTAAAACAGACGAAATTATAAGATTTCTAGAAAAAAAATAATGTCTATTTTTACTAAAGGTTTTAAGGTTATGGTATTTCTTCGGTATTGCCACTTCTCATTCCACGTAAACAGCGTTGCTAATTTGTAAATAGGCGATTATTTTGAAAAACTTTACAATAGCGGACGTTATGATAGAGCTTTACGTTTGTGTATTGATTGTTTAAATCATTAATTTCCTCTTTTAGTTACATAAAAAATATATCTGACTTAAGAGACATGCAGTTTGAACACTGGCATAAACTATGGATTTTTTTGGTAAGACTCTTTGGCAAGAAACTGCACCATTCAATGATTTTAATCAACAAGCTTTTGCGAGTAGTTGAGCATGCCTTTAGAAATCCATCCTACATACAAAGAATACGAGGCTACGATTGTTGGAAAGTAAGTAAATTTAAATTTTTTTAAGTTTAGAGAACTGCCCTTCACAGCCTAACAGAAAAATAATTCCATTTGTTTTTAGGAACTTATAGATAATGTTAGTCTAGATTCTCATCATATTAGCAGCGAAAAACAAATTAGACTTTTACTGACACCTTTAAGAGCAAAATTCTCCAAACAAGAGGCTGTAATTGTCAAAAGGTTTGAAGTTTTTGTTTATTTAATTGAGAAACTGCAAGATAAGGCCGTGCTAGTATTAAAGGAGTTTTTCGAGTTCTGCTTTGGAAATGTTGGAGAAGACACAGATTCGAATAAATCTGGTCAGGGTAAGAGCTTGCCGGAATTATGGCCCAGGAGTGCAAAGATCTTACTTGCAATGCTTGGTAAGTACATTAGGTTTTTGTATTTTTCTGTCTAATTTTCTCAGTTTACTTAAATTTAATAACTGAAAGTGATATGTATAGTTATTTTTACAATATATTGTTTTGACCTGTTAACTGCAATAAAACTAATGGGTCGATCCCATTGTGTGGACAAGAGTTTGGCAATAAATAATTAAAGTATAGTCAAATTTTTTTAAGAAAACGCCAAGTCACTTGTCATTTATGGCACCCTGTTGACGTCTGGTCTATTTTACGTTTAGAGGTTGGCTACAAAGACAGGGCCGGACTATTTTTATATTCCATTAACAAACTAAAAAATATTTAAATATTAATACCCATATTATCCATCTCCTGGTAACTTTACCAGGTAGATAATTTCTGTGGAAACAATTATCTCAACAATGGTTTCTTTGGAAATTATCTTGCTGATAAAGTTACCAGGAAATGGATAATACGGGCCTTAGTTCCTTATCTCCCATTTTAATTTATCAAAGAAGACTTTACAAATTTTTCTATTTAAATTATCGTTCTTAACTAAAGTTGTCAAGAAACTTTTGGAGATGTTATCCAAATTGGAACAAAAGTCAAGAACCTATTAGGTATCCACTGAATACTACCTACATATTGTGTAAGGAATTACTTACAATAAAGTAATGTACTAGTAACAAAAATATTATCGACAAAGCTTTAAAAAAATTTAACTTATCGACAGACTACTCTCCTTTGCTCGTGAATATTAAAGAATGTAATAAATGCCGGTAATACTGCACCAGCTAGGTAGAATACGTAAAACATGGTATATATGGTTAAAATATTGGTATACAAAACAATCACTATGCTTCATTTTAGTTATGACTCTAACTTTTAATCAGAAAACTCTATATACACTATATAAAAAACAGCCACAAAAATACTAAAAAAAACACCAAAAAACAACGAAAATAATAGGACGCGAACTGACATGTGAACTTGTTACGGTCCACACTAAATCTAGTAACTTTTCGGCGGAACTAGAATCAGCTGTGAATGTCATCTGTGGCTTTCAACTGTCGAAACGCCGTTTTCTATCGCGATATGATCTCTATAATACAATGACGAGAGAAACGTCAAAGTATTAAAAGAGTACGTGAAATATACTATACCGATTTTTTTGGCAGTTGTAGAAAAAAAGTTTAAGATTTTAAAAAGATAATAGCATAATACCATAAAAAAGAAAGGTTTTAATTCAAAATCATGTTCAGATTCTGTTCCTTTGTCCTTTTCTATAATCAATTTACTTCAGTTTTTATGAAGAACCTAAAAAAAAAATTTAAAAAATTAAATGAAATTTTGCTACATAAAATTTTAGGTTAACATTTGCTTGTGAGAGGCTTAAGCAAAATAGCATAAACATGTGCAAGTTATATATTATTATATACATTGTAGCTCATTTGTCTGACAAAGTAATATACCGTCTCTGCTATTAAAGATATCAAAAAAAAAGGTTTTATAAAAGTTGTGATGTATAAAAAAATATATGTTCTAAAGTTATTTTTAAATATACAGGATGGTCCAGAAAAATAGGACAATCAAGATATACTTTTTTTTTAATGGAACACCCTATATATTTTAGCAGTTGTTGTTTTCTTACAAAAGTATTCATATGACGCCATATTTCGTTTTTTAATTTTTTACAACGTTGCTAAACAAAATGCAAAATTCTTAAAATTTTCTCTTTAGTTTAGGGATAGAAAAACTGTCTTAAATGTTTAAGTACCTAAAATTTTGTGCAGCATGTTTTCTGTTGACCTCCAAATATACAAAATTTTAAAATACAATAACTCTGTTTTTTAAATAAAACACCCTATATTTATTAGGCTCGTCTAATAGATATTGTAAGTGTCTTTTATTATTAAGCCATTCCTATACCTAAATTTACTAGTTTGATAAAAATTTATTAACAATTAATTTTGATAAAACTAATTATCTTCCTTTTACTTTAAATCCAAATAACATACCACAAAATATGAATAGTATTAAAATAACTGATGACATTCAAATTTTAAAAGTTAATCAAGTAAAATATTTAGGAATAATTTTTGACAGTTAATTAAATTGGAATTTTCACATAGAACATTTGATTAAAAAATTAAGAAGTTTACTACCAATTTTCAGTAACATTAAAAAAAATTGAACGTAAAACAACTGGAAATATTATATTATGCATTGGTTAAAACTCATTTAAATTACGGAATTTTAGGTTGGGGAGGAATAAATAAAACTTTAGTTAAAAAATTAGAAATATTACAGAAAAGGTTTCTAAAATTATATTTAATAAAGATTATCTTTATATTAATAAAATTATATTCTGAAACAAAAAAATGAATATTAGACAACTTTACATTTATAACATCTTAATATACATATTTAAAAATAAAAATCTTATACAGTTTAAAAACCATAATCATAATACACGTCCTAAAAATGAAATAACCATAAAATATAAAATGAATAGGTAAGTCCATAGGAAAAAAAATTTCAAATATTTATGTTTTTATTTAAACGATTATTTACCAACAAAAATTAAAAAATATATTTTATTAAAAAAAAATATAAAGTCGAAATAAAATCATGGATATTGGAAACAGATACCTTAAAGAAATTTGTGGAAATGTTTTAATAAATATTGTTAGGAATAATATATTTTTCAAAATTTTTATATCCTATATCTTCAAAAAGAAACTGCGTTTATATTTATATACATATAGTTAAACGTTTTTTATTTACAATTTAATTTTTATATAATATTAACAAATCTTTTTTAAAAATATATTTTAATATTCCTATATATTTATAATTTAAAGATTTGCCCCTAACAAGCACGTCTTCGGGGGATCAAAGAAGAAGTTTATTGAGGAAGATAAATATACACATTTATTATATTATATATATAATATATTGAAATAAACTTAATTTAAGAGTATTCCACCTCTACAAAATAACTATTGTTTTTAGGGCATTCCCATGACAGTACTGAACATTGCCTGGAAACCACTACTGAAATATGTTTAAAAGGAGCAATTTTAAATAATGACAACATTTCTAATCACTATTATCACACTATTAATTCCGTAGCAGAATCGTGTATTCATTTGAAAGATGTAGAGTTAAGTCAGGATAAAAGTACTGTAAGTTTGCTTGCCTTTACTACCTATTTATTCTATTGTAACAATTTTATTATTAAATTTTTTAGGTGTTAAAATGTTTCTGGACATCGCTACTGGGTATTGTTTTAAATGATACTGTTGTAAAAAAACAAAATTGTGTAGAGACCCTTAATAAAGTGTTAGAAAGGCTATTAAAGGTTTGTTTTTATTTATCTATCATTTAATTGGGCTTCTCATTAAACCTTTATTTTTTTAGAATGACGACCCGTACTACAATAGCATTGCTGTAGAAATTCTTAAAAGTACAATAAAAATTGATAGACCAAAAGTGTTTCCTTTTGTCTTGGACAGCTTAGAACATTTTACCAAGATAATATTTTTAGTTCCTTTAAACAATGACAGGTAAGAATTTTTTTAGACTATTTGAATTTATTTATCATTTCTGTTTACTTCACCGCAGACTGCGAAGTGTCGATAATTTTTGACATCAAAAGATTTTAAACCTTATTTATTTTAAGTCAAAACGGCCTTGTTAGTTGATTAGCTTACTTATACAGTGCCCGCGAGAAAGTCTACACCATAGGTATTAAAAAAAAATATTCTTGAAGTTTTAAAAAAAATCTCTAGTTTGTTTTTGCCTAATTAGAAACCAAAAAATAGTCTAAAAAATTTGTAAATGTCGGAAAGTGACTTCTGAAAATCGATCGGAAATATTGACAGTTTTGATAACATTTCTGAAAGAAAAATTCAATATTTCCACACTTAGGCGTTGCTAGGCAACGGAAAATAACTGTTAGTAAATATTATTTTTCTACTCCTACATGGAAATTTGCTGTTTCCTTTACACTTAAGTGGCGGATGAAGTAGGCTATTCCAGTTAACTGTGCGGCAAAATTTTATAGCAATCCTAGATAGGTAATGAAACTGACCAATCACAGTAGTCAATTACAGAGAAGCCATTGTTGTTCTTAAAAGTACTGACCAATCACAGTATATTATTTTTACTGAGGCTCCGCCTTCTTTTTCAAGACACTTAATTATATAATTTAAATGTATATGGTACAGTATGTTATTAATTTGTTCAATATAACAAAATCTATACGCATTTTTAATAGATTTATTAATAACGCAACCTGCTGAATGTGCATAGAAAATTAATTTCATGTAGCATCATTATTCAGTTAGTTTTACGATAATTAACTAAACGCTTCAATAGTCCAGACGTTAGAGCGTTTTACTATGGATCCAATGGTCTTGAGTTCGAACCCGGCAACCTACAAACTTTTTTTTTACATTTTTTAGCATAAGGTCGTAGAAAAAATATACTGTTCAACTCGAGTGGATTGTCTACATCGCACTCGAAAGTTTGAGCACTCCGCCTACGGCGTCGTGCTCATACTTTCTAGTGTGAGATACAGTGTGTCCAAAAAAGTATGCAACATATGTAAAAGTTTTTTATTACCGATTTCTCAGAAAATTTTATTCTTGATAAAAGTTGGTGCATGCCTTGAAACTATAAATGCATATTTCACATTTCACCTGCGGCTAATAGTAAGGGAGCAAATGCCATTTTTTCGAAATTGCATTATGAGTAAAGTACCTTAGTTATTAGAAATACAGCAAAATTTTATATGGAAATGTTATTGCAAATTAAAAACATAGCCCAAATACGAAATTTGAGTTACGTGTCTCAGTTTTTATTTTTTTTTTCTAATCTCTAATTTCCCCTAAACGGTACGCCTCTGGTCGATTTTTCGTTTACGCAATTTTAATATATTTATCAAATAACTTAAACGTGGGTTTATAATAAAAATGCATTAAGTAGTTGCAAACTTTTAAAAACTTTTCAATGAACCGGGTCGGTTTAGATATAAGCGTGTTGCACGCCTATTTAAACACATTTTAGCCAACTTCTGTTGAAACTAAATTATAATAAAATTTAACCCTATTCATAGTACTGGAAATAACTACTAAATTATTTGTCATTTTCACCCAGTACGCTAAAGTCCAAAAACCTACCAGAGCCGTACCGTTTAGGGGGAATTAGAGATTAGAAAAAAAAATAAAAATTAAGACACGTAACTCAAATCTCGTATTTGGGCTATGTTCTTAATTTGCAATAACATTTCCATATAAAATTTTGCTGTATTTCTAATAACTAAGGTACTTTACTCTTAATGCAATTTCGAAAAAATGGCATTTGCTCCCTTACTATTAGCCGCAGGTGAAATGTGAAATATACATTTATAGTTTCAAGGCATGCACCAACTTTTATCAAGAATAAAATTTTCTGAGGAATCGGTAATAAAAAACTTTTACATATGTTGCATACTTTTTTGGACACACTGTAGACATCATATCCACTCTTGTTGTACAAACTACTATTCTGTATGGATACTTGTAAACTAAAATGTGTTAAGCTTGACAATTTAATATTATTTTGTTTCCATAGTTACAACACAAATATTTCATGGCATCCTTTATTTGTAAACAAAGTTAATAATATTTAATTCAAAATTTTAACAAGTTGATTGTAATACGTTATGTCCTTTTAATAATTTTCGATTTACGGAAAATAGTATGTATATCTCGTAGAAAAAGCCATATTCCCGGACTCCGTATTGTTAGTCTCGGCTTGCGCCTCGACATACAATATTTACGGTCGTCTGGGAATGTTCAGCTCTTTCTACTAGGTATACAATGTACTATTTTCGATGTTTGAAAACTTTAAATGGCATTTACGGATTGAAGCAAATGCGATATGTCAAATATTTAAGAGTATTTTTTGCCTTTTAATTAAGCAAAAACAAACTAGAAAATTATTTTTTTTTTTACAAACTTCACGAATGTGGTGCAGAATTTATTATGTATGAAACGTTTTTAATAATATAAGGAATACGCTTTTCACTAAATTTTTATTTTGACTTTTGCATTTGGCAAGAAACGTAAAATTCTACGATTTCAGTTATTAAAATACTGAATTATTTACTGAGAAAACAGTTAAACAAAATACGCTCTCCATTAAAAACACCAACATACACATCTGACTTGAGTCTAGTTTATTGTATATTTATCTATTATAGCTAATGTAAAAATTTAGAAGGAAGCATTGATTTAAGACTTGCATCTTCTATATTTTGTTATTTTTCAGCTACGTGGGTGTAGAAAAATTCCAAGTAATGCTTTGCACCGCCGAATCTCCAGGTGTAACGTCAAAAATCGTCCAGGATTTATTCCGCTGCTTCGCAGAATACCAGACTCTAGAAAGTAATGCCAATTTTGTGGCACAATTTTGGATTTTTTTGGTTAATGAATTAGACGACTATGCCAAAAATAAGTGTTTAAACTTCTTAATTTGGCCTGCATTGTATATTCACCATGTAACAGATTCTGTAAGTGGTCTTAATTTTTCCATATTCCTTTTTTTTAACAGCATCCCATCAACACAATAGCTATAGTAGAAATAATATATTCTACAATATGTATGAAGTCAGTGGCGTAATTGGGGAGCTGCCGAATTTTAGCCCCCCCCCCCCCCCCCCCCCCCGCCCCAGCATAGGCGCTCGGGTGAAAAAAAGTCTAATTGCAACCTAATTTTTCGTCTCACGCTTGGACTCTTAATTTAAATTTTTAAATAATGTATTCTGGGCTTAGATTACAAAGGTCTTGTAGGAAACGTTTAGTTTTTAAACTTTTCCTTCTAAAAGTCCTGTTTCATATAGAGATTAAAGTTTCGGACGCATGTCGTTTTAGTTATTGATATATGATGCAGTTTTATAGGAAAACGAGTAAAAAGAATAATATTTTATAGTATTTTTCTATTATATACTTGTCTGTTCCGCTTTCCCTTTTTTAGAGCTATTTTCAATCAACAAAAATGTAACCCAATGCAATAAAATATTTTTACAACAAAAACAAAGAACAATTAGGTATTTATTTTTAAAGAGATAAATTAAAGTAAAAATTTTAATTGAAACATTTTTTATGAAAGAAGTGTGATAATTTATAATAAAAAAATAGAGCGGAAAGAAACGAGAATGCTTTATTATGAATATACAAAACGGCACTTATGAAGGAGTATTTCAAAACCTTAGCATTTGCCCCAAAAACTGCTCTTAGATCTACGCTCGTAAAATACATGATTTCTGTAAAAAATCATCAATTTTGGCGTGGTGAGCGATATTTACTTTATTTTTAATTATGAAAAACCGAGCCCGAAAAACGCTGGTTAGAGTCATACATGTCTTATGTTAAAATTTTGGATTGACACGAATATTCATATTTTTCACAAATATAAAAATGTCTGTTTTTAAATACAGAATAAGAATATAAAAAAAAAGTAAAAAAAACATTTATTACAGAAACGAATTTAATTCAACCATGCAGAGGGGGAGAGGTAATAATTTAATTTTCGAAATTTGATAGAATTTTAAACGAACTTTGGGCGTGGCCCCGAATATTTTTCGCCTGCGGCGCTTTTCCGCCTTCTTTGCTAGGTACATCATGAAATACATGTAGTCCCGACTGCCCCTCTCTCGAGAAAAATAAATGTCCTACTTACGCCTACTGAGCCCCCCCCCCCTCCTCCCCCCCCTCCTCCCCCCCCTCAAGCACATTCTCTGGCTACGCCACTCTATGAAGGGCATTAGATATGAGTACACTGTTGGCCGTGAATAATAAAGTTGATCCTGATTATACTTCTATATTTTCCTTATTACTTTTGTGATAAAAAAAAAGTTACACCTTCAATCAGTCAATAAACATTTTCTTAATTTTTTCTTTGTTTTAAACTTTACACTTTAATTTTAGGCAAAAGAAGTATTAATATACGAACACTATAAACACATTGTGACAAAATTTGTAGAGAAATCCGACGAATTACAGCTGGGACTGTTTAAACAGTTTGAAAAAATAATCAAGAATAATCCACTTCTTATGAAGAATGTTCTAACTCTTGTCACAATGTTTATTCCAAGGACCAATAATAAGGAACTAAGTAAGTGATATTTAAATTTGATACATGTCTGTATTCTTTAGGAAAATACAACTCATTACATTTTGTGTCTGCTTTTTTTGCAGTTTAAGAATCAATACTCTAACAAAAATAATTAGTTATAGTATTTCCAAAACAAATATCAACTTATACAAGGTGATTCCTAAGTTGATACTTCTTTTTTAGCTGTGTATAGAAGGCATTAAAATAAACAACATTTTCAAATACCCTTTTCAAAAAACTTAAAAATAGGCGATATACAGAAGTAAAAGATATAAGTACGGGCCTGGTCATCAAAATGCAGCCTGCTATACTTTATCTTATTAGTCATGCAATTTACGGGTCGATAGTCAGTTATTTGGCAATACGCTGCGGTTTGTTTTTCTGAAGCAAGTTAAATTTAAATTGATGACACGTGAAAATGGTAAAATTTGGAAACAATGAACTAGTAGATATGGTTAACGGTGAGTGTCGTCAAACAGCGGCTGCTGCTTCGAGATATACGCTGAACGCTTTTCCTTGCGGGCTCATCCTACACCCAGAACGTTATTCAACGGGCAAGTTAGGCAGGACCGTATTTGATCCATAGTGTAATAAATGAATGTAAGTACCTTATTTTTGAGTTTTTTGAAAAAAGGTATTTGAAAATGTTGTTTATTTTAATGCCTTCAACACACAGCTAAAAAAAGAAGTATCAGTTCCCTTTTCTAAATATTCTATAAGATGTCATAACTGTCTAACGCTGTGTCCTACATGTGCGACTTGAAGCGGCTGAGGTGGAAATGCGTATCTGGCAGTTTTCGCGACGGGACCGTCCTACGTGAGCGGCATTCAATAGCAATGCCGCGATCAGTTCCAAAAATTCCATAGTCCGGAAAACGTAAATTTTAACTTGGTGACGGTAATAATCGTATCTGCCGGAGAAAAAAGTCATTCCACAACTAATAATATTTATAGAAATAAATAAAAAAACATAAAGTCTTTCTCCACTGGTTTATTAGAAATAAAATTAGAAGGTGGTAGATATTCTACATGTTTCGGGTGTAGCAACACCCATCATCAGGAAATAAAAAGTAAAGAGAAAATATTCATAAAAGGAACAAACCTAAATGGTGAGTGGTAGTGAACCTCGATGGAGCTCTCATCGAGCCATGGAAAATCAAAAATTGAGAAATGGGATAATGATTAGAAAAAATAGATATACTTAAGTCTTAACACTGACCATGGGCAACAGGTAACAGTGGTTAAGAAGAGGCCCGTTTGGGCAAAAAGAAAAGTAAGAAAAATGGGGATTCACAGGTCAAGAACTTTCATCCTGCGAACCGTAGAGAGAAAGAAAAAATTATTTATTAAGCCCTCTTTAATTTATGGGAAAAAATTTATTTTTTTATTTAGAAGCGTAGAAGGCATAGAACTGATGTTAAATCTTAGTTCATAGTAGAAAAAAGACAGATTAAAAAAATTAAAATGAACTAAGATTTAACATCAGTTCTATGCCTTCTACGCTTCTAAATAAAAAAATAAATTTTTTTTCCATAAATTAAAGAGGGCTTAATAAATAATTTTTTCTTTCTCTCTACGGTTCCCAGGATGAAAGTTCTTGACCTGTGAATCCCCATTTTTCTTACTTTTCTTAATTTTTCTCTTTGCCCAAACGGGCCTCTTCTTAACCACTGTTACCTGTTGCCCATGGTCAGTGTTAAGATTTAAGTATATCTATTTTTTCTAATCATTATCCCATTTCTTAATTTTTGATTTTCCATGGCTCGATGAGAGCTCCATCGAGGTTCACTACCACTCACCATGTAGGTTTGTTCCTCTTATGAATATTTTCTCTTTACTTTTTATTTCCTGATGATGGGTGTTACTACACCCGAAACATGTAGAATATCTACCACCTTCTAATTTTATTTTTAATAAACCAGTGGAGAAAGACTTTATGTTTTTTTTTTATTTCTATAAATTAACTCCACTTTAAGAATGGACTACTTCTTCAATAATAATATTTATTTGGAAAGGGCTAAACATAGTTAGTTTCATCACTTGTATTAAAAATGTCAACAGTAACGCAAGAAACGCCTCGCCGCTTCGACGGATATTTAAAATAATAATGAAATTCTCGGCCGCCAAAAACTCGTGTCAGCATCAAGTGACAGGCGCGGCCGAAGCGGCAAATGCACTGCATTTAAGGTGCCAAACGCCGCGGCGACACAAGTTTTTGGCCTACAAGGATTTCAATTTTATTTGAAATATCCTTCGAAGCGTTTCACGAGTTGTTGACATTTTTGGCACAAGTGATGAAATTCCCTTAATTTATTCCTTTTCTAAATAAATATTATTAGTTGTGAAACGTCGTTTTTTCGCATAAATTCTGCGGTAGATGAGAATATTACCGTCTTAGGTTTCTCGGATCACAACAGTTTTGAAACTATACACGGTGTCGCTCCGCGCATAGGACAGTCCCTCCGCGAGAGTCGCGACAAGCAGTGGCGGCTCGCGGTCTTAAAAAATGGTGAAGAGCTAGGTATAGTGCGGGTACTTAAACAAACATTGACTAAAAACCCGTGTAACAAAACGTCTCTCTTATCCTTATCTGTCCAACGACTAAATGGAGTTTCCAACAAATTACAAACTATGTCATTAATTGGGTTCATTTTTAAAACCACACAATTAAGTAGGTACGTAAAAACAAAACTTTTTAATCACACAGTAAATCACGTTAAAACGATATCTATAACCGTAAGTTTCGCGAAGCCTCAAAATAAATACCTTAAGGTTAGACGAACCAATGCTAAAACAATGGTCCAGACGGCTGATCTATTTTTAAATTGCTCTTCATCATAATGCAAATTGTTACATGCTGTTTGCGGGACTCACGTCACGTAACCATAGCAACGGTGAATATCAAAGCAATATTGGGCGTTGGGTCTTCACTTACTTTGAGCTAACGGACACGGTCGGCAGGGGCGCGCCAGAATACACGAGTGTTGATAATTATTGTCCATCGGAGTTAACCCTGGCCCTATTATGCATAGCTACATTCGGATTAAATAATTATTATAATTTCGAACATAATTATTTTTTAAGGGCTAAAATGGTAGCTGTATTGGTACATTAATATTTAATATTGTCGAAAAACTTTCCTTCCTCCTAGTTTTTTTTTTTTTTTGGTAAAGAGCCCCTTCACCTGGCGAGCCGCCACTGGCAACAAGTCGCTCACGTAGAATACAGCGTAATTGACGTTTAAAAGATGGCATTTTAGATTTTGAGAGACTCTTCTACCGTATTGTAGTTTTTTATTCACTATTACCTAAGAACTGGTTTAACAGCTTAAAACGGACGTTGTCATTTTTGGCTATGGTCTATTTCTTTTCGATTGCGAACGATGACAGAAAAAAAATTGAACAAAAGTTCACCTAATTGGTTAAATCATGGATCAATTTACACTACATAAATGCATAACCAACTTATTAAAGGTCTTTTTTTTTAAATCACAGAAGAAGAATAAGAAATTTCCGTTCGATTGATTTCTAGCAAATATATGCTAATTATAAACATTTTAGTAATTAAAAATAACTTTTAGCTCTAATTATATTATGAAACAATCAATCTATTAACTTCCTGTGCATAAAATCGGTTAATTTCACGTAAAATAGTAAACCTATGCCTACTTTGTGTTAAAGCAAAAAGGATGCCCGATTTATCGACAAAATATAGAAGGCCATGACAAACGCCAAACATTGTGACATAACCTAAAAATTCATCTTCTTAAAGGCCGCTTTACAGTTTGCAATTTTTCTTTCACGCAAGTTGTCTTGCAGCAATTAATATTGCGGCAATAAAAATTTCACTTCGTTTTACAGCGTTAAATGACTGGCCAAGATCGTAGGTGATGTACCACTTGCCAACCATTAAAATAAAAATACATTTGGTAAGGACTTACCGGCGCTTTTTGTGCATTCATTTTAACAAAACATCATTACAGGACATGAAAGCAAACCAACAAAAACAAAACGTACCCGCTATAGGTTAGAAAAAACATAAATAAATGTCAGGGATTTTTATATTTAGTTTGGTGTCTCATAAATCACCAGAAAATCCTCAGAATTGCGCTTGCAATGGCAATAAAAATACGGTCCGAGTTATATTTCTTGCAAGCAATACAAATTGCGCCAGCTAATCATTAGCCTCGTTCTGCGCATACTCCCGGGCAATCTTTTCTTGCGTGAAAGAAAAATTGCAAACTGTAAAGCGGCCTTAACAAGTGTTAATTTAAAATTCTAACCTCTATAAACAGTAAACAACAAAATGTCAGTTATGACGTAAATCCCTAACCTTACTTTTTCAACTTGTCAAAAATGAAAATTCTTGCAGCATTTTTTTATTGTAAAACGGGTTTCTGTCATCGTTCGCAATCGAAAAGAAATAGACCATAGATATTAGACTAAACTAATTTTTTATATATTTTTAGCCAATACTACCATAGATATACTTGACTTAATGATGGTAGTTCCCGCTGCTGATGACAATAGTAATCGGCGACAAAACATGGAACATTATCTGAAGAAGTTATTTGAGTTAAATGTAACCGATATACACGATTCAGACACAATAAGAAAATTGTGTACTTGTCTGCAGCACGTCTTAAAATCTAAATACTATGATATTTTAACTATTGTATCAGAAAGTTTAAAACCTCTACCAGATGGCGTAAAATGGTTATATGTCAAATTTTTATCCCTGGACTTTTTGATGGATTTGTTTGAGAAAGAGACTGACGTTTCGGCGGCTGAAAAAGTCCATAAACTTATTGATGTATTCCGAAATGTAAAAAATCCAGAAGCTACAAAAAATGTTTCATCGTTTTTACCTCGTGGAGGCAGATCGGCAAAAATTGCGAAACTTGTTAAAGAAATTCCACATAGCCCTGATAAGCAATCTAGCTCTCCTACTACTTTAAGACTGTTTGGAAAAGATATTGAAACGCATTCTCCATTGAGTGTAAAAGGCAGTCAACTTAAAGATCTAAAAGATTCGCCTTCGACAACCAAATTTAAAGATGCGAAAGATATACCAAGTAAAACTAAAAACTCCACGCCTACACGGCCGTCCAGGGTGTGCATAGATGACGAAAGCAACAGCAAGTTTGTCCTTATAAAGACTGAAGTTAAGTTAGATAAAAGTAAGCTTACTGAGCACCAGAAAGAGGCATTAAAAAAACGCCGTGAAGATATACCAGCCCTGTACCAAGATTTGTCACAGAGTATGACACAGAGCCTGGATAACTCTTTAAGTAAAAAAATAGATGATATAGCCGTTTTTAAAACACCAAATAAGCATTGTAATGAAGAAATAGAACAGTCATTTAATATGGAACCAGAAAAATCAAAGAGTATCGATGATTCCAATACGGATGATGCCAAATCCGTATCTTCAAGCCAAATGCAAGAACCAAATTTTGAAATAAATGAAAATAAGAACATATCTGCGAATGATACACCTAAATTTAATAAATCCTTAAACGATTGTATGGAAACCGAATCTAAAATTAAAGAATTCAGTAAGCCAGATTTAGAGAAAACTGCCGTAAAAGCAGAATTAAAAAAATTGTCTATGAGTATTGTAGGAGCTGAAGAGTTTTTTGCCACAAACTCAAAAAGAAAAAGACGAGAGAGAAAACTTGATTTAGAAGAAAACAAAGAACTGCCTGATAAAGAAAAGAAAAATAAAGGATTTCGTGACATAACACCAAAAGTTGATAAAAACAATTTAACAACGCCAAAACAAGAAGATGAAAACAAAAGTGATGATCCTGTTATAGAGAATATTGAACTTAAAAATATTGAAGCTATTGAGTTAAATAAACGGTTAGGGAGTGTCAAAAGAAAAAGTATTTCGGCTAGACGAGCCGACAGTCCATTGGAAAGAAAAGTTTTTACTCCCACAAAAGAACTTTATTCTGCAACTATTGAAACGGATTTCATGGTAGCAGAATCTAGTACCGAAAACATCAGAAAGAAAAAACCTACACTTAGTAAGAATAGAAATAGTCCCTCTGTTAAGAAAAACAGCTCTGAACAAGATGAAAAAAGGAATACTGAATCAAAAACATTAGATAAAAGTGTTAATGAAGTAAGGAAATCAGAAATAATTGTCAAAACAGATCATTTAGTTAAAAATATCTCTCCTAAACAGGTACACCATCGAGGAAAAACTGCTGCAGAGGAAATTAACATACTTAAAGAAAGTCATACCACAGAGCAAATAATTAATGATAATGTAAAAATAAATTCTGTTGCAGAAGCCACAGAACCAGAACTAGCAAGTGAACAAACACCTACAGCGGTTAAAAAAAGGGGAAGACGTAAAAAGAAGGGGGGGTGGCCGTTAGGAGTTAAAAGAACTCCTAAAGGAAGTTGTACGAAGAACACTTCAAAAGATCAAAGCTTGCTAGAATTTCGCCTGCAAACTCCTGATGATAATTATACAGAAGCCGTTTGTATATTAGAGACCATTGGTAAACTGTCAGACAAATATTCTGCTGGAACTGATAATGTAAAATTGAATAAAAGAGGACGCTCTAAAGGCTCACGAAAAAGTATTCCTAAGGAGGATGATCATTGTGAACCATATGCACCTATTGAGATAGATGTGTATCGGTTTGATACTGAACAAGAAATGATAAGCCAGAGCGAGATAGTTCCTCTGAGGAGTCCCAATAAGGAAAGTAGTTCATCATTAGCCACCAATAACATGTCAGATATTTCTGTCAAGAAAAATCTTTCAGAAACTTCTAAAAAAGAAACATCTACTGAGAGAAAATCAAAACGAAAGATTATTCCAACGCGGAAATTAACACAGTCCAAACTATTTAAATCATCTGAATCGCCAAAACAATATCCTGGATCCACAAAATCTAAAAAGTTAATTACTATTAGTCCGAAAATGTATGCAAGTAAAAAAGTTCCTAAGAAAGAAAGTTTACAGGATGAAAAGGCAACACAATCAGAATTATTTAAACATACTGATGAGGAAAGTGAGATTTCACAATCCCCAGTTTCTGGAAAAACTTTAAGACATAAGGAATTAGATATTATTTTAGATCAAAAAAGTGATGGGAGTTCTTCAGCAAATGAAGACGACGCGATGCCGTTATCTAAACGCATTCAAGACATACATACAAAAACATTTAAACTTGGGAGTTTTTCAGAAGATGATGTAGACTCGATGCCGTTATCTAAACGCTCTCCAGAGATACATGTAAAAGTATTAAAACCTCTAGTTAATGAGTGTAAAATCCCTGTTGCTAAAAGCTCAGTTGCTACTCAAGAATTTACACTGACTAAAACTGAAAATGATAAATCATATGAGAATATTGTAAGAAAAGCTATTAAACGGAAAAGACCTAGCAGTGATGACGATGACGACATAATTGAGAGTTCTCAAGATTCTTATATTTCGAACGTTAGTGCTGCTAAACTCAAACTGTCTGTAACCAAAAGAGCTAGTTTTGATAAGCCTGTAGGTGCTGAAATGACGCAAAATATTGAACAAAATAAAAATATTCAAGATCTTTCCGATAGCAACTTATCTAATGTTAGCAGTGATAAAGATAACGTGGAAGTTACTTCTGAAGAAACGAAAAGAAAACGGGGTAGACCTGCAAGAAATTCAATAAAACAAAGTTTAGACAACAATTTTGAATTACAGGTTGCCTCCGAAGTAAAGAAACGAAGAGGAAGACCGGTCAAGAGTCCGTTAAAAACTGATGTTTCCAATACAGAATGTAATGTTTCCACTACCAATGATCAAGTACATAATATATCTACTGATAGTGATATAACTAAAGAAGTTACTCCTGAAGTCAAGAAACAAGAAGACTTGAAATATGAGAGTGAATATGAAGGTATGAATACTTCAGGACACAAGAAGGACAATAAAAGTATACTAACAAAGGACCCCGAAGATGTTTTAACAATCCACATGTTAGAGACTATTGATAAAGTTGCTACAGAAATGCTGGACGAAAACCCTAAACGTAACACTCGAAACAGTCCACGAAAACCTAAAAAAGAATCTGAAGGACATATTCAAGAGGTAAAAAGACAAATTTTTTCATTAGAACTTAGCGAACCAAAGAATTTGGATATTTCATCAGAAAATCTTCAGCAGAGAACTCAGAGCCAAGATACCCAAACTCAGGAAACAGGATCGATGGATATTCATGATGAAATTCAGTTACAACTAAATTTACCACAAAAACCCATATTAGATGAAACGGACAAGGAAATTGCTAGAATGGACACTGCGTCGATGTCCCTGGGAAATTCGGAAGAATTGAAAGGTTTTGATTTGTCTAGTGGCGACGAAACTAAAGTGGATATTACCAGAACCGCTATACAACATAATATATCTTTAATAGTAGATATACCAGAATCGGAAAATGTTATTGATTCAAGCGAAAAAGCGAGGCTGGATTGTAAACCACTCGCCATTGAAAATAAAACTATTTCTATTGATAAAAAAGATATTCCAGGATCGGATAGTGTTTTTGCGTCATGCATTAAAGAAACGAATCATATGACTGAAACAAATGAGATATTAACTATTGCTGAAACTGAGTGCATTAACACACAAGCTGCAGTTAACACGATCGGGCAGCAGGATGTGACATCGGAAAGCAAATCTCCAGTTAGAAAAGAAATTGCTGTTAAAATGGGTAAGTAAGTTCCTTAAAATCCCGCATAAACATCTTGTTACTGGCGTATTAGTAAATAAAGTATTTAATTAAAAAGGCAATTTTTCTATTACTTTATGTAGGGGAGAGTGGGGCAAAGTGGAATAAGGGGTAAAGTGGAATTCGTGTTATGACGACATTGCATCACACCACCATTAGCCAAAACATGTGCTTTATGGTCCTTTTTTTACATTGCAGAGAGCGCCGAGCACTATGTATACGTACTGTGTTAATACGTGAAAATTTATGAATACGGTCTATATTTGTTTAGTTTTGCACATGGTAAATTTGTTACAAATAGTGGATTGTGCTGTTAAAACAAAAACTGCTGTTTACTGTTTTTAAGGTAGGGTATATTAACAACTATTCTAGATAATATAGATGCATAGTACCGTTAATTTTTAAAAAATCACACATTTTATAAATAAATAACAAATGGGGCAAAGTGGAATTATTATTCCACTTTGCCCCCCTAAATTATAAAGTATCAATATTACATTCTTACAGAAGTCCGTCGAAAATAGTTAGGAACTACATTCGAACATCCAAACAAAATTCTTGAAATGAGGAGGATATGGTCGATGCTGTAACAGTAGTTATAATAAATCGATTAAGCTATGAGGAGGCAGCAACTACCTACAGTGTGCCCCGTACAACATTATTTTTAGAAGGGCCAAAAAAGACTGTAATGCCGAAGATGCTTCAAAAAAACGTTTATGCCGATTTTCTAAATGTTTTACATTACAGCAAGAAAAAGAGCTTGTTAATCATTGTCTTATGAAAAGCAGATATTTTGGTTTAAGGATTTCTGATTTGAAAAATTTGGCCTATCAATTTGCTGCAAGAAATAACATAGTTCATCCGTTTAATAATGAGAAGAAAAAGGCTGGAAAAGATTGGGTTCTATCCTTTTGAAAAAGGAACAGAGCTTTCTCTTCGAATTCCTGAAAAACCCTCTATCGCTAGAGCTACGCATTTAACATGCATAATATTTCGACCTTTTTTGGGCTGTTAATTGAACTGTATGATCGCTGTAACTTTACGCCAAGCGAGATTTATAATGTGGATGAGACAGGCATCACTACAGTCCCAAATAATTACATTATATAGACGATTTTTTTATCTTAATTCCACTTTGCCCCGCATAGTGTTCCACTTTGCCCCACAGAAGGGGCAAAGTGGAACAAAATTAAAATTTTTTAAAAAAAATTGTATAAGAAAAAACCTTTATCCTAGAAATTTCAAATTATTGTCATTTTTTGACAACATAACTATCGTTCGACTGCCAACATTATTTTACCTTTTTTTCAAATAATAAGATTGTAACTTCAAAAAAATCAAATTTTATTCCGCTTTGCCCCACTCTCCCCTACAGGGTGAGTCAACGATAGAATAAAGTTCATTTTCGCCTTTATCTTAAGAATTAGATAAAAATTCGAAATACAAAAGTTGTAGAGACCATTGAGGTGCACGTTTTAAAATTATGTTGTATACGGGGTGGCCCAAAAAGCGTGGCGAATATAACTTGGGTTTTTTAAATGGGACACCCTATATATTGTATTATTTTCTGATTCCCCACAAATATCTACGCTTATTTTGTAAATGTCATATTATGTCTAAATTCAATAGTTTTTGAGATATTGACGTTTAAAATATAGCATTTTCAGACTTTGACAGGCTGTAACATTGGAACGGTTCATCTTAGAGAAAAATGGGTTTTACCTCCCTATCTTCGTTTTTTATTCTCTATCCAAAGAACCAACTTCCGATTTACCATGTTAAACCAACCGGTTTTAACGGTTTAACATGTTAAACTTTTAGGTAGAAGAAAGAATGAAAAATCGAGATAGGGAGGTGAAAACCATTTTTCTCTAAGATGAACCGTTCCAATGTTACAGCCTGTCAAAGTCTGATGTCGGGTTGCACAAAGAATTTTAATAATAATTATTTAACCGACAAGTTTGACTGTGACAGACCTAACATTGACAGAAATAATTTTCTCACAATCATACTGACTCGGTTACCTTAATTTTTAATTTACTAATCACGCACCTTTGAATGTGAGTATATAATGCCTGTCAAAGTCATTTATGTCACAGTCAAACTTGCCGGTTAAATAATTATTATTAAAATTCTTTGTGCAACCCGACATGAAACTATTAAATTTAGACAAATAACATTTTATTCAAAATAAGCGTAGAATTTTGTAGAGAATTAGAAAATAATACATTATATAGGGCGTTCCATTAAAAAAAAACCTATGTTATATTCGCCACGTTTTTCTGGGCCACCCCGTATACTCCAATATAATTTTAAAATGTGCATCTCAATGATCTACAACTTTTGAATTTCGAATTTTTGTCTAATTCTTAAGGTAAAGGAGTAAATGAACTTTACTCTATCGTTGACTCACCCTGTATACTGGGTGGCACATATAAATTAAAGTTAGATGTCTTATGCTGATGTTCTTAAACGGATTTCTCAATTTAGTGGCAAAATGTTCTATATTATCATTTTTTTCCGGTATTAGTATTTTTGCTACTAATCATTTTTTAATTTTGTCAAAAAAGCGCATGCCTGTGAGATAAATTGAGAGATACTTACCAGTTATTATGATTTAAAACAGATAAAGATAATGCAAGTCTAAAATTCCTCTATCATTAAAGAAACATCATTGTCTCCAACAGATACGAGATTCTTGTTTATTTCTCTAGGTACTCTTAGTCCTTTGGAATCAAGCCTGCCCTCTTCCCCTGTAACGGGAGATACGCCCAATCGAACCTCAGAGCTACTAAGTTGCACCTCTGATATATCGCCTATAGGATCAAAGTCTAGTTCGGATAAGTCGAGTTCCGACGACGAATTTTCCGAACAACGTAAACTAATTCCAGTAGCACTTAAATTTGATGAAGATGGCGATCATGAAACGAACAAACAGAAATCTCCCGAAAAAGCTGATGATGCGCCGCGAAAAATTGACGAAACGTCTGTGAAGAAAGCGGAAAAGAACGTTGATGAGGCAACGAGTAGTTCTCCGCCGAAGGACGGGGCGAAAACCGACAGAGATATAAAAAATATTGCCGAGAGATCTAGTAGGTTCTTTGATATGATCAAGAGTGGATCACCTACAACCATAAGGTAAGAAAAGATGTGGATATTTTTTAAAATCAAATATAATGCTCTAACATACTTGTGTCACCGGCGCTGCCATTACTTTATTCTTCAGGAAGACTGATTTCTAACTGTGTTTAAAATTGATATCAATATTATCTTTCAATTGACAAACAGACCTTTAAAATGAGGTTGAACTCTATCTCCCTTTCCATTTAAAAATATTTTACAAGATGGCCTATTGTATGCGTCAATGACACAATACACCTACAATGGCATGCCAATAAGCAAGTTAAAATTTGAACGTCGCTGAGCATGTCGTCACGAGCGAGGATGCAAATCATAACCTTTTAACCTGATATAAAAAGCTGGCAAATTTTTACTATTTTTGTAATTATGACCTTTTAAAAGAAGTAGATGAATAAGGCAGGATATCGTTAAGGTAGAATATATTCAGTGGCGGCTCGTGGGTGATTTTAATAGGAGGCTACAATGGAAAGCAATTAGTGTAGTAAGCAAGAAAGCGCCGCAGGCGAAAAATTTTCGAAGCCACGCCCAAAATTTGTCAAAAATTCACGCGACTTTTATCGAATTTCGTAAATTTGATTGAGATTTTTTTCTTTAAATTAAAGTAGGTATAGGTTTACACATTGTGATTTGCCCCAAGTTAATTTAGAGTTTGGTCTATTTCTTTTCGATTGCGAACGATGACAGAAACCCGTTTTACAATAAAAAAAATGCAAGAATTTTCATTTTTGACAAGTTGAAAAAGTAAGGTTAGGGATTTACGTCATAACTGACATTTTGTTGTTTACTGTTTATAGCGGTTAGAATTTTAAATTAACACTTGTTAAGGCCGCTTTACAGTTTGTAATTTTTCTTTCACGTAAGAAAAGATTGCCCGGGAGTATGCGCAGAACGAGGCTAATGATCAGCTGGCGCAATTTGTATTGCTTGCAAGAAATATAACTCGGACCGTATTTTTATTGCCATTGCAAGCGCAATTCTGAGGATTTTCTGGTGATTTATGAGACACCAAACTAAATATAAAAATCCCTGACATTTATTTATGTTTTTTCTAACCTATAGCGGGTACGTTTTGTTTTTGTTGGTTTGCTTTCATGTCCTGTAATGATGTTTTGTTAAAATGAATGCACAAAAAGCGCCGGTAAGTCCTAACCAAATGTATTTTTATTTTAATGGTTGGCAAGTGGTACATCACCTACGATCTTGGCAAGTCATTGCATGCTGTAAAGGGAAGTGAAATTTTTATTGCCGCAATAATAATTGCTGCAAGACAACTTGCGTGAAAGAAAAATTGCAAACTGTAAAGCGGCCTTTAAGAAGATGAATTTTTATGTTATGTCACAATGTTTGGCGTTTGGCATGGCCTTCTATATTTTGTCGATAAATCGGGCATCATTTTTGCTTCAACACAAAGTAGGCATAGGTTTACTATTTTATGTTGCAGAAAAACGTGAAATTAACCGATTTTATGTACAGAAAGTTAATAGATTGTTTGTTTCGTAATATAACTAGAGCTGAAAGTTATTTTTAATTGCTAAAAGGTTTATAATTAGCATATATTTGCTAGAAATCAATCGAACGGAAATTTCTTATTCTTCTTCTGTGATTTAAAAAAAAATACCTTTAATAAGTTGGCTATGCATTTATGTAGTGTAAATTAATCCATGATTGAACCAATTAGGTGAATTTTTGTTCAATTTTTTTTTCTGTCATCGTTCGCAATCGAAAAGAAATAGACCATAGGTCTTCCCATCACATTTTTAATTTCAACTTTTTCAAAACGGTAAAAAAATATAGATTTAGGTTTTACCGCATTTTTACCGATTAGGTACCTACACATTTTAGGATTTTAACGTAATTAAACGTGATACATTATTTTAAAACCATGTAAAGAAATTAATAAAATCAAATTCTAAATGAAAACTAGGTATTACCTAATAGGTGTATTTTATTCCTAATTAAGTAAATAAAATATTATTCTTAGAAAATATAATTATTTAAAATTACCCCTATTTAAAGACTCTTCAGATTCGTCGTGTCCTCGAAAACCTAGATCCTGAGACGACAAATATAAAATAAAATCGATTAATTTTGTTAAGATTTCACGATTTTCTCTACCTTATGAGGTATTATGATTTTCTATCTCACGTAATCGTGAAAAATTAATAATTTATTATATATTGTTTCCCTAATAACCTAAATTTAACACTTGATGTTATATGTTCTTGTGATGTTTCATATCTCAAGCTCGCATACTAATTTTTTTAAATAATTATATCCTAATTTTCCCAGCAGGACGATTTATCGGAAGAGAATGGTAAACAATACCAGCAAAAAATGTATTTCTTACTTCGGATCCAGTTAGCCATAAATATGTTTAATAATAATATGTTTTAAAGCCACGGTTTTGTTTTCCTGTGCTTACTACTAGGCTTTTTAATTCTGGTCATCGTAATTTGGGGAATTAAACGAGTTGATTAAAAAATATTTCACTAAATTACGATCTAAATTAAAGCCGGCGGCACACATTTTTAAATTATAGGTAATCCAAAGTATCACTAAACGACTTAACTAAATAAAATATCCCATCGATGCGATGTCCACTTCACAAACCCGGCGAAACCGCGAAAACTCTAAAATTTAACCTAACAAACAACGCTGAGCGCTCGCTAAAAAAGTGCACGACACACGGGACGCATTAGGTTAGCAGGCATTGAAAGACAGGTGATCTATTCGCACGTGGGAGAGATCACAAGTGATTGATCTGAGGCTGCTTGCCAGTAGACGTTGCCACACACCATCAGAACTTATTAATGTGGCTTTGATTAAAAACCATGGAGACTTAACAGCCACCAGCCTCATGCGCTATTGTCAAATTGTAAAAAAAATTATAAATAGTGGAAAAATAGCAAATAAAGGAAAAAATTAAGAATCCGAATTAAAACATATTACATATTTGCTTGCTGTAAATTAAAAGTTACTATTTAAGTAATAAACCAAGAAAATGTGTAGGAGGGCAAGAATTACTGAGGAGGCTCAGCCTCTCTTGCCTTCTTGGCGATTTTCTTGCACCTAATGTAAATCATTTGATCATCAAAATGAATCATTTTAAGCGTCCTAATTTACCTAAATTGGGTTTAAATATTTTAGGTTATTTAGTAAACGAAAATCTGGTTTAAATATGTCACCTACGGCATCAAGGATCAAAAAATTAATGTCTAACGTAAAGGCTCCGTCCCAAACTGAAATTTGTGAAAATGCGAGTCAAGAAGATCTTTTGACGTTCACCAGAGAAGTTCCAAGTCCGTTAGCTGTGCCTAGAAGTAGTATTTTGAAACGAAAACATTCGGATACAATTGATGATGGATTGTCACCATGTCCAAAAGTATGTTTTTTTTTTCTTATTTATTTGTCACGTTTTGAGCTAAATTAGGGTATCGTACATCATACAAACAGTGCTGACAAAGTCTAAAAGTTTGAAAGGTAAAGTACTTTTTTCTACTCCCATATGGAAATTCTTTACACTAAAGTGATTGGAAAAGTGCACTATTCTAGTTAACTGAACGGATTTGATTTTATATCCATCCTAATTAGGATATGAAACTAACCAATCACAGTGGTTAATTATAAAGAAACCAAATTTACATATTGTAAATTTTACGAATCGTTTTCTGACATTTGGCAGAAGTGAGGTTAAAAATATGCGAAAACATTCTTGAAAATTTTCTTTCGCTATTTCTTTTGCGTTCAATCATTAAACAACATCCTTAAATTAACTACATTGTATTCAATGTGACAATATGGCATTTAGGCACATCCGCAGGTTGGGCTGACGCTCGGGTGGTCCCCATGACATCAAGGCATTACTTGGGTGGTCCCCATGCTACGGTCCAGAGCACGGCGCCGTTTTGCCACCTATTCTTTTTAAGCATTTAAAGGGACCTTTAATTGTGGCAACCAAAGGTTTAAAAGATTATTATTTTTTAATTATTTTTTGTTTATTGAGGTGCCAATATATGTTTTATTTTAAATTGTTGGTATAGGTTAGTAGTGAACTTTACGTCATTTGGTAGAAATATATTGTAATTATATATTTAACTTTGTAATTTTTTTTTGTTACCAAATAAAGGCAATAATAATAATAATAATATGCAACTCTGTCAGATAAAATTTGTTCTTTTTTAATTTAAAGCAAAACATTTATCCCTGAGTCCGTGCATTCACAATATTTTCCTAAAGAGTGCACGGTATAGTGCGGAAATTGTGATTGGTATAATACCAAAATATATTTTTACTGAACTATGGTTATTTTCTGGCTGAACTAGAGATATGTGCACAGATACACTTTCTTATATCAAAAATCTCCAGTTATCCGCTTATTTCTAGACAATTACAAAGATTTAATGCATAAAATGTACTATACACCTACAAAATAACCGTTTTTTACTAACTTTTGTTGGTTCTTTGCTATGCAAATATTTGTCCACCGCGATATTTTCTAATATATTTTGAACGGCGATTCAACCCCAATCTATCTTTTATTATACGCAACAGATATAGGAAATTAACTGGTAATTCTTCATTAAATGGTGGAACATGAAGATGAGTAAAGAAAACCAGATAAAACAGACGAAAGTATAAAATTTCTAGAAAAAAATGAATTCCGTTTTTATTAAAGGTTTTAAGGTTATGTTATTTCTACAGGATTGCCACTTCTCTTTCCACGGTACCAGTGTTGCTAGTTTGTAAATTGACGATTATTTTAAGAAACTTTACCATAGCAAACGTTAAATTCTACAGCTATTTTGTTGTAATCTACAAGCAGAGAAAAGCCCTATCAAACCTCTTTTTCTTCTCTGCATTTCAGCAGAACAATTTAATCAAACTAGCTATGGCTGAGAAAAATAACTTGTTCATTTTTATTAATAAATATATCGCTTTTTGTCTGTTATTCTGCAAAACGCTGAATGTGAGAAAGATAACATTTCAAGTGATTTTTTGTAAATATAAGAAATTACCCAAATCGATAAATATGTTACAGTGTAATTTGGTCCATGGATTTGCCAACGAAATGAATATTTCTTCAATTGTTTTTGATTATTTTTCTCACAAGTTCACGGCCAACTAAAAAGACAAGTCATGATACCTAATTTAAATAATTCTTTTTAATTTATGGTATGAAGTTCGGAAGTTGAGTTGTAGAAAAAATATACTGTACAACTCAAGTAGATTGTCCATATTGCGCTCGGAAGTTTGAGCACTCCGCCTACGGCGTCGTGCGATTTGGACATCATATCCACTCTTGTTGTATAAAGCACTATTGTTTTTTCTTGTTTTAATAAAAACAGGTAAATTTGCAATAACTGTGAACAGGGTCGGCCCTAATAAAATAACAGAACAGATAAAAAGATCGTTTAAATATAATAAAATTAATAAGTCACAGATGTTCTTTTTCCAATTTTATTACGTCAATTTAAATCGAGGTCCAGTTTAAATCGAAGAATATCAAAAATGAAATAACTAAAAAAACGCTGCAAAACAGAAAATTTGAAAACATCTGATTAGAAGAGATGTACGTCATCCTAGTAATTAAGCAATTCTTTGATTTGCCAGTCATGCGACTAATTATATTATCTTTGTTTCGAAAACTTCAATAAAAAAAAAACAATTTAGAAACAGCGGACCAGACTCGATACATCATTCATGTAGGACCACATCGCTTAAAAAGCGATCGGCGGCTGCCAATTGCATTAGAGAGCGTATTTTGTTTAGTTATTTAAAATCAAAATTTAGTGAAAATACCCATTGTTCACAAGATTCTTAGTTAGTTTTTTATATTGTTCCTGACTTTGTTTTCTCCTCTGTGTAGTTTTACAAATATTATATTATGTTAAACCTACCCCATAGATAAGGCAAATCAATTAAACACAGCGATGCTAAAATGACTATAATTGCCGAGCATTTTCCTTCAGAGACATGTTAAACCTATTTCTGAATAGCTCTAAAGAGTTGGCTGTAAAATGTTGTATTTCGATTAATTTAACGATATAATAAAATAACCCCTAATTTTAGTAAGGAAGTCACGTCCAGGTATATTATTTGGGAATCAAAATTTCTTGAGCAGATTGAACTATCTTTTTATTACTAATGTCCTTTAATTTTTTGCCCTCGTTTCTGTAGTTTGGTTTCTACTTTCTTCAGGGTTCAGTTAAACAGTAATAAAGTCGTACTTTTGTAAACTCCGTGAGGGTAGTCAACAGGATACATTTAAAAAGGCACATCACAAAACCATCATTCAAATCAAACAAACTATGATCTTTTCACCGTTTGGGCGTTCTATATTACTTTAGCAACTGGTTTTGTGATGTGCCTTTTAAAATGTACCCTGTTAACAATATGGGTTTCAAAAAAATAAACCGACATAAAATGCTATTTGCTATTTAACAGAACAAATATATAATGCATTAGATAATAAAAAACCTTCTATTTGTATTTTTCTGGATTTAGCAAAAGCATTCAATACAGTTAGTCATAATTTATTGTTGGAAAAAATTGAAAATAGGTATTGGATTTAGAGGAAAACAATTTGAATTAAATAAAAATTATCTAAAAGATAGACTAACTTATGTTCAAATAGATAAAGAAAAAAGCTATCCTAAAGTAATTGAATATGGTGTTCCTCAAGGAACTATTTTATTTCCATTATTTTTTAATATCTATATTAATGATTTATGATTATTGTGATGGAGAAATTTATAGTTTCGTAGAGGATACTGCAATTTTTTTTACAGATACAAATTGGGACAACTTTAATAACAAAATTAAAAAAGATTTTAAAATAATAAAAAATTGATTTGATAAAAATGTCTTAACAATTAATTTTGATAAAACTAATTATCTTCCTTTCACTTTAAATCCAAATAACATACCACAAAATATGAATAGTATTAAAATAACTGATGCCATTCAAATTTTGAAAGTTAATCAAGTAAAATATTTAGGAATAATCTTTGACAGTAAATTAAATTGGAATTTTCACATAGAATATTCGCTTAAAAAATTAAGAAGAAAGAAAGAAAAAAATTTTGAACATAAAACAACTGGAAATATTATATTATGCATTAGTTAAAACTCATTTAAATTACGGAATTTTAGGTTGGGGAGGAATAAATAGAACTTTAGTTAAAAAATTAGAAATATTACAGAAAAGATTTCTGAAAATTATATTTAATAAAGATTATCTTTATCCTTCAATAAAATTATTTTCTGAAACAAAAAAAAATGAACATTAGATAATTTTACATTTATAATAGGTATCTTAATATACATTTAAAAATAAAAATCTTATACAATCTAAAAACCATAATCATAATACTCGTAATAACAATGAAATAACCATAAAACCTAAAATAAATAAGTCCATAGGACAAAAAAATTTCAAATATTTATGTTTTTATTTAAACGATTATTTACCAACAAAAATTAAAAAACATATTTCATTAAAAAAATATAAAGTCGAAATAAAAGCATGGATATTGGAAACGGATAATTTAAAAATATTTTTGGAAATGTTTTAATTGGTATTGTTATGAATAATATATTTTTCAAAATTTTATTATACCTATATCTTCAAAAAACTACGTTTATTTTTACATGCATATACTTAAACGTTTTTTATTTGCAATTTAACTTATATAATATTAACAAAATATTTTAATATTCTCATATATTTAAAATACTAAGATTTGCCCCTAACAAGCACGTCTTCGGGGGATCAAAGAAGAAGTTTATTGAGGAAGACAAATAAACACATTTATTATATTATAAATATTGAAAATAAACTTATTATTATTATTATTTTAGCGCAAACGAGTGAACTTTAGTGACCCCTGCACTACATCGAAAAAGGTATTTATCAAAGAAGACAATGCTACCTCGCAAAACGTTCTCGGAGCTAGCTCAGACGAAGATATAGATAAACAACTTCTGGAAGTATTGGCAGCAAATAATTTTGAAATACCACAAACGGAATCGGACTCTATAGAAACTGAACAAAGCCTTCAACTTAAAAACCCCTTTCTTTTACGGGACGACGTCCCGATTTATCCAGGTCTAGTAAACTGTGAGGAGAGTGTTAGTGTAATATCACGCAAACTGACCAGTCCTATGTTCGTCAATGCATTACTGAGTAAGTTTAATGGTAAAAATATTAAAACTATCGGGGATCTGGCTAAACAAAGTGAATTGAACATAGCCTCGTTACCGTTCAAAACGTCAATGGTTGCTAATGTGTACAAGGCATTAGACAACTACTATCATAAGAACTTCAAAAGCAAAACTAGTAAGGAGAAGCACGAGATCAAATGTAATGGTGAATCGGAGATTCTCAGTGAAATTACATCACCCTTGGCCTGTTTAGAGGTGGCCTTGGTGAAGATGGACGTCAAAGATGAACTGTTGAAGATTATGGAAAAAGCGAAATATCAGGTAATATTTTTGGTTATTTTTATATCTGGTTTTGGTGTAACGTTAAAGGAGATTTCTACTGTGATGGTTTCAAAAAATCGAAATTTTTTTCAATCCGCAATCTATAGTCTCTAGAATAACCGTGTGTAAACGTTTTTACCAAATCTACTCCAAAAAAAAGTTACATCCAATTTTATGATTGCCGATCGGTTCTCACCACTAGCCGCTTTTGAGTTAAGCTACGTTCTGTCGCCAGCGACATCATCTCGACCAATCAGGATCATTTACGTCATAAACCCTAACCCCCCACCACCGTGTCGCTCGGACTGTGTCGTTGAATTATTTCAACTTCACTTCGTTTATGGGTGACGACAGCCAGGCATCACAGACTAAGTGACAGTGAGACTATTTTGTTGTGAGCCACCGTTGAAACTTTAAAGTTGTTTTTCTCGAAACCCTGTTTTTCGCGCTGGCGGAAAGTACTTCGGTATATTCAAATTATCAGAATTTAATGATTTTGGTCTTAAAATGCTCAGAATACGAGTGGTTATAGCCCCCTCTAGAATCAAGTATTTTGCGATATTACAGAAAATGTTGCGGCCCTTAAAATACAAAAAAAAATTGTAAATTTTCAAAAAAAAATTTAAATCTCGCGTCATTTTAACAGTTACTCGAGTTTTGACTTGATTCTAGTGGGGGCTATAACTATATGCTTACAATTGAAGAATCTGGGTCAATTTTATTTTTGTCATGAATAGAAAAATGTATTTGAATTCTGCCAGCAGTTACGTTTTTTTTTTGAAGGGGTAACTTCAGCACCCTGTAGCACCCTCAAGTTTTTCATTTTTTGGGGGTTGAAATATTTTTTTTGGTACATCTTATCTTTAATAAAAAGAATTAAAAACTTGTTTTTCTGCATTTGTTTTATTGTTCCCAGAAAAAAATCGTAAACAAATGATGAAAATAGGACCATCACAGTAGAAATCCCCTTTAAATAAGAAATAGACAGGTGCACTTTTTGTTCCTAAAAGTTTTATTGCGATATGATATTGGTTTTGAAAGACTTCTTTCGCTAAGGTCATTATATTTTATTAGTTTATTTTACTGAAACGATGTATTTGCGGTCGACTTCAAAATAGCAAAATCCATCGGCCAATCAACAACCAAACCACGAAGTATGGTCTCCTTTTTGATTACATATTGATATTACAAACATTCATACGGTTTGATCCAGTCCGCGAACATTCGTAACATTTATTTCGGGCATACAATCGTATTCAGGGTGCTACACATTCGTGTGCGTACAAGGGGATCTCGAAAACGGTAAGGGATACAAAGATGGTTAAATTGAGGCAAAGTTGCGTATTTTGGGGCTTAATAATTCGGTGAAAGAAAATTGTAAATATTCCGAATACCTTTGGAGATATCCGAAAAAAACACAGAAATTTTGTGTTTTGGTTTTTAATTTTTTGCACCTTTATTTTTGACGAAGAAAAAAAAACAAAATACACTTTCTCATAGCCGTTCTTTATGTTGTACCATATAGCGTTATAAGTTTTCAAATTGGACGTTTCGTTCTTTAGATACCAACCTCAATTCATTTTTTTTAAATACCGACCTGGAATTTTGGAAACAGTTTTAAAGACTTCTAAACTTTGGAAATTTAATACAATTTAAAGGTTTTTAAAATTTTAACGTCATCAAATAACACATCACTAGTATTTCAAATTATCCTTTCTTTACTATTACGGCCCTGGCCATTATTTTTTGGATTACCAAAATAATAAAATTACATTACAGGAAGTTATGGGGTCTAGGCCGTTTATTTTTTAAAAAAAATTCATAATACTCTAGGAAGTAAGCAAGTTTTTATAGCATGAGAAGTAATTTTATTTTTTATTAGTATTTTATCTATTTTATTAATATAACGTATATCTTAAGTCCTATGGTTTTTGCCTTAGACCTAAACTGAAATACTGTAAAACAGAAAAAAATGCCCCCGAGTGAAGAAAAGGTAATTGGAGTGTTGGTCTAGTTATTTTACTGTGATGCGTTTACGTTTGTTTCAATTTTTTTTTACTGTTTATACGATCTGATAATGCTAGTTTCAGGCGAAGCATGAAACAAAAACAAAGACAGAAAAAAATTTGAGGCCGAGATTTTGGGTCTCTTTTCTTATGAAATATTAAATACCGGGCCTCTTTGAGTAAAAATGGACGAATTTTTCAAATCAGAATTTTTTTGTTTTTTTAGTTTTGCTTTAAATGTAATGAAATGAAAAAGATAATTTGAAAATTGTGTTATTAGATGACAAAATGTTAACATTTTAATAACTTGTATATTGTATTATATTTCCAAAGCTTAGAAATCCCTAAACCTGTATTTAAAATTCCAGGTCCGTATTTAAAAAAAATTAGTTGAGGTTGGTAACTAAAAAACGAAACTTTAAATTTGAAAACTAATAACGCCATCTTGTAGAACATGAAAAACGGTAAGCATCTCCATATATTCACCTGAAGGCGACTGGAGATGCTTACCAGTTGAAACGTAGTGATTCAAAACAAATAAAGGTAATGCAAAACTCTACTGCCGTTCAAGAAACGTCATTGTCTCCAACCGTTCATTTAATGTGTTTACTTCCTTTAGTTGGAAAGAAGACCTTACTAAACTTCTTTATTTCAGAATGTGTCAACTGATACTCTTTGTTCGCTTCTGTTTTCTACAGCTGATCACAAAGAAGTTTTAAAATATGTAAAAACCCACTCCATCATCGATACCAAAGATATCATAGACACAAAGGACTTTCCTAAAATTGTTAAACATATCATCGATGCTGTAGGTCTTCCCAAAGTATTTGAAATTCTTACAGAATCGTTGGAATCATCCGAAGATGAATCGATTTATTTCGATTGTATAATTAAGCATTCGTTAGAAAAGAAATCGCTGAGTAGTCTTCTGGAGAAAAGGAGTTTAGCAGAGCTACAGGCAGCGTTATGGGAAAATGTAGACAATGGAACGTATACGAAAAAAGAACTATTCAGTTCATGCTTCCTGCCTTTTGTAAATTCGATAGACTTAACCCCAGTCTTTAACAAAATGACTATGGTCCAAATTGGGGATATCGTTATGAAAAGACTAAAAACGGAAGACTATCCCATGTTTATTGGTAGAATACTGACGGAATGCGATGATAGTGCAAAATTAAAAGATGAATTATTGAGTCATTGCACAATAAGTGAGATGACCAGTAATATTATGAAGAAGGGTTCGCCACAAGAAGTTATATCTTCATTTACATATATGTTTTTATCGACGGAAAAGACTAAAGATGATCTTATGCAAATATTTAGATTAGTTAGTGACAGCTTAATTAATGTCCTGCCGCCTAGCAAATTAATGGAATTGTCTATAGAATTTCAAAAGAAAATACCTATTAAGGATTAATTTTTTTTATATTAATGTTATGACACTGGACTAAAGCTAGCAACAATTTGAAATAATATGCTTGATTTACATTTTTGGATATCTTTTAAGTTATGTTATTTTTTTTGTTTTTGTTCTAAAGCAAGCTATATTATTATAAAGATTATTTATTGTGTGACAAACATTATCTTATTAAAAATAGTGTATAACCTAGTACGAATCTTTTAGCGTACCGTTTTTTAAAAGCTTTAGATCTTTTATCTTATGTTTTATTATAAGTGTTCTTGAATTTTTTTTTATGTCGTATATTTTAAAATTTTTTGGATTATTGTAACAGGTGGTCAACTAAGAATGACCGCCGGCCATATTTCAGAAACTAGTAATCGTACAGCATCCGGGTAAATTTTTTTATGACAAAAGTGCCCAGGAGGAAATGCTGGAAATTATTTTTAAGTTCCGCATTTTGCCGCAAGAGGGCGTAATTAAAAAGGAAATTTTAAAATTTTACATATCCGAAAATTCCACATTAAGGTATATCTTTGATTTAACACTATTAAAAACCTTGGACAATTATGCATCATTTGGGTCTTATGCTCATTGGCGTACCAACTTTAATAAGAGGGGGGAAGCTGTTGAAAGTGTAATCAGTTAAATCGCTGTAACTTTTAAAGGACTTATCCGATTTTAGCAAACTAAAGACTGTTTGGAAGAGAAATGTATGCACTTTCACCAATCGTATTTAGTTGTCCATTAGTTCTCAAAAAAATGCTAGAGGGCGCAATTTGCAATAATAACACATTTTTTGATTTTACTCCGAAAAAATAAATCAGACGGTATAAATTATGATACCATAATCGAAAAGTAGATGGAATTTGCTAGAAAAAATATTAAAACCGCAGCTCGATATCTCCGTTCGTTTCAGCGTTATCGCCAATAGAATAATTTTTAAAACTTTAAATGAAGAAGCGGTTATATATTTTTTAGAATAAAAGTGGTACGTCACTGATATTTTTCCATGTGGATATTATTTCTGATTAGCCTGGTCAATTCTGCATAAAAATGGTCTCTTGCTTTTTTCTCGTCAGGCACACCGTTCTTAATTAAAATAATTAAATTAAATTAGCTTCATGCATGCCTATTAAGTGAAGGTGCTCATTTCCACCAATTTTTATAAAACAAAATTTTGCATTATCAATGTTAATAATAATAGTAGAGCTAATTTAATTTAATTATTTTAATTAAGAACGGTGTGCCTGAGGAGAAAAACGCAAGAGACCATTTTTATGCAGAATTGACCATGCTAATCAGAAATAATATCCACATGGAAAAATATCAGTGGCGTACCACTTTTTTTCTAAAAAATATATAACCGCTTCTTCATTTAAAGTTTTAAAAATTATTCTATTGGCGATAACGCTGAAACGAACGGAGATATCGAGCTGCGGTTTTAATATTTTTTCTAGCAAATTTCATCTACTTTTCGATTATGGTATCATAATTATACCGTATGATTTATTTTTTCGGAGAAAAATCAAAAAATGTGTTATTATTGCAAATTGCGCCCTCTAGCATTTTTTTGAGAACTATTATGGACAACTAAATACGATTGGTGAAAGTGCATACATTTCTCTTCCAAATAGTCTTTAGTTTGCTAAAATCGGATAAGTCGTTTAAAAGTTACAGCGATTTAACTGATTACACTTTCAACAGCTTCCCCCCCCCCCCCCCCCCTCTTATTAAAGTTGGTACGCCAATGAGCATAAGACCCAAATGATGCATAATTGTCCAAGCTTTTTAATGGTGTTATCAAAGATATACCTTTATGTGGAATTTTTGGAGATATGTAAAATTTTAAAATTTACTTTTTAATTACGCCGTCTTGCGGCAAAATGCGGAACTTAAAAATAATTTCCAGCATTTTCTCTTGGGCACTTTTGTCATAAAAAAATTTACCCGGATGCTGTACGATTACTAGTTTCTGAAATATGGCCGGCGGTCATTCTTAGTTGACCACCCGGTAGAGAGTTATGGGTTATCTAACGAAAGAAAAACAACTGACGATCTAATTTTATGACATTACCAAAAATTATTTTTTCGCAATCAAATGGGCCTGGTTTGGTTAATGATTAATTATTGGTTCACTAACCATACTACTTTGATTGTTAGTAAATAATTTATGGTTAAGTCATTTGATATCACAATCAAAGTTATATGATTATTAATTATCAGTTACAATCTTTGTACCGTTACAAACTACTTAATACCTAATTCTGTATGATAACCCTGTATTAAAATTTAAAAAGTTTACGGAGTACCTCCTAGAATTTTCCAGGAATATTGATTTCTGCATGGTCCATTTATTCCCATTTTTCTAGAATTTTTATTGGACATATATTTCATCATATATTTCAATATGGTGCAAATTTTCTCTATTACCATTTATATTACATGTATTATATATTATTATTCACCCATACAATTGATAACGTTCATAGGTATATTAAGTTATTTATTTTTAATCTACTATAGCGTCTGATTAACTTTGTAGTTCAAGGACTTTTTAGGGACAGAATGAGTTATTACCTTGTTTCTTCATTCCATGCTAAAAATTAAAGTGGTTCCTTAAAACTTCTAAGAAAAGCGTAAATTCAAGATAACTAAATAATGTGAGAAAGCGACTACCCGGAACTCTAAAATTATTATACAGGGTATCCATGAAATGTACAATGCTTCACCATAAATTCCTTAACCAAAAATAAGGTGATCTAGGCAAACTTACCTATATGCAATGATGCTTCGTTTTGCCGCTACAGGTCGTGAAAGTTTTCAAATTAATCTGTTTTTTTTTCTGAATAATTTCTAAACGCCTTTATCGATTTCCACTAATTTTGGAACTAAGAATGACCACTATTATTAGCGTGTTTTGGCGTATGCGCCATCTTTTTTTAATACCTGCAAATTTAAAAATGGCGTGTGATTGGTAATTAAAAGTTCCTCTTTTTTTTACCCCCCGTATAAATGACTTAAATTATTTCTCTGACACTAGCTGACTTCATATTGAAACATTTTTATATCTTGTAAAATTTTAGCCAGACATGCAGTTCCTCTGCAAAAAGATTATTTACCATACCGTGTAATTCATCATTGCTGTTTATTCAGAACGAGAAACATGAAAAAAAAATTAATTTTAAAACTCCCAACTAGTTTGATTTTTATAACAATTGTTCGAAACTTTTTTATGTTTTGTTTGCATCGTAAATAATTTTTTTGCAGCGAGACTGCATGTCTGGCTAAAAGACAAAAAAGTTTCAACATGAAGTCAGCTAGTTTCAGAGAAATAATTAAAGTCATTTATACGGGGGCTAACAAAAAGAGGAACTTTTAATTACCAATCACGCCATTTTTAAATTTGCAGGTATTAAAAGAAGATGGCGCATACGTCAAAACACGCTATTAATAGGGTCGCTCTTAGTTCCAAAATTAGTGAATATCGATAAAGGCGTTTAAAAATTATTCCGAAAAAACAATATTAATTGAAAACTTTAGTGCCCTGTAGCGACAAAACGAAGCAACATTGCATATAGGTAAGTTTGCCTATATCGCCTTATTTTTGGTTAAGGAATTTATGGTAAAGCGTTGTACAGTCAGTTCATGGACATTCTGTATATTTTTTTGAAAATTTGATAAATTATATTTATCGCATTTTGACAAGCTGCAGCATTAAAATCATGAATCTTGGAGAAAATGGTTTTCACCTTTCATTCTTGTTTTTTTTTTAATTCTCATCAGATATTACAACTTTGGGTTTAACTTCTTAACCTAAAGATCCAGTTTTATGGGAATGTGAAATCCTTTTGTCTCTAAAATTGTTCGATTAGGTATAGTGCGTTAAATTTATTTTTTCAAACTTGAGAATACACATTTTTTCCTAGGAAGGTCCGCAACTTACAGCAAATATTGTTAGATGTCACTAGTGTGACTTTTCTGCATCCACACATAAATATAAGCAGTACATAGTCCTAATATAACCACTCAAGCTTTTAAGTTATATCACGTGAATTTTACATAGATATATATCTTTAAAACTTTTACTTTTAACCACATATTCCTGACTTAATACAACTTTCGATAAAAGCCCTTGACCGTTGGCCTTGGGTTTTTAACTTAAAATTTTTAAATCTGGAACATCTAGAAATAAAAAAATTTAACGACCTTATTTAATTATCGAGAAAACTCATTTTTTTACGGCGGTAACTTTCGGATGGGCTGATGCTGTGTTCATATCAAGACATTCTCTGTTTGTCAGGTTTTTGCCCACGCGACAGGCCAGTTTAATCGGCGTAGGTAAAACAATATACTAGTAAATATTCAGAGTTATTAACATTGTTGCACTGTTACACAATGGTATGTTACGATTCCTATGTTGTACATGGTAAATTGTTTAACATAGTCGCGTGCGGTAAGTGCACTTTACCGCACTGTGCTCCGTAATATTAGTACGTTAGCTCAAGCTTTTCAGAAAGCGCCTGTAACGACTACCGAACTCTGCTTCGCGTTGTTTGATCAACTATCGACGCGTGCTGTAAAGTATCACTCACCGCACTTGTTCGTTAAGATACTATTATCTACACCAGTTGAACAGGTCTGTCAAACAATATGCTTAACAAACTAACGATACAGAAGAGGTTTGAGCATTATTTAAACACTTTTTTTTATTAATCACCCCACTTGCTCAATTTTTTATCGTATTTTTTTTTAGAACTGGATTAATCTCACTAAAGCATGGTATTTAGAAACACTTGCTATAGGGTGTGTTAATAAAATGTTCATAGTTGATATCTTTTTGACCTTTTAAATAAAATTCAATATTATGGTGAGAGTGAAGCGATATTTTTGTTATTTTGCTACTACTACAAGTTATCATTTCTAAAGGTTAGAAAATATGCCTTATCTGAACTCAGTCCCTGATTATGTTAAAAATTATAGCTAATGTAGAGTTGGTATCTACGTATTTCTCAACTTTGGTACTATTGTAGTTAGTATCCAAGATCTTTACTTGTCAGTTTGTAATATTGTTACTTAGGACTGTTTAACCGGGAACTGAAATTTAAAAAAAGTAACAACTTGTAACCCTTTCAACAACATTAACAACCCTAGATTACTTTCTCTTTTATTTGTTGGCCTTAGCCGCTAGAGATATACAGCCAGAGGGTAGACAAAAGACATCTTCCATTCAATGCTTGCTGAACTGTGTTAAATAAATGAGCAAAGTCTACCCTTACATACTTGTTTAGACCATTGAGCCCTTAACGCTACTCGCAACTGAATATATTTTTCTTTTAAAGTAATGAACAGAATTACTAAGATTATAAGTAAATGTAACAGGTATTTATTTCATTATTTGTTTAAATTTAATACATTGTAAAACTGGGTTAGTGAATAGTACAATTCTTATGTAATTACCATAACCAATTTCATTACGTTCACAGTTAGGTTGGTTCCTATGTTTATTTGTAAAGGTCCTCCTATGCCTGACTGAGATAAATGTTGCCTACGTCGATTAAACCGGCCTATTGTATGTAAACCTTACAAACTGATAAATAGTGAGGATGGTAATATGTTTAATGACGAACTCTTTCTTAACTTACCCTATACACAAACTAGTTTTTATAAATTAAGACTGTTTTATTATTGTATACATTTTTATAAGTGAACTACCCTATGTTAACTTTTGTTTATATTCTAAATGGTTGTGTATCTGATTGGGAATTTTTCTCGATTTTATGCCAGTTTAGTTATGTTTGTACATTGTAGGATTTGTTTTTAGAATCGCAATGAAATAAAACTCGATATTCTATAAAATTGATTTTTGTTTTATTTATCATAGAAAAATATTTTACAAAATAATTGTTTCTTATGTCTATTTATACACAGGAGTAGGTTCTATACTATCCCAAGCAGCTAGTATTGAATATAATGATGCTATTTGCTATATTTTTTATGAATCAAATACTAATACTTTGCTTATACAGAATGTCCTGCTGGGAACCGTCTTGATCTATATAAAAAAAACTGGGTACACAGAGGAAAATATGACAATATGCTAATGGGGACAATCGGTCTAAAATATTTTCAATATGGTGGCACTATTTAAGTTTTTATGTTAAAAATGACGTTTGCAAGCCTTAGAATAATGCAAGAGTACTTATAGCCCGCAGTTGTTATGAAACTTAAACCGTCCAATTAGAGGTGCTTACGTCAGGCGCGTGGACGGGGTCTTGTTTGAAATCGCAGAGTGAGTTGCTTCTCTTACCGTATTCTAAAATTGTTTTGTTAGGGCCACAATAATTTCATTTTTAATTGGATTTTGACAATGGAAAATCACCAGTAAAAACAGACTGCCAATTGCGCTACGGAGGACCTGATATTCTCTCACCAATTTTGGTCATATAGCTTATTCAATTTTATGTTAGTTGTAACAGTCTGGAATCTTCTGCGATTCACAGACCGGGGACGGTGTTATAAGGGGAAAGGGAGCTTATATTGGAATCCCACTTAAATTAGATAATTAATGGCCATATTCGCCGTAGGTGCGAAAGTTTGGCTTATGTTTTAAGCTGGCTTAACGCATATGAAATACGGGAGTTAAGCGAGCTTAAGTCATAAGCGAAGCCTCTGTATATACGGAGAATATGGCCATAAGGCTTCTTTATAAGAAAAATTGATAATCATTCTAAGGATTGCAAACGTCATTTTTAACATAAAAACTTAAATATTTCAAAAACGCTTAGATTTCGGTACAGGATATGATATACATGATCTACCTAAAATCTTAAGTAGAATCTAAAAATGTAATAATATATGTTCTATTTAAAATAAGCAAGTTGACACCTACTAACCGGAAGTGTCACAATATTGAAAATATTTTAGCCAAGTTGTCCCCATTAACATACTGTCAAATTTTCAAAACTTTCCTTTGTATAGTTTTCCATTTATAGGTCGACGCGGTTTCCGGTGGGTCACCCTGTGGACTCATGAGCGTGTTCAAATATTCCATTTAAAAAAATGGGTTGCTAAAATGTTTTACTCGGAAAAGCTTAGAACGCAAAATTTTCTGACCTACCTACTATATTTTTTATTTTTTTCACCCAGATAATAGTATTTTGTTGATATTTAAAAAGGTTTCCGTTTGAGTGATTGTAAAATTAATTAGGTTTTATATTTATTGTTTCAGTCTAATTTGATACTTCTTTTTTAGCTGTGTATAGAAGGCATTAAAATAAACAACATTTTCAAATACCTTTTTTCAAAGTACTTAAATAAATTTATTACCCTACGAATCAAATACGGTTCTGCCTAACTTGGCCGTTGAATAACATTAAGAAAACTTCTAGGTGTAGGATAAGCCCGCAAGGAAAAGCGTTCTGCGTATAATCTCGAAGAAACATCCGCACTTTAACGACACTCACAGTAAATTATAGCACCATATCTATTAGTTCATTGTTTTTAAATTTTACCTATTTCACGTATCAATTTAAAATTAACTTGCCTCAGAAAAACACTAAAGCGGATTGCTCAACACCACCCGTAAATTGAATTACTAATAAGAGATAAAAAAAAACAACAGAAACTATAGCGGGCGATGTTTTGGTGATCAGGCCCGCACTTAGATTTTTTACTTCTAGATCTCGCCTATTTTTGAGTTTTTTGAAAAAAGGCATTTAAAAAAGTTGTTTATTTTAATGCCTTCTATACACAGCTAAAAAAGAAGTATCAACTTAGGAATCACCCTGTATATTGTCTTTTTTATTAATACTTATATTTTTAATTCTAGCTGGGTGATTTATTTTTTATTATTATTGAGCAATTTTTCAAATAGTGCAAGAAAAGAAGTTTCACAACTATAAAAAAAAATTCAAAAGTAACAGCTCTTACTAATTTTTTTAACTGAGAAAACAAAGGTGTTAACTTTAATTAAATAGTAAAAGTGCTTTAAAAAAAGAAAATAATATTATTTGTTAAGAAAGAATAGATAATATTTACACAATAAATGAGCCACACTAAAATAATACGCTAAAATTAGCTTGCTAACTTATTTTCCTAAATTCTAAATTTTCTACAGTCTTGACAGTTTATATGCACCAGAGAGCACTATTTCATATAATATACTATATCACTTCATTTAAATGGGTAACAAATATTGGCAGACCTCTACAAAACATGGACCCTGAACAAAATACATTTTGTACCTTTAAATAAAAAGAGCGGAAGGAAGAAGTCAGTGGCGGCTCGCGGTCTTAAAAAATGCTGAAGAGCTAAGTATAGTGCGGGTACTTAAACAAACATTGACTAAAAACCCGTGTAACAAAACGTCTCTCTTAGAATCTGTCCAATGACTGAATGGAGCGTTCAACAAATTACAAACTATGTTGGGTTCATTTTTAAAACACACAACTAAGTATGGTACGCACACTATTGAATTAACTGAAAAATAAAAACAAAACTTTTTGATCACACAGTAAATCACGTAAAAACGATATTTTCCTACGACCACCTATGAAAATGAGAAAAAAAAGCACGATTAACTTGGCTCGAAAGCGCCGAATATCACACGCGTGTTGAAAGAAAATATTTCAACTCTAGAGTGGAAATACAAGGCACACTATTTAATTTAGGCATATGATGCCAATTTGACAGACCACACCTATTTATTAAAAAGAACAAATTTTAGAAAGCAGTTTAGTTTATTTATCACGTATTTGTTGAGAGATTCAGAATTAGAGTGTGAAAATACGCCATCTGAAATTATAAAAAAGTTAAGAATATACTGGAAAATTTACTACCAGTCAAAACAAGACCCGCTGAAGAAAATGTCATATATTAAACTTAAGCAGAAAATGTTTATGGGTCGCTATAGCCTAGAGACTACAGCCAAGACCTACTAATCGAAAGATCCCAGGTTCAAATCCCATCAGGACCACTTTACTTTTTTTTATGAAAACATTAAATAATTTATAGAATTATTTTGAATTGAAATCTTCCTTGTTGGGTGAATTTTTTAAATTTATTTTTAATGCATCTTTCCTTGATTAAATAAAAAAAATCATTCAAGAAGGAAGATTTCAATTCAAAATAATTTTATAATTTATTTAATGTTTTTATAAAAAAAGCCAAGTACTCCTGATGGAATTTGAACCTGTGACCTTTCGATCTATTAAATTGGCATCATATGTTTAAATTAAATAGTGTGCCTTGTATTTCCACTCTAGAGTTGAAATATTTTTTTTCAGCTCTAGAGTTGAAATATTTTTTTCACAAATCAAAGGTTTTTTTAATAATTCTTTGTGGTCGTAGGAAAAATAGTGTACATTACTCGTGTGAAAGTGATTATTCTTAAACTCGGAGAATTTCCGCACTCGGCTGACGCCTCGTGCTAAATATCTCCTCGTTTGAAAAGTATCACTTTCATCACTTGTTATGTAATATACTATTATAACTGTAAGTTTCGCGAAGCCTCAAAATAAATACCTTAAGGTTAGGCGAACCAATGCTAAAACAATAGTGCATACGACTGATCTATTTTTAAATTGCCCTTCATCATAAACCAAATTGTTACATGCTGTTTGCGTGATTGACGTCACTTAACCATAGCAACGGTAAATAACAAAGCCGTGTTGGGTCTTCACTTGCTTTGAGCTAACGGACACGGTGCTTATAATTATTGTCTATCGGAGTTAACCGTGGCCCTATTATGCATAGCTACATTCGGATTAAATTAATATTATTAATTCGAACATAATTATTTTTAAGGGCTAAAATGGTAGCTGTATTGGTACATTAATATTTAATATTGTCGAAAAACTTTACTCGTTTTATTATTTTTTTGGTGAAGAGCCCCTTCACCTGACGAGCCGCCACTGGAAGGAGGCCCTTTCAACAACACTCTAGAGACCGAGATGATATTTCAAGTGGTCGTTTGTTTTATATTGATAATTTAAAGTCAATTTTGCCGAAAATAAAATGATTTACATTAATAAAACCTATGCAAATACTCAGAATGTTGTATTCTTTATAAAAAAAAAATTGATACTATTACTAAATAGGGTACTAACACATAGAATCAAGTTAAAATTTTAGTCTAGGTCTAACTACTTTTATGAAACAAATACAAAACGCATACTTATCGCACAAAGATGCCTAGGTGATTGTCAAATTCTGACTCGACTTTGTCTTTTTATATGAAGTTTTGTACCGATATTAATTTTAATAATATTTATATTTTAATAATTTATTATATTGTTTCAAAACTATCTTTATACCTGTGAATAGAAGTGAATATATTTTAACATTTAAAAAATTATTTTTGGTTTATTCAAATTTCGATTTACTCTAGCCTTTATAGGTATTACTGTATTGTCAGTATTAGAATGTATATAGCAACACAATCTCTTAACAATTTTTACGAACAAGTTTAGAATAAATTTGAACACCTGCCAGCCTAATAAATTATAAAAACCTAACCTACATATTCACAAGTTTTAAGGAAACCGGGACTCCTTTAAATATCTAGGATGCAAAATGCTGTGATGTGAGCTAGATCTTACCAAGCCTCCATGTCTATGCTCTGGCGGAGAATACCTTCTCCTTTGGTAACGACTAGTCTCATCCGGCCAGTAACCTTCAGTATACCTGGTCTCCCCTGGTCTATAAGCCTCGCTAAACCTAGATTCATCTGGTCTATAGCCTTCGTTAAACCTGCCCAGTTCCTCATTTCGTGGGATATAATACTCCGTTCCGTAAATGTCTATATGTGGGGTTCTTCTGTATTGGTACAAGTGCACGTCTGAGTTTCTTCGCCACTGTTCTTTTTTCTTCTTTTCTTCATCTGGAGGGGCTTCTTGACCTGGTTTTTTGTTGGAATGAGTCGATGATTCGCTGGAGTTTTCTTCCGAAGTTCCTAACCCCAAATCTTTATCCAGGTCTCCGTAACTTTTAAAAGGTTTCTTATTGTATCTCTCAATCGGAGTGAGATTCGAATTTCTAAGGTTACTACTTAAGTTACTTCCGTTTAATGTAAATTGTGGATGTGGAATGCAGTAGGGATGTGGTAAAGACTTTTCTATGTTTGATAATTTTAGTTCTTCCTCTTCATCGTCATGTCTTGTGCAGGAGCCTGGCCCGAATAGAGAGAGAAGGACTGGTAAGAGGAAGAGGCCGTGCATGGCTCCCAGGAAGACTACGAGGAAGATCATTTTGAAGAAGACTGAGAAGATGTAGTTGTTGGCCAGAATCAGGGCGATCATTCCGAGAATTGTACTAACGGAACCTAAAACAATATATTTTATAAGGTCATGTTCTCATATGCGTATGTATATGCTTGTTGTGTAGATATTTCTAATAAGTGGGTGTTTTTAAACAAAATATTTTTTAAATCACACTATAGATAAGTTGAAAGTGTATTCGGAAAATGATATAATATATAGAAAGTAATTCCAATTTTTTGAAATAGTATTTCTTTTTAAATGTTTAAAATTAGCAATTTTCAATTTTACATTAAAGTGAAAGCTCGATTTTTTTAAAAAAGCGTATTGTGGAAAATAGTATAAACGGAAACCTTAAAAAATATTAATGTATTGAAGCAAAATTATTTATTAGAAAAAAAAAATTTAATTGCATAGTTTCTCAAATAAGTTTCTTGTAATTTTCGTGCTGTTTTATTAAGTTCTCTAGTGTCTGGTATAAAACTACATATACAAATAATTAATTATAGAACTTTTTGGACATTATCATATCATAACAGCAGAACAGGCACAAAACCTATACAGTGATGGGCTAAAATATAGAAAAATTCATTTAAAAATCAGGTTTTCATTTTTTGAAAAAACGCTCGGACAGGGTGTGTCAAAAATTAGATGTAATAAAAAATTTTGGTAAGTATTTTAAATAGAACCCTATTTTTTTCAGTAGAATTTTGAATTCTACGTCAAATTCTGCGCATAATTCATGTAGCATATCATATCCTTATCTCTAACGGTTTTAGAGAAAAATTACATCATAAAACGAAAATTATTTTATTAAGTGTTGAAAATGTAAACCATTAACTTTTTAACAATATGCCAATCTACTTAGAAACCCTTCTAAAACATTATTTACAGTATTTTCATTAATTTTCCTAATTTCATATCTAATTTTAAATTTTAAGTCTTCCAAATTTTGTGGTTTATCCTTATACACTTTTGATTTCAAATAACCCCAAAGAAATAAATCTGTAAGATCGGGAGATCTTACAGGCCATTCTATGGGTCCTCTTCTACCTATCTAGCGTTCGGGAAATACAGTATTCAAATACGTACCTGTCGAGCAAAATTTCGTTTTATGATGTACTTTTTCGCTAAAACTAAAACTAAAAGATCTCGTTTTTAAAATTATATATCGATATTTATTTCTACATGATTAAGATATGTTATGATTATGACAAATATGTACATATTTTTAAGGAAAATGTCACACGCTTGCATTCATGGTACGAAAGGTAAGTAACTGTTTTATTCTTACCAAGGGCGGATTTACAGGGGAAATGGGTTAATACACCCCCCCCCCTCCTTGGATGCTGCTCTTAGAACAATTGTATATTTTATCTACATGCGGGGTAAGTTGAAATGAATGGACCAAACTCCATGAGTGTAGGTATTTCACGTGAAAATAATGTTAAACGCTTTATACGTTGTCGATTTTCATTTGTTTTTTGAGTGATAAATGCAGCAGATTAAAAAAAATACATAAGGTTACATTTTCTTTTAATAAATGTTCAAAAATATCGCCAATGACCTCTAAACGTTTTCTCTTCGTCTACGAAGGGCTCATGTTACTCTCCTGTATGCTTTATACCTTTTTTAATATCAAGTCAGCTCAGGCTGTACACTCTGGTGTACACATTGATAAATGGTATAAAGGAGAGTAAGAAGACTTTGGTATTAACTATTACACCTAATACAAAATCTTTTTTTATTATCGGCTGCAGTATTTCTAATTTGAAAACCAATAAAGACAAAATATAAGAACATATATACATTTTTTACAGTATTTTCACGTGTATAAAACAATACACTGCTGAAGTTTTTTCCTTTCCTCCTGACTTACTCTATATCTATAATTCAACTTTGCTGCTATGACTTTAATGTTCTGTACTTTTCATCACCTTTATTCTGACTGTTTATGTATATAATAGTAAAGTTACCGCTTTTTTAGTTTCACAAATCCCTAGGAAAATTATGAATTAGGAGATCTCAACAAAATATCAAGCTTCTCCGTATACTATTTACCAGAAAAATGACCAGCAGATGGTTAGACTTACCTTGGAAAATAGGTAACCCTAACGCATACAAGGCGTCTTTCAATTTATTCTTGGATTGTTTAGCAGGAGATGACATGTAGGCATAACAAATATGAGCTGTGAAGTCCACACTAAATCCAATGCACATGATAAGGTTTATCATGGAGATTGAATCCAAGTTGACGTGCCATAGTGCCATATAACCAACCACCCCGGCTTCTATGGATATTATGCTGAAGGCTACCCAAAAGGCACAGAAAACGTTGGGGATGAATATGAAGGAAACTAACATCATGATTCCACCTCCCATTATGATGTTTTGGATCGTTAGCGGACGAACTAGTTCAAACTGAAACGGAAAATGCACTATTTTAGTCATCGGTAATCGATAGTGATGATGATGACGATAACTATGACTTCGTCCCTGTGATGCAAGTACGTTGGTTATATAGAAGTATTTTGTTTTATTATTAGGGACAGGGGACGCCGTATGTAGCAATGATACACAAGGTATCTAGTTAAGTGGCCTCGACGTGCGTTAGCAATAAGGAAATAAAATATTATTCACATATCATTGAATTTCAAAGGCCGAGAATGCGATACAATGTGAAGAACTAATAAGTCAAAATTCAATTTATCTCAGAGCGTGACTTCAATTCTGAATACAAGTAAAAACATATACAAAGTCACGGTATTATAAGAGTTTTTTGTAAAGTTCTTATGCGACCGTGACTTTATGTCTTTTATAACGTGTACTCGAATCAGGTCTCTTTTTTCTTCCACGATTGGATAGATAGTATAGATGTAAATGTATGTGAGTCCTTACCTGATCGAAAAAGACAAAATATGGATGGAAGACTGTTGCATTTAAAGGTGAGTCCTTACAAATTTTTCTTAAAACTCTAACCATTTCTTTTTCATGCTCCGTTCCCGAGATGTTAACGGCTTGAATTAGGAACCTCATTGCTACGATTTTTTCATTATTTTCGTCGAATTTTACATCAAGAGAAAATGGACTGGTGGGGTCGAGCCATTTTCGCTAAAAAAATCCATTACGACGGTGTTTAAAAATTATAAAATATCGAAAAATTAATTATATATAAATAATACATAATTTGGCACTAAAAGTGACAAAATAATGCGACATATGACTGATCATACACGCCGAATAAAACTTCGTAAGATTATTGAAACTGTGGACATCTCATAAGAACAGTTGGTTAATATTTTACATACTTTCAGCCTGCTTTTGAATATAGGCCAAGCCTACTCAATGTTGGGGACGCAATTATCGCCAATTTAATGAAAATGGTGTCAAAGCATAGGTGCTACAAATTCGTGTGCGTACAAGGGGATTTCGAAAACGGTAAGACATACGAAGATGGTTAAATTGAGGCAAAGTTGCGTACTATGGGGCTTAATTATTGGTAAAAGAAAATTGTAAATATTCCGCTTACCTTCGGAGATATCCGAAAAAAAACGAAATTTTTACTTTTGGTTTTTAATTTTTTGCGCCTTTATTTTAGACTTAGAAAAGAAACGAAAATCACTTTCTCATAGCTGTTTTTTATGTTTTACAATATGGCGTTATTAGTTTTCAAATTCGACCTTTCGTTCTTTAGATACCAACCTCAATTCATTTTTTTTAAATACGGACCTGGAATTTTTTAAACAGTTAAGGACTTCTAAGCTTTGGAAATTTAATACAATTTAAACGTTTTTAAAATTTTAACGTTTTGTCATCAAATAATACATCACTAGTATTTCAAATTATCCTCTTTTTACTATTACGGCCCTGGCAATTATTTTTTGGATTACTTAAATATTAAAATTACATTACAGGAAGTTATGGTGTTTAGGCCGTTTATTTTTTCAAAAAGATTTACCGTCACAATACTCCAGGAAGTAAGCAAGTTTTTAGGGCAGGAGAACTATTTTTTATTAGTATTTTATATATTTTATTATTATAACGTATATCTAAAGTTCTATGGTTTTTTGCCTTAGACCTAGACCAAAATACTGTAAAACAAAAAAAAAATTCTCCCGAGTGAAAAAAAGGTAACTGGAGTGTTAGTCTAGTTATATTGCTGTGATGCGCTTACGTGTATTTCAAAAAGAATTTCAAAATTTTTATACTGTTTATACGAACTAATGGTGTTCGTTTCAGGCGAAACATTAAACAAAAACAGAGACAGAAAAATATTTGAGACCGAGACTTTGGGTATCTTTTCTTACAAAATATTAAATATCAGTCCACATTTTTCGAATCAGAAATCTTTTGTTTTTTTAGTTTGGCTCGAAATGTTCGGGACCGTAATGAAAGGAAAAAGATTATTTGAAAAACGTGTTATTAGATGACAAAACGTTAAAATTTTAAAAACTTGTACATTGTATTAAATTTCTAAAGATTATAAATCCCTAAAACTGTATTTAAAATTCCAGGTCCGTATTTAAAAAAATTACTTGAGGTTGGTAACTAAAAAACGAAACTTCGAATTTGAAAACTAATAACGCCATCTTGTAGAACATGAAAAACGGCTATAAAAAAGTGTTTTTTATTTTTTTCCCAAATCAAAAATAAAAGTGCAAAAAATTAAAAACCGAAAATGCAAATTTCGCTTTTTTTGGATATCTCCGAAAGCAATCGGAATAATTAGAATTTTTTTCACCAAATTATTAAGCCCTAAAATACGCAAATTTACCTCAATTTAGCCAGCTTCGTATCTCTTACCGTTTTCGAGATCCTCTTGTACGCACACGAATTTGTAGCACCCAGTATAAGTATCTCCTGAATAATTCAATTTAATTAACCCCTTAAAGATTACTTTTTAATAAATGTTTACTCTGTGTTGTCGGCTTATTTTTTTATTTGATTCTCGGCTGATTTCGCAGTTTCCTAGCGATGACTTAAGAAAAATTAGTTTTTCTTTCTTTTTAAAAGCCTTTATATTATTATTACCCATGTTACAATAATTGTCAATTAGCCCCGGATATCCCCTGCTCACCTCCTCCAATGCGTCCATAAAGTCTTTTTCATTTTTAATGGTTATATTCAAGTAATCTGCATTTCTATCAATGTACTGCAAGAAACTTCTTAACCAAGACTCTGTATAGAGACTGTTGGTAATGTAGGAAGTGTTTTCAAATGTCTGAGTAAGTTTTTCCACTTCCTGTTGAATTTTTGGATCTGAATAGTCGTAGTCGCCAGCAACTACAACTTGAACTCTAAAACAAAAAAAATTGGTATTCAGTGTAGGTACTTACCTAATAAAGTTTAAAGTATATTTCATAAAGGTGTAGAGTCATAAAATGGGAATTTCCTTTCGGCCCAATTTCGATGTCGGCCATAGGCGCACAAAGAAACGAAGATGGATTTTTAAAGGAAGTTTGCTAACCTTTCAGTCGTTTAATGCGGGAAATAACCACGAGGACATGAATTCAGATATTTTTGGGGACTATTCTGGTGAAATGATAAAATATTTCCATATCCTCCAGCTAATTCAGTAGTAGTTATTGATAACGCAAGCTATCATTCACGGCGCACAGAGAAGACTCCAACTTCATCTTGGAGAAAACAAGAACATTATGATTTAAAAATAAATAAAGACAATGTAAGTCATTCAAGATATTGCTTTTTACCCATGTGCAATTTTGTCATTTATGCTTAGGATCAGTTGATTGAATCTGAAAGACCAAGATTGGGACTTGCAGTCCGTTTCACATATAATTAAACGTCCGTTTCGCTCTATATGTTGTAACTGTTCACACACTTTCGGCAAAAAAGTGCCAATTTTTCAACTTTCATATAAAAAATAGGCATTTGATCATGTTCATATTATTATTTTTATTCTTAACAAAGCTGACTCCAAATTATATGATAATACCACAAGAGAAAAAATGTTGTCGACAAAATGTTCGACTGGATAAAAGTTTGTGGCTGGACAATTCGCGAATTACATTTTTGACAAAATTACTAGCCGTTAGACCAGTTTTCTAAAAAAAAATCATAAGCGAGATTACCAAAAAATATAACAAAGGAAGCAATGTCCCCGTACGAAGAATTTAAAGAGTCAACGAAAACCCACTCTAATGAACATTATATTTGCCTTTTGAGTCCATTTTCCGCTCCGCATTGGCTTAATCAGTCATAAATTAATCATCATCATGCAAAATTCAACCAATGGACAGTATGTACGCGCCAATACAGCTTAACTCAGTTCTTATCTATATATCACGTTAAAAAGGCATAAAATCGTAATAGGGTCTGGTAACCAGCTACCCTCTACAATCGCAGGTAAAGTTTTAACCAAATGTATTGAAGGGAAGAAAACTTGTATTAAAAGTGCATTAAATTTGTATTGAAATTGCAGACCGCTTTTGACTTATTGGGCCATTATCAGTTAAGTCAGGGGGCAGCACATTACAGCACTCCGGGGGGAAAGCATCCTTGCACAGACAACAAATTAAAATAACCAAAGGTTAAAAAACAAACAGTCACATATATTTTACGTCCGTATTTATTTGACGACGCCAAATGATGATTGATCATTTTAAGAAGCACTGGTGATGACCCAATAAGCCGAAAGCGCTCTGTAATTTTTAATAATAATAAGTTTCCTTCCCTACCACTTTAACAAGTGCACACAGCCGCTACAAACCTATTTCAAAATTTATTGAGTCAAAAATTCATATAGCCTATTATTTTACTATTTACTTAATATATTACAGACAATTGTCGTTAAATTTGTAAGAAATATACAGGGTGTGTCAGTAAGGTGTCTGTCTTAGATAGCACCTAAACTATCAAAGATAGGGAAAAAAGTGTCATACGAAAGTTAAAGGGTTTTTTACGATACATAATCTAAAAATATTTTCTAATCTACAGGGTGGTCCTAAAAAGTGGTACTGAATAATAAAAAAGAAAATTAAATGGGGCACCCAGTATTATTTCGTAGAATATGATTCAATGGAATAAGGACTTTGCAACACTATTAAAATTTTTGAAGTGAAATGCAACGTTGCCAAGTAATTAATTTTTTTCCGAAATTTTAGTAATTTTAAGGGTATCGTTAAAAAATCATAGCAATCTGTGGATTAACCTTAGGCAAATATAATTTACGTTGTATGTACTTTAAGGTACGATATATTGATTTATAATAATGTTTTTTAAATCTCCTATACAGAGCGTTCATTACAGGTTGGACAACTCGATAGTTTTAAAAATGCTTTATTTCAATTTTTTTAAATGGGACCCCCCTAATTTTTTTAGGCAAAAGAATTTATCTTTCGAAAACCTTACTTTTTTGTTAAACATGTCATATATCTAAATATCATAGTTTTTGAAATATTTTAGGATTTGTGTGAAATCAGGGTAAAAAAGGAAAGTTCTACTTAAACTATTTAGTCAAGATTGCTTTGGAACAAAAAATAAATAATTTTTTTTGTCACAGCTGTCATTGCAAAATTATTTCGCCAACATTTTGTGCTTTATTACTGTTTAAATTTTAGTTTCCCGAACTAACTTTATCGAAATAGAAAAATATGAGTTATGATAAAATTAGTTCAGGAAACTAAAATTTAAACAGTAATAAAGCACAAAATGTTGGCGAAATAATTTTGCAATGAGAGCTGTGACAAAAAAAAATATTTTTTTTTTGTTCCAAAGCAATCTTGACTAAATAGTTCAATTAGAACTTTCCTTTTTTACCCTGAGTTAAGACAAATCCTAAAATATTTCGAAAACTATGATATTTAGATATATGACATGTTTAACAAAAAAGTAAGGTTTTCGAAAGATAAATTCTTTTGCCTAAAAAATTAGGGGGGTCCCATTTAAAAAAATTGAAATAAAGCATTTTTAAAACTATCGAGTTGTCCAACTTGTAATGAACGCTCTGTATAAGAGATTTAAAAAACATTATTATAGATCAATATATCGTACCTTAAAGTACTTACAACGTAAATAATATTTGCTTAGGGTTAATCCACAGGTCGCTATGATTTTTTAACAATACCCTTAAAATTACTAAAATTTCGGAAAAAAATTAATTACTTGGCAACGTTGCATTTCACTTCAAAAATTTTAATAGGGTTGTAAAGTCCTTATTCCATTGAATCATATTCTAGAAAATTATACTGGGTGTCCCATTTAATTTTCTTTTTTATTATTTAGTACCACGTTTTAGGACCACCCTGTAGATTAGAAAATAATTTTAGATTATGTATCCTAAAAAACCCTTTAACTTTTGTATGACACTTTTTTCCCTATCTTTGATAGTTTAGGTGTTATCTAAGACAGACACCTTATTGACACACCCTGTATACAGGGTCGCTTTTATGTATGGAAACGGTCGATTATTTGCTAAAGTAAGATAGCTAGCGAAGAATGTTAAATACAAAACTTTTAGGGTTTATACTGCATATAAACTAAGTATACAGGATCGGTCAAAAAGCCATGGAAGAACAAAGTTACTTTATTTTAAATGGAACCCCCTGTATATTATTCAATATTTCAATTATTTACAAGATTCTAGAAAAAAAAGGTTAAGCACACCACATACCCATTCTTAACCGTTTTCGAGATATCGAGTTTCGAATATCGTTTTCAAATAAATCTAATAACAATAATAAAAATGACAAAGTTTTAGTAAACAACAATTTGAAATTCTATTTTATAAGGTGCTCAAAGTGTCCACCGTTTACTTCCTGGCAGTAATGAATTCGGTGAACAAAATTTTGTAGCGAATCTCTAAGGATATTTGGAGCAATACTGGAAATTTCATGCATTATTCTTTGTTGCAAATCTTCGATAGTTTGTGGCCTATTTTTGTACACTAAATTTTTGATATGGCCCCACAGGAAAAAGTTAAAAGGGGTCATATCAGGAGATCTAGCAGGCCATTCAATTGCACCTCTGCGCCCAATCCATTTACCAGAAAAAATTTCCTCTAGATATTCCCTCACCATCCGTCCAAAATGTGGTGGAGCCCCATCTTGTTGAAACCATATTTGTTCAGCCGGTAAATTGGGATTATTGTAATTTGGGAATAATTGTCTGAAATTCGAAGAAATCGTCCATTTTTACTCAAAGAGACCTGATAATTGATATTTTGTAAGAAAAAAGACACAAAGTCTCGGCCTCAAAAATTTTTTGGTCTGTTTATTTTTACTGTAACATGTTTCGCCTCAAACTGGCATCATCAGACCTAAACAAGTTAAGATTATTATAAATTGCACGGAAATTAAAATAAAAATAAAAACTAAATACCTTATAAACAGTCAAAACATTTTAAAATTGTCTTAAAACAAACATGAGTACATTACAGCACAGCAACAAAACTATACTAACCCAAACGTAGGACGAAGCCAGTTGGTTGCCTATTCTAACCTGAGAACCCAAAGTCAAAGTCCATCTTAAAGGTCAGTCAGAAAATAAAAACAAAAACAAACAGCTATTCTCCTTTAAGGTTATTAAAGATTAAATGGGCCTCGAAATTAAAAACATCATTCACGCAGGCAAGTACTGGACTTTTCTTTGCCTTAGTGATTTCCATCTTTTCAAGCAAATCAAGTTTTTTGCCTTTCGTACATTGATGTAATAATGTAACATTTTCAGGTGTGGAAAAACTGTGTCCCGATGTTAGCAAATGAGTGGCAAAAGCTGATTTAGTTTCAGTTATATCAGAATCTTTATATTTATTAAAGAGGCTGAGATGTTCACGCACTCTGGTAGATATTTTTCTCCCTGACTGGCCGACGTACACAGCGGGACAATCATCACAATACAACGAATATACTCCTGAACTAGATAACTGGTCTAACCTATCCTTTGTCTTTACTAAATGTTTTTTAACGGTATTAACAGTTTTAAATGCTATTGAAATATTTAAATTTTTAAAAAATTTTGCGAGTTGTAAAGAAATATTACCAAAAAAAGTGATACATCTAAATTGTTTGTTTTCGTTTATAGGTTTAGCGTGAATTATGTTAAAAGAAAATTTGAATTTATTTACAAATTTGAAATAAATTTTGTTGATAGTATTTATTGGAAACCCATTATTTATGCCAATTTGTTTAATTATATTTAATTCTGTATTGAAAGCATCTCTAGACAAAGGGAGTTTAAACAGTCTGTAAAAAAATGAATTAAAGGAAGCAAATTTATGACAATATGGTGAATTAGACGAAAATTAAATTATATTGTCAGTTGATGAAGGCTTTCTAAAAATTTCGAACTCTATAGAATTATTTTTTCTTATTAATAAAAGATCAAGGAAAGGAAGTTTGCCATCACTCTCCTTCTCCAATGTAAACATAATTTTATTGTGCAATGAATTGACATATTTTAAAAAGTCCGTTAAATCATGATCGCTACCGTTCCAGACAATGCAAATATCATCCACGTATCTTTTATATGCTGTTAAGAAACTTGCAAAACGACTTTTCATGATTTTCTCCTCCAAGTTATTCATAAAAACTTCACTAAGGAAAGGTGAAAGACAAGAACCCATAGCGAGACCTGCTTTTTGTTTAAAAAACCCTCCGTTAAACTGAAAAAAGTTTTGATCAAGGACAGTTTTCAGAAGCAACTTTAGATCTGATATTAACAGACTAGAGAGGCCTTTCTTCGCCAGTAAACCCCCGACTAGAGAGATGCAATCAGCAGGTGGCACGCTGGGAAATAAATTTTTTACGTCTAATGAAATTAGAATGGCATCCTGTGGAATATGAACATTCTTCAGGTAGTTAGCAAAGTCCACAGAGTTCTTCGTTGCGTATGTGCTTTGGAAATCAGTAACATTTCTAAGAACGCCATTCAACCAGGAAGAGAGATTATAACATGGTGAGCTAACAAATGATACTACTGGTCTAACGGGGATACCTTCTTTGTGAACTTTAGGTAAACCGTAAAGCAAGGGTGTCCTAGGATTCATAGGATATAATCTGTCCTTGGAAGAGTTAAAATATTCCAAGGTCAATAGTGTACGATCCAAAACGCCCTTCACTTTGGTGAAAAAAGAAGCAGTGGGGTCCTTGCCAATGACTTCAAAATCGTCGGACCCCAAAAAATCCATTACTTTGTTAATATAATCTACTCTCTTCATGATTACCAGACAAGATCCCTTATCAGCCTTTGTCACTATTAAATCATTAGTTTTTAATTTTTCTTTTAAGGAATTAAGGTGGAGTTTATTATAATTATGAGTTTTATTTTGGGTTATACCATTATTTAAGAAATTGATAATTTGTGCCCTTATAATGTTTTTATTAGCGATGTCAGTGGTTTGAATAATATTTTCTGCTTCAATTGCCAACATTTCTTTTGTGTTTAAATCAGTGTTATGTGAAAAGTTAAATTTGAGATTAGCGTTTAACAGTCGTTCCTCACCTGAAGAGAACTGTATGTCAGTCAAGTTGAGAAAACGTTTATGAAATTTAAAATTAGAATGACCCATCCTTCGTCCATATTCTGTAAAGTTATTAGATCTTAAAGATTGACTCTGGGTAATTTTAAGATTATAGATCTTTTTGTTCAGTCTTTGGAAAGTTTCAGACGCAAACAACTCGACCTCGTCTCTAAATTTGGAGTCTACAAATAAAAATTCTAAAAAACAAAAAATTGAGGTTAGAGTGAAATACAAATATTTTAGTTTAGAGTTTACGGCATTGAGATTCCTGTAATGTGTTTTAATTTCTTCTTTCATCCATATCGTTCTTGCCATATTTATTGCTGTAGTAGATGCTTTGGTTCTAGTATTACATCTGAGTGAAACGAATCTAGGTGTTAGGTGAAAAAGTAAACATTGTTGAATGAACCAAATTTTTAGCAGAAGGTTTCTCCGTGCAATTAGGTTCTTTCGATAGAGCTGGACGAGTTTAGCCTGACTAGCATTTTGAAATTCGAAGAAATCGTCCATTTTTACTCAAAGAGACCTGATAATTGATATTTTGTAAGAAAAAAGACACAAAGTCTCGGCCTCAAAAATTTTTTGGTCTGTTTATTTTTACTGTAACATGTTTCGCCTCAAACTGGCATCATCAGACCTAAACAAGTTAAGATTATTATAAATTGCACGGAAATTAAAATAAAAATAAAAACTAAATACCTTATAAACAGTCAAAACATTTTAAAATTGTCTTAAAACAAACATGAGTACATTACAGCACAGCAACAAAACTATACTAACCCAAACGTCGGACGAAGCCAGTTGGTTGCCTATTCTAACCTGAGAACCCAAAGTCAAAGTCCATCTTAAAGGTCAGTCAGAAAATAAAAACAAAAACAAACAGCTATTCTCCTTTAAGGTTATTAAAGATTAAATGGGGCTCGAAATTAAAAACATCATTCACGCAGGCAAGTACTGGACTTTTCTTTGCCTTAGTGATTTCCATCTTTTCAAGCAAATCAAGTTTTTTGCCTTTCGTACATTGATGTAATAATGTAACATTTTCAGGTGTGGAAAAACTGTGTCCCGATGTTAGCAAATGAGTGGCAAAAGCTGATTTAGTTTCAGTTATATCAGAATCTTTATATTTATTAAAGAGGCTGAGATGTTCACGCACTCTGGTAGATATTTTTCTCCCTGACTGGCCGACGTACACAGCGGGACAATCATCACAATACAACGAATATACTCCTGAACTAGATAACTGGTCTAACCTATCCTTTGTCTTTACTAAATGTTTTTTAACGGTATTAACAGTTTTAAATGCTATTGAAATATTTAAATTTTTAAAAAATTTTGCGAGTTGTAAAGAAATATTACCAAAAAAAGTGATACATCTAAATTGTTTGTTTTCGTTTATAGGTTTAGCGTGAATTATGTTAAAAGAAAATTTGAATTTATTTACAAATTTGAAATAAATTTTGTTGATAGTATTTATTGGAAACCCATTATTTATGCCAATTTGTTTAATTATATTTAATTCTGTATTGAAAGCATCTCTAGACAAAGGGAGTTTAAACAGTCTGTAAAAAAATGAATTAAAGGAAGCAAATTTATGACAATATGGTGAATTAGACGAAAATTAAATTATATTGTCAGTTGATGAAGGCTTTCTAAAAATTTCGAACTCTATAGAATTATTTTTTCTTATTAATAAAAGATCAAGGAAAGGAAGTTTGCCATCACTCTCCTTCTCCAATGTAAACATAATTTTATTGTGCAATGAATTGACATATTTTAAAAAGTCCGTTAAATCATGATCGCTACCGTTCCAGACAATGCAAATATCATCCACGTATCTTTTATATGCTGTTAAGAAACTTGCAAAACGACTTTTCATGATTTTCTCCTCCAAGTTATTCATAAAAACTTCACTAAGGAAAGGTGAAAGACAAGAACCCATAGCGAGACCTGCTTTTTGTTTAAAAAACCCTCCGTTAAACTGAAAAAAGTTTTGATCAAGGACAGTTTTCAGAAGCAACTTTAGATCTGATATTAACAGACTAGAGAGGCCTTTCTTCGCCAGTAAACCCCCGACTAGAGAGATGCAATCAGCAGGTGGCACGCTGGGAAATAAATTTTTTACGTCTAATGAAATTAGAATGGCATCCTGTGGAATATGAACATTCTTCAGGTAGTTAGCAAAGTCCACAGAGTTCTTCGTTGCGTATGTGCTTTGGAAATCAGTAACATTTCTAAGAACGCCATTCAACCAGGAAGAGAGATTATAACATGGTGAGCTAACAAATGATACTACTGGTCTAACGGGGATACCTTCTTTGTGAACTTTAGGTAAACCGTAAAGCAAGGGTGTCCTAGGATTCATAGGATATAATCTGTCCTTGGAAGAGTTAAAATATTCCAAGGTCAATAGTGTACGATCCAAAACGCCCTTCACTTTGGTGAAAAAAGAAGCAGTGGGGTCCTTGCCAATGACTTCAAAATCGTCGGACCCCAAAAAATCCATTACTTTGTTAATATAATCTACTCTCTTCATGATTACCAGACAAGATCCCTTATCAGCCTTTGTCACTATTAAATCATTAGTTTTTAATTTTTCTTTTAAGGAATTAAGGTGGAGTTTATTATAATTATGAGTTTTATTTTGGGTTATACCATTATTTAAGAAATTGATAATTTGTGCCCTTATAATGTTTTTATTAGCGATGTCAGTGGTTTGAATAATATTTTCTGCTTCAATTGCCAACATTTCTTTTGTGTTTAAATCAGTGTTATGTGAAAAGTTAAATTTGAGATTAGCGTTTAACAGTCGTTCCTCACCTGAAGAGAACTGTATGTCAGTCAAGTTGAGAAAACGTTTATGAAATTTAAAATTAGAATGACCCATCCTTCGTCCATATTCTGTAAAGTTATTAGATCTTAAAGATTGACTCTGGGTAATTTTAAGATTATAGATCTTTTTGTTCAGTCTTTGGAAAGTTTCAGACGCAAACAACTCGACCTCGTCTCTAAATTTGGAGTCTACAAATAAAAATTCTAAAAAACAAAAAATTGAGGTTAGAGTAAAATACAAATATTTTAGTTTAGAGTTTACGGCATTGAGATTCCTGTAATGTGTTTTAATTTCTTCTTTCATCCATATCGTTCTTGCCATATTTATTGCTGTAATAGATGCTTTGGTTCTAGTATTACATCTGAGTGAAACGAATCTAGGTGTTAGGTGAAAAAGTAAACATTGTTGAATGAACCAAATTTTCAGCAGAAGGTTTCTCCGTGCAATTAGGTTCTTTCGATAGAGCTGGACGAGTTTAGCCTGACTAGCATTTTGAAATTCGAAGAAATCGTCCATTTTTACTCAAAGAGACCTGATAATTGATATTTTGTAAGAAAAAAGACACAAAGTCTCGGCCTCAAAAATATTTTGGGCTGTTTATTTTTACTGTAACATGTTTCGCCTCAAACTGGCATCATCAGACCTAAACAAGTTAAGATTATTATAAATTGCACGGAAATTAAAATAAAAATAAAAACTAAATACCTTATAAACAGTCAAAACATTTTAAAATTGTCTTAAAACAAACATGAGTACATTACAGCACAGCAACAAAACTATACTAACCCAAACGTAGGACGAGGCCAGTTGGTTGCCTATTCTAACCTGAGAACCCAAAGTCAAAGTCCATCTTAAAGGTCAGTCAGAAAATAAAAACAAAAACAAACAGCTATTCTCCTTTAAGGTTATTAAAGATTAAATGGGGCTCGAAATTAAAAACATCATTCACGCAGGCAAGTACTGGACTTTTCTTTGCCTTAGTGATTTCCATCTTTTCAAGCAAATCAAGTTTTTTGCCTTTCGTACATTGATGTAATAATGTAACATTTTCAGGTGTGGAAAAACTGTGTCCCGATGTTAGCAAATGAGTGGCAAAAGCTGATTTAGTTTCAGTTATATCAGAATCTTTATATTTATTAAAGAGGCTGAGATGTTCACGCACTCTGGTAGATATTTTTCTCCCTGACTGGCCGACGTACACAGCGGGACAATCATCACAATACAACGAATATACTCCTGAACTAGATAACTGGTCTAACCTATCCTTTGTCTTTACTAAATGTTTTTTAACGGTATTAACAGTTTTAAATGCTATTGAAATATTTAAATTTTTAAAAAATTTTGCGAGTTGTAAAGAAATATTACCAAAAAAAGTGATACATCTAAATTGTTTGTTTTCGTTTATAGGTTTAGCGTGAATTATGTTAAAAGAAAATTTGAATTTATTTACAAATTTGAAATAAATTTTGTTGATAGTATTTATTGGAAACCCATTATTTATGCCAATTTGTTTAATTATATTTAATTCTGTATTGAAAGCATCTCTAGACAAAGGGAGTTTAAACAGTCTGTAAAAAAATGAATTAAAGGAAGCAAATTTATGACAATATGGTGAATTAGACGAAAATTAAATTATATTGTCAGTTGATGAAGGCTTTCTAAAAATTTCGAACTCTATAGAATTATTTTTTCTTATTAATAAAAGATCAAGGAAAGGAAGTTTGCCATCACTCTCCTTCTCCAATGTAAACATAATTTTATTGTGCAATGAATTGACATATTTTAAAAAGTCCGTTAAATCATGATCGCTACCGTTCCAGACAATGCAAATATCATCCACGTATCTTTTATATGCTGTTAAGAAACTTGCAAAACGACTTTTCATGATTTTCTCCTCCAAGTTATTCATAAAAACTTCACTAAGGAAAGGTGAAAGACAAGAACCCATAGCGAGACCTGCTTTTTGTTTAAAAAACCCTCCGTTAAACTGAAAAAAGTTTTGATCAAGGACAGTTTTCAGAAGCAACTTTAGATCTGATATTAACAGACTAGAGAGGCCTTTCTTCGCCAGTAAACCCCCGACTAGAGAGATGCAATCAGCAGGTGGCACGCTGGGAAATAAATTTTTTACGTCTAATGAAATTAGAATGGCATCCTGTGGAATATGAACATTCTTCAGGTAGTTAGCAAAGTCCACAGAGTTCTTCGTTGCGTATGTGCTTTGGAAATCAGTAACATTTCTAAGAACGCCATTCAACCAGGAAGAGAGATTATAACATGGTGAGCTAACAAATGATACTACTGGTCTAACGGGGATACCTTCTTTGTGAACTTTAGGTAAACCGTAAAGCAAGGGTGTCCTAGGATTCATAGGATATAATCTGTCCTTGGAAGAGTTAAAATATTCCAAGGTCAATAGTGTACGATCCAAAACGCCCTTCACTTTGGTGAAAAAAGAAGCAGTGGGGTCCTTGCCAATGACTTCAAAATCGTCGGACCCCAAAAAATCCATTACTTTGTTAATATAATCTACTCTCTTCATGATTACCAGACAAGATCCCTTATCAGCCTTTGTCACTATTAAATCATTAGTTTTTAATTTTTCTTTTAAGGAATTAAGGTGGAGTTTATTATAATTATGAGTTTTATTTTGGGTTATACCATTATTTAAGAAATTGATAATTTGTGCCCTTATAATGTTTTTATTAGCGATGTCAGTGGTTTGAATAATATTTTCTGCTTCAATTGCCAACATTTCTTTTGTGTTTAAATCAGTGTTATGTGAAAAGTTAAATTTGAGATTAGCGTTTAACAGTCGTTCCTCACCTGAAGAGAACTGTATGTCAGTCAAGTTGAGAAAACGTTTATGAAATTTAAAATTAGAATGACCCATCCTTCGTCCATATTCTGTAAAGTTATTAGATCTTAAAGATTGACTCTGGGTAATTTTAAGATTATAGATCTTTTTGTTCAGTCTTTGGAAAGTTTCAGACGCAAACAACTCGACCTCGTCTCTAAATTTGGAGTCTACAAATAAAAATTCTAAAAAACAAAAAATTGAGGTTAGAGTGAAATACAAATATTTTAGTTTAGAGTTTACGGCATTGAGATTCCTGTAATGTGTTTTAATTTCTTCTTTCATCCATATCGTTCTTGCCATATTTATTGCTGTAGTAGATGCTTTGGTTCTAGTATTACATCTGAGTGAAACGAATCTAGGTGTTAGGTGAAAAAGTAAACATTGTTGAATGAACCAAATTTTTAGCAGAAGGTTTCTCCGTGCAATTAGGTTCTTTCGATAGAGCTGGACGAGTTTAGCCTGACTAGCATTTTGAAATTCGAAGAAATCGTCCATTTTTACTCAAAGAGACCTGATAATTGATATTTTGTAAGAAAAAAGACACAAAGTCTCGGCCTCAAAAATTTTTTGGTCTGTTTATTTTTACTGTAACATGTTTCGCCTCAAACTGGCATCATCAGACCTAAACAAGTTAAGATTATTATAAATTGCACGGAAATTAAAATAAAAATAAAAACTAAATACCTTATAAACAGTCAAAACATTTTAAAATTGTCTTAAAACAAACATGAGTACATTACAGCACAGCAACAAAACTATACTAACCCAAACGTCGGACGAAGCCAGTTGGTTGCCTATTCTAACCTGAGAACCCAAAGTCAAAGTCCATCTTAAAGGTCAGTCAGAAAATAAAAACAAAAACAAACAGCTATTCTCCTTTAAGGTTATTAAAGATTAAATGGGGCTCGAAATTAAAAACATCATTCACGCAGGCAAGTACTGGACTTTTCTTTGCCTTAGTGATTTCCATCTTTTCAAGCAAATCAAGTTTTTTGCCTTTCGTACATTGATGTAATAATGTAACATTTTCAGGTGTGGAAAAACTGTGTCCCGATGTTAGCAAATGAGTGGCAAAAGCTGATTTAGTTTCAGTTATATCAGAATCTTTATATTTATTAAAGAGGCTGAGATGTTCACGCACTCTGGTAGATATTTTTCTCCCTGACTGGCCGACGTACACAGCGGGACAATCATCACAATACAACGAATATACTCCTGAACTAGATAACTGGTCTAACCTATCCTTTGTCTTTACTAAATGTTTTTTAACGGTATTAACAGTTTTAAATGCTATTGAAATATTTAAATTTTTAAAAAATTTTGCGAGTTGTAAAGAAATATTACCAAAAAAAGTGATACATCTAAATTGTTTGTTTTCGTTTATAGGTTTAGCGTGAATTATGTTAAAAGAAAATTTGAATTTATTTACAAATTTGAAATAAATTTTGTTGATAGTATTTATTGGAAACCCATTATTTATGCCAATTTGTTTAATTATATTTAATTCTGTATTGAAAGCATCTCTAGACAAAGGGAGTTTAAACAGTCTGTAAAAAAATGAATTAAAGGAAGCAAATTTATGACAATATGGTGAATTAGACGAAAATTAAATTATATTGTCAGTTGATGAAGGCTTTCTAAAAATTTCGAACTCTATAGAATTATTTTTTCTTATTAATAAAAGATCAAGGAAAGGAAGTTTGCCATCACTCTCCTTCTCCAATGTAAACATAATTTTATTGTGCAATGAATTGACATATTTTAAAAAGTCCGTTAAATCATGATCGCTACCGTTCCAGACAATGCAAATATCATCCACGTATCTTTTATATGCTGTTAAGAAACTTGCAAAACGACTTTTCATGATTTTCTCCTACAAGTTATTCATAAAAACTTCACTAAGGAAAGGTGAAAGACAAGAACCCATAGCGAGACCTGCTTTTTGTTTAAAAAACCCTCCGTTAAACTGAAAAAAGTTTTGATCAAGGACAGTTTTCAGAAGCAACTTTAGATCTGATATTAACAGACTAGAGAGGCCTTTCTTCGCCAGTAAACCCCCGACTAGAGAGATGCAATCAGCAGGTGGCACGCTGGGAAATAAATTTTTTACGTCTAATGAAATTAGAATGGCATCCTGTGGAATATGAACATTCTTCAGGTAGTTAGCAAAGTCCACAGAGTTCTTCGTTGCGTATGTGCTTTGGAAATCAGTAACATTTCTAAGAACGCCATTCAACCAGGAAGAGAGATTATAACATGGTGAGCTAACAAATGATACTACTGGTCTAACGGGGATACCTTCTTTGTGAACTTTAGGTAAACCGTAAAGCAAGGGTGTCCTAGGATTCATAGGATATAATCTGTCCTTGGAAGAGTTAAAATATTCCAAGGTCAATAGTGTACGATCCAAAACGCCCTTCACTTTGGTGAAAAAAGAAGCAGTGGGGTCCTTGCCAATGACTTCAAAATCGTCGGACCCCAAAAAATCCATTACTTTGTTAATATAATCTACTCTCTTCATGATTACCAGACAAGATCCCTTATCAGCCTTTGTCACTATTAAATCATTAGTTTTTAATTTTTCTTTTAAGGAATTAAGGTGGAGTTTATTATAATTATGAGTTTTATTTTGGGTTATACCATTATTTAAGAAATTGATAATTTGTGCCCTTATAATGTTTTTATTAGCGATGTCAGTGGTTTGAATAATATTTTCTGCTTCAATTGCCAACATTTCTTTTGTGTTTAAATCAGTGTTATGTGAAAAGTTAAATTTGAGATTAGCGTTTAACAGTCGTTCCTCACCTGAAGAGAACTGTATGTCAGTCAAGTTGAGAAAACGTTTATGAAATTTAAAATTAGAATGACCCATCCTTCGTCCATATTCTGTAAAGTTATTAGATCTTAAAGATTGACTCTGGGTAATTTTAAGATTATAGATCTTTTTGTTCAGTCTTTGGAAAGTTTCAGACGCAAACAACTCGACCTCGTCTCTAAATTTGGAGTCTACAAATAAAAATTCTAAAAAACAAAAAATTGAGGTTAGAGTGAAATACAAATATTTTAGTTTAGAGTTTACGGCATTGAGATTCCTGTAATGTGTTTTAATTTCTTCTTTCATCCATATCGTTCTTGCCATATTTATTGCTGTAATAGATGCTTTGGTTCTAGTATTACATCTGAGTGAAACGAATCTAGGTGTTAGGTGAAAAAGTAAACATTGTTGAATGAACCAAATTTTCAGCAGAAGGTTTCTCCGTGCAATTAGGTTCTTTCGATAGAGCTGGACGAGTTTAGCCTGACTAGCATTTTGAAATTCGAAGAAATCGTCCATTTTTACTCAAAGAGACCTGATAATTGATATTTTGTAAGAAAAAAGACACAAAGTCTCGGCCTCAAAAATATTTTGGGCTGTTTATTTTTACTGTAACATGTTTCGCCTCAAACTGGCATCATCAGACCTAAACAAGTTAAGATTATTATAAATTGCACGGAAATTAAAATAAAAATAAAAACTAAATACCTTATAAACAGTCAAAACATTTTAAAATTGTCTTAAAACAAACATGAGTACATTACAGCACAGCAACAAAACTATACTAACCCAAACGTAGGACGAGGCCAGTTGGTTGCCTATTCTAACCTGAGAACCCAAAGTCAAAGTCCATCTTAAAGGTCAGTCAGAAAATAAAAACAAAAACAAACAGCTATTCTCCTTTAAGGTTATTAAAGATTAAATGGGGCTCGAAATTAAAAACATCATTCACGCAGGCAAGTACTGGACTTTTCTTTGCCTTAGTGATTTCCATCTTTTCAAGCAAATCAAGTTTTTTGCCTTTCGTACATTGATGTAATAATGTAACATTTTCAGGTGTGGAAAAACTGTGTCCCGATGTTAGCAAATGAGTGGCAAAAGCTGATTTAGTTTCAGTTATATCAGAATCTTTATATTTATTAAAGAGGCTGAGATGTTCACGCACTCTGGTAGATATTTTTCTCCCTGACTGGCCGACGTACACAGCGGGACAATCATCACAATACAACGAATATACTCCTGAACTAGATAACTGGTCTAACCTATCCTTTGTCTTTACTAAATGTTTTTTAACGGTATTAACAGTTTTAAATGCTATTGAAATATTTAAATTTTTAAAAAATTTTGCGAGTTGTAAAGAAATATTACCAAAAAAAGTGATACATCTAAATTGTTTGTTTTCGTTTATAGGTTTAGCGTGAATTATGTTAAAAGAAAATTTGAATTTATTTACAAATTTGAAATAAATTTTGTTGATAGTATTTATTGGAAACCCATTATTTATGCCAATTTGTTTAATTATATTTAATTCTGTATTGAAAGCATCTCTAGACAAAGGGAGTTTAAACAGTCTGTAAAAAAATGAATTAAAGGAAGCAAATTTATGACAATATGGTGAATTAGACGAAAATTAAATTATATTGTCAGTTGATGAAGGCTTTCTAAAAATTTCGAACTCTATAGAATTATTTTTTCTTATTAATAAAAGATCAAGGAAAGGAAGTTTGCCATCACTCTCCTTCTCCAATGTAAACATAATTTTATTGTGCAATGAATTGACATATTTTAAAAAGTCCGTTAAATCATGATCGCTACCGTTCCAGACAATGCAAATATCATCCACGTATCTTTTATATGCTGTTAAGAAACTTGCAAAACGACTTTTCATGATTTTCTCCTCCAAGTTATTCATAAAAACTTCACTAAGGAAAGGTGAAAGACAAGAACCCATAGCGAGACCTGCTTTTTGTTTAAAAAACCCTCCGTTAAACTGAAAAAAGTTTTGATCAAGGACAGTTTTCAGAAGCAACTTTAGATCTGATATTAACAGACTAGAGAGGCCTTTCTTCGCCAGTAAACCCCCGACTAGAGAGATGCAATCAGCAGGTGGCACGCTGGGAAATAAATTTTTTACGTCTAATGAAATTAGAATGGCATCCTGTGGAATATGAACATTCTTCAGGTAGTTAGCAAAGTCCACAGAGTTCTTCGTTGCGTATGTGCTTTGGAAATCAGTAACATTTCTAAGAACGCCATTCAACCAGGAAGAGAGATTATAACATGGTGAGCTAACAGCATATAAAAGATACGTGGATGATATTTGCATTGTCTGGAACGGTAGCGATCATGATTTAACGGACTTTTTAAAATATGTCAATTCATTGCACAATAAAATTATGTTTACATTGGAGAAGGAGAGTGATGGCAAACTTCCTTTCCTTGATCTTTTATTAATAAGAAAAAATAATTCTATAGAGTTCGAAATTTTTAGAAAGCCTTCATCAACTGACAATATAATTTAATTTTCGTCTAATTCACCATATTGTCATAAATTTGCTTCCTTTAATTCATTTTTTTACAGACTGTTTAAACTCCCTTTGTCTAGAGATGCTTTCAATACAGAATTAAATATAATTAAACAAATTGGCATA